>CAXIVR010000008.1:83955428-85196428 GCA_964035755.1 Teleogryllus oceanicus | reverse complement strand
GGTCTTCGCTCGAACGGCAAACTGACAGACTTGAGAATTATTATAAACGGCACGTCTTCGCGAGCGCTTGGGCCCGTTCGCGAGCCTGGCTCGTGCTGCTGCCACACCGGGACGTCGCCGGCGTCCGGAAGCGTCACTCCCCCCCCCTCAGGCGCCGCGCAGCGTTGGTTTCCGCCGACGTCACCAACTCCTCCCAAGTTGAGCGGGAGGCGCTAGAAGCCCGACGGCCGGGTGGGTTGGGGCGGTGACAAACGCCGGCGAGTGACGCGTGTGTGGGCGGGGGGAGGGCGTGAGCGAGTTTCTCCACCAACTTCTGAGACAGCCTCCGCCGCTGGCCGCGGGCCGAGCACGGGCTCTGGAGGCTGCCACGCGGAAGGCGAGAAAGGGCGAGAGGGGCTTCGCAATCGCAAAGCAACGAAGCGAATTACGCCTTTGGCCCCCGAATTGTTGGAAGCGACGTGGCCCCTCACGTTCGTTGTGTAGGACTGAAAACTGGGAAAGGAATACCAACACAACGCAAGTTCGAGCTACACGTCGGTTAAAATATGAATGGGACTGATATCTACATAATTTTATTTTATTATTGTCAAATGGTTACGTACGCATTTACGAAGGTGCCAGCTTTGCTTTGGGGGATTCCTTGGCAACTTTCGAAAGTCAAAATACCAACAACCAAAAATCTATCAATAAAATTGTAGCGAATGTACGGGTACGGTTTAATCAAAACCACTGTCTTTAAATGTCATAAAATAACATTTCAAAACAAAAAATATCAAAACTTTCAATGAAAATTGATATTCTAAATTTGTATCATCTATTTGCAGTTCGTGAAAATACCCGTAACACGATGCTAATAAACGAACTCACGCCTTTCATTTATTTCATACCGCCAAAATAAACACTCGTCATCCAGATGAAATCCAAAGAAATTACACTGTCTAATTACACCGTATATTCATTCAAAGCCAATTCAATGCAACTTCCGGGACGAGTACGACGGACGTCCGGATATTCGCAAGAAAATAACATTGATGCGAGGAGTCACATTTTCTAAAAAGCACACAAGTTCACACTACATTTCACAGGAGAGACCGGGAACGAATCCTACGTACTAGGGTAACCCACATGGTGGGTCTGTGCGTCTCATACGGTGAGACATTTTTCGGGCCATCATGGTATGCGTTGATGTGCCATTCCATCCGTCTCTGTTGATGGGGAACTGGACATTTTTTCGAAAATTTCCAGAACATTCTAAGAGATTTCTCTTTTAGGATGAGTGATACCATACTTACGAGGTCTTTAAATTCCGATTCAACACACATCATCAAGATTCATTATATAATTTCAAAACCGAGGAAAACGAGACTTACAAGATTTCTTGTGACAACAAGCGAGGCGTGCAGGCAATGCAGGGGTACGAGATTGACTAATTAATGAATCTGGGCACGTCAACTGCTATGGCCATTATTCTCGTTAGTAAAGTGAATGTTTTATGACGATGTAGCGATGTTCTTCCCATTTCTTATCCAGAGGCTTTCTCTTTCAGGTAGGACGGATGTCCTAGCCCGACACCGCCGCAGCTGAGAGAAGTTCTAACACTTAGCTCCCGATTGGTCTACCGACGCGTGTTGTAGTGTAGTGTATGTAAATGCACGCGTGTGAGAGAGGAAAGTTATAGGATAAGGAAGTGAAAGGAAAGATCGCGCGCGGTACGTGACCCGTTCGTTAGGGTAGTGCTCCGGCATTCACCTGACATTGAGCAGAGAAAGGAAAACTAGCGATCGGAGTAGCCCGGCACAAGAATTCTCCTCCAGACAGCCGCTGAATCCGATTGCGTAGGCTTCCGCGGCCGCTGTACGCCCTGCAGTACGTTCAGCAGTACGCTCTGAGGAAGGCCACAATATGTTGGCCGAAACGTCAGCTACGAGCAAATCGACGCGGCTTATCCCGGACAGCCAAGAGACAGCGGCTGAATCCGACCTACTAGTTACAGTGAAAACTCCGGTACCGTCGGGAGGACCTCCCGGTCAAAATCATCGCAGCCGGTGAGGTGAGGGCCCGAGGTTGAGCAGCGTGCGCAGGGGATGGGCGCGCGGCGTGGGAAGGGGGGGCGGGGCCGGGGGGGAACAGAACACTCTGCAACCATGGTGGGAGGACTCGACTGGGGGCTTCAATGGAAATGGGCTGCTGGAAAAAAAATCGCAATACACGTGTTGAAAGCATTTCATGATCGATCGGAGAAGTCGGATCTCTCTTCACTGGCATCAATTACAACAAAACAACAAAAATCATGTCGATCCACAAATCATATCTGCTACATGGCTTATGAAAAGTGAGCCATGAATTGCAATTTGGAACCACGCGATTGAATGGTTCCACGTGATATCACGTATTTAATGGGGTTCCATACCCCTCTAACCGTTGCAGTTGTAAATACCTACGACCGATGATCTAATGAAGTCATATTAGCTGTAATGACGTCGAGGTAAATGATTGACACGCAATGGTGAAATGAGCAACAGAGGAAACGACAAACCCCGAGAAAACATGCAGAGGACTCGCTTTGTCTATCATACATTTTACATGGATTGGCTGCGGATAGAACCCAAGCCCCAAAGGCCCAAATGCGAATGTGTTAGTTCTTTCCATGTATTGAATTTATTTACCCGGTGATTGATTATTTAGCCTTTACCGGAAGGGTGAACTACTATTGTCATTATTCCCGTAAGCGTAGTGTCTGCTAAATACACAGAGGTGAAAGTGTTCATCCCCCACAGCAACGTGAGATTTAACAGTGGCAGACCAGCTATACGTCGGCTTGCTCGAGTTTCCTCGACTACGTATCTCCACCAGCGGGCGCTGCCGGAACAGTTCACTTTTTAGGGTACTACTACTTCGGCTTTCAACTGGAATCGATTGGAGAAACTACCGATAAGAGCGGTCAGTCGCTTCTCATGACACTGTTTGATATTGGCCTAATTACGCAACAAGGGGGCGAAAATCCACAACCAACAGGATTCAAGTCTTCTAACCTCAGTCAGAGGCAATGGGAATGTGGCCAATGAGCCATCGCAGCTGAAAATTTATGTTATATTAACCCATGCTTAAATGCACAACTGCACGTGTCCTGAGAACTATCCGCGAGACATTTTGACCACGTTAAACTCAGAGTAGCGAAGTTCTGATACGAGGCATATTCCATTCACATCCAAGGACAATAAACAGTGCTGAACATCCATCACTGTGAAACAGGTACGAACCTATTCCACTACAACAGTGCGCCTCACGCAAAGGGTTCGAGAGAAAGAGAAAGAGTGAGAGATAGAAAAGAGAAAAATAGAGAAAAGATAAGACAGAAAAGAGAGAAGACAAATAGAGAGAGAAGAGAGAATTACAGAAAGAAAGAGAAAGAGTGAGAGAGCGTGGTCTCGAGCGCCAGCGCCCGTCTCGCGCCGCGACAATCGACCGCCGCCGTCGCCGCCGCATTCCGGCCTCCCGGCGGAGCGTGAACGGACGCGGCGCGGGCAAGGCAAAGACCGGGAGGGGAGGGGAGGGGAGAGGAGGAGAGAGCCCGCCTCCGCCTCTGTTCCCGAAGCGCTCACGTAATCGCGTCGCGCCGCACCGCGCACCACGTGGCCCGCACAGCCGCCTTCGCGCCCTGGCCCCCGACAAGCATTTGCAACAGTTTCATTAGCAATGTCTCGGTTTGTTCCTTTCTCATTTTCGTTCAAAATATTTTAATAATATAAAAATAATATAATAATAAAAATAATAATAATAATAATAATAATATTATTATTTTCATCATCATTATTTATCAGCCTTATTCAACTCCCTTGGGGATGATGAGCTTTACCTCATTATGAGCGTGTGCCGGTAACATGGGGTGGGAAGAAAAGGGAGTAAAGGAATGGGAAGCAAACACATCAGCTGTTCAATGCATCAACATAAGTTTTCGAAACCTTGTCGTGACCGAACCCGCGATCTTCCGTCAGCAGCACGCTGGATCGAAAGGCAATCATGCCCTCTGCTACCAATGTTGATTTTAGTTAGCAATTTTTCTTCAATAAATTAATAATTTAGACAAACCACCGCTTCGCCACACTTTTAACAAGGATCCTGTAAGTAGACAAACTCTTTGTTTTAATTTCAACGAGAGAAAGAGAGAAGATTGTTGGCTCCAAGAAGTAAAAACCTTAGATATGCCACTGCAGCGTCTCTGACCGGGAGATCCTAGGTTCGAGTCCTGACGACGGCTATGATTTTCGACATTAACTTTTCAGTTAGGTCGAATTCAATCCCTGTCTGGAGGAGAATTGTAGCGGCCGGCTGCTCTGATCGGTAGTTTTCCGAGGTTTCTCCGATGAACACCTGGTGAATGCCGGAGCAGTACCCTAACAAACGGGCCACGGACAACGCGCGATCTTTCCTTCCCCTTCCTTGTCCTCTCCTCTCCCCTTACACACGCACTTACACTAACATGCACTACACTACCACATATTCCGGGAGACGGGCCGGGAGCTAAGAGCTTGTACCGGCTGGGGCGGTGCCCCGCTGATGGGAGAGTCTTTGTTTAGGGGAAAACCCCGCTAGCCGAAGATCTTGCCATCCAGTGGGGGAAGATCACGGCCATATCCCGAGAGGTGAAACGTGCACTACACTTACGGGAACTAATGACTTAAGTTATTGACGCGCCCGGAATCACCTCATCCACTGGCACGCAACTTCTCCAAACATTCTTAATGCGTACATCACCCATACTACGCAAGACTCCGTTCCGGGAGTCGATGAGGAAGATGCAAGATATTCCCAATGTATTTCCGGACTTCCTGCGACGGGGCGAGGAGCGGGAGGGGCGGGGAGGGGGGGGCGGGGAGGGGAGTGGAGGGCGCACGCGCCGCCCTAGCGCCAGATGCCCTCCCAGCCACAGACGGAGCACCGCCGCCCGCAAGCACTACTCGGCTGCTGCACACGCGCCGCCCCGCCACAGTGGGGCACACACCAGCCACGTCTGAACACTGCACTAGGGTTCACACATTTTGTTTCGACAAAAATACGGGACTTCCGTTTTCTCGTAACGGTATTGCGAAATCACAAAAGGCAAGCATGAAGTAACAAGATATTCTCCCTTCATATTACTACAACAACAATAGACAACGACGGTTGCGTCCTTGTGATCTAACCGTTAAAATTAAGGGTGCTGTCATACTTCTAAAATACTGCTGTTGTGGTTTGAGCAGGCAAAAAAGAATTGAAATTGAGGAAACATTTAATAATAAAATAATAACTCGTTTTAAGCTAATCTACTTCTTTATAACTTGTATTCTGATTTTTTTTCTGTAAAACTACGGGCTGATGTGCTACAAAACCATGTTTATCAAAAAACGTGAAGATAAAAAACTCCTATATAATTTCATAAATAAATTACTATATTTCTTTTCATTAAAGTAATTCTGTGTTTTAAGTTACCTTGTACTCATTTAATACACAAGAAAGAAAAGAACAAGGTCAGACCCTCACTCCCTAAATTGCAATTTCGCAGAACAAACAAGTTTGTTGTTCCTACAGTACCGGCAGCATATAAGCGACTGTGACAGTTCGATGCGCTGTTGCCACACATTACTAAGCACATGCCACTACTTACATGACATACGTGAAATCTGAGAACAATAACACATATTGTCAGGAGATGACACATCTTGATATCATATTCATAACCTTCGCCACGGCCGAAACTTGTCGCCTCCGTGACTTCGTGCGAGTAAGATGACCGGCAATGCTGAGAAAGTAAACAAATCCTCGCAAGTTGCTTACTTCAGAGCATGTCACATGACGTACCACACAGCACGTGGCGAGAGAAGAGTCGCTTATATGCTGCCGGTACTGTAGGTTTACGGTTTTTGGCCCTTTCTCGCGGGGCCCTGCACTGTGCATTGCCTCCGCCGCGCCGCCCAAACAGCCCGCAGCCCCTAGCACTCGTCGACAGTGTTTAGTGCAGGCCCACACGCGCGCTCGGAACCCAAAGGGGAATAAGAGGGCGCAGTAGACGGCCGAGAGGAGAACTTCGAATAGGCGAGGGGGAAAATATATTGCTTTTTTCCTAAATACCGGGATTTTAATTTCTATATATCGATATATATTCCATGCCGAAAATGTGTTTCCATTTAATGGTATTTATAGCGAATTTCTTTTTACTGCATTCAAACGAATTGTTTGTAAAAACAAAAACCAGGATTTTAGTCAATGTCACAGAGATCTGGCTAATTTATGTAGTATCTTGAAGTCGCGAAATCTAGCTAAAATCATGAAAAACGATCAGGATATTTTGAACTCAAATAATAAAACAAAAGCAATGTGGAATATAATAAAAAATACTACCAAATCAACTAGAAAACCCGTAGAGAATGTTGTTTTAAAATATAACGATATAAATGTGAACGATCCGGCAACAGTGGCTAATCTCTTTAACCAATACTTTTCGAGAATTGCTGCCGATCTCACTAAGGGTCTTCAGGCACAAAACTCAAAAACAGACAGTTCACCCAAAATTTTAGACACAATGTTCGTTTCCGAAACTTCTTCCTATGAAATTCTCAAAATAATCGGTAAACTAAAAAATAAATATTCGTCCGGTTTAGATGAATTCCCGGATTCTTTGTTAAAGACTTGTGCGTATGCCATTATACACCCGTTAACTCACATATTTAATGCATCTTTATGCACTGAACGTTTCCAGATATTTTCAAAACAGCTAAAATTAAGCCGCTTTTCAAAAAGGCAACAAAAATGAAATTCAAAATTATCGGCCCATTTCTCTCTATCAGTTTTTTCAAAATATTAGAGAGACTTTTTACGTACGAATGGAAACCTTTCTACTAAACACGACGCGCTTTCAGATTGCCAACATGGATTTAGAAAATCAAAATCAACGAAACAGCTATATTTTCTTTTCTTAAAGATGTCGCCTCATCATTGGGATCAAAACGAGGCACCTATTGGATTATTTTAGATCTCTCAAAGCTTTTGACGTCATTGATCATGACATTTTACTTTCCAAATTACCTTCATATGGAATTCGTGGTATTGCTCTAGATTGGTTATGTTCGTACCTTAAACAACGATCTCAGAGAGTTGAAATACCTTACTGGAATGATGGAACATTACGTACGCACCTTTCCGACTCTTTGCCCGTTGCATGGAGTTCCTCAAGGATCGATTTTAGGCCCTACTCTGTTCCTACTTTACGTAAACGATATGCCCTCGACGATTCGAACGGAAGAACGGTTCTCTTTGCGGATGATACGAACATCCTTTGCAATAAAGAAACCGTAAATAGTACAATATCAGATGTTTCAAATTGGTTCCGAAATAACAAATTAATAGTAAACGAAAAGAAAACGGTTTTAATGCAGTTTTCTATTTCAAATAAACAATTCTGTGCTCCATTGAAAATGAACAATGTACCATTGACTGATGTTAAGGTAACAAAATTTTTAGGTCTCTCAATTCAGTCAAACCTTAAATGGAACGTCCATTTAAATGAATTGAACACAAAATTAAGTTCATTATGCTACGCGTTCAGAATTCTTGCAAATTCAGTCAGCCTTCATACTGCTCGTTGTGTATACTTCGCGAATGTTCATTCCCGCCTGAGATATGGCTTAATAAATCTTATAGCTCCCAGACTTTTAGATTACAAAAACGAATTGTACGAATAATAACCAAATCCCACCCACGTGATTCATGTGCCTCTCTTCATTAATCTAGGAATTTTACCATTACCGTGTCTTTTTATTTACGAATCAGTGGTTTTTGTAAAAAATGACTTGCTCAAGGGCGGGAATATATTTTCAGAAAACGCCGAAATCTATTACTATAACACTCGACGTAGAAATCATATTCATCAGGTGACAGTATCAACAGCTCATTACAAAAAATTCACATACAATACATGTACATTATTTTACAACACTTTGCCAGATGACATTAAACGATTAAATTCAATAGAAAAGTTTAAATCCCAAGTGAAATCGTTTCTGCTGCATAACTGTTTCTATACAATTAGAGACTATACTGAGCATCACAAGAAAAGGAACATTAATTTTAACAATGATACATAATGCATTATTTACCATTTGGACTGTATAAATGAGTATAAACAACCTGTAACAACTATTGTACTACAGCTTCCGGGTCAATGACCCCATCTCGATCAGGTTTTTCGTCCAGTTTCCCTGATCCATTGAGCAAATGCTGAGATGGCCCCTTGTTTTGCTTCTGGACATAAATGTAACTTCATTTCTGTGCACGTCTTCTAGAATTCAGTGGGAAATACATTTATTCAAATTATCGTTTCCATGTTGTCGCGGCAGGAAGTAATAAGAGCCAAAATTTATTGCTTATTTTCTTTGAAAATAGATTTTATTACATGGGAGTTTTTTTGTTGTTTTTTTCTCCCTTTCAAAATCCAAAATTTATTGCTTATTTTCTTTGAAAATAGATTTTATTACATGGGAGTTTTTTTGTTGTTTTTTTCTCCCTTTCAAAATTCAAAATTTATTGCTTGTTTATTTTTTAATTTTTTTTCAAATAAATAAAAAAGCTATGAACCGCTCAATTTTTGTACTTTTTAATTTTTTTCTTTCACTTTGGGGCATATCGAATAAAATCGAATACATCGTAATAAAGGTGTATTTTATTTTATGGTATATTATTACTAGGTCCCGGATTTTAATGACAAGTCATGTATTTTTTCTGAATCTTCGGGTGAATTTTAAAACAATTTATGCACGAATCCAGGTATTGTGGATTAGAAAAACGTATTTTTATTGTGCATATAAAGTCACATTTACACAGTTTTAGTAAAAGGTGATATTTGGACCAAATTTGTCCAAAATGCATACATATGTCATATTTTTAAGAACACAAGAATAAAAGGCTTGAATATGTGTCTTGCATGACAATGTATCAAGTGATATTGTCACAAATAAACTAAAAATTGTACTACAGATCATTATTTGAAAGAATGATTATTTTAATCAAGAAGTATGCAGTAGTAAAGCAGAAATTTGGTTTAATGGGTTTTATTGTACTGTACTTGATTTGTTTTACAGACACAAGCAGTTTTTTTAAATGCTGAGACTGCAAGCCGCTGTACGGTACTCACAATCTGTTTTTGAGTGAACTTTGTATTTGTTATACTTAAAAAATTAACAGGAATTTAAAAAAAATAAACTTGTATAACGTCATATTTATATACGTTTTAGGTCATAAATGCTTGCATATTTCGCTGATTTTTAGGTCATTAAAATCCGGGCCCTAATTATCACATGCAAGTTTTGGTCCTCCAAAACACTTCAATCGTTTTACAGAATTTTACAAAAAACAATTTCTCCGTAGTACATGACGCGATGATTTCTCGCCTCCGCAGGAGACGCAGCACCGCCATCAGGGAGCTCGCGATACCCCGTTAGATTGATCGGCGATGGACATGACGAGAAATCACCCGTCGTAACTCTGTCAAACGCGCTCTCCTTTCAAGCTTTTTAAAATCCTTTTTTTTTATTCTCCGGCAACGGGACACGCGTTTCAGGGAGCCCTACATCGCTGTGGAATAGGTGCTCGTGCAAAAAATTGCCCCCTTCGTGTATAGAGTGGCACGGAAATACCTCTCCCAGATCTCAGTGAAATAACTCATTTCACAAGAATTCTTTGAGCTTCTGACGTTATGCCCTACTATTCTCGTGATGTGTTAGGCCCACCCTTTGCCCCCCTTGGAGAGACGATCCATCCCGATTGCTGTTCGACAGCAAAAAACAATAGCAAAGCACTCATTCACTGTCACTTAATTAACACAAGCCAATAATGGCAAATCCAAGGCATTACGTACGGGATAAAGTTAATTGAAATAGTATGCAGACGAAAAAAATACAATACTGAAGTAGTCCTGCTTTAAAATGTTGCATGCATTTACTCCAGTCGTACAAATCAACAGTAAACTGTAAGGAAGTGGTGAAATGACGCCCCCTTTCATTCCTTTCTTTATATACTGCGCACAATGAATAATTGGAGAAATAAGCAAACGAAAGCACACCGCCACTGGCCGAGCAATCCGGAGGCGAGCGCTCGCGAGCGCCAAGAAGCAAAGGGCAAACACGCCCCCCGCACGGCGATTCGAGGTCACGAAAAAAAGACGGAGGCCAGCGCGGCCGGGAGCGGGGGGGGCGGATGAGGAAGAGGGCGACGCTGCGAAAGGCACGGAGCGCCCTCACGCGACGGCGTGGCGGTGGCGGAGCGGTGGCGGTGGCGGTGGCGGTGGCGGGGCGGTGGCGGTGGCGTGGCGGTGGCGGTGGCGGTGGCGGTGGCGGTGGCGGTGGCGGTGGCGGTGGCGGAGGCGGTGGCGGTGGCGGTGGCGGAGGCGGTGGCGGTGGCGGAGGCGGTGGCGGTGGCGGAGGCGGTGGCGGTGGCGGGGCGGTGGCGGTGGCGGTGGCGGTGGCGGTGGCGGTGGCGGTGGCGGTGGCGGTGGCGGTGGCGGTGGCGGTGGCGGTGGCGGTGGCGGTGGCGGTGGCGGTGGCGGTGGCGGTGGCGGTGGCGGTGGCGGTGGCGGTGGCGGTGGCGGTGGCAGCAGCGATGGCGGCGGGGCGGCGGCATTCCAGACGCGTCCCCGAAACGCAGTCTCTTTCGCCTCCGCCGCCGCGCCGCGGGTCTCGAGCGCGCTTCCGCGTCCGAGTGGAATCGCGGGGCGGCCGCCGCAAGGCGTGCAGCTCCGCTCCGCCCGCCTCCCTCTTCGTCCTCTCACGAATATCACGTGGCACTTTTAATTCGATACTACTCAGGCCAGCGACGGCAATCTGAAGAGATTTATTTTATTCCAAGTACAGAAAAAGAAATGACGGGCCGGAAATCATTGCATCTTGAACCACTCACGCTCGCGCACTGGCGGATCTAGGGGATGCATGGCCCCTATGCCCCCCTCCCCAAAAGAGACAAAAAAATTCGGGCACCTTCCTTTATTAGGCAAAATTGATTTAGATATTTATTTACGTCCAAATTATTTAAAGAATAATACTGTGAAGTATCATACCTACAGTATATTAATTTTATACAATACAATATATCAAATATGTTTATTATTTAAATAAAATCTATGATGGCCCCACCCCCAAAATGATCGGCTAGATCCGCCCCTGTGCATGCGGAGGGTATAATATGTGAAAACGACGAGCACGATGAAGCACACAGTGAACTCGAAACCAATGATGTAATGAGAAGAGGAGAATTCGAAACATACCTCGGGGTGAAATCTACATCTTTTCATTCACTAAAATCCATTTTGAATATTTTTTTTTGCAAAAATATGTACTCCCCCCTTCCCCTATCTCGCCTGAATGAATACCTTTGGTGCGAACGGTGAACATGACAAACGAAACAGCATATTGTCCGTTAATGACATGTTGTTGACAATAACGCCATTTCTGATTTGCATTGGCCTCTTCAAACATCTACACATGCTGCCAGCCAATGCACACAATATCTTCGTCTGCGGATTCCGTAAATGTCGATAAGGTCTTAAACGTCTACTTACGAAGTGCCACCGATTATTTTTCAAGCTTCCTTAATATAAAGAAAACTGTTTCATCATATAATTGTATGTCTTCTTCGGTAATATATTAATGGAAAATCCAACTTAAACTTTTATATTACTTAAAGTTATTTACGTCAGTAAACATTTTGCAAGCGTCCTTTTAATTTCAATATGAACCTTCTTTCTGTTACACAAATCTCCCTAGATTTTCCAGCAACTTTACAGTGAATAAATACCATGTTCTGTGTAGAAAAGTGGAGGGATCCCTGATAACTTCGTAAGGATTCCTGTTCCCCTTCCTCTTTCCAAGGTCTTATAAACACGAAACCCTCAGTTTCCACTGCGGTCTCAGAAAGTCAAACAGTCGAGAATAAAACAAATACAAGCCGACTGGTTTAAAATTAGGCGAACCACAGCTGGGATTCGTGTACATTAACGCCCCTCCTAACCTACCCCTAAAGAGAGAAAGCGGGAAAGATGTGAGAGGTCAGAAAAGGTGGATACGAACGTTTCAAAACATCACACCTTCACAGAAAATAAGCTTAAGCATTTTCGACTTAGTTGAAAACTGTGTTGATGTTTAATTTCATCTCATTTTCAGTTCTCACTGGCAATGACTCTGATGATGATGATCTCAACTCGGAAGTGCGTGTGTGGCTGCATGCAAAGGAGAGGAGATGCTTGGAGTTTAAGGGATCATGTCTCTAGGTAATGACTGAATACAGCGGTGTTTCATAGTAAACAGACGGAGGTTTAGAAATGATACGAGTGTTCCAGCGGCTGTTTAAGAATTCTCGATATTTTTAGATCCGAATCCTCGCTCTACACATAATTGCCCTAATATCATTTTTACTTATATCACACAGAATCCCGTTCTTCCTAAGCTAACACTGCAGTACGTATCGGAAAAAAGTATTATCTCTTCCTGTTTAAAATTAGGCAGACTATTGAATATTAGGGGAAATTAATTTATAACTATTTAATTTGTTAAAATTTCCTCAAAGAATTTTCGTAGTAAAAATCGAAAGTAAAAATCGTATAAAATCGTTATGAACAATCCCGTCGATACCAGAGATTCGAAAATAACGATTCTTCATGTATTCGACATCGATGCCACACATTTATCACAGCAGCCTAATTTACAAACAACACGCACGTGCAGTGTTCGATGCACCGGGAACACGTACAACAGCACTAACGCCTTTATGGACTTCTTCCCTTTCATCCCCCCCCTCCTGACGGTGACCTCTATCGCCATCGCCGGCCGCGTGCAGGGCCCCGCCCGGGGGAGGGGGGCGCAGATCCCATTACGACCCCGTGGGGAGCGGCAACGGCCGCGACGACGAGGCTCGCACGCACCTCCCGGGGCAACGCCAGGGCTTCGGCTCCGCGAGGGCGATGCGGTAACGGAGGCGGGGCGATGCACAGCTGATTTTTATTTCCTCCTGGCAACAACCCTCGCACGGGGAGGAAACAATGGCAGGCGAATGGAGTTTAACTACGAACCGCTCACGTGAATAGAGCGCTTCTGAATGGCGGAATGAGCAATGGAAGAGTCCTTCGGCCCTTTTCAGATTCTACAGATACAACAGATTTACATATTAAAAGAGTCGTTTTCTCAACACTGTAATATCTCCACGGCAAAGATATTACTAAAGAATCGTACGTAACAGCTCTGATGAACGAGAAATGAACTTGACTTTCATTTTGTAGAAGGTATGATATCATTTATTCCACACTCTTTCTTATTAATATTTAGTAGTGCAAAAGCACTAAGGGTTACATGAACTGCAATCCTGGCGCTACTTGCATCTCATTACATAAAATAAATTTGCATCATTTTCGACAATCGGATTGTAGTTCAATTCACTCGGGCTGCAAGGAACGACACATAAAATACACTATTTCGCAATATACAAAAAGATAACACAGAAAACCCCCCAGAAAAAAGTAAGGAAATTACATCGTATGTAGAAATAACATGAAAAAGGGAAGCATGGGATATCGGGTATTAGAGTGTTCCCCCCTCGAACGGCTAAAAGAAAACCAACAAGAGACACTTCAACTGCATTGCAGGGTGAACTTAGGTGACGTGCTCACAACATTCAATGGACAGGCAGAGCGATATCTCTGCAGCACATCCGCGCAATTGAGTTCAAGTGTCTGAAGGTGTCCCGGATATACTTAAGACGGACAGAAACAATTTATATGCGATCGAGAACTCCACGAACCGCTGACATACTTCAACAGAAGTGGACTTATCTCGTCTTTAAAAAAAATTAGAATGTGCTGAAATGTCTGATATATGTAAAGCAGCGAAATTAAGTTCAAGACGCGCTTAGCTTCAAGATGCGTTCAGAATATATAATGCATGCCGAATCGCGTTAAATATTCAGAGATTGTTAGTATGACCTTTCTGATACAGTGTACACCGTCGTATTTAGAATCGAAAATTCTTCCATTCCCACGCAGTGTCGCGACTGACCGTAAATCAATGCCGTTATGTTTCCACTTAACAGATTAGTACCATTTCTTCAGGGCACCTTTTTCGGTAATTTAACAATAAACAAACTTTGCGTTTATTTCATATTTATTTAACGTGCTTTGATTTAAAAAAAATAGACGAGTACACTTAGTAATGAAATAGTCCGGTAACAAGCGACTAATTTTCTTCTCTATACAAAAGAATAGATATCACTAGGTATTCATTCACCCATAATCATATTTAAGTAAGGAATTACACAACTTTTGCATTCTTTCCACCTGGATAAATGCTGCCACCAACAGAAAATATAAATAATTTAGAGAAATTTGCTGAGAACAATAACCATGCTCCGTGGTTTCTAAACACCAGCCAGTTAAATAAAGAACAAAAACTGCAATATGCCATAAAACTGGACTATAAAATTCAACTTGCTGCTGTCCAGTGATGTTTTTTCTCAAATCTTCTATGTGTACCAACACTAACAGGATTCAAACCCTCTCACCCAACTAGAATCAAAACCAAAAGTATCCCTTAGCACATCTCTAGGATCATTTAAGATGTGATGAATGGTTCCCATATACTTAGTTTTGGCTTGCACTGCAGTACTAAACCATTTGTACCGTTGTGTTTTAACTGTTCTGAGTAGTTTCCATCGCGTCATTAAAAATCGCTTTACAAAAACCTTCCATCGCCCGGGGCCCGAGGTAGCAGCTGAAAGAGTGCAGCGCCCTGGATTCGGGCGGGGGCGGAGGCATCAAGGCCGGGTGAGGTAACCGCGGGGGCGGCGCCGGGAGAGCGGGCGTGTATACGCGCGCCGCCTAACTCGATTGCGCCGCCCTAACGCGCTTAGTTTCCTTCCGGCCCCCCGCCGCTAACGCGCTCAACGCACGGCGGGCGGCGGGCCAGGGCTCCGCGCGGCACGGCGGCCTACGGAGGGAACAAAAGGGGGTGAAATCGGAAACAGGATCTGGTTTTAGAAAAGACTGCTCTAAAAATATTATATTTTCTGTGTCTAAAATCAAACTTTACGCAATTGATATCAGTGTCATAGTGAGATTACGTGTGTTTTAATAATATATGATCACTATTAATACGAGATTAGTTTCTAATTTAAATAATATTACAACTAATCCATGGTTTCTATTAACCACTCTCTCTACATCAGTTCGTCGCGTTTCGCAGGATGGATATTCAAATTTAAACGAAAATTATAATTTTTAATTGTGACGAATGAATTTTTATGGAGAAAAACGTTGTTCGGTTAAAACGTTGTAAGGAATTCTTATTGTTATAACGGATTACATCACTTGATTGGTTACCAAGTTATAATTTTCCAATCTCGTATTGAAATAAGGTGTCAGATGATACTTACATGGTAAATAATTGTTTGTATTTTTCTCTCTATGCGAGAAAGTAAAAGGCAATATTACGATGTTCGGGTATAAAAATGATCCTCTACGACCTTTGTGAAGCAGAGAGGCAGTTTATATTATTACAAGCGATTCCAAACGATTTTGCAATTGTCAATTATTCAGTCGTACGGTGTCTTGTAGCGGTTGTCCGTATAAAACGGGGAAATCACCTCGCATTCTCCCCATAAAATGCCAGTTCCCAATATTTCTACCAGAAAGACCTGAATAATACACGAGAATTTGGCCGCCGGGTCCACCCGTCAGCACACGAAGCATCCCGATGGGGCCACAGGGCGAGCGCCCCACACGCGAGCGCCACACGCGGCATTTGTCCCCTGCGATGCGAGCTCGGCTTCGGCACCTCCGCCCGCCCCCGGTCGCTCACGGGCCCAAAAAGTGTGCCTCATTGAGCACTTGCGGATTGCGGATTCGGTGGTATAACGGTCAGCGTACCGGTCTGTTGTACTCGAGTTTGCGGGTTTAAACCCGATCGAAGCCGTGGATTTGTAATGGCGAAAAATTCTTCGTATGTCTTTCTTCGGGGGGCGGGGACTAAAGCCGGCTGTCCCATGTAGTAGATTTACTGCATGTAAAAGATCCTCAAGCCTAAAAGAAGCCTCTGAGCAAAATTGAGATCCGCCAGTTTCGTCGCCCAAGATAATACCAAGATAGAACTGTACGAACCCCATCGCGTGTCGAAGTACACGGGCCCACAAGATCATATGTTGCAGCAGGTAATACCGAAACAGCGACTGGGGTAACCGCTACAGAACGCCGACAATTGGTAATGCGATAAATAACGTCTAACGCTTACTGAATGCCTACCGTCTTTCTTGACCTCTCTTTTTTCATGGTTTGAAGCAAAATAACGTAACCAATACAAAGTCATTTTTGAGACTGTGATCGAACGTTACGATAAAGCTTTAGTAGAAAACTTTAGTCCACTATAATTACTGGCTGTAAAAAACGTGACTTGTATCGTTTAAAATAGTCTTAAGTTTGGGGGCGTATTATGTTGTTAACTCTATATTCCAATGATGCTAAATCACGTTGGTGAATAGCTCCAGTGGAACAAATGCGAATCAAAGACGGTTACATTTTGGAATAGTTGCGTACAGTTCGGAACTAGATCCATTGTTCAATTTACGACACGCTGTGCAAACACTTTTTGTTACCCCAGGCGTGTGCAACCAAAAACAAGAGGGAAAGAACTACAATGCGATTTATTCAGAGCTGCGTCTGACAGGTCATCAGCTGTTCGGTGTCATTCAATCGGAAGGTTAACCTCCACCGTAGTGACGTGAAAGCTCTCGATTGGACGGCACCGTACCAGCTGATGACCTGTCAGGCGCAGCTCTGAATAAATCGCAGTATACATTTCTGGACCCCTCTGGATCACCTTTCCATTTAACTAACGTATATGACATTTTGTTACTACGAAATACGTAGAACGTATGTACAATTGTTTTTATGTAGAACGAGATACAGCCACGAGCCTCCTGGACCCCTGTGCGTACGCCTGGTACGTCTGTTACAGATCAGACGAAGTCTTCCAAAAGAAAGGAAAGACTAATCAGTAGGGGGGCAGATTTTATGAAATGTCATTTTTTTCTTTTTACTTTAGAACAATGCTGTTTACTACAGAAGTTCATTTTATGTTATGACAAAAGGAAATTTCCCATTTTTAACGTCATTTTTTGGCATTTTTTATCGATTGCGGCTAATAAGTCATTTTTAACCTTACCCGCCATTTTAATGCATTTTTAGCTTATTTAATCGATTTAAATGTTATTTTTATGGTACTTGCTTCAAATAATATTTACGAGATGCAACAAATATTCTCCACAGATTCCTCAGTACCTATGCCTGATAGCCTTTTCGATTTCATCGCTCAGAAGTTGTAATGTCAGCCACTGTATGTATCTTAAGGTTCCTGTGACGCCTGTCAGTGTCATAGGCCGTTCAGCTGATTTCGGGATAACTAAAGACAGATTTTCTGGTAATGAACAGTCTAAACCAAACGTTTACAAACTGCGTTCACTTGAACGAACAGAAGAAACCTCGATTACATCAGTAACATATCCAACAGCTTAAATTGTTCATCTGAACTGGTTTTGATCACATTTTTTACGTCATTTTTCTTTGCTTTTAGGGCATTTTAAAAACATTTTTAGAGCATTTTATTGATCATTTTGAGGGCGATATCTTCCCCCTACTTTTCAGCATTGAACTTCGCTGTCCGTCGCAGCAGTCGCTGCGGGAACACCTGGCCGCGCTGCCATGCGACTTCGCTTCCGCGCGTGGGCCTTCGCTATTTCAAGCGGCGGCGGCGGCTGTTGCAATGCACAGGCGCGCGGGGCGGGGGGGGGGCGGGGGCCGCGCGGCCAACGGCCGGTGGCACAGGAAACCCGCCATTACGCGCGGCGGCGGGGGCGAGGCGAGGCGGGGAAGGACGGGAACGCACCGGCCAGCACTGTCGCCACAGCGGCCAAGGGGACAGACGCGACGGGGCGGACGCAGTCGGCAAGGATGTGGGACGGGCAGCACGCAAGGGAGCAAGCCGCGGGTATGGTCAAGTACGAGATGGACCGGAAAAGAAGTAAGAATAGCCAGGCGCAGGGAAGCAGTGGGAGCTGAGAAGGACAAGCGGATCTTTTGTTTGAAAAAGGTGACGGTGACATTTTGCTGTGTGATATTTGCACACAGCCGCAGTGCTCTGACGCCCTGGTCTCTAAACACGGCACACGTGGTATGAACGTTTTTCCTGATGTGATAGACTGAACAGGTCGAGCAGATCAATTCATTAAAAAGATAATACATTCAATTTGCTTTCTGCATGATTCTGGGTATCTTGTTTACTCATTTGAAAATTGATTTGTCTTTCGAAATCCAATAGAATATTAAATTTTTACAATATTTTCATTCAAACTCACAATGATTTTAGCAAAATCCCGACGACACATCACATTTTGATGCACTATAGAAGATAGAATCAATAGAACCAGAGAAACGAACCCATAGCATCGATGGTCGAAGGAGAAGAGAAGGATTTACGAAGAAGCAAAAAGCGAGAGTTACTTGATTGATTGATTGATTGATAATTCCGTTCGCGTCAACTGCTAAGGTCATTAGTTCTCTAACTGTAGTTAATATACTTTATCACGCGAGGTAGCAGCGATCTTCTCCTGCTGGATGGGGAGATCCGGCGCCGTCCTACATCGGCTTGAAGGGATTTTCCCCAAGTACCCCCTACCAGCGCGGCATCGCCCCAGCCGGGATAAACTATAGGCTCTCCCGACAACTGTGGTAGTGTTGTGCACGTGAGTGTAAGTAAGGGGTGAGGACAGGGCAAGGAAGAGGAAGGAAAGATCGCGCGCGGTCCGTGGCCTGTTTGTTAGGGTACTACCTCGCCATTCGCTGGGTGTTTTTCGGAAGAAACACGGAAAACTACATATTAGAGCAGCCGGCCGCAAGAATTCTCCCATAGACAGTGGCTGAACTTGACCTACCTTCTAGCTAGTGTCAGTCCCCTGTCACAGAAGGACTCGCACCTTAGGGCCTCCCGGTCTGAGGCACTGCACGGTCATTAGTTGATGCCCTGCGCCACCTTTAGCCGGTATGAAAATTAAGGAAACGCGACAGCGAGGGGAGCCAATCGTCAGGAAGTAACGCGGTAGAAAGCGACGGGAAGCGGCGGAGGACAGAGCGGGCGGCGAGGGGCCGAAAGCACAGGGAACGACCCCAGGAAGCGGTTTCGCGACATCACTTACGCGCGAATTGCCACCGAGCCTCCCTCCAGCCCCGGCCGCAGGGGCGCGCGCGGGATTGAAGAGTTGTCGGCCGAGATTCGTTCTTCCTGGTGATTCAGCGGCTGCGCGAACGGTTCGGAGGGGGACACGGCGAGGCAGGAAAAGGGTCGGTTTGGACGACGGTTACGCCGAAACGGGGCGCTTCGCGTGTCCAAAACAATTAAGACCGAGGGACAGTGAATTCGCACGTCACGAGCCTTTCCGCAGAGACAATGATTTCTACATTCGTCCTAACATCAATTTCTGCGTCCTGTCGCATTCATACTACATTTCTGTACGAAAAATGAGAAACGAACTTTTTTATTTCAGGTCATTATTGTTTACAGTTTTTGATCGTTCATCCACATATTACTAGCCAATCACACCTCGGCAGACTAATGTTCGTGCATTTCGAATAAACCTTTTTCAAAAACGAAATATTCATTGCAATATTGAGGACCCAAAATTCATATTAAGAGTCGATGATTAAACACAAATTTGGGATTTCTACTGAGTAATTAAGAGCAGCAGATTCGTGCTGCCCGCAACTATTTGGGACTTAAGCGAGGAAATAATCAATGGGCATGCCGACGAGAGCAATTAAACGAGAATTGTCGACCTGATCAAGAAAATGAAAACATCAACATCTTTGGACTGACAACTCCAGTGAGAATATTAAATTAAAACGCAACCTGTATTCGTGACGAACCAATGTGTAATTCCAAAATACGGTAGGATTTATTCACCATCCACAAATGTACCCAGTTGCACTAATCGTGCACAGCTTCTAATGAATATCCAGATTTTAAATATGGTAAATGTTACGCTTAGTTTAAAAAGAAAGATTAGTTTTGTTAACCAGCTAAACTACACTTCCGAGTGCTTATTTTAATATCTGTCGCACAACTCCGCAAAGTTCTGGACAACAAATTAAATTGAGCACACGCATGTACACGAACATCCTTGCGGGAAACAATGTAATCAACTTTTAAAAATTTCCGTCCATATCACCCCGATCGACTGCGCTCTAGATTTTGCAGCATAATCGATTGCCCACGTCCACCACCTAAAATGTCCTCTCCCTCAAGGTCCAAAGCGGCATGTGGTGAGTTGGCTGCACTGTTCGGAGATGCGTAACGTGCAATTGCATCGTGCTCGACGTCACCGTCGCAAGGGTCGAAGTGTCGTCAATCGAGATGCAACACGCTCGCGCGATCGACGAGGTCGGCGTGTCACGGCGAGCCATCTGCACCGGCGCCCGCTTTCGATTCCGGGGCGCGAGTCACTCAGTCAAGGTGAGCGCAACACGAAGCGACGCCCGCATGACCGGCAATGCTCTTCCGGTATACACCACGTGGAAGAGCTACGGCGCGTCGTAACGCCGCTCGCAAAATAGCTCTCTCGTGAGTAATGAATCGCGTCCTTGCCCATCAGGTGCGGAAGTTGAATCACAGGGGTGGCAGCAGTTTAAGGTAGCTACTAAAAAAGGAATAAAATTATCTGTTTTTCCGATTTGCAAGTTTGTTTGTTGTTGTTTTCGTTTTTTGGATTGTTAAGATTAGTACGGAAAATTACACTATTTTTAAAGAAAATTCTTATATATAAAGATATATTTTCTTATAGTATCAATTAAATATATCACTTAGTAATTTGACACCTCTTCGATTACGTCGAAAAAAGAAATTAATATTTATTAACACAAATATTAGAAAAATACTCTGAACTAATGTTTTAAGCAATTTTTTTAATTAAAATTTCCATTTAAAGATTTATCTACAAATTCCCAAACTTTTCCAGATCAATGAAATTCCTCAAGTTCTGCCGGTTTTCTAGAGAATATCGGTCACCTTGCATCCATTCGAGAGGGAGGATTGACAGCTTTATTACAAAACTAGGTTGGGGGAGGAAGATAGAAATTAAAGTGCACGTACGATACAAAAACATAATGTCTCGTTTGAAGCCAGTAGGGAGAATGATTAAGCTTCTTAAAATACGGTTTTTATGGCGAAAATTTACATAGTGCGGTATGTACACCACGTACGTACATTACGTACATTTCACCCTTACGTAGAGTTCACAAAAAATTATGCACGAAATTATTATGAACAAAATGTACAAAAATAGGAAAGTTAAACATAATTTTACTTCTGAAACATAAATACACATTAAATATTAATATTGATGTTTTCAGGTAAATTATATTTTAAAACGTGAAGATACTAGTAATAAAAGAATGCTGGACTAAGACATATGTCTAATCTTCGTTCGTATATTTCAGTTTGATTACAAACATATTAAAGTCATATTACTGCATGTTGGTAATATTATTTGTATTAACATTGGCTTCCTGAGGAAATCTTGCCCGATCTCTTCTCTCGTGACTGAAAAAAAAAAAGCATTTGAAAAAGATTGACAAGAAATTTAAAGTGAAACCTATAATGACTGCCGCTAAAGGAAATTGCGGGAGAAGATTCTCCGATTTTAAGACACTCCGACGCAACAGCCAGTCTAAAAGAGAAAAAATCGCTAAGAAACGCAACAACGAGCGAGTCGTCGACGATTTCGAGTTGTGAAACGTGTCGGCCTGACGAGGCTGCTGGTCTGGCTGCGCGGCGCAGATTGCAAAGCAGTTCTCTTGCCTCGGCCGCAAACGAAGTTCCAGGCGAAGTTAGCAGAGCGCGACGACGCCCAGCTTGCTGCAGTTGGCGCTCGATTCTACTGCGGCAGAACGGTGCACTGCATCCGGGCGCAAAAGACATTGGTTGGAAACAGCAAGGGGGCAATTCATTAATTTATCATTACTCGATAGTAATTCAAATGTTGACATTATTAACATTTTATATTAATACATGTCTAATTATTATGAAAATTCAGTGAAGCTCGAAATATTGCTAGAAGCGCTTGCCCCCCCCCCCAAGTTACGCGTAAGCCTCGGTCTCCAGGAGTAAAAACGTCGTCGGGGCCAGCCCTACTTGACGGGGGCGGCGGGCGCTTTGAGCAACCCGAGCCGGCACGCGCCACCGTGCTTCTTGCAGGCGCACAGGCCCATCTGCAGTGCAGCGCCCGCTCCTCGGCAGCTGCGCGCTAAACGCCCTTCCGTCCACACCCGCCACCTCTGGCCGGCTCACGCTCCGAACGACAATTCTCTACGTTGCTACGACAAAGGCGAACGGTCAGATGCTAAGCAACAGCGCTGCCCGACATTTTTTTATTTATTTATTTATTTATTTATTTATTTATTTATTTATTTATTATCATCATCATCATCATCATCAAAAGCGATGCCTGCAAACGGGACAATTTTGTCTCTCAGCGCCTGCTTAAAGGGCCCCAAACGCTCAACTCAGGCTTGAGGAATCTCCACCCGTTGTGAAATTGGCGCCGCTGCTATCCGCTCCATTGTTCGCGCAACGAACGGGTACGATGTGGAGGCACCAGTTTTACAACGGACTCAGGTCCAGATCAGATTCGGGAGCGCGGCTCACCCTGCTATTTAAGGACCTATAGACTCACAAATCTCTTCGTAAAATTGGAAATATCCCTGCTTAATGTGTGATCAATTGATCAATTCACAGTTGATTCTGCATATCCCATTTATAGTAAAATATACTATAATTACTCGTACATGATGTATGTCACGCAACGTTTCCCAACTACATAACCGCTTTTTCGCGAAACGTTACGTTAAGCCGACCCCGTCAATTTAGTCTGGAATATTAACGTGCGTCTTCCTTTGTGCGGTCCAACAGAAGAACAGGACCGAGACCCACTTGTGCTGGTGGTGCCCCGTGCCCAACCCGGTGCAACGTGAGCGTCGCAGGTGCTGTGGCAGCATATGGCCGGCGGTGCGGGGCGGAATGGGAGGGGGGAAGGGGCCCGGGCGTCCTCGTCAGCGCTGACTGGGAGAAGTGCTGTTGCGGCCTATTCTTGGGTTTTCGTAACGTGGCGCATGACATTAGGTCATTATTACACCTCTCGCCTTATAAAATGAATATTTTTAATTCATTCGCGAACGCTCTTCTCAACGGGACTCATGGCCTCAAAACATGTGCTTATCACTGTGATAAAGATTCATTTTATAAGGCAGGAGGTAGGTGTAAGAATGAGCTAATGTCATCGGCCACGTTACGAAAACCCAAGTATAGCCTACAAGCTTCGCTGCGACAAGACGCTTACCATATCGGTTTCCTACAAAATATGTTAATTTAAGCGCTACGTGTTGCAGTAAGACGCATGGCTTTAAACGACGTTCGTATTCTAAAAACAATCAAAGCTCCGAAGAATGAGAATGGTCGTGTCGCTACCGCTTCAAGCTAAAAAGCTCATTTTAAAAGACTGCTATATTAATCGCTTTTACGAGGAGAGAAATTGTGAACATCAAGAAAGCATAAGCAAACTTAATATAAATAGATTTATCTACAGGTTCTCTTACAATAAAGCATAGAGCAACATCGTTTCGCAAAAATATTACTCGTAAATTTAATTTTAGGGAATCAAAATGGTGAACTTCGGTTTCATTCTTCTACTGTGGGCTATATTAACATCTACTGTAGTATTCAACATCGGCATTACATTAAATCGTTCAATCGTTCAAACTGTCCATGAGGCTCTCCAGAAGCAACCTCCCCCGAACCGGGGCTGACCCAACGAGTTCCGATTTCCGGAGGTGAACGTGAAAAACCGCCGCGGAGCGGCAAAACGTCCTCGATGGGGAGGACAACATTGGTCGCGCTGCCTGCCCCGCCTCAAGGGGTCCGCCCCCGCAGGTGCGCGGCGCGGCGCTCCGTGTGAGTCACGCGCAGCGACACCTGGCGGTACCCACCGCCCCCTCCCCCTTCTTAATGCGCCGCGCCGCTCGCAACGTCACGTTCGCAGCGAGCATCATCCAGAGCGCAAGCGATGGGGACTTGCGGAGAGCAGGAACTCCTCTCCTGCGCCAGGGCAACGACGCGAATCGTAGTGGAAAATTGAACTAAAAGGAGGAATCGTCAGAGCAAAGAATCTAGAGAACAGCGGCTCAAACTTGAGAACGCCAGACGCTTCAGCTAATATCCAATTTTAGGAGACTTGACAATGAGATTGCAGATACCAGACGAAGTTGAGAAGTTAGGATGATCATGCCAAAACTCTGGATTTGGCACGTCTCTTCAGGTGGCATGGCATTTCCTTTCAGACAAGTTCGCCAGAGGCAACTCGACTGATCGCAATAGGAGAACTGGAGAACTTGAGGCTGAACGATGGCAAGAAATGTGAAACACATCGGTTAATATCTCTATTATATTTCTCGAAACTAATCACATCTGTCAGTTTCATACTTAAATAGTATGAATAGGTAATAGGTAATCTCAGCGACAATGAAAGTGTGTTAATTTCATACTTTGAAAACTGAACAGCAATTTCAAGAAATGTTCCAGAACGAAATATCTTGTTCTCATCATCTAAGAAATTAAGGTAGTGCATCGCTGCCAATCACATCTACCACTATGTACATGCGACATATGATTATCAGCGTCGTGTTTCGTTCTCGGAAGGGAACGAAACTACTACTTCTCTGGTCTCCTGGAACGAATCTAATATGATTTCGAATCAAAACAAAGCCAAAACATTCACGTTTTGCCACTGAAATATTTCCTTTTCTGACTATATAATTTATCCATTGAGAATTCACATACAAACAGACACGTTGCAACAAATAGTCGAGAAACAAAACTAATAGCTTCCAGGAAAATAGCAAAACGTCGACATTTACATGCAAACAAATTCAGTTTAAAAATTATTCGTCAGGCAATTGGACAGTAAACTGCTCGCTCGGAGAAAATGTTCCAGAAACCCTTTCACACAAAAGTAATACATCCATGTATTGCAAACACTAATCTCACAACACACTCACGGTAAAAGACGAACTATACTTCTGAACTACTCAACCTTTCAGGACGTTAATGTCAATATACCGTAAGTGCTAAAGAACATCTGCACCTATACTATTTGCATGCGAAATAGAACGAAAGCTTTTGTTCACGCATAAACGCACTCTCTCATTTCGATCAGCCGCCTGCAGAGAGGCAAACCCCACACTTTTCTACACACAGTCCATTAGAACCCTGGGTGAATGGATGCGCTGTTCCACGGATGGGTGAGACCACTTAAGCGCTGTAGACACCACGAGTCGTTTTCACTCTCCTCGGCTTTTTCGGCCCCATCTCACCAATCAATTCGCCGCATCTCTTCGCATTATCTTCCCTCGGCCATTCTCCCGGCGACGGTAGAAAGCGGGCTATGCAAATGCACATGCCGGACATGTCGTACACCATCCATCCTTCCCGGAAGAACGGCTTCCTGTGTTAGTAGCGAGTCGCGTACATCTTGCAGGCGCCATCTCCTGCCCAGTAGCATTGTATGAGATACGAGAGGCACTTCAAAAATAAAGCTATCACTTTTCTCGGAATTGAACACGTGATTGGTATAGCCTTAGCGTATGAGGGGATGGAAGTAAAGCCAGGAGGTAACGTACTAGTCTCTCTTGTCGAGTAATGTGAAGAAAGAATCCCGTTTTCGAAAGGACAATGACTAACGTTCACATGAAATATTAGAACAACATTTTGAGTAAAAATTGAAAACGATTGACATTTAACTTGTCCCAGTGTGAGGATCATGTAATGGAAACAAGACTGTAATTGTTATAACAACAAACCAGCCCTACGTACAAAAATGAAGTATTGATTAGAAAAAATAATCATTTTGTTGCTCTTATGACTTTGTTGAATAACTGTATAATGAAAATGTTGTTATGAAAAATATTGATTTTCAACTAGTAGTTTGAAATTCCGGTTCGGACGGTATATTATTATGCCGGAAAAGCTCTTAAGCCGTCGTTCTACGAACCACACTTCAGACGGCCCGGTACATAGCGAGAAATTAGCACTTGCAAGATCCTGAGGCCATCGTTACTTATAGCCCAAGTGCGCAGGGACCTATTCTGTTACCCATTTCAAAAGGCTATAAATCAATAACCGTTGGGTATACTAACAGTGATGGGACGCTCACATCGCTGTGGGTGCCCGTTAGATTCACTCAAGCGCAAGCATATAACAGTACAATCTGTCGTGAATCATCCAATCACACAAATACTCAGTTATAAATACTCATAAGAAGCCACATTTTTGTTGTGGCTCGACGGACTTTGTAGGTTTCTGTATGCAATCTGCTTTTTTCTTACCCTGCGAGAAACTATGAATGTGCTCCAAACTTGTGATTATGCGAAGAAAAAAAACTATTTCCTTTTGTATTGCAGACTCGCTACAGATTGAACATGGTTCATAGCATTCCGCACTTCCTGCATGAGACCACAATAGCTCCAGATCCTGTCGTGGAAACCGCCTCGCAGACTGCAGTCAGCAGGGGGAAGTGCCATTCAATAGGCGCCAGCATTCAACACCAGCCGAGCGAACGGGGGCCGATCTAGAACTTCATCCCCATCCCGTCCCTTGCAGCCACTGGCACCTAAGGAGCTGTCCGTGAGGTTTTCCGCGAAGGGGGAGCAGAATTCTCCAGAATATAAGTCGACACTCAGGTTCACATCTTAACACATACATTTGAGCCAGATAGGGAAAATTGTAATCCTTTTTTTAATGCAATTTGTTTTGTTGAATTGTCGTTTACAACTATATTTTAATCGAGGAGTAAGTTTTCACGACTATTCTTCAAATCTCCATTTATCCTAAGAGTTAAAAAGTTCAAAAATAGTCGGCGATTTGGAGATCCTGTAAGAAAAACGTTCGGCGGGAAGACAATCGTACCCGTCACAACGTCTACTGGACGGCTCGCTCAAACCTTCAATGTAGAATTATCGGGGAATCTCCAACAAAGACCTTAAGGACTGCACCACAACCTCTTTCCATGACGCTCAACCGCATACGATCCTTGGAGTGAGTGAATATTGACTACTACTTCAGTCATTAGGACATGTACTCCAGGAGGTGGCGGCATTTTTCCCTGCTTAAGTAAGGTCCGGCGCCTACCTATCTTTTGGCTTGCAAGGGCATCTCCTCAGCGGGGAACCTCTACAATAGGCACAAGCTCAAAACTCCCGACTCGTCTCCAACATGCTACTAGTGAAGTGCAAGTAAGTAATTTGAGTCTTGAATTACAATCTCACTGTATAGCCGGAGGTTTTCCAGATCCTGAGGCTGGTCTTCAAACAAATGAGAATACAGTCCATTGCAATAAACATTACAATATTTCCAACCGACTACTGCAGCGCAGCAGGTGCCTTCGTAAAAAAACCCAAACAGAGAAGCGGCCCAGGAAGGTGCATGCGTGCACCCCCGAAGCCGTCTGTTGCACCTGCGTCCTGCGGTCGCCTCGCCGCCTATTCTCCTGGCGGCGCGGTGCGGCCGCCGCGTCGCGAACGCTTTCTGGAGCACAAGGCAGGTGAGAGGAGCAGGAGGGGGCGTGGCGGGCTCGGGGGAGCAACAAGCTCCTTTGAGACCGCCTCAAAGGCGCCCCGAGAGCCTACTGGAGGAGCACGCACCTGCCTGCCAGCCCGCGCGGCCCCCCAGGGGCTCTTCTCCGATGAGGGACCGCTGCAACAGCCCGAGGCATGGCCGGGGGCGGAGGCGGAGGAGGGGGCCGGAGAGGAGATGCCTTGTTCGTCAGCTCCTCGCACCTGGGCGCTGCGAAAAAAGGCAGATAAAGAAAATGGTTCTTCCCCTCGGGAGGAAAGTATCGGATGGCTGCCACCGGCGTTCTTGGAGATGGGAATTCTGGAACGTCTTAAAGTTGGAAGCCTCGTTCCAGGGGAATCTCGAATGCTACGTGACCTATTGTTGACAAGGAATTCACAACAAATAGGTGATAATTATCACACACATTCACATTTGCAAAAAGACGGTATAATCGTCAACTCTGAAATCTTCTAGCTACTAATGTTCTATATTAATAAATTGTATCTTTGGCTCCTCTGAACAAGTTGATAACTCATGAAAACTAAATTTACGGGAGAGCAATATCTGAGCTTATCTGAAATAATCTTCTAGTGTGAAGAATCGGACAATTTGTTTGATGTTAAACAATGAGTGCAAATCATACTTACAGCGTGAATTATCAGTCTATTTGACTTGACGGTTTACAATTTGAAATTTACTCATTTTCTTGAATTCACATCAGTTTATACGTTTGCCGAGTAAGTCACCTGATTGTGCACAAGTGTCGAGAATGGTTACGACAATATCATTTTTAGCATGTTGTCTAACCCTTACTCACTGGGGTTCATCCAACTAGTGACCTGCAACAGCAAAAATGCTGCTGAACAAAACCACACAAATTGGTTTTCCAAAAAGCAGCACGCACACTGATAAATAAACAACAAATAAACGCTAGTGCATTGGAGTTCACATTTTCGACATTTGAGCCAGTGGCGAGTGTTCAGGAGGTAGAGTCGCGGTACGGTGAGTGCGAAAGACCGGAGACGAATGGGCGTGGCCGATGGAGTAGGAAGCAAAGGGGAAGACGGAGTGAAGGGGATTGCCGATGGCTGGGGGGCGAAAGCGGGACCGTGGCCGGCGTCGATGGGCGGGCGGCAAGGGGACGACAGCGACGATGGGAGGGGCGGAGGGAGGAGCTGAGCGACGACGGCTGGCATCGTCACTGCCTTCGGCGCATGGCCGCGACGTCAACCCCGGCCGCTGGTCGCCGCGCGCCAAAGCGCGGGCGTGAGCGCACTGCGGCAGCGGACTCCTCGTGCCGCGCGCTGCTTGACCTTTCGCGGGCACCCGTCCATCTGCGCCGCCCGTCCGCCACGCTTTCACTGCACGCGTGGATGCCACCCACGGGACAGAGGAACGAGATACTACGCTCATATACAGCGGTCTTAAAATTAGAAACTTATATTTTTCTAAACAAAATCTGTTAAGAGGGGGAAAAAATGTTTCACGCCTGTAACACGCAAAACTAACCGCATGAAAACCTCATACATTTTTATTATAACATTTCCTTTCATTGAAAATATCTATTACACACATCCAGAAAACATCACTTGAATGATTTGCTCGCACATTTTCCGTCAAATCAGAGGAAATACGACAAAAATATTCAATCTTCAACTACGAAGACAAGCATTCCCGCTTCCCCTTACAGAAACGTTCACCCTTCTGAAATGCTAAAGCTCCTCAATGCCCTTCACTCCACAGGCATCCTAACCAACCAAGAAGGATGCGTATTTCGCAACTAACGTGGCGTGTTGTCTCTACGAGCCCCATGGTAAAGCCTCGTTCCGGAATCAGTTCAACGGCCTGCACGCGCATCGAGCGCACAACGCGGCCGGAAGGCCCTCGCACAGCAGCGCGGCCGTGATTCATCCGACGCGTCGCATGAGGCGCACGTGAAGGGCGGCACGGGGAGCCACAGGGGAGCTGGGCGGCAGGAGCGGCGAGGGGGGATGGCAAAAGTACAGTGAGATTGGATAGAGGAAGACGGGCTGGATGAAGCGCAGGTTAAAGAAGGCGGTATTAAATAGGACGGTGAAGGAAGAGGGACAAGGAAACGAATGGGAGGCAGGAAGTCGGAGCATAGGGTGGTCCATGTGGAGTCGAGTGGACAACGACGCACTGGCGAACGATCCTGCGGCGGTCGGCGGGGAGGGGTCAAAACGAGGATGGGAACTGGGCGACACAAAGAACGAGACGATAGATGGGGAGGGGGGGGGCAGGGCAGGGCAGGGCGGGGAGGGCAGGGCAGGGCAGGGCAGGGCAGGGCAGGGCAGGGCAGGGCAGGGCAGGGCAGGGCGGGCAGGCAGGGCGGGGCGGGCGGGCAGGGCAGGGCAGGGCAGGGCAGGGCAGGGCAGGGCAGGGCAGGGCAGGGCAGGGCAGGGCAGGGCAGGGCAGGGCAGGGCAGGGCAGGGCAGGGCAGGGCAGGGCAGGGCAGGGCAGGGCAGGGCAGGGCAGGGCAGGGCAGGGGCAGGGCTGCGCGGGGCGGCGCGGGGCGGTGCGGGGCGGGAAGCGGGAGCGGAAGGAAGGCCGCACGCAGGCGACCGCGGCGGAATGCACAGCTGATTCACGCTCCGCTCCGCGCCGCGCCACGCGGCCGTTGGGCAAGGGCAGGTGACGCACTAGGCGCCTTGGACGCCAACCCGCCCGCTGCGCCGCCTCCCCAGCTGATTCACGCTCCCCAGCTGGGCCCCGCCGTGTGCAAGAAATACACGCACGTTTTCTTGAACCTCGGAATTTGTACCCCCACTCCTTAAAAAACATTATCTGTATTAAGAATAAATGCTATCGACGAGCGTTGTGGACAAAATCTAATGACTAGAAATATTCTTTCCCATATGCAGAGAAATTACTGTAAGAAGGGACCAGTTTGACATGTCGGAAAACAAAAATCATGTCGGATAATGGCATTGCAGGAGGTTGTGTCGAAGCCATTTGCAGGTGAGACAACTGTTAACGAGCAAACTGACGACTAGAGCACATGAGCATCATCTGTAGTTTTGTTGCCAGCAGAAGCTGACAAAATAGACCTTTCTGAGAATAATCTCTCTATAACAAAAAGCCATTTTGCATCGAAAACGAGCCTCAGATTTGATACAATAGTCCTGTCGTCAAAATAAACAACCCCCACCTCAAACGCTTTTTCAGCTTGACATATATTCTGCTACAACGATTTTCAGAAATATCTAATTAAAAATCTCCGTATCTCCAATAAAGGGCAAACTTAGACAATCCTCAGAGTGAGGAAGCACTGCTTAAGAGTTGGGAAGGACTACACACTGATACTTCTCTGCTACTCTTACCCTACAGTTCCACCATCATTGTATGACGAAACCGAGCGAGGAAATTCAGATTGAAAATAGACGAGATAAAAATAAATATTAAATACTTGGCGGTGATTTATGAAGGAATAGAAATGAGGAACAAATACCATGTTTCGTACAAGTAACATGGAGCAGACAGTTCAAAGATATAGAGAAAAAAGAAACACGTAAAGAAGGCATCGAAGGAGGGAAGATAGGGTTTTGTGACCTCTGAATCTGAATTACCACAAGGCATTCCAGAAAACAATAGAAAACAACAAGAAAAACGTCAAGGGGCTAGAAAGAAACCCCAAAACTCGTAAAGAAGCAACGGAAAGGGGAGAGAGGTGAAGGGCAGTAATAGGACAGATACAAGGCGCCTCGTCGAATAAAAAGACTGAGGCGAGGAAGGGCTTTAGGGGCGGAGCCTCGCCGAAACCGCGTCGCCGAGACGAAGAAGAGCCGGCCAGGGGAGCGAAGGCGCCGGAGCGAGGGTTAAGACCACCTCGTGGCGAGGGATGCTGGAGGGGCGAAGGCGCGTTTGTCAATCGGGGAGAGCAGGGACCGAGGGTGGAGCAAGGCATGAGATGGAAGGCGAGTGCCGAGCTGAGAGCGGGAATGTGTACATTAATTGATAAGCGCGAACCCACGCGCATGACAGACTATGCAAGAAAGTGTGTACGGGCAAAGTAATACACGCGAAATTCAGTTCAAGCAAGGGTATGCTGTAATAATAATAATAATAATAATAATAATAATAATAATAATAATAATAATGGACAACGATAGAGAGAACAGGGCCAGCGCTAGTTGTAAAAAAAGGGAAAGGGCGGTGAAATGTCGCTAGAGCACGGAGAAAGCTATGAACCGAAGGAGAAGGACATGTATTTTAAAATAAACGTTCTTATGACGTAACCGACAACTATTTTCATACCGGGGATGTTGAAAAGGTGATAATAATACAGTAAATGATCATGGGACAATATGGAACGAAAGGTAGGAACACGACAGAATCTGAAGAAAACTATTGCGGCAACCCGCGTCCATAAGCACTGAACGGTATTTATACCCCGGAACCCATAGATGGGAAAGCTAGTCCGCCTGTCGCTTTGTTACGGGATTTATTGTTAGGAGAGATAAAGGGCGAATGTAAAGGTGAATCCGGACGAGGACAAAGACGATTGTGTAGGAGGAGAAGAGGAGGAGGAGAAGGGTGTAATGAGATAGGGGTTTTGGATATCGAAGAGGGCGAGATGAGCAGAAGGGCGGGTGCGAAAGCCCAAGTGACAACAGGAGCTTTGAAACGCACGGCTGCCAACGTTTCCTACACCGCACCGCAATTTTCTAATTGCACCGGCGGGGGCGCGGCCCCGTCCGCAGCAGCCCACGTCTTCGAGAGGGCGGAGGGGGTGGGGTGTCATCGCGCGAGGTGGGCGTGGCCCGAAGCGCAGGGGCGTCGCCCGCCGGCGGCGGGGATCCCGGATCCCGCGTGCACGCGAGAGGGTGACGCGTGGGTGAATCACATTACGCCTTGCTCCTCGCGGCCTCAAGGACACTCCCGACCGCCTCGTCGTGCCAGCTCGTTACGCTCCTCCAGCATCGCTGTTCAACGACCCGGCGCCAGCGCCCCAACGAGGACGAGCAGCGCAAACAGGGCGACCTGCACAGCCCGCGGTTTGCATCACAACTCTTTCTCGATATCTCTTTCAATACACGCCAATACCCACAAAGGGGACAGTCATCCTGTCGTAACAGCTGACGAAACCGCGCAGTCGTTGGCCGAAGTACAAGTATGTTACGATAAACGCAATCGTAGTGGCATTGATTTGCAAAACATTTATCATTCTCGAAGGGAACGACCAACGAGGTTTTTCTCACGACGGATACATCTACACCTCTCGGGACCACTGTAAGATGGCCGAGGCAGCCATTCTCATGAATCAGAGACAGAATTCCGAACCAAGGAGTACTGACAATGGACACTAGTTTGGAAACATTGAATAGGGAAAATAAAATTGTTATGGAAACTGTTGGTGAGATTCGTGTTTACAACAAGGTATCTTCAAAATCTACTAACTAGTTTGCAAGTTCACTGACTCTGCCTTTTATATAATACGAAAATAAGATTTGTCTATTCTCGAAATCCACAGAATGAATTCGGAGCTTGAAAGATCGTACTTTCAGGACAAATTTAATGTTTAGAATACACACGAAAACAGAATCAACGTACTTTTTTGTACGACTTTTCAAAATTAATTCGCACAGTGAATATCATAGTAGTATATATGTTTCACTAATCGCGAGAGCATTAGTCACGGAGAAAAAACTGTTAATGTTCCTTTTAAGGAAGATGACGAACAGTCATTTATGCGTTATCGATATTCTGAAGAACGATAAGATGATTAATAATAGCTCAATGTTGGCCGATCTAATGCGTTAAAATGATAACGTTAATGAAATTCAAACAGAAAACAAGACAAAACAAAATCTCATGAGGCCAGTGATACTGTTGATATACACAAGAAGGAGATTATCTTGAGATCTTAAACATCGTCCATTAATATACAGCAATTAACACAATAGAAGGCATTAAGTTATTATAGAATTGTTACTAAATTATTCTAGGATTTATAGTAAAATGGAAAAGTTGGTGGACAGCAAAATTTGAACTTCTGCAATTTTCAACATTCCAGCGGTTTTAATGAAAATTGGACATACGCTATATTATTAAGCCAACTTTGGAGCAGTTTTTGAAGAAAAAAAGTCTAGTTAAATTTTTAAAATTACATTGATTTAATTGAAAAAACCTAATCTCCTCAGATTTTCAATAATTTAATTTGTACAATATTAATTTATACATTTATAAATAATGTGTTCAAAAGAAGGAAAATACCACTTTAGAGAAATTCATGAAATCGTTTGGACTTCATGTGAAAAAACAAACCAAAATTCAAATATCTATTTCAAATTCAAGAGGCTGCAACATAAGCCATATCGATCAGGAAATAAGAATTTCAGTGAAAATCCTGTTAATTTTTTGTTGATGGACAGTTTGGAGACAAATATTGCCAAAAACAATTCGTTCTGTATCAACAACCCACAAAACGAGCGTTGTCAGACTGTTACGTATTCGAGAAAGTAATTAAATACACGAGCATGCAAAATCCACTATTTCGGTTTAGGGGTTCCACAAAACCGTGTTTTCTGTAAACAAAATTCCGCACTTTTTCCTACATCATTATAATTTCTTTATCTATTCTACGTAATAGTAAACGGAATTCAAAACCATCACTGTGCTTTGATGTTGAACAACTCCATCCAGTACAGAGCTGCAAAGCGTCGCCACTTCCAACACGTTACAAAATATTTACGAAAGCGGGCGAGGCTAACGAGAGCCCAGCAAAAAGGCCCAAGTGCGGGCGAGTACGTTTCCGCAAGCGGCAAAAAACGCAAACCGCAAACGGTGACAGCGGCTGCGGGAAGCAAAAAGGTGCGCGGTCCGCTGCGGCCGGCGAGACGCACCCACCAAAGGGCACGAGCCCACATTTTTTTTTTTTTCATAGAAATAGACATCCAAGGAGAAAACCGACGCTTATGGTTGGGGTGGCCAATTTTTTTAAAAAATTTCCGCACATCTATGTATGTATTGCAATACACGAAATGACGAAAACCATTATGCGGTTTACATTGCATAGAATGGAGGGGAAAGTATTTTGATATTTGCCGGTGCTTGGAAGTGCGAAATTCATACAAGATAAAACAATGGATATCCCTAGTAATATCGAATTTTGGACTGAAATTTCAACTCCATCATTTACTTAATAAACCAATACCCGACATTTATTCTTTATAATCACATTGATATTTCTAAATTTGTTGCGTTTTTATTTTATTCGGATAGAATAGCCAACAATTGACGTAGTTCGGCAAACGGCATTGTGTTCTTTTCTGAACACAACCCCCCTTTTGTGTCGGTTACAGAAAGTCTGAAATGCTGTGTGTGTTTTCAGGCGACAAGCGGCTGCCTCGACCCAGCAGCGGAAAGCGAGGCGCTGAGCCCGAACGCCAGTCTCTCCCTCCGCAAGGGGTGTTCGCGGGCGGGCGTCCGGGCTTCGCGCCCCGGCGGCGCTGCATCGACCCGCGTCCCTCCTCCTCCCAGGGCCTACCCCAAGCGCCGACGCGTTGCCCCGGCGCTGCGGCATCACAGGCACAGATGGGGCACAGTGGGGCGAAGCAGTTTATTCCACGGCCGAGAAGTCGCTTCGTCGGCGTCATTTTACCACTACCGCTATTCGTTGTAACTGGATGGACTTGGCATGCAGTTGCCGTATCATTTCATTGTGCCAAATAAACTTAAGCGAATTTTATATTTTCACATTAACTGGGTTCAGGATTGCAGATGTATTCAGAGAAGAAACTAAACCAGGGATGCCCAACTTGCAAGGGCTCAAGGGCCCCAGCTAAAACTTTTAATATGGTTGCGGGCCGTATTTACAGTATTCGGGTGATCCACATCTCAATTCCCCGTATTATTGATTACGGCAGTTAGATCGGTTGCCCTGAAACGGCGGCGGAGGGAGGGGGAGGAAGAAAGAAATCAAGCGTGAGATCAGGCCTTACCATGCTTAACGCAGGGAAAACACATCGGAATGGTTTTGAATTTCCGAATTTAACAGAAAAAATCTAATTTTTTTTTTAAAGGGGAGTTGACCCCGACAGGGTGCGTGCGCTACGCGTGCAATGTTCTTGCCCGACATGGATACCAGGAACTATCACTTTTGATTAATCTTTTGCGACTATAATACGCGGGGCCGCCAGTTGGACAACCCTGGTCTAAGCAATAAGAGTAGCCTAAGAAACATTAACCTGTGGAAACATTACCATTATTTGATTATAGTAGTAACAGTGTACTGAAAGTAACGCAAACTAAAATACTTTAACAGAAAATAAATCTTTTAAAAACTGCATTTTTACACGAAGCATATACAAAACTTAAAAACTCGTACTCTTTTCTAAAATTATAAGCGACAAAATGAAATTCGGTATTTCAACAATACAAACCGAATAAGTGCGCCGTGAATTTGTTCGCAGATAAAGACGATCAAAAGTACAGTCACAGCTGTCCTATTTACTGCCGCGTGGTGACGCCGTGCCCCACTGCGCGAGGGCGAGGGCGGAGGCGGAGTGGGCGGGGCGGGGTCCGGCATCGATCCCGTGACCCGGAGGCCGAAAGTCGGTGGCGGTGGCGCCGCGCCGGCCGGGGGGGGGCCTGGGCCTGGGCTTTCTGGCAGGCTGCCCGCCCGCCCGGCGCGGCGCAGTGGCCGGGGCCCTCTCCTCTGCAGGGGACGCTACTGTACTTGGGTTTTCGTCACGGAGCGGATGGCACGAGGTCATCTTTACACCTCCTGCCTTATAAAATGAATCTTTATCACAGTAATGAGCACATGAGGCCACGAGCCCCGTTGTGAAGGACGTTCGCGAATGAATAAAAAATAGTCATTTTATAAGGCGGGAGGTGTAAAAATGACCTAATGTCATCCGCCACGTTACGAAAAGCCTAGTATAGTCCGTGAAAGGGACACCCCAACCACCCTGGCTCCACGCATAGCCACAGGGCACAGCACTTCTGGGCCAAAACGCTAGAGACTGGATCCTTAACAACGTTATTTCCTCCAACCTCCCGAATTTTGTAAATTTCACTCTTCAAGAAGCAGTGTGTGTGTGTGTATATGTGTATGTGTGTGTGTGAACGTGCATTGATGTTGCGATATGTTACAATAAAATGAAAACAATTTAATGAACTAGTATTCACTAATGCTTATTTCAAGCACATGATACCAATATTCTTACATTTTAAGACATTCATGAATGATATGACTATAAAGGAAGTTAAGATCGCGGATTCAATTGGGTCGGAGTAATTGCATGTGATATTATCGGGCTCTCCTGGCGGCATTGGAGGAATATTCCAGAAACGAAAAAGCATGAGATGATTTTTAAACCAAGATTTTGCGAACATTTTTAAGCGATACCGCTTTATTCTTAATGACGTTTCAAAAACAACAAACATTTTCCTTTCTTTGTGGCAAACGTCGATGCATGGCTCCTCGTGGTAGTTGCGTGGTGGCTCGCCTTCCCCGGGGCCCCAGCTCTCGACCCGGCTTCTCCAGTGCACTTGGGCTACATCGTGGACGCTAAGTCTGGGCGCAGCGCTTTCTCCACGGCTGCCAACGGGAAAGGCCGGGGCTCCGCCGGCATTCCACGGCACAACGCGGGCTTTTACTGGAAATTCGTTTATCCTACTCAACGCCCTCCTGTTTCAAGTTAGACAAGCTAAAAGTATACACATGAATACCACTGATAGCACACGATTCGGTTACACGTTTGCGGCTGAAGCTTCAGATTTTCACTCAAACTAAAACCCAGTTGGCCAACGAATTTCTACATACTTAGTAGTTTGTTAAAGACGTGTGCGCCTGATTAGTACGAGTTCATCTGTTCGGCACATCGCTATGCACAGCAACATTTACGGATCTTAATCACAATTGTGAAAGTAAACCCTTTCATCCACAGAACAGTTTTTATCATTTTCAAAAAATAAAGAACTTCTTTGCTTCTCTCGAATTCATCAATGAAACTCGCTACGACTGCGCCTTGCTTCTTTCCAACTGAAACAAGTTATGGAGCACAGTCCAATTAGAACAATGTTTTATTTCCTACCTTAATAAACTTGGTCGAATAGCATGTCTACCCCCACTCCAAGATAAAGGAGTAAATGTGGGATAAAGGATAAAGGTGAAAATAACGTTTGTCGGATCACAGAAGCATTTTAGTTAACGTTTGAAGCTAATTATGCAATTATTTCAATGGAATATGTCACGTCACGCTATTAAGAAAAGACAGAATTTCCTATTGTCTCAACCGAATGGAATTTGCTAAAGAAATGTGTAAAATACCAGATAAAACTACTCATTGGGATAACACATATCTTTGTTTCCATGACGTTTACCTTTGAATATAATTTTTTAAGTACCTACCTACCCTTTTTTATCCGCACATCAATCTTAATTACGATCCACCCACGTGGGCAGAGTCATTTGCTAAAGAGATTAGCCGGCAAGGCGTAACTTGGCATAACATTACCGGGTTAATTGAAGTATTCTGCCGCTATTCTAAAGGTCATTCAAACGTAACTGCTTTTACAGATGGCGTAAGTTCATCAAGGGACAAAAGTAATTTTCAACATAAAGAGGCATTTCATTATAAAAAATAAACTCATTTATGAATATATATGAACTTATGAATACATCACAACTAATTCTAAAAGAAAACATATCTTTCTTAGGTGATATCTCAAGAGTTCTCTACACTTCAATGTAATATTTATTCAGTTTAGGATGAGTAAAAGGAGGCGTATAGTGCAAATATTAATTCCTGGTTCTTCGTCAGAAAATTCTGGTCTCTCCAAAGAGAAACTTCCATATTTCATTAAAGAATATATAATTATTATGAAGTTTCACGCTTCACAAAGGGGTAAAAGTATCATTTTTGCTAATATCGATAGGCAGAATACAAAAGAAATCAATTTTACTCTATACCAATCACGCAGTAAAGTAGCTGTTCATGTTATTGGAAGTTTTCGTGCGTAAGTAAATTATTTATTCATATCTACTTGGTTGTCCGTTATTTATTCATAGCCATCCAATTTAAATGCATTACTGTAGTACAACTGTTATCTCGTTCATCTTCGCCCCCTCACCCGGAAGTGGCAAGAGTGATTTTGAAGAACTGCTATAAATACTAAACATTAACTGCTACAAAATATACAACGTTTTGCACCAAACTTCTAAGCGAAGTGGATATTCACAGTTGACCACCTCTTTTCGTATGAAAAGGATGAAACTATCCCCACAAATCGAAAAAAATACATTGAAATTTTCGTCAGTCCTCTTTCTTAAAAAATACTGTCCTCTTTCTTTAAAGATCACGCCAATTTGTCAAGTACCACTGCGTATTTATAGGGTCACTTTAGAAATTCTGAATGTTCGAAAAAGTATATAAAAGTGACATTTCAAAACTCGTGTGTGTAACTTCTATTAAAATAACTCACAACAATAATACTGTAAAATATTTTTACAACAAAATAGCAAATTCCCATTAAGACTAATACTATTATTCTGCCTTCCTGATAATGAATTGAGGTGGAATTAGGATTTCTTCTTTACAGTGAAATTTGATTTTGAAAGAAAGACGACGCTCCGCAGAATGGCGGGGAGGGATCGAAGCGCTAGCGGCGGCGGCAGGGGCGGGGGCGGCGGCAGGGGCGGGGCGGCGGCAGGGCGGGCGAGGGGCGGGGCGGCGGCAGGGGCAGGGGCGGCGGCAGGGGCGGGGGGCGGCGGCAGGGGCGGGGGCGGCGGCAGGGCGGGGCGGCGGCAGGGCGGGGGCGGCGGCAGAGGCGGGCGGCGGCAGCGGGGCGCGGCAGGCGGCGGCAGAGGCGGGGCAGGCGGGGACGGCGGCAGGGGAGGGGCGGCGGCAGGAGGCAGGGGGCGGCGGCAGAGGCGGGGCGGCGGCAGAGGCGGGGCGCGGCAGAGGGGGCAGGGGCGGGGGCGGCGGCAGAGGCGGGGCGGCGGCGGGGACGGCGGCAGGGGCGGGGCGGCGGCAGAGGCGGGGCGGCGGCAGGGGCGGTGGCGGTGGCAGGGGCGGGGCGGCGGCAGGGGCGGGGCGGCGGCAGGGGCGGGGCGGCGGCAGGGGCGGGGCGGCGGCAGAGGCGGGGGCGGCGGCAGAGGCGGGGGCGGCGGCGGGGGCGGGGACGGCGGCAGGGGCGGGGGCGGCGGCAGGGGAGGGGGCGGCAGCGGCGGCCGGGCCGTCTGCGGGCGCCGAGGAACCTGTCTGGAGTAACAGTATCCCCGGCCCCGGAGCCAGAGCCAGTTTCGGCCAGGAATCCCGCGGGCAGGACCCTTGCAGGGCACGAGCCTCCCGCCGCCGATTCTCTACCAAACGATTTCGTTTCCTACTCCGCGAGAAGCACTCGCCCAAGCCTCTGTCATACTCCGACGCCAAATTCGGCATTCCCTCACGATCTTACTGAGAACGACTGTTAAAACGATTACTTTTCATCTAACTTTCATCAAACTAAGAAAACCAACAAAGTATAAATTAATCCTAATAATGATTACTATAAAGGAGAATGTATGTACTTATAACAAAATTATCTAGTTATTGAACTGTCCGCTTTACTTTCTCAGAAGTTGTAAATGACCACGTACAGACTTCAACATGCTAACTATTCTCGATCGAGATAGAAAAACCGGAATTGTGCTTCTCGAATTCTTTAATTTCTACGCTGCCAAAAGAACCATGCCCGGTCACGTTTCTGAATCCACCAGCATCGTCCGTACTTTTCCGCAACATTGTTTTGTCTAAGGCAGTCTTTCTTCCTTAAAAAAGAACAGAAACGTTTTAATATGATTTCCTTATAATCTTGTCGAAAAAGGAAGTGTTCATAATACCAACAGAAAAAAATTTTGAATTATATGTGAAAATCCCTTCAAATTGCGATCTGCAATAATACCAACAGACGTTTCTTTTGGGTAGCAAAGTGTGTTGACACCACGATATTTACAAGGTAAGAGAATACGTCTTTCAAAATAATGAAATAATCCCTAAACAAAGAACGTTGGATAATAATTTGTTTCAGACGACAGATCATCAATGAGGACGAAACTAATCTCACAACATTATATACGCTCCAAGTCACTCTTCACAAGAAACACAGTCGCTGTCCGTGAATCTGATATTGGACGTAACATCTTCAGTACTTGCACTTTGGCTCCACTGCCATCGTGAACACGCTATCAGTAAACTGGTGTTGACAAAGCGTGATAAGAAAGAGGCAACCAAGGTCTAAAACAGCTATCGACCGCCCGCATCATGTCGCAGAAGAGCTTTGCTATCTCAAGATGCGGCGCGTGTATGCAACCTCCTTCGCAACGTGACGCGACATTGAAAACAAGAGCATCGAGAACCCAGAAATCCGCCTCTACCAGTCACAAACGCCGCAAACCAGAGTACACTAGAACTGGTTATGCCTAGATGCTGACTTACTGAAATAGACAATAGTAAATAGTCCACAGGTACACAAGAATATAGCGACCAGGGATGGACGTAGATATTTCGGAGTATAAAGTATTTCGGTTAGTACGTGTGTATGATTGTGAGGGAAGGGGGGGGAGTAATTTCAGGTTGAACCCCTCGCACCTATATCTTCAAGAAAAAAATGTTTCTTGAGACTGATTTTTTTTCCTTCATGAAATGCCTTGTGCTCGGGACAAATAGGAATTCTTCTTTGTGATATGATGCAGGGAATATGCGATAATTGTTTTACATTAATAAACGAAAATAGACGTGCTTGCCCCTTCTGGACTGCACCCTCTTGAGGGCGCTAAGGCCGAATCGATTGAAAGGGCTGTGAGTTTCAGTGTCACCTTGAGGATACAGGTAAGTGCTTCTTCGCACTTTCAGCATCATCCGTCCACTTGACTACGCTTTTGTAACTGTTAAGACGTCTCTAGAACTCACTATCGAATATTCATAACCACACCATCAAGAATGACTATGAAGATTAAGTGAAGTCGTCGCAGCACCACTGCGGTAAATGACTGTTGCATGTTGGGTGTGCACATTTTGACTTGCCAATGCAGAGATATAAAACTGAAAATACTGCATTTTATTTATGTTTGAAATTTAAATCTGGCTGCATATTCATCAGAAATATTTTCGCCGAAATTTGCTTAACGTTTCCCTTTTCGATAACGTGGCACGAAGTTAGAAACACCCATTTTAATGAGTCACAAGTCCTATAAAAAACTCAATGTTTGTATCTGTGACGACGTTCTGAATATTAACATTGTCGCACACACAACAGAAAAAAATCGTCCAACTCTCAGTCAAAAGAGTAATATCTCGCACTCATCATACAAAGAAACTGTTTCCCATTATTACTGATTCCCTCATTTTGACTGGAGTAGCGTTTCATAGGGAACACTGTCAGCCTTCGAGGATTGTCACACCACCATCACTATATCTTCATCGACAGGATCAAATCGTCCTTAAGATGGCGCAACCACGTATCTTGAGTACCAGCACTTACTTGAAAAACGATAGCAGACTATCAAAATTTATTATCAGAATTCCATTAATTCACTATTTTCGTTAAGACGGTAATTGTTATTACCAGCCAAGGGGTAACATTTTTGTTGAAGTAATATTTTTCTTTTTATTTACATACTTCTTTCGCTCGCCAAAGAAATATTGCAGATCTTTTACATACATTTCTCAAGAATATATGCAATGATTGATATTATATAGAAGTTGAAACAATACTCCACATTTACTCACGTGTAATTACATCATGGTGTAAAAAATGCTTTGTATATTAAGTGTTATTACTAATTTCCCATGCGCGTAGAAATTTAAAGGAAACTATGCAGCCTCTGGCCACCTGAGAGGTGGCTATAGTTTCGTTAGCTCGGGAAAATCCAAAAACAAAGAACCAGTTACCATTTTGACTTAAAAAGCAAATATTTGTCGTGTTATTCCGACATACTTATACTGCGCGTACATGTGACACGAAGACTCCAAGGAAGAGGCCGCCCTGCTGCAGACTACTAGAATTTCATTATTTTTCCTCTGTTTATTGTACTTTACTGCATTAGTTGAATTTGTAAGAGATGTTCATCAGTGACACGAAAACAAGCACGCCCAGATAAACACAGCCACGCAGTGTGCGTCGCACTCCTAACAAAGAAATCTGACTAAGTAAAATAAAAGGACAAATGAAACAAGATGTTCGTCTCGCATGGCAAGCCAGTAGAAACTATTCTATTCTTCATTAGTATAGCATGTCAAATCAAAATTGTTGTACATAGGTGTTTTTATACAACTCAGAATTGATCCGTATGTCGACTAGATTCCTTTTTACGTATCTAATGTAAACTTGCGTTACGAACTAGTTAGGTTGGCCAAAGAAATGGCTGCGTTGCACTTTTCTCATTTTAATTCATGGCTTTCTTTCACGGAAACAGCCATTTGAGTTCCTTGCTACGACACATCCGAGTGAGTTATCACATTGCAACGTCGTCAATCGTCTCTTCATGCATAAAAATGTTTTTTGTCTAGTTACGCTAACTTTATTACCCTTGGCACTTCTTCAAAACTGGTCCATTAAGGTACATGTATTTCATGATGCGTAAAACAGGGAGGCGGGCAAATGAGAGAGAAAACTGCGGATAATTCATTAATGCTGCAGATGGTCAGTGGCTTCGAAACACCGACAGTTAAGCCGTAGCAGCCGGGTTGATGGATGAGAGATACCTTGAAAAAACAAGGATGCAGGGAGCGGAGATACCAGGAATCCTAGGGACAAATCTTACACTGATTTCCAAAGACAATCCGATTATGATAACTTAACCATTTTAGCATTGCAGGCCGAATCGAGTAAACCTTGGGCACATTTTCTTTTGCATAATGTACGCTTCAAATGACGCACTTTACCATCTACAGTCCAATATTCTCGTCACGGCATTTCCCAGAGCTTCCAGGCCAATTATTAAAAACGTCTTATTATGTTTATTACATTGTTTAAGCAATTATAATAATAGATACATACCAACGTACGGATATAGTCATCGCAATTTGATCAGAGATTTCAAACCGAGAATTTTGCGCACTCGAGGCAGTACAATGTAGAATTGGTTGGTTAAGCCACTGCCTTTGTACTCGTATGCGTATGGTGAGTCTTCATCCCACAACGGCAAAGCACAGTGCGGAGAGGGCATGAGCGCGGGCGGATGGGCGATGGAGGGCGATGGGGGCGGCCCACGCGCTTCCGGCCTCAATCGCCCTTCGGCCGGCGCGAGCGCCGAGGCCGGCGTGGGCGGGGCCGGGCCGGGCGGGGCGGGCCGGGCCCGGAAGTAACGAGCAGGATGCGGAGCCGGCTGCTCTGCCGGGCGGGTGGGTGGGTGGGTGGGAGGGCAGGCAGGCGGTGTCGCCCGGGGCGGGCGCGCGCAGCCGCTTGGCCCGGCGGAAAATGCGAAGCCTCTGAGCTAAACAAATCGCGTCGAGTCTCGGTCACGCGGTACGGGGCTTCCCTTCGTTCCGGTCTCCTCTCCACTTTCTTTCTCACCCATTCCTATTTACTTTTACATCCCGTTTCCGTTTTCTCACGACAATGGATTCTGTGCATCTACTGCCTGCCTCGAGATACTTTTTTTTTTATATTTTAAATTAATTCATGTTTTCAAGTCAAGTGAACAATGTTCATATATTACGTACTTGATGACAGGAAAACAAAACATGGATGTGTCTTTTGAATTTAGTTTTTTCTTAAAATGATTTTATAGTAATCGCCGCAAAAACACATTGCTTCAGACTCCTGACGGAAGTTCCCTAGAAAAAAGAGGAATGAATTTTCATATGCCAATAGTTACGCTTGACATTTTACTTTTAGACGTACATTGTTGGTCAGCCTTGAGCTCTGGGGCAATATCAAAACACCGGAATCAATCACGCCGAGAATGAACGGACTAACTAGGAAGCGTTTCTTGGCTGCAATCGCGCGCCAATTTCGGAAGCAGCGCCGCCTACGCAGGGCGATATCGCGGCGGGGGACGGGGGGGGGCAGGGACGACGTCCGGCAGACTTCCGGCGGCCCGCACGCTTCCGGGGATGCGCAGACCGCACCGCGCCGCGCGGTGGTCCTTTGTGAGGCGTCACGGGACGAAACACGACCCCGGCCTTCCAGTCCCACCGGGCCCACGCACGTTCTCGTGTTACGAGGCGCGCGCCGCCGCCGCCGCCGCCTACTGCGCCACTGGTGCACGGCGCGGCCAAGGTGTTGCCCCGCCGGAAACCGCCCATCTCATTAGGTTTCATCGGCTTTACTCAAGCGTTTCAGATGTATAGAGCGATTTTCCTAAGGATGGGCCAAAGTGACAGCTAGTGCTGGCAACATAACTGAAGGTTCTGCCCTTGAGCCCATACGACTCCCTTCCCGCATTCGTTCGTTTGCTGTTGGCTAACTTGTAAATGGCTCCGACGCTTCCTTTTGTGATGTCCTCGCCCGACAAAAATATAGTACGCCGCGAGAAATAATTGAAATTAGGTAGTGCAATGTTATGTGTTCTTCTGTAAAAATTATTTTTTTTCTTTATATATTTACATTCAATTTACTTTTTGTGTGATAAATATTATGTTTATTTTAAAACCGAGACTCACGTACATGCATATACCTCAGCGAAACTCTTAAGACTTCTGCCTTGGGATGTTTTCACAGGAGCCATTAGCACTTTACGAAAGGGGCGTGACTGAACAGCTGTCGCGGCGGAGGGATACATGCGATGTTCACTTGTTTTCGCGAACTGTCACTTGTAAATGTTAAAATTTACTAAAAGCAGAACATTTTAATTTTTTTAAAAGGAGAATGAGAGGACAATTTACGTCAATGAAGGACGGTTATCAACCCCAGACCGATCTTAAACTTACAAATTTAACCACTCCGCCCACAACAAATCTCAAACACCTTAAGAACAAAGTCAGAATGCAAGATTGCGGTTTCCCTTTTGAAAGCGGTATTGTGTCAATTAAAAAAAAACATAAAAATACGTCCTACATATGGATCTCTAAAATGAACATCAACTCAGGAAGATAGTGCAATTAGAGCAATAGATATGATATTCTTACTGTATATGGCGGGATGTAAGAGGAAAGAGAGACAGAAACGATAAGATTATAGAGAATCTGCCGGAAAACAGACTTCCTAAGCAAACGCTCTCGTCTAAAGGACCACAAATAAACTTTAGAAAACGCTGCACATGGATTAATCTTGGTAATTGAAATGATTGAAGGCGTTGTCATTGTCAACAATAGTATTTATTTCAATAATAGCAGCTTTCGATGGCTTAGCCATCATCATCAGTTTTCTGCTGTCTGGGAGTCACAAAAACCACTACCATATGTAGGGTAAGCCATCGAAAGCTGCTATTATTGAAATAAATACTATTGTTGACAATGACAACGCCTTCAATCATTTCAATTATGTAAATGTCAACTACAACTCACCACTGAATCAATTAATCTTGCTAGCCAAAACAGGCGAACCTCCTACTCCTTCAAACGAAAAGAACACCAATGTGAAATCAATGATAACAGCCACAAACTGACAATGAGTCTATATTTATCTACCTTCATTAAGAGTTAAAAACTGAGTTTGACGTACTATGACGAGAAGTGCATTCTGAGCAGGTTTTCGTAAGTTTTGGGATCTCTACCCTAATCCATACGAATTGAATTATGGATACAGATGGAAACGAGAGCGTTTTTGGCAGGAACTGATAAGAAAATATTCGTTCCCGTGTGATAAAAAATGTTTGCAAAGCCAATTCAGCTAAATAGGCTGAATCTCTAAATCTGATAATTTGTAATGAAAATATATTAGGCTGCGGATACCTGCGATATTCCATTGTGGTATAATTTATGCCATTTGATAAGCCTATTCAATATTACTAAAACACCTACGAGTGAAATACTGTCATTACTGCTCGTTAATTCACATTACAATGAATTGTTGTCGAGCTGGGAGTTTCATCGAGAAGGGAAATGAAGTGTTGGGACTTAACGACAAGAGACAAAAGTTTCAAATGATTCAATTACGTTAACGATGCAAATCTATTCATCAATGCATTTCAAAATGTAATGAGGCGGTAAAAGCACGACCAACTGCAAAATTTAACGACCCTTGAAACCGAGCATTCAAGATGATGCAAAACACGAATGATAACTCTGGTGGCTTCTGTGTTCTAAAAAAGAATTATATCCAGGATACGACTCACCATTTACGTCACCCATTTAGACTCAACTAAGTTTCTATGAGTCGTCAAAATTCCACGACCGACAATGTCACTCATCTGAATCATCATGCCTATTTTGTGCTAGGCCACCTTGTCGCTAGAATGCGTCTCCCAGAACTGTTCTTAAAACAACACAAGCTAAAAGAATAAATTACACTCCTTAAAAGTGAAGACAAGATCTCTATCAAATCTGACTAACAGCGGGTTTCTACAATTTCCTTTACAATATTCGTAGATTTTTCGACAATTTATTAATCAATTTTCTATAATTCATTGTTAATTACAACCATGATTTTATTGGGGGTTCAAATCATATCGAACTCTTCTCCCGCTTACGTTAATATGGAATTATATGGTGCTCCCGAATGAGAACGTTAACAGTGAAAGTGACAGTGACAATCAAGTAGCGAACATGAGCATTCGACATCTAATATGGCAATTTTGTCATTAAGAAGTCTTTCTTAATATTTCAATGCGTGAGCCTCATTATCGTGTAGAGATACTGAATGAATTAATGGATAGATATTAAATGATGAACAATGCTAGAGAACGAGAGCAAGAGATCCTCTAAAAAACCAGTAAAGAATTTGTTTAGCTAACCACAAATTTCACAAGCAGAGACAACAATTTGAACTGAGTTTACATCCAAAATACCTACCTTCGACCACTGGTACAGCGATGTTGATGAACCCTTATCTGTCAACAAGAGGACTCTCACTCTCCTACTACGAACAAGCCAGAGCGGGCTCCGACCTGATATTCTCGAAATCACTACTGTCCGTCTTTCGAGAATTTGAGGGATTACCTGGCACTGTGATAAAGAGTGAGGACACGATGGCAAATGATCTCTGTGGCCCGTGGATCGTTGTTCAGAAGACCACTCCGACATTCACCTGAAATTTATCGGAGAAAAGGACCGCTCAGATCAGACCATCCTGTACCAAATATTCTATCCAGGTGATGTCTGACCCGGCCACTTCACTTGTGCAGAAAATGTCACCACCGGGCGAGGAATCCCCCTCAGTAAGAAACTTTATTTGCGAACGTTTAACTACAGGCGTCGACACCCCCGAGGAGCGATGTAGCGTGATGCAAAATTCGAACTTAAACCTCCTTTCTAACAGTACAGGCATCAGAGATAATGCTTTAATATAATTAAAAAGTACAGGAAGTAATATTCCACAACTTAATTACTCAAAATATACACTTGTTTCAACGTATTCTCACCATTCTCAGAGGCCAATCAACATACATAGTCACGATATGCGTAAACAGTTTGTAGACTTTAAGGCAGACGTCATTCTTATATGAAGAAGTAAGGTTAAGTGCTGACACTGACTCTGTTCAATGGCATCTACCCATTAAATCTACCTTGTGTTTACAAACCTTGACCGCGTTACTTGGTCACTGAGGATAGGGAGCATACCTTCATAAAACCTACGGACATTGAATTAAATTATTCGTAGAAATAAATGTTTACTTTGTCAATTACAATTTTCATTCACCGAATAACCGATCATTCCACTACGTGCGCGTCACTTGGTCAACCGGGCGGGGTCCGGCGTCGCAGAACGCGACCTTGCGGCACGCCGACCTTCGCCGGCCTGGACGAGCAGCGGGGGAAGCCCGGCGCTATCGGCCGGGAAATCGCGGGCGACGAAAAAAAGAAAAGCGCTCCACCGCAACGCCGGAGAAGACGACGACGGCTGCGAAGAAAAAGAAAGAGCCAGCGGAGACGCTGCAAGCCCTTGGGACGCAGTTCGTGGTTCCGCCGTCCCGCTCGAGGACGACGGCGTCGCGACGCCGAGTCACTCTGCAGGACTTTGTGCTCGCACCACACAAAAAATCGATAGGTATCGCTAGATAAAGTCCGGGCTTCGCATCCGATGTATCTCTTTTGCTCGGCACATGCGTTTGCGACGGATGCTGTAACAATTTGTTGAGGAGTTATTCATGCGTCTGAAAATTAGTGCCTTTTAAACCATTAGTGATGGCTATAAGGGAAATAAAAGCCAAGACAGACAAGACTAAAAGAAACGCAAGAACCATCTGTCATTGTACGCAGTTTAACGCGCAGCACAGCCAGCAACATGCAGTGTCTATTTCATCTTGGCATCCTTCATTTTTTTCTCATATTTTATTCTTTCACACAACAAAAACTCAATCATAATCACGTCCTGCAGGGGAATCTGTACGTACTTTGGGTAACCAGCACCAAACACATTTACGTTACTGCATCACAGAAAAAATAAATCCCACACTCAAGCGAATAAGAGCTTCACACTGTCTGGGGCGAAAAAAAAAGTTTTTGACTTCATTCATAAGGAACTTTACGTCCGTTGTCAGACGTCACAAACTTGGATATAAAAGCATCTTCAGTAAATGACGCTATTACATGCTTGTAGCGATTAGCCTGCCCGTCAGACGTCAAGGGCTATGAAAGGATCGTAATTCATGGCTGAAATGGATAGTGTTTGTAGGTGAAGCGTAAGAGTTAAAAAAACTTCCACTGCGCATACGCAATAGTTTCACTGATAGCATACTCATTTTTCAGCACATACTGCCCCCCTCCCCGTCAGATTTTGCACTAATTCGGTGAGAACCGACGATATTGGAGCATGATTATTGCATTACACGAACAGGAAGCCAATCGCGACGCCCAAGTTGTTTAGACATCACCCTCAGAGTGCTCGGATTGAAAGACGGTTCATCTCCGCCACGCCGCGAGAAACAAGCCTCACCTTCAGGGTAATCTTCTACCCGGCACGTCTACAGATTTCTGACAGAAAGCGGCTCTAAATATTCAGAGCAACGCGAAACCAAGAAGCCCGAGAGCACCGCCTGCCGCAGAGGCGTGGCTGGGGCGTGAGGCCCAGGTGGCGGCGGCGGGCAGCGGCAGCGTTGACGGCAACCCCAGCACCGCCCACCGCCGCGCCCTATCGATCGCGTGGGCGTGCGTCGCCGCGTCGCCCCTGGGCCGGCGCGGAACCGCACGTGGGGGCACGTGCGCCGCGTCGGCGGGGGGGGGGGCGGGCCGGGGCAAGGCGGGGGGGCAGACGCCCGCCCAGGCGGGCCGCGTCGTCGAGGCCCGCAGCAGCGGCCGCTGCCGCCACACGCACCAAACATCACGCGTTGAGCTACCGTGGCGCGGCATTGGTAGTAGCTTGTCGAGTCGAGGTCGGTGTGAGCTATCAGCTCGAATGACGACTGGATTTTCTATGCACCACCACATAGTGGCACTGATGGGGTGAATGGAGAAGTTTACCATTGCTTCCCTCACCCTGCCAGAAAGGATCGACCCCCTTCCGTTACAAGCCCCTCCTAACAGCAAGAACACCATTACTCAGAGCCGCCCTTACGCTCGAAAATTTCAATTCCGTTGTGAAGAAATACCGAAATTCTACACACTATTTCAACCAGACAAGATGATTCATCGTTGTGAAATGAATTATTGGCTATTTATCCCGTATTTGCCTCCCCCGCCAATCGAACTGCGATTTTTCCGGGAAAAATTTCAAATTGCTCTCGTCTCTATTGGGAATCGTGCTCTGAGAGCCACCCGGCTACGCAAACTAGCGTCGGTGGTGTTTTGCGACCTCGCCTGGACTCGTCCTGGCTGCCAGCCTTACAGAACGTCGTTAGCCTCCCGCGCTTTGGCAAAACCGATGAGCGCTCCCTTCGCGGGCGCGCTGGCTGGAGACGCGTTTCTGGGTTTTGGGGCGCGCTAGCTGGGCCCTCTACACAAAGATATTACTTTCTGGATTTTCACAAACCGACAAATTTCAGAACGGAGAACGAGCATGTGGATTTCATATGGAAAAATCCCATTGAAATTAAATCATCTTGATTTGTAACTCATACGCCAATTTTTTTCGAAATGTCTCTGGAAGTCCCAAAAACCATTTATTGGTAAATTTTCTGGGTGATCCTAAATAATTTTAAGAAAAAATTTACATCTAACTAACTGTACAAGTTAACCTGAACTACTAACTGTACAAGTACAACATAACCAATGTCGACAAGGACATTCAAAGAGTTCGTAACTTAATTACTGTTTTTTTCTAGACATTCTATTTTTTTAACAACCTGTTCTCTCGAACAATTTCCAATAACTTATTTCTTTTATTTTAATAGAATAAATAGTTAATTAAATGAGCTAACATGCCGTTATAGAAAAGTTGAAACGCAACATGCTCTTACAGATTTATGGATTCAGAAATAAAAGAACTTAACAATTCTGATTAAGATTACCAAAGTGATCACAAAGCTAGTGAACTCTGTGAACATTCTGTACTTCTCCTCTTCCTAACGCGTGTGTCAACAGCCGTATGGTTTCCAAGTAGCCAAGATTTCACAAAATTAGTCGCGTCCCAATCAGAAATATTTATTCAAAACTACATTTACTTTAACAAGTTGATTGTGATAAATTTCAAATGGTTCTGCGTATCCCAAAACTTTTAACAACTGGTCCTGCGAACAACAATTTTGACAGATCTGCGTACAACCAATACTTTTAATGTAATGGACAAATAGTAGAAAGAAACACACGCCCCAATTGCCTCTTCAAGAGAAAACATCCCATTCATCCGCTGGAGACACGCTCTCTTACCAACCACTACAAACAGGACCCGTTTGAGCTAAACGACAGTTCAATTCGATCACGTGTGCCAAGGGCACGCTTCGCGGAGTTCCCAATCCAAACAACCCACATGCCAGTTTGAACACCACAAAAATGACGACAACCAGCAACATCATTTTCTGAAAGATCTTTTGGACCGTTCCCAACATTGCGAAGAAGAAAACAGCTGCTACCAGAATGCTGCCTCCCTCTCAACTCGGCCAGATACATCACGTTCCAACAAACGCGAACACCTTGGAAGTCGACGCGGGAGGTCACAAGACATCCGCCGAGACGCAGCCTTCTAACGAGTCTCCCGGTTCGTTCATAAATTCCGGAGGACGAACTCAACGCTAGTATTTCTGCCAGCGCCGCGGCGGGCATGCTACCTGGCGCGCCGTCACATTCGTCATGGCGACGGGGCGTCGCGAAAGAAACTCCAGCCGCGGGGAGGCGCTCGCCCGTGCATACTAAACACCGCCAGCAAGTGCCATTGCTTCCTTCCTCCGAGAGACACTCGGCATTTCAGCGCGCGCTCTCGCTCCGGCGCGGCGCTTCAGCCAAGGTCGGGCTCTGGCGGGACGCACGCACGCACGCACGAACACACACACACACACACGCACGAACACACATACACACGCACAACACACACCACCGCACGAACACACACACACACGCACGAACACACACCACGCACGAACACACACACACACGCACGAACACACACGCACACACTACTACCAACTACAAGAGGTACGGAGAAGAGGGATACAATCACTTATTTACGATTTTCCCATTATAATATTAAATCAAGGAAACTGAAAAATAAAACTTTCACTACAGTATTTGCGCTCCCTACGCGATGACGGCCATTGTTTCACCCGTCAATTTATCGATTCGCCCGCCTCCTTCGGAGTTTTGCACCGGAAAAATTTGCTGGCAAGGCTTTTCAAGAGGGAAACGACTACACGGAAAACAGGTCAGCCCATTGCCCGGCCATAAGGATGGGAGAATGGGAGAGAGGACAGGAAGGAGAAGAAAGGATGGCGTGCGGCCCGTGGCGTGTTTTCAAGGCGCTGCCCCGCCATCCGCTTGCTATAGCTCGGAGGAAACCACGGAAAAGAGCGATCAGAGCAGCAGGCCTCTCAAATGCAACGAAGAGGTATTTTCCCATCCACCCACCCACTTAGCTGTTGCCGAATATTCCTCCCCCCCACCCCCACCCCAAGTGGGAAATGGAATCTAAGGCCAGCGGGTGTATGAAGCTTCTCAGGATTAATTCGTTTCGACTGTCTTTCCTTCCACCATTGCTCATTCTCCATCGTTCATTTCCCTCCGGGTTGTCAGACATACCGGAGCTCGTACAGCCAAAGAACCGTTTCTCAAGCCATATTTTTCATTCAAACTAATTCTGCAATTCTACTGAAGAAAGGATGCAACCATATTACCTGAATCATGATTGAACTCATCGCCACCCTACTACACAATACATCTGCAAAACCTTTAGTAAATGCATTGTATAGTAGGCAGTGGACTTTTGGAACGCCGAACCACCAGCGACACACACACGCCATCCATCGGCGATCGGTCCAGACGGCTGCGTCGCGTCGCAGGAAAGTGAGCGGAGCGGGAGTCTCGTTCCCACGTGCGCGGAGAAAACCCGGCCTGGGCGGGCACAGATGCGTAAGGAAAAGCGGGGCCACGCCGCGCCGCCTCCTCGCACATCCGCGTCGCCACCGCCGCCGCCGCCGCCGCGCGTTCAAAGCCCCAAAGAAACGACTCCGAACGCTCACCCTTGACACGGAATAACCAAGCGCGAGGCAGGGACAAGGTGGTGTGACGTCGTCGTGATGAGAAGAACAACACAGACACGGAGTTCTTTGTACAGTTTTATTTAATATTTCTGTATATTACAATATGTACATCCTCCTTCAGAAACTACCGCTGCACTCTACAGCACTACCATTCCTGAGGCAAGCCGCCTCAGCCTGACCCAGCGTGCCCCAGCGTGCTAACCTGTAGCACCGCTCCGGCATCTCCTGCAGCCAGCCTCGCAAACCTGCGAGCACCCTCACGGATCAACAAAGTGCCTCCGCACCGCGATTCGGTCCAAACTCGAATGCCAATCGCCGACCTCCACCGGCGTCTCTAGCGAGGAGTCACGTGACAGACCTCCCCCGCTGAAGACCCGCGGACCGCGTCACCTCATTACAGAGTTTTGGGCCGGGCGCACAAGGGGCCCGCTGACCGCCGGATGTGCCCAGACACGCCCCCGCCGGCTTGCACCCTCGAAGCGACCGCTTCGGTTGCACCGCCAGCCCGACGCCTGGCCCACCCCCTCCCACGCCCCGGCCCGCGCCTTGTGCGGCCCGCTGACCGCCGGATGTGCCCAGACACGCCCCCGCCGGCTTGCACCCTCGAAGCGACCGCTTCGGTTGCACCGCCAGCCCGACGCCTGGCCCACCCTGCGGCCGCCGCCACGCGCCGCGCCACGTGGCTCTCACGTGAAAGCGGACTTTTTTAAAAATAAAAAGGTGTCGTGTGTAGTAGAGGTCGCTGTGATGTTATCAGACTATTAAGAAACTAATATGCCCACTACTCTTAAGACGGCTAAGAAAAATATGTTTATTTTCCCTTTAAACTTTCAGCGTTAATGCATTTTTATACACAGAAAATATCAATTGCAAACTTTGTTTTTACAAAATGAACATATAGGATACACATCGACTACTTAACTGCAGCCGCAAACGTAATCTTGAAGTAACTAGTTTGGTGTTTTTTCACAGTTATATTTCTCATGACTTGATTATTACTGTTATTTGGATTCGAAAATTTGAAAACATTTCAAAATTCGTATTCAAGAAAAGTTAGGCGCAATCAGTCCTTCATTTTATTAATAGTAATAATTTTCACATGCAAACGAAGTTTTCATATTGTACATCTGACCCACTGGGCAATGTAGCGAGGCAGGGGGCTGGGCAGAGGAGGGGCGGCAGGGGGTGGAACGGGGGCGGTGCACTGCCGGCGACCCCGATGTTCCGCCAAGCAGCAGCCAGCCAGCGTCCGCAAGCCAGCCTTATCGAAGGGAGAAATCCGGCGCCGCCTTACGACGCAAGGTCCTTTCCGCTACGCCGCGCGGTGCCCATTCATCCCAAAGAAAGGGTTTTCCTCGCGTTGCGGGCTGGCGGGACGTGACCGACGGAGCCGGGAAATCCACGGACGTGGTGGAAATAAATAACCTACTTTTCGTCAGCTCTTGGAACAGCGTTGATGTCAAGTGGACGTAGGATGTTGGGCAACGTAATTAGTAAATGAGATGCCTAGTTTTGTATTTTCCTCCGGGATGTGACACTACTACTTGTAATGAGTCAAGCAGTGTAATGTTTCGTACGATTTGCGGAACCACGCATGCCAAGAAAAGAAATAACATCATGAACAAAGCTGTCCGTCAAAAAGAGAGATTAACCGTCTTTCTTATCCATTCGACGTAATGAATTGATACTTCAGACTCAAAACATGAGCATTCCTTCTTACCTCTTTGTAGTGTTAAATATTGTAATTAGTGTTAAACTTTGTAGTGTTAAATAATGAGGAGCATTATATGTCGCACATTACCTTATCATCTGTATTTATATACTGACATTTCTTAGTAATAAGTCGACGAAAATGGGTGTTCAACTTTAATGAATTTAAAACATCACCGCAAATGGAATTCGAAATTGATTGAATGAAAAATCACGTTGAATGAGAGGCTTGATGGGTTGCGAAATATGACTGACGAATTATTTCCTACTTAAAAAGCAATTATCCGGCAATGTGTCACTTGTGGCTCACTGTTTCGCGGGAGTGAGACAGTGCTACGTGTTCCGTTCCCCTCTCATAGTTGTAAGTTTCCACACTAGCTGTTACACTTTTTATGTTTATTCTATAGAAACGATCCCGTTTATTCATTCCAGCGCGGCGCACACGTATGCAAGCTTTCTACGACAATTATCTATAATTCGATTTCTTGGATTGCATTTGAAATAAAATTGTTTGTCCCGTCCTCCGGCACAAGGCCCATATTTGTTTTCTTCATTTACGACTCCAACCTTTTTTTTTTTTTGGAATTTTTTGTTCGTGTTTTGTCCATTATTACAAACAACTTTAATTCAATATACATGTTTTGTTTATTAATTTACGTCGCGAACGGTTATTTTACTCAATATTCGAACACAAGAAATCAGTCTAGGAGTTCAAAGCCAATCGATTCAATTAAACACTGTAACCTTCCCAGACCTGCATTACATTGGCATATACTTCACTTGTCCGTCCTATTTTAGAGTACGGAGCGGCCTGCTGGGACCCGTACAGAAAAGGGCAAATCGAGGCGTTAGATAAAATTCAAAAACGGGCCGGAAAGTTTGTAAATCATGGACGCGTTGATGAACGAGATGAATGGGAACCCTTATCAAAGAGACGGGAACGGGCGCGTTTATGCGTAATGTACAAGACATACAAAGGGGACTCAGCATGGGCAGACATCAGTAAAAGATTACAGAAACCTGATTATTAAAGTAGAGGAGACCATCCCTGGAAAATACGATGTAGAAAGCAAAGAACTGATGTAGGCAAGTTCTCCTTTGTGAATCGTACTATAGTAGATTGGAACAAACTACCTGCAAAAGGACTAGAGACTCTTCCTTCTAATGTAGTGAAATTCAAAAATATACTTAATTCTATGTAGGTCATCATTATTAGCACTGGGACTTTTATTATTATTATTATTATTATTATTATTATTATTATTATTATTATTATTATCATTATTATAATCGTTAGTATTATTAATAATATAGTCATGTCTCTTATTCAGTGAAGTGTAGTGTGGCGGGGGCACGGAAGGGGAGGGGAGTGTAGTGTAGTGCAGCGCAGTGAAATGAAGTGAAGTGAAGTGAAGTGAAGTGTTAGAAAAGCTATAAGTCAATATATAGATAACTCAAAATTAATTATAACTAGGATATTAATCTCTAATTCTAATTGTAAGTATATTTGTAAATATTCGTAATAGTTTTGTAATTGTATATCTAATTGTAATAATGTTTGCCACCGAGCATTAGCTCAAAGCGAACTTTAATAAATCTATCTATCTATCTATCATTTCAAAGAGATTTTCACAGTGAATTCTGTACTTCTCAATTGATTGCGCAAGTGTGAAGACTCTCAGAGTTTCCACAGTCCGCGCTCCACCACCACCGGCGCAGAGCGACGCAGCCGCTGCGGGGGCGAGCAGAGCGGAGGAGTGCAACGGGCAGGGGGGGGTGTCGTGGGTGGAGGAGCTTCGCGTGCAGCCGCCGCCCCCAGCGCCCAGCCCGTGCCAGGCGCAGCGGGCGCGGGGGAGCGCAGCACTGCAGGCGCAGCCCGGGGCCTTCTTTCTATCGACTCGTCGCGACGCGACCGACGCACAGAGTGCTGCCAAGGAGGACGGGGATCTGCCTGGGGTTGCCGCACAGAATGAGGGCGGAGCTATTCTGGAACCCGATGTGGAACTACAGAACGAATCACGAATGATTGACCCATTTTCAATAATTTCCATCAATACACAGAAAACACAAATACATCTCGATAAGGAGTGATGTTAAAACAAAAAAGAAAAAAAATTTCGAAATAGTTATGCATAACAATATTTAAATTTTTTCCCTTCTTGAAGTACTTATAACGCTTTATTTGTTTTACATTTTTATGTGGATTGTTTTTCTTTTAAATTCGTTTACTTTTTACAGAATGTTGTTCACAAAAATGTTAAATGAATACTAGTTAATAAAGTAACTGACAAACTTAATTGCTCCTGTGTGCAAATGTAGGGCCCCAGTTTCATCGTTGGAGTCCCCACTCAAACTCCGCACCAAGCAGTGTTAATTTCCCGCATATATGTGTAACGGAAAGTAAAATCTCACCAGCAAATATGGATTAGTTCCATATATATTTTCTGTAAGCTAATGAAGCTTTCTTCAAGCAAATCAAGTCGCGATATTCCAAACACCAGCTTTGGAATTACCGAATATGAATCGCAAGTATCAATAACATCCAGCATTTTGTCAAATCTAACTATTGAATTCAGTCAATTTCACTTTTCAGTTCATAACCGAATACACTTTGCATTCGTAAACGAATAACAACGAAATTAGTACGTCATTGATAATACCTTTCGGATGATGCTTTTGAAACCAACGTTTCCTCGAACACAAAATAAGCAAGACCACAGTTTGACGATGCCCACGTAAGTCTCCGATATTTCATCTTAGATTCATTGACAGCAACTGAACGCCCAGGGGCCTTCTCAGTACAGTATTAACAAGCGGAACCCGCAGTCCACTCCAGTGAGGAAAGTCCTTCCTCGAAGAGCAAACGCGGACAAAGGGCATTCCCACAACGCAGACTACGAAAAAATGTGTGGTTTTCGCAACGTCTGCAGCACGTCGGATACCGACCGGCTCGTCCCTATTTCAGGTTCCGGGTCTTCCAGTCACATCTTTTGAGGTCTCTTATCTACTATCTTTCGACATGCATGACTGCACACAGGCGCTGTGGTATCACTTCAAAACCTTATTCTTCTACAGGAAATGCAACACTGGCAAGAATCAAATGAAGTAGCAATGTTATCTCAAAAACCGGATTGTAGTGAAGCAGATTTCCGAAATTAGGAACAACCCGCAAAGGCAAAGTCGAAATAAAGTATTAATTTGGCAACAGATCCATCCACTCACGTCACGTCACAATCTTCTGAAGAAGACATTACATCGCACAGCGAGTCGATAGGAAAGCAATAATCCTCTCATGAAAATCCCGGCCAGCAACTACCGCAAATTCACAGCATGCGACTTCCTGCCAACCGTGTGCGTCTTTGAGACCTGCAGGTCAGAGATAACGAACATCTTTTGTTCCAACTTTAAACATCTACGAAAGTTCAATTTTAAAATCCTGGAAAAATTCGGAAAACTTAATCTTTTTTTTTTTTTTTTTTTTTTTTTTTTTTTTTACATTCTTGACATAGATTAAACTTTTAAATTTATTTTCTTCCATCTATTTTCAGCTTTCATGTGCTTTACGTTTATAATTATTTTATAACATTCATGAATCATGATATATCAATTCGCTGTAATTTTTCCTTAATTTAACTTCAATTCTTATTTAAACGCAGGTAGGTCTACTGGAGAATTCAACTTTCACACTCCGCCTTAGGAGTATATCTTGTTGCACAGTCGTGTAAATTCATACATATGGCATGTGACGCCACATAAATTAATATTATTATAAATGATTCCAATATATACACATTTGTATGGAGTACGAACTTGATATGACAAGAGAATTGAGAAGTATTAAAAAAACAGTAATACCATGTTTAAAAAATTACTTTTTTTTTCGAAAATCTCCCAGGGCCTTCATTCAACCAAATTCTAGGAATCAGCCACTTGCATTTCTACTCCCAGCCCGTGCCACCTCCATAGCGCCGTTGGAAAGTGAGAGCCTGTCAACTCTGCCTATGGGAAGCGCCTTTCAGTAGTCATCACGCACGCCACCTCCCCCCCCCCCTGCAGCACAAACGGCCGAGCGCCATTGTCTCGCGGTGGCGGCGCGGCGGCGTCCTCCGTTCCGCGAAGACCGGTGGCGTCAGCGCCGCCAAATACGAACGGAACGACACACGCGACGACTTGGTGTGGCGGGGGCGGGGAGGGGGGGTGAGGGTGGGCAGGGGACGGGGAGGGGTGGCGGACGGCAGTGAACCCGGATTGGCAAGCCGCGGCGTGTGGAAGCGCAGCGACGGATGTATGCGGCGGCCGGTCTACCGGTGGCCGAATCTACTCTGGGCTTCGACGTGTGAGAACCAGGGCTTCTATTGAGCATGAGGAGCATTGGTTCCTTCCAGTTCTAAGAATCATGATCGCATTCCTATCTTCGGTCAGAAGAAGCACGGTATTTAACACGTTTCATTCTTTTTACATTGATCATCTTCCTAGGGTGCTAGTTTAATTGAAGTTTTGGATCAATGTACTTTAAGTTATTCTACATACTGCAATTGAGAGCCGTGAGGGGAATGGTGAGCAGCACTTTGTCTGGTCCTAAAGATGCAGGATGAAAGATAGTGTGCGATTTGGTGGCCCATAGCTAAACATACTCCAGCATCCCCCTAGAAATGACCGGAACAAAGAAAGGAAATGACAGATCACAGCAACCTATTCTAGAATTCTTATCCAAGCGGCGGCAGCGTCGAACCCTGCTTCAGTTACAACAGCCCCCAATTGGCGAAGAGTCGCTGCAATCGGGAGTGGAAACAAGTATCTTGAGTCCACTGCGGCTTTGGCCACGCAAATATAGACGCTAACCCAGCAGGTGTACGCCCAGTTAGAGAGGAGGCTTTTTTCCTGCAACAAATTTCCTCCCCCCCCATTTTTCAGTACTTTTACTTCCTTCAAAATACTTGTGGAGTATTACACATTATTTGAATAAAGTACCAAATATAATTAAGACTTAGACTCCTATTAATTTGTCAGTAATTAAGACTCCTCCTATTAATTTGTCAACACACAATAATTCCATCGAGAGAAAGACGAAATTTTCGGTCAAAATAAAAAAAAAAAAAACGTGCAAAAAATAACTAAACAATATTGTTTAAGGAATAATATGAGTATGTAGTTCGATAACGTTCTCAACATTGTTCCTGATTCACCTCAACTTCACCCCCAAAATGCCCACACCACACCAGTAGTGCCATCGCGTAAACGGGGCACCTGTCTTTTTCGTGTCACTGCGTTCCGGATGTGGGACGGGTCGGGTCGGGGCAGTGACGGGAGGAGAAACGCCACCAGTGGCGGGGGGCGGCAGCGGGGCTTCACGCGTCTGTGCGCGCGGGCGATCGCCTTTCGCCGGGCGGGCGGCGCGTGCGCGGGGCATGAGCGGGAGCGGACGCGCAGTGCAGCGCGGCGCGGAGAGCGTCGTGGAGCGGAACGCGACGTCGCCACCGCGAGGCATCCGGAGTAGGGATGATGAAGAAGGAGAAAAAAGATGTTTCGCACCAGAAATATCGATATATTGACATCGATATTTTGTTTTTGATGTTTTCTTCACATCGATATTTTGTCGCAAAAATATCGATGTTTTTTCTAAATTTTTAATTTTTTTTAAGTAATGGGGTTTAGGCACACTGTAGAGTAGCAGCAATCCACTGTAATATCGTAGTTTTGCGTCATCCTCTTTATCACGCTGCCTATTTCGCCTCTGCAATCTGAGAGAATTTTAGGTAGTTCCATGGCGTATGAACGGAAGTGACTAAAGGGTGAAGTAGCGAAAGACTATGTTCTTTATTGTTAATTTTATTCTTTACGTTTGATAATAATTTTGAATAACATGCTACTAACATGCTAGTAACAAAACAATACAATATATCCCTTTTACGTACTGGAATTAAAAATGGATAGGAAAACAGCATATTACAACAGTTTATTAGTCTATAATTAAAACATCGAAGTTTTTTCGTCGATGTTTTCATCGACATCGAAAACCCTTTAGCGATGTTTCGAAACATAGATTTATGGACGTTTTGCTAAAATTTGCCATCACTATCCGGAGACGCGTTGCGGCGCGAACCAAGAAAATAAAAAACATTCAATAAAATTACCTAGTATGAAAGAATAAGAATTTGTTGGTTGGTCAGGGTAGTGCACGTTCTGATCACGGGACATAGCGGTGTTCTCCCCCCCCCCGCTAGGTTGATTCGATCGATATGCCGACCGATATGCCTAAGTCCGGTTGAAGGGTTTTCCCATCCACGTATCTTACCCAGCGAGGCACCACGCCCAGTCAGGGCAAGCTCTAAGCTGCCGCCATGTGTACTAGTGTAGTACATGTAAAGTAAGGGTAAGGATACGTCAAGAAAAAGGAAGGAAAGATCGCGCGTGTCACGTTTGTGAGGTACTCATCTGATGCTAACCAAAAATCCACGGAACTATTAATCAGAGCTGCTGGCAGCTTGAAATCTCTTGAAGACAGCGGCTGAATTCGACCCAACTATCTAGCTACTGTCGAAAATCTTGCGACCGTCAGGAACCTTAGAACGTCCCGGTCAGATGCACTGCAGTGTCATCAGTTGACGCCCTGAGCCAATTCAGCCCGTAATAAGAATTTGGGACGGTGCGACACGACCTTCGAACACCGAAAGCTCCTACATCAGGGTCGCGACAGCGACGACGTAATTTTAACAGCAGCTAAGTTGCTGGGGAGCTGAAAGTCAGCTCGTGAATCAGGACTAGAGAGAGGACTATCACATATCTCACGGGTCGTTTCCGTGGTTTACTCACACAACAGACCATGAATCGAGCGCTTTCATTCCCTTTTCATCCTATCAAAACGCATTCATCCTCTGGTCCGTATAACAGTTTGATTCCACACCTCAAACAGCGTATTCCTGATATGCAGAAATAATTCAACACTTCTGCGAGTACTTGATAGTAAGTAATGCTTGGATAGTGGTAATAGCGTGAAAGAAATAATTCTTAAAACAATTTCCACAATATTGGAGACAAAATGATGAATAAGAGTTGGGTGGTGGATGATATGGTTTAAATGATGATTGCACTATGGCGAAGAGGCAGGGAAGCGGTAAAACCAAGGAAACTAAGCTTCAACAATTCGAACCCCAATTTTCAAAAGGTGGAAAGTGATCGTTCTGACCACTCCCCCGCGGTTCACCAGCCACTGCGGATTCGGTGGTATAGCGGTCAGCGTACCGGTCTGTTGTACCCGAGTTTGCGGATTCCAACCCGATCGATTTTTAAGGGCGAAAAAATCTCTCGTAGGTCTTCCTTTGGTGGGGAAGTAAGGCCGGCTGTCCCATGTAGTAGATTTACTGCATGTAAAAGATCCTCAAGCCTAAAAGAAGCCTCTAAGCAAAACTGAGATCCGCCTTTTTCGTCGCTCCTTTCTCCGCTAGGTGGTGAAAGGAGAGAATCGAAATTTACGTGGTTAGACGGAAGAGCGGGCCTGATGGTCCGAGTCTCGCCACGTAAAATAAGGTATTATAAACTAAACTAAACTGAAAGAAGCGGGAACGAAGCACTGGCCTATCGCCTTGCGAGCGCAGGCTCGTTGTTCTCGGGCGCCGGCGGCAGCCGCGTCCTTTCGCCTGCCTCCTCCCTTGGCTCTCCCCGCGCCCGGGGGTCAATTGCCGGGCCGACCCACCAGCCCCCGCTCGCGTGCGCCGCCATAAACCGCCCGACCACAGAGGCACAAGCGCAGGCGCAAGCACAAGCGGCGGAAACCACTCCACAGCGCACGGTTCTGCTCCGCTGACCGCCCGCCACCGCTCGCGGTGTTCCCGCGGGAAGACACGCCACAAAATGGGCGAGCGATGGAAATGACAGGCACGCTCGGAGGAAAAGGTTTCACTCGCGCGAGGGTAAATAGTAAGCGTTCACGGGTGACAATCAAAGTGGTGATGCCAGGCAAACAAAAATATCCACATGAAAGCGGCAGCGATAGGTAGCGTTTCGGGAAAAAAAGTTTAGAAGTTGGACATAGCAAGCTTCGAAAAAGTTGCAATCAAATCTTCAATTTTCATCCCTTTTAAAGTCAATCCAATTCTCAATTTTAAATACAAATGCGGTTACGGGTGAGCAGTGACAGCCAACCACGAAGAAAGTGCAGGCATGAAACATCCCCCCACGGTTAACTCTACGCAAAGCGCTCCTCGAAATTGTATCTAGTACGCATTCTCAGAAGGAAAGGAAAAATGTCTACCTTCCCTGAAGAATTTAGAATTTAGACACGGGAAAACATAGAATTCATCCTTCCGCTGTAAAGGTTTGCGAGAACAACAGAGAATGTGGCAGCGGAAAAAAAAGAGCAGGGAATTGGTTATGTCGAGGGCGGTGCGAGCGCGGTAAAACATAGTACGAGTAAAGCAGCAAACATAACCCGGCCCCCGTCTCCACATGCCACGGGGAAGAAATGCTCGCAATGCGAAGTTTGAGAGCACTTAGGAGTTCACATTGCTACCATTCTTCAACAGTCCAACGAAAATGCTTCAGTCATCCCTAACATTCATCTTCATTCGATCCATAGTTATGAGATTCGCAGAGCACAGATAAAACAATAAAAACAGCAGCGTAATCTGATACCCCACATGAAAGTTGAATGTTTATTTCTTGGAATCGGGATTTCTTAAAATGTTCCAAATAATATAAATTTCGCGAAAAAATTTAAGAATAAGCGGGTGTTATATATCCTTGTTAATTCATCTTCGGCCACTTCATTTCTTTTATGATTGATTATTCATAATTTGACCTACTCGTAAGTCTAAGGAACTGCATCACATTGTGAAAGTTAGATTAAGGAACTGCATCTCTTCAGTCACTAATACAATGTTTTATTCTCTTGGTATTAACGTTCACTCGCTCCAAAATAAAAAAAACAACTAAAATTTGGGTCAATTCGACACTTTATAATTTTGCAGTACGTACCTACGTACAGAACTGTACGACGGGTTGCCTATCGTCCAATGAGTGAAAATATTCAGAAAACGTGCACGCTGAACTACGGTATTTCGCTTTCCTCCTCCTAAATGTAATATTTTCTAACAGTTTCCACGCACACTCACACACTGGGTCATAAACATCAAAATTTTCTTCAAAAGTAATTTTTAAAATAGAATTTCTAGATATAGATGAACTGCAGCAACCTTCAAAAATGGGCTGCAATTTATCTCTTATAATTGAATAATTGAATGCGGAATTGAGTGCGGAAAATATGCAAACTCTTCGGTGTCCGAAAACCGGAATGAATTTTGCGAGATTCTCACCGGTAACAGACTTTCATTTCTGTTCACCCAGTTAACTAAAGATTTACTGCAATATCGCATACCTTTTCCAAGAAATCGATCAACTACAGTTTGTAACGAAATTCCTGAGCTCGTTTACCGTGTTATTCGGCGCGTTTCCTGCGGAATGGACACGCTGCACTACGACAGAACAATTGTTAACAGGTTGAGCGCTTACGAGCGCCGTGGAGAAAGTCGCCCCTCGACCGACTTACGTTTAGGTGCAATTTCGCGCTGTTTTTTCACCCACGATTCCGCCGCAGGGTGCTGCAAAGCGTTAAGAAACGTATGAACTTCTTTTCGCGAACCCGTGTTTAATCTCGCTAGCCCCAGCAAAGTCTTGCTAACAAGGTAAATTGGTATAATTAACAGTAACATTTTAAGGCCACCCTAAAGTCATTGGTAATGTATGTTTACATTTATCGAAATTGCCGATTTATGTATAACATTAAAAAAATAGAATTAAGTCTTCTCTTTTCTAGTATTAAAGATTATTGGATAAATAAATAAATAATAGAATTACAATAATGCCACAATATTTGCATACCAAAGCCCAGAGCAGCACAGAACCACTCACACGTGAGAAAAAATGTCATTGCTGCTTATACATCAAACGTCATCCTTTTGAAATAAAGTAATAAGATTTTAAAAAAAATTAGTAAATGATGAAATGAAACCAATATTTACACGACTTTCACGTCCACTTGAACACAAAACTTAATTACCACGTCCATAAGCTACTATTCTCCTACTACTCTCCACGACACCTGTTTTAGTAACTTCCTCGATATAATATTTCGTCGTATTTCTTAGATGTGCATCTAGATTCTGCATAGATCAATGTCGCTGCGATATTTCATTCATTGCACATATCAAGCTACAAAAATTGGCAAAAGTAACGTAAAGCAGGCGGTTTATGTCATAAATTTGAGAATTGAAAAAATATGGCAAGAAAAAAATAAAGAAGGAAAGAGAACGAAAAATAAAGAATGGTAGAAAGAAAGAAAGAAGGCCAAAAGAAAGGAAGAAGGCAAGACGATTATAAATTTAGGTCACATCCCCTTAAAAGAACATTCCAAACATCGATTTTCTTCAGGCTCTCTCATCGGTAAGATAATCCATTAGTTGAGTGGGAGTCAGAAGTTGGGTCCCGCTCGAGAGGCGGGTTCCGCGTGTGGTGCCTGGGGGTGGTCGCGTCCGCAACTGCAGACAGGGGAAAAGCGGAAGCGACCTTTTTCGGTCGCCCTCCTCTCCGGAGGTCCATAAAAAATCGAACAGAGCGAGCAACGGCCTTCAGATGGGACAGCGGGACGTCGACTACCGCGAGGCAAAAACGGCCAAGTGCGCGTTCGTCGATAGCTAACCGGCCCACTCGCCAGTTGGCCTACCAGTTCGCTCCCCATTTCGTCTCCCAGCTCGCCTGGCAACTCGCCCGCCACATCGTCCTCCAGCCTGCTCATCAGAATGAGTCCAAACTCTCCTGCTAGGTTGCCGGCCCTGTTTCCAATCACACGCTAGATGAAAACTGTGTTGCGGACCAGCGACATCAAGCGAGCCGGGTTCATTCGGCGCAAAAAACACTGGGAGCCTACGGCCGGGTTAGTGGAGCAGACAGATGCCCTAATCCCTCAGGAAATCAACCGAATGAACGAACCCAGTCTCTAGGGAGAAGTTAACCCAAAACATTTTCCCAAACAGCAAATGCATTAATATCATGAACTCATTTCTCTCTCATGTCAAACCCAGTTCAGAAATGCTCAAAGGTTCCTCACGATGCAAAAGGTGCGTTCTAACATAGAGGGCGAATTTTCGCCTCCGGCACTAAACGCAAATCCGGTTCAATTACTTAAATGCAGATACATAATAAAACAGATCTGAAAACCAATTCAGTAAAGTTACTATTACAGTTAAAGATCTAATGAAAGATAAAATTTACAGCGTTACCATCAGTTATTCTTTCGTATTTCAACTTTTACAAAATTGCGATTATGGGAATTTTTCACCCACGAACAAAACATTGAAAACGTAAAATACATCCAGCACAAAACACGACATTTTGATAGAAACATCGGCGTTTTGAAAACATCGGCATCGATGCCGCTTTTCTACTACTGTTAAACGTAAAAACATCCAGCACAAAACATCGACATGTTTATAGAAACATCGGTGTTTTGAAAACATCGGCTACTGCTAAACGGAAAAGCATCCAGCACAAAACATCGACATCGATGCCGCATTTCTACTACTGTAAACGTAAAACATCCAGCACAAAACATGACATTTTATAGAAACATCGGGTTTTGAAAACTGCATCATGCCGCATTTATACCAAAAATCAACAAACATCAAAAGAACATCGGCATGGATGTCGCATTTCCCACTACTGCTTCGACAGTCGTAGGCGCTGGGCGCCAAGAAGCAGCCAAGCCCCGGGGGGTCCCAAGCCGCAAGCGGCGCGCGCTGGGCCGTGGTCCGGGGCCAACAACACGCGCCTTTCATTCGCGGAACGAGCGGCCGGGGCGACAGCAGCAGGCTGTGGGAACCCTTCGCGACGGCCCCAGGGTCAGTGTCGCATGCGCCGCCGCCGCCGCTCCCACACGCCACGCCATGAGAAAACGATAAGCGAGGGCGGCGGTGGATGAGCAATCGAAGCGGCGGATGCAGCAGCTACTACGCGCTGCGAAAGCAAACTGCTCAGTGTCAAGTACGATGCTGCCACACACGCACACGCGTACGACCTCTGGCGCACACACACACATGCACGTTTAGGTTAAAAAAGACGAATCGGGTTCGGGGAAGCTATTGATCAAACAGAATCACAGTACTTCTAGTCGAAAACGCTACGACGACGACGATAAACACCAGTCCCAATTTATTTGCTTTCCGCGAAATAAGTTTATTTACACAGCGTACAGCAAATACGATTTCTTTACGCAAATCGTTTCCTTACGTCATGCTGGGGTAACAAGCCGAAATCACATCAACAGACCCTTGTTATCTTATTCACATTCTTTCCATATTTTTCACCACGTGCTTTCGTGTCGTTACTTAATATAAGATGGATTTGTTTCCACCTTTAGCCTCGTGCATTCAAAAATTGTAGGATTTTTTTTATCACGAGTTCCGATCGCAATATCACATGTGAAAGTTGTAATTTGTTCCTTGTTGAACCTGCTAAGGCGTTAACAACGTACAAAAGCCGCCACAAGTTTCACCTTCACGAAGGAGACAAGAAAGCCGGCTCGTTCCGATTCCGCGAATCAAGCAATCGATCTTACGCTAGGGCTGTTAAGTAACTGATACTGGTCTCCTTCCTCTGATGCATAACGACCTACCATGATGCAAAAGCGCCTGTTCCACACAACGCAAAAACGTTTTTAGTTTACCTGACCGTTATTCTGAGTTTACCAAAGTTAAGGTATTAAACGAAATACTTCAAATATAAATAAAAGCTGTTTAAATAACGTATAATGTTGAAATTTAAATGACGTATAATGTTCCAACTTAATAGTTGGAATACCCATCCACCAACATCTCTATCTCTAAAGACACCAGATAAATCCAGGTCGAGACATTGCAGTGGCATTGGAAAGACAAAAAGAAAGAAGAGAAAGACTCTGAGTAAGAGAGGGAGAAACAGACAGGAAGGAAGAGAGGGAGAAACAATCAACACAATCCCGAAATTTCATCTGGAGAACAGCGAGGTTCTGCAGCTACCACCGTCGCATCGTCATGTCATCGCAGAAGAACCACCAGCTAAACTAGTGCATTTTTCTCTCTCTTCCTTGTGGCGTTGGCGCCAGCGAAACGCGTCGGCGCAGCGTTTAGCGCGGCTGCCGCCCGCGTCCTCAAGTTCAATTTCACAGCCGGCAGCGCGGCGGCGCGCGACCTCGCGCTATCTCGTGTCCCACAGCGCGCAGGGCGAACAATGCACCATTAACATAGTCGCCTTGAGTGGCGCAGCTGCTGCGGCTTGTGACGCACGGGTCGATGCCATTGCAGTCGCCCTCGAACCAAACTCTGGGACCGCACCTCAGAAGTGGTCAACCTACACCTTAAAAGTAATTTTGTCAGTCATGGCATCTTAGGTGCAGTGCGCAGAACTCTTGAATTTCTGTATATTCGAACTTATAATATTCTGTACTTGTACACAAAGCCAAAAAATATTTAAACAACATATTTTCTCACTAGCAATTTTGGTGCCTCTCAGAATTAATTATAACTTAATAACGGGTAACTTTGATATTGTGAATTACTTAAAGATTCGTCTCTGTTCCAAGATCAAAAAGCCAACTGGATTTCTGACCCTTAACCTTGATTCTATGCAATAGTACTGTGGCGAGAAAACTATCCTAGAAAAAGTATTCGGTTTACGAGTGATTATTTAGTGCGGCTAGAATGGTGTGCGACTCACGTCACTATTGAATGACCCGATTTTATAAACAAAGTCACTTTATTCTAAATTTTAACGAAACTACTTCTCCATCTGCATGGATATTTTCACACTTACGACTACTTCAAAGCATAAAAAAAAAATCTACACATAATAGAAATAATATATTTTCTCGAAATTAATCTATGCCCGTCCCCACAAGCATTATTTTTATTACATCACAACACTAAATATCACAAAAATTAATTTTTTGTCTTTAAAAAAATGTTGATAGCATGTTAATTATGAGTTTATGCTATTTGTCGCACGCACACCTTTCCGTGATTTCGGTATTTCAACAGGACATGCTATTGCCCACCCTCCCTGACATCGCACCCACAATTCGCCAGCCGCCCCATCCGAGAGGTGTTCCCGCGGAGTCGTAATGTCTCGCGCGGTTGCCCGCGGGGGGCGCGCATGCGCGGGCTTCGCGCCGGGCGCGTGCGCTTCAGAAAAAGGCCGAGAGCTGCGAGAGAGGCAGGCGCTAGCTACAAAACTGTTCGCGCTCCTACTACAGCTGTGCTTGCGTACCGTGTACACCGAGGAGCTCAGCATGTCCGATCGTTGTATTTGTCATTACAATGACACTTTTAAACTATTGATCGCGCAACCTTTTTTTTTAAATGTCACAAGCACGAGAAATGCTTCGTAAATCTGTTTCTATGTCTTGTAACGATGTGACACTTTTGGTATATGGCTGTTTTAAAAATTCCCGCTAATGATTGATTGATTTTTTCGTGTTTCCGGGCGGTCAACTGCTTTGGTCATTACTCCCGTTAGTGTAGCGCATGTTTTTTTCTCGGGAGATGGCAGGATCTTCCCGCTGGATGGCGAGATCCGGCGCCGACCTACCGTCGGCTACTAGGGTTCCCCCTAACCAGGACTCTCCCACCAGCGGGGCACCGCCCCAGCCGGGATAAGCTCTAAGCTCCCGACCGGTCTCCCGGAATGTGTGGTAGGGTAGTGCATGTTAATACAAGTGTGTGTGTGTGTGTAAGGGGAGTGGATAGGACAAGGAAGAGGAAGGAAATATCCGTGACAGTTTGGTAGGGTACTGCTCCGGCATTCGCCTGGTGTTGATCGGAGAAACCACGGAAAACTTCCGATCAGAGCAGCCAGCCTCTAGAATTCTCATTCAGACAGCGTTCCCGCTAATATTGTGACGCAAAGCGGGGTCTGAACCTCAATGGCTGAAGTGTGATACGATGCGCAAGAGACCCCGGTGCATGGCGTGTTGGCGGGGGTGGGCGCTCAACAATGGCGCGAGTGGGTCGCGTCTTTCCCGCGCCTCCCGAAGGACTCGCTCGAACGCCAGCGCTGCGCCGCCCGTAATGGGCGTTTTTCGTCGGTGGCCTATGACGCAACGAGCCTGGGACCGGCGCGCCGCGGAGAGGGGACGCAGGGCGAGGGAAAAACAAAACACGAGCCCAGGGCTATTCCTCGTCCTCGCATCATGAACGGCCCCCTCTGATGGACTGGAGGCGTCCCCGGTGCACGGCACAAGATGAATCTGCTATAGGCCAGCGAGTTCTACTCTGCCACCGTGAGGACGACACTCCCCATAGTCTGAGGCTGTCAGGGTCACCACCAACTACGAGAAATAAAACTCATTCTCATTGTATTGACAACTTTAATTTCTTCTCTGACATTTCCAATAACAATAGGATTTAGGCTTGACATATTACAGCTTAGAAAACAAAGGGCATGGAAGATAAAAGACATCCCAAACACTTCAACAACTACACACCTGACAATTGATCAAATTTCCTGACAATTCTCCGAATTTTTCACGTTTTTCAGGCAATACTTCAGTCCCTGATTTCTGGCTTCCCCTGAGTGCTGTCCAACCTGGCTTTTATTTATCAATGCTCCGGTCCATTACAGCATCTCTCGGCTGACGAAAAATCTGGTCAACTGCATCCCAGTTTGAACATTTTCATGTGGTACACGCGGTATTAGAACTAAAAAAGTTTTTATCTAACAAAAGTAAATGAAGTCCGACACAATCATATTAACAACAAATTGAAAATTAGTGCTTGAGAAGTTTCAGAAATAACGTTGCACCTTCTCTGTAAACGACAAATTCTAGAAGACACCAAACTTTTTTTTCTTTTCAAATAAGCTGGCAACTTTCTTAATCGTTTTCCACAACCCGATCAAAATATTGCGAATTCAGCGTAACTACAAAATTCAATAACTTTCAAACCAATTCCTAATATATTACACCTACAAGGACGAAGACCGCGCACAATAGGAACATTTCATAAAACATTTACCATAAATTAAACATCAAGCGACAGTAATTATCACATATCTTCCCTACCTTTGCCTCGACGGTCATCCACGCAAGACTCTTTTTGTTCTCGCCGCCGATGACGCAACTCCCTACAACTACAACTAACGTCGTCCTTTCCTGCGAAAGAACTATGAGTGACACGAAAAAAAAAAAAAAGAAGAAAAAAATCACCGGGCCGAAGGGCATACGCGCGCCGCTTCCCAGCTCTGCGCGGCGCCACCGTAACTCCTCCAGCTCCTTTGCGGGCTGTGGGAATGCGAATGCGAAAACGCGCGCGCGCACGGTCTATGAAATCGCAGCGCTCCGCAAGGTCGACGGCGGCGATGGACCGTAAGAGCGAACGGGAGGGGCGCGGAGCACGTGGGCGGGGGGGGAGGGGAGCGAAGGCCGGGGCAAGCGCGCCCACGCCCGCTTGCCACTGCAATGCGCGCCGCTGCCGCCGCGTCGAACCGGAAGCAGGGCACGGCATACCAGAATTATTAACGCCCCACTCGCAGGGCCGAGTTTATGACATACGGGCCTGCACAGCAAGCACGTGGCTAGGAGGTGTGCGATGCGTGGGTTTATCATGCGCCATCGTGCTTGGAAGTTGCTCAAGTTACATGAATACATTTTATTACAAGTATCTTTTAAGTCCAAAAATGAACATATGAGGGAGTTTAAGCGCCACGCGTAAGGTAGCGACTTATGCACTAACAGTCACGTGACGAACCTTGAAGTCATAACGTTTTATCTTAGGCCTAACGTACGACCTTACACCTTTATAAATAGTGCACGCCTGTAGGAGTCGCTACGGTCACCTTACAAACGGCATAATGGCCGCCTAAAAACAGGAAAGATATTTTACCAACTCTAATAAACCGATTCCCGTATGTAAGGAAGTTACAGTTATTCCTTACTAACTCTACAAAGCTGGCAAGAATTAACGGAAAATGTTGGAGAGGTGACGGGTAAGAAGTTTGCGAAAAAAAAAGTTGAAATCATACCTTCAAGTTAGGTTATGTCTTACGCTCATCCACAAACGCTGTTTCAATATATTCCTTAAATTCTCACGAAAAGCCGATTCAAAATTTCAGATTGCGTGCTCATGGCGGTGGGCCATAAAATTTAAAACTCCGTGCACAATGTAATTTGTTATACTCTTGTATCGTGGTTTAATTGTTTCACCACTTAGTCTACACTCTTTGATATATTATGACTTCTTTGTTCAACGCTTGAAATGCTTCTTTTGTTATAATGCATACCGCAATGTCGCAATTGCTAAAACTCTTGTGAACGTCGTTCATTACGACCTTATAAACTCTATAGCCACGTGATCAATAGTTTAAGGATGTCTCCTTACGCCTAGTGCTAAAATCCTCATTATGTGAAAATCTGTTACGTCTCATTACGAAGAAAATGTCAAATTTCCTAACCGGGCTTCCGGCAATGTTCGTTCAATGGTCTCCATACTTTGAACTCGGATTCCCGATATTCCTATTCCAAATGTTCATTGTGGAACTTTCTTGCGAGGCACAACTAACCACGACGCTGACCCAAGGCACCATCGTTCCAGGAGCGCAAGGGTACAATAAATATGGCTGCTGTAAAATTATTATTTTTTAATTGTATTTATTTTACAATTACAATATAAATGGATGCGAATTTTTGGGCTTCCCTTTCTCTTTAGCACAATGAAAACGCAACAATAATGTAACATACAACCCGACGTCTAAAGGTGCCAAGATACGCACCTGCAAAGTCAAATTCAGGCAATTTGAAACCATCCCAGTACAAATCAAAGTCCGTTTCCCTAGAGAAATCTCTTAAGGCGAAACAGATACCACAGTATGCATCAAATCATGCATAGGTGTGGATTCAGATATTTCCATGAACATTTTTTAAATACATTTGGTTAATTATATTATATTATCATTACGTAATTTCACTATATTTCTGCATCTACACACACGAAAACATAAATACTTCATAAACGATAATACGATTCAATGTTATTCTGTCCAGTAATATACAAGTTACTCAATACTTCTAAATGTTTCTTTTAAGTCCATTGGAACAAGTGTGCCAAGGAAGTAATAGCTGATGACTTAAGTCAACGGACTAACTAACACCTGGTCGTTGCCAGCGAGTTACTGTTAAAATATCCAATATCTAACTAAATACAGCTATGTTAAACTAAACAAGTATTCCTTCTAAAGGTCTGTTCTAAGCACAGCAGTATATTAGCACACATGAAGACAAAGATTCTGTTTCATTTTCCCGCATCCCAAAATTTCCATTCCATCCCATATTCCCAGAAGCGACGCCAGTTTTCATCGAGTAGATTACTTCATTATCTTTTGAAGCTTTGGATGATATCAGGGGGCCGAAGAGGACGAGTCCTCTAGTTGCAGAGTGATGAGATCTCAACTTACCATCTGCACGGCTTAAATCGGAGCAGTGCACTCACCTAGAAAAAACAAAAGAAACACATTAGAAAATTTCCAAATTAAAATTGTGAGCGTGCATAAAAGTAAACCAAGACCACCTGCTCGCAGGAGAAGCAAGCATTCTATAAGAAAAGAACTAAATATTAATCGCAAAATGTCTCTATTTTCAAACAACCCGGTTGTAATTACGTTTGGCTCTTCTTATTAAGCCGAACTGACCTCACCGTATACCGAATAGATCTGATCACTTCAGATATTAGGTTTACATAGTCAATACATTCAGTACAGTAAGGAAATAAAACACATTTTAGTAGAAACATACTACAAAAGTCGAGCAATTACATAATTTGAGAATAGTTTGATTATAGAAGGATATAACCGCAATGTGGAATTCCAGTCTAATTCACCAGTACGACGGCAATAAGGTACTTAAGCATTGTCTATGCTGCAATAACGCATTTTCTGAAACGACCAATCGCAACTGGTCGATATGCGTCGAATTACGATCCCTGATTGCCACATTATATAACTTTTATGTTGCTGAATATGATGAACCTGAAAATAAACCTTCAATCAAAATGTCTTTCTCGCGATAATTAACGCTAAAAGAAATACCTAAAAGCCTCTGAAAATGAAATCGATATCACTTTACTAAAGTTGTAATCCGCGGAAAAAAAGAGTACTATTCATTCTTTCCCAAGAAAGACAATAAATTAACAAAGCGAAATAGTAAAGTTCGTCTCTTTTCAACCATTCATAGTGCTACCTCAGAAAGCAATACAACCGTAATATACATCCAAGGAAAGTAGATGGTATACGATTTTTAAAACGCCATCATCCCGCAATTCCGTAAATATGCTACCTTCTTGGATCTTCAGGCAAAAGTGGAGTTCTTCATGGCACCTCCGCTCCTTAAGTCTGTGGTCAGAAACGAACCGAATATCCTACTCTAGGAAAAACTACATTGACCATTTTTATTTTCTGAAATAACAATATCGCATGGATCTAAGCCCATTAAAACATTAGTGTGCATGAATTGATCCAAAACATAATAGCCGACGCTGACATAAGAAAATCGCCGAATCCGGCGTGCTTCTCACGGCGTAGCCCGCGCGGTGCGCGACCGCAGGCGCAGGTGCGTCGCCGCAGGGCACGTGCAGCCGCAACACGCGCGGAAGAAAGCGCTGTTACGCGGTCTCCAGGGGCCGGCAGGGGGACGCACAGAAAGACAGCGGTGGAGACGGAGATTGGGTAAGGAGCCGTGTGGGAGCGGGGCAGTGTCGGGTTTTTTTTTTTTGTTTTTGGGTTTTTTGGTTTTGTTTGTTTGTTTGTTTGTTTGTTTGTTTGGGGGGGGGGTTGCGACGGGACGAGAGAAGCGGGGACGGTACGTGGGTAGGACGACGGTAGGGATTGGATGTGAGGCTCACATCCCTGCTCATATTGTGAGCGGGGTGGGGGTAGGAATTGAAAGACATCCCAGTGGCAGCGAACGGAGCAAATTGTGTTGGTGACCCTACAGTCGAATCACGATGGCCATGACGTTAAATGCAGAATATTAAAGCCTCGTAAATGCAGAGAATCTAGCTACATGTATGCCAGAGCGAGAGACAGCGACAGAGACAGTCAAGAAGAGTTCCTGCAGTCAACAGAAGTGAGGCAAATAAAGTGTAGGTGAGGAGTGGCTTGTCCCGGTAGCGGTGATGGCGTTTCGCCTCTTATTATAAAGCCGATAACTAAGCATATGGAAATGTCTGAGACAGCTTGACGGATAGGAAATTTTGAAACATTACAGTTGCCCGGCTCGCTCATTTTCAGGTACAGGAAGATACCTGAAAAATTACCAATTCTTGTTCAAATATTTGTTTCGTTACAAAATTAGATTTAATTATCAATCCGATGAATCATCCTAACAATTCATGTAAATGCCAGGAAGAGTACAAAGATTGACAGCGTTTCGCCAATGTTCTCGTAGCCGCATTGGAAACATAAAAAATTGATTTTTCAACATTCTTCCAGAATATTAAGCTGTACTTATCAATTTGTCTGCGAGAGGATCAACAAACATTGATCGTCTTTGTAAGTGTCGTATGCCACCCAAAACACGCTTTAGTTGCTTATATAAAGGAAAAGATGTTTTTAAAGAATTTTCTTACAATCATCACGATAAATCGACAAATGAGCCGTTCCCCACCATGACACTGAAATGGGTCGAATGACGCCTCATTTGTCTCGTAAAGTGGTGTAACCGTGATTGACGGACGCACTTCACTCCATTACCAATATAAAGATGATTGAGGGATGCAATGGCGAAATGGCAGAATCCGAGAAAACAGGCCGCCAACCTGGTTTGCCAGGAATTCCACTTGGAGCAAGCACGATTTGATCATCAGTACCCGGCTAGCGTGCTCTAATTTCTAATGAATTTCAAATGTTGTGAAGTGAAGTGAAAGTGAAGTGTAATTAAAAAGTCGTGTATTCTTGTATTTAATAGTTTAAAATAACTGTGCAGGTCAACCATAAAATGTAGTTAATGCTATTATTGTTAGCATATTATTATTATTATTATTATTATTATTATTATTATTATTATTATTATTATTATTATTATTATTATTATTATTATTATTTCTTTAAAAATTTAATGTTAGTTAAAAATTAATATTAGTAATATGTTAATTGTAGAGTTCTGCCACCAGGTTGTATATACCTATCTGCAGAATAATAAATATCTATCTATCTATCTATCTATCTATCTAGCCACTTCGCTACGCGTCGCCTCTCGGTGACGATAGGGGAGGAATTGATTGATTGTCTAGTGTTCCAGTAGCGGTTATGGTCATTAGTCCTGTAAATGTGGTGCATGTTTTATCGCACGAGGTGGCGGTGATATCTCCTACTGAATAGTGAGATCCGGTGCCGACCTACACGTCGGCTAGCGAGATTCTCCCCAACCTGCTTGTCTCACTAGCAGAGACAAGCAGCATCCGGGACACATTAAGTTGCAGATTAGTCTCCCTATATTTGTGGTAGTGTAAGTGTGTGTATTAGTAAGGGGCGAGGCTACAAGGAAGGTGAAGGAAAGATCGCGCGCGGTTCGTGGTCTGCTTGGTAGGGTACTTCTTCCGCATTCACCCGGCGTTGATCGGAAAAAACACGGAAAACAATCGTTAAGAGCAGCCGGCCGCTAGAATTCTCCTCCAGACAGAGGCTGAATTCGTCGTATCTTTGTAGCTAACGTCGAAAATCCTGCCACGGTCGGGACCCGAACCTAGGACTTCCCGGTTACAAGTACTGCAGTGGGTAGGGGAGGAAGAGGCGACGGCAGAGGAGGTAATTTCGCGTTGCGCCCCCCCAACCGGGGCCAGACCCGCTGACCGCTTTCCGGCCCCGGCCGCGGCGGGACGACCCGTGTTCCCACCAAACACGCCGCTCATCTCGCAAATCGGTCGTTGCCCTCCCGCAAGGAATTTTCGGCTTTCCTCGCCTACACATCTGCAGGGAAAAGAAACATACTGGTTCGGAGTGGACTCCACAGCGTCGAGACATGACAACTGTTCCAAAATGGTAGCAAAATCTGCTTAAATTTGTACAAAAACAAATGAATGTGTCTACAAATATGATTCTTGGTTGCGATGGCGGGTATCATTCAATTGATTAGGTTCCTTCAGGATATGGGGCCTAGAGCGCTCCTCGACCTTCTTACGTTACCACTTGTGCGGTAGAATCGGTCAATTTATTCGATCAATACACCTCACAACCAACTGAGGCTAGCCTTTTCCTATTTCTATGGAGAAAGCAACAAATCGGCGAAGTTTACAGAACTTATTTACTGGGCAAACGAGGTTGTATCTATTTTTCAACTGCTCAACGTTCAATAAACAGGTATCAATAAATAAACGCCTTCCCATCTACGAGTAAAGAATTCACGATTACAAACTAACATTGTCAGCTCTTCTTCAGAAGACATTAACTCGCTGGTGGATCCAGGGAGAGGGGCATGCTCCCCCCCAAGAACTAGAGTTTTCGTTTACCTTCCTTTCTTTGGCAAAATTGATATAAATATTTATGTTCATATTATGTAATTATTTAAACAATATTGTATAGTATCTATCTACAGTACATAAATAATATAAATATAAATGTTTATTTTTTCACAAAAATCTACGATGCCCCCATCCCACATGATCGGCTGGATCCGCCCCTGAAATTACTGCACCACGAATTGCTACAATCGCTGAAAAACGATACACGTTTTCACTGACGTTTAAACGCAGTCTCTATTCGTTCATTAAATCTGAGTGGTGAACACAAACCCTTGTTAACTCACTTAACACTGACGATGTGTTTCCCAATCTAGTTACTTGATCGTAAGGTTCATGGCCACGCTTCTGCATTCCTTGCAAATGTGTCACGTAACGCAAATTTACCATGAGCGGTGCATTGTTCATACAACACGTCGAGCATTGTGAGTCCGTTCGCTAAAATTAGATGCATTGTTTCTCGATTGTATGACTTAGTACGTACAATGCCACAGCAATGAAGAAAATGTGGTCGGTACTCGAAAACATGACCATCCCAAGACTAATTGCACACGAACAGTCGTTCAAAATGTGCCATAAACTTGACTCAAACTTGACCTACGCGTGGAGTCTTTTCTGTACTTATTAACTTATCCGTCAAAATAATATTACTGTTCCTCCCTGTACTCTAATATCACCCCAACGAACCGATCTGAGATTGATCAATTTTTCGTTCATAAAATTCACTTGGGTTCTTTCGAGCTGTAACTTTGGACACAGGTCAGGATTAACGTCTGTTGGTGCAAGCACTAACAGTCAATTTTGTTCTCGAAAACCGGGTGTGTATGAATGGATGGAAGTACTTGTCACGCATAACTCTGTCAGATGTGAAGTTTTTGAGGGAAACTTGGTAAATATATGAGATTAGATGTAGCTGTGCCGTTCCGAAGCTCATTAGATATATAAATTTGTGGGAGCACTTTACACAACCCCTCTGACACTTCCAAAATTTAATGAAAAACTGTTTTAAGAGGAAATTGTTTTACAAACATGCTATATTCCCGATTTTCATTAAAACCTCGATTTTTTTAAAATTGCGAAAGTTCAATTTTTTTAATATGTCATACATCTCTGATATTAAAGTGATATTATGTCAATACAAAAAAGGGCATGGAATCTTTTATAGATCTTCAATTATATATCTCTCAGTTGAAGGTCCATAAAAGATGCCATGCACTTTTTTAATGAGTTGAGTAATAGTTCTTGAGTAATAACACTAAGAGGAGGAAAAGTTTCGTAATGCCGCACATTCACATGAGTTATGGAGCAGGAAACACTTTGGACAATAAGGACGGAGAGGTTTCAGGAACCATGGTTAACACCACACGATTAAAGCGGTGACGACGAAATTCAACCACTTCCAAAAATTTAAATAATGACTTCAATGAATTCGAAACCACAATTACGTAGCACGAAGTATGTGAAAGTTACAATGACCCCATAACTAACTACCCAACATTGAAACACTTCTGAAACGACACCACACGACCATTGTGATATTCATACAACACGTCGTCCCATAGCTCAATTAACCCAAAAAACTGCGATTGATTTTAAAAACGTTCATTATTCAGTTTCTTCTTGGAGTGTGCAATATGAATACATCACTGCACACGAAAAGAACAGGGTTCAAATACAGACCTCAGTGATCGGTTATCGAACATGTACAATTTGTTTCAGTAATGTTTGTTCTGGGACATCGAATTTGTCCACGTCTAGTGTTTTCTTATTTTCAGATCTCTTCGTATGTGATTAGCTGTGAACAAGTGTTAAGTCTTGTCCCAGAAAGTTATCAAAACGGTAGTACAAAACTGTTCTGCAAATCTTCGACAATGCGTCCTTTCTTCTCCTGTTGGTGCCCCGATGTGTATTGAGTTGCCCGAACATATTTTTTATATTTTATTGATTTTGTTGGATGTACATAGGTTACTTTTAGTATAAACTTTACATATGTTTGATAGACTTACTAACTAACTTATATTTAAAACTTATTTCTAAGACTTAAATCTAACATAAGGTTGCGGATGCCCCTATTGAGTCCTCCATTCTGGTTCAAATTCGGAGAAGGTTTTGAGGAATATATTGTAGGGGTATCTGTTTTTTATTCTGGTATGGTTCGGGTTTTTAGCGAGTCTAAAGGTTGCAAGGGAAGAGATTTGAGGTAAATAATAATAAAATTTGGTGGCTAAGTATGTGATCAATGAGTTCTAAGTTGAGTTCTTTGTGAAGATGATGATTCTCCCGAACATACAATCCATTTCACAAAAGCGTTCCCCAACCGACCATCCAGCCCCAGACCTTGAGCAGCTCGGCACAAAGAAGCGGCCACAAACGCTCACCACCGGAGCGGCGGAACGGGGGCCGAGAACCTGCGCGCACCACAGCAACGAGGGCGCGCGCCGGTGCAGCGCTCCCGCTCGCGTCCGCACTCGCGCGCGTTGGCCTTTGCCCGCGGACCGGTACCGGACCACCCCCGCCCCCCGCGCGGCGCCGCGCCGCCTTCCTGGTTGTCCCTTTCTTTCGGCGCCGCGTCATCGCTCCCACGCGCCGTTGCTTTCTGGTACAGCTCGCCGTAGTATTGTGTTACTGCACCGATCAACAGGTCGTTCTCTACCAAAGTGGATATGCCGTATTAAACATACCGCAATAGTATGTCGGGGATAACTGCCCTTTCGCCAACACTATCTCGACTTAGCTTTCATAAAAAGATCTGAGTTATCCTGATATGAGAAACTTTGCTAAACATGATATGCTCTAGTACAATAAATTTAATAGTGTCTGTTGTAAACCGGGACTTCGAACTGGACTTTTTCGCCAACAATTTCGTTATTTTTGTCTAATTACTTGCCAAATAGAAGTCTGAAGTTCGGCTGATTTCTCCAGATGAGTAGCCCGCTAAATGTTCTGACCGAAAATTCGCACAAATTTAAAACAAAAATGTATTTTTTAACGAACAAATTTCGGGATCTTTTTAACTTTTGAAGATTTAAGTTACCTGTAAACAATGTTATGCCTTAGATGCCTAATGAAGTAAAGCTGCTGATAGTGAGAAAAGTGCCCTTTTAGTAGAGCTCATCTATCTTCGAGAAACAGGAAAAGAGAGTCAGCACCAGGAGACCATATAGGCACAAATATGTTTGTTTTTGTATTTTTTAAAAGAATTAATGACTAGTTATTTTTTGTTCTGTTTAAAGACGATTACACTAAATTCCAATTTATTTCATTAAAAAGCAACAGATGTGCCCAATAAACTCAGTTTATACCGGAACCACGGAACTCTTGAATGATAATGGAGAATTTGAGAGTAAAGTTATAAGAGAAATTCTTCACAGGAAACGTACAATTCAGCGTTTCAGAATGCCGTACTTTCACGAACAAAATGGATGCAGGGCAAGAAAGAAACGCACTGTAGTCGAAACGGCCGATACAATGATGTATGCTCATTGTGATTTACCTCAATTGCTTTGATTACTTCTGGTATCGTAATCACAAGGGACCTTCTAGTGTCCCTGAGTATTCTGCTTACGAGCTTTGGTACGTATAAAAAGACTCTGCTTTCAAAGCATCTTCGCATAATGGGATCTACTTTGTCGCAACGATAACTAGATTGGAAAATAGTGAAGGGAATGTAGGTAGGCTACTATAAGGATGGTTGTAAGATCTGGATTGTTTGAGGTCCTTGATGATATTTTACGGAAAACACGTTTAACATGTGTAGGAAAATGTAATAATATTGACCTCAAGATCCAACTGCTAAAATTGAGGGAGAGGAAATGTGTTGCTCATGAGGGTTTGCAGGAAGATTCTGAATGGAGGCATGGAGTACGGTAGGATCTAATGATAACCACAAGCATGGGACAAGTGGATCTCCACTGCATGAGGGTTCCATATGGAAATCGCTCCTGTTGTCCGCTCGCCGATCAAAGGGACCATCAACCTCAATGGAAACGAAGACTCTCGATAATCTGAATCGCGTCACATCAAACCTCTACGAAAAGTCCCTTTGAGAAACAGCCGTTGACCTCCAAGAATAGTACCACTGGAAGATCACATTACGCGCCTACGGAACAAATTACCCAGCTCACATTTGCAGAATGATTTTAAAAAGAGCATGAATACGAATAAATTTAATTAATGTAAGTAATATATAACACAGAATACTTGAAAAGAAAGTAGCGAAATCATTAAAATGGCATTATTGATCGTTGAAATTATGGCGTTTCCCTATTATGGTCACTACTTAACGGGAAATAATTTTCTTAAATTCCTAACTGTTTTCGGGAAACGTTACATGACTGGCGAATATGACTTGGATTCTCATTCACTCAATCTCTAAAAATAACTTAGAGGTTGGGGCGCGTTCGCCGGGAGCGGAGACGGACACACGAGAGCGATGTGGAGCGTGTGGGCGGGCGGAGGAGGGAGGGAGGGAGCGGGACGAAAGCGCGGCTTGAGTGAGGAGGCTGGAGCAGACGGGAGGAGAGGGCGCGGATAGCAGCTGCAACCCGACGCACCTCTCCTCTTTCCGCAGGCGGCGCGAGGTAAATATTTTTCCAGCGTCGCTCCCACGCGGCGTCACGGCCGCCGCCGCCGCTGTCGCTGCTCTTATGCTCGCCGAGGCCGTCCAGAGTGTGGGGGCAGAGCTGGCCTGGCTACGGCGTGGGGGAGGAAATACGTAATCCGTACGCCAGATTACGCATAAAACGAGTGCGTTACGCAGACAGCGAGTTATCGTTGTTACGATTACGTGTAATGATGGCAGTTTTAGGAGCAGCGATAATGGTAGTGACAGCGATAGATGACAGAAGTAATGATAATGGTAACGTTACCCGTGGTGTTGTATAATGACGGTAAGGGAGGCGTGATAACAATGGCACACCTCCTAGTGGTCTTTGTGAAGTGTTGTTCATGTTAGTGGCGCATCTTTGTTACTATTGTTTTGGCTGTGGTGGTGATGTAGGCGGACGTACCGACGGAGTGACAACGCCGCTGTCGAAAAATCACCCAGTTGTCGTAAAGACGTTTACAGTCGTGCACTAGAAACTGAAGCAGTACCATGGGGCCGGGTGCGCGCTAGTTCGCGGAGGGGAAGGGGGGGCGGCGGCAGCCTTGATGGGCCTATGCAGACGCAGGGCCACCGCCGCCGCCGGCAACGCGGGGGGGGGGCGCGCCTTCTGGCCGGCTGATCGGAAGCAGCTGGCCGGCCGGCCACTGCTCCAGATAAGCACCAGCGAGCGGGATGGAGGGGGGGGGGGAGTGCAGCGGCCCGCGGTGGCCTCCGCCCCCACTTTTCTCCCTTCCACTATGTTTCCCATTATGTGAAGGCCTCTCAGCCGGCGGCACAGCATGCTTTCGGAGCAACACGAGCGCCAGAGCAAGGCATGACTTTTACAAGTAGTAGGGGCCCTCGGCTCTTCGCGTCTAGAGCTCACCCGCTTATTTTCTTATTCCCTTTCTCTCCTCTTGCTTAGCCTCTCATTTCCTGTCACCCACTCATTCATTTAACTCACACGCTCAAATAATATCTCCCCCCCTCTCTCTCTCTCTGGCAACGCAGTAACCATGATGTAGATTACCACACCCATTTTCTTCGGGAAGGGGAAAGGAGAACACATCACACCCTTTGTGTCCCGGGATTTTAACTGATGCCTCACGGATGGGATGCAGGTTTGTCATGGGAATATGAAAACAAAACCAGAAGAGAGATTCTTATTCTTCCTTAAAGTATTAAAAAAATTATGAAGAGTTCTTTACGACCATAAATTAATATTTGAAAGTAGGTTAACACGGCTTGGTCAGAAAAATTTACACGAGTTGTTTGCCAACGTTTCGGAAACTTTTATTTCCATCCTCAGGGCTTGCAACATCAAGAACAACTCAACCCATTCACTGCACCATCCTCCATCTCCGGCATGTGAGGTGCCGTAAGTAAGTATCCCGGTACTCCGTAAGTACAAGGGATTTTGTCTCTCCTATTTTTTAGCAGAGAGAAAATGGGTAAACATCGGATTGAAAATGGAAATATATTCAATATTTTGGCGTGTCAGAATGGACTTAAAGTTTTTTCAAAACGGAGTATTTCTTCGAACTGAAGCGAACAGATTTTTTTGACAATAATGTCACTTAATTCAAAGCTAAAGTAATTTCATTTAATTTGTGACATTAATCGAATTTTCGCTTAATTGGCATTTTGATTTCATTATATTGTGTAATATTATATGAATGCCACGTAACATTTGCAGTGTCCAGCAGTGCGGAAAAGTTGAAACACGCCGCTTCTGGCCATCTTCGAAAGTAAACTCGCAGACATTACGGGTGCAATGCGTGCCTAATGATAACAGTAATCCTGCTCCGCCTCGAGGACAAAGGACTACATTCCCGACATTCTCTTGCGCGATACTGCCACTTTAACTGCACTTTTATGACCAGTGACTAACGCTTGGAATTCAATTGCTTCAAACTGTGCCTGCAGGTAGGATACTGCGCAGTTGCGTTCGCTGTTCGCACAAGCACTCAATGACAGTGGGAAGATAACGCAGGGCATGCATTTGTAACCGGTGTGTTATTGGTGTTTATGTTACAGTCCGCCAGCCTGTGTTTACCCTTCATTGCCTTTTCTTTGTACATCTAACACATCAAAAAACCTACATTTTATAATAAAATATTCTACAGTATACATTTAAATTACACTGACAATATTACTGATTAATCACGTATTTCGCTAATTATTATCCAGTTATTTTAGCAGTTCTCCCGACAATCAGCTGTTTGTTGGCAGATTACTATCTTGTCAAGCAATACAACGTAAACACGATGTTAATGGCTAAACAAAGATCGTCAACATTTGGGAAAAAGGATTGTCATGCCTACTTGGTGAAGGATAATAATAATCATAATCATAATCATAATAATCATAATAATCATAACAATAATAATAACAACAATAATAATAACAACAATAATATAACAATAATAATAATAACAACAATCAACACTTCTTCCCGTGGGTAATAGTTTGCAAAATTAGTGTACTGAAAATAAATGTAATACATATATTAAATGTAATATAAAAATAATTGAATTAATTTTATATAATAATTAATATTAAATATATTAAATTTAATGTATATTAAATTATTTTCAGTCACTAATGTTGCAAACTATTACCCACGGGAAGAAGTGTATTATTATTATTATTATTATTATTATGACCCTCATTATTTACAAAGACCATATACGTATTCAACTCGGATTCATCAACGTATTCGAATTCAAAATGAATCCGATGTTATATGTGCTGTTACGTAGCTTTACGCAAACATTACGCACAAGGTAAATGACCCGTTGGCACCAGGCGCTGGGTGGACGCGATCGTCGGGAAGCCCCGGCCTTGCAGAAATTACCGGCGCGCCAGCCGCGGACAGCAGAAAACCGCAAAAAACGGCGCGCGCACGGGATATCCTGTGTGATTTACGGCAATGGCAAGGAAGAAGAGAAAAGGATAGCATGAGGACAATGCACGTCCTACACTTGTGTACAAGCAATGTGAGCGGTGGGATGAGCAAGCAATGTAAAATGTGCACGTTTAAACTTGCGCTCAAATTCGCGAAGCGAAAACGAGTTGTGGCAGCACTATTGCGAGAATGGCAGAAGACATTCACAAATGGAAGAGAGAACAAGACCAGATTAATTTGGGCATATTTAGTGTTACGCATAGATTTGTTAATGTACACAAATCCTCGATTAATATGTTCATTACGAAACTTCTTTTAAATTATGTCCTATTCACTCATCTATTGTCTATTGTGTAAAGCAAAGCAAGATTTGAATATACTATTTTCGCATTGAAAAGCAATCACAAAAAACATCAAGAGAAACCACGCTGTAATTGAACGATTGTCTACAGTCTTACAAATCAAAAAGTTTAGTTTTTTTTTACTCTTTTACAGTGAGCCTCATCATAGCGAGTTACAAATAATTAATGAACACAGATGTTGTGATTTAGAGCACACGCTACTATCGCGATTTCAGAAAACTCGAATATACCAAAATACACAATAATTATTGTAACATTTCATCAATTTCCACAGTAAATACATCAATGAACTAGAATGGCACATGGGAACCGTGGTGCAAATACGTACGTCCTTGTTCTCTGACTAGTGAATCGTGCACCTTGTCTTTGAAATAAAAGTTTGACACTGCTTTTTTTTTCACCAATTACGAATATGGTTTATAAAGAACTAATGATGGCTAAGATTCGCCCATCTCCCAATCTGTCTCAATCATTGATCCAAAATTTCCTCAAAGACACATTTCGTAGAAGTCCTTGACAATTTTATTATTATTATTATTATTATTATTATTATTATTATTATTATTATTATTATTATTATTATTATTATTACTGTTGTTTTCTGCCTTTAGTCTGGTTTGAAGCTCTACACAACTACGCAATTAAAAATGAATAATAAGCCCTACACCAAGTAGGGACACTTATCTGCACGACGGCAAAACATTTTGTATATGAATTTAATCCCAGCACCGCATCAAGAGCGTGGTTGCGAACAACCGAAATCGCAACGCAACCACCTGCGACCGCTTCAGGAAGCAGAGGGCCGCAGCGAAGCGGCAGCTTCAGCTCTCTGGCAGCAACAGCAGCCGCGCGCTGAATCCCCGTCATCACGGGCGCCGCGCCGTCAATAAGGGAAACGGCGGCGGCGGCGGCGTACCTGTTCCCGGCGCCTTTGTGAGATAATCTGCGCACGCAACGCGAAGGGGAAGGGGGGGGGGCTCCAATAACTTTCTAACGACACACGTGGCGGCGCCGGCAACGCGCGGGCTCTTCCGCCACAAGAACCACTTTCTCCGCGGACCTGGGCTTTGTTGACATTGCTCGCTTGCCGCGGCGCGCGCGTCGCCGAATTCCAGCCTCGTCGCCTGCCCTGGCGCTCTCCTTGAACCCGTGAGCTCAGGCACGGTTGTCTCTACACCTTCCAGTGTTTAGGCAAACGCTTATTCGACTCTTTTGATGCAGACATTTCAAATTTATGAACGGGCCGTTCCAGAGACCTGACGACCTTGTAGTGAAGATTTTCAAATAGACTTACGAACGTTTAACTTGCAAAATATTATAAATGACTACGCCTGGTATGTCTAAGCATCATCGTATTTTCTAAACGCTGCCGATAAAAGAATACAGACTTCTAGATATAATAAAATCCGACTTTTTCGTAATACTGGTGATAAAATTACATTGAGCGAGTCAATAAGAACGGTTTTTGAACCAATTCGTACTCATTATTAAAGAACCGGTGAATTCAGGGAATCGTATTATTTAAAGGTGGTAAATTTTAAAACTTGACAATTTAAAATCAAAAACAACATATTTTTGTTATAAGTGCATATCTACAACAAAACTGGAAGGAAAAAACCAATACGCTTAAAACCGAAAAAATATTTTTCCCCAAATAATGATTACATGAAAAAGTCAAGCTGCTTTAGCATTTATGTGCGAAACATTTATCAAATAATTATTTTATGTATTTCGTACTTCTATTTTTAATAAACGTTTTAAGTAAAATAAAATTAACGCGAAAATATGTTCGTAATAAATTAATACTGAAGAAATACAGCATATTTTCAAATGGAAATTTTGGGCACTTAAAAAGGAACTTTTAGAGCATAAATATCTAAATACATATGCTTAAGTTATTTGTCATATTTTTCTGATTTTTTTATTTAAGGTCGCATCGACATTTAGGTCATTAGCGACCCCTATTGAAGTTAACGGTATGTAAATATGAAGATGAAACGATATGGTGAGGATAAAGGGTTAAAGGACTAACACAAATACAATCACGCCCGACGCGGCACTCGAACCCCCCGACCGTTCGGTCCGAGATCACTACGACACTACTGCCTCAGCGATCTCGGCCACCGGATCGGTTGAAGGAAATTTCCCCTTCAATATACAGGTAAGATATCGCAAACTCGTATTGGAGTACGTACACACTATTTACAGATTTTTTGTGGGGGGGACGATTAGATAAATAAAATTTACTCTAATACTTAACTATTTACTCTATAATAATTATTACAGTTTAGAACATGAATTAATTTCAGTGCAAAGTGGTTCTAAAGAACCGTTTCAGATCCGTAGCCTTCGGTGTCAGTCTAATTTCGGTATTTCATAACCGAAGAACGTCAGATTACCGTTCAGTTCATATTTTTCTTTTCCAGTGCTTGTCGCACCATCCCCTTGACTTGTTACATCTACCTCCTTATCCATACTTTCAATATCTTCTCTTTTCTCTTTATCAGGTCTACACCCTACATCAACTCACTAATAAAAACATTTCACCAATCTCTCCATTATTCATGGATCTGATTTTGGAAAAAATTGCATCATAATCAGAAACGCTCTGCTTCAAGCGCCCCCTGCCAAGGAGGATTACGCTCTGCGCCCACCAGAACTTCACCCGCTTGCAAAGCGTCGCACAAACAAACAAAAAAAGTATTCGGCCTTCTACTGGAAGATGCCATCAAGTTAGAGCAAAGAGGCTTTGAAGTTAAGACGACTAGACTTCCAAACCTCGGAAGCAAATCCAGCAGGCTTTGAGAGAATCTTGGAAAGAGATCAATCGTACTGCGAGGCGGGCTAGGGGGCGGTGTCTGGGCTGTATTTCTCCGCTATAACATCTGCCCATTAATCTTCGTCGAGAAGCAACTACGCCTCCAGTCATGTATTCGACCGACTCCGATGGATTTGTTCCAACGAAGTGTTCCACTGAACCAAACGTAAGTGGCGGTTCTCGGTACAATTTGTAGGTGGTTGTATTTATGATTCATAAAATTGATGTACTGAAATAGAACCATAATGGTGCACTGAAGTGGAATTGAAATAGCAATAAAATAGACCCAGCTAATGTCGTACGAAAACGTGCCCTGGCCGGAACGGGGTTTGCTGGCCCACTGGAAACAGGGTTCATACTTCTTGAAACGAGGAGATGCACGCTCACGAAACGTGAATTAGTACTCGACAAGCAGTTCCGCTTGCAATCGCGACTGAAAAGCGCTGAGGGGGGAGAGCAGGAAGCTACAAATAAATAGCTGCATACACAGTACAAATATAATTGGGGGTGTAATTCTTAACCAATTATTTTAAAATAATATGCGAATAAATTTGAGAACTAATGGGAGGAATGACGGAAGTAGATGGTAAAAATCTGAAATCGAGGTAGAAAACCTCGATCGGTTCCAAACCGATCTGTACGAACCACATGTTCGAGGCCTTGGGTTAAGAAGTTTTGAAGAAAATTTGTCCACAGCAGATTTGGAATGAAATAAATAATTAAGCATGGCGAATTTCATCACCATTTAAACAATCAGAATCATTAGAAATGAAGTTTCGAAAGCCCGTAAAATGTTGGACCCTTAGCAGAAATGAAGCAATGTGACGAACTCTCAATCGCAATACAACTCATAACCTATCAGGCATTATAGTAGAATAGAAAAAGCAGGCCTCCGTGTGTTGCCACAAATGCTCGCTACACAGCAATAGTATTACGACAGGACAATTGAAGATTTACAAAGCTGAGGAAAAATGTGATCGAACGGACAATCTACATTAGACTGCAGAATATGATTTACACTTTGAATAAAGTTCAATGATAATAAACAAATATAGAAAGCGTTTTTGCAAATTAACAAGGACATCTAGGACAAGAGGTCCGGTTGACACCGTGTATTCGCATTTCTGCAGAATCATTTCTAAATCACGTGGGATTGGTCAAATAGGGATGAGAACCAGCCGTCCTCCCAGTACCAAGGATTGGTCTGTGGAAGAACAACGGCGCGTGGTCTGTACACCATTGTAAAAAGCATTCATCTACAATTAAAAGGAAAGAACTACGCAAACTGTCGGTCGAAGCAGTCCGCCACTAGATTTTGCCATCTTGGTAGAGGCGTCCTCCGATTCCGCTCCTGTTGAAAACCATCCACCTTCGGCACTTGAACCTAAAACGTCGCGGTCTTCAAAGCTTCGTTACTGTCTCCCAACTGCACACCCGGAAAATTGGAGTCCGCTGGGCACAGAGCCGTTCCGACAGCAGCGGCAGGAGTTCGCAGAAGAGGAAAAGAGCGAAGCATAAGGCGCGCGAGTGTCCACGCCCGCAAGCAGCCCCGCTCCGCCGCGCCGTGCCGCCGGCCAAAGGAACTGCTTTTCATTACGACACAGACCAGAAGCGGCGCGGTGGCGGCGGCGCGGCGCCTCTAAGCGCTCTGACGTCAGCCCGCCGCCGCGCCGCGCCGCGCCGCCTGCCCACGAGGACCCGACCAACGCGACCGCCCCGCCGCGCCGCAGACCACAGCCACACCAGGCGCTCGCGCCGACGTCCACGCGAGCTGCTTCATCGGAGTTTATTGTAACGTATTGTACGCTCCACTCAAAATGGCGGCGCCAAAGGGATTAGACGCAAGGGCCAGGCAGGAGGTAAGAACAATGCGGTATTGGGAGAATTTCGAGAGCTAGGGAAAGGGATGCCCAAAATACGGACAGCGCATTTTTGCCGCGTGCCGCGTGCAAAATTCTTAGAATCCAGGAAAGGGATGCCCAAAATGCCTGGCAACGCGACTAGCGCGGGCCGTGTGAAAAACCCAGTGACGTTTCAGGTCACGTGGGTGGGGGCTATATAAGAAGGAACGGAGAGCGCGGGGGTGGGGTTTGTCGAGCTGAGTGGAACCCTCGTGCGAATGCACAAACTTGCGCCCAGGGCGGTGCGGAGCCGAGCGAGGCTCGTACGGCAACCCATGTGTTGGGACGCCGGGGTGGAGATTTTCCACGGGTGACCTACGTCACAGGAGCCACGTGCTGTGTGCATAAGGTTCGCTGAGGAGTGGCGCGGGCCACGAGTCAGATTACATTTTTTAGGATCGCTCCTGCGATCAGGGGAGTAAACGTTTTCCAAGAGCTAAAAGTAACTTAAATATTTATTGTACATATTGTGAATAAATCTGTACATATTTATCATTGAAGCTCGTGTCTGTGTTATTGTGTATTCCCACGACGTCACATTATGGTTATACTGCTCTCCCCTCCAAAATACACAATATTTGACACTTCTTTATACTATTTACACAACACAGTAGGATCACAAATAAACGTAAATTATAGTTTACTTTTCGAGAATTCACTAGATAAAGTCCCATAGCATTTTACTCCTCGGATAAGCAGAGAGACACAGAAAGTATTGAAATGCTGAAATTTTATAGGAAAAACTTTTAGAATCCTCTGATACCGAATAGTCTTTTTAAGCGTTTCTCTGCCTAGCTAAGAACTGCTGTACACACAATACAAATACAATTTGGTATATACTAATACTTTATTATTTTAAATTAACCTGCGAATAAATATGAGAACTTATGGCAGGAATAACAGGGGTGGTGGTAAAACTTTCAATCGAGACAGAAAACGTTCCTAACAGATCTGTACGAATTACATGTTCGAGGGCTTGGGTCCAGAAGTTTTGAATGATTTGAATAGCTACTAAACCGTTGACAGAATTTTCTCCAAATTTGATATTCTTTCCACGAACGCCCATGACTCAGCGAACTTGAAATGGATCTTTAATTTTTGGGGGGTACAGACTCTGAGTCATTTTCAAACTTCTCCCAAAATTAGAACTGATTTTTGTAACGTTTCGCTGCAATAGAGCAAAGTGCGTTTATAAAAATGGCACATAACATTTTTTCATAAAAACGAGTAATTTAAAAAATTGCAAATCTGAAATCTCCCATGATTCTTTTCTTGAAAGAAATAGAAGCAGACGGTTTGTTTCAGCGAGACTGATGTTCGTTATACAACGAAGAATTGAAAATGACCGCAACAGCTGACTGCAGGCGTATGGAATGGGCCCCGTCCTGGGAGAAGCAACGCAGCCCCCCAAACACAATACCGCTGGTTCCGTCTCACGCGAGTCCGCCGCGAGCGAAATGCCAAAGCCCTCCCACCCACGCGCAGCCACTCGCCGCAGAGGGAACACAACATCTCATCGCCACCGGCGCGTCCCGCCCGCCCGCCCCGCCCCGCCCCGCCCCGTCCCGCCGTCCCGTCCCGTCCGTCCCGTCCCGTCCCGTCCCGTCCCGTCCCGTCCCGTCCCGTCCCGTCCCGTCCCGTCCCGTCCCGTCCCGCCCGTCCCATCCCGTCCGTTGCGCGCGGCGGGGGCGGCCGGCAGAGAAAGCGGCGCGGTGCGGCGGCGGGTCAGCGACGGCGGCATTTGCCCGAAAGGGCCCGCGGCGTGCGGAGGAGGAGGGGGGCCAGCTCTTGCCCGAGGCGTGACGGGGGGAGCGGGGAGGGGCAGACGGAGGGGCAAGCGGCGTGAGGCGGCGAATCCCAAGATAGCGGTAGCTGAGAGTGAACAATCTTCTTTGGAATTCTTCACTCACTCTTCACGGGATGATTTAAGCTGATGATGGATACTGATCGCAAGTTGAATATGTTGGTGAACATGACAAATTTGAATTAAGAACTTATACTATGCCAATGATTTTTCGCCAGAAGATTAATTCTCGCCCTTCCTCACAATTCATCAACAGATCGCGGGATCTCATTAATAAACGATTATGCCAACGTTTACGAAAAATAAACAGAAAAACTACAATGAAAGATGGCGCTAGCGGCAGAGTATATATATATATATATATATATATATATATATATATATATATATATTGCATTATTATTTACAAGTTTCTGTATTTCATTTTTTGAAACAATTAGAGACAGTTGCTGAAAATCTGTCCTATACTTTCTTGGCACAGAACTCCGGGCTTGTTTCAATTATTACAGAAGAGGTATGACACCGCCAAACACGACTCAGCTACAGTAAATCTCAAAAGATAAAGATAATTATAATTGCGAGGAAACATTCCACATAAATCAAATTTGATTCGCATAGTACAAACTATCCCTCGCTTTAAAATCCTATAATCTGTAAAGCAAACGCGTGTTCACCACATTCCGACCCAATACTTTCCACGAGCAGCCAATGGAGTGCACTGAGAAAGTCCGCCTTTTGCGACTACTTCACCACGGATCGCCCTTTGAAGGCTCGTGCTCACGTGCGAGCGCATGCGCAGACCGCGGGAGCGGGCGGAGAAACACCTGCGCGACGAGGCGGAAGCGACCGGCACAGCGCCAGCGATACACGCGGGAGCGGGAGGAGGGCGGTGGCAAAGAGGGGGGGAGGAGGAGGAGGAGGAGGACGTCACGCCGCAACTAGACGCGACGGGGCAACGCGAAAAGAAGAAAACGGCAGAGTAGCGGGCGGCATCTTCCTCCAAAACGTGCTGGCGCAGAACCAATCCTACCCCCCTTCCCCCGTGCACTGAAAGCGAATCGCAACGTACGCGAGCGACGAAGCCTTCCTGTTTACACAACGTGACACGTTCATGAAAATCTCCGCTTGGCGCGATGCTACGAGAGGTGGAACATGGCACACATTGCATCATATAAAGAACGACCTACACTTTCAAGTTCAAGTGTTGTCACGCATTGACAATCTCGCACAGATATATAATTACTACCCCTAAATGTATTTTAAATTGACATTCAGTGTCATGGTTGATTTCTAATTTATTTACTGTAGTAAGTATTTGATATGATTTAATGAGTTGTAATTGATGTGTATTCCTTTTAAACGTGTGTGATCCATGACGACGATTGCAAGGCCTTAGGCCGTTGAATAAAGGCTTCACTTGTTTATTTATTTATTTATTTTTTTATTTATTTTACGTCAAAAAAAAACAGTTAAAAACTGCGTATGACGTGCTATGGGGAAAAGTGAAATGTGTGCACATTTTCAAAATTCTGTGATCCCTGCACTAAGTCATATACTACTTAAATTTTGAATTTTTGAAAGGGAGAAAAAAACAACAAAAACTCCCATGTAAAAAAACCTATTTTCAAGGATAAACAAGCAATAAATTTTGAATTTTGATTTTGATTTAGTTTGATTTAGTCTCAGTGAGAAGAGTTGTGCTTATACATCATTATTAATCCCGACAACGTAACACTCCCATGTAATTCAACACCATTCTACATTGCAATAGTTATGTAACGTATGGGGAACAACTAGCAACAACGGGAAGAGTTTTTACAATATGTGACACGCGGAAACACTCCTTCAAATACTGAGTAAAACGTTCACAACGTAGCCATTGTGTAATGGCGTATCACTACACATGTACTCGCCTATCTAGCTATCGCATGTTCTCACGTCTTATTTATATTCATAACCGTCACATGTATTCCGCAAACAAAATTATTAAAACAGCTGTCGCCGCGTCCCACTTGCAATAACCGCACGACATTAAAACTAACACTACTTCTTTACAATTTTCCCCATTTAACACACAAACAAGAGTAAACATTGCACGCAAATTACGAGAGAAAAAAAAAATAAAACAGCATCACGAACGGTGGACAGGTGTCCGACACGCAGAGCAAGGAGCCGAATGACCTATTTCCCCTCGGCCGTTCGCCGTGGCTGCCGCTAGCGTTACGACCGGCCCGTCCGCCGCTCGCGGGCGGGCGGGCGACTGCATAACTCCCATTTCCGGCGGGGGCGGGGCGAGGGCGGGGGCGGGGACGGGGCAGCGCGGGAACGCGGCGGCTATCCGCAGCCTTGGCGCGGGGCCGCGTGAGCCGCCGCCGCCGCCGTCATCGCCGCGGGCGCAATTAACGGTACAGGCCGACGCCGCACCACGCCGGCCATGCGGTCGTCGTCGCGGCCGCCGTCCTCTTTTTTTATCGTTTTCCCCCCGCCAGTAGCCCTGGCGGAGCGGTAGTTTATTTTCATGATATGTATACATACGCCGCAGCTCGATGGCTTTTGCGGCAGAGAATAGGGCAGTGCTTACTTACTAACTTAATACTAACTTAACCTATGGATGAAGCCGGCGCTTTGGCCGGCAACCTAAGATAACTTTCGTGCTTTTAATTATGTCTCTTTAAATGTTTCTTGTATATATATAATCTTGCTAATTTTATTTCCATTCACTCACTCATTCATACTTGTCTGTATTTACACTTATTTACAAGCCTAGCACGCGCACATTCATACGTTGTTATTTACACTATTTACACTAGCACTTTGCGCCACGGCGCCGACTGTGCTCAAAGCGTCCGTGGCGGTTAGGCACTGCCGTCCTCCCCGTGCGAGAGACGAGATGAAGAACGCGACATGGCAGAGGCTCTGCAGAACGGCCCAACGGACGCGGGCATGGCGCTATTTCGGGTACGATGCGGTTTCAATAGTGAACACAGGTGTGTAAAGAAACGAACTGGACCCGAGCGAACATTCCTCACATTCCGAATCAGTTTTAATAGCGAAAATTGTTTTATACACCTTTAGGCTGCCAAGCCCTGAACTATGGGTTACTTCATATTGGCTCTACTGTGCCCGTAGGTAAGAATTCTAATATTGTTAAGCGTTTATTTTTAATATATTCTAATATTGTTTAGCAGAAATACTTGAACTCTTTTAATAAAATGCACAAAAAAAATTAATTTTATTTGTAACCAGCCGTTGATTCGGATTGAGATTACTTAACACATAAGGGGTTTTGTGTCGTGTTTGTCTTCATGAGTCATTTATAAATAATGCAATATCATCATATTTCCTTGTTGAGTTACGCGTAGATGGAATCCGCCAAACCGCCAAAAAATAAAGTGCCGTCACAGTTAGAGGGAGATAGATGCATGCAGGAGAGTCTTTCTATTCCGCCTATGATTATTCTTAATCAGAAGACCATTCCCTCCACTACTTCTTTGGTCTTCCCGGGTAATGCAATCCGGGAGTGTGGTCTCTGGCACTTACAACTCGCTTATCCTATTCATCCTTTCGTCTTTTCACTCAGTCCGTTATATTTTGGACGCCGCATTGTTCTCGTATGCTCTTGCTTCACACACATCAATTCTTGTTCCTCCTATTATTCTGCAAACGTCATCTCCACAAATTACGTTAGTCCCAGTCTCAACACAAGAGCACTGTACATTTGAACGCATTGAATATTCAGGTCTCTCAACACCACCATTCACCCACCTATGAAGTAACAAAGTGGATGATTAGTACGCCTGATGGTAACGGCTCGCAAAGCGTTGTGCGAAGTGCGCCGCTTATCCCGCAGGTGTCTGACGTCGTCTATACTGCCTTCTTGACGGCCTTACCTCTGCCACGATATGTTGGGACTCACGATTGAATACAGTATTTGGCACAAATAACAACACAAAAGAGTATCAATATGCCGACATTATAGGATCGTAAGGATCAACACTTGAAATGCCCATTGGTAAACAATTTAGAATACTATAAAAAATACAATGTTTTGTACTTCGTATTCAAAGAATTTTGAGGATATTTTTAGTAAATTACTTGTTTCAATTCACATACAGTTTCAGTTTACAATATTTTTTCTCAATCTTTATTTAATAAAGAGGAAAGAATAAAAATTCAATTCTGAATTGATAGTTAAGTTAATGCCTTATTTTACGGGGAGACTCGGCCATCAGGCCCCTCTTCCGCCTAACCACGCAAATTTCGCTACGCTCCTTTCACCACCTAGCGGAGAAAGGAGGTATTATCTTGGGCGACGAATCAGGCGGATCTCAATTTTGCTCACAGGCTTCTTTTAGGCTTGAGGATCTTTTACATGCAGTAAATCTACCACATGGTACAGCCGGCTTTACTTCCCCTCCGAAGGATTTTTTTTTCGCCCTTAAAAATCCACGGCTTCGGTCGGGTTTGAACCCGCAAACTGGGACACAACAACGCTGACCGTTATACCACCGAATCCGGGATCCGAAACCGAATCTGATAGTGCGCTAGAATACACAGAAGACGGTACCCTTCAGCATCTGGGGCCTAGATTCAAATTCCGCAGGTGATTCATTTAGAATTTAGGAGAACAAACGTGTTTTGTGAAAGATTTTCAATGATTGCTCCCACTTTATCTTTCTTAATTTCACACTAAAAAAGTCAACGTTCTTATCATTCTATTATTTCTAATCCATTACTTACTAAATGACAATCACGCCATCACACCCACAAACACTTACACATTAATACACATAAGGAGTGTATTATTGGTGAAACTAAACGAAGACGGAAGGTCTCTATATTACATGAACGCAAGAAGGTACACACACACCATTCGTACATTATTTCCTTATTTCAGGTTGCCGCTCTGTTTCGAAGTAGTATTTCGAGTCTGATGAGCACGTCTTGGCGACACGATGAAATATAATTGGCGAAATTGGTTGGAATGTTCGAAATTAGAGAGTAATATGTTTCGCAAGACAACGTTTCGCCTTAATCTACGTGGGCAAGTCGAGGGAGGTTGAGAACACACACAGACCAGGCACGACCAAACAAAGTGGAAGCTTTCATAATATTTTCACAGCACAACTATCTTTTATGAACCGAGACAATGGAATTTCAATAAAAGATCGTCTATGTAAAGAACAACAGATTCCAGCGTTCATAGTACAGTCCGGAGTACCATTCGTGTCAATTAAGTGAAGACTCGGTCAAGTAAGTCAACAGATAAGTGTCACAATGCGAGATAAGACACTGCCCTCACAAGAATAGATGCCACCTACTCAAAGCGTGGCTTCAAAGAGGCGAGGACGGCGGCACTGTCCCAGAAGCGTAAAACAAGAACCAATCTTAAGGTATTACAAAGGTATATTGATAATGAAATATTTATGAACAGTATCTGCGTCTTCCAAACATCCTGGCAAATTGCGTAATCGCCACTTATTAAAAGTGAAACTTGTTAGAACAATTGTATTAACAATAATATGAAGTGGATAATACATGAGAATCATAGATAAATAATTGTAATTTAAATTGAATTGATACAGAAAGAGGACGAGATATGTAACCTTGCAGGGATTGGTAATGTACAGTTTTGTTAACTAGTTTTTCACCTTAACACGGCAGCAACTACACCCAAGGAGCCTCAAGGGACTTCCTATTCACCAGAGCCTTTATCACCGTTCTCCACATCTGTGTACTAAGAGTCAAATCCCCTCGCCAATCCCTGTCGAGGACAAAAGGGGCTCGCGGCACGATCCTTGGAGATCTCCAGTTCCAGCTGCGTCTCATTTCACCATTACAAACGCATTTCCAACAAGTTGCATCACCATTTCCATTACCACCCCTCGTTATATTCGCTATTACGAAATAAAAACAGGTACTTAGTAATGGATTCGACTAATTCAGCTGCGAAACTACCTCATCTGGCTGACTTCCCGCACAGCAAGTCATGCGAATTATATAACCGGCACCTATCCCTCGAATTCCTCTCTAACTTTCCTCCACCTCTTTTTTCCTGCCCTCTTCTGCGATTTCCTCCGCCCGATTTCTTACTTTTTAAGTGCGCAGACAGCCAGAGCGCTACGAACGTCACAAGCTACAGCTACGCCACCACATCTGCCTCCCTCTCGGGCGCTCTGACGCAACCAACCACCCCCTTCCTCTCCGCTGACATGCTGCAGAAGTTCGAACGCGAGAAATAAAAAAAAAGAAGAAGGAAAAAGCACCCTCCGTGACGCGAGAACGCACTCTTCGCCACGTCTATTAATAGCCAAACGACCGTTGCCCTCTCTCCCTCCTAGTTTACGATTCGCCTATTTTCGCTCGAGGGCCGCGAAGTGCACCTACGCAAAGAGCGCGCAGAATCAACAGCCTAGAGCGGCGCGTGCCGGGTGAAACCCGCCAGCACGAAGCAGGCGAACGCGTTATTCTGCTCAATGCCGTGGTTGACGAAGGCGACTTAACTAAAGCTGCAAATCGTCTCACGCAAACCACAGAATAAGTTAGGCGATATCAAAGAAAGAAGGGGAATGATAGGTGAGCAGCGGCGGCGGAAATTTTAAAGTGAATACGGAGCATTCCACGAGGGTATGAATATGCACACCCACGAATATTGTCTTTTTTTTAAATTATATACATACAGATAAAAATATTTTATTATTTAATGCATATTATCAGCTATTTATACTTTGCAGATGTCTTATATCGTTGATTGATTGATTGATTGATTTTTCGTGTTTCCGGACACGTCAACTGCTTTGGTCATTTGTCCCGTAAGTGTTGTGCATGTTTTTCTCTCTCGGGAGATGGCGGTGATCTTCCCCCGCTACATGGCGAGATCCGGCGCCGACCTACCGTCGGCTAGTGGGGTTTCCCCCTAACCAGGACTCTCCCACTAGCGGGGCACCGCCCCAGCCGGGACAAGCTCTAAGCTCCCGACCGCTCTCCAGGAATATGTGGTAGTGTAGTGCATGTTAGTGTAAGTGTGCGTGTAAGGGGACAGGATAGGACAAGGAAGAGCAAGGAAAGATCGCGCACGGTCCGTAGCCCGTTTGTTAGGGTACTGCTCCGGCATTCACCTGGTGTTGATCGGAGAAACAACGGAAAACTACCTAATCTTACATACCCTAACTTGATTAAAAAAACTCACTATCGATCACTCCACGGCATCGGCAAACGCTGAAATGTTTCAGGTTTCCACCAGAATCGCCATGATCAAAGTCTACGTATAACTGTATAAGTGTACATTCTACGACTGTACGTTATGCAGATGAACGAAACAAGATTCATTATCCCATACAAGAAGCGCACAGTCTGGTCGTTCGCTTTCAACCAGGCAAAACGGGATGGAAACTAATCGGGCTCCACTTCGCACTGGCGGGCAGTTGCCTCACGGAGCGGGGCCCGTGCGGGCATCACCCGGTGAATGGGAGGAGACGGCGTGACGTCTCACGGCCGGCGCGGCAGCGCGAAAGTCGACGGAGCAAGTGCGCGATGCCCTTTGCTCTTTGCGGCGTCGGAGACATCAGAGAAGAATGCGAGGCTTGTACCGGCAATGCCGGCTGCTGCGACCTTACCACAAGGTTTTACAATGGAAATCAGGGACGGAAGAATGCGTGAAAACACACGGTTGAAGGCATAAGGTTGGAAGATCCGCTGAATATCTGTGCACGCATGCGTACGGGGGAAATGTGAGCAAGGACGCTGTTGCGATGGAAATCTCACGACACGATTTGGTCATAAGCAGCAACACAAGTAATTGCCAGCGTGGTTACCACCCATTTAGTATTTTACGTACATCATTTTAGCTATATAAAAGTAAGGTTCAGCAGATTTTACGGCCTTCTAACTCATGTTTGTTTTAGAGCAGTAAATATTTGTGTACCAGTATACGTAACAAATTAACGATCGGAAACGGAGAAAGAACGAAGTCACGAAAAAAACTGCCTAGAATCAAACTACTCGAATCCAAATTTCCAAGGACACGAATCGAATGGAAACATTGAATAAAAGGGCAGTGGGGGATGCTGAGGTCAGATCTCTCACCCTGCAATACTGGAACCGGGTCTCAACATCGCGGTCGATGCATGTGGAATTTGTAGCAGGCAATGAGAGCTCCAGGCATGCTTTTTTTTTTATCGGGATACTTCTGTTTCTCCCACCATCGCTCCATTTCAATTCTAATTTGGTCGCCAGTGTACATTGAGGTTTCAGAGATCTTGACTTTGGAATTGTAACACTGTGAACGAGGGTATTGTAATTCGTAACGTGTTGAGTAGAATTAAAAAGGTACACAAGAGAAACAGAAGCTTCCAATCCTGTCAGCTTGTGCGTGCGGAGAGAAGGCGTCATTGCAGGAGGAGGTTACGCGAAGCGGAAAACCGCAACGCCGGAGGCGGGCTGCGGGACGCAACGCCCGGCCGCCCAGCCGCAGCGCGTAGTCTTCTCCCGGCTCCAGGCAGTGCATATGGAAGATAACAGGCATTCTCATGCGGCGGGGAATATTCGGCTTCTCAGCGCAATTGCGTCGCTAGTCACACGACGCAATGCAACGAACGACGCAGTATATGCGAATAATATATCGTATACACACGTATATCGTATCGTTCGTATAAAAATACACCGAAATACCATTGCTGGGGTGGAATTTCTTCTTCACTTACCGGGGTGGGCGAAACCCCGAGCTCCTCCCACACTCCTCCTTCTAGGGCTATGGCCCATTTCCCCTCACACCCACCTACTCGCAGCACTGATAGAATCTTTCACCGTCATGGTCAACGTATCTCAAGGGGATGTGCGATCAGCAATCATCTCTGGCCTAAGAATGGGAGACGAGCCAGGCTGGCCAAAGAAAAGAGTCCCGGAGACCAGAACCCCTTCGTAAAGATATAGCTCCAGCATCGGACCGGCACTCATTGGAGGAAACCATACAATCAACCGATAAAGCAGCTGCGGTCTAGAATACTGTCAAGCAATGACATCATCCGGACAAGCTACTAGGCCATGGGCAGAATTACCGTAATACATTTCTAGTTGAAGCTTAGACGAATTTCATTTCGTAACGTTCAAATCACGGAAACTGAAAAATAAAAGATGATTTGATAATGATCTGCATATCGGGCAAGTTGCTTTGAGTATTGGCCAACTTTCATTATAACAGTCAGAAATACAGGTATGCATTAATAATTGCATTCGCATTAAGAAATCAAGTGAAAATGCTGGATTCATCCAGGCGACAACTTCCAATTCGTTTCCTGGCCACGCAGGTCTGACGGGGACTGCGCAATGCTCTCCCGGCGGTTCGGGGCTGCCGCCGCCGCTGCCGCCGCTGCCGCCGCTGCCGCCGCTGCCGCCGCCGCGCCGCACGGCCTGGGCGCGCGTGCCGCACGTTGGTTGCAGCGACGCTCGGCTGAGGGAGTTGCGCAGACAGGTCTTCCTGCCCAACCCAAGGCCACGCGGATACTCGCTGCGGCACGAAAAATCAAGATAATCATTCCTCGAAACGCTAAATGTCGATGGATCGCCTTGGCGGTGTCATTACAATCCTCTCCTAGTATCTGAAAATCATCACCAGTCGAGATCCGAAGTAGTAAAATATTCAAAATACCGGAGAGCTTACCTCGCGGCGCATTTTATTTGCGTATAAAAAGCGGGAGGACGGGTCAAGCAAGTGGCCGTAATCCAAAACTTGCTTAATTCTCACATATACAGCAAGAATTGGTCGCCTCGGTAGCTCAGTGGTTAAGCTCCTGGGCGTATATCAGGGCACCCAGGCTCGATCCCGGGCGGGAAGAGATCTCTCTGAACAGTTTCAATGATAAAATTTGATGTAAAACCACGAGTGAAACCCTTGGCAGGATCCGGACAGACGATGGGGAGATGCAAGAATTACGAGCTGCGCAAGTTGTTTCCCAAGAGGGCTTGTTGAACACACGACGGTCGCTCAGGTGATTCATACGGAGTTCGTGACAAGTGTGCAGACCGTGAATTCCGTCTCCTATGTGGGAATCTTTAAGGGACTGCGAAAAACAATCGGCGAAATTTTACTCCCTTTTCGTCAAAATATCGACAAAATATTCCTCGTTACTTTCCAAGAAACTTCCCCTAATTTTAGCGAATATTTGCCCATGATCTTCTAAGTACTTTAATTAAAAAGCGGTTCCAAATCTAACTCGCCTGTAATTTCAACAACGTCTTGAGGAAATCTCCAGAATGTTGATCATAGAAAACGAGATCCGTAGAGCATGTACGTTTGTGATCCACTATCGTAGAGTATCAGCAGCACGCATCATACATCTACGAAATTTTTCCAAGCACAATCTTCGCCGGCACAATTACCGACCGCGCCCCAGTCGTTTCGCTTCCAACAACACGCTCTCCGGCGCGACCTCCGTTCGCCGCCCAATGAACTGCGCCGTTCCTCCAGTGGGAGGAGCGAGAGGAGTGGAGTCTGTGGAATGAGAAAGCACGCCACGCCACGCACTTCGCTCCACTTCCACACAGCGCGTGCGCGCGAGCTGCTCCTTGGCATGCGGACGCGGGCTGCGCTGCCGGCGAGACGACGTCGCGTCGCCCTGCCGTTGCACTAGGTCAACTTCCGATTTGCATTGGGTAGATGCTGCGTCTCAATGAAAGCTCGCAGTTGTAAGCAGAGTTTGTTTGTTGGTTTTAAACAAGCTATACACGTAACTTCCACAAATATAGCGATAAAAAAAACTAATTGACAGACGGTTAAAAAAAAGAGTTATTCCTTGAACTATTGTTCATTACTAGCTCGAGTTGTCGAGGTGAACTGAGGAACAATAGGACATTTCTTACGCACTCGTGAAATACGAACAACATTTTTAATTGCTCTGTCGACCAATTGGAGATCGATTACTTAGCGGTTTATCGCTCGAGTTTTACTGATTTATATTTATTGCTTGGGCATTCACTAGTTAGTAAGATAATTAAACTAATGGTGGTCAAAAACAGATGACCTATCAGTGGTTCAATAAGTGAATGTCAGAAAAACTAAAGAAGTTAAAGAATTAGAAAGCGTGCACGAGAACGGTTTGTAAACCAAGCTAGCCAGTAAAAGTATTATTTTTTGGTTTTATTCACTACCAACATTGTCAAATACGTTTACGAGATACCAACCATATCCATTACAGATTCTTAGGATACGCTTACGATATTCTAAATATATATTAACGCATTAGACCATAAACAGTATATCAGATGAGTCTTATTTGTGTTATGGGTGTCGTACAATACCTTTCATTATATTATTTTGTAATAAGAAACGTTTTTGTAATAATGTATCTATGCCATCTTTATGCACCGCACTTGTGTCGATGCTCTTGTCGGACGTCGGAGGTTAAATCCTTAACGGACAAGGCCATTAAGTAGCTTTTCTTTCCTCTGGTTGCGGTAAGTCAATATAACAATACAGATTTATGAAAAACGCACTTTCACTGTTCTCTTAAGAAATATTTTTTGTGTTTGTTTCATCTTTGGTTCATATTTATTGCCTTCATCTTTCTCGTTCTTTGCGCTTCGACAATTCCCAGACAAATCGGAATGAAAATTTGCCAAAACACCCGTATTCTTTACCCAGAAGGGTCATTATCACAAACACATGGATGATTGAGATGATACTGTTATTGTAGTCAACAAGAGTCCTTAAACCCTAAGAATTATGATTTATTATAATGAAGTATGGAGGAGATATTGACTGTATATGACGTATGGAAGAGAAGATTATCAGCCCTCCTTTTCTTGAGTACCAGAATCCCATCTCAACATTTTAACAAAAACAAACCTGTCAAACATTTTTTTTTCAAACACAATTTCTAAAATAATATCACGTATCACCTCCGGCATTCGGTACATTTCAGCCTCCAAGTCCCCAGGTCGCCAGAACAACCTGAACTAGCGTCGCCACCGCCTACGCTCGCGTGCGTGAGCGAGTGCGTGGGCGGCGAAGGCCGCGCGCTAAAAATAACGGCGCAGCAGGAAGCGGCCGCAGTGCAGCGCGCAGCGGTGCGCGGGGACCGAGCGCGCGTGGGGATCCGAAGCCCGGAGGCCGAGCACGCCGCCCATCGCAACGCCAAGCCAAGCGCCCGGAAAAAGCACTTCAAAGGGAAGGAGAAGCGAAAGTAGAAGAGACAAAACAAAAGGAAGGAAAATAAAAGGAGTAAAAGGAAAGAGCAGATATTAGAGAAGAAGAGCAAGACGGACAAGAAAAACAAGCACCCGACGGGAGAGGTGTAGACGAAAAGATTAAGAAGACTAGTTCACTCATGGGCTGAATTTCAGAAGAAACAATCGATTCGAACTTCGACCTATGCCACCTTGAAACTTGCTAAAATTCATTTTCCTGGCCGTGTAATTCACGCAATGTTTACTTTCATCAGCCCAATAAAATTGCTTTGAATGAATGAGTACGGGGCATTGGTGTGAAATCAAACGAACATTATACGTATGAATCAAGCGTTTCCGTGAAACGTGCAGACGTAGGTGAAAATAAATCGATATTAAACATTTAAAGTCGAGGGATAAAAGATATTTTACAAAAACAACAAAAAACGGAAAGCATTTAGAGACAGTTCATGCATTGCGCTACGAAAAAATATTGTTTACAACAATCGTCACCATTACCCCGCAAGAAAAACAAATGTGATCTGCATATTTCTCGCAGCTGTTGCCGTTTTACTACTATGAATTTATTTCTGCCATTTACCACTGCACCGTTGATTGTTGTTTCACTGCTATACCTTCAAAATTCACTAATGAACCTGTGAAAGCTTCATCACACTTTTTATTAATATAAGTTCAAAAATAAAAGAAAGTCTACCTGGCAGAAGCGTTACAAGCGCCCAAAGTAGTCGGGTATGCGATATGAAGTAAACATACATACCGGGACGCGGAAAACTTCTGGAAGGAAGTGGATATCAGAAAACAAAGCAGATTAGCCACCGAACTGGCTATTAACAAGTTATAACATTCTGCTCGTATTACTAACAGCAAACCAAAACTTCATCAACATTTCTGAATATTCATTTCGTATTGCCTCCCTGTGTGGTTCATTGGTTAGCGTGCTTGTTTTCCATGGCGCAACACCGGGTTCGATTCCCGGCCGAGGCACGTTATACCTGTGCGCTTTCCTTACATATGTCCCAGTATCTATTGCTGTGTGACGATGAGAAAGCCCACCCTAAGGTTATGAAGACCAGTATATACGGTGAACGGATGTCTCCATGCTAACAACACGAACCCCTTATCCCATGGTCGAGAGGTTGGGTCACCGCATGTCGGCCAAGGCCCGTAGCGTGCTGTCGAGCCACAGAACAGGTACAGGAACATTTCGTACAGCTTATCTCAAAACAGAGAGCATACTCCACATCCGTAGTACTTACTCGAACGTCCTACTTGGCTGTTGGCTTCCAAGTGCGTACGGTGTTCCAAACGATTAAGAAGACAATGTCTACAAATTCATTACAGCCCCAGTGGCATTTCTCCCATGCGAAACACTTTCCCATGTCGGGTCTCGTTAGCGCGTCGCGTGAAACAATGCCACCGGTAATCAGGCGAACCCACAATCGTGACCCACATGCGCCGTACAACGAACGACGAACTGAAGTAATATCTTCGTCCGAGACATACGGCCCCGTAATTACAAGCCGGAGGGATTCGGATGGAGCAATACCTGGCGTAGATACTCTATCATTACGGCGTGCCATTACACTTGACTACATATTCGATTGTCTGGAACACTGTTTTCTACGGGTTGGAACAGCCTCTCGCAATCACTTTGATTTCCACTGCTTCGTAGAGAGCTCGGAAGGCTACTAGGCAAGAAGCAACGACACGGAACGATTCAGTCCCCCCCCCCTGCTTTCGCTATTGTATCATGCGGGGCGAAGTATGGGAGGATATGTTCACGACGATGTAAATACTAAACAATTGTTAATTTTTCAACAAGAGACTGTTAACTAGCGGTCTGCAGTAGCAAAAACGCTGCTTAAAAAACAAGAAATGATTTCCAAACTAGCACGCACATTGCTCAAGAACAATAAACAAAATACTATCAAATAACACAACAATAAATTAAATATTTTAACAGTCTCCACGAATACTGCATAACGTGGTTTCGTATTTATATATTACAATAGTTCTTTAAATACCAAGTACATGAAAAAAGTTGCAATTCCGTATTGTAACACATGAAGAAAAAATATTTAATGGCGAGGAGCCTCTTCCTTGGAGCCTTGTTATTGCATGCCATCATTTGTGTCGTAAAAAGTGACACATTCGAAATGATAATTCAGCCGGTGAGCGCAGTACAAAAACACACGAAAAAATACAATCAAATATTTGAGATTTACACTCAAAAGCAAAAGTGTGTCACTATTTTTGGATTTTTCCAGAGATGTTGGGTATCCAAAGAACTTCTCATATGGTCGGCGGCTAAATAGTTATGATTCGACTTCTGCGCGAATTGGAAATTAATAATACATATATCTTTGCTAATTCAGAAAAAAATATCTCCTCCAGGATACATCTAGCTCATCTAGAACTGCGTCAAGAAATGCTGATCTTTGAAACCATTGACACACTGACACTTCATGTATTCTTGTTTCAACTTGAACTTTCTTTTGGAATTGCACACCTTCCTCACCACATTTGGCATTAGAAACCAGATTAGAAGAGATGAAAGAACAAGGAGAAGACTAATCGATACGCAAGTTCGATTCGTGAGACGTATCCACGGCATCACAGCAACGCATTCCCACACAGTTTCCCTCGATAAGCTGACCACACGCAAGTGCGAAACGCTGATCTTCTCCGGACGCGCTCCGCTTTCTCAAGCTCCCTTCACCGCTCACGTGCATACGAGAGTAGCTTCTACACATGCCGGCCGCGCCGACACGCAAGGCCAGGGTCTCACCACTTTTTTGCGCGCCGTTCCTTCTTCAGGAAGAATACTTCACATTGAAACTACGATTCCTATACACTGACCGAGAGAGGCAAGAGGTGTTATAATGTTTTATTGATTGATTGATATTTTTCGTGTTTCCGGGCGCGTCAACTGCTTCGGTCATTAGTCTCGTTAGAGTAGTGCTTGTTTTTTTCTCGAGAGATGGCTGTGATCTTCCCTCGCTGGATGGCGAGATCCGGCGCCGACCTACGGTCGGCTATTGGGGTTACCCCCTAACCAGGACTCTCCCACCAGTGGGGCACCGCCCCAGCCAGGACAAGCTCTAAGCTCCCGACCGGTCTCGCGGAACATGTGTTAGTGTAGAGCATGTAAGTGTGTAAGAGGAGAGGATAGGACAAGGAAGAGGAAGGACAGATCGTGCGTGGTCCATGGCCCGTTTGATAGGGTACTGCTCCGGCATTCGCCTGGTGTTGATCGGAGAAACCACGGAAAATAAGATTCTCTTTGCTTATAAAGGAAGACGTACGAGTGAGTTATCCTTATTATTACATACAAATCAATTATCATTCAACGACTTCCGCACCGCGTCCACGCACGGCACACGTTGGTCACCCCGGCGCGACACGACACGCGCTTGGCACGGCGCGTCGGATATTATTCCGCGCGCGTCCGCCCCTCTTCAATGAGCGCGCTTCTCACCGCTCTGAAGGCGCGTTCGCCACGCTTTCCGTTCTCGTTGGCGCTGGGGCGAGCGCAATTAGCGTCTGAATGCGACACCTCGCGACCCACCGCCAACGACTGCCCCGCGCACGCACGAAAGCGGCGTGACCAGCACGGACGCGCACGGGAGTGGCGCAGGTAGGGACCGCTTATTTATTCATCGGCATTTTTTGTTTCCCAAAGTAATAGTACTGGTGTCGATAGCAAAATTGCAATTTCGTCTTCGATTTCAATTTCCCTAAATTACTCGCCTTAAGAATCAATCAGTAGAGTCGGTTATGTTCGGGCATTTGGTACTTATCCCTGAGGACAACTTCTTCCCGACATCAACAATTACAAAAGTAAGAAATTTCTTCTATTGAAAACGATCCAGAGTAAAAAATAGTTCGAAAATAGTTACAACAGTATCTTCAATTGGAATTTTTGTGATAGCTCTCATGTATTACACGTTCACTTTTAAGTTTGCCGACAACACCAATAAAAACTGCAGGTTTTATCCTTATAGTCGACAACTTCTTAATAGTGCCAAAATACAGGCACTGATTTTAACGGTCAACGAACCCCTCCACCTTGGGCGCTCGAGATTCAAAGTCGAATTGACAGAAGTGGAGCATGGTAGCAAACTACTTATAAATATTGCGAAATTTCCTCGAGAATATATAGCATTTGTAATAAACTAATGGTCAATTTCAGGAAATTATAATGCATTTTCTTTCTCTTACGATTCCCGCGAATCAACGTACTGACCTCCACAACGACGCAGCAGAAAACCATGTCCCAAAATACCGAGACCTCAGCACCGAGTGCCCTATGGACAAACATGAAGCGAGCAATTCTAACAAAGTAAGACCACCCGAGGCGCATGCGGGCGTAGGGCCGGGAGGGGGCCCAAGGGTAGCGCCCTTGTGCGTGCGAGTGGCGCGAGAACCTCGGCGCCTCCGCCTCGCGTTCCGCTTCCGGCGGAGGGGGGGCGGGGGCGGTGGGAGCCGCCCAGGCTTTCCCAGGCGCTCGCAGGCGGGTCGCAGGAGGAGCCCAAGCTCCGTTTCCAGCATAGCCCGCAAAAATATCTCCCTCATCACCCGCCCTATCTTCCGAAATAGAGAGAAATATTTAAAAACGCAACACTACAGCTCTGAACATGTACTTAGTTTCATCCGTACAAATGTTTAATCAGTAAGAGATATTCTGCAGTGTTGTAAAACTTCTCTTAATAAAAATATTTCCTTTTTTCCGAGTTCATTAACACTCTCGGCAGAAACCATTTGATCGTTGCGTCACTGAACTTTAATAATAATAATAATAATAATAATAATAATAATAATAATAATAAAACCATTATGCAGTTTTTGAAAACTATTCCCGTGTGTACCTACAAAATAAACATGGCAACCTACCGCCGTGATGTAAGCAGCGAGCGGTGCTAACATATATCTCACTGGCTTCAAATAACACCGCGCCAGGTGGGTCGTGCGTCCTGGAGCGGCGGGGGAGAGGCGAGGCAGCGGGCACGTGGGGCGAGCGCCGAGGGAGTAATAGGCGCGCGGTCGAGGCGAACGGCCTTCGATTCGCACGCCGCTGCCACAAATAGAGGCCAATCCCGCGCCGGAAATGGCCCCATCGGATTGCGCGCACAGGCGCCGGCGCGGCGCGGCGCGGCGGTGGACATGGAGGCGACGGCAGGAGAGGAGGAGGAAAGAAGGAGGGCGAGGATAAGGACACGAAGATGAGAAGGGGGGGGGGGGGGGCGTGAGTACGCGCATAGGTGAAGACGGCAGAAGCGGAGGATCAGGCTACGACAACCGAGAGGCCCCGGCGGAGAGGGTAGCGAACGCGAAGATTGTGGAGGCAAGAAAAAGTGCTGCGAGCGATCTGGGGTGGGGTGGGTTGCAGCAGCGGACGGAGGGGCAGCGTGGCACCGTTCCAGGGCGTGTTTGCCTCTAAACGGGGCGACCTCTGCTAACGACATCACGGCTGTCGATGGGGAGAGACATGTAAGATGGAGTGCAGATTTAGCACAGAACGGGCTCTGATCCAAAAACTTATGGGGGAACTGCGCAAGCAAGTAGTCTAAAAATAAAAATAATGATAATAATTTCCCACACACATCGGGGCACTGATGCGTAGAAAAAATTAATTGCAATAAAAATTGCTTTATTCACGATGAATGTTAAAACTCGCTCTAATTTGTAACTGCATTTTTCAAGATATGTATAAACTAAAACCAAAATCAACGCAGTGTGGGCTTTACTTCACTACTTTAGTCTCGTCTAATCTGCATCTAAACGTTAATTGTATAATCACTAATTTAAAAAATAATTTATAAACTGAAAGTAGTCTTTATAGTTGTCCTTAGTGGCTTGGACTTTCCTTTCATTTTAGTTCAAAGTGATTGTAAAAATTCTGAATATGCGAACATCAATGAACTTGCCCATTTTTCCATTAGACCGAAGGCACAGATCAGCAATAAAACGCAACTTTCGCAATATGCACTTTAGCACATGCTATGCAGAATGTCTTGACATGCCATTTGCCTTTCTCCACGGTCCTATCAACATTCCTACGTAAATCACTCTTAAAAGCGATACCTCACTTATGCATGTAAATGGAATATAAAGATTATCGCAGATGAAAGTGAATTCGGTTGATGCACTGAATGGTACAATGATAACTGAAGTGCAACCCTCACGCATGACTCATTGCATGACTTGAGGTTCGCATTCGTCTTTGCACAAAGGCTGCCAACACGTATGTTTTAAAGTATTTGTAATTTTTTGAAAGACAATTGCAGAACACAATGTACTTACATAATGGAATTGAATTATATAATGTTCACAGATAACATTCACATTCAGTATGACATAAATTACAAGCCATGATCTTATTCCAATAAGATACTGCGTTTAACATTCAGGCAGTACAGGAAACCATTTCTGTATCACATTATAGGTCAAATTCTACATGGAAAACAATTTCAATCTCATATTTACATATTGATTCTGTCAAAACCTTATTAATGATATTACGCTTTCCTTCGAACCTTTGTCAGAAAAAAAGAAAAGAACGACATACATGAAAATGAAGAGGTGGAAAATAGGGGAAATAAAATAATTCTAAAAACAAGCTAAAGAAGTCACAAGGATAAATTTCAAACTGTTTTACAGAACAAACAAATGATAACGAAAAAATAAGCAAAACTACGTGAATGAAGGGGAGAAAGGGGGAGTAATCAAATATCTGCTGTCACACTAGAAAATTACTGTATAAATAATGCATCTTCGTAAAATCGTACACTCCGCAATACAAGTTGTGACAAACATTTATATCGCTCCCGCATTAAGTAGATTCATACACGTGTTTATCAAAGTAAATCCGTTGATCACCTCGCGTTAAGAGTCCGAAGGAGAGGGGGAGAGGGAAACATTTTAGGTCAACGGTGAAAACACACGTAATTCTCCATCCTTCGCGCAGGCGGGCTGCGAACAATCAGTATATGTTTTAAAAAAAAAAAGCGGACTTACAAAAACTTCAAGAATGAGCGTAGGAATGGATGAGTAAACGACAAGATAGCGGAGACCCACCTTCCGCGCACAGTCGGTAATAATAAAACATTACCACGAAGACAAGAAACGGTACGCGATTAAACGCTTAAAAGAAAAAAAAAAAAAAAAAAAAAAAGAAGTGGGCTAACGCAAAACATACATGAATGGCTGAATTTATACGACAGCGTCTGAGCAAACATAAAATGGCAAGAAACAGTGGGCGAAAAAAAAAACCGTATTTAAATAGGAAGACAAGAACGTAGATGATGAACTCTACTCGTAAAGAGAAAATAGTGTGGGCGAATCCACACACGCCGTGAATAACCGAGTAAACAGCGCGATTAGAGGGGGAGGAAATGCAAAAGCAGAGCAGCGCAGCGCAGGGGCGCGTGGGCGAAGGCAGAAACCGCGTGAATGAGCGCGTCGGTGAATGGGCGGTGGCCCCGCGCCCAGCGTCTTTCTTGGCCCGCGGCGCGTGGCGTGGGCGGCGGGGCGCGGCGCGGCGGCGGAAGCGCGTGCCCGCGGCGTGGCAGCCGGCGACGCGTCGCGCACGCGCGGGGGCCGCGATCCGGAACGCCACTTCGCCGTCCGCGCACCCCGCGATAAGTGCTTCCGGGCGCGCTCACGCCCACGGCCGGCCAGCCGGCGCACCCCGTCAACACGCATTTCACCAGCAGGGGATCCAGAATTTTTAATTCATTGTTTGGGGGAGGAAGAGAATCAAAGATTTTTGTTAAATAATAAACATTTGTTATTACAATGTATATTATTTTTGTAGTGTATTTATAATACAATACAATATTATTCTTTCTACTACTATTCTAAGCCTTTTTTTTGGGGGGGGCATGGCCCCGTGATCCGTCATTGTCGTTGTGGATGTTTTCGAAACATCGATGTTTGTACAAAATCACCATGTAACATCGATGTGTTCAATGTCTGTACGTGGTCGATATTTTTTTAAATCATAACAAAATTATATAATATATTTCAGATATCCTAAATTTTAATACTCTTCGAACCAACGTGAACACGTGGAAAAATATATTAATTCATGTTTTCGTAAAATAAAAAAAAGCCTGTACCATTTCTGATTTATCGAAATGAATAATCCGAATTTTGATAATTGTCTTGACGATTTTTGGCTTTGTTTGTGAATTAAATCTCAATTAAAAATTAATAAACTTACACGATTACAATACTTTTATATCTTTTCTGCGTACGTAGTAAGGCAAGAAAGTAAAAAAACACAAAAGGTATGGGTTTCCTTGAAAATAGGGCCCGCCTCTATTGTCCCATTACCTTTTCTTTTCTAAAACGCCCTTACTTTGAGTGATCACTTCGAAGTATTCGAACTACGCCCACATAAACGAATAATTTTAACAAACACCTAACCGAAGCGATGCATTACGTACACTTCATACCACTAGTTACTGTCACGATGAATTTGTTGAACGAGAGTTCCAGAAGACCTTAACAAAAAAAACGCGGTTATCGTAATGTTGCTCGCACCCCTACACATAATACATTTCGTAACGGTACACGCCAAAAACAAAAAAAGCATCCAGCAACCCGAAAGGAAGTGACCCGACCCCGATATCCATATACCTGCAGTCGCGAGCCCCTTGGAGACGCCTGAAATCCGCACACCCGCGCTGAGGAACCTCTTCGGAACGTGCGTCCGCGCGCGCGCGTGAGCAAGCCGACTTTCTCGCCCCCTTCGCGCGTCCTTCCACCACGGCCCCCGGCCTTCCGCTGGCCCACTGTCCTTAATGCGCGCCGGCATGCCATCTCCCGGCGCGGCCCTTCCTCCCGCCTCCCGGGGGGCGGGGGTATCTGCGGAAACGGAAGTACTCGCTAGGCCCGTGTGATAAGGCAACGAGGCTCCTTATCGCTCGGGATCGACCGCTGTCCAGCAACGCCCGTGTCGCCGCGCTCGGCAGAGCGGCAAAGCGGCCGAAAAGCACCCATCTGGACACGATCTTGCGATCGTGCGATATGGCCCTTGACCTCTAGCCGGCTGCGTTTCATGTGCAGTCGACTCCGGTTATAGTGAACTTCTCGGGACTAACATGTCTGCTTCACTATATCCGATGATGTCGAAATTAAATATAATTTCTCCGTAACGAGTAATTTGATTAATATAGAGATACAGCAAACACATTAACAACACGAATTGAAAATTTTAATATCTTTATTTGTCCATAAAAAATAATTATTTTCAATTGTTTGCTTCGTACCTTTTCATTAGTAATTTCTCTAAATCTTTTTCTAGAGTTCATGCTCCCTCTATACTTGATTCTGCATAGTCATCTATGTCTACGTATAACAATCCAGTCTTTGACACCCTTCAATGCCACTCTGGCGATATATTCGTTTCCCGGACGTATTTCCTACGTTCACTATAGCCGAGGTTCAGGTTCACTATAAGAGAGTCATCGTATGCTTATTTCTAGTGTAAGTGAAACGGGACCAGTAACTTAAGTTCACTATAACCGAGGGTTCACTATAACCGGAGTCGACTGTAATGGGAAATATGCAGGGTCGGTTTGACATAGCGGCACTCGGCGTGTTCCACAGACTCCACACTAACTGATATTGCAAACAAATTATTTGAATACTTCTCCTGATTAACATTTGTCACCTAACGTGCGTCAGGGAAGTCACTCCACCCCGAGCCGAATCAGGATCTCCTATTTAATAGATTGCATTTATATTGGTAGCACCCAAATCATTTGGAAACAAGTGAAGGGGACAACACTTCCAGCATGTTGTGATTGTTGTACGCAATTTACATTTTCTTTTGTTAAAGTTGCAGCTCGTGCTACCAACATACTTTCCTGGGCAACTGTATATTACTGTAACTCACTTGCATTTCTATAACACTATATTACTATAAGATATTGTCAAAAAAGTAATTAGATATGGCATAGAGAGAGGGAGCGAATAGGGTAATGTTTGTCATTTTTTCAGAATATTCGATATATTTATGAATTCTGAAACGTGCGCGATGATTGATAACATGACAATTTATTTTTGGTTATTTTTTTACAGCTATATATTATTTTTTGGCATTTATTTTTCAACACTGTTTTTACAGACAACTTCACGGACACAAACTGTATGTAAAATCTGGTTTTACTTTTCAGTACAGCCGTGCGCCCGGCGGGCCCAGTATATACCCCTTTTACGAACTTAGTATCGTGCGGTCTATTATAGTCAACAATTCATCTGGCCGACACTCACATTTAACATGTTTTTCAAGGTATCGAAGAAAATTTTAAACACTGAATTAGTTTACAATTCAGTTAGACGTGCAAAATTCCTTCGCTTTCGATGAGCAAACTCCGCAAAATTATTCATGAACGAAAAAAATGCATGAATCATGAGGAAGAAGTCGGTGCGAAAATTGGTATGCAGTTCGTTTCCACCAAATAACAGAAATAATAAATTACACGCGTTTACATGCACAAAAGCAAAGGAGAACACAAAATTCTTTGGACATAACACCTCATGAGATCCATTCTCACAATTCATCAAAATCTACCCCCGCTTCTGTGTGTATAAATTTGTTCTACGGATTATAATAAACACAAATGTTCCTAAGAACACTATCACATACGTTATGCGTAGGACGAGAACATGTTATGAGCAAGCACGAACACATGAATAATGCAGCATGCATGCTATACAAGTTGCAGCAACAGGAATTTATTCCACGTAAGAAAACGCACACCGTGAAATTTAATATACAGAATATTACGGAAGATCTTACAGACATAATTTTATTCACTTTATAAACACTTTGTCATTCTCTGATGTAAGTAACTTGAGAGTTGCAAATGGATCAATGATCTACAAATTACATCCACGATCTATATTTGTATTTGACAATCGCCACCCAAGAATTTAACTTTCATCAATTGAGATATTTCGACCTACCTCATATTAAGGGTAAAAGGAAAAAAAGTTTGATAATCACTTTCTACTCACTAACAGCACTGGCACGTCATTCTTCTCCGTCTCAGATCACTTACCTGAAACAAAAGATACACATATATAAAACTGCATATCCAGGTTTACATTAAGAAAATATCATACATTGTAATAACATATCGTGATGATTATGGCTAGTTATTAACAAAGACTCCAAACATATTAAAAAAGTAAACTTGTGATAAATAAAAAAATTATAAATGACTTATTTTTTATTTACACGATTCAAACCGGGAATAGAATTATTAAATTTTTTTTTTAATGATGAGTGACTTGATCCTGATACAGACACGCATTATCTGCCAACAGGTTTGTCCTTTCGACGAAACAGCCAAATAGCGTTCACTCCTTGTAAGATTCTTTTCTCTCGCTCAATAGCAAATTTTATAGGCCGACTCGAACTAGCAAGCTATTAAAATTTAGAGTCCAACTACGAGCAAACACTAAGGAATTCGTGTACCTTTCCATGACGCTTTCTAACCCTACAAGCAGACATTCATTCGAGGCGAACACACACCAGACGGCGCGAACGACAGCCCCGTCACATAACTAAGGCCCGCGAACGAGCGCTGGCCGGGCATCGCCGACGCGATCGGGTACAAGACAACGCGCGCGCCTCAATAGGCAGAAACGCAACGGAAACGTAAATCACGGCCACGCTAACGCCCGGGCGGCAACTGCTCCAGACGCTTTCTCAAGTGAGGCGAGCAGTCCATTTGGGCCGCTGGAGGCGTTGAGGTGAGGGCAGGAGCCTCGCGGGGCAAGGAGGAGCGGACGGGCAAGTCAGCTTACCAGCTCACGTTTTCTTGAACCTTCCCTTCGTCTGTGGCAGAGGAGTGGGGAGGTTGGTTATTTTCAGAAAAGGAATTTTATATCAAATTTGTAGTTCGTTTTTTAATACAAAAAATGTTTCTATTCCGTGTGAGAAAACATTTCTGGTTATCAGATTTTGTCTACAACGCTCGTTGGTATCATTTATTCTTAATTCAACTAATGTTGGCAAAGGAGTGGAGGGAAGGCAATTAAGGGCTCAAGAAAACGTGCGCGTGTAATTAATTCATGGGACGTGCTCGGTCAGAAAACAAACGCGAAACAGGAAGCGCTAGTGAAAAAGAGGGGACGGAAAAGGAATGTCAGAGGAGAGAACGGATAGCACAAAAGGGGAAAAGGAAAAAAAAAAAAAGAGAAAAGAATGCAAAAGGAGAGAAGAGGTAACGAAAGCCGTGGAGAGGGAAAAAATGACAGGCACGACTCACAACTTTCGAGGGAGAAATAGGAAGAGCCGACACGAAAGAGAATGACAAATATTTACGAGTGATTAAACGAAAACAGTACGGAATAACTTAGAACGATAACATAAAATGTCAATTCAAAAATGAGACATTAGAAGAGAGGGAACTAACACGAAAGCGAACTTCTGAAACAAGAACTAAGAAAGCAAAACACAGAACATGACATACATCAAAATCAAATACGAACAAGTGGTCGGCAAGATCTACTACGCCAGAACTACCCACAGATACTTCTACCGCAATACGAACAATCGCCACACTCAATACCACACGGATGAGTTGTCTTTCAGATAACAACCCGAAAAACGGAGGGGAGAATGAAAGGACCGGGCGAATGCGCCAAGTGCATCCACAAGGGTTGGAGGAGGAGGGGCAGGGGGAGGGTGGCGAAGGCCGAGCGCGAGCAAGGTGAGCGGACGCCGTTGAGGTGGCGCGCGCCCCTGACGAATGGGAAAGGCCGGCGCGGCGCGGCGTCTGTAAAAACGAGCGGGGCGAACGCGGAGACAAAGGGTGTCAAGGCGAGGCGGAAGGCGCCCCGGTGCAGTGGCCGGTGCAAGCGCCCACAGCGGAGCCGCTTCCAGCCACGAGGACCGGGACGTGGTGGTTAGCCGTAGCTTTCCACCTCGACGACTTGGGTTCAAAACCATTTTGAATTTGTGGTGAACAGAGAGCTTTCTCTGGGGTGTCCCGTTTCCCCGGCCTCTCATCATCATTCAAATCATACCATCGTCAGTATCCACTACGCAACAATTTCTTCCACCATTCCGGTTGGCCTACAGGTATTGGAATTAAGAAAGAAAACTAAATAATTGAAGAAGATGGTCAAATCGGTGGCGGCTCTCTGAAAGGGCAGGGTAAAGTGTGCCATAGCTAACCCACAACGTGGTTGAACGTAATCCTCATTTTTCGCCAGGAAAGGAATTCAAAAGGACGTAAATTACAGTCAAACCTCTGCTTACAAAGGCTATTTACGTTTGATTCAGTTTTGGATGATTTTCTGTCGCCATTTTGACCCAGGTTGCATATATTCGGTCGGTTTTCATGCAGCTGAAAATTTCCTCACCAAACGCATCTACCTGCGAGACTCTGGCCTCATTTCCAAGAATGAAACGCCCAAACAAGGTATCACATGCGTTCGTGACACAGACTGCCTTTGAGTCTGGAGAATGGGCCCTGTGTATTCATCCGAAACATTTGAAAATAATCCCTGTGTGTGTGTGTGTGTGTGTGTGTGTGTGTGTGTGTGTGTACGACTGCAAAATAAGCCACTATGGGTGGGATCCTAGAAAAATACGAGTGTCAGGTCTTTTGAGCACACATTTCAGACATTATTTAAAATCCGAGATTCTGCTGGTGTTCATTGTTTAACGATCGAACTTTAAATTGCTTCACTACTGATCTATTTATGGAAACTGCCTAGTTAGTCCAACACAACCAAAAGGCTTCTAAGCTAAAATTTACAATTCTTTTCATCCTGCACTGGGTCCGTCCTTGAAATCAATTATCTTATCACATGAGTGTAAAAGATCTGTAGTAAATGTAGATTTATTAGCCTTCGATAATGCATAAGAGTACTTCGCTGGATGTAGATAATGAACCACACTTCTCTCACCTTGAAAGCACATGCTAAAAAAATTCTCCTCCTATATCTCAAATATCACCACTCATACGTCACACTGCGAGCCTACAACGCCTGATCAACGCAAACGACCGTGTTTTGCCCTTGTATCCCAACGAGAATAATACTATTTGTCTCAAGCAAACTGTTCAAAGCTTTCTCCATTCAAGGCAAAGACCGTGCGGGCAACAGAACACAAACAACTTCCGTATGAGTTCCAGAAACCAAAGTCCGCGCTACGATGCCGTCGTTATCAGAGTAACGTTTCGAGAATTCCGAGAAAGCCACATCGGCGAGAAAAAAAAAATTCACAGAACGCCGCTAAACAGGAGAGCCGGCAGTAACGGTTAACTGACTGCTAGTAACCGCCGCGCCGCGCAGCAGACTTGGGGCCAACGCGGCGCGGCGCGATGCGACGCGACGGCGCGAGGCAAAACGAACGCCGAGGCAAAACGAGTCCCAGCACGCAAGCCCTCGCACGAGCACGTACGAGGAGCAACGTTCAACTGCTATTTACCAACATCCCGTAATTGGCCAGTAGGCACGCGCTCCCACGCACCCCCCCCGTTCCATTCACGTTTCGCTACGACGTCCGCGGGGTCAACGACGCGAAGATGCAATCCCCACAATTCATTAGTCGCACGCAGATTCTGCGATTCTTCAGTGAACACACTGCTTCCCTATATTTGTCCTGACGGCGGCAGGATTTTCGACACTAGCTTTTCAGCTAGGTCGAATTCAGCTGCTGTCTGGAGGAGAATTCTAGAGGCCGGCTGCTCTGATCGGTAGTTTTCCGTAGTTTCTCCGAACACCAGGCGAATGCTGGATCAGAGTCCTAACAAACGGGCCACGGACCGCGCGCGATCTGTACTTCCTCTTCCTTGTCCTATCGTCTCCCCTTACACACACACACACACACACACACACACACACACACACACACACACACTTACACTAACATGCATTAGACTACCACATATTCCGGGAGACCGGTCGGGAGCTTAAGAGTTTGTCCCGGTTGGGGGCGGTGCCCCGCTGATGGGAGAGTCCTGGTTAAAGGGGAACCCCGCTAGCCGACGGTAGGTCGGCGCCTGATCTCGCCATCCAGTGGGGGAAGATCAACGTCATCAACCGAGAAAAATACACTACAGTTACGGGACTAATGACAAAAGCTGTTGACGCGCCCGGAAACACGAAAAAATCAATCATACCAAAAATCCAAGAAAATTACGTATTTAGTTGTAGTTTTGAAGGCTTTTATGGTCTAATGTGTAATAATTTCAGTTCTTTTGGTTGAATACAGCCAAACAACGTCCACTTCAATTTACACTTGTTCCAGAACATTTCTTCCTCCTCCTACAACTATGATGTTCACTTCAGGTTTTGGCTTGACATCTCGTACTCGCAGATCCATCAGTCACTGGAAGTACATTCGGACGGAAGAGATACGCGCTACACCAGGCGTGAGGAAAGGATGAAAAAGGATCGTTCTCGGACCTTGGCCCATTGCTGAGGGTAATGCTCCGGCATACGAGTAAAATTATTCGGAAGAAGCCATACAAACAAACGACCAAAGCAGCCGCCAAACCGTAGAAGTTTCATCCAGACAACCGAATTAGCTAGTTACGGGAGAAATCTTTCATCGATGAAAGCCGAATCTGGAACTTACCGGTCTACAAAAATTATATTACACATTCGCAACGCATTCAGCACTGAATCTAATGGCTCCTTTTTGATATTAACTCTTACGACCAATGTATTCGTTCAAGCTAAAGAGCAAGCACCTATCATTTTCAACGGTTTGAGAACACGGAAGTACAGTTTCCGGTCATAATTACGGACAAAAGAGCACAAGCCGCAATAAATTTGAACCAGCGCGGGCGTTACGTGCATCAGAGGAAGTAATAATGGCGAATTGTTTATAAAATAAATTATGCAAATGAAGGAACAGTCGGGGAAATGACAAAGAAAAGCGTCGTAGACCCGAATCGACGGACGGTCGCTTGCCGACGTTGCTTTCACGACATATGACAGCTCAGAATAGTTTTTTTATGTAGGCAATACGTTCTCTATTTCAATTTCACATACAAGATTGGAAATGGACGGTCTTCACGTCGAAAAATTTTTCCTCAGAAATTTTTAGTGAACCTTAAATGGATCAGTAAGGAACAATATTTTATATACCCTGCTTCTTCTTAAGGAAAGTGCACGTAAACAATTTCAATTTAAGGGGAAGATTCAATGATATTCTAAGGATTCTACACTAATTGCAGGAATTCATTTTGCAGGAGAAAAAAAGCCATGAAGACAATGTGAATTCTAAAAACAAAAACAAACAAACAAACTCGCAACGGAGGGGAAAAAGCGCCAACCACTCGCCCTTTGATATTGACGTTTTCAGCCGTCCCTACCCCCTCCCCTGCAACAGCAGCTGCGATCCGCTGGGTGCGTTATTCATTTGTCGCCCTCAAAACGCAAATCGGCGCCGGGGTGGAGTGAGGGCGGGTCAAACGAGGGCGCCCCCTAGCCGCGCCCTTTGCACGTTCCTGGGCTGCCGCCACAGGGAGCGGGCGCGTTTCCTGAACGCGTGCGCAGTGTATGTGTATCAACACGGGCCCTTTTTACCCTGGCCTTCCACTGTTCCGTGGCCGCAGCCATTCGCTGTCCCGCTATTGAGGGGGTTAGTTGTGTTTCCCATTTCCAATATTTTGTTTCCCCTGCTTTCCATCGCCACTTGCTAGCAGGTAGTTCTTCACGCAATCTTTTCTGAAGCGTAGCGGCGTGCGTGAGAGCTTTGCAGTAGGCTACTGGGTTCGGGATTCAGATCCCGTCACTGTTTCACATATTTGGGAGGGACAAACTGGATTCGCGCCAAGTACGCTTAATCTCTCGTTTTCCCTTCCCATTGAATGAAATTTCGCGCTCTTGAACCATTCTGAAACGTTCTCCGTCTTTGGATTTCATTATCTTTGAGAGTAGTGCACCAAACTATACAGAGGTAGACTTTCTCATGAATCTTTTTTTCCTGATAGGTTTCGCTGCAGCTCAGTCAAGAGGAACAATTGATTACATAATACAAACCCTTTAAAGTCATGTCGAAGCAAGATCTCTAAAACCTTGGGGGAGAGGGAAATTTCTCTCTCTCAAGTGTCCATTTGCACTTGATATCAAAATAAAACAGCACATAAAACTAATCTCTCGCGAGAAGCAAATAGATACAACTTGCTTCTATCACCAGCAAATCTGTAGAATGGGACTATTAATTTACATCTACAATTTTCTAATCCTTCATTCTCGCTTAGCACACTCCACTCAATTATAACTGATTCCATACCCTATTCTGTAACTTTCCAACTACATTACCTCCCGTCTCCTTCCACCACTCCCCACACCCCTCCAACCCCGCCTTCACTATTGCTCTCCATCGGGCTGTATTCTCCTCCACCTTACTGCACCAACTTGGAGATCGGCCTCCCCGAGCGAAGCTTTCGCCGCCGCATTTCGGCCGGCCGCCCCCGCAGCGCCGTAACCCCGGGCAAACCTTAAATCCCCCAATTGGGGGGGGGGGCGGCGCTTCCGACCGCCCGCGCGCCGCCCTCGCTTGTCAACATCGCGCCGCCAACGACCGCCCCGGGCGGGAAAGACCCCCCCCCGCCCCCGCCTCCACCCGCTCGCTCGCGCGCGCGCGCGGTAGCCCACCGGTCCGCCCGCGGGACAGGCCCCCCGGCGGCTGCGCGCGCGGGGCCCACCGTCGGACGCGTTAGAACTTCCCCAGGGCTCACGGCGTCGCTGGCGTGGGGCGTGCCATAACACGGCATCGCTGCCCCTCGCGCAGATGAATCAGAAACTGCTCACTCCCGAAAACTCCACAATCAGAATACTAAAAAACAACCCTTTACAATACTTTTAATTCCTCATAACCCTAGAATCAAAACCTTAAAAATAATTTAAAACATCGTCTACGATTATTTTCTTATAAAATTCAGCAAATACTGTTCCAGAAGAAAAATCAAATTGAAGCTTATACCTTTCACCCAAAATTATATCCAATTAACTGTATTATAAAGCACGATACCTCGAAAGAGAATAATTCCAGTGAAGATACCAAGCACAATCGCAAAAAGCATAAAGAATAACCCTCCTCTTGATTCACATACATCCTGGTAGACATCCCATCACAGTAATTAGTACTTAAAAGAAGAGGAAGGTTGTATTTAGAGGTAATAACTATTGGTGCACAAATGTTTAGATACAGAGAAATAAAGAGCATATTTAAAATTAAGGGTGAAAAAACAACAACAACAGATGAGTAGCGTCTACATTGAGGAACAAAACATTAATTACATTCAGGGAAGAAAAATTAAATCACGGTTTACAAAGCTATTTGCAAAAACCCACCTAAAGGAGTTCACTCAGCTCGGTGGGGATTTTATCATTATAAACAAGAGTAAGATAACTTTTGCGAGTACTAGTTTATACTACCGGTTCGGGGTTATAAGGAAACATTTTAATTAGTGGATTCACCGTCACTCCAGCAGTATCCACGGAACTCTCAACTTATCCTTCTCCTCTTCGGGCGACGGCACCCTGCAACCCCTACCTTCAAGAGCTCAACAGCTTACGTGACGAAAAGCAGATTTTTGTAACAAAGAGCCTTCACCACGACACACCTTATTCCTTCACAACCAGAGGGTCGTACGTGGAGTATAGGATAACAGAAATACCGGCAAGCGAGATGGCAATCGCAGCGTAGAATGCACAATCCGTTTCAACAATTTGTGACACGTCATCCGCTTGGTGACATCAGAGGGAAGGAGAGGCGTTGTCACGGATGAGGAATGGATACATTTGCTTTTCTGTCACATGTTTGCTTGTGACGTAGGACGAGTTATTTGGCAGCGTGTTTACCGTGCGGCCAGCAGAGCAGCAGCCTCTTTGCGACAACAACGCGGGCGGTGTCGTCGCCCGGAGTTACTTGCACAAGCGCGCGCACACACATCAGGACACTCGCAAGAAACGAAGGAAACAACGCAATCAAGGCACAATTCGAGACCTTTAGGCGTTATTCAGAAACGAAAACATTTAGTTTTGTCACCAGTTTTTTTTTTTAATTTTCTGAAATACATTGATGCACAAGGAAAGTCCCATTGAGGTTTTGAATTTATTGGTAGTTAGGTACATAAGCAGAGTAAAAATTACACTTCTGTGCTACGTCCTACCAAAAATATATTCCTTGGTTTAAATTAAGAATTGGATGACTGCGAAATGAAATCAAAGGATGGTATTGCAATGGGGCAAATTCTTTTAAGTTCTTTTTGATGGGTTCTCTGTAGTCGTTTCAATAAACAAAGTATGCATCCACTCACACAAATCCACCCACTCACACACACAAATAAAATATATTATTTCTAAGCAAATATTTACAGTCTCTAGACGTCACCCGATGCAACGACACAAGTACTCAGCCATGATGAAATCGTATCCTGTGTTTAATACAGAAGGTTCTTATCAGGTAATAATATTCAGGTAAAGTACTATCCGTCTATGAGTAACTGCTCTTATGACTGTGGGCGGTCCTTGAAGCGACGTAGGAAAGTATTTGACATGACGCATCTAACATGACATGCTTTTTTTCTGTGTATTACTAAACCCAATGGAAAATCAAACCAAGTAAGATACACAACTATAAAGATACTTAATCTCCTCGAAAAGAAACTCATTCGCTAGTGAGTTAATTCCTCTTGTAGATAAAGTCTCTCTTTATCATCTTGTGTAATAAATGATTTTTTTTTCGTTTTTTTATGCAATGTTGGAAACAGCTTTATACCGTATTCATCATGGACACACGCTTTCGTTGCACGAGTGTTCCCTTTCCGACTACAACGCCGGGAATCAACGCACGGGGAGTCCCCTTATACTGCGGCGGTGGCCGGTGCGGGACTGGGAGGGGAGGGGGCAGTCCGTTTCGGGAATTCGGCGTGCGGAGCAGGGATTAGGATGGGAAGTGTTACTGGCGCTCCACAAACTGCCAAGCATCTATGAAACGGCGCGTTCTGTTGAAGGGAAAGAAAACGCAGGAAAATAAATATCAAAACGGGTATTTTCAAGCGCAAACAAGAGGATGTGAATCGAAACTGGAATGCGTTAGGCAATACATCAAAATCAGGTACTAATAAGTTTGAATTCATGATACCATCACTCTTACGGGAACTGGGGGAAGTCAATTTAGTTTTGACTTTGTAAACGAAACCTTATCCGATTAATAAATAATATTTTCTTCAATCGTGTAGTCTTTTCGTGAAACCATGAATCTTGACATTTTATTAACCATCTAAATCATATCTCCTCGTTTACATTACAATGCCTCAGAAACTAGTTCAAATCCACTTCGATTATTGTACTCAACAATAATTTCAAATAAGACAAATATAAATTATTTGCGTCAGGGCAAAATTAAAAAAGCGTTGTAAAATTTTTTCGTGTAAGGTATTATACGTAATTGTTTCCCCTAATCAGAATCCGCTTTCTGCCTTGCACATCTCGAAACAATTAAATAATCAATTGCCTGGGCTTTGGCAACACTTCAATTGAAATTCGATTTGCACGTAATCCACCGCAGTGCTGCACGCGCCCCACATGGGAGACTGACATACGCACCAGTCGGAGTTCGCCCTTTGAAAACACATTCTGGTTCCCTCAACACCCATTATTTTCCGCTTACATCCCCATCACGCACCCTACCGCTTTTTATGGCATATACGAATATAAATAATATTCGTTAATGTTTGCGACCGCGTACCTTATGCGGTGAAGCTCCACATTCCGCAGTTTGGCTCGTCCACGTGATTTCCGTTTTATAGTGTGTTTAGCGGGAAAAAGTTATGCAGTGTTGTTGAATGTAGTGTTAAGCGTCCAAACAAATTTTCACAAATGCGTTTGATGTGCTTCCCAACAAAGCAAAGTCTTCTACATAACTATCCCACGCTGAAAAGCACAACGTCACTTCATTAATAACAATTATATACCAAAGTAAAGTTCACACGGAAATATTTCTAATTAAGTATAAATATAGTGGTTACTCTAATGTGTTGACAAACGTCAAGTAAAACTAAATATATCACGGGCTGTAAATGGTTGATAATTACTAGCCTTGCGCCACAAATAATGAAGTGAGTCGGAGGGTTGCCAGTTCACATGATATTGAAGAGTGTTTGTGTGTGTGTGTAAGAGAGAGAGAGAGAGAGAGAGAGAGAGAGAGAGAGAGAGAGAGAGAGAGAGAGAGAGAGAGAGAGGAGGGAGGGAGTAAGACAGCGAAGGAGAGAAACATTAAAAATAATTCACTTAGTTGCAACTGCATAAGACAACAACGAACTTACCAACAAAACATTACGAGGTACTCTCTTTTCGAGAGGCATTTAAGTCGCCTACCATTTCTGATTGTACGTGGCTGGTCCTGAGAGTTCTCTGACGCGTACAAAAACTCTCCCCGTTATACACACAAGAATTGTGCGATACGGAGAAATGCGTAGACTTTAAATACCAATACATAAGCGACTTTCCCAGCTGCGGCGCGAGTGGTATGGAAGCTCATGACATGACGTAACTTCAAGGGTCGGCGCCCTGAGCCGCTCCACCGCTCTCAGTTTTATATATCGGCCGGCGACATCGCGCTCTACCCTCCCACCTGCCGCGCCGCGCGATGACTCACACGTCGATTTCTCGTCACCCGAAGGATCGCCGCCGCCGCCGCCCCCGCCCCGTGAGTTATTGAGCGTCCAAGTTATTGGGCCGCGTCGGCCCTCCCTGTGAGGATACTCCTTCCGTAAGGCCCTATCAAGGGGAGGAGCGGGAGGCGGGCCTAGGGCACATGGCAGTTAGAAAGACCAACATTTACGCGCAGGTCTCTGAAATGAGAATGCTGAGAATATAACGCACCTACCCAACTGGACAGAGGAACAAATAAATCTTTATGATGACCGTGCCATATTAGATCAGTCGCTCAATATATTCTTGCCAGAAGGAGAGAATTACATGAACATGTGTATATTGGAGGAAGACATAATGAGAAAAGTAGGAGTCAAAAATATGTAGGGGGAGAGAACGAGTGGAGATAGCAAGATGATTACCAAAAGCTTGGTAAAAAAATAAGTCCTTGCATTATTTGCAGTAAAGATATCAATTCTTGCTTACGATTCCAGAACTGAAGATTATGTATGACTGACTACCTGTATATATTTGACTGTACCATATTTGCGTGACTTAACTGATTAATGATAACGACGTTGAGATAAGTCAGGGGAATGGTGGAATGAAAGACAAAAGGAACCAAGAAAACCCACAAACTTGCCGCATGTCCCTGTTGTCCAACACACATTCGTTATGGATCGAACAAGAATTGAACCCCGACACCCAACGATGGAAATATGTATCCTGGTTTGCGCGAAGAAGGAGGAGGAGGAGGAGGAAGAGGAAAAGCAGAAAAACAAGATGAGAAAAAGGCACAAAAAGAGAGAATAAATTATCAAAAGGAGAAGGAAAACCACGAAAGAAGGGAATGGAAGGAAAGAGAAAAGGAAAAAAGAAAATGTTAAGGAAAGGAAGGAGAATGAAAACAATATTGGGAAGGGAATGAGAGGAAGGATATGAGGAAGAAGAAAATGAGATGGAATGAAAAAAAAGAATGCGGAGAACAAGAATGAGAAGATGGAAACGTGATTCGAGTAAGGAGTAAGATTCGAAAGTAATACTTCTTCGACTGCAGAAGAGAATAGTTGTGTCAATTTTTGACTGCAATACCCGAGTTGACACTGTGGGAAGTAAAGAAAATGACAGGAACGAGGAGGGAATGAGAAAGTAAGAAGAAGAATGATGAAAAGGGTTGCAGGACCACTGCCCGGAGCGGAGGCAGCGCCGCCAGCGAGGCTGCTCCTCGGGCGAGCGGCGGTCAAGCGCAGGGTCACCGCGGCCGCGCCAGGGGCGGCATGCAGAGCGGAGCGGAGGCGCTTCCTCCGCCCGCGGGCCCTCGGCCAAATACCGGCGCCGCCCACGCCACTCTCGCGGCGCGCAGCCGAGCGGCGTCCTCTTACACGCGAACCGCGCGGCGGCAGCTGCGGCCGGGCCGCGCACACGGTCACACGAATTCTTCTCACCGGGAGCGGTAGCTCAGTGCATCAACTGATGCCACTGCAGCGCCTCTGACCGGGAGGTCCTAGGTTCCCACTCCCCACGGCGGCAGGATTTTCGACACTAGCTTTCAGCTAGGTCGAATTCAGTCGCTGTCTGGAGGAGAAGTCTAGGGGCCGACTGCTCTGATCGGTAGTTTTCCGTAGTTTCTCCGACCAATACCAGGCGAATGCCGGAGCAGTACCCTATCAAACGGGCCACGGACCGCGCGCGATCTGTCCTTTCTCTTCCTTGTCCTATCCTCTCCCCTTACACACACACTTACACTAACATCCACTACACTACCACATATTCCGGGAGACCGGTCGGGAGTTCAGAGCTTGTCCCGGCTGGGGTGGTGCCCTGCTGGTGGGAGAGTCCTGGTTAGGGGGAAACCCCAAGCGACGGTAGGTCGGCGCCGGATCTCGCCATCCAGCTGGGGGATGATCACTGCCATCTTCCGAGAAACAAACATGCACTACACTAACGGGACTAATGATCAAAGCAGTTGACGCGCCCGGAAACACGAAAAAAACAACCAACCAACCAACCAACGAATTCTTCTCGTCGTTTAAACGTTTATTTACAATCTGAGCTCAAGGTTGGTGCATGGAGCAGTAAAGTAGCGTGCGGCTCGTGGGGCAGCGTGGTGTGATCCCGGATTCGATTACCCGTCGGGGCAAAAATAGTGTTGTAGCTTTCCTGTAAAATCCTCTCAGTTTCTGAAGCTGTCCGAGGAACAAAGGCGCAGCCACGCGGAGTGTGCTAGTAACGGGGAAAGGAGTATGCCATGTTCGCCACATATCTTTCTTACTCCCAAGCGTGGAAGCGTTTAACTAGATCGAAGCATGGGGGACACCGTTAGCTGGCCGGTCGGACAATCAACCCAAAATGCCAAATATATACTTTTACAATTTGTTCATACATGAAAACAACTTAATTTGTGTGTGTTGTGTACACAATTGCCCCTTACATATTGGGGGGGGGGGATGTGAAACCATGCAAAAAAAGTTCCTCGATTTTCCGTGTGTTACGCTGAAATTGAGAGCCATTTCATGACCGCAACGACGTCTCGCAGTAACAATGTTTGCGTTTTAAACGCGTGGGTTTCAATCAGACACTTAAAAGTATAGACCTTTTAAGAAAGAAGAAAAAGAAAAAAGTTCGAAGTTAGTTTCACTCGTACACCGTGCTTGCAACGGACCACCGTCCGCCATTTTAGTCGCTACGCACAGTGCCCACAGTGTCAACTCGGGTATTGCAGTCAAAAATTGACACAACTATTCTCTTCTGCAGTCGAAGAAGCATTACCTTCGAATCTTACTCCTTACTCGAATCACGAGAACGAATGGACTCTTCACCCGAGCAAAAAGCGAATGATCAACACGTACTACGAATCTACAAATGTACATAACCGTAACGTACAAGCTGTTTTAATTTCTAAACTCTACCCCACGATACTTACATTTTTTCTCAGACCACATATAATAGACGCTTACGTAACCGGGCTCCTTGGATCAGGAGTGAGTACAACAGATGTGAAAGATAAGGAAAACATTATCTATTGCCAAAAGATTCAATCCCACCTTACTCCTTCAATCCCACGTTACTTAAGCGCAGAGTCAGTATATCTTCCATGGATGGTTTGGTTTGGTTTGTTTTTTTCGTGTTTCCGAGCGCGTCAACTGCTTTGGTTATTAGTCCCGTGAGTGTAGTGCATGTTTTTTTCTCGGGAGATGGCGGTGATTTTCCCCCACTGGATGGCGAGATCCGGCGCCGACCTACCGTCGGCTAGTGGGGTTTCCCCATAATCAGGATTCTCCCACCAGCGGGGCACCGCCCCAGCCGGGACAAGCCCTAAGCTCCCGACCGGTCTCCCGAAGTAAATCTTCCATGGAATATCAACCTCAGTGAATGCAAAATTTTAATTCATGAAACCTCTTCCCTCTATCTCGAAAAACCAAGAGCAACTGTATCACTCATAAACCCGTATTACTCCGTCGCTTCGGAAAGGCGAATACATGAAAACGTAATTGTAACATTCTAACACTTTTCTCAATTTTTTTGGTAACAGAATTCCCGCGAAGAGTTTCAATTCACAAGCATCAACATTCAAATGAACAAAAACTACTCTGTACGCCATTCCAAACGCTGTCGTCGGGAACCACTTGCACACAATGGCACATTCTAAAGCAAGAGCGCCGCCATTCACGCGAGGACCATTCATCATCTGAAATCATCCTCGACCAAAAACCGCGTCAGAGTTTCACCCGCGTGAAAGAGAATTGTTTGCTCGAGAAAGGGAAGCGGCGAGCTGTAGGCGCCACGCGGCTCTTCGACGATTGAAAAAGCCCAGAATTACGCGCAGCAGGGGGCGTGTTTGAAGCTCCCGACAGATCTTAGTTGTGTCTGTCCTCTTGCCCCTACCCCGCCGTGCCCAACAACAACAACAATAAAATGGAATAATAATAATAATAAGGTTGATCCTAGTTTACTGTTGCAGATAGATGGCTCGTTTCAAGTAGTTTTGGACTCAGCAAACGAGTTTACCAACGTAAATACGATATAAATAAAGATACAGCATTATACACCGCTTTAACCAAACATAGGATAAATCATAACTACTCCATTGGATTTGAAAAAGTCCAAATTTTACACCATGAAAAACAAACTTTTAAAAGACAAATTGCTGAAATTGTACATATTATATTAAATGATGCTATGAACAACAAAAATGAGCTACTAAATCTCAATTAAATTTATAAGACATTGATAATAAACATCTTTAATTACGTTTGCCACTGTTCCCCCATATTTGCCCCAATCTTTGCACATCCATTCCTTAACATACGAGGTTTTGTCTGCATAAAAGAACACATGAATTATTTAACCAAGTTGACGCCACTTTCAGCATATTATACAAAAAAATGCATCATACTGAATGTTAAACACTGATACAAGCACCAAATTGTATACACGGATTTTGATATTTTTGTATTCCTTAGTTTTTATTACATAAAAATGTGTTGGTAATACTATTGTCAAAAATCCGTTCTATATTACTTTTGAAAAGGCACATTCTATATGTGCGAAACGTTGAGCTGAAAATAAATATATAAAATACAAATGTCGTAATTCCTGGTATCCTCGTAAGATAGGATCTATCTGGTCCAAAGCTACTTAAACCATCCCACCTATCAGCAACAGCAAGAACGACAACAACAATAATAATAATAATAATAATAATAATAATAATAATAAGAGAAGAAGAAGAAGAAGAAGAAGAAGAAGAAGAAGAAGAAGAAATTGTTGTTGTTGTGCCATAAGATCAACTTTTTATACACTATTATCAACTTCCTCATATTACAGAACAGTAGTCACGTTTGCTAACATTGAGGAAGAGGGTTTCATTGAAGTTCGTTATCATTCGGATGCGGGAAAGACCAGATAACGAATCTAGGAGTAGGCAGAGGCGAACACATGTCCCTTGGTCGTAGCTATAGAAAGAAAATGTGTTCCCACCAAGTGTGACGTGCGGACCAAAACCTTAAATTAATTCAGTAGCTCGCGAATTGAAAAAGGATAATATGCAAACGTGAATACTGCAGAACAAAAAGAATATGGACTACATACAAATTGAAAACTGAACCGAGAGAGAGAGAGAGAGAGAATAGGATTAAGTTAATACTTTCTCGTTTCGATCAAGAAGACATAAATTTAATAAACTCGTTGGTTACTACAGAAATATTGTGGAAATGCATATGGATAGATAAAATAGGAATAATCTTCTACAATAAAATTATGTTTAAATTGTAAAATTATTTTACAGCCAAAGATTTATTTCTCTTTTATCCATTAAATTAATTAATAATTCCTGTGAAAAACCGGCAGTCTTATTCGTATTCTCCTCAGGGATTCAATTTCTTTGCAAATACGAACTCACAAGGCCCAAACAGTGGCACCCCCTCTTTCTTCGCCAACCTGCCTCTCTTCCTCCTTTCCTCCTGCCTCTCGTTCTTCCTCCAGCCGGCGCGGCACGGCGCGGCGCGGCGTGGCGTGGCGTAGCGTGGCGTGGCGTGGCGCGGCGTGGCGCGGCGTGGCGCGGCGTGGCGTGGCGTGGCGTGGCTCGGGGTGGCGTGGCGCGGCGTGGCGTGGCGCTGGGGCTGCGTGGCGTGGGGCGTGGCGTGGCGTGGGGTGGCGCGGCGTGGCGTGGCGTGGCGCGGCGTGGCGTGGCGTGGCGTGGTTCTTCTCCAGCCGGCGTGGCGTGGCGCGGCGCGGCGTGGCGTGGCGTGGCGTGGCGTGGCGTGGCGTGGCGTGGCGCAGACTGGCTTGGCGTGGCGCGTCGTGGCGTGGCGGGCGGCGTGCGTGGCGCGGCGTGGCGTGGCGGCGTGGCGTGGCGTGGCGTGGCGGCTGGCGTGGCGTGGCGTGGCGTGGCGGGCGGCGGCTGCGTGGCGACGGCGCACGCGCATTCCGACGGAGGCCGGTCCCCTCCCTCTCTCTCTCTCTGTCTCTTCCTTTTGCTCCGCCCATTGTGCGCGCGGGAACAACGGCGCCCGATTCGCCAGATAACGGGGCGGGCGCCCGGCGCCGGGCGCCGCGGTCGGGGCTTTCTCTGGCGCGGGAGGCCCCCGAGCAGACACCGCCGCCACCGCCGCCACCGCCGCTCGATTCAATGCGCTGCCATTCACCGGGCGTACGTGTTGCGCGCCACAGCCATCGTGGCCGTCCTCTGCTTCCTCTTATGGGGATTTCGTGAGGAAAATATTCATACAGAGGAGTCCAAAAATGGATTCACTCAGTCAGCGGTTCCGCGGCACCGACGTTGTTTAGTGGAGATCACTTCGAGTACCCGTAATTGTAACAAAACATTCAACTGAAATAGCAAGCAAGGATCTCAGCCGTGTCTCTCCGTTACAAATATATTCTCTGACAAAAGAATGTACATTTTCTTGCAACCCTCTGTATTATTTACTGTTATCAGCTGTTTCCATGATCTGCAGATGGACCCACGAGACCTGTCCTGAAGGGAAGCGATACATGAATCGATCATAAATGTGCATGTGTTCATCGCCGACGCAACATATTATACATGAGTACAACACGTAACCATTATGACATTCCTTTCTTTCCTTTTTTATTGCTACTCTAAATGAACAATTTATTCTACTATTCTCAATAAATAAGTATATAATCGTTTGTGATACCGAGCAGTTTATCGGTTCGCTTTTAGGCTCTTATTTAACCATATCCCCGCACCAATCAATTCTTTGTCTTTGTTCGAGCAAGGGTCGCTTTTGTCTGGACAAGAGCGTTGCTTGTGTGGAGGATTGTATTCGAGTCACGGTTACACGGATCACGCTTTCAGGATAAGGGTAACCACGAACATGTCTTCTGAAGAACATCAGATGACTTTCCTTAGTGATAGTTTTACCTGCAGGGCTGAGGTCAGTGATGATTGTGTCTGCCCGAACGGGTAAATGAAGAAAAACTGTAGGAATATTCACACATAATTCTATATTATGTCAGATACAAAGAAAATTGTATATTTTACATTGAAATAATAATAATAATAATAATAATAATAAATAATAATAATAATAATAATAATAATAATAATAACAATAACAACAACTTCAAGAATTTACTTCTCAAACCCAACAGAATTAACTCGCTGCGTACGTTGCCAAAAACACCTGCCAAATCTCGTGAAGGGTGCCTAATACTTTCACTTCCTGACTCAATTTATTCCACACTCTCTTTTGCATTCGCCATACTCGGTATCTCCCTTCCATTGTGAGACGCTTGGACCCACTTTCAAATTCCAATAATTGCGCTTGGTTTCACCCAAACGCACATTCTCAATGTACATATATTAATGAGCACTATAATGAGAAGGGCGATTGTTCACCTCGTCCAAGGAGGACAGAAACGCCATCAGCCTCGTCACTACAGTGGCAGAGAGAAACAACCACAGATGCGGAGAACCACATATCGTCCGAAACAATCGAATCAGGAAGTACTATAAGCGTGTAGTGCAGGAAAAAATGTATTCCCATAAATCCGACTAATAAAGTAGGAAATATTCCCACAATTCTCCACTTTAATACTACAGCAAGTATCTTAAAAATGCAACAACTCCCTCTCGCTAGTGGCCCGCGCGCGGTGATCGTGTCCACGAGCGCTCGTCGGCCGCAGGGCAGGGGGACGTGCGACGCTCCACCCTTGTCCTCCGCATCCTCATCGGCGAGCCGCGTTGTCACGCACGCGCGCCGCACGCGTGATCGCACGCGCGAGGGCTAGGTGAAGGTCGCGCCACCGTCCAAGCACGCGCGGCCCCGCCCACTGCGCGCCGCCATGGCTTGGCCCGCCCCCTGCTGCCGCGGCAGCCCACCCGCACATGCCCGCACGTCCGACGGGACACAACGCGCGCCGCGCCGCCCACGACGCCCCCGCGCCCCCCGTCACGCGGCAGAAGCACTCGGAAGAGCGTTGGTGCTGGCGGAGAGGAAAACATTAAGTCTTCCCTCAATGGTACTACCATAAAAGAATGAACATCTACGACAAATGGAACGGCGAGGGAGCTGGGGAAGAGAAGGAGAGAAGAGAAAACGAGGAAAAGACGGAGTGAGACATAAGAAAGGGGGGGGGTAAGATAAGACGAAAAGGGGGAAGGGCGAGGAGAGAGAGAGAGAGAGAGAGAGAGAGAGAAGACAACGGGGAGGGAGAAACCCCTAAAAGAAATACAGGGAGGGGGAAGTTTGATTGGCGGAAAGGGAGTGTGCGTGAGAGAAACAAAAAAGAAAGAGAGTCAGACAGAAAGACACGCATCAAAGGCTGCGGAATGTCGTAAATGATTGATTCAGCTTCTGTACAAAGGCAACGGTCAAGGTTACGGTAGCGAGTCAGATGACGCAGGAGCTTGCGAACAGGAGCCGGAACTTATGAATGGCAAGAATAGAAAACAATAATACAAACAGGCAAGACGAGCAGGGGAAGATGAGATGAGAGAGCAGGGGAGAAGCAGATGAGAAGGGGAAAAAAGAGGAAATATCTACAGGAACGATTAAAGGAAAAGAGAAAAGGGGAGAAAAAATTGAAAGCCTGAGATGAAACTGCAACAGCAGGACGAAGACGAAATCACGAGAAGCTAACACGAAAGAGTCATTCAGAGGACAAGGCTGGAAAAGAGAGAGAGGGGAAGGGAGGAGGGAAGGGAGGGAGAGAGAAAGGGAGAGAAGAGAGAAAGAAAGAGAGAAAAAGAGAGGGAGAGAGAGAAAAGAATGAGAAAGAGAGAAAGAAAGAGGAAAGAAAGAAAGAACAACTACTGTCCAACAAACGGAGGCTGCCAGGCCAAGGAAAGCGCCGGCTGCCTCGAGGAGGCAGCGACGGGGAAGACCAGCGAGCGGCGGGCGGGCGGCCCGGCGCGCCTCGCGCCTTCGTATGGCAGGCGCGTCGCGGCGCGGAGAAAGCCAACAGGCTATTTTTTATCGCCGCGCTGCCTCAGCGAATGCATCCACGGGCGGCAGCTGCACATGAAACGGCTCGCGCACGCGCCCGCAGACGCTTTTTCCACGGAGTCTCTTCGCAAAAAGATCACGTAATACGTCCGCGGCTTTCGACGCGGGGCTATTAATGTCTACGGAACGTGCTGCTATGCACTATAAAGGCGAAAACGTTTTAGTGCTGTTGATATCGAGACGCAATGCAACGCGCCATTTTATTGCGTAGAATGGTGCATGGGAACTCATTTCCTAAAATAATGAACCGCATCGACAAAACAGAAAAGGAGTGTGAAAGTTTACTATTGATACGTATGTTGACAAGATCGTAAAAACGTGATTTGAAAAATAACAGACGGGAATAAAAACTAGAACGGAATGGATACAAACATTACAGCTTGAACTTAAAGTAGAGCCTGGAAGTTTGGGAAAATGCTTTTTTGTTATTGTTACTATTTCTTGACTTTTGACAAGAGGAATCTCTTAATTGTACTTTTGGATTGCTTTTACTAGATTTTCAAAATGCCTTTTTGTGCCTATTTTAGCTCCTGATGCCATTTTCCATTTTCTGCCCTTTACATAATTATTTTACGTTATTACGTGGATCAAGATGTGTGTTTGTGTATATATATATATATATATATATATATATATATATATATATATATATATATATATCCGCAACCTGGACAAAACGAAAGCACGTTCGTAATTTGTATTTCTGTGGAAGCAGAGACTGTGTTAAAAATCTACATGAAAAAGGACGATGACACCAGCCAAGATCGTTTTTCTTTCACCGATGCCGACAAGCTTTCTTCGTTCACAAGGGACCCCTCCTTACCTTTGAGTAGCCTCAGATTCCTTTTGAGGACAGCTCTGTGTGTGATATACCGTTCTCTCAGTGCTGGCGATTACAAACGCAAAGAACGAAAATTATAATTCCGTTCAGTGATAAAAATCACAGAATAATTTTAATTTTTTTACAACAATTGTTTTTAAATGTGATTTTTCATTGTTTATACGCCTTTTCAATACTTCAACTAGAATGAATGGCATTCTATGCTTATTTCAATAAAAATAAAAGCCTGTCTATTTGGGGTCACATAAATGCCTGAACTTCCGGCTTCTACTAATAAGTAACGAATGGTACCGTCTCACGGCATATCTTTAATGAATGCAAAGCGGGATATGAAACATTATAAGATGAAGGTAGAAAGCCTGTAGGTATTTTGAAATTTCTGCCCCCGTCCTGTTTTAAGTACTGAAGCTATTCATTTGTCTTAATTTAGGTATTAAAAAATAAAATAAAATAAGGAAGGAAAGAATACTGTAAAATTCAAAAAGCTGCGTTCAGAAATAACAACGATCATCATATTTCTTCAGAAGACCGTCGTCATGTTTCATCATTACAGCAGCTGGAACACGGGTCGGGCCGCACGTGTACATAGGGCGAACACATCAGCTTCCACAGCACTGCTCTACACGCTTTCTGCGACTAGTTTTTATTTTCCATTACGTTCGTACAGTGCTCTGGCTCAACTAACAGTACTCCACTACTGTCGAAAATTCTCCACCCCAACTGGGATTCGAACCCGAGACCTCCCGCTTGAGAGGTACGGACGCTATCCACTGAGCTACCAGGAAGCCCTGCGAAACGGCAACCAACATTATAGCCAAGTCTACTCTGGAGCCACGTTCTTTCGCCTTCCCTTCAACTTTCTTGGAAGCAAGAAAAATACCTAATTGTAATTCTAACGCAGTACCGTATAGTTTACTTAGTTTTTTTTATACCTTAAGTTAAATTTGGTATTAAATATAAATTTGGTAAACTGGCTCTCGACTCAACAAATGGGAATTTCAAAATACACCATATAACAAGATATTTTGTTTTAAACACGCTATGCGTCACCTACTTCACTGGTCCATTATATATTATTGCGTGAATCAAGCCCCCCCCCCCTCTATACGTCCACTTTAACTGGTACGTATTGAACGGGAAATGGGAGTGGAGATATTTTAAACGCATATCCGCAAGAGAGATACACACAAAAATGAATCAAACCTTGAGAATCAAACGTTTGTTCCACAAATTTAAGAATCAGATTGTTTCTCAGATATTCCTAGCTTTGATATAAAATTCAAGGTTTCTGATAAAAAGAATAAGATAATATTTAGTTGTCGCTCAAAGAAAGAACGTTGTTAGGCAAATCCATTCCTATACATATATTTTAGCATTATACGTCTCACAAGAATTTCTATCACTTGATCCTGGGCAGTCAGAATCTGTCACTAATCGATCGAACACCAGAGTGCTCTGGGGATGCAGGCGTCAGCCTGGCGCCCAGGAGCCATGTAGGGCCACCGCCGTACAGAAGTTGAATTACCACGTTCTTGGAGCATAGATTTAACTCGGGAAATGAGATCCGGCAAAACTAATTAATCTGATGACAGAAAACCACGTCGGTTCAGTAAGAAGTGCAACAATAAACCGCGTTTTTTTCTCTCGATTAACTACAGTTTTCCCAATTTCACTCGTTTGGGTGTAATTTCAGAACATATATCATCGTAATCTAACTGCGTAAATTAAGTAAGATTAAACAGTTACTCATTTTTAACTGAAGAGCTTGGTTCTAGTCCCATGCCACATCGAGTATATTTCGAACATAGGCGTGTGCAATGGGGGAGGGGGGAGGCAGAGGCCCAGAAAATTGTGATAGCCTGTAAAACAAAATTTTTGTCAGATAAACATGTCGTGTAGAACCTGTAGATACAATCTGAAATTTAGTTATGCCAAACTGACGGACATTCTATCAACATATTCTTACCGTCTCTTTATAATTGAGTATTCTGCCTTTTTACCTAGATATAAAATTTAAAAAACTGCGTTTTATTGGTTGGAAAAGTCAGCACGCGTGATACTGTAGTAATTAACTACTTAACTCCCTATTTTGAATGAATAAAATTAATTTTAATTTTTATTTATGTGTTTAGTCGTTTAACTTCATAAATTGTGTGAAACATTACAAATGAGGATTGAATTATGCGAAGAGTTCTTAAATAAAAAAATATGAAAAATGGAAATTGTGCTTTGAGTATCTCAGTATTTCGGACCAATTCGGGGCAAAAATGTGAACAATATAATCTACCTTAAAAAATGGCCAACAGAGAGACTATCACCACATAGAAACCGATAAACGAGAAAGTAAAAAGCCAAAAATCCAAAATCGGCTGGAAAGAACTAAAAATATGGAATATTGAACGAAACTACCCCGAAAAAATCCGATTGGATTCCTCCTACTACCGATCAATAATACATTTCAATATTTTTAACAAACTGAGTAATGCACAAACAAATTTAAGTCATTTAAGAAAGGTTAAATGGATAAGGGGCCCAGAAATGAAGTTGCACCTCCCTCTCATTTTATGCTGCGCACGCCTGTGAATCTGAGAAATAAGATAGAGATTTCAATCCGACATTCCGAAGTAGAAATGTCTGAAGTTCAGAGTTACGGAATCCAAATTCGCCGCCCTTTTCTCCTTTAGTTCTGTGTTTGACTACCAGAGAGCAATGGTCAGAATTTAACCAAGGTCTATATTTACAGCGTATGTCTTGGCAATATTGCAAAAGTTATGACCTTAAGGGATCGAAGTCAGGTTGTCACAGTGTATGATTCTTGCACATACATGTTCTTGTTCAAGTTTCTTTCTTTCTTTGAGGCAGTAGCGAAGCGCTCTCCTATCAAATCGTATTTTGGCGCCGGCAAAATCTGTATTTTGCTGTGCCGTTTGGCAATTTCGGCTTCCGATATTTAAGAACTTATACTTCGGAACAGTTATTTAGAAGTTATTTTTCAATGTAAGTCAGGCACCTTTCCACGTGATATATTGTAAATAGGGACGTAGTATATTACTAATGTAATGTACGTTTTTCATCTTGAGTACAACTTTTAACTTTAATATTGAACTTTAGCTACAAGAGGTAGCTAAAAAATTTTCTAAAAATAAACAATAAAATGTCTGTGTCCTCGTCCCGACTTCTTCCTGCCAATCAAGTTCACTTGTTAATTTAACAACAGCGCCAACTCGCACAAAATATACTACTCGATATGGCGAATATATTTGTAGGATTATTTTATATTTGTGGCCTCCGAACCCTGCAATTATAAATGTTATTTGTTCATAAATTTGAATAGACGAACAAATATATAAATGCAATGTTGATAGAAATACCTATACATATGTAAGTATACTTGAATTTTAAACCCAGATTAGCAAATTCCTGCACCCGTGTTAAATTGCCACATTAAAAAATAAATTGCTTTTATGAGGGAAAGCAACATTTTTAGGTTACATTACAAACCTCTACATAGAAATAATTAAAAATAATCAAAAATGTATTCTATGATTGAATTTGAAAAGAAAAATGTACATACATTTTATCCAATTTTTAATGAAATAACTTCTGTTTAACTCACAGATGACAGAGGAGGGGGGGGCAGGTATATCGAAATGAAACATTCATATGGAGGGGTCGTAATTGTTAGAAAGTGTGACATAGTGAAATGGGGGAGGTGGGAGGGGTAAAAAGAAAAAATGTTGCAAATATTTTTTTTTAATGGCCTCCGCACTAACTGCAGCGAAATCCTTCTTTGGTCGCAACAAGCTCCAGCAACCGCGTCTTTCTCAACGTGTCGTTTCATTCCAAACGAGCACTTTCATTTGGCAACGACACACAAACGGCCTTTGCACCGCACAGCCCGCACCGACAACACCCGGACGCGGAACCCGCTTAGCATAACACGGAAGCGGCCGAGGCGCGCGGGGAGGCGCAGGAGGGGCGGCCTTCCCAGCGAACGGCGCCGGTTCGAGCCCGCCCGCCGGCGCGGCGCTCGCCGCTCGAAACGGCACGGCGGCGGTCGCGGGTCATTCCGCCAGGCCCTGCCGCCGCCGCCGCCGCCGCCGCCGTCGCTTTCACCGGCGCCGGCGAGCGGCAGAGAGAAAGAAAGTGGAGTAGCGACATGCATGAAGTATAGGTGCGGAAACGGGCGCGAGCGAGGGAGAGAAGTGGGCGGGGGGGGGGGGGGGGGGGGGGGCGGAGGCCGGAGGGCGGGCCGGAGCGGAACGGGACAAAAGGCATGTGGGGCGGGGGTGTCTGCGAATGGCGAATGTGGTGGGGCGGCGGAAAGGCAGGAAGACGGGGCAGAACAAAGGGCGGCGAGGGCGGGCATGGAGGGCGCGAGGCGGTGGGAGGTCGTCGTCGGACGCGTCTGGCGGGGTGCGTGGGGTGGGGTTGCGTTGGATGGTTGGCCGTTCCGTAGGGACGCCCCTGCCCGCTGCGCCGGGCCGGCTGAGCGAGTTGCACCAGCCGCAAAACCGCCGCGCTTGCTTTCGTTTTCGAACGGGAGGATTATACCAAGCAACTGCCTCTCTACCCGCCCTTCGATTCGAAGGATGCTGGACCCATTACCAGAGGTTTGTCTTTTGTTATACAACCGGCAAGTTCCTTTCCATTTCGAAAACCAAAGTATCTTGGGTAAAAACAATAAAATTAAACTAAATTTTGCAACAACGTTTTTCATACTCGGGCGCGTTCTCTCTCAACATTAGTCAGAGAAACAAACAAACGAAACAAACTTAACTATTTTATAAAATTAGTGCCTTGAAGAGGGAATGCTAAAAGCTGTCAGGTTATCGCACACTTCAACTGTTAATTTCACTCAGCGAGATATGGTCCAATCTTCTCCAGAATTCGTTATGTCAAAGTCTTCAAGACATAAAGGACAGTACACTCGGCCAAGATTGTTCTGACGTACCCAGTACTCCACGCATGTCAAGGTCGCGGGCAAGGTCACAAGCTAACTAGAGCTCGCGGGCACTGCATCCAGAGGAATTGGCTTACTTTTAAATCTCGATAGTAAGGGTTGACAAATTGTTCGGAGTGGCGGTACGTCACTGGATACCTGTCTCATTACAATCATTGGGAGAACTTTCTTCACAGTTATTACCATAAATTTAGCAATATTAATTTCCATTTCCTCTTTCAAGCAAAGAAGTAACCTACTAAAAACAAATAATATACGTCAATTTCACATTCTTAATTGGAGTAAAATTAAACATTTTGAATCGAAAGTATCTCATTTTGTATCGTGTTTACTTAAGAGAATATAATTACTTTCCACGTCAGGTTAGAACGTTTAACAGACCAAAATTCTTGTCCGTTAAAAGCGTATCCGTCGTAAGCGAGAATATAAACTCTAGACTTGTTCATTTATTTCACATTTCACATTATTCCCTTATTTATTTCACCTAAGTACAATAAATAACTGAATGATTTAAAACGCAACAGAAAACAGAGCAAGGAAAGTTTTCGCCATTCAAACCTATTCTTGCCCCGTAGGAAAAACGTTTATACACTACAAAATTGAAAAAGAAAGTAAATATGAACTGGTAATAATTAGTAAAGAATATTATCTTACTTCGAATTCCGGTTGTTTGAGAGAACAAATATAGCAAACATATTTTCGTACGCAGCAACTATTCCACTGCGCGTCGCTTGAGATTGCGCGTGTGGATTAAGAGGGGAATGGCGAGAGAAATCAGGGAAGCTACTCGTGCTCATAGGAGCGCCGGGCTTCCCAGGCTGGCAAGTAGCTCGTGCGGGCGCGGTTTGACGCGCCTGGCTACCCTGACACCTCAGCTGGAAAGGTGTCACTGCTGGAACCCTTCTTCATTCGCCCCAAAACGAATATCGCTCGCGATACATTTCCAAGCCACGCGCCTCAGGCTCAGGACCGGCTAGGCGATACGGGACCCTTCGCGTCCACAATATCGCGAACGAGAACGAAACACGACACTCCCAAGCAGCTGCTCCCTACGTCGTAGCTGCATCTGCACGGCTCCCCCGGCCTCCGGTCCGTTCGCAGCCGAGTCGGAGGCGCCGCGGCGCGCGGTATAGAGCGATTTTCCTAAGGATGAACCAAAGCTAGTGCTGGCAACATAACTGAAGGTTCTGTGGTCGTAGTGCCCTTGAGCTTATTAGACTCCCTTCCCGCATTCGTTTGTTTGCAGTTGGCTAACTTGTAAATGGCTTCGGCTCTTCCTTTTGTGATGTCCTCGTCCGACAAAAATATAGTGCGCCACGAGAAATAATTGAAATTAGGAAGTGTAGTGTTATGTGCTCCTCTGTAAAAAATTCTTTTTTTCTATAATCATTACATTACATTTACTTTTTGTGTGATAAATATTATTTTTATTTTAAAACCGATACTTGAATGCGATTTGCATACTGATGCACGTGGTTCCCGCCTTTGTGCTGTTGTGTGGCGAGCTGCAATTGAGAGCTTTCTATTCACATTCGTGGCAGTTTTCTTTTACTGATTGCGAGAGCATGTTAAGATATTTTCCACATACGAAATTAAATTTATATATTTCCCGGACTCGCGTACGTGCATATACCTTAGCGAAACTGTTAAAGACTTGTGCATAGGGATGTTTTCACAGGCGCCATTAGCACTTTACGAAGGGGCGTAGCTAAAGAGCTGTCGCGGCGGAGGGATACATGTGATGTTCACTTGTTTTCGTGCACTGTCACTTTGGCTCATCCTTATGAAAATCGCTCTCTATCTGGAGCGGTGCGCCTTTGCGTCCTGGCCGTCGGAAGCGCCGGAGCGCGTCGGAGCGGCGCGTCGGCTGTGGCTCGCGTCTTCACGCTCTACCACCTCGCGCACGACGCCCGCACCAACTGCACCTCGTGCACGCGAGTGCACCGCGCCACGGGACTCGCCGAAGTGCACGGCCACACCGGTTCACTTTGGCACATCGCCAACAGCATCGGGCTAAAAAAAAAAGGTAGAATCCACGGAAATAAAGGACGGGGAGGTGAAAAACGAGAACGAAGAACATCCAGTGAACGAATACAATCGGTGATACGAAGAGGTGATATTTGAAAGTGACGACAACGGTACATCAGCGACAAAAAAGAAAAATCTGTAAATATTGTATAAACAATGCAGAAATGTTTGTAAAATAGAAAATAAAAACCTACTCATTTTCTTAAAATCCATTTGCGATAGAAAGTCCAGATTCGTAGTAAGTAATGAGAGTGGCGGAAAGATAATGTATGGATTCTTGGTTGTACGGGTACTGCGCCCTCGCAGTATTTCTACACTTTCGGGCGTGACTGTTATTTTCTTCATGGTGAATGCATTCGCAAATCGCAGAAGTCTGCAGAAACATTGGCAACACTGCCTAGGATGCGGCGTCTCCCGGTCAGCCACGCCAAGACTTCATTGACCGCAGACGCAGCGGAAGTCGTGGTCTTCAATCAGCATAACACATCACCACTCTATAGGAAATACGTTGTAAAAAAAGACATTTCCATGACATTTTAGCACACCAAAAATATCATCCATCTACTGACCATTATTCCAAAGAGACACTTGGCACGGTTTCATGTAGTGAAACAATAACTCCCTATCACAATTCATTTCCGAAAGCAGGGCCTACTCCAGAGCTCTTCCTGAGAGGAACTTCGACAGCAAAACCCCCGTTCTTCCCCCAGAGCCTACCGCAACCTCCCGGCGAGGCAGGAGAGGCGGGCCTTGGAACTCGGCCAGGGCGGAGCGGAGCAGGGCGGGGCGGGGCGGGGCGGGGCGGGGCGGGGCAGGGCGGGGCCGCGCCACAATGCGACGCATGCAGTGTGCCGCTCCGGGCCATCAGACAACGATCAAAGCACAAGGCGGCAACGCATCAGGGTTCACTTCTCACATCGTGTTTCGACGACCCCCCCCTTTTTTTTTTAAATTAAGTACACAGCAAGCTAAAGGTGTACTTTCAATACGAGTCTGGATGAAGAGTCCTTATCGAGAAAAGAAAATAAACTATTAAAAAATCATTTCAAGAAAATTCTCTCACATGTGTCATTCGCAAACAGAAAAACGAAATCACCGCGGGTGCCCCAACGTCTCTGGCACGCGATTTGACGGATGCTGCGCCATCGCATTGGAAACGCCTCTATGAAACCAGGCCACGAACCACTCGCGTCTCCACTCGACGCGGCTGCCAAGCGCGCGCCTGGCGTCCAGCCGCAGCCGCCCCCACATCCGCCGCGCCGCCGCCGCGTCGAGCCGTTCGGAGAAGAATAGAACGGCGCGGTGCGGTGGCGTGCAGCGACGACGTGGAGTCCCGGAGGATGTGCGACGCGGCGGCGGCGACGGGAAAACCGAAGGAAGCGACGATGACTGGAGGCGAGTGGCTTTCATTCGAGTACGCGCACTTTTACTTCTAAGTTCCTCTACCCTACAGAGAGCGGGATAGCTACAATGAGACTCAAGATATGATCGATTTCTTTCTACGCTGCTTTAAGCCATTTTGATGCATCGCCAATTCGTCGAGTGTTTTATTTGGGTTAATCCGTTAACGGTAACTCAAAATAATGTGCTTCTGGTAATTATTGCTACATAAATGCCATTGATTTAAAGAAGGCGATATAAAATATATTTCTGCATTAATTTCTTTCTTCAAAATTCAGTACCATCAACGATTTTTAATACAAAATGTGTTTTACAAAAGCGTTGTTTCCAACATAATGATTTATATTTAAGAATATTTTAATAATAATAATAATAATAATAATAATACTTTTAAAATTTACACTCAATACAACAGTACAAAAGCTAAAGCACTCGTCCATTTCAATGTGTGCCTATAACTCCGATCACACCTTCTCATCGCTCAGTTTCTGTGTCCCCTGCAGTACCATCGGTCACGCGCCTTCTCCGATTGGCGGCGCGGGCCGTCTCGCAACGCCGACGAAGCGCCGCGTCTGCAAACGGACAGCTGTCAGGCAGGCACATCCGCTCGCTCGAGTGGCCTACGGAAGCCTCCACTCTGCACAGCCATTTGGTTACCAACGAAAAGTCAACAGAAATATCCAAACATAGAAACTAAACTCTCTTAACGCGGAACAACAGTGTGTCCAAAATGTAGTGCTCATTGATAACTTAAACAACAAGACATCAATAAATTAGAAATCGGCTAGTTTTTTACCTTGTAAATATAAGCTTCATGTAGCAGTAGATTGGAGGCTTAGGTTTGAAATCTTTTAATTTCGTTAATGAAAAAACCAGTGCAATTTTCATTTGTAGAGCGATTCAAAATAGCCATGGTGTAAAAATCGTTTGCAATTAGTCTTCATGTGAGCCATTTTCATTCGCGCGAAATAAGTTTTATTATTAACATACGCATGCACCACACCAACAGTACAATCCGAAACCACATTAAACAAGTCAGAAGTAAATAATAATAATAATAATAATAATAATAATAATAATAATAAATGTATTTATTAATGGCGAGGCTCAGGCCATAGGGCCTGCTCTTCCGCCTAACCACAATTATAAACTTAAATCATAAAGGAAACGAAACCACGAAAGAACGGACCTCCCACCCCCACCTCTAGGGATGGCGTTAGCGACGTGTGTGCTTGCGTGGGCGTGGTCAGACGAGGGCTGCCTACTGGAAGCCGCCGCCGTCGAGGAAGTGCGTGGAGCGCGCCGGAAAAAGCCCGGCGGGGGGGGCGAGGCGCCAGCCGCGGGGGCAGGCGGGCGCGACGCGTCGACACACACCCGCAGGCGGCGGCGAGGGAGGCGGGTGCGCGGCCAAGGCTGCAGTGCGGAGCGACGGGGTCGGATGGGTGGGGTGGGGTCGGCGATGAGTCACACCGGCTGTGGCGGCGGCTGCGGCTGCTGCAGCTTCTGCAAGTCGCGCGGGGCCAGCGGAGATTTCCGCCCGGCCGCTCTACTGCCCTCGGGCGGAGGTCGCGGGCGGCGCCCGCCGCCGCTGCTCGCACGCGCCCACCACGGGGGCCAACCGGTTTCCAAACCCGGCCGGAGACACACTCCTATTGCCTCTAGGACGGGAGAGGGGGAGACTGTGGCGTAATGGCTATTACTAGAGCACGGAAGTTCAGGCATTTATTTTACCCAAAATAGGCATGGAAAAAGGCATTTATTCTGGCTAAAGTAGAGGGGTAAAATACAGAAAACATTGAAGGTAATTATTGTAAAAATAAGTTAAAATGATTCACAATTATTCTAAGATTTACTTTACCACTTACATGGAGATAAATTATCAATTAAGAATGAAAAGAAATCAATCAATGCATTTTTTTTGTTAATCTTTATTGCACGGGACCATACGGTATAACGATACGAATTTATTTTACTCGTGACGCTGTCTCTACTAAATGCTAGTGTGGGCTCCCTTTTGAACCTCGAAATAGCATAATTGAAAACGGAACTACAAATTTCGTTCTTCGCACTTGTGTAATCGCCAGAAGGGAAGCGTCAACAAGAAGAAACTCAGATGGGTATACAAAGTACAGAGCTCTGTCCTCAATAGGGATCTGAGGCCATACTCAAACATAAGACGAGATTCCTCTTAAGCGAAGAACTCATCACTGGGAGCATCAATAAAACATAAAAAATCTTCACTGGTATCGTCTTCCTTTCCCTTCTAGATAATGAACACAACCTGACAGTGAAGCCTCCCCGTCCACAGAAAGACAATACGTCCATGCCTTCCTGTTATCCAGGCTTGCAGCTATGATTCCAGCTTGGTAGAGATTGGTGCCAGGAGGGGGGAAAGGGAAATCAATGACGAAAAAAAACAGAAAATGGAACAAATAAGGCAAAATGCCAAAAAAGGCATCAAAAGTAAAAATAAAAAAAGGCCAAATGAAAATTTGCCAAAACAACTCCAGAAGTCCAATTAATTGATTCCTATTGTCAAAAGTCATAAAATCGTTACAATAATACAAAGACATTTTGCCAAACTTCCGGGCTCTAGCTATTATACACTGCGTTCACCGCAGGGATCCGGATTCGAACATCGGCCAATTCTTTAGAATTAGTTGTAAACAAAGCGGGCTCTCGCAGTTTTCTCGAGATTCACCCGTTTCCCCCAATTGCATCATTTCGCTATCATTATCACTGTAGTATACTCCTTATACCATGACTCATGAGACTTCATGACCCCGAAGGTTCGCTAAACCCTAATAAATGTAGCCACCCGGCACGCGGATACACACAAGTTGCTTACAGGTCACACGTGTTGCCGCTAAAACGAGAAACATTTTACGAGCCGCATTCTCACCTTTCAATTCTAATGATCTAACATCATGTAGACCAGTATTCTAATAAAAGACATCCCTGTTCATTAGCATAAAGTAAACAAAACAAAGTCAACCAACGAAGATTTTATTTATGAACAACTCTTCGCGCGATCTTCCAACACCCGTGTATTTCGGCCGCGGGCACGGGTTGCGAAGGCCGTGACAGCTTGTCCGTCGCGTGGCGGGCGAGGTGTCGACCGCGGTCGAGGCGAGGGAGCTTGCGGAGGCTCCAGGATCCCGTCCGAGGCGCCCACGTCGCGTCGCGTCGTTTCGCCAACAGAGATACGACGCCGCGGACGAGCCGTCCAGCTGCCAGCGCCTACACAACTTCTCTTGGCGGCCCCGCCCCCGCCCCCGCCAGGCAGCGGGCGGCGACAGGCCTGAGTGCGAGTGAGGAGCAGCCTGCGAATGACAGGGCCGCGAGATGAATGGCCGCCGCTTCGCGACACGTCGCACCCCCTCCGCCAGCTTGGACGCACCCTCGCGACGGTCGTCCACTGGGAGGCGACTGATCCACGTGTGACCCAACGTATTATAGGGGCAAGAGCCCCGGAATACCTACCTCCACTCCTTCGCCAACATTAGTGGAATTAACATTAAACGAGCATAGTGGACAAAATCTGATAACCAGAAATGTTCGCTCCCATGTAATAACTATTTTGCATCAAAAAACGAACTACAAATTTGACATAAAATTCCTTGACACCTAATTCCACACTGCTCGCGCAACGAGGGCTCAAAGAAAACGTGCTCGGATAACAGAGCACCTCGGTCCGAATGGACTAAGCACACGATGTCAAGGGCTCCTGTAGAGAGTATGCAAGGGGAAGCAATTTTGTTTCCAAAATCAAGGGAAACTATTTTTATATTCCATTTACTTACCATTATAATTATAAAATGTATTCTTTACTAGGTATATTTTAATTTATAAACAATTGGAAAATTAAATGTCTGAATGATATTTTCATAATATTTCCACTCATGCCTGGTTCGCGAATAAAGGGTCAAAAACAAACATGTAAAAAGGTCTGTAGATAACATTGAATTAAATTTGTTTGCAGATTAAACGAGAACTTTAATTTATTGCTTCTGTTACAAAGAACATAATCTTTAAATTTTAATGTCTTCGACGAAATGATAAAGAATCCGCATTGTTCTTACAAAATAAACTCTTTGTAGAATATTCACTACCATCTTTTGAAAATGTTAACCACTATCTGGCTCATTCCCGTTATATCTTTACTGTGACCACCAACACAGATCGCACACATGTTTAAAGAATTTCAATGAGTCTTTCGCAAGATACGGCAGGACAGAGCAGCACGCACAGCACGATCACATATACTCGTATGTACCTGGATGAGAGTTCCATACCGAAGAGCAATTAAAACTTCTACCGCACGACAGCCGCAAAGAAGAGAACGGACATCAACATCAGGATTCTTAAGGAGGGCTTATGTAACGTTCACATATGACGACTGGTGAGAGCGTGCATGACTCGTGCAAAGTCGTCTTCAGTTACGTACGTATTTTCGAACTCGCTAAGAGTGCAGCGTCAGTTGCAAAACTGCGCGGTGAAATGCACCTGGGAAACACAGAAAGTGTGTGTTTGCTTTTCCCTCTAACGATTTCGCAAGACATTTCAAGGCACAATTTCTAAGGTTATTCTTCCTTATTATTTGCACCAATATTAAAGTGAGAAAACCCACGTTTTCCTCTTTGGTGCACCTATTTTGTTACCAGCTCTCATCGGCCAGTTCTATAACATCGATGAGAGAATACTGTCTACTGACGTAGCTTTATCTGCTTCGGAACTGTCGAACATTCATCCGTTACTGTTTTCCGGGATCTCTCGATAAAAGATTCCACTTCCTTTCTGACAAATAACATCGTATTTCATCACGAACACAAAGCTGATCTAACATGTCAATTTTCCTCGAGGAAATCTTTCAGTCGAGGAGAATAAAAGAGAGCATTTCGGACGAAGCATAACCAATACACTAAAGTCTATTCAGCTCGCATTCGCATATATCAAAGTATCATGACCTCAAGAAAGTTAGTATACAGTAAAAATGCCAAAGTAGGTATTCATATAAACAATGAAGAGAAGTGTTCTTTTGGCGCCAAAATCATCTTAGTTTGGTAATTTCACTTTAGTTTACGACGGTATTCAAAATCGTTTACAAAAACCGATGTCACCATTAAAATTACCCAATTTTCAAAAGCACATTTTAGGCTACCAAAAACACCCAAATGAAAATACGGAATCAGTTTGAACTCTCACATCATGAAGCAAAAGCAACATTCGCAAAACCAAGATAAGTCCACATAGCCTTCTGAGCACCTCTCGGAAGTAAACGGCCGCAGCGACCCGCTAAAATGCCAAAACCGCTAGACATAATATGGCGCCAAACGACGCGACGGTTCAACAAGCCAAACCACCTCTCCAGGCGCGAGAGCGCCCTTATTAATAACATCGTTCCGCATCGCGCGAGATCCAAAGGCGATGGCGGCGGCCACGGTCGGAGAACCCATGAACATTAACCTCCTTCCTTTTTTTTTTTTTTTTCATTTTCTCGCCAGCAGTACACAACCACGCGGTAAATTAATAACTGTAAAAAGTTAATTTTAATTGCGGGGACCGACAGCGCGTATTTTTTTGGCGGGGAAATAAACCCTGAAAAAAAAATGGAGGAAACTTTTCGCGTAAAAAAGCACCAGCGGACTCCGCCCTTTTAATCGAGTCGCAACAGCCGGGACGCGCGCTTCCGAACCTCATTACGAGGCCTCGGAGGAAACGCCTCCCCGGCATAATGGCGGCTGATAAAAATACGCCGGGCAGGGTCGCTGCCTGCGACCGGCAGCGGCGGCGGCGGCGGTCGTTCGTTCGTTCATTCAGTTTTAGTGGGCGAGTGGAGGGGGCGCTCGGGCTGGACCGCCTGCGGCCCCCACACGATGGTTCACGCTGCGCAACGACGTGGCCCAAATACCTCGCTCACTCACATGTTGCTACACTTTCGGTTCTTGACCTTCCATGTATTTGCTGTGGATATTGGCTCCGATACAGCTAATATCTACACGGCAGAATAGGCGTTAGGGACTTGGCATAGCGTTCCGACAGCGATATCTCGACCATTTTATTCCACTTTCCAGCATCTGTGCGTGCGCAGGTCACCATTACTGTCGATTGTTGCACATCATGGCGTGCGGCAAGCGAAAGCAATGCCGACATATTTTCGTACCACTTGAATAAAGCCATTATTAATATTTTAACAGTAACATCTGTGTTGTTGCTTCCCCGTAGAACACGCTGGCGATGTTGTGGTAGAGCTAGTATTGATTTACCATAATTCAGAAGAATTAACCTGCTCAGAACACACTCCGTAACACACTCCGATCACACTCCGTTGCCAAAACGAAACAATAAAACACGTTCAAAACAAGTAATACCCTGTAACTAACACACTGAACGCTCAAAACATCGAATGCAATAATTGATCAAGTTGCCGCCAATTCCATAGACAGAACTAAGGAGAGGAACAGTATCGGCAACATGTACCCAGGCTTCAAAAAGCTAGGAACGAAAAAAGGACATAACCTTCAACAATGTTTACCCAGCCAGCTTCGCAATGTAACCCACCGCGCCTAGCTGCCTCTTCGTTCCGCGAACCTCGCCCCGCCGGCTCCCCCCCCTCCTCTCGCCCTGCACCCCTGGGCTGCGCGGGACGGATTCTCATATTGCATCACGGCCATCGCCATCCCCCGCCCGCCGCGCCGCCCGCCAGGTCGGTTCTCGTCCCGGTCTCTCCCGGCCCTTCTCACCCCACCGACATCGCCACCTCTTCCTGCCCATGGCGATCAGACCAGGCCTCCGCCGCAGCTCCAGTTTGAGTCCTGCCTCGCACTTTCCTTTCGGCTGCCGCAAGCACAGCCCCCATTGTTTCAAAGATTACACATAGGTCGCCAAACTAGGGATGGGTGTGGGCTACTTAATAGGACAGTCTGCAACACAAAATGTATTCCTGACAAGATGTTTTACTGCCACTACAACGGACCGCTCCTTATTGGGCATTCCTTGATTTTACGAACGAAAGGATGTTTCAAAATGTGAAGAAAACATCTGCGTAGTAAAACAAAAATAATTATTTATCTACAATAAAGACACATCATTAGGTCACATACTGAAAATATACTATTCACTTCCCATAAAATTTCTCAATGAGCTAGCTAGAATGGCGCGGCGAGAAGCTTAGAACGGGGTATCCCATATTTTCATTACTCGGGCGATCCGCACCTGATTTCCTGTATTGCTGATCCCAGCAGTTCGCCCAACTGTCCTGATGCCGGAGGGGGTGGGGCATACATGATATCAGGTTACACTACGCCCAACGCAGAGAAACATATTGACATGATTTTGAATTTCTGAATTTACTAGAAAAACATTCTTTAAATCTAAACTTTACCTATTTTTACATTAACCCTGACAGGGCCTGTGCGCTAGGCGCAATATTCTCGTCCGATATGGATGCACGGGACTTGCACATTAGTCTAATAACATTTCTCGGGGGACCACAATAAATGGCACCGCGGGGCGCCAGTTGCACAGACCTGTACTAGAAGGAATTCTATATGGGTCAGGCAAGCGAAAACAAGAAAACGTATTCAAACCAGCTTTAAATGTTCGTAGCAACATCAAATATGGTATGAACGTGGCTTACCGCATCACCTATGACAACATGAGAGCGAGACTGCAGTGCAAACATGGCGACACCCCGCACCGCCAATCACAGAGCAGTGTAGCGTTATTCATGTTTGCGTTCTGATGGGAAGAATCTACCTGCCATTCATCGGGGATGATTAAGAAGTATGAATGTACATCTCTCCACGAGTGACCAGGAAATTACGAAACGGTAAGATGGTGGTGACAGAAGCTCCTCGACCTAGCCGCGCGAGCCAAAAGAGTTTAAACATGCGGTGCACGACTGGCCGCGCCAGAGACTTTTCTCTTTACTCGTAGGAATGTATGCACTGCCATTAAGTTGCAATACATTACACTCCAAAGAGACGATAGAAAACTAATTCTACCAGTATTTTGTTCAATACAGAGCATGATAATACAATTTACAAGTTTTCATTCAACCGTCCTTGCAATACGCTAGTCTTATCCATCTTGTGACATTTAACTCAGTCAGGAGTCATTTGTTCAATTTGGCGACGGACGTAATATTACGACCAAAAACCTAGGCCGAATATTAATGCCCAAAACCTAGCAAAAATGGTTTCTTACAGAAGCCCGCTTCTCAGAACATTCCTAAATTGTTACTTTTCACTGGGAACATTGCATTTCTCTTCCTCCCTCGTAACTGTTGAACCAACGCACATATTTTCATGATCGAAAAACGGACAGATCGGGAATAATGCGGTCTCAAGAAAGATGCTTCTAAATCAAAGCTTATAGAAGCATTCCTATGAGTCCGCAACTCAAACGTTACCGCATGTTATTGCATAACCACTTTACAGAGCACTCACGTTCGTTATATTCTTAAAAAAACAGACAAACGATAATCTTGTTTCGGACTTTTTTAGAGTTCGAAAATAAAACGCCTTCTGTCCACTGGCACCGGTTCGAGCCCTGACCACTACCAGAGCAGCCCCCGCCGGCGGCGGGACTACCGGAACGCAGGACGCCGACCGCAGCCAGTGCCTAACCAAGCGGCACTAAGCGATTTAAGACGGACACCTGTAGCTGCGAGCGCAGTGGGGGCGGGGAGAACAAGTGGGGGTGGGCGGATTGTTTTCACAGCAGCGTGGAATCCGGGCAGGTGACGCCAAGTGGTTTGGTCTCGCCCGGTTTGCACCGCTAGCGCAGTCAGAAAACCGTGATACAAAGCTAAGAGGATCCGTAATGTGGCACAGGAATTTTCGCGTGGTCGGTGCACAACCAGAATGCCGTCAATGACAAGATTTCAATTACTAACGAGACAATGGCGGTAAATTCCAACTCAAGGAATAAAACAATTTAATGATGAAGTTTTGTGGTCCGTGTAGAAACAAAACAATTCCACAGAAACATATAATTTCAGCTTAATATTGTTTAAAACTTTCCCACTATCCCTCGGGGCTAATCATATCTCGTAATCCGTGAGTTCTAATCGCTTGCAGTGATGAGACATTTGTCCAGCTTGCTTACCCCATCATTCAGGTGGGGTAAGGCCTGCATCCTAGCCACTCGGAACAAAGGAAGTGTTCGTCAAACGCAAGGAATCATGAAAATACTGAAGAGGGGTTCACGCGCCTGTGCACCCTTCCTGCTTCACCGTTCAAAAAGTGAACTAAGTGGCAATCGCTCTATATAAGGATTGTAGGTTCCAATCCAGCTAGTCTTGGATGTTACACAAAGTAGTTATTGCGTAGAATGCAAATACGAATCGGCATACAACCCATACAATGACGATGATATTATCATTTCTGAGCGAAGGCAAGGGAGGAGACGTTCTTTTTCCTGGGAAGGCGCATTCCCTCTGCTTCCTCAATGAATGGATGACGGTGAAAGTGAATAATAAAAATGAATGATCGCAAACGAATAATTATGGATAAAATGAAGTCCCTATGTAGTTTTTGAGTAACTCTTCGAGTGTGCAGATGTGCGGTTCCGTCACTCACGGCTAAACCACTACCCGAGCACCAATCGAGACATACGAGGGGTCATTCGGTCATCAAGCCTAAAAGAAGCCTCTGAGCAAAATTGAGATCCGCCAGTTTCGTGGCCCAAGATAATACCTCCTTTCTCCGCTAGGTGGTGAAAGGAACGTATCGAAATTTGCGCGGTTAGACGGAAGAGCGGGCCTGATGGCCCGAGATACTAAGATCATATTTGAACAAAGCGCATGAAAGAAATGAAGAAAAAGAAAATTTTCAACACATGAAAATACTTTTAAAACAGTTTACGCGTCGGCGTCGCCACATTCAACTTGTTGAGATACAATACGCGAGTGTATAAGAAGGGCAACCACGCCTTAAACACACCATGAAACCGCCCACGTCTTGGGATTCGCATCAACCTTCGCATCTGCGTACTTGAACGCTACTCCACGCTGCTGCGTTGGCGAAATCGGGCGTAACACATAACAATATAAATCGATACTAATCATTTCGACGTTGCTCAGAGTAGTCGAGTATCATTTCGTCGGTACTTAGCCTTGAACGCCCTATTACTCGTAGAAAGGGACATAGCATTGAGAGGGAAGGAAGCACTAAGAAAGATTGGGCGGGTTCAGAGCAGTAAACGAATTTATGACAGGCAATCAACGTGTGAGAGATGTGGTTGCCTGCAATTTCCTTCAACATTCACACGATGGAAACACACGTCACATGCTGGGCTGTATGTAACAGCAAGCAGTTTCGAACAATTTCACAAGCGCTCCAATTCAAATAGTGACATTGAATACATTTTCGTTTTCGTTTCTTATTATTTTTACACGAAAATCGAGAGAAAATTAATTTGTAATTCTGTGACAAACCAAAAATCTCAAACTGTAAAAAATGTTTATACAACACTTGGTCTGAAAGAAGATGCCGAGTAAACAACGAGTATTAAATATTTGCATCACAATGGAAACAACAATGTTTTTTTGACATTTTTCAGTAGGCCGACCATCACACACGTCTTTATCAGATCCGTTAAGCATACTTAGATTTTTTAAATTTATTATTATTATTATTATTATTATTACTACTGCGATTATCGAGTAGCATAATTTGTAGCCAAATGGATAAGTATCAAATGTGAACGAACGGCGATTTGACGTTCTGTGGCGTCTTCATTACTAACAATTGATGTCCACTGGGTTAGTAATTGTTACAATACAGTTCCTCATATCGCTCCAAGCCTCCATAGTGCAAGTCAACAAAAATAATCCACGATATCGTACCCCCACTGCCGCAACAGTGGAAAAACAGAACTATTGTGCCTAGCTACTTCCTGGAACTCCATTCCGTCACCGATACTCAGACAAAGACAAATATTTGAGCGGAGAAAACAAACACAAACACTGAAATCGTAACGAATAATGGTGGCAGTGGTTCCCTTCTCGTATCGTCGAGGAATCCCATTACGCAACAGGAAGCGCCCCGCTATCGCTCACGTCCGAGCGGGGCGTCGGTGCACCGGGCGCCGATACCGTCGCGTCCAGGACGAACCGAACTAACATGTGGGGCAGGGCCGCGCGCGTATATCTGGGCCAGCGGCGCCGGTCGACAAGGGGACTTCGGACGACTCAATAGAGATTCCTTTAAAAAATGTTGCCCTAAAACACTTATCAATTGTGCTGATTTCTTGGTTTCAATTGTGTTTTAACTCTTGGTATCAATTGTGTTGAATTACACTGGCACAGTAGGGTGCGGATTTTAATGAAATATCTCTTTTTTTAACTTCAGAACAATGCCGTTCAGTTTAGAAATTAATTTAATGATACGACAAATGGAAATGACCCATTTTTATGTAATTTTTAAAAAAATTTTCGATTTCGACTAATCATTTTTTTTACCTTTTTACGTAATTTTAATGCACTTTTCGCTCATTTCATCGCTTTTAATAGCATTTTAAACCATTAAAATCCATCTTGAAGTCGTAGGCTTCCGCGGCCAGAGTCATGTAAATGATCTTGGTTATCCAGGTGACGCCGCGTCGAAGGCTGTGTTGCCGACGTTTCGACCTACGATCTACAGCGACGTTTGTGCCTACAGCCTCGCCTCGCACAACAGCCCTGAGGAAGACCACGATAAGATGGTCGAAACGTCGGCAACACAGCCTTCGACGCGGCGTCACCTGGATAGCCAAGATAATTTACAAAATCCATCTTGCTTCAAATAATATTAAAACCATCTTGCCATTAAAACAAACCATCAAAACCATTAAAAACCATCTTGCTTCAAATAATATTTACGAGATTCAACAAATGCTCACTACAGAATTCCTGAGTAGCCTTTTCGATTTCTTCGCTCATGTATCGTACTGTTGTGTAGTTGTGAGTACTATGTAATCTAAGGTTTCTGTGACGCCTATCGTCGCCGTTGTCACTTCGGCCGATTTCGCGATGAATAAAGGCAGAGATTTTTTTGTAAAGAACAGTCCAAACCAAACGTTTGCGATCTGAGTTCATTTGAACAAAAGGAAGAAGTCTCTATTACATGAGTAACATATCAAACAGCTTGAATTGTTCATCTGAAGTGATTGCGATCAAATTTTTTACGTCATTTTTCTTCGTTTTTAGGGCATTTTAAAAACATTTTAAGAGCATTTTATTAATCATTTTTGGCGATGTTTTCGGTCATCAAAATCCGACCCCTAGTCATGAGGTTGCTTTTAGGAGAGGTAAACGGTGTCAATGTAAGTAAAATTTTATTGAAGTCTGGATAAAAGTTATTAACTGACATAATTAATTTTAGTACTCTCTATGTTAATGTAGTAAGTTGTGATATCTCTAACATGCGTATTTACCTCAAGACGTTTTGGAGAGAAGTGAAGAAATTTTGTTTAATGATAAACGGAGGTCTTTATGTTTTCCTTTCCTTAAAACTGTAGAAAGTGGAATCACGGTATTTTGTATCTGGGCGACGAACTTTCTTTACAGTACAAATTCAACAAATTTATTAAAATACTCGATCATTTCAGTAAGATCATCGCCAGACCACATATTCCAGAGAGTGAAGACGCGCCGACACCATCCCGTTATAACATGCACTTCTCTCACGGGCTCACTAATGGCCAAAGCAGTTGACGTGCCCGGAAACGCTAGGCTCACTCACCCACTCATCTGACGCAGTAGTGCATCTCTGTTGTGACATATCTTTCCTTCGCTGAAGTGTTTTCCAGTTACACATAGGCAACGCATTGTTCAAACGATGCAGCATCATAAGCATGCTGCAAAATGATGGTGACCACCACAGCGATTTTTGACTTTGTATCGCATATAGCACTCCCAAGTAGATGATGAAACGGATATACAATATGAAAATGTAGCGAAAACATTTTATACAGTAAATATAGAGTTGAAAGTGGTTTGCAAGTTTCTTGTAAGTAATAGTTGTGTAAGCATAGTAATATACGAACGTACATAAGCATTTGTGAAAATATTTTTGATACTTTTCAATTGTAACATTTAATCTGAAGGGAAGAATATTATTCATCAATATTATTACTCTCAAATATGAACCGAATACTGAACATCAATGGAGAATTTTAACCACACTCCTCAATTTTTTTTTATAAATTCTGCGCCGATTCGGAAATACAATCGCTTTTGAACACAAGAGCTGGTGCAGACCAGCCGCTGATGCGACTCGGTACAACATGCAATGAGGGATGGAACCGCAGGATTTGATTAATCACTTTGGTAAACATGCCGCAATATACACATGTGCTAGTAACGACCGTGGAGGCAGTGAATTAACGCGTTTTGAATGAAATGCAAACTTACACGTGTAAACCACAGCTCCTTCCCGTCACTTTACACATAGATAATTGGCTATACAGTTTATCAAAATAATCAACTAATTACCAAACTTTATTAAGTGCGTATTGACATTAACAATGTTACTAGACGTCCTCCCGGCCGAGAATTTTTCTGTCATTGCGATCACCGTGACACACACCATTTTCCCATTAGGTCCACGAGCCCATTTCGGTACTGTACACAAACTTTCCGGACCAGGCGAAGCTCGTGAGCGTCTAGTTTACAGGAGGGGAACTTGGCCGCACTCAGATGGCAGTAGCGATGCGGCCCGTACGTCGCGCATTGCCGATTTACATTCGCACATGTAACCAGGGAGGAGTAAGGAATTAAGGAAAATATCGAGGTGTAGTGATACGTAAGTTACTAGAAATGTACGCCTGATAAACACAACTCATGGATCAAGGACGCGGTCAGACTACCTACATGTTCGAGCAAAATTGGTTTTGTCTCAGACGCAAGTTCCTCCGCCACCTCGGCCTACTAGGAATGATAGGTCGAGATAGAAAAGATGATCCACGAAGAATGAGGAAACCAGTCTTGCCACAATACAAGGGTGAAAACGCCAATGCCTCCGCAAGACTCGAACCTGCGACCCCACCTCACGATTACTGCCTTCGTGGCAACAACCGTTTTGGGCCAACGCTCAAGTTTGGTATAAAGTTTGCTTCATTAAGACATTTAGCTCTAACACAAATTTAAATGTATTTATTTTAAGTCACGTCATAAAGTTTCTTTTCTCCTGTAATCGAATTAACTGGCTACAGCACATTCAGAAACAGTAAAAAAAATTATGAAATATTTGTTTGGTAAGAAAGTGCTACAGAACATTGAACCGACTCTCCACATTCCCTCGCACTTAAAGTTCTACAGGAAGTAAGCCAAGGTTAATAGGAAACGTGTAAACAACATTATATTTTATGAATCAAAGTCTTTCAAGGCTATCAAGAGGCAAAGAAAATTAATGAACTAAACAAATCAGAACAGAAATCAATAATTCTCGTGTAGTGTATTTCGCTAACAACCATTAACAACAACCAATCCGATGGATTTAAAAATGTTCAAATTTGTTGCCAAGAAATCACGAGCTCAGTAAATTTCTCGGATAGCTGAAAAACTATTCAGCAAGGAAGGTTGTACTTACTGCTATGGTAGGAACTCGCACAATAGTTATAGCATCACGAATTCACAACATAATTTCTAGTTAAACTTAGGATTAACGAAACTATATTTTACCGAACCTGCAAAAATTAACTAAAAAACTAGTGAAATGTCAATGATAACCAGAAACTTAAAAATGTCGTTTCTGCAAGTTTTTCTTGTTTACACTTCTGGACTTGTAAAAAAATGCTTTTCGATTTCGAAAGGAATCATCATTTTCTAAACAATTTCACTATAAACATTTAATAATTCAAGTCGAAACGCACGTTCTCTTCATATTCAGAAACGGATAGTCAGAAAGAAAATGGCGGTCGACCTACGCAACACATTGACAAACATCAGTCTATCTGTTTAAGAAATGGGTCAATGAAGAAGAGGCAACCACGGACATTTTGAAAGAGCTTGTGACATTTCATAAAATCGATCGGCCGATCGTTGTTCCGACTAAGAACCAACAGTCGAGGCGCCAACATAGCAACGAATGACCCACGGAACGAGGAATTGTCGAGCGAGTATTTCATTAGAATACGCGACAAGCGGCTTCGTTTTGCTCGTAACGCAAAGTACACATGTAATATCGTGGAACTCCTAACGTCACATCTCACTCGCACTTAGGGCTCTTCGTGGACACCGACCAAGAAGACATTTTGGAAGGGAAAAGGAATTTAATTGTAAAAGCATACATTATCGGACGTCATTTGCAATAAGAACACTTTTTTTTTTTTTCATTTTCACAATCATAATTCATTAGCACAAATTCTGTATCGTCTTCACTTCCCATAAAAGTAAACGTCCTACCGTTGTTTCTACTACTGCAAATCACCTCTTTCTGGTTTCAAACCCTATTGCGTCCGGTAGATCGGGAGAATAGCTACCCCCCTGCTCCAAAGCCCCCTGTACGTATAAATCTCTGTAGCAACGTACTCTCATTAAGTGAACTGATTATTCCTAATTTTCACGCTACAAAGTTAATTTTATAACCCACACAATTCTTTAACCAACGCATTTTTTTCACCAAGTGGTCCGCGACGTGCTACCGCACGTCGCAACGTGCTACGTTCGCGAGGGCCTTCCGGCCCTCGCTCTCGAGACCTGGTTCGCGCCTCCGCTGTCGCTTCGGCGCTCACGTTGTTTTATATACCTCCCTCACGTTTAAGAGAATTTATTTTAAAAGAACACTCACTTACTTATCAAACTTACCTTTATCAATATATGTGGAGAAGAATGCATAAACCAAATCAATTCCATTAAATGAAACAAACGAATGGAGAAAAACAATTGCTTAGAAACGTATGTGACTTAATGTAGCCTTGGCATAGGGGGGTAGCTATTCTCCCGATTAGCCGCGTCGGTATTAATATCATGCAACCACCTTGGTATCTATTGATTGCTATTTTGACATTTCATCACACAGCTAACAGTATTTCAGGGCTTGCTTCTCACGTGGATTAATTCTATTATCATCAGCTAACTGTTTTGTCAAAACAGTTACCTTCGACTGCGTCAATGTAGTACGGCGACCGCCGAGGAACCTGGACCGGGAGAACTTGGACCAGCACGCAAAACGAACGTCCTCCACTATTGGCGTCGCGGGTTCGCTTCCCGAGGGGCGCGGAGCGGCGCCGCCTGGGAACGGGCCGAAGTCGCCATCCGCCGCGCCGCAGCTGCCTCAAGGAGGTCTGGAGCTTCCGCCGCGTAATCGAATTGACCTCCGCGAGAGGAGAGCAGGGCCTGCGATGCGGGCGGGCGGCAGTGACTGCTTGCATACACGCGCCCACGATTGAGTGGACGAGAATTTATGGTTTCCGGGCCCGTCAACTGCGTTTGGTCATTAGTCCCGCGAGTGTAGGGCATATTCTATTAGAGAGGTAGAAGCTGCCTTCCTCAGCAGAAGGTGAGCTCCAGCGCTGACCTACATGTCGGGTAGGTTTTCTTTTTCTTATTCCCCTGTTAGGATAAGCACTAGTCTCCCAACAGATCTCTCGTTACGTGGTTGAGTAGTGCATGTGTGTATGTGTATGCAAAGTGATAGGCGACAAGAGTGAAGAAGGGAAGATCGCCTACTCAGTTACGGTTCAGCCACCACACTTGTTACACTCACCTTATCATCCGCTTCCCCCAAGATTCCTCTCCGAACCAAAAGCAATACCAGCATGGATGGATTTCGATTAATGGAAAGTAACTACATTTTAACCTCAAGTTGAATAGCGCTATGCCGCTCAAATCAATACCACATTTATTTCGCGGCCTTACGGCGTTGTGGTGACAGACATGTCCTGTCACACTTTCTGGTAATTCAAAATTAAGTAATAGTTAATGTGAAATTATCATCTCTTCAAAACAGGGTTACAGTCCTCAGAAATCCATGAGGGATAATGTCGACTATTACGAATGTATTTTATTTTTTACTTCTCAAGATCTGCATATCCTTCATCAGACTGTGCCTTTGTTTATTGGCACAATCATAATTTTTATAATATTATAATTACAAAGTTCCTTAAAAATCTGTATGATGGACCCCCAATAAAAAATACATTCAAGGATCTAAAGCCGATTTTTTTAAACAAATGACATAAGAGCACAACGAAGCTCATGTATTACATTCAAGCTTAAGAATCTATTCCTCTGAATCACAGTGTAGATCATGGTCGTAAATTAGTGTATTTTACAGCAGTTGCAGATGAACGAATTGAGTTTTGAATTCTTTCATTCCTTCTCACTAACAATGTTTTATTTACGTAAATGACTGAACACCGTGAACTTTGCTTTCCAACGTCATTCCTAGAACTACGATCTTAGATTCTAGAGTAATCTCAACGAAGGAGACAAATCACTAAGAGCCTACAAATCCACATCGCATGAATGCCCGTCTCCACGGAAGGCCTCCAGAGTTGGAGCAGCTGTCACTTCCGGCATCCGCGAGGCTGCGTGACTCCATTGACGAGCTCTCAGTCACGATAAGCGCGAGGTGTTGATTCTCCGATGAGGAGTGCCCTCGCGCTGACAAAGACTTCCAATGGAGAGGGCGACTCGTCATGGGAACTTCCCGATTCAGTCGAGTCACGCCAACTCCACATTTCGTAAAACAAGGGATATTTTCAGTGGCGAATAAACCCTAAAGTTAGTTTCATTTTATTGATGTTATTACCCGAGACAACTGATGAAGTAGAGGGAAGTCATTTTAAAGGCAATTATTCAAGGTTTTAAAAGTAAAAAATCAAAAGTTTTCAAGGGCAGTAATTTTGCATGAGCATTCTGTATCAAGCTTTCCTAGCTTAGGAAAGCTTGATACAGAAAAGCTTAGGAAGTTTCCCATCCACCTCTAGATTTCAACGTGAATCGTTTTCGAAATAAGACGAAATTCAACGAAACGTTTTCGTGATAAAACAAAATAATCAGAAATTGAAACTCCATGAGTTAAAGAGACGGAAGGGCGACAGCAATGGATGCTAAGTGAGACGGACAAATTTACCATCGACGAAAGAGTGCCGGATTCATCAACGTGAACCTCGTTACAAAAGTCATTAAATCAACGTCTCGATAAAGATATGATCTGTTTCACCAACGTTTCCCGGACCTCTCGTCTTTTTAATTTAATTTAACTTTGAAAGTTGTACAAAATACTTGACTACGTACGAGTAGGAGACAAAATGATCATCAAAATTTGCTGAGATTGTTACAAAATAATTTCTCAAGACAAAACAAGCCAGTCATTTCGTAACAAACTATTTAATCTTTTCCCAGTTCACAACTCACGTTACGGTTAAAATCTAAAATATTTGTACTGCAACGTTTATATGTTTATCAGCCTGTAAAAATACGTAGTACTGTAGTTTTCTTAGAACTGTGCCATACGAAGAGATCGCTTTCAAAAATTTCGATTTAACTTTTCTTAAATTATAGCAACGTAGAAAAGAACGAAACGACCAATGTGCGAGAAAGATAAATCCTTTTAACTCCATTCTGCAATCTGAGGGTGAGATGCTCCACAGCAACCAACAAAGTTTTATTCTAAAATTGTCTATTTTCAATTTTTTGACACGTCACACCCGTGACCCTTCGAAGTGGCAGTTTCGAAGTGGCAGAAACTGGCAGTTTCGAATACCTAAACGAAGGTAAAGTAATATGTTACACGGTTGCGTCCATAGTACTCAAATTCAACATTCAGTGCACAAAGCCCTACGATGAATGATGAATAATGAATAATAGGCTGTGGTTACACTTCACTCACTTCCTTCGTTTCAGATTCAACAAAAATGCCACTGAAAACAGTGGATTGACAATAATCCTCCGACTTTTTCAGTGACACCAGACAAGTAAACCTTCCTTATTACTGGCCGTTCCTAGTGTATTTTTTGTCACTCATCTCCAAATATGCCCTTTTATCACCAAAAGAACATTAACAAAGACAACCTACGAATTGCGTACATCCAGGCCCCCGTTTCCCACGAGGCCTTGGGCATCAGAGGCTTACGGCGGCTCCGCATCCGCCACTGGTCGTTGGCACGCGTGCTATGCGCGGAAGGGGAGGGGGGTGAGCAGGCAGGAGGCGAGAATATCCCAAGGCCGCGGATGGGCGGATGCTGCCGCACGGAGCAATGCACCTCTGCAGATGCCCCAGGAGGTAGGCTGTGCGATGCGCTCGTCACAAGGAGATTGCCAATGAGCAAAACTAAAGAAAACGTTTGATAGCTCTCGATATATCTCGAACAAACTTTAGGGAGTGGTTTAGATATTGAATTTAAATAAATTTCACATTTATCACAATGTTTCTGTATCTGTGAGCCCTTCTGCAATTGAAAGACAGCCATGTTCTAAACAAAATGCAATTAATCCCATTAATCGTAAATTGGGGGTCGAATGCTATCGCCTGCCCCAAACCAACTTGCAGATTGAGAAGATGCACAACGGCGAAAGACTTAAAATTTTTCGAAAACGAATTTTGATATTCGTTTATGAACTACTCCTGGTTAAGAAGTCTATGTCAAAATTTTATCTAACAAATATTCCAAGATTAAATTTGTTTTAAATTTTTCCAAAGATTCATTTTTGACAGTTATGTAAAAACGTGTGTCTTTATTTGTTTGGATAGGTGGATAGATAAACGTGGATATAAAATACTACCTTAAAGCAACGCGAAAATGATTGTCGTCACACGAATCGTCATAATGTAAACATGCACTGGAGAAATCAGCCAATAGAGAGCGAGTCTGAAAGCTACTGACTAAAGTGCGAATTCTCTAACCGTGCGTCTGGCACATATAAGCTGTAGACGGTTACATCCAATCGGGAACTTGAACGTCACTAGTGACGTATAAGGTCCCGATTGGATGGCAACGTAACAGCTGATGAAATGTCAGACGCAGCAAAGTAACTACCGCAGTATACCGACGTTCTCTACACACAAAGGCTTCGTTACTTACTTCTAATGAAACCAGACGTAATCCTTTTAGGGTAATGCACTCAGGAAATCGTGTACTCACCTGTAACAAAAAAAGAAACACCATTAAAAAATAGTTCTGACTAAAGAACACAATTGAGATCAAATTTTCTAAGTTTGGTGCGCTAGTACGCAGGAAACAAACACTCGGATGTCTTTACATTCACTCCTTCATTAATTAAGTTTTACAAAAGATTGAGGTTCAAAATCGTCAGCCCGATTTTCGATATTCTTTCAAATTTCACGTGTTTGAGGGGACCCCTTTTCACACGATCTCCCCAGGGCAGCGAAAACCTCCCAACAGTAGGCGCCGTCGCATGTCTCGTGGAGGCCGCGAGCGCGCTCGTAACCCACGAAAGGGGAGGGGGTAGGCGTCGGTGTTACGGCAGCGGAAACCCGCCCGGCCCCGCGCGGCTCATCCACGGGATTACGGCCCGTGTCGGCGCTTCGCGGGCGGAGGCTCGGGCGGGGGCGGGGCGGGGCTGAAGGAGGAAGCCGAGGATCCCACCATTCAAAGGCCCGCGCGCTGCCAACCGCCGCCGAGCGTTGACGTAACGCACAGCCAGCCAGCGTTCCCCTCCCATGCGGGGGGGGGGGCAGCAAACGACCGGCGGGGCGACGCCCGAACAATACCGCGCGCGCGGGCGGGCGGGCGGGCGGCGGCGCCGGGACCCCGCGGGAAAGGCGAGGCAAGCGGGGGCGGAGTAGGCGGAAACACGGGCAGTCGAGGCGAAAGGCGTGGTCAGTGCTCGGTGCGGCGTTGCAGTCGTAAGGAACAGTGGGAGCGGCGGTGGCAGCATCCAAGTGTGTGTGTGTTGTGTGTGTGTGTGTGTGTGTGTGCGTCTGTGTGTGTGTGTGTGTGTATGATGGAAAGTCTCGGGAAACGGTGTAGGCTTGGAGTTGGCTTCGTTACTACTGCGTGTGAAGGTTGTGGCGATAACAGAATTGATGTAGCTCGGAGTTTTACACGTGAAGCAAAGGGTTTGTCAAAGATCTGATCGATGAGTAGTGTCCGACAAAAAACACAGAAAAGGCCAGAGACATTAAATCAGGGTTGAGACCAAGAGACTATCAAGAGAAAATTCCAAATCGCAATATTTTATTCGTTTCTCGATCAAACAGTATCAAATTCCTTTCAATCTCAGTTTACATTAAACTAAAATTAAGGAATTAAGTGAGAAATTCGATTATTAAAAAAACAGTAATATATTTCAACTGTCAGCAACATTGCCCTCAAACATTATAAAGGTCTTTTTTAAATTTTCTTTTCAAATCGAATTATTTCAAACCGATCATTTACGAAACATACTCGCTCACCACATTGTCTTGAAACGTATTGGACGTGATCTCAAATATCAATCATCATTTACCAGCAAGTCGCGATTTCGTAACATACACCGCGCCAACCGTCGTAATTCATAACCGCCAGCGCACCTTTATGTCCCCCGCATCAGCGCTGTGCAGGCGCTGCGAGCGCGTGCAACGGCCCACGTGACGTCACGCCCGGCTTTTCGCCCGCGCCGTTGGCTCTCGCGCGCACAACGGCCGCCGACGACGCGAGCAAATAAACCGCTCCGCCCGCCCCGCCATCGACGCGTTAAGCCTACTCGCCAGGGCCCGCCAGGGCCCGAAGACGTCGCGGCGCCACGGACGCCTGAGTAAAGTCGGCGCCGTGGCGTAAAATAAAGTGTATATAGTGTAAAGTGAAGTGTAGTGTCGTGTGGTATGAATGCGTGAGTAAATGTGTTGTATATATAGTCTAAGAATAAATGAGTGAGTGAATGTTATAAAAATGAAAAAACGAAGAAATGAACTATTTCCAACATGAACTTGATAAAAATCCATCAATAATTTATTATTAAAACTTCAATCGCCCAAAGAGGCTTGTACATAGTTTTAGTTTTTAGAATAGTTAGTTTATTTAAGTTATTGCCCTCCCCGAAACTCCATAAGCAGAAATGCTGGAGTTATATTTCTGTATCCAATCTATGAATAAATTCCCGCCTCACCAGGGATACTGGTGAGGGGAAAATTGAAAAAAAAAGCCTACTCGCGCTGCGCTGCGCTCGGCAGCCGAGTGGGCTGCGGAGGCAGCACACTGCGATCTTCATTGAGGAACGTTTTTGTAGATGTTCATCGTTTCTACAGAACGGCGTTTGAATGGAACCGTTACTAGCTTATGTCCAACGAAACTATTTGTCAATAAAACAAAGCCCGCACGACAAAGACTTTTCGGCCAGTGAAGTCTTAAGAAAGAAGAAAACAGTTGGTACCCGTCGGGCCAATCAACGAACATCACGAAGACAGAGCAATGAATCACAGCAACGTATTATCACCGCACGTTTTCTTGAGCCCTCGCTTTGCTAGTTGGGACAGGAGTGGAGAGTTTGGTTATTTTCACAAAAGGAATTTTATATCAAATTTGAAGTTCGTTTTTCAATGCAAAATAGTTTTTATTACGCGAGATCCAACGTTTCTAGTTATCAGATTTAGTCTACAACGCTCGTTGTTATCATTTATTCTTAATTCAAATCATGTTGGCAAAGGAGTGGGGGTAGGTATTTCAGGGCTCAAGAAAACGTGCGCGTGTAATACCAGAGCCGGGGCATTATCAACAACTCTAAAAATAGCCGAGATACGTGATTTCCATGTGCCACGTTTAATATACTTGGGTTTTTCTAACGTGGCCGATGCGATTAGGTCATTTTTACACCCTCTGCCATATAAAATGACTCTTTTTAACAGAGGTAAGCACATGTCTGAGGCCATGAGCCCCGTTGAGAAGGCTGTGCGCGAATTTAAAAGGCAGGTGGTGTAAAAATGACCTAAATAGAATAGAAAAACCCAAGTATAGTATCCATTTTCATTTAACTGTCAATTTATTGTAACCCCTCCCCCCGCGCGCGGGGACCAGAGAGGGGAGTGGTGCGGCGTGGCGGGCGGGGCGGGGCGGGCGGGACGGGACGGGGCGGGGCGGGACGGGACGGGGCGAGCGGGGTGGGGCTTGGCATGACATGGCGGGGCAGGGCGGGGAGGGGCGAAGCGAGCGGGGTTTGGTATGACGTGGCGGGGCGGGGCAGGCGGGGCGGGGAGGGGCGAGCGGGGGGGCGGGGCGGGGCGTCGTGCGGCGGGGCGGGGCGGAGTGAGCGCCGCGTGGGTAGGCGGGCGGCTCGCGAGCCGCGAGTGGCGCGCGCCAACGCAGCAGCCTCTTATGGGCACATTCCGGAGGTCGTCACGGCAGGCGCGGCGAGGAGAGGAGAGGAGAGGAGAGCCAGCCCCCACCCCACCCAGCTCGGCGGCGCGGGGACGGGTTTGCCACTCCAAGGAGAAGCGCGCGCGGAAATAAGGAAAGAAACGAACAGTGACACAAGACGCAAAACGGTCCTCGCAAGGAATTCTCAACGTGTTAAACCTCATAGGAGCATGTTATTGTTACAAAAATGTGGTTTAATTGACCACTTACCAAAGAATCTAGTAGAAGCATCATCATTTATTTCACAGTATAAAAGTTGTTGCATTCCTATTCGTACAAGAATATACCCACACCGCAAATCAGTCGGCCTGCTTTCGGTATCGAAAACTGAACGCGTTCCTTCGTCATACTGCGGCTATGAGATAAATTTTGTTCAACACGTACGATTGAGTCTCCCTATTCTTAGATCCAAGTTGGCAACCCTAGGTCGGGACTGTTGCAGATTGTTGCACCCGGAAGGTCGTGCGATCACAAAAGGCAGCGCAGAGTTTTCCGGTTTGTTGGGCGAAAAGCCGCTCAAGTGCTAGAGCGAGTTCTCCTAACAACAGTACTAAAGCGTTTACGCTTTTTCTCCCTCTTGGACGTAACTGCCCACGATAACTATAACTGCCTCCTCACGACTCTACATGCTCCTGCAATCACTAGATATTGTTTGTTTTTATCCTCGCGTAACGAGTACCTAATCCACATCCTTCCAAGATTTGGAGCATGGAGGTTGCAATAAACACATTTCGAGAAAAAAAAATCTTAACAACACACCTGTGCCATAAACTAAAGGACGAGCGTGTGCAAAAATAGAGACGCAGAAGTTTTAAGAAAGTAGCACACTCTGAAGATAGCATGTGAGCGCCAGTCTCTTCCATAAACTACTTAATTTCAATTCTGGAAACGCAAACAGAAAAGTATTTCGTGAAAGCTATTTGCATTCCTTTCGCATTCCAGGCCAGGTATTAAAACGAGGTTGAAGAGCAGTAAAGTCACAAGTCAGACTTCCAGCAGCGTTAATTTTAATATCTCCCAAACAACGCGGCGGCACAGACCACATAACCTAACGCTATGTCAACACTTCTTTTACCCGTTTCTACATACATGATATTGCTGTCTTTATTTTTGATGCATTCAAAATATTGACAGAGAGGAAGGTACATAATTTCAAGATTTCAAGGGTGAATTCAGCCTTGTGGCCAATGATAAGGTCGGATATATACGTCAAATACATCAATCATATACAATGAAAACTATCGTTTGAAAAACCTTCTTAGTGTTCGTTTCGAAGAACGTTTGTGTTACGATATTGATGGATAACGATTCTCCAATTAACATTTTGTAGTCCGCGAAATATTCGCTTCAGGTAGAAGTTGAGGTTGTGCCTAAAAATTGAAGAGAAAAATCATTAAAATTTTGGCCTCCTGTAAAAAAAACGAAGTCGCCGAACCTTAGCAAGTCCAAAAATAGGATTATCATATACCAAAACCATTACCACTGAAAAACAAGGACCGCTGTGGATTTACATGAAACTTGCGCGTTACCTTCCCAAAATTATGCAAATTTTTGAAAACTGATATAGACCCTCTTGAATTGTATGAAAAAAAAAGCGAAATTGAGACAGATTCGGGAAAAGAAGCGTTCGGCAGAAAGCTTCGTCTCAGTCGTAATTCCACATTCTCTAACACAGTACGGGTTGAGATGAGACTTGTACGTAGAAGCCGGTTGCACTGATCGGTCATCTCGATACTTTGTTTTCACTGATCAAGGCGAATTCGACAGCGATCTCTTAAAGAACTTTCCACGGACCAGGGCCGACCCATCCTTCCTCATTCCATACTCACTTCCACCGTTCGGACTGGGCGATGGACTGACTACCCCTTACCTCTTTTGTGCTCTCCCTCCTTGATCCCGAAAAGCACCTAAAGCACCGGGAGAATGAGGAGAGCAGGACTGAACTAGGAATCATTGAGCGAAGGGCGAGGGAGACGGGGAAGGCGGGATGGTTTTGATTGATTTATTCGTGTTTCCGGGCGCGTCAACTGCTTTGGTCATTAGTCCCGTTAGTGTAGTACATGTTTCTTCTCGGGTGATGGCGGTGATCTTCCCCCGCTGGATGGCGAGATCCGGCGCCGACCTACCGTCGGCTAGTGGGGTTTCCCCCTAACCAGGACTCTCCCACCGCCCCAGCCTGGACAAGCTCTAAGCTCCCGACCGGTCTCCCGGAACATGTGGTAGTGTAGAGCATGTTAGTGTAAGTGTGGGGAAGGCGGGATGGAATGCAGGGAGGAGGGCAAGCGAGAAAAGTAACTTTCCGAAATTCCTCCCAGAATCTCGAACCTGTTTTCTCCGAAATCCACAAAAATTCAATCTTTTTTTCTCTCCTTTCCTTCATCAAGACATCTAATGTCATCCCAACCGACCGCACCGCGCTCGCCGCCCGCGGTCTCTCGTGGGCCTCGAGTTCTCCTCGACCCGCCGCAACTCTCGGCCATCGCAAGCGCACGCCAACAGCAGCGGCGCAGCGCTACTCGGCAGCTTCGTGAGCTCCGTGGAGAAGGCGACTGCAATTACAGTGGAGGCACGCCACGGGAAGGAGATGCTGGGAGAGAAAGGAGGGGAGGAACGTGGGGGGAGGAGGGGAGAAGGTGAGAGGGTGAGGGGAGTGGTGAGATGCGGTGCGGTCGGAGAGACACATATTAATAGTAATAAATAATAAAGACCCCCCCCCCCACATACACACATATTTAGCTGTGTAAGGTACATGCTAAGAGAATGAGAAGTTCCGAACGAATCAGATTGGATGGGTGTGTACTAACGAATGACTTTGGTAGGCTTAACTGAAAAGCGTTGCATGAAACAATTTCCCAACCTGACGCGGCTACCTTGAATTATTTCGTGCATCATAAGTTATAAACATCTGTAAAATAGCGTATCTGGAAACATACTATTCCGATGGCAAAATAATTCCTTCGCCCTTTGTCACCAGCAAACAACAGTTTACCAAGCACCGAACAAAGTTTGATCTAACGCATGGTGCTGCAAACATTAACCTTCGCTTCGTGTCTACACGCACAGTTTGTCAATGATGTACGGTGGCCAGTCAATAATCGGTTTATCAGATTTACACGTCAATAACATCGAGAAATTTCAAAATCCTTGTGCCTGCATTCAAAAATATTTAGAAACGTGAAATACAAGTAGGATCTACAGAAATGAGTTTACAGGGTCTCACTAACATGATACCAGCTGACATGTCAATTCCATAGGGTATGTCTCATTCCTATGGTCGAATGAAACTGTGAAACTGACGTGTGATTGACACTTCTCTGACACACGCGACCAATAGTTTTAACTTGTCGCAGTGAACAAATCTGATCAACTATTCTTGTATTAGGTAAGCACTGCCTTCGGTTGTTTTTAAGAAGAATCACACACGTATTTGAACGCACTTCCCCAAGAAAATTTCAATTTTTCCTGACATAAAGCCTCGGCCTTTCGAATCCAAACGTTTCACAACTAGGCCTTTCGAATCCAAACGTTTCTCAACTAGTTTCACAACTAGTTGAGAGGAGTGATTCAGCGCAGTCACAATCATATCCACTAAAGCTCACTTGGATAACTCTCCCAAACGGCTCAGCCTACGTGGGATCCGAAAGGTTGAAATGACAAAGGTTGCGGTAAAAGGAAGCCGCCAAGGCTTTCAGATACTTTTTAATTTCAGAGGCAATGACGGTTATGACTAAGAGTAAACCTCTTCAAAAGAACTTAATGCCAACTGCTATAGCATAATGAAAAGTACCGGGAGCGGTAGCTCAGTGCATCAACTGATGTCACTGCAGCGCCTCTGACCGGGAGGTCTTAGGTTCGAGTCCTGGCGGCAGAATTTTCGACATTAGCTTTTCAGCTAGGTCGAATTCAGTCACTGTCTGGAGGAGAATTCTAACGGCCGGCCGCTCTGATCGGTAGTTTTCCGTGGTTTCTCCGATTAATACTAGGCGAATGCCGGAGCAGTACCCTACCAAATGGGCCACGGACCGCGCGCGATCTGTCCTTCCTCTTCCTTGTCCTATCCTTTCACCTTACACACACACACACTTACACTAACATGCACCACACTACCACATATTCCGGGAGACCGGTCGGGAGCTTAGAGCTTGTCCCGACTGGAGCGGTGCCCCGCTGGTGGGAGAGTCCTGGTTAGGGGGAAACCTCACTAGCAGACGGCAGGTCGGCGCCGGATCTCGCCATCCACCGGGGGAAGATCACCGTCATCGCCCGACAACAACATGCACTACTCTAACGGGACTAATGACCAAAGCAGTTGACGCGCTCGGAAACAGGAAAAAAATCAATCAATAAATAATGAAAAGTCCAAGAATATTAAAACGTTAAACCATTTCTTTCTACGATCTTGAGAGAAATACGGATACCAAGAGAACCGGACTAGAAGAGGATGAGATATAAATGCAAATGGGTCTTATTTTTCCACTCGTCGATTGGGAAAAGCGATCCCAACAAGGCGAAGAAGCGCTAGACGATTGAAGAAGCCTTTCAAGCAGATAATGATCCTGATGAAAAGCACACAAACAAACGGCACGTGGCCTATCTCCGTTGAGCCGGGCACGCGCCCATTGCCTGGGGTCGTTCTGCCGCGCAGGGCGAGCGGGGAAAGCACCCCCTGCGTCCCCACCTCAACGAAAGGAGCGGTGCGGGGCGGAGCGGGGCAGAGAGGTGTGCGGTGCGACAGAGAAGCGAAACAGGGCGGGGAAGGGAAGAAGGAAATGCAGGAATGGAATGTGGTGGGACGATTATAACACTGGGGTGAACCAGGAGACACGAGACAGGGCGGGGTGGGGCTGAGGCGGAACGGAGCTGGACGTGACAGAGGGACGTGGCGTGACGGGGCCATGCTGGACACAGTTCGATGACGCGAGTGTGGGTGGCGCCGAGTCCGGGGGGTCCGGGGCGCGGTGGGACAGGGCGAGGCGGGATAGTGCCAAGCGGGACGGGGCGGGACAGTGCGAGGCGGGATGGGGCGGGGCGGGACGGGGTGGGACGGGGCGGACGGAGTGGGACGGGGTGGGGCGGGGGAGAAGAGGATTCGCGACGCCGCAGCAAGGGAACACACGGGACACGCGCGTGCTGCCGCTACACCACCGCCCCTCCTGTTTGCCCACGGAAGAGCGTGCCCTGGCCTCGCTGCGCCCTGTGTTTCTCGTCACGTGCGCCGCCCGGAGGGGCCGCCCCTGCCCCTGCTGATGCAACGGGGCAAATGAGGTTTAATTTCGGAGTTGGAGCGGACAATGGTGTGGGCAAATATTGATTCTTTTGCCAAGTGGCCGGTGCGGGGAGGGCGCGTGGGCGAGGTAGGGTGCGCCGCTGTAGCCGAACGCACCCTACGAATGGCGGACGCAAACGGAAAGCTGTGGCGGAAATGGACCAGCAGTTACGCACCGCACCGTAAAAAATATTAATTTTTAATATCCTACGAATGGGGAAAAAAGCCATGACAACTGAGGCCCAGGAACATTTATTTTTCTCTAGAGGTGAGCGTGTGTGTATTCTTTGGAACGAAAACACTGCCTATACCTAAATTAAAAGAATTTTGAGCAGCGTTTTCGCGACCATAGAAATATATGTAACAAGTATTACTAAATCACTTACAGAGAATTAGATACCGTAATGTTTTTCGAGGGAAGTTCACGAAAGTTTATGGGTATAAAATTACCTGAAGTTCTTTCTAAATAAATACATCTACGACTAAAACGTAATATGAAACACCGCATTGTCTACTATAATAACACATTATCGATACTAAGTAACTAATGACGTTATTCTAGATAAGTAAACTTTTAGCGCTCACGTAAGTCACTTTACATTTCAACTATTATCTATCTTTAAAACCTTGGGAAAGTGACCGATTTGTAACTATGAAACGCATACACAAGTTTGTAAGAAATTCTCAGAAATTAAAAATTATTCCATCATCAATCAAAAACTATCCACAACCCTTCTTGAACATAATATCCCCAGGATGAATCCATGTTTAGACGTTATTTTGAATTCAAAAGGCTTTCAATATGTCCGTTCTTTCAAAAAAGGGCCTCCTAATTTCTTAACCGCTTCTGGGCAATTCCAAATGTGCCAGCTGCTCCACGATTTGACTCCGAAAATTTTCCACTGGCTGAAACTTCTTTGCGGGCCCTGCAACGGATCTCCCCATCTCGCCACCGCCGGGAAGTCGTGTGAGCGCCAGGCGCACGAAAAGCGCCTGCTGCACGCACGGCGCCCGCGGCAGTCGCTCGTTCTGAGAAGTCGCGTCGGCGCGCCGGATGGGCTGGGAGGGGCGGCGGGGTGGAGCGGAGGTGGACGTGGCCGGAAAGGCAGAATGGATGATGATGATGATGATGATGATGATGATGAAGATGATGATTGTGATTATGATGGTATGGGATGGAGCGGACGGGGGGAGACTGGGAGCAGGGAGTGCAGGTCAAAGTGCGATGAAGCAGAGATGACGGGGGGGAGAAGGGGAGAGAGGGAGGGAGAGGGGAGGAGCGGGAAGAGGGGAGGGAGACGAGAGGAACGGGCGGGGCCAGGTGGGACAAGGACGGACTGCGCGCCGCCGTGGTGTGGCGTGGTGTGTGGTGGTTGATGTGGTGTGGTGGTGGTTGGTGTGGTGGTGTGTGGTGTGGTGGTGTGGTGGTGTGTGGTGTGGTGGTGTGTGTGTGTGGGGTGTGGTGGTGGTGTGGTGGTGTGTGGTGTGGTGTGGTGGTGGTGTGTGGTGTGGTGTGGTGTGGTGTGGTGTGGTGTGGTGTGGGGTGTGGTGTGGTGTGGCGTGGCGTGGCGTGGCGTGGCGTGGCGTGGCGTGGCGTGGCGTGGCGTGGCGTGGCGTGGCGTGGCGGGCGTGGCGCGGCGTGGCGCGACGATGCGAGGCGTGGTGGGTCGAGCCGGATGCGCGGACCGCGGGCCCATCGACAAAAGCCGTCGCGCCGGCCGCCACCCCGCCCGCGGGCCCGGGCCCGGAGTCCACGCGCGCCGGCATCTTGTACCCGGGAAGAGGCGCCGTAAATCTCTGCCTTACACGCGTTACGTTAGCACCTCCGGAATGCCGCGCGGGGAGAGGTCTACGGCTGCCTCAAGTGACCCGGTGTGGAATCTCCAGCCAGACGGAAGTGACGAGTTCAAGTGCTGGGCAGTCAAACGTTTTTAAACCTCTCAGCGGACTACGTCACCCACGACTACTGCTGTTAATACGACTTCGAGATAATATGGGTAAGCATGCGTTATGTCGGTCGATATAATGAAGTACTTTTGTAACGACTCGGTAATCAGTAATCACAGACGACACCCAGGTCCTTTTTTTCAGCTAGAGTTCATTCAACTTCGGCCAAGTTAAGATTCATCCCACATATTACAGTAAGTTTTTCATTCCTCAAAGTAGAAGTTACAATTCTTCTAGAGAAATTTCAGATAGCTCTCAAAGATTCAACAATAAGTGTTGTTTAATTTATTATGAGTGTTAAATTATGGCGCAATGAGTATAAGTACGAGCCATGTCACAAAACACTGCAAAAATGTGAAAAACGAAAAATGCAATTATGACTAACACAAGGGTGAAATTAAAGATCTTGATTCATGAAGCTCATGACCTTACACTGAGCCAATTTGAACCGCATCAAATGATGAACATTCAAGGTAAAGCAACTATATTAGCTACAATTATCAATGCCCGAGCACTGATGAATGGAAGTGGAGAAGTCAATCGAATTAATGGAAGAGTAACCCAAGAAAATAACGGAAAGTACGTATCAACCACAAATTTCGTACTTAACTAAACAACCCGCACCGCTACCATTGTAACCGAAAAACATCTTCGTTTATTTATTTTTCATTATAAATTACTAGCATGTAAAAAATATGCATGTATATTTGTATTTTTGTAACGCAAAAAGTTTTAATAACATTCGAATTAAGTCTTGCTCACTTCACAGCCTTACAGAAAAAATACCCATCACTGAAGGCCTCTCAAGACAAGATAACGTGCAGTATTATCATTGGATGACCCGCTTGAGATCTCGTAAGGAATGTTCCTACGGCAGGAGAGAAGCAAAGCCTCGCAAGCAGACAGACATACCAAAACGGAGACGAACTCATTATCAGACGGCACGCGTACTCGGAGGAGACCAGAGAATATCTTTCAGGACGAGAAAGGCGGCCACGTCCTATCAGCGACCCGTGCGGCGGGCGAAGGGACCGCGTTTACGCACCTGCGAGTACGCCGGCCAGAAAGAGAGAGGCGGGAGGAAAGAACTCGTCAGGAAGTGGGGCGGCTCCGCCTCGCCCCATCTCGCCCCCACACAACTGCTCGGAAACTGCAGCGGAGCGGCGGAGGAAAAAACTGCTTCGCCGGCAGAGGAATGTGCATTAGCAAGAAATTGAAGTAACGGGCTCGACGGTCAGAAACGTACCTTCTACGGATGATTACCGCAGATGTTAGCCTGATTTCTAAAGTGCAATCCGATTTAATAACGCAAAAAAGTCGTACCATTCACACATATCGTCTCCATTTATCTGGACCCACAATAAAAAACGTGTAGACGGGGCAATGGCGGGATTCGAAATCGTCCTATTGCAAAATGGACATTCCAAGGCGTCCACAACCAACATTTTCTCCGCAGTTTTTCATCCGCACCTTTTCCCACCAGACGAAATCTTGGAACACGTGAATATCCGTAATCATCACCTACGAGAAACACTCGCAATCACAAATCACAGGAATTATATCCGCTGAACACAACGAAAACGATTGTTAATAGAAGGAATTACAAATATGTGTCGGTAAGAACTTTCAAAAAAAAGCAGCGAAATTATTATACTGAATTTGAGTGTCTTGTCATTCGAAGAAATATCTAAATATTGCATTTTTTAAAAATACCCTTCTGTAGTTTACGCATTTTTTCTTCTTGATAGCAGTTGTGCAGCAGGAACACTTCCCGTTCATCAAATGTCGAACAGATTGTGTCGCGTGGTCGACAGCCTTCTCAAAAATGTACAACGAGATGAAAGATTGTACGCGATCCATCGCTTAGTTTGGAATCGCTTAGACGCAAGTGCCTACAATAAAGCTGGCACATGTTACGGAAAAATCTCACAAATAAATCGAGAGAAAACACGGGCAATGATTATGACCCTCCGAACCCTCCATTTAAGTTCAACCTACTAGTTCACAGCCGGTGAGTAACGACAGATGTTCCTGCACTTTACAACAACAATACAGTTTGTTGGCTGCCGCAACAGCCGCATCCTCTGATGAGCAGAGTACTACAACACGAGGCTTCGGCCCTGAGGCGAGTGGCAGTTAAAAACTCGAATCGTGCAAAGCACCGACTGACGAGAACGCCGAACGTGCCTATTGGGCCCTGCTCTGGCGAGCCTTTCGGTCTCCAAAAGGAGCTCTGCAACACCACTCTGGGGAGCTGTGAAGCTAGGAAAAATGATGCGAGAGCGGGGACGAGGGCGGTAAGGGTGATGCGGGATCACACCCGATGACAGGGGTGAACGGGCAGGGATGGACAGGGGCGAGAAGGGTCAGTAACGAGAGACGTCGGAACGAGGGTGGCGGTGGCGGCGGTTGGTCGCTTGCCGAGGCGGGGATGGAAGCTAGAAGAGAATCGAGCTCGGAGACTAAAGGTGGGACGAAGGCGGACAAGAGGACGGAGGAGGTCGACGATGGCAGGACGAAAGCGGGGACATTGCGAAGAGTGGAGGGGGGGTCGAAATTGCAGGAGACGAGCGGAAGCGGGAGGCAGCGGAGGTGGAAAGAGAGGAGAGGTCGAGAGCGACGGAAAGATGGGAGCGGTGGCGGGGATGAGAGGGAAGGCGGCGGTGCCGACAGGGATGGCGGAGGTCGAGGGGGCATCTACCGCGCAGGGGCGCAACAGTCTTCGGCGCCACGGCAGCGCCCAGTATACACTGCCGGCCGTCTCCTCCGGCGCTTACGTAAACGTTTCGCCGCTAAGACCGAAACCCCTCAATCCCACACGCCCACTCCAACCAAGAGGAAGGGGAGACGAAAGCAGGGGAGGTTTTAGATGGTTTTAATGTCCTGGGGTTCTTTGATGCCTCAGATGCCAGGAAGACTACGGCAGGTCCTGGAGAAAACAGAAATACTAACAGAACACGACGTGAACAAGATTTTGAATAGGTTCCCGTTTATAGAAAGTATAACAGTCTGAAATAGTAAGGATTACACAGAAATGTAAGAGCGACAGATTTGCTGAATAACAACTCATTTCTTTATCTCTGTCTCCAATGAAAATCTTCAATTACAAAATGCATATTTTCAGCACTATCTACAACATTATATTTAATAATAAACACCGTTTTCTATTGATATCCAAACCGTTGCTGAGAAGATAAAAATCGCTAGTACGTAATACAAGATCCAGAGTCCCTGAGGTCTTGGAGCAAGAAAAAGAGTGAAAGGGCCACCTAAGGGTTAAAGTGAATGCAATTACAACAAAATGACTAAAATAAAATCATAAAATAACTCATTCATTTATTCCGCACATACGGTACTATATTCATTGTGCAGCGATTTGTTTTACGCGTTAATACGGAACAAAATTTCCAACGCACACGCACCAAATGCCCACGCAGCCGCATACTTAAATAGAAGTAGCACGTTAAGTTGGCCCTATAAAGCTCTGGTGGCACGCCAATGGTACACGACGCAACGGGCGGAATGAATAACCATCAGATTAACGTTTAGCAATAAAGCAACAATCGGCGGGGAGGGAGGCGTTAGCCGTAGGGCCAGTGCAGTCTGCTGGGTATCGATTTTCGCTCCGGCATTTTCTCCGCGGCCGGCGACGTCAGAAGGGGATGCCGGCGCCAGCCCTCCGTTGGCATTTGCCGTTGCGTTGTTTGTGCGGGACTGAACTCAAGCGAAGATCGATAAGACGGTCAATGACCTCTACGATTTACGACGTGAGGCATAATGCCACATAAATGCACCAATTGCTCCAGAATACACACTCGTAAATGCGTAACGCCAGGCAGTGGCTGGGAACACTAAATTGGGGTTCGTTGGCATGACTTTCTACAGTACTATAAACGAAAGTGAAATTATATTTACAAAGATATTTCTATTGCGAAGTGTCATTAATTGATACTATTACCAATGAAAAAAACTGAGAAACTATTATAAAATAACAATAAATTTTCAGTAGAGTATTAATCTCATTCAATATACATGAAAAGTGCTCGATATCGACTCGTTTATTAACGAAAGCTTCGAAATACTTTGCACACTTTTATTAATAAACAATAAAACCTATTAATTAAATACAAACACACACACACACACACACATCCCTGGAGAAGGAATCACGCAGGCAAGCTGCCAGAGAAACTATTTTACAACGGATAGAAAATTTATCGTCTGAAGGTCATCTTCGACGGACTCTTCCCTATTTCCTTGGACACTTGAACCTCTGCAATTCAGAATATTCTATACGTACATACTTAAGTTGTTTTCATTCTGATTCAAGAGTTGGAATTCGACTGAATTGAAGTGTACGCTTCTGCTCGCCCAGCTTCATAAGCCGCATCACTTAAGTCGCCTGCGGTGGATTCGCTCGTGAAGCGGGTTCAGGAGCCGGCGTGGCGGGGCGCGGTCGACGGGAAAGCGCGCGGCTGGGCGCAGGCGCGGCGGGGGTTCGTGCAAAACTCGGCCGGCGGCGGCGCGGCGTCTATTTTTAGCGGCACAATGGCCGCACGCGCTCTTGTGGCGGCGCGGAGGGGCGGGGCGACGCCGTGCGCGGGAACGAGAACGCTCGCCGCTCACGAGTGGTCCACGGGCGCGGCGACTGGGTATCGGGAACGAGCACCGGCCATCGGCTCGGCGAAGGTCTTCCCTCGGTTCAGCCTCTGGGCACACATTCCCGGAAGTCGCGTACGACGGACGTCGCCTGTTTTTCACCGTCTTCGTTTTCTCATCGATGCGCTCACAAATCTCCTCGTCCCACTTGAAACTTCTGTTATTCCATCTACTATCCTGCTCTTACTCGTTCGTTTTATTAGTTGAATTCTCCTTTCCCTCCTTTTTAATCGTGTTTGCATTCTTTCTCATTTTCTCCATTTCACCTTCACATCCCTTTTCACAATTTCTAATAAATTTCACCTGTCCTAATTCCTATCTCGTGAAGTCCCATTTCTTCAGTCGCGCACTTAATCCTTTCTTCCATCGATAACCGTTCCTTAGGACATGAGACGATTCTGGGCCGAGCGACACGTGGCAGGGTGGGTAGAGACGGGGCATGAAGGCGGGGTCAGGCAGCGCGAAAGGGGGAAGAAATGGGACGAGACGACACGGGGCGCGAGGACGGGCGGAGCCGAAAGGGATGGGATGCGAGAAGGAAGCTGGGCGGTGTAGAAAGGGGTGGATACGTCGTGGTTCAGATAAAGAAGTTGGAGCTGAGAGCGAGCGTCCTGGCCATCCGAAAGGAGGACGCGCGACCCGTTTCGCCAGGCGTGGCAGGGGCGCGATGTGGACAGCGCGGGGTCAGTGTCGCCGGCCGGGGCGGCGCGGGGCGGGGCGGCGCGCGGGGCGGGGCGGCGCGCGGGAGGAGCCGCGCTGGGCCGGGGCCAAGGCGCTGATTCAGCGACGTAACGCAACGGCCACCTCCTCGGGGGCCACGGCCGCGCGCGCTGGCCACGGCTCAAGCGGCTCCCCGCACGCAACACGCGCCGGCGACACTTCCTCTGGCGATATTGGCGGCCACTCACTCACTACGATTGCTGTAAGGGAGATGAAGTTCTCACAACTCTGACATACATGGGGGAGGGGATGATGGAAAATGAACTTTCACGCATAATTTGTTTATTATATTGTTACAATTATTTATATCGAAAAAAAAAGCTTTTCAACATTTTCAATCATCCGCATTACAAAACAGCGTAGATCCTAAGCAATGAAGTCAGAAATGACGTGAAACTGCAACGAAAGAATGCTAAGTGACAGACAATCCATTTATTCGAGGAAGAAAAAGAAAACATTATAAGAGTTATGCTGCACAGTAGTTTCTTCTACTGTGCGAGCATTTATCTCGATTATCGCAAAAGACGACGGCATATGTCACTAGAAGTCGACAGATCGTAAATCAAAGGACGTAACTCAACACAGAGGCATTTCTAGAATACTTATACAAATACATGTTCTGAAAAAAATCAGTGAGCTAGGTACCATATCAGGTACACAATTCTTGAAAATAAAAAAGTCTGAGCAACGCAAAACCACTTCCCAGCCAAATACACTATAAAGAGAAGCATTTAACCGCCAAAAATGGCCCGAGTGAAATACAACCAAAGCGAGAACGACCGACAGTGAAAGTGGGCACGACAAAAGCTGAGGTCATCTTACGCCAGAGACCACGACCACGACTGACGCAATGGAATAAATTGCCCACAATAACGGAAGGTATAGAACTGCGACGGCATGCATAAATTTCCAACTAGCTAACTGGAAAATAACAACACACCGAGGAAGTCGATGCCAACCTTTCTCTAAGAAAACGTATTCAAAATGACTACACCGATAAAAAGTAAAGGAATCGACGACGATTAACGAACGATACTATAAAATGAAATCGAAACACTGCAGTCATAGCGTTCATAGGCAAACGCATACTTACGCGTTTTCTCCCACTCCTCCGGAATACAAAAGCACGACCAATACAAGAGTGACATTAGAGAGTTGACCGAGACAGAAAATAGTACAGCGTGCTTTCATAACAAAAACTACGCTGCCTTTCTCTCCTAAAGCATTCATTTCACGACGATAGAAGAAAGAGAGCAAAGCGTTACTCAGGACAGTAGCAGGCTTCAAATACATATAGTCCTATATTTACATGATAAAGACAACGAAGTGAATTATTTTTGGAATTATATATTTCCTTACCGGCGAGGTCTTCCGACTTTTTGATCACCGGAGTCAAAAAAAAGTCCGCACTTGAGTACTGTATGTACTTGAAAAAAGTAGTGATGACAACTTAGTTTAATGTACTGTGTTTTTATTTATTTATTTATTTATTTATTTTTCAGAAATAAGTTAATCGAAAAAGGCTGATTTATTGAAAACTCTTCCTCCCCCTCTCGAGTATTAGGCGTTCAGACCAGTTCCAAACTCACTTGGCACTTGCAACATCGTCTCTTCCTGGGTCTTCCGACATTTCTTCTCCCTTCGGCCGGTAATGCATCACTACTTGTGAAATTCCTTCAGGACTCATTGTTTCAACATGGTACCTCCGTGCTTCTCTGTACTCTACCTTTCATGATTTCTGCCTTAAAAAATGTATTGCGTTAATTTCCAGTTTGTTGGAGATTCCTTCATCATAATCATCACTAAGGCCCGGATAAGTATGTAATATTTTCCTAACGTAACTGTCAAATCGAATCAACGATTTTACATATTTCTGCAATTTATTATTATTTTTACACATTACTGCAATTTTTTTAAAATTTAACTATTCATTTTTCCTCTATGTTCTTAATACAGAATCTGCCAGGCAAACAATTCAGCATTGTCAAACGTTTTCTGTAGCCTTCTCTGTAAAATACCGCTATTGCATCGCATTGAAATACGTTAGTCCATAACTACTGACCGCAATGCAAATAAAAGGGCAAGGCAACGACGCAATACGTATTTTCTGGTGTGTTAGTTTTCAGCGCGAGTAACAGACAGAACAGAAAGGAAGTTCGGTTTGTGAAAATGATACGTTTAGCAGGTGATACCGCGCAGCCACCTCCCATCTTTCAGGGGTCCCCCTTGGCCTTGACACCCTTCACCAGAAACGACACGCACCCGCTCAAGAGGTGCCGTTCTTGTTGCTACAAAGATCGCTACAAAATGATAGGATTATTAGGAGAATAATGTTTAATAACGGTCTTCATGCTAATGAAACGGAAGAATATACACTAAGATAACAGAATTTTAATGACAGAATTTATGTAACTATAATTATTGTAACATATTTCTTACTTTTTGGTACACGTTTCTGTAAATTGTAATACATATATATGTACACATTTTCCCTCTTTTGAATACATAATTATCCGGGCCCTAATCATCGCCATGGCGGAAGCGAGTGGTTTCAGGCAGTCAACCCCCACCGGAATGCCGCGGCGCTCCGACGCTGAGGAGGAATTGCGCGCCGGCGCGGGCGTGCAAGAGGGCGAGGGCGCGGGCGCGGGCGCGGGCGTGGGCGGGCGGCGTCTTCTAATTCCGGGCGGTGAGTAAGTGGCCCGCGCCGCGGGGGCCGCGCGCCTCCGCCCACCCACGCGCATTCCACCCACCCACCCACACCCACACACACACGCGGAACGGTAGGCCCACGATAATATCGAGCAAAAGTACCGGCTCAGACATGTATAGTACATTGTAATAGAAAGATGAAAAAGGCTTTAATTGCAATGCGGGTATGGTGAATATTGCGAGTAGCGCAATGAACCTTTACAAAAGAGATTACTCGCTTTCACCCGATAACATGCATATACATATTAAGAACATTAACAACAAACACATTCAATTACAAGGAAACCATCTGTTTCCCTGTTACATACGAGAACTTAATAATTGGTGTACGTATAATGATTAATGTTACAACCAATAATACGCAAATGAGAAATCTATGATAAGACATTCACAATATATTGTATGTCTGGAAGTATCCAAACATCAAATTCATACTGTCAATCAAGTATTTTCTGGCAACATCACAGTAGTTACCAATACATAATACAGTAAGATCAATTTTTTTTATTATTAATCATGTTTTCGAACATAAAAGTAAATCAATATCCCGTATCCAATGCCACTTTAATAGTTAAAAAAAATAGCATGTCCTTTTAGGTTCCTGTGTTTTCCCATGAGGAGTCAGCAGCATCTGTTACACTCATCACATTTCAATGGAAGGTCTCTTCAACCCGCTCACAATTATATAACGCGCTATTTTTAGTGAATCTTGGCTACGAAAGCAGATTCAATTGCGTGATGTAATTTGCAATGACACATCTGTCGGGTCATCGCAGACTCCTTAAGATCAAACAGACCGCGGTTGAATACTCCGCACACCATCTACACGCCCAGGGAGAATGAAGAAGGATAGTTCCCATCAAAACTGATGTCACCAGCAATCCTGCATCTCTACCGGAAACCCCCAGTGCCATGCATGAACAACAGTTATAATAGCTGCCCACAAACATCCTGTATTTAAGTTATAATCTTCCTCTACACAATAATATCCAGGAAAACTTCCCACGCCCGTTATATATATTTTTTCTATAGAACCTAATAAGCCTTCTATATCGTATTAACAACTGCCATTACGTGCAAAAGCGTGTCAATCATACAATTGAAAATGTGTTGTAGGTAGACATGTTCAAAACCGTCAGATATTGAAGTTTTGTAGTTCTACTTCAATACTATTCTACTCAATTAATAAGAACATTTCCCACAACGAAAATGTAATTATTTAAGATTCATATTTGGGAATACTATGAATTTCGATACTTCCGTAGGTTATCAAAGTTGGGTATCAAAGAACTACCTAATAGATCTTGTAATTAAACGATTCGCAAACTCTTAGTACAATTAAGACTACTTTCTGGCGTATGTAATGAAGAAGCAATTACAGTAGAATTTCACACAGGAAAAACGGAAAAGGAAAATGAAAATTGCTCCACATACGTTTTAATTGCCATACATTTCAAAAGAATGTAACGGAATTTGAAGCCTTCTTAATCGAATTTTGTTATAATGAGTTAATAATAAGTTGTTTGAATATACACGACGCAAAAACCTTTGACTTGTAATCCCAGCTGACTGAAACGAGAAAGACACACCTTTACTTATTTATCATTTAAGGCCGGAGATCATGTGCAGTACTAACAGTAAGTCGCCTACACGTACGAATTTATACACATGCACGCATATAGACGCATACAAACACAAACACGCACGGGTTCATACACACAAACCTTATACAGGGTCACATACACATATTCACAGGGAGAGATACATACACATTGATGCAAACACAGAGAGACCTATACACATGGAGAAGGACGGACACACACACACACACACACACACACACACACACGCACGCACACTGGCAACAGCGCCGCGGCCGCCACCTGCCCGCGCACGCCCGCACCTGGTCGGCCCGGCTCGCCCGCGCGGCCTGCTCTGGGGTGCGGGGCGTTGGCAGCGGCTGCCGAAGCCATCCCCGTCCACACAGCAGCCGGCGCGCGGGCCGGGCCAGGCCGAGCCAGGCCGGGCCCCTGCGGCGGGGGGCGCCACTTCGGGCAACCGCCTACCGCCTGCCTCCTCCTCCGCGCCTAATTCGCAAATGGGCGGCACGCGACCGCCTCCCCTCCCCTCCCCTCCCACGCGAACCCCCGAGTGACAGGTCGCTCGCTTCCCCTTCCTTAACCGATTTATGACGCACACACTTTTCTAGATTGCTCCTCAATCTGGTAACGGGCGCATCGTTAGTAGTGCAACGTGCCGTAAATCAGACGGCCCGCTCCACCGAGAGGGGGAAACTGTTCCCCCACTGCGGCCACCGCACTCCCCCGCCACTACAGTCATCGGCACGACACAATGAAAAATGCAACACAACTTCTGCCAATTTGTAGATATTACCACAGACAGGCACTTCTTCATTCCTTTGGACCACGAAACGCGCTTTCGCATTACACAAGACTAAAGTCAGACACATGACTTAAAATCTACCCAACCTTATTTGCGACCGGTAGTACAGCAGCAACACCCTTCCTCATCAATCACACAGCCCACTCGACAAATAAGCAGCAACACCACTCAAGGACGGATAATTATTCACCAGAGCCAAACGGCGTTGCCGGTTTTTCAGATACAATCACGTATATTTGACTCGGTTGCACATCGGTTATCATGTCATCCCCATCAATACTCATGAACACATAGACCCTCCAAAACTGAACTAGCAATTCATAAAAATTACAACGTAGCATGCCAATTGTTATATAAGTCAAGCCCCTCATAATAGACATGAATGAGAACGTAAAATAAACAGATTTATGGTGAGTCCCAGAGGATACGGACAAAATTACAAATGTTTATGGCAAGTAGAAGTGAAACGCACGATAACAAGAAAATGTTGATGTACTTCTTTGCTTAAATTACAAGGAACTGTATTGCAATGAAACTATGCCTTATATTAATAACAAAGTCAATCGTTTAAAAATAGAAATCGTCAATAATTTATTTCCTAGTCAAAAGTTGGCTGGGGGGAGAGTGACAGTTGAAGGAAAGCCGTTACATATCACTATAGGCAGACACATCAACATTATTTTCAATTTCGCACACGCATTCCCATTACAAATGATTTAATTGGGACTTCAAAGCAAATTAGCCATCCTTATTTGTGACTGCAGTGCAGCAACACCCTTGCCCATCCGTCACACAACCCACAAGCAGCAACACCGCTCACAATCGCAAAATTTGTTTCGCGGAACCCGCAACGCCGTTGCCGCTTTTTCAGAAACGATCTCGTATGTTTCACCCAGTCGCCCACCGGCGACGCTTTCCTCTCCCCCTCTGGTCGCGTACACTCGAGAAGGAGCGACGCACTTGAGGCCAACGGCTATTTTGTTGCCTTCGAAACAAGCCTCCATTTAAAATAACCGACGCGCGTGCTTTAAAAAACAAGTTCCCCTGTGTTCCCTAAATTGGCGCGGCGCGCACGCGCGGACGCCCGGGCGCGCGGGGGCCGGGCGGGAGCGGGGGGCGGGCGGAGCAGGGGCGGGCGGGAGCGGGGCGGGCAGGAGCGGGGCGGGCGGGAGCGGGGGCGGGCGGGCGGGGGCGGGAGCGGGGCGGGGCAGGGCGGGGCGGGGCGGAAGCGGGGCGGGCGGGAGCGGGTGCGGGCGGAGCGGGAGGCGGGACAGGAGCGGGGCGGGAGCGGGGGCGTGGCGGGAGCGGGGGCGTGGCGGGAGCGGGGGCGTGGCGGGAGCGGGGGCGTGGCGGGAGCGGGGGCGTGGCGGGAGCGGGGGCGTGGCGGGAGCGGGGGGCGGAAGCGGGGGGCGGGCAGAGGAGCAGGCGCATCTGGCGGCGCGCGCGCCGTCGACCCGCAGTGCGCCAACGCGCGCTGGTGCTCCACAGGGACGTTCGCCGTCACTTCCAGCACTCGAAGCGGTCAATGACGTGAATAGGTCGGACGCTACTACCGTACACAGAAACAGCTGGAGAAACACCGTGATGTAAACAAACACACGTGCAATACAAAATTAGATTCAATATTAGTAACAAATAACACAGAGAAAGACAACCTCTCAATAGTTTTGGAGTTCTCTACAGGTTATGGAGACAATTAAGGTTAAGGATACATTTCTGGAAAGCCAGATGATACTACGTTAACAATTCACATTATAAAACACACTAAAAATAAATTATAAAATAGCCATAACTTTCCATAAAATAAACGCCCAAGAAATACTTCGAAATCCATAAATATCTCATTAATTGTGTAATATGTAACCAATATAATACAAAATTTGGTGTTGTAAATTCGCCAGCTTATATCCCTGCTCATTAATATTCACATCTTCATTAATAATGCAGACAAAAAATACGAAAGGTGTAGAAAGAATTTAGGGTAACTGAACTAAACCTCCGTAGTCAGAAAGAGTTGGCACCTGTGCTAAGAATGTGTTCCATTTAAGAACAGTGGTGGACCTACAAACTTTGAAGCGAAAGATCAGCAGGAATGAGCAGGGGCCCAATCCGAGACATACCGAAAGCACGATTAGAGAGCAAAACAAATGGGAGTAGGAGACTAGATGATAATTTTGGTTTCGTATGATAAAAGAAATGAAAATCTTATGTAGTTTAAGATTCTAAAAGGAAAGTTTTGTTATGTATACAAAAAATGTAGCAATTAATTACAGGAAAGATCGATTGACGGGGTACGCAATTATAACTGTGTTGTTCCATGATGTACGAGTTCAGAATAATGTACAATAAAGATAAATTTGAGGCTGGTCCAACTGTTTTCATTCCGTATTGCCTGGTACATATCTATCTAGTCTTGAAAAACATGGATGTTAACGAAAGAGCTAGGGATTCATCATACATGCCACGGAGTGTACGACCCCGTCCTCATTTTCTGTTTCTTCAATTCCGTACGTTCAGAGCCAATGGTGAGCAAGTCCCTGTGCAATTCCACGACTGATTGATTTTTTCGTGTTTCCGGGCGCGTCAACGGCTTTTGTCATTAGTCCCGTAAGTGTTGTGCATGCATTTCTCGGGAGATGGCGGTGGATCTTCCCCCGCCGGATGGCGAGATCCGGCGCCGATCTACCGTCGGCTAGTGGGGTATTCCTCTAACCAGGACTCCCCTAGCAGCGGGGCACCGCCCCAGCGGGGTCAAGCTCTAAACTCCCGACCAGTCTCCCGATATGGTGCATGTTAGTGTAAGTGTGTGTGTAAGGGGAGAGGATATGACAAGGAAGAGGAAGGACAGATCGCGCGCGGTTCGTGGCCCGTTTGGTAGGGTACTGCTCCGGCATTCGCCTAGAGTTGATCGGAGAAATCACGGAAAACTACCGATCAGAGCAGCCGGCCGCTAGAATTCTCCTCCAGACAGCGACTGAATTCGACCTAGCTGAAAAGCCAGAGTCGAAAATCTTGCCGCCGAGGAGTGGGAACCTAGGATATCCCGGTCAGAGGCGCTGCAGTGACATGAGTTGCTGCACTGAGCTACCGCTCCCGGTGCAATTCCTCGACACTCGACGCTTATGAACTCCCTGCATTGTCACTCGCAACGCGAATCGCCAGAGCAGCGCAGTCGCTGGCTGGTGGCCGTGCAGCGTCGCAGAGGGCGAGAGTGCGCGTGGGCGGGCGGGCGGGCAGCCGGGCGTCGCGTAGGCGCCTCCCCTCTCCCTCCCACTCCCGCGCCACGCCGCGCTGCGCCGCTCCGCACCAGAGGGTTCATTGACTGTGTAGGCCGACGAGAGTAGGCGGCGGCGGCGGCAGCGAAGGCGAGCGTCGGCCGCTGCAGTTCACAACCACGAGAGCGGAGAAGGCGACGACGCGACGGCGGGCCGTGAAAACGCATTCAAGTTTGGATGAGTGAGACGCGAGGGAAAATGTGTTGAGACCGGATGACGGGCGGAGAAGTGGGGGACAGGTGGAGAGAATAGTTTGGGATTGGGGATTCATATTGGACAGAACGGGAGTATGACGTACGTTGGGATGCGTTATAACAATGAGATGTGATGGGAGTATGACGTGAGTTGGAATGGTATGGGAGGATAACATCTGATGTTGGCATGGATGAGAGGTTGACAGAGAATTTATGGACGATCTGGATGTTGGTTGGTTGGTTGGTTGGTTGGTTGCTTGCTTGCTTGCTTAGGGATTCCGAACGCGAAGGACGACCTGGAGTGTGTGGGGGAAAATAGAATGAGACGTAGAGTAGTAAGTGAGAGTAGTTTTACCAGTTATGATTCGTAGCACCTAGCAAAAAGAAAAAGAAAAATGAAGAAGAAACGAAGCCACGAAAAAACAGTACTGTTCAAAAATTTCAAGCATTGGAAGGCAAACCAAAGCTAGTAAAATTACCGTCTAGTTTCCCCTGTGAGTTGAACATTTTTTCTGACATGATATAATATATGACATAATACATAAGCGAAATGGTGATTCATTACTAGTGAATCGAGGCGCGTCAACCTCTGAGGTCATGTGTCCCATACGTGTAGTGCATAGTTTTGCTCGGGCGGTGGCAGTGATGTTACCCCGCTGGATAGTGAGATCCGGCGCCGACCTACCGTCGGCTAGCGGGGTTTTCCCCTACACGGTATCTCCTACCTGCGGGGCACCGCCCCATCCGGGACACACACTAAGCCCCCGACCGATCTCCCGGAATGTGTGGCAGTTTAGTGCTTGTAAGTGTGTGTGTAAGGGGTAGGATAGAACAAGAAAGAGGAAGGAATGATGGCGAGCGGTCCAAGATCGGTTGTTAGGTACTGCTCCGGCATTCGCCAGGTACTAATCGGAGAAACCACGGAAAACTACCAAACAGAGCAGCCAGCCGCTAGAATCCTCCTCCAGACAGCGATGGAACTCGACGTAGCTATCAGGCCAATGTCGAAAATCCTGCCACCGTCGGGACTCGATTTCCAGGACCTCTCGGTTAGAGGCACTGAAGTAACATCAGTTGATGCCCTGAGCCACCTCTCCCGGTATAGGCGAAATGGTGAAAGAGACATATCCAAATAAAAACGGACGTACAACATATGGCGATCAGGAGAACTGCTGGCGAGGCGAGGCCAGATCGTGAAGAAATGGAAGGCGTTGAAGAGGAGCAACAGAGAAGACGGAGGCAGGATTGATCCGGTGGTCGGCGAGGAACCTGGAAAGGGGTGCGAGTCGTACGCGACCGGCATCTCAGGGCGTGCGCGGCCCGACCGCCGCGCCACGCCGCTCCGCTCCCCCGGCTAGAGAGGAAACTCGAGAAATCGATCCGGGCTCTTTCGAGTGTTTCGTCATGCGCTTCGGCCTCTAGCCGACCTCCGCAGCGGACCGTCGCCAGCGACGGGGGCGTCCGTGCCGGCCAAGTAGCCGCCGCCGGCTCAAGCTGCCTACAATTACCGAAGACGCATGTACCAACAGCGCCGGCTCACGGACATTCCGCCGTCAAGCGAGAGCTCTGTTCTCGTGCAGTCAGCGGTGCTCGTGTCAATGTCAGAGCGACGAATCAAAGCCACCGCCCCGATTAGATTAGGAGCAGGGAGTCGGTTCGGCTCCGTAGGAATATTCCTGATATGTCATCTGACTCTCTTTGAGATAAGCACGTTCCTTCCGTCACGCCAGAAAGACGACACTTCTGTTTCTGGCGAGCACAGGCACAATAAACATACAATATTATAGAGGTGCCTAACTATTCACAGAAGCACACACTGCAAGCATTTAAGAATTGCGGACCATTCTGTTTTCAATCTGGTAATTGGAACACAATCGGACATGTACAAGAAGAACACACATTACTAGGTCAACCGGCATCGATGCAATTGCAAGAGAACGATAATATCACGGCAGAGAATCAGGACGGAAAACGTAGAAAAGAATAAACTGTAATACGGGGCTGGCTGGTTCGCTGCAAGCAATGCATTAGCCACACCAATCAAAGTGCTCACCATGCGTAAATACTTCATTTCGCTGACAGATTTCCTGTTTTTGTTTGACGTATGGCCTAATCTGAATTTAGCAACCCAGGAATACTCAATTTCTATATTTTCTTCATTGAATTCTCTTTCCTTATGGAATGAATTGTGTCACTACGCGCATCCTTCAAGCCTATTTATTCATTGCCCAACGAACTGATCAGCGTTACGAGCTCTCAGAATGTATTCCTGGGAAATGCAATCTTTTTTCCCCAATTTCATAACGTTTTAACTAACATAACGATTTTGACAATTCAAAACAAAAACGGTCTAATTTAAAATTATAATAATGGATATCACATAGTTACAGAAAAACATTCTAATTGACAAGAACTAATAAATAATTCAAACGCCCAACGACTAATGGTTTAATTTAAACAATTCCATTTTTGTGGAACATAAAAGAAGACAATTATGTATCCATTTAAGCACTGTTCTGTACTGAAACATAACGTAATGTTACACATCTGTAATGAAACAGAAGCATCTGCAAGAATAAAGTAATGTATCCTTGAAGCACGGTCGTACATACAGGACTTTCAGATCAGTCTTTATTTTTCTTACTAGGACGATAAGTTCAGTATTTACATCCAACAAAAAGGTTTCCTTGCAACTCAAAAGAGAATGGTCTGTATTATATAGAAATCTACTTTATTGACTTTTTTGTAGATGGAGGGGGTCATATTTGAAAATGAATATGAGATTTTTTCGCGTAGTTTTGGCTCTTGAAACTGTAAACAAAAACTGAACAGCCATGCTCTGCCGGTAGATACAATCAGCAAAGGTCGGTGGTATAGGCAAATTGGTGGTTAACCAAATTCTCAAATTTGCGATACTTAAAATAATCCCAATATTAGTGAGTTTTGATCGGATATTTGTTTCGGAGATATGAACTCTATATGATCTTCACAATTGCTGAAAAAAATTCAAGACAGGTTTCGAGAAATGTAACCACAATCCTTCCCTCGTCAGGACGCCTACACCAAGCCGCAGCACAGAAGCAGGCTCGCCAACATCACACACAATTCGCATCCGGCGGCAGTAGCAACTTGGTCGCGTTGAGCTCGTTAGCCCGAGGAATCCGCGAGGGGCGGCGCGGGGGTGGGGGTGGGGGCGGGGGCGCGCGCCTTTGTTAGCGAGTCGCGTCGAGTCGGACCCGTTCCCAGCGCCCGCGCCCGCCTCGTCCCACCCACGCCCCCGCCCACCACCTGCCGCCGCCGCCGCCAGCCGCCTCTCCAAGGGCAAGGTGAAGGCCAACGTCGCCGGCGCACACGGCCCGGGGCCCGCGGGCGCGGGGGGCCGTACCGGCGGCCAGGAATGTCACTGCACGCTTCTTTCCAGTTTTTCCCCACTCGGCGCGTATGCTCCAGCAACGCTCTCCCAACTTCGTCACACGACGACTCCTTCGCATTTGCACACGCACATTATTTCCAACCTCGACCACGATATCCTAATGGACGTTTGAGAAAATGAAGATCTTGCAAAAACGTATGTACATCAATAAAGATTGAACGCTTCCACAGAGCTAGAACAAAGAATGCACCTAAACATTTTTTATTGGAATTTCATTCTTCCTCCGAGCTCTTAAGACTAGGAAATTCCAAGGGACTACTGTTGGAAGAAGTACGCTCAATCGCTCACTTTACAATATGCCACATTTGTCTGTAAATCTTCTGTCGTACGCAGTTTGAAGCGAAACTAAACTGTTGATATGTGTGAGTGGGCCTGATCGAGTTGAACTCGCGGTACACATCAAAGAGCGTTGACATCATCTTCAAAGAAAAACAGTTGGGTAGGTCGACAGATACCTTACTTCAAGAGACATTCTCCTTCTGGGACAGACCAGTTTTGAATATACAGAATGTACTTCTGAGTTATACTATGGGTTTCAAACATAATCACCACCACCACCAATAATAATAATAATAATAATAATAATAATAATAATAATAATAATAATAATAATAATAATAATAATAATAGATTTTTGTAACGAAGTTTATTTATGAAAAAACAGAAGGAAAAAAAAGTACTTTGAAATATACAGGCGATGTTGAAATGTCTAGATTAATACGGACAAATCGCAAAGCCCTGTTTACAAATCCTTACGAATTGTGGCATTTAGTGAGGTATTATCTTCTCACAATTCGTGAACAGCAGCACTGCCGTGTTTCTTGGTAACGACGAGACAAGCGAAATTCTTTACAACGTTACACTCAACTGGCTCCAAAGCCACCGCAACAAGGGCAATAAGCCGTACGTAATTTTCGGGCATGCGTGAAAGCGACATCTTCTACTCGCCAGACTATACCGGCCTCCGAGAACTTGTCTTGTTTACTCGTGCGTGCAGCTATAAGAAGCGGATCAAACGTCCCGTAAAAACCCTTTCCAGACGGCCAAGGACGCACCAAAAGTATTCAAACAGTCTCGTCACATTTCCAGAGCTACGACCAACCTTTTATACGACAATAAAACCTCCAAACAGTGACAATACAACTCGGGAGTCCTGACCGAGAATTGGCCACCGTGAGAACGCAGCATAAAAGCTCGAAATGGTGGCAGTTCCATGTAGTCCGTTTACCATAACAACGGGAAGGAAAAATATTAAGAGTGCGTCTTCCAGAAAGAGAACACCGCCTCATCTTTCAATGGGCTTATTTATATCGCTCAAAGCCCCGCCCCCTCACACTGAAACGTCATCTCCCAACGGCCCCATCGCCCTTGGGGCAATCTTTGGAGGCCGGAGAGGGAGATACCGCCTTCTCCGAAGCTACGGTGAGTGGCCCATCCAAATCCAGCCCTATGCGTCGCCAGAGGGGGTTCGTCAAGGGGCAGAAATAACGTACTACTCTTGGAACGGGCAAGAAAGAGAAGGTTCTGGAAATTCCCGCATATCCTGCTCAAATCGAAATTAAATTCCAGTTGAAGGAAATGTCTCGAAAATACCATATCAATTCCGTTTACTTTCTCGCCTAGTACGTACTTACATAGTCAAGAGAAAGTAGTGTAATGGTGCAGCGGAAAGTGGAGATATTCCGTCAAAAAGAACTTGTGTTACAAGACCATGATACCAAAAAAGTGGATAATTCTTATTTCTATGTGTAGTATATTACTTCCTCTAATACGACATGCAGTCAGGATCCACGTTTTTGTGAATCCTTGACTCAGAAAAAAATATTTATGGGAAAATGTTTGTTTCTCCGTTTGTTAACACTAGCGCCTAAACCGTTCACTCAATTTTCCCCCAAATTGACATTTCCTGATCGGTCGGGCCGAACTCGAGTCCCTGCGAATTTGAAACGGATATTTCGATTTTTGGAGGTACTTTACATGCAGCCTCAATATTTTCAAAATGCATACTTTTTCTGCCGATGTGGCTAAGAGCGTGTACTAACTCAACGCTTCGGTCCGAAGGGTCGTGGGTTCGAGTCCCACCTTGGGCATGGTTGTTTGACCCTTGAATGTGTTGACGCGGAGGGCCTCGGGTTCTGCTGGCCCAAATCAGAGGAGCTCCCAAGTGTGTTGGGGTCTAGTGTATGGTCGAATATGGCTCTCATTGGGATGTAAAAGCTAACCGGCTCTCGGTTGGATAAAAAATTTAAATATTTTTTCTTAATGTAATATGTTCAAAATTAAATCTTTGAATAAGGCCATTTTTTCGAAAATGTGGGTAGTTTTAGTACAATTTTATGTGAAATGTATTTTAAAATCCATAGTGGTTATTTTTTTACTAGCCTCTGCCCGCATCAGCATTTAATACCAAGCCATACCCCAAAACCCTTGACGACCGGAATTTCAAGGTGGGATTGAATCTTTATTGTAATCGTTTCCTACTGCGGCAAGCGGGATAAAAAATGTTGAAAGTGGTTCTCTTGTAATTAAGGCTAACTAAATGTAAACAAACCGTACCACATTGATAAGAAATACGTTTGTAATAAAATGTAGGAGAAAGAAATCCGGGAGAAATTAAAAAAAAAATCATTCCCGCATTCCGGCGTCTCAGAGGTGTGTGTGTGTGTGTGTGTGTGTGTGAGGGAGAGGGGGAGGAGGGGGAGGGGGAGTGGGGAGGGATAGAGGGAGGGAGAAGTGCGTATCAGCTTCACAGTTGTGCGGAAGGACGATGACAGAACCCGTCGATGTCTGCCTCGCCCTCACCTGCTGCCTCCATTAGGGTCCCGTTCTCCCTGACAGCCGGCGAACCGCTTGCTCGCCGGCTCGTGGGTCTGCCGCCGCACCGCGTCGATTCGGGCCGCTCCGATGAACGGCCTGATAACGCCCCCCGGCGAAATGTTAAAAAGAGAGATTCCTGCTCCTCCGCGGCCGTTACCGTAACCCGAGATGAACGGACCGCTTCCTCGCGAAATCCTTCGACGATTACGGCAGACCTGTCAGCGAAGCGAACCGAAAACTTTGTTCCTCTTTTAATACCACATCCCGTACGTCAACTGCCTGTGACAAAGTATCAAATAACTTCTATTCTTTTTTAAGCGATGATGATTTTCGTAGAATTTTGTGTGAACCTTTTAGATATTTGCATTGGCGTACCCCGCTACATTGAAGACGAAACCAACAGGCTTTACTCGGGATTGGAATTAATAACCAGAGTCGCACAGCGGTTGCATACGCAGCAGTCTGTGCTTCTAGATTTACACCACTGAAGTGCATAAAAATGAATGGTAGCACAACGCAGATCTGTTTATTACGTGCTACCATCAGAGATAGTTGAATGGAACTCTTAGTATTTCACTACAGAGACAGATGTTTGAGATGTCTTTTTCTGTTTGTTGTATATTAAGGATCCAAAAGTACGATGAGAAGTGTTGGTGGGTACGTTTTTGGCGATTCTCTAATGATAAATTGGCTGTCGTTGGGTAAATTATATTCGAGCCAATACCATTAGAGACATGTGACGACGCACCCCTCGTGAAATATGATGTTCAGATTGCCAATATTCTCGCACTGGTTGCCGCAAGACGGCGGTTTCTTCCACGGTCAATCGGTTGTCGCAACACATGCTCGCATCGTCGTGATCTACCCACAGAAATATCCTTGCCTTCACCCAACATTTCAACACGCTGTCGCTCTCCCCATCGGAACATATTTCACTTACAAAAGTTCATACATCAGTGTCTTTTGTCAGACGAACTCTCTAAAATACCACCCAGGAACTCTCCCGAAGGTGCGACCTCCACCCCCACCCCCATCCGCGTTCAGAGAAAAGAGAATAGAGAGCGAAGTGATTCCAGTGGCCTCCCGGAGGCCGTACAGCCGTATTTCACAGCCGCGTCACATATTTCTAAACCGACAGGCCGGGGGCCTGCGGCCCTCCGCGCGGGGCGTGGGTGAGAGGCAGGGAGGGGGAGGGGCAAGACTGCGGCGGCAGTCGTACCAAGCGCGGGGCCGCGCACACAGGGGAAGGTCTGAGGGGGTTGAACGCGACCAAACGAATGGTTGGGCGGTGATCACAGGCGGAACTAACGGCGCCTCCTAGTGCCAAGTGCTGAGAGCGCACTCTTGCGGGAGTACTTTATGGAAAATCGTGCGTAAAGGTAAGATTATTTTACGGCCACATCAGAAGGACTTTTACGGCCCTCTGTTCTTTATCAACATGGGATGCATTATCGTATGTAGTCGCTTCTTGTACGTGTTAGATTCGCGTTCTGGCGGATGGCGTATTTTGGACACCAAGTACCTGGCTCGACGACGAATTGTGCCTGAATGAGTATTGTAAATGACGGCTACTTTGAGCGGCAGTTTCCGTTATCTTCTCCGGTAGGTAAATCCGGGAGCGGTGCATTCAACAACTGGTGGCCCCCTCCACCCCACCCTGACTCGCTCCCATTCTTGTTTCTAAGGGTTAAGCGATATATTTGCCCGACTGATGCAGAAAAAAAAATCTTGTGGCACTGCAAGTACGGACATGTCCAGCCAGAGTTATAAAGCCAGCGAAAGAGAAATTACTACCGACGAATCAGTGTTTAGGAGAAGTAGCAGAAACACATGATACTCCGTCTTGCAAGGTGCTGTCATTAATTGGAAGAGAATACATCCAATATATCAAAGACAAAATTCATTGAAGTGAAAATTATTGTGAACATACACAATAAATTATCATTCTGATTTTTTTTTTATTTTTTATTTTATTTTTTACATGAACACTACTGCAATTTACAGATCAGTCCAATAAAACAGGAAATACGCACGAACATCCATCAGTCACATTCTGCGACTCTAGGAAAACGGTAGTTAGGGGACCATTCCCTACCAAGCTCCCGATCAATGCGTTATAGAGTATGTGCACAGTGTTGAGCATCATCGAAGAGAAACCCGAGCGGATGGTCACTGCCAAGAACGCGTACACCACTCTTACGCTCGCACACGCACATGTTACTTTCAGACCCAATTTCACACGCGCGCGAGCACGTCCACGCGCCTCCCGCGTTACACTTCGGCTCGCGCGCTCCCCGCATCTCTGGGCGCGACGGGGACGGGACGGGACGGGACGGCATGACGGTGTGTGCTCGCGCGGGTGGCTGAAAAGCCCAAGGCTGCAATTACCAGGCGCACGCGTGAAGGCGCGAGACGTTCACGCAGGCACGCATCCGCACGCACGCCGCTACCTCTGGGAAACGCAACACTTTGCACTACTCGTCTCGTCTCCCGTGTCCCTCCCACCCTCTCGCACCGCCCGAGACTCTCGGGCTTGTCGTTAAAAACGCGCAGTCCGACTCACACGAGCGGGCTCGCAGCCGAAGCTTTCATTGTCGGGCGCCTAAACATAGCTTCCCACAGCCGCTGAAATAGAACTCTCGGTGCGCGAAGAATGTTACCGAGTCGATGGCGGTGCTGTGCGGCACGCGAGGGGCTCGACGGTCGTTGGACGAGCGGTGCGCCGCTTGCACTTTCAAACGAGCGGCCGGCACTGCGCGCAGAGTGCAGAAAGGCACTCGCGCTCCTTTATGAAGTCAACATTTCTGTTTGGAAAAGCAAGTCATACACGCATCAAGGACGGTCATTTTAGAAAATAAGGAATACGAAACATATCTTCAAGGAGGGAGGTATATATTATTATTTTTTTTTAATATGTTTCAGAAAGTAGTTTCAGACATGATAATCTGATTGAGAGCAGGGGCAGCTATTGGTCTAATTATAACGAAATTTTAAAACACCTAACACCAATTGATTCTTTAAAATTTATTTATTGTCACTACTGCTGTTTACTGCGCCCCAGCTTTCTCTTTAACTTCGTAGATGTCAACTTTAATGTTTCGCCCATTCGTAGCTTCACCAACAGAATCATTCCTTACAAATACACTTCATACCGAATTATCCTTATTTGACGTCCACACTGAAGCAAGCACCTTACGCCAATCCCCCAAGTGAATGTTGAATATAAACACCAGCACACTGGATACGCAACCTGAACCCTCCAGGAAGCGACAGAAAATCCAGTCAATATTTACGCGACGGTAAACAGTTTTCTAAAAACACCTGCACTATCCGATGGCACATTACAAGGTGAAATAAACACACTCGCGCCTACCCCGTGTCATTTCCCACGCCAACACCGCGCCCCCGTCTGACGCAACGACGCCGTAAACTCCGGACTGCGGGCGGTCAAACTCGATCGAGACGCAGTCAAAATCCCGCACTACTCGCACGCGGCCTTTCTCCGGGCAATCGCAAAGCTGCAAGTCGAGCGCTGCGCCACGCCGTTCGCCCACCAACCGGATCTCCTTCGCCGTTTCGCCACCGCAACAAGCGCATGCTCCGGCTCGCCCGCCCACCCGCGCGTCCTTTTATATTCTGGCTGCGCCGAGGAGACAGGTCGCGCGGCGATTTCGAGCGGTTGCGTAGACGGCGCGCGGAGATGGGCGGCCGAGAGAGCTCGAGGTGGGGGGCGGGGACTGGAACTGCGGTGGAAGGTACGCGGCGAAACCCTGAACTGGGGACGAGGGCGTAAAAATTAACAAAAAAACCATAATGAATAATGATATAATAATATGTACACTAGATACAAGAAAGCATCTCCTGAAGTCAATAGCAATGTACGGCACGTAACCTGCAAATTCGCTGTCGATGGTATGTGATCGAAACAATATGTTGTGTCCCCCATTCCCTACTACATCCACTGAACAAACACCATCTGCCGGAGCTGTTTGTGTTCCGCGGACAGTCACTCTCCCTCCCAGCCGCCAACGTTTCCTACTCGCGATTCAGCGAACGCCTCTCCACGCTCTCTCTTCCCGGTTTCTTTCCTCGTTCGCGGCTTTCGTCTCTTCGTCGCACACGTTTTCCTTTCCTTGTCTTGCGTCCTCTCGTAGCCGTGCGATAGGTCGTACCACAACATTTTCCAACAATCATACGTTCGGAGGTATTTTCTCATTAGTGGCGAATTTCGGCGGCGGATGTTCCGCTTCCCGGAACTTCCGTCACACGTTTTCCTTTTCTCTCATACGCTGCTCGACTTCAACGTTCTCTAAGCTACACTGCTTTTCCGTATTCCCACACAGCTCTAACGTTCCCTTCCTCCCCTCATCATTTATCCTCCTCTCTTCTACGAGTTCCGAAGAAGACGAGAAATGAAAAAGGGGGGAGCTCTTTTAGGAAACTCTTCATCAGTCAATCTTCTTCCCAGACAGCTTTACTCCTACAGGTCCTCTTCGCACCTCCATTCTTTTCCGTTATCCTCTCCGCGCTGCACTTCCTCGACTGTCCGTTTCCTACGCCGTCCGTCTCTGCAACTTGTTCTTTCTGCTGCCTTGTATCATCGTCCTGCTCCTCCTCGCGCTCAACCTGCCCTCAGCGCGACAATGCGAACCCGGTCGGGAGTGGCGCTCAGCTTGGCGGGCGCCGAGTGAAACGCGCGTCTCCGCGGCCGCGAAGAAAGCGAAATGGCGTCGCATTCCTCCTCCTCCTCCTCCTCCTCCTCCTCCGGGGCGGCGGCGCCGTGAATGGCCTTTCGATGCCCCGCCGCAGCCAGGCTGTCACGAGCGCGGGATTCCATCATAACCCGAGTCACGCGGCAAGGCGCGGCGCGGCGCGGCCCAGCCGGCGGCCAACGGGGGCGGCGCGTCGGACGCGAACGCCGCGAGCACTCACTCCAACCCCGCAGGGCGCTCGCCCACAATCGCCCGCCCGCTCCCACCGCGCCCACGCCCTCGCCCGCACCCCCACCAGCTCAAGACGTCCGCGATTCGCCCTCGCACCTCTAGTGTTCAGCACGCTACTGTCCCCGTCAATGTCTCTTATTCGCCCGACCGATTAATCCCCATTCCAATATAACAAGACCTTGAAATTAATCTGCACACACTTCCCTTCCTTTAAATGCAGGACTTCCTGCAGATAAATGCACACGAGGAAAAGTTCACACTTTATCCGGGAATTGGGCAGAATTGAAAAACCACAACGCGCAATGCGCGTAGTGTACTTATAGTATACGTTTTATTACTACATTACATTACTCTAGCAGATCCTCCACTGAGTAAATTTTCATTTCCTTTGTTTATATTGCATTACATCAGAATTTGCGCGTCAGCTAATACGATACCAGGCTCGTGTATATTGCTCGTTAGCAGCGTACGAGGTGGATTTGAAAGTCTGTCCTGTCCGAGGGCGCAAGTGTGCCTTATCCGCGCATTCGGTCGCCCGTCCCGCCCCGCCTGTCCAGCACGAGCCACTGTCGCCGGTGCGCCCGTTGTATCTCCGCATAATCCGCGCCTAATAGGGAACCCTCCGCCCGCCGGACGCGGCCCACGGGGTATTAGTGCTCATGCATAGGCATGCGTGGAGATACGCGCGCGCGCCCCCAAAAAGCATCCGTTTTCATTTGGCTGCGCGGCGGCGCTTATGCAATTACGAAACGAACGGAGGGGATCACGAACGGCCGTCGCATCAGTTTATCCTTCGATTTCTACACATCGAAAAGGTTTCTGCACTCAAAACATCAGATTCTGAAAATGTTTTCGCAGATGCAGCTTCACATAGTACACTAGTCTCAAGATACCACCAAAGCGGTATAATTTCTAGGTCTGATATCTCAAAAAGAGTAATACTAATTCACTAATTTTGGATTAATTATCGTTTACCAATTTGTGGGAAGATGAAAAACATTCAAAAAGCTTTGAGAGGTTTTACGAGATTTGTGGGGAACAAAGATTATACTCAGAAGCTCAAGAACCTCCCCTCCCATTCGTCATTCCATACGTATCATTATCACAACGCATGGGCCAGGTGGCGCTAAGAACACATCCGTGATAAACCTCTGCCAGATAAAATTGCGGCGTGAGTCAGAGACATATGACTAAGCTGCTTTGGCGCTTAAAGAGAGATGAGAGGCAAAGAAACTCAGAGGGAGAGACATGATAGGAATGAAAGATGTCGAAGATCAAGTCACATGAGCGAAAGCACTATGATAAAAGAGAGTAGACAGATAAATGAGACAGAAAGAGAGAGAGAGAGAGAGAGAGAGAGAGAGATGTGGCAGAAAGAGAGAGTGCAAGTGAGGGCAAATGGAAGAGGTCTTACGAGTTCCTTTGGGAAGAGGAAGAGGGAGGACAAGTGAAAGAAAAATGAGGCAGGTGAGCGAGTTGGAGGGCCATGAATTAGAGTGTAATGGAAACAAAGAGCGTAAGTAGCAGGCAAATGAGAAACAATACACTGGAATTTATGGGAGGGGTGAGGGTGATGCAACCACAAGAGAGGAAATGTGTAAAATAACAAGAAACAAAAAAGAGAGAGAGAGAAAGGAGGAGGGAGAGAGAGAAAGAGAGAGAGAGAGGGAGAGAGAGAGAAAAAAAAGGAAAAAGAAACTAAGAAAGAGCAAAAAGGGGGGAACGCTAACGCGAAGAGTCGCCGCGCGGGGTGGCAGGGAGCGGCGCGGAGGCGGCGGCGGCGGCGGCGGGGCCGGCCGCCCGCCGGCCGGCCGGTGGGCCCGGCGGCGGCAGCGGGACTCCGCGACACGGGCGCACGCACACAGGCGAGGGACGACCGGTCGCTTGGCCGCGGCGACCGGGTTTCGCTGACGACGCCGCCCCTTTCCCTTCATCCCCGGGGGGGGCCCCCAATTTCTTCTACTGGATGCGGGCAAGGTTTTAAAGCCTCCAGAACCAAACATTAAATTATAGGACGGATTTTTTCGCCTATTTGTTAAATTAAATCATAAAACAGTTAACACTTCACAAATTAATTCTTAAAAACGTAAGGTAATGTGATTATACAAGTCTGAACATGTTGTGTATGGTAATTAACACTCACTAAGAGTTACAATTTTCACATTTCTAAATTAAATTACACCCACTTCTTTAAAAAAACAGAAATGACAAATAAGTTTAAAATGAACCTCGTGAGAGAAATGAAATTGTTAATTAGACTGTTGGTGATGTAGTTACCTTATTAATTCAAAGTAAATAAACAGAGGTTGTCTGGTTGATACCAGACAACCTCCGTTTATTTACTATGAAATGAACTTGTTTTTTAGATTAACAATAAGTTAATTTTTGACGCAATTTTTGTATAATATATAATTACAATGTATCGCAAATGACTGGTATGTGGAACAAAGAGCGTGTAAAAATAGGAGACCGGATTCTTCTATCTTACAATAAACTGTTACGCCTGTGTCATGATTATATTGAATTAGAATATACTGATATAATATGAATATACTCTTTGGGTTGGGGGAAGCATACAATACTTACTGCCGAGAGCTGGATGTGGCCAGGGGACCGTCGTTTGGAGCCCCTGGACTAGAGTACTAGATTGCAGTCAAAGGCTCCCCTCTCCGCCAATGATACTTTCCTAGCGACATTCGACAACATATCTATAGAAACGAAAATAGAAATAACTATGTTGGACGGTTACATTTTCTATTCTAATGATTTTTTAAACACACGTCGATTACGTCTCAAATTACGATCTAATCGTATCACCATGATGGTCAGTCATGCAAGTGCGATCGGTTGTAATTTTGTGAACGCAACCCGCAATGCATACTGCGCGGGTGGAGACAGGAATAATTCAGCTACCACTAATTTAAATAATATAATCACTAGCAGTTTCCTCTCTTCGGTAAAATTAGCATTACACCTCTGCAGTTTTCATATGAGTAGAATAAATCTTGAAATTTTAATTTTATAGTAAGCTTTATTAAAGTCCGTAACAGACACGGTAACGTATGCCAAATGAAACAGACGCGTTAAAGTACGCTGGGCAAGTGGGCTTGGAGGCAAATGACCTTACGCTTTGCCCCGTCCACATTCTCCAAACTTTGCTACCGCTTATCGTATCGAAGTTCGTATATTCTTTTATTTTTTATCATTGCATCTTCATGCCCTGTGCTCCGACGATTCCTGCACCTCAGACTCATTTTTCCCCTCCATCGTGATAAAGAACTCTCATCAATTAAAATTATGTCAGAACGACTTCTAAAATTGTGCATTGAACATGCAGATGCGCGACGGAGTAAGAAGCACTGAAGTCTCGTGTTTTCCGCCACAACGATTTCCTTACGAGTGCTTCTGGACATGTAATGGGTTACTCTTCGCTAAACTGGCTGGTCTCGTGTAACGAAGATCGGCTACTCCGTCATATTACAGCATTCCCAGGTCTCAAAGCATTTACCGTCTGGTTCTTGGGAGGTTGAACACTGGTCAACATGATTGCAATGGGTAGCTACACCGTTTTTGTTTTTTGTTTTTTTTACTCCATAAAGGTACTGCGGATATTCGATAGTGTGCTAAATAGAGTTTGCAATAACGACACCGCTTATGAACTGCCAAATTCTTATCATTACTGAACCGGTCAAAATACTACACTATATAAAACAACGCTGCAAACAAATTACTATCCAAACAATTAATTGCAGTATTATCCTACAAAATAACAAAAGAATCGTACTATCTTACACAATGCTTTTAAAAGTCAACATTAATGGATGTCCTTCAAAAATGATATAGTTTCACATATTAGTACCTTCAGTGAAATTTCCGATATTTCAGTGGCAAAAGCCGATATCGTCTAGCCATACACAGCGCTTAAATCTCGTCTGACTACTTACGTTACAGTCTACTTAACACTTTAAATCAAATCTTGTCTGGATACACTATATAACTTCGCAATTGCGCTGTAATCTTCACTAGACGATGTATTTCATCTAATACATATTGAATAATTTCTGACAATACCAGTTTAAAACAAAGCTGGTTTCCTAAGGCTGGAATGGGATCATTTAGTACTGTATGCATGGTATTGGATTTAATTCAACATATCATAAGCACTGCGTTATTTTGCGGGATGAAGACTAATCTAGCGCCACCTAACACATGAAAGTCCCGTGATAGTATGCAACAAGCTGTAGAGGGAAATGAAGAATCCCACATACCTACACGCACCCGAAAACCATTACCCTCCTTTCCGCTCCGCGCAGACGGGTACAAAAATTGCTCCTGGCGGCTCCCAGCACGAGTGGCTGCACCGACCTCCTCAGCCGCGGAGTGGGGAAGTCAGCTTGGGGGCTCCAGTCCATACCACAATTTAAAAAACAATCACGCCGTGATTCAACCAGTTCATGTCCTTCAAATGTTTAGTGAACATAAATCATTAAGTGCAGTCTAAAATAAAACGTTAATGAATAATCTCATTTCTTTGCTTTTCGTTAAGCTTCGTGAAAGAATCCATTTAAAAAACTCCGTCAGAAAAGTGATTCGACATAGAAATGTGGATTTCGTTAGTACTAGAGCAACTGAAAAGTAAACGCAAAGGTTTGGCTTCGGTTTTGGTGTTTATGTTTGGAAATATACATTAAAATTTCTATCAATGGAACGCTTCTAAAGCGTGACCTGGCGGCCAAAGAAAAATGCAGCACAGAGATCTTATTTCTTATCATATTGCATAACACCTCTGTGTAGGATATTCCATCTTCAATGCTCTGTCAACTGTCTATTGGTGTGTAGCTCTCCCCAAAGAAACTTCTGGACTACGGGACTGGTGGTCGCCTCACGGCGGCGCGCCGCGCGGAGGAGCATTCCTCCAGCAACCGCACGTCGCCGCAGGCTGCAACGGCCGCAGCGCCCGAGTCAGCGCTTCTGCGACCCGAGTCCCCTCTCACGTCCCCAGGCGCTGCGCCGGCACTGCGGGGCGGGGCGGGGTGTGAGCCGGAGAGGAAAGGAGCGGGGGGGCGAAAAGGTGCGCGATTCGAGACGGGGAGGGGGGGCTGGGTGAGGCGGGATCGAAACCGCGCGGTGCGGGGAGGGCGCGGGGCGGGATGGGGCGGAGCGGGGTAGGGCGAAGCGGAGCGGGACGGGGCGGGTCGGGGCGGGGTGTGAAGCGGAGAGGAAAGGAGCGGGGCGGGAGGCGAAAAGGAGATGCGCGGGGGGGGGTGGGGGGGATGAACCGCGCGGCGGGGGGGGGGGGGGGGGGGAAAGGAGGAGCGAGGCGCCAAGGGACCGGGTAACCCCTGCTAAATAGGATTCGGGAGAAACGCCCACACAAAAGGCGACGCGAGGGAGAGATGAGGCGAAGGCCTGTGCGAGGCGGTACAACAGTGCGGCGCGAAATCCTATGTACGTTTTAACATTAAAGTAAGCTTGTGATTCGTTGTTGATGATATGAAGAATTCCTTCCAAAATCAATACAGGTCAATAAGATATTCACACTGCGTAACGACTGTGGACAGTTTGAAAGTCATGCCATTTAAGACAGACAATAACTGCATCTATCACTGTCCGTTCGTGATGTATGTTTTTACTTACAAAATATTCGCAATGCTCGAAAAAACCATGCGCTATTTCTGCATTCAAAGTTATTGTTTTTATTTTTTAAACGGCAAAAGTCTATGTAAATTCTAGGGTAAGTAGGTTTCCCCATTTCTCCAATTGCGAAACGATTCTGATCGCGGGAGCGTCAAAGACATCCTGCCACGCGCGAGGGAATGCAGTTCGCCCGCGGGCTCCGCACCGCATCGGTGTTTCCGCCCGCCCACCCTCTGACAAGACGCCACGCGGAGGGAGACGGGAGGAAAGACTGCTATCGCAGCAACGGATCTGGCCGCGAACCGCTTATACTGACGCGTTAATGAATGTACACGAATCGGAAGACATATAATACGTGGTCGTAAAACGCCTCACTCGCTAACTTTCTACATCCCAGATAACATCGACATTAGCACCTTCGGATTTAATACACTCCGTCATTTGTATGCGGTTCGTGGATGGGTTAATTTCTTTCACGTCTCTACGACTGTAAGCAAGCTCAACCAAAAGTATTAACTTTTTACATCGTACTCGGCGAATCATTGGAAAGAAATGTCATAACACTGATTCATTTGTTCATAAAGAGAAGACATACCTCTCTTCTACCGAACATCCATAACTTTTCTTTGTCATCTCATAAAGCTTCTATCGAACACCACTGTGCCACACGAACACCGTGCCACATCTTCAGCGATGCTTTCAAAAACAGGAGTTAAAGGCGGTGAATTATAGCCTTCAAGACAAAGTATAGGCATTTAAGAGAAGGCCGTCATTTACGAGTCGCGAACCACGTACTTTCACACGCCCATTAACGTGTTAGACTAGAGAGTACTGCCTACAGCGGTCTATAATCGAAGAACCCAACACATACGCAACTCAATAGACGAGGTGAAAAAAAGACCCACCCTGGCGGTACTCAAAGCATCTGGAAACAATAGCGGCGAAACATTCGCGAGAAAAAAAAAAATCCCGCCACTCATCTGCATCTCCCAACATCCGACAATTTCCTCGTCCCGCAAATCCCAGGCGTCCCGTTGGAAGCTGTTAGTCGCGTGGATGTGGGACAGGGGGGGTGCACGTGAGCCGCCGACGGTTCCAACAGATCCGCGAAGAGGGGAAAGTGCGATCCGCGGCCAGATAAGGCGCAACACACCAGATCCCACACCGCGATTCCAGAGAACGTGTGGGATATCAATCGAGGCCCCCGCATCCCGGCTTCTGCGTCATCTCCCTCCGTAACCGCTTCTTTCTGCCGCCCGCATCCGGTTTGTGCGGGTGATGAGGAAAATGCAATGTGCCGTGCAGTCGGCAACTCTGGAACGTAACTGTTCATGAGGAAAACAAACCGTTCCTAATTTATCTTCCTACACAGACCACCGCTGCTGAGGTGGTCAAGTTCACGGCAGCTTCCATGACGTCCGTTGCCGGATTTAAGCCATCAACGATGTATCAAATAATAACAATAAAAGCACAGAAGGCAAACAGTGACCGGTAACAAATGTATATTTCCCAAATCACTTACATTTATGTGGACTTTACCAAAAATGAAGTGGTAGTTAACGGGATAAAATAAGCATTTCAGACCTGAAGAAGACCACGGAAGGACGGTCGAAACGTTAGTCTCCCAGCCCACCCAGCTGCGTCGCTGACAACCGAGAGCAATCACACGACTCCGGCTGGTGACACTTACTTCAAGTTAGTATACGATGGCATGGGGAGGATATTCATGAAACCACCAAGACCCAATGAAACCAACCACCAAAACCCAATGAAACCACCAAGACCAAATGAAACCATTCATGACCATCTCTGACAAAGGACACGGACGGCTGAGCGAAACACTGACCAATCAGCTCGGGATAAGGCGTGCTCCGTTCCCCCCGACTCCAACTCGCAAGACGGTGCCGTCAAACGGCCACACAAAACAGGGAACTCCACATGGACCGGCGCCACACTTCACGCAGCGAGAGACTGTGGTGGGGGCGTGGGGCGGGGGCGAGGTCTCGCCCCCACGTGCGTCGCGCGTTCACCTTGGGATGCCCGCACCGCACCCAAACACTTCGCGCCGGGCGGGTGTGGAGGGAGGGAGGGCGACATCTGGAGGTGCGGCCGGACCTGAACACGCGAGATAAGGCACAGGCGCGGCGCGGCTGACTGTTTGCCCGTCGAATCTCCCCGCGCTGCTGGGAGTCGAGCGATAGGCCGCCCCGGCCCTCCCGCTGGCCGGGCGCCAACCGCCTTCGGGTCGGGCGCGCGGGCACGGGCCAGGCTTTCCCGCGCCCACGCCAGCGCCCGCGGCGGCGCCGAAGTGACAGCTGGCCATTTGCGGAATGAGATCTGACATTGATCCATCGGACTCCGCACAAGTAGATCCATTTCTATGTGAGTCAAGAAAAGAATTCTTAAACGCCCATGAACTACCTCTAACCTCCACTAAGCGCATATCGGGACCTTGCATATTTTATTTCTGGAATCTTATGAATTCCCCTTCATTTTCTTTTACGCACAAACCTTGGTAAGACAAACTTCCAAAATTTTGGATATTCACATAATTTATACATTTTTTTTCGGCAGATTTGAGATATCAAGTTTCTACAGCATTTATCATGAAGTTGATTAATGATTCGAAATATTTTACATTAATTTTAATACTTATATATTATGATGCATGAATGTTCCAGTAATATATCTACAGATTAAAAAGGAGGAAAAGGGGTACCGCAAAGATCATTCCATGAAACTTATTTGCGAGTGTATTTATGTTACACGTGAGAACAAAAATAATTGAAAAGAAGAAGAGAAATACGTACGAAATACACATACACGAATATTAATTTTAATACAATAAAAGAGAGTAACTTTGAGACAATAAAACGGCAATTTTTAATATAACTATATTAATTTAATTATAATTATTAATTACAATTATTATTATTATTTTAGGCACGAGATCACTTCTTATTCATCTGTTGAAAAGAAAGCGGTGTGCGTCGTTTGAAAAACAAATATGGTCGGAATGTTGATATACTTAGAAACTAAATTGTTCATATTATCTTCGTTCTTTCACGTTACAAAAATCTTTCCAGTAGCTTGAAAAATCAACAATATTGGCGAATCAGTCTTCTCGCAGTAAGCAAAACTTCTACAAAACATGCAACTAGTAATGCCCTTACAAGACCTCTGATATGATACTTGTAATACAATGTAAAGTTGTACAGCTAATTTCTTAACTTCATGCATATTTATGCTTCTTTAGCAACAAAAACTGCCAGATTTATGGGCTGTAACTGGGTCATGTTCTATCCTCTCTCAAAATGTGTTCGGATCTCCTAAGGCGTGGTTAAGATGGAGTGATTATTTTCTAATCTGTCCTCAATTCACATTAACAAAAAAATGAAGATGGCTTTTAGCAGAACGAAATCTATCGCCAACAGCTAGAAAACTTTCATAACATGACTTTCTAATTTTCTGTCATGTATTATCACCGTTGACTCTCGATCGTCATAAGCAAAGGAGTTACAATCGCAAAACAAGCATGTGCAATAGAAGAGAAGCAGAAAATAAAATGGTACAAAAATGGAGGCGAAAAGAAGTTACATGGGAAGACATATAAAACTACAGGCTGGATAAGAAGCAACGTAGCGAAGAAGGGCCGAGCTGAATAATTGGTCCGTACAAATACATAAAAAACGAATTTCAAATTTAAGTTCAATAAGAAACAGTATACATTAAAAAATCCTAATATAATGAAATCAAAAATATAGCAAATACTTAAGAGACTGATAGTACCATATCCAAATTGCAACTGTTGATGCCACTGAAAAGAAACCAGAATATTATGGAATTCTATTCCAAAGAGTTTCACAGCAACGGACAATTATGCCTTAAAACTCTGTAGTGGCAACTCCCCCTGGTGGCTAATAATGGAGTCTGCGAGTTAACTGATGTAACTGGGCACCCCAAGATATCGTAATCAAATAATCACAGCAATTGATTCCCTGCAATAATTTGGTTCCAAGCGCACGAGCGTGGCAACCAAACACGCATTCAGTAGAGGAATAATATTCCCAAACGGATGGTATTCTGAGTAGCAGAAGTGTGCAAGAAGCGCAGTGAGAAACAGGCAGCGAACAGGTGTTCCTCACAGCCCCGAAGCGCAACTCCACCACCATCACCCGCCCTGCTCCGGGCTGCCCCGCGACGCTCTGCCTCGCCCGGCCTCGCCCCGTCCCGTCCCCCGTCCCACGCCTCCGCGACGCACTCCGGGGCGCTCGGGACGACTTTCACAGCCCCAGTCAGCCGCGGTCCAAAAAGAAACGCACACCGGCCGCCCGAGCCTCGCCCCGCCCCGCCCTCTGTGCCAGTTATACAAGCGGATCTTTCGGGAGAAGAGCAGGGCGTGGCCGCCCCGTGAGAAAACACTCCTGCGGCCCAGGAGCGGGCGCTTCACGGGAGAAAACTCCATACCTTGGCACGGATACATCTGGCGCTCGCAAACCGATGGATTGCTTCAGAACCTCTCTGTAGACGTTAGCAGCAACTGAATTGCGTAGATACGGCATACGTCTTCACCAGTGTAGTATTACTTGTATTTCAGGGAAAGAAAATTACGGCACATTTTGATTCGTTCTCGTCAGGAATTCGTCGTAGTAAGAAGTCCCTCGAGATATTGTGGGTACAGTTCATTTAAGCAAACATCAAATGACGTTCAAAATTTATTATTGAAAATAAGGAAGAATAAAACGCATAGACACGCAAAGGTAACAAATACTTAAAGAGTGATGATTGTCCAGCAAGTGCGATATTACTGCTACACCAATAACACCGGAATGTTTACAGAAATCTCCACTAATTGACACCAAACGTTGAAAGTACAATTCATATCTGAACGAATAAATAAACATCCATAAATGTCCCCACGTCATTGAATCTGCTCTTCGTCCACGACACATTGTTAAATACATCCATATACAACATTAAAGTCTCGAAGACGGGCACAGGCATAACAACGAAGTTCCTAATGGAATTCCAAGCCAGAGCTGATTCCAGTCCACGTTTAAACGACTGAACATCAATCCCAACTGAATACCACGGGGGCAAAATCAAACAACCCGGCCGCCGTGGAAGCGAGGAAGTGCACCGAAGACGCGGGGCGCGGCCTGGCGAGATAAGCCGCGAGCGGGGCGGCGTGGGAGCGCGGAAGGTGCGCCGGAGGGGCCTCGCCGAAGCGATCATAAAAGCCGCGTTGCGCAGCCCAGAGATGCGCTGCCACGGTTGCCTCACCGGCTGTCGACCCTCCTCCTCCCCCGCAACGCCCGCTCCGCGCAGAAACCGACAGCGCGCGAACCAGCCACCCACCCGCAGCGCCGCAGCGTTTCTCCAAGTCTCCGCCAGTACAGTCGACTCCGAATAGAGTGAACGCGGATATAGATACATAGATAGATAGATAGATAGATAGATAGATAGATAGATAGATAGATAGATGTTTATTATTCTGCAGATAGGTATATACAACCTGGTGGCAGAACCCTACAATTTACATATTACTAATATTAACTTTAAATTACTTAACAACGTAACATATAATGCACTTGTAGAGTCGTAGGCTTCCGCGGCCGGAGTCGTTGAATTCTTGGCTGTCCGGGATTAGCCGCGTCATGGTCGACCATGACGCCGCTAATCCCGGACAGCCAAGAATTCATATAATGCACTTACGGTTAAAGTGAACTGAATTCACTAGTCCCCATCCGCATACATAACAAATATGCACTAGAATATTCTCTTGTAGTGAACTTATTAAAGACAACTTCCAGAAAAATAAATTTCGTCTCAGTTCCCCAAATTCATATAAGAATATTTGCGTTTGGATGTAAAGAGTCTCGTGTTTTTTACATTTATGTTGACTGAAAGGGATTGAGGGAACCGTGCCACTCAGGGAATTGCTTCAGCTAGTCAGCGGTATTTCGTCAAGCTTCAAGACTTTTAAGAACGTAAACGTAAGTTGAAGTATTAGATATTTAGTGACAAATATTTAGTGTGTGATCAACGTAAAATTAAGCGTGAAGAAAGCATGAAGATAATACGTTTTTGAATTCGCGACGATCTGGTATTTGAATCTACCTGTGAAATTCTCAAACCAATTAATAATTGAAAAACTGTACTGAATTTTGGAATCATCGGGTATAGTGAACATTGTTATAGTGAACGAAAAATGTTAGTCCCGAGAGAGATTCACTGTAACTGGAGTCGACTGTACATGCTCGATGGAATCCGTCTAATTGCGATTCAAAACCTACACGATATTTCAACGGCACTAAGACCAAAAGATGCAACTGGGGAAACTGGTCTGCGTAGAACTAGATATGTCACCGGTCACACAACAATGGCGCGTTGTTACAACAACGAATATTTACTATAATATGAAAACTTTCATAAGACACAATGAATCCTCACAGAATCCCAAATTTAAAATACTTCTCCAAAATATATTACTCAATGCAGTGACATTAGCAGATTGAGCAGAATCGAATACCTTCTCAAATCGCATTTAAAATAACCTCTCACCCAGGGTTTACTATGTGCCATGTGTTAATAAGCGTTTATTGGCTGCTGCACTGCTGGCAATTATCAATGTATTCATTAACATTGCACTCATACATTGTGGACAACTTAACACTAATTTCATTGACAAAAATTAATTTATTTATATTCTTAATATGTGTACATTATGAAAGAGTGGAATCGATTAAATTTTGTGCTGCCTGAGAAAACAATTCCCGGCCATTACTCAACCCCAGCGCGAATTCCACAACCTAGGCGCATCCTATATCAGTGGCGATACGATTCAGATTCAAGGCACATCACAACAGCCAGAAACTCCGTTGATAACGGAACAGCTTTCGGTAGGCACGAATAAACGAGTAATCAAAAACAAAACCGTTTGACAAAAGAAGTGACGTATTCGAAATTCAAATCATCTTAATACTTCCTATCTTTTGTGGTGAATTTGTGATGCGAGTAGCTGATTGTATCTATAATCCCCGGTGTAAGGTACATATTGGCATATGAGGCTTGTTTGGAGTATTGCCCAATAACACGATTGCAGAACGATTTCGCTCCGCAAACATTTGCATTGGAACCAGTCTTACGCAATCACGAACAGGTTCGGAATGCTGCTCTTCATGGATGTACTTATACAACCTCGACTTGCAATTTTGAATGAACATGCAAACTTGAGAAGCGTAATCACAAATAGCAAATCATCAGCTAACCAGCTACAATAAACGACAAAATATGCAAAAGGTTCATTTTAAACACAAAATTCTGAGAATTCACGCGGAGAAGTACAAGGAATGTAGTACAAAAGAGTATGAGTGGGAGATAAGCTTCTGGAAATATTTACGAGCATTCCTCTATTTCATTTGTTCGAATTATTATGAAATGAAATTACGAAATATTACACCGGTTTTATCAGCTTAAAAGAAACATTTCACAAGGTCATATTTGCTTATAATTATTATCTGATGCTGATAATAATTGAAAAGCAGATTTCTATCTTTCCAATTTCAGCAAATCATCAGCCTTTCGTCTGAATCGCTCGTTAAGTTTCACAAGTTTAAAGCTATTCCCCTTCCCTTCCGCATACGCTTACTAACATCACAGCACAACTGCAACCATATTGCATACATGCGTCTCTTATTAAAGCTACATTTATTCTCAGATTGCTGTGTTTTGCTAATAAAGAAATAATAAAAGAAAAAAGAATAAACACTGCTACCGCATTTTCTCTATCGGTCGACATTTCGGGTTGGTCGTACGCAGTGGGCAGGTATGAATATTCAATAATATGGTGCCATCTTTGCCGAACACGACAAAAAGGGGCTGCTTGTACGCACAGGCGCCGCCCACTAGCCGCGTATTCATTGTACCCACATCCCGTCTGCAGCATCCAGTTTTAAACAGCCCCGCACCCGACCGCCTGCACCGAATGGAGCGAGGTTCTTCATCTGATTCTATCAGAGCAACGCCGCGTCGCAATCACTTTGCCCTCTCTTCAACATTCCCATGCAATGTTACCCAACCCTTCAACATTAGTCTGCCAATCAGCAAGAGCTGAAGATCTTCACATTTTCGCTCCATAGTACGCGCCTTCAAGCAAAGAAATCAAGTTGGAAAAGAAGAGAGGACTATAATATGGAAGGTATCGGAGTTATTTGGGTAGGGGGCGTGCCTTCGGAAGTTACGCCAGGAGCAAATACGACACCAAATATTCTGGAAAATGATATTCCAACCTTTACAAGTCTGTGTCCCAAAATATCAATAGTGTTATTCACGAAATAGATACAAATTTTCGCAAAAGCAATTCTATTTGGTCCAGTACATGAATGTTTGTAAACTGAAGAGGTCATACTGCCAACTGCGCGTTACTTGGTGCCGTGTAAAGATGACCTGCTCTAAAAACCTACATCGCATCTGTATCAGTCGGCTGATGTACAGTCGACTAATCTCCTCTACCTTGTGCATTCATTTACAAATTATCGACTCTACTGCACGTATCGTTCGCCCCGAAGTGAAGGTCCTCGTAACTGTTCAGTTGAACGTGGCGCCGAACAGTAGCGGCCGCCGGCGCGGCTGCCGACCCTGAACTGCGCGTTCCAGCGCGCACCTCCGCTGACCGCACGATAACACGCCTCGGGAGCCGGCGCCGCGCCGCCTCCCACCCGCTCCGCTCCGCCCGGCCCCGGCCCCGCCCCCGCCCGCTCCCGCCGCCCGGGCCCCGTCGCGCCGCGCTCTCAGCTCCGCTCCGCGCCCGCTGAATGGGGCCCTCGGCAGGAGGCGTGCGCGGCGTGGCCCACAACAGAGCGGGCCCGCTGCGTTCCGCACAGACGCGTCTCGCCCGCCCCCCTCCCCTCCCCTCCTCCACCGCACCACCTCCTCGCCCGCTCGGTGGAACGCTGCCTCCGACGGGCACTTCTTCATCAGGCAGAGAAAGAAATCTAACTTCCTCCGAAGAACTGCAGCTCAAACACACTCGACTCCGGTTATAGTGAACTCGGATATAGTGAATCCTCGGGTATTGTGAACTTTATCCCGTTTCACTTACATTACAAAAAGATTCGGTTGAAGTGAACCTAAACGTCGGCTATACTGAACGTAGAAAACAAGCCCTGGAAATTAATAGGATCTCCTATGTTATTAGGCGAGTTCAAGGGCCATCGGAGAGTGGGACGGTGTTCCAACAATGCAAGAGGCATTGAAAGGTATCAAGACCGCATTTCGATACTTAGAGACCGAGTACAATGCAGAATCAAGTACGGAGAGACCACGAACGTTGGAGAAGGATCTTGAGAAATTTTTAATGAAAACTGTACGAAGCCAAGAATTGAAAATAATTGATTTTTAAGGCCATGTAAAGATATTGAAATTTTCAGTTCGTGCTCTTAATGAATTTTGTTGTATCTCTTTATTAATAAAATCAATCATTGTGGAGAAATTGTATTTAATTTCCAATCCGCGGATATAGTGAACCTCTGATATAGTGAACAAAACTGTTAGTCCCCCAGAAGATCACTATAACCAGAGGCGATTGTAATACCATCACGTAGATACCTGTACACCTGAGAAACTCCACACTACCTGGGATGATTATGCTAGAGAGCGGCTACTCTCATGACCATCGTCGTTGCCATTGTTTCCTCCAATCTCTTTCACACGCATGACGGACCAGTATCCTTATCAACGAGTAACGGACTGGGGAGAATCTTTCCTACTCTTCCTGTTTCCATTCCTAAGCTATAGACCGAGAGATTGTCTGTCCCTCATCTCTCAAATGTGGGAAGTCTCGGGCAGGATTACGAATAGACAAAACGGCCAGAACTCACTACGTCTCAGAAATTAAAAAAGAAGCAGAATGAGAAGAAAATGAAAGAAAAATAAGGAAAAGAAAACGAGAAACAAGAAGCGAGCTACATTTTCCGTCCCTAGACGACAGGGGCACATGCGCAGCAGTGTACTGGATACGCAGGCTTTGAGACACCCTAACTAGGATACGCGTAGCTGAGAGCCTAGAAAGGCAGTGAGGCCGCTTGTTCGCAAAGGCTTCTCTCCCAAAGCGAAAGCCAGAGCAATTTACTACTCCTTCATTATGCTCATCGTGTTTTCTCTTCTCGTTCTTTCCCATTAAATAAATGTAAGGCAGAACAAGAAACATTTAGTCCCCATCATCTTGGCATGTAGAAAACATCTAAGATTTTGACTCAGTACCGACCTCGCGATTGACGAAAAGTTGTTAAATTATCTTCGGCTGGTTGAAGACTTCAACTGAAGGTCAGGCCTAACCCTGCATTTTGACATCACGGAATTAATAACTTCCTTATATTAAATTTAAGTCTGATTAATAACAATGAATAATGCTTAAATTATATAATAAATTTTAAGAATTGATTTAGGTTTGGAAATGGCTATTGTTGAGTCTCTATGGCTGATGTAAAGGAAAAAACTATTAAATTTTAATTAAGAAATGTTAAATTCATAACAACCATTCTGAGAAATTAATTTAAAATTCCAAAATAGGCTTAGAGCGCTTGAATAAGAAACACGTATTGTCTCTTGGGTTTATGATCACTTGAAACTAAAACTTACGAACTTTCTCCCCCTCCAAAAAAAAACATTCTTTTTTTTTATAAAACTTGGGTGTTTTATGAGTTAGATACGACGAAAAATTAACTTCGCAAGAGGCGCTATCACCGGAAACGAGGAGCCGGATAACCTTTCTTTTCTCTTCTCTTTCCTTCCTCGCGTCCAATTGGGTCCACAGCCGCCGCTGGAGCTACAGCTCCCCAGAGAGGGCCCGATACGAGGGCCACGAATAATTAAACCCATTCAGGGCGGCGCGGCGCGACTCGGCCTTCGGACGCAGGGGTAGAGGGGGCGGAGGGAGCGGGGCGAAGGGAGAGGAGGGGAGGGCGACCTGGCCGCCATGTGGCGCCGCCGGGCTGGCTGGCGATCGGCGCGGCAGATGCGGCACATCCTGAAGGCCCGGCCGCCGCGGCAGGAAGAGGGCTGCTTTTTTTTACTGCGGACCGACGGCGAAGGGAGGCGGAAGGAGGCGGTGACAGCGTACGGCCAGTAAGAATGGAGATGGAAACGTCGAGAGCAGAACTGATGGTGGTGGTGGTGGTAGTGGTAGTGGTAGTGGTAGTGGTAGTGGTAGTGGTAGTGGTAGTGGTGGTGGTAGTGGTAGTGGTAGTGGTGGTGGTGTGGTGGTGGTGGTGGTGGTGGTGGTGGTAGTGATAGTGGTAGTGATAGTGGTAGTGATAGTGGTAGTGGTAGTGATATGGTAGTGATAGGGGGGGGGGGGGGGGGGGGGGGAGAGGGGGGAGTCGGCAGTAGCAATGGGAGCGAGAGTGTAACTCGGACCCTGGGTGGACACAGAGTCTGGGAAAGGGTGTAGGTGGGGCCTGGGCGAGCCGAGGCCAGGCTGGCCGAGAGACTGTGAGGGGGGGGGGGGGGTGCGGCAGGAAAGGTGCGGAGCCCAGGGTCGGGCCACCGGCTAGGGGGGGAGGGTGGGGGGAGGGGGGGCAGGAAGGAGGGGGAAGTCGCCGGCGAGGGCGGAGGCAGAGACGGTGGCAGCAGCGGCAGCAGCCTGCTCGCACTCGTAGTTAGCTCCAGTCATTATAGGAATACAGAATGCTTATTCAAACATGCACTGCGACTCTTCCGTCGTATGATGCTATTCCTCCGCTGCCATCTGAACGGTATTCAAAAGCTGCGAGATATAGTTTGACCTATACACCTACCCAACACCTGTCAGAAGCTTTTGGCAGTGAAAGCGAGGATTGGAAATCCCCGAGCTTAAGAGCAACGAGGCGTAATCCAGTCTCTAAAAGCGAAAAGCGTTTGACACCGTGGCATTCATGGGTGATTTGTCGTAATCCATTACCAATACATTGCATAGCGACTCGAGTTAGGAATTGCATACCGCTGAAGGGCAATGAACTGGAGAGTTTCGGTTGGAAGAAAAACCACGTGAGCGCAAATGTCACTGAACATTTGCAGCTGAACAATTTGAGCGTGGGTGCACGTACGAGCTATTTAACTGCGAATGATTTTAACGACAGACGTTCATATGCGAGTAGAAGGAAATTCTTGAAGTGATGTTAACAAACACGTACCTCAAACTTCTTTGTAACAGTTTTCAAGGATGCGGACTGATCATGATTTATTGTCTTCTCTATTGAACTATTTTGAGTGAAAAGTAATTTACTTCCTCAATGACTCTTACATACCCAGTTTGATTTTTTGACATAGAAGTGGAACTATGCGCATTTTCAGCCGGTTTGATTTTCGACTACAGACCTCCAATCGGCATTTCACCAAGGTCATCACAAGGGTGGGGATTTATTCTCCAATAATTCATTAAATATGCAAGTATACACACTGGAAAAACTTCCAAAATATGCACCCGAATATGTTGTGTAAAATTCGAGATACACTTTCATTCCGTGAAAAAGGAAAGTCATTTTCTATTTCGTATGCGATTTCGCTAATATTTGGAAAAGCTAGTTCGTGACACATTCGACAGAGACAATACAAGTCACGGCCAAAAGTTCAACGGTGATACCAACTTTCAAGATGGTCTGGACGGACGTCAAAATGATCGTGTTTTAAGCTATATCTTGCATAATTCAGGTTCATAAAATTCATATTAGCTACAAGGAACCTCGTAAATACAAACACGCTTTTGAAAATTGAAAATTAAATTTAAAGAAATAAATGGAAATAAATATGTGTAACGATACACGTTTTCAAGTAAAATACGCAGAAGAATAAGCAATTTGCGTAAGTGATGCTTATTAAGAAAGGCAAAATATGTATAATAGGCAGCATAAAATCATGTTTTTATGATTGAAAATTTGGTGATTCATAGAAAAATAAAGTGAGCATATTTCCTGGTAGCTGGAACATATGCATTTGTATTTAAATTCGGCCGCTAGTCGTCGTATCACACATCTTCTCAAACAAAACATCAATTTTTGTACTCACGCACTGGTCGGATGTATCCGTTCTGCTTAGGACAGCTTACTTACCTGCAAGAAAGACATAAATTAAAGAACAAATTCATAACACGTTTACGAAGTACACGCTCATCTACAAAAATTACCATACAGCCCAAATAATATAAACAATGTTATTTTCTAAATACGAAACGAATTAAAACAATTTACATTTCGGATGAAAGCACTTCAACTTTTGCGAAATTGGCAAAACACTTTGTGTTAATTTCCAGAGAATGCCGTCTAACATTGTCATTCCTTTCCAACTCGCACACCTACAAGAGAATACATCAGAAGTACAATCTCTCATATCTTATACCACGTCCCCTTTCCGCAACCGTCCTTAGTTTTTAGGGACTACAGTAAACTCTCGTTAGCACGAACTCGCTTAACACGAATATCGCCGTAACGCGAATAAAACTTCGGTACCGGCAAGGAATAACGGCAACACGGGCATTTATAATACTTCGGTAACACGAATTTTTACAACACGAACTCCGATTATTTCGGTCCCTCGGAATTCGTGTTAATGAGGGTTTACTGTACTGTGTTGTAACGAGTGTACCGTGTATCCCGCCGAGTTGCCACGTTCATGCGCGCGCGCGCACACGTTCCCTCCATCAGTAGCAGCAGCTGCAGCCGGCGGACGAGGCGGCCCCCTCAGGCCAGTTAACGTGCTGCCATTTTTCACGCGATTCCCCGGAGAAAAATTACACGGCAGCAAAAAGCGCGGGCGGGGCGAGGTGCGCGGGCACGCCCGCCGCCCTGCGAGCCCGTCCCCGCTCTTCCACTCCGCCCTGCTTTCCTCGCCTCCTGTGTTCACGTCCGTTCCACGACGCCATCGCCTATGTGTTCTGCTCTCCTTCCCTCCGTCCTGGTCTCACCTTCCGCCCTAAATTTCCTCTGCTCTGACGTTCAGTTCCTCTCTTGCCCGTTCTGTCATCCCCTTCTTCGTCCTGCTCTCCCTTCCTTCTATTCGCCCTTTCCCCTTTTATCACAATTCCAGCCGTATTCTCTACCCCAATCTCCTCTCTTCTTGCTCTACTCTCCCGTTTCCCGCCCGATTATCCCTTACAACTTTAACTTCCTCATCCGCCACGCAATTTTACTCTTCCGCTTGTTATTTACATGTCTCCTGCTCTATTCTCCTCTTCTGTTTCACTGTCTCTTCCGCCCTGTTCCACACTCTTTTCTGCTTTTCCTTCTCTCTTTGCCAGAGCTCCGATCTCTCGCGGGGGATAGATAAAATGCTCAAGGAACTTCCACCGTCTTGGTCGTCTTCTCATGGCAAAGATGCAAGCTATCTCGGGATAATAAATAATTAGCCCTGCCTCTCGACGCTAATGTGACATATTGCTCGGCAGATTTCGGCACAACGAAGGGGAAACACAAACTCATTTACTAGCCCTAGGGCTCTCCTCGCTGAAAAGTTCCTCTCAGACACTCGACGAGAAACAACCTGCTACTAACAGGATGTGCCAGAAGACAAACTTCTGAGTTAAAAAGACGAACGACTCTGATAGTGTCACCACAGTGTTATATTCTTTTACTTTTTGTTTCTGCGATGAAACTACAGAAGGTTGAAATGAGTAGTACCACTGCCAGTAGAGTTCTTTGCCTCGTCGCTTATAAAGTACTATCTTGTTATTCACCTCACAGTTATCTTTTCTAATCACCAGTCTCTGATTCTCACTCAAATAAACAATAACTGCTAAGGAAACAATCACCGAAGGACAACTGACGCAAGCGACACGTTTAGAGACAAAAAAAATCTCTCACGTTTCAATTTCGTATGCAACTTTCGTACACGTAGTACTTATAACAAGTAGAAGCTGTTTATAAACTGATGCCAGGAATCGCTTTGTTAATTGTATTCATATCGTCGCCTTCGACAAACACAGATTACAAAATAACCGCACACGTCGAAAACGTCTTTACATTTTCCTCACAAATCTACAGGAATATTTATGTATACATTTTCGTCGAATGAAAAAAACAAAACATTAGGAATTGAGACCTGAGAGGACACACTTCTTTGTACCATCGAAATTACAAACTTTGAAGTACATGAAAGCATAATATTTGCAATAGCTTAAAGGTTACACGCTGCTTTCTTATACACCACATCTGGTTCAATTCCCAAAGGGGAGCAATCAACATTTTGGATGCAGAATCACCATTGCAGTGTCAAGCAGTGCTAAACGTATGAAAAAGAAGGAAAATCTCGTCACAAAAGACAAATGACATAAGTGATACGAAACGACATGACCCCAAATCCACTCGCCAAAAATAAGATAATACCGAATTGTTCGATACAAGCATTAGCAAATGGAATATAGATCAGCAAGGAAAAAACCCGTTGAACGAAAATATGAGAACTGAAAGACAGTCTGGACCTTATTTCCTGAGGAAGAAGTCAAATTTACACTTACGAAATACTTCTATTAAAACGCAGTCCCTTTTCGAAATATCACATCATAGTATCTAATTAACCGTCTCGCTTTGCCGTACGCTAGAGACATCCAATTGTTCCAGAATGCCAACGGCTCTTCATTTAAGATATTTCCCGAGTTTAATGAAAATCACGCCACGGTGTCCGGAGTTGCCGGCAAGAACGGTGCAACGGGAGCAGATGAATAATTAACCGGTTTCTGTCGCGGGCCGTTAACCTGGTGTTACACTGCCCATGTCCGCTGCGTAAAATTCATTCACCGCTTCGAACACAAAGGAATGAAGCGCAAAGAACATCAACAGTCTATTATTCGACTCAAACGAGCCCATAAACGTAGAACGCGAGGAAGATGAGGGATGAACTAGGTTCGACATCTGATGACTTATTATCCATTATCACTACATAAGAGGCTGCACAGCCGACAAATTGTCTTAGAAAGTACAATGTGCTTTTAACCGCTTTAACACGCCGGTTATTACAGATTGACTGTGGAGAAAACTGAGAAACTATTCTCCCAGGGAATCTAGACCTAACCTGTATGATAAGAAACGTTGCAGACACATCGTTTACACAAAAGGAAAATTAACTGCTTTTAAAATATAAGATCACTTTCATATATTTGCAGACTGAAATGATACTAGCCTGATTTTGAAGCCTTTAAGGACGTTTATGAATCAACTCAAAACAATCTCCGAAAAAGACGAAACTATTTTATCGGACGTCTGCTACACCGTTATGTTTGGTGCACAAAATTCCAGGGACAAGAGTACATTAAATTAAACAACTCGCTCGAGAAACAAAAGCCTTAGGAGAATAACCACGTTACTCAGCAATCTCCGGGTAAATATGATTCATAAATCAATACAACCACGCTCGTGATAAATAACAATGAGCTTCATCTAACAATGTAAAACGAAAGGAAATTTCTTTTTTTGGTCATTCTTCCGGCGTCCAAAACGCATTATCTTCAGCAGTAGATTCGCAAGTCTGGGAATGAACTCCAGCAACAATGATTCTCGAGCAGCGGTGCAATGACAGACTATCTCCTCAGTTGTTTAGATGTCCATGCAGTGGACGCCAAGGCGAATCTTAACATATTGAGGCTCCGCACACTACATGCGTGGGAATGTGAAAAACAATAAAAATAGATCCAGATATCGAGAAACCGAACTTACTGAGTTTCCTTTTATCGACTTTCTCCTACACGAACCTGTTGTTACCATATTAAGTACCCAACAAGTTCACTTCAAAAAGTTCCTAGAGTCAACATGATTCCGACGACCGAAAAACAAAAACATCAACACGAGCGTGTGTCCTTTCCTGCCGATATGTGCAAGACCTATTCTAAAGCAGCAGCACAAAGGCGGTCTTGCCGCCTTCTATTTCCCTGTCGATTAGAAGTCCGGGCAGTGGGCGCCTAGGCGTCGCCCGTGGCCTGGAACGCTGGTCTGAACGCGACGGGGCTCCGTCCAGGGCTAACGGGATGCGCCCGGGCGACGGGCACGCCAACGATCCCTGCCCGCCCCGCCCCGCCCCGCCCCGCCGCACCAGGAAGCATAAGTGCCCTCGGAGCGGGCGACCCGTCCACACCCCTCCCGACAGCCACTGCCCGATCCGGCTCCGGTAGTCGGGAGAGTTGGGGTGGCGGTGCCCCTAGAATCCATCTAGACAACTCCACGTCCCAAAAGGATTCATGGCGAGGCACGTCATCCACTTTCAAATGTTCCAAACAAACAATATCATAACAAATAATTTGAAAAAATGAGAAGAAAAACCTTATCTCGGGCATTTTAGAGTCTACTCAGATTGTGCAGCGTAGGCAAGGATATAATTAGTTTCCCTCGTCAGTTCGTCCCGTCCCCTCTCGCCCTGGAGAAAATTGCCTCTTCGAACCCTTCGGATATTACGATACAATAAGATTCTATTTTATTACGAAAACATTCCAAAGATCTCTTTCCCAACTGAATGTACACAATAGTGATTTAGATCTATAAAACAACTGCATAGCAATGACTACATTAGAGATTTGGTATCTCACAAGTCTGTGATCGAGGTATCCACAATCTTTTCATGACATATACCTATTCACCATATATCAAATCGAACAAATGCGTGCCACACACTCTCGTGAAGTATCTTATAGCATGAAAGGATTTCTATATTCACGTGTGTTGCATCTTTTTCGACTCTCCAAGACCTGTTGATCTTACCTAAGGTTGCCAGGGAAACTTCCGAAGTCACAAACAAAATATTGGTGTGTAAGAACGGAGTTGATGGAAAGCAACTTCAGTAGAAAAGTAGGAGAAATTCTCATCCAAGGTACTTCTTGCTAGAGGTGATGAAACCACCAGAATACATCCGCCTGCCCCATTGAAGAAAGGAATGTGCCACTCCTATGTTTGTTAGGGATGCCAAAGAATCTCTCACCTTGAAGGCAACACGCACTCAACAACACGACACTAATGTCTTTCAAATAATTTTTCAAGAGATATTAAATGGTAGGTCTCAGAGTGGTGACAACGAATATACCATCAATATTACATATAATATACTTTTTGTTTTGTTTTTTCGTAGTTGTCAATTTACATTCTTTGAATCAAATGCAAGAAATATAATACAATAGGAATACGTAAAGTACATGTATGCAGAAACACGGAAATTAGGGACAACTATCACATTAAAAAAACAATCTAGGAAAACCCTATTTTGAATGAGCAAAAACAGAATGTTCGCATACACACTCGGTAAATACATTTACACGCGAAGAATGGTAGAACAGAGGAAAATAGCCCAATTTTTCTATTCTTATACGTCACCACAACCCTTTCAGAGTACAGACTGATCCTGTATGCAAACCATCCATTTGTTTACTGTTTTGACGAAGAATTGCGTTAACTGCAATAAGCAAAAAGATGTTTTCGGTTTCCACCGCTTCTGTCTTGTTTTCATCGACCGTGACGTAGTAGACCGCTCTCCAAGTTACTTGGCGGCGTGAGTAGCATACGCGATGCCCCTCGCTACAAGGCAGTTAGCTGTGGAGTCTTTGCTACGCTCGACACGACCTAGGTGCTGGTTGGCGTTCTTGCAACGTCCATCGCTGCCACCGCTGCGCGATGGTCCGGGTGGGAAGAAATCACGGCCAAAAGAACTTGCTTCGCTAAAACGTGAAAGGAGATTCGCAAATTCGGAGGCCGTCAGTTGGAGGTCCACCGGAGATCTTACTACTACTAGTTATGAAACTGGTCCAAGTTGAACCTGACCAACGCCCGAATGGGACTTCCAAGGGTCGCCTGCTCAGGTCCTTCGTCCTCGTACTTTCTTACCAACTCAGGTCGTTGCTAAATGAACGAGCCCAAAGAGCGCACATACTCTTGCCTTCTCTCCCACATTACCCTAAATTAGAATCGGAGATTCAACGTTCATTTCGAGTTACCTAGTCGAAGGAAGTAACATTTACGAATGTGCTCTCTAATCTTTTAAATAAGCCCAGAAATGTAGATGAAATGTTGCTGTCAGCAGACACGTGTTATAAATATTTACAACAATCATGAACGTAACGAATATGTATTTGTGAGAAATACAATTACAAAGTAATCAGAATCAACGAGGGGGAAAAAAATACAAGGTTCACAGTACTGGGGATCCTCAAATCAAATGATTATCCGGCTGCTTAAAAATTCTCCATGCCAGTGCACACTCTACATAATCACAGCCAACAATTGAAATGTGAAACTGGACATTTTGCTTTGCATATGTACTTGAATCACGTCATTTAGACAGAGAGGGAGGGACAGAGAGAGAGGCGAGAGGAGAGAGAGGGGAGAGAGGAGAGGAAAGAGAGGGAATTTAGACAGAGAGGGAGGGACAGAGAGAGAGGCGAGAGGAGAGAGAGGGGAGAGAGGAGAGGAAAGAGAGGGGAGAGGGAGAGAGAGGAGAGAGAGGGAGAGAGAGAGAGGAGAGAGAGAGAGAGAGAGAGAGAGAGAGAGAGAGAGAGAGAGAGAGAGAGAGAACAGCCATACTTCCATACTTGTCAGCTTTTTGCGTGTTTCCACCAGCGTGCGCCGCCGGCATCGCCTCGAAAACAGCGGCAGGTGAAGGCAGGCCGCACGCCGGAGGGTCACCCCACCCAGGGCCCCCGCTTTCTCAAGCATTCTTTGCGCGATGCCACCACGAGATAAAAGCAATGGTGCGACAGGGAAATTATTTCCTTTCTCGTTTGGGCGCCCAAACCTTTTACAATAAACACTAAGTGCACTTTGACGAATGGTGCCTACTCATAATTTTCCCTTTCACAGCGGAAAGCAGTTTTCTTCGAAATCATGAAATTCAGTATTTTACGAATGGATGCAAGGCATTCGTAAAGTGAAATAAATAGTAATTTCATGGCACAAATTTAATTTGCATCGTAAGTCACGAATAATTTTATAGACACTGTTTACTTTGTAACATGTGGGGAATATAAACGTTCCTTGAGGACAGAACTGCAGAATTGTCAATTTTAAAAAGAAAGGGATGCAAGAAGAGTTTGAAATATCTAAGGAGTGTTTTTTTTTTGTTGAGTAAATTAATAGATACAAGCACTTCCAGGAACTTTTTTATATTGTTTTTTTTTCTTATAAAATAAAAATGCGGTTTCACCAGAGCAATAGTTGACAGTAGTGTGTGGCACTTTCTTTTCCGAAGAAGTTGTTGTGGGAGCTTGGAAGTGGACGTCAAACAGAGTAGAGGCAAATGAGCGAATTTGTTTTATCAAGATAGACAATTAATTTGGAGGAGGATAAAAGTCGAGAAGAAATGGATCCTGGAGTTTCTGGAGATGCAGAACAACTGTGATGAGTACCCCAATTTTTGCTTATTTGAATATTTAAAAGAATAACACGACATGTGCGTTATGAAATATTTAAAGGAATTATATCTGCTGGATGGTAATTTATAACAAATTTACGAAGCAAAATTTAATTCATTTTTTTAATGTAAATATTTCGAAAATTGTAATATAAATGTTTTTTGTTAAAATTACTAGAGAATATAATTATTTGTGGTTTGTAGATCCAAATATTGTTATTTTTTGACAATCACACTCACGCAATAGATCTCCATGGGAAAAAATGATAATTAGTTCGATTTCGTATTGTTGCATATTTATAGGTTTAACTAGAAAGTACACTTTCAAGTAAAATACAGATTCCTGATAAATGTATGATGTAAATAATTGCGCATTGTCGTGTAATCTCTCTTTAAATTCAGACCAATGTTAGTGCCTGTATAACGATATTCCTATAAGCTTAACCATCGTAAATAAATTATCTCATGTTGATATGAATGGTGTTCGGTGTCACAAAATATATATTATGAATGCAGTGAATATCCTAGCATTACGTCCACAATAGCTAATAAGATCATTCTATCTTGCTTCACTTAAGCTTTTTTTTTTATTGATAGGGGAATACCAATTTAACACACATTTCACTAGGTTTTGCAAGACGACTTGTGACTTCCCATTTGACAGAATGTTACTTACTCTGTGTAACACGGACAAAAACATTTCCTACGGATATCTCTAGTACTTCCTCGTCCCATATACTTTAGATTGCGAAAAGTTACTACATAGACTACCAAAGATAACATTTGACTAAATGCAAGGCATGAAGTCACTTCCGTAGTGGCACGTCGGCGTCCGCTCCGACGTCCTAGATCCCTTCACTTCCTGAAATACTTCGACTACAAAATCAACATTGACATCATCGCAAGGTTAAGGCAACAAGAGTTCGACGTTATCTCGAGATAAGCCCAATCAAGACCGCACGTCGGGACTACACAAATCATGCAATCCCAACCATCGATAGACATACGCTTTCGGATTCGTTTTGGGAAACTACAAGTAGGTACACACGAGCGAGCGGGGCGTATTGTGGGACGCCTAGATGCGTGCCAAGTTAGCAGACAGCGTAGGTTGGTCGAATTATTTCCCTTAATTGAAGATGTGGGTACAAATTTATAACAGGCGCAAGCCAGCCCTGCTACTGGCGCATTCCAGTGTATGGCTTGCTGGAGCGGAGTCTTGGTCGCCCGGGCGACGCCACATCTGAGCTGGTTTGGTTTGGGTCATTTTCAGGATAGAAGTAAGATTAATCGCCGCTTAGGTTTATATACCCTGTATGCACATTAGGGTTAAATAGAACAAACCATCCTAATGCATTTCAGCCATGAAGAAGGCGACGGAAGGATGGCACCCTCGACATCAGGTCGCCTGCTCAGCCGAGACCGAACATGACTCTGGCAGGAGCCTACTTCAATTAACTGTAAAGCTATTTAAATACAGATATCCTAACCGGCTAGTTCTCCGTCGAATACCTATCGTAAGCGAAATTAATTTCCCTTTAGTCATGCATTTTAGTTATGTCGGCGTCGCTGACAGCACGCACGAGCACTGCCGAAAAAGCGACGCATCCCGTAAGCGACCCAGACGCATTCCGTTACCCTACACCTGCGGCGACTTCTTCACGTCTTCAGCTGTCAGGGGGAAGGGAGGGGTGTGTCTTGTGATTTGCCGCACTCCCATCGAAAAATTTCTTCCAAGGTACAAAACAGTATTTTACCGACCTTCGTCTTTTTTCTCCTCCCCATTATTTGATTTGGGCTTTTCAGGGCAATACTGAATATCTTCTCACCACTTCTTTCACTTCTCCTGTATTTTCTCCTATTAGTTGTTCCCTTCTTTCCTCCGATCATTTAGAACCAGCGTTACTCCTAATTTGTTTATGAATCGAGATTGAAATAACTTTATCAAGATTAGGGGCAGCAGGTGTACAACGCTATCAAGATACACACCCAGATAACACAATAACTTCGTTTCCATATTTTCATCTATATTTTCAATGTTTAGATTTCATTTTATTTGTATACTATTTGGATTCTTTGCTTATAGTATCGTATTCCCTTGTATATTTTGCCCATTCCGACAAGCCACGCCATCGACCGCTCTTCACTACTTACGCCTCCGCTTCCCGCACCCCCTGCTCGCTCCCAGCGACGCCGAAGACTCCCAGGCGAGAGGCGGCGAGAGGAGACGAGGCGAGGCGAGCCCCGGGCCGCCTTTCGTTTTCCCGGCCCCGCCGCGCCGCGCCGCGCCGGTGGCTGCGCGCCAGGACGAGGGCGGAGGCGGCGGCGGCTGGCTCCTAAACGGCTCCAACGACTCCGCGGTCGCGAAACGGCGGCGCGGGGGAAAGGCCGGGGGGGGGGGGGGGGGGGCGGAGGAAGGGCGACAGGTGGTGTATAATGATGTGTGATGTGGTTGTGGGAGATGTAGCTGGGTGTGCGTAGGTGTGATGTAATGTGCTGCTGTGTGGTGAGGTATTATGTGGTGTGGTAGACGTGATGGTATACTGAAAAGAAAAATGGTATGGTAGTAAGAGGTATAGAGGTGAAGATGAGATGGAGTTGAGGTAATGAGTTGATGGTGGTGGAGTGGTGGTGATGGTGGTGGAGTGGAGTGGAGTGGAGTGGAGTGGAGTGGAGTGGTGGTGGTGGTGGTGGTGGTGGTGGTGGTGGTGGTGGTGGTGGTGGTGGTAGTAGTGGAGTGGTCCTGTTGCTTTGGGCAGTGAAGGTCTAAGAGCGCGGGGCGTCGACGGGAGCATGACGAGCGCGTACGGGCGCCAAGCCGAAATGGAGCCGGGAACCTCGTCTGGAATCCGAACCCTGAGCGACTCGGCAGAGCTCAGGCTCTCCCATGCAACCGCTGGATGCCAACACAACGTGCCTGGACGTGTCGGACATCGACAGCGAACCCCACATACTTGCCCCTTCTAACTCGCCACTTCACCAACGCTCAGAAGGTCAAAGCTCTTTTCATGGCCCACAGAAATCCCAATGAGGGGAAAACGCTTAAAATCCACGCAAGTTTCCACCTCCAATTCTAACTGCGATATCCTATCAAACTTGCTTGCCAGAATGGATAAAAATCAGAGAGTAAAGACGTAAATAAAAATGAAAATATTACCAGTATAAAAATGTGTCATTTCTATAAATGATACCTTTTGGTTATTATTAAACAACTGCCACATTTGAAAGCAATTTGTTCTTTCAAACCACAGCATTAAATCAAGTTTCCCTCCCGTTTCATCAGGTATGTAATAAACCTACATGATTGTTCATAGGGTAAAATTAAACTTTTATCATAAGCCTATAAAAACGGCGCTTATTGAAGTGATTAGAAACATTTCTGATTAGTTATTTTTGTCCATTTTTTCTCATAATTAAATTTTCTCATGAATCTCGTTGCATATTATAACTTTTTATTTGCAATGTAACATTTTTATACTTTCAAAATTAATCTTGGAAGATTATAGTGTAATGTTCAATATTTTAGAAGTAGATTTAGTTTTAACTTCACGACATTGTGAGGTGTAAAAGTGTTCCCATTAGTTTTGATGCTGAGAGGAGTTAGTACAAAACAATATTAGCGCACAAAAGGCGTAATTCACATTCGAAATTTTCAACAGTGCTTCGTAAATTATTATCGGAAAAGGATTTAGGAACTTTTTCTCAACGACACAAAAATGTCTAGTTTTATAGTACTATAAATTAATTAATGTTGTTTTATGGCTAACATTAAAACTAAGTTCTGTTTACACAACTTAAACGTTTTATTCATTATTTTTACGCTCTTAATTCATGTTTCTCTCTTTATTCCACGTTTTCAACATTACTGGTCCTTGTGTGCATGTTTATGTACATAATTCTAGCCGTGGTAATCATAATATGAACATTCGAATTTGTTAAAAATGAAAAATTATTTCATTCTTTTTTATTTCGGTTATAATTATTTAAGCAGACGCACAATTTACAATTCAAATTCGATGTATCAGTAGACTTCCTCAATACCCTGTCAACAACCCTAGAATCAGTGACAACCACTTCTAAGGGGAATCCATGCATCAATGCAAATTCACGATATCAACAACAAAGCTAACCTTGTAAATCATCAAATGCAAACATTTCTCACCCCGTTGTACAGAAAGAAAGTGCTGGTGTCAATCAACCACTAAGAGGGAAACGATGTTTTACAATTTTTCATAGCACCCTCCGCCACCCTCAACCGGTATCAAATGTCACGAGGGGACGACTGTCAATTACACACGCTGACATGCCTAAAACAGGAAATGGTATGGGGAAAGCTTTGCAAGCAGCGAAAATGCGTGGCAATGGATTAGGCACATGGATGAAAACTCAACGAACAAAATCACGGATTTATATACAAAATTTACGAAACTATTTTTAAAGAACGATATTGTTTTCGTTTTATTTATTAAGATATCACGGAAGTTTTGTTTCTTGAATATCATACGTAAGGAATATTTTCAAGGAGTACGCAGCTGTTTTCAAATTCCTAATACTGTAATGTACTGTCAATAATAAATTTGCAGATCCACATTTTACGCCAATCAAGCTATTCTCTAGACTCAGCAAATTAGTCAAATGGTGTTTTTTAGAAGAGGTAGTAGTTAGTGGTAGGATTTTATATTATAAAACACAAAAAATGCATTATCTCATATGAATCAATAACAATAAAAGGTTGAAATAAATAATTTATTACTTGATGTAAATTCTTCACTACTTCACAATTTTGTCAAAATTAGATATTGTTAAAGGAAAACCTCTCTTTGACTTTATGCAAATGATCATTCAAAATTCGAATTAAATATAATGAATCATCCAGCGATCATTTCTGTTTTTTCGGGCTGAATTTGTAATTTACAAAACACGTTAATTTCAGGTCAATGATACCAAATGCTTTCCAAAGCTCAGGAAAACTGAAACGGTCGTGGGCGAAGGGGTCAGCGAACGCCGCCACAGCATCTGAGATGAGAGGTAGGCAGAGCGTTTTGTTCCGCCGTGCGCGACAACGGCAACAGCAGACGAGAGAGCGGCGGCGGCGATGGAGACGTCTCAGAAGCAGCGGGGGCGACGCGACGTCGGTGCGCGGCAGGGAGAGGCGACGGTGGTTTAACGGCGTCAGCGGTGACGTCAGAGGCAGCGGATCGCGGCAGCAAGGGGGCGATGAAGTCTATCGTTTGAGTAAGAGAAAGAAAAGGAGGAGGAGGAGGAACATGAGGAATAGGACGGCCATGAGGGTGTAGAGGGTGGGGCGGAGGCGGGGACGGAGGCAGGGGCGTAGAGGGGGGGGGGGGGGCGGGGGGGGGGGGGGGGGGGGAGGCGGGGGCCGAGTCGGGGCCGAGTCGGGGCCGAGCGGGGGCCGAGTCGGGGCCGAGTCGGGCCGAGTCGGGGGCCGAGTCGGGGGCCGAGTCGGGGGCCGAGTCGGGGGCCGAGTCGGGGGCAGAGTCGGGAGGCAGAGTCGGGAGGCAGAGTCGGGAGGCAGAGTCGGGAGGCAGAGTCGGGAGGCAGAGGCGGGAGGCAGAGGCGGGAGGCAGAGTCGGGAGGCAGAGTCGGGAGGCAGAGTCGGGAGGCAGAGTCGGGAGGCAGAGGCGGGAGGCAGAGTCGGGAGGCAGAGGCGGGGGGGGGGGGGGGGGGGGGGGGAGAAGGCCCAGGGTGGGGGGGGTGGCGACGGGCGACGCGAGCGGGGCGTAGCGGCAGGGTGGGCGTGTGGCAGCGACCTCCACCTTCCGGCGCGCGTCCGTCCGTTGCCCGAGGCCGTGCTTCCTCCCGGGGCGCAGCCAGGCGCGCGGTGCATCTCGTGCGGGCAGCCGCCGCCAGACGCGCGCCGACGCCGCCCGAGTAACGCGGAACTAATTTCGCCCCGCGCGCGGCCGCGTGCATAAACATCGCCGCCCGACCGTTAGGCGGACGGCTAATTTGTATCCACTATACTCCACTTAGAGGCGTATGTAAAGCGCTCGAGACAAAACGAGATTTTTCACGTGGAGAAACCCCGAGCAGCGGGTGCGTTCGAGTATGAAGTTGCGAGCCCGCAACGAAGCTTCGTAGATGAGATGTCTGATATTGGAATCGATACAGAGGCGGATTTTAGACCCTTTTTCAATCGTTTGACAACACGAGTAGCATGCACGCTGACTGCTATGATCAGTCGTTTCAGCCGTTTCGCCCAAAGAACACCAGGGAGGGGACATGACAGTACTTTTAACAACGGGCTGCGTACGGCTCGCCATCGCATCTTCTCCATTGTTCCCCCACTCCCTCCCGAAGACCCAAATTACACGCTTCCTTTTGACAGAGATTTAGCGAACGCACGCGTGCGTACGGCGGCTTCTGAGGCGACACACACGCCGAGTGCATGTTCGCGTTCGCTGGCTCCCGAAATCGTCAAAAGGAAGCGGGTCTAAGAACCGGGCGATGTGCTCATCCCACAAATGAAAGAGTCGCGCAGGCATCATCAATTCTGGATGAATCTGTACGAGAGGAATCACCAACACAAAAGAAGATACCGGAGTGGCAACCTTACAAAGGTCGACTTCAATGGCACAGTCATTTGGGGGTGGTAATTCAACCGCTCAAGTTTAGACGTTGCCCCGCTGTCGTGTGATTGTGACGTGACGGCAATAGCAACGCACAGCCGCAATGAACTATATCAAAACTGCATATACTCCTATTTAATTATGGTGGCTACTGACGTCTGAACACATAGGACACAATTATCCCACCGGAAGCTTTCTTGCGCCTTAAATGTTTGGGATTGAAGCTCCCGATTGGATAACCGCGTCCCAGCTGATCAAACTTCAGAGGTCACTAAAATTAAATAGCAGAATAGTGATATGAAACTCGAGAAAATAATTATATTTATATTAATACTTTTACAACAATTACTTTTCACTTCCACTTTATCACTATTGCCTCATCTTTCACTCTTAGCTCCAAACTGAAAACATATGACCAAAGTCCATTTTTATACAAGTATTTTTAACAAACTTAGTTAACAGAAAGCATACGACACTCACGAAGAAATGAATGTAATGAAGAGTAAAGTACAAGGAAGATTACGAATAGTATCACTAAAATGTTATTTCAACAAACCAACATCAACAACGTAATGAGACTCCATAAACGACTCTAAATTGTCAGATACAAGTAAAGTCGAACGAGACCGCCAACCGTTGCGAGTCCTCAAGCTCAAGCAACACATTACATCGTCGAAACCTTCATACCGGCAGGTCCGACGGCGCCATTCATCACGCAGGTGTTCGCCCGGCTCGCGGGAAGCCCCGGCGAACAGAACGCGTTCAGACGCTACCCGCCCGCGGGATCTGGCAAAGGAGGGGCAACACGCGCCGCGGGGCGGGGCGGGGCTAAGAGAGCGGAGAAGGACGCGGCCGGGCAGAGCGAGCTAGGCGAGAAGAGAGGCCAGCGACGGACGGGAGCGCGCTAGGCGAAGCAGGACGCGGGAGGAGGGGGGGGGGGGGGGGGAAAAGGGGGGGGGGGGGGGGGGGGAGAAGGGCGGGGTCCCGGCGCACGGCGTCACTGCACGCGCGCAGCCGCTGCCGTCGCCGCCGCCGCCGCTGCATCCGCGAGCGTGGAGGCCTTGGACGCGCGAATAAACAAACGCACGTGGGCGCCAGCCACCGCCGCGCTCGCTCGGCCGGGCGGCACGCGCGCAGCTTTGCGTCTCCTGCGACGCCACAATCCCCCATTGGGGGAGGGAGTGAGGCAACGAAATACACAAACAGAATTACGGAAAAAGATTTAAAAAAATAGGGAGAGGGAGAAAAATAGGGAAAGGGGAAAGGAACTAAAAAAAAAGAGAGAAAAAGGTGGAGACGAAAAGGAGAAATGGCGAAGCCAACAGACAGGAAAAGAAAGTCTTGCTTCCTTCCAGCGCAAGGGTAAGGGAAAGAGAGAGAAAGGAGGGGGAGAGAACAGAGAAAGAAAGAGGGGAGAGGAATCCGAAGGCTCTTCTACTGCGAAATAAAATCTTTATCTCTGAAGATTAACTTGAAACAAAATTTATTTTCACCAACAGAACGAAAATATATTAAGTTGTTTAGCTATACTTCCGTTTCTACAGCTACAAAGGGGCGCACCTTCATTTTTTGTCGGTAGTATTGTACAGCACAGTACAGTACGAAACGTTAATGATACGTTTTAAAGAAATGCATAAACAGTTGAATTTCAATTACGTCCAAACAAGCGCATGTTCTATAATATTACAAAACACTGTAATAATGCTTTGAATTACCTAAAACCATTCATAGCAAAATAGTTGTGGAAAATTCCATCTCACTAACACCGTTTCAACAGTGCAAGCGTTCCCATAAGATAAATTAGACATCTAAGCGAAAATCAACGGTCAAGAAGCATTTTTGGAGCCTACTATACACAGTGACGATCCAATATTTCCTCAGAAATAAATTCCGCAAGGGGCGATGCCAAAAGAGATTCAAACGGGTGCAGAGCTGCTGAAGGGGAAGGGTGTGGAAATCTTGAAAATCGCTTATAATGCTACAGGATCATGGGTGGATTAATTTTATTGCTTTCTCCCCCAAATAATCCCAGCTTTCGGAGAGGGAGAAATTGCAACTCTCCCTTCCAGACCCGTACTTCATTTTCAGCATCCATTTAACGTTTAATTGTACTTTCACACCAAAGATACTCAGGTGTGAAATGGTAAAATATTCACACAACAGGATCTTAACCACCATGGCCCTTGAGGAGATGCAGGAATGACGTCATTTACCACCAAGGGGACCTAAACGGAATTTCACGTTTCGCAAGAATGACGCCGCAGGAATTCGATGGAAAATTTTCGCTGACTAAACACTATTAAAAAAGGCCTGGGTTAGTAATTACCTTTCATTTCTCGACAAGAGTGGCGTATAAAGAATTTTCTCGACGAGAGTAATGTCGATTCCATTACTCATCGTACATATCGCCTACATTCGTCATAAAGGGTTCTCATGCATTCTACTCATTCACTCAACAAAAACAAATCGCATCCTAATTCCAAAAGATTCATACGAATAATTTGGAATCTTCCACTACGGAAAGGGGAATCAATAATATTTAAGAATTTCCTACTGTACACCTGGATTTATGTGGAATATACGAAGCATTCGTAGTAATGACCACCATAAAATCTTACACTCGCAACATTGCCGTAAGATCATGTCATATAGTGATGAGGTTGCCGTAACATTCGCAGAGTACTAATATCCGATAAATAGTTAATTGAGGAACCTAGACGAAATGCGCAACTAAAAAAAATTTCTCTCAATCGTGCCAATTACGTGACCAAGAGTACTTAGTACTTATGTGTCAAACAACAAACGTCTGCATGATAATACCTACATCTTGCACAAAATGTGGGTGGTGGTAGCACAATGTAATAGCCAAAGATGGAAATATCCGGAGTCTACAGAAAGAAAAAACTGGGATTAGAAATCAATTGTTTTTTCGGAACAAATTCAATATACTGAAAACCTTTATTTGAGATAAACCGGAAAGAGCAACGGCTCCCCATCCGGAAGAAGCGACATCGCGCGTAACACGCCCCTTACGGCAATCCACGCGCACCGAAGGGAACACAATCTGCTCTGGGGAGGAACGTAAAGTGGTGGGGTGTGAAATGTACGGATCGAAATGTAAGAAACAAAGAAGCATTTAGGTCGAAAGGGGTAGAGCAGAGTAGGGTAGAGGCGGACGGGTGGGGAGGGAAACCGAGGAGCGGAGTGGGAAGGGCGGTGGGTGGGCGAACGGCGCGGGGGGAAAGGCACAGGGTGGGGGGAACAAACGCGAGGGCAAGCGCGAGGGGGCCGGGGAAGAGCGGAAGCGAGATGAGACGAAGCAAGTGGGACCGAGTGGGGTAGGAGCAAGGCACGAAGGGACACAAAGGATTGCAGCGGGACGTCAAGGGGAGTGGTGTGGTGCATGATGTGTGGTGTGTGATGTGTGGTGAGGGATGTGCGATGTATGGTGTTATATGGGGTTGTGTGGTGGGGTGGGTGATGTGGGTTTGATTTCGAGCGCATCAACTGCTAAGGTCATTAGTACCGTAATCGTAGTGCATGGTTTTATTGCGGACGGTGGCGGTGATCATTCCCCGCTGGATGGTGAGGTCGGGCGACAACGACCCCGTCGGCTTGCGGGGTTTTACCCATCCAGGTACCTACACCAGCGGGGCATCGCCCCAGTCGGGACAAGCTGTAAGCTCCCGACTGGTCTCCCGGCGAGTGTGGGCATGTAAGTGTGGGTGTAAGTAACGGGTGAGAATAGGACAAGGAAAAGGAAAAGGAAGCAAAGATCGCGCCCGATCCATGTCCCTTTTCTTAAGATACTGTTCGGGCCCTCGCCTGGTATTGATCGAAAAAAAACCTACGGAAAGTACCGATCAGAGCAGCCGGCCGCTAGAATTCGAGACAGCCGCTGAACTCGACCTAGCTATCTAATTAGGGTCCAAAATCCTGCCACCGTCGGGACTCGAACTCTACGACCTCCAGGTCACTGCAGTGTTATCAATCAACGCCCTGAGCTAGCTACGGCGCCGTGGAGAGGGTGATGTTAAAGAGTCCCTGGATACAGAGAGTAACGCATTCGTTTGCGCCACCGGTGCCGCCAGTTTATATCCAGTTGAACTAAACGGTAAGTTAGGAACCACCAATCTGCCAAAAACCACTGATAATGTACTAGAAGTTCGTGATCTGGGCTGTCCGGGTGACGTCGCGTCGAACGCTGGGGTGCCGAAGTTTCGACCGACATATCGCGGTCCTCTTCAGGGCTGTACTGCCGCGCTGTACTATCACGCCTCTACCGGGAGGATATATACAAACACTGTAAGCAGTACAGCCCTGAAAAGGACCGCGATATGTCGGTCGAAACGTCGGCACCCCAGCCTTCGACGCGACGTCACCCGGACAGCCCAGATCATGACTCTGGCCGCGGAAGCCTACGATACCGTACTAGAAGTTCCTCATAATGCCTTCGCCTGTTATCATTTGTCGTCAACTCCTGGATGCTGCCTGTCGGGGCTATCGCGTGAAATGATTCAATGGCAGCGGCGGGCTACTTTCTGTATCCAGGGACTCTAGGCGATATGTTGTGAAGTGTGTGCATGACTGGGCGCCGGGGTGCGCTGAGAAAAGAGGGGCGGGGCTGCGCCATGCGCTGTGGACAGAGCGTGGCGTGAGCGAAGTGGAGAGAGGACAGGCGGACTTCGTCCCAGCGCGTCCTCTGACCGCCCCCCCCCCGCCTGCGCGCAGGCCGTGGAAACGCGATAGACGCTCGAACTTGGGACGAGAGGCAGCGGAACATTCCGAGAACATTCCAACGACGAGATCGATGGCGCGTTTCTGCTCTCGCGGGCTTCCCTCTAACAGCGATGTTGTTTCTGAGATAAACCCAAGTTTTGCTGCGAACTTCATCGGGAGAGGTGGAGTGCGATAGTAAGGCGAGAGTTGCTGCAAAAGGGGAAGGGGGAGAATCTTACAAACTCCATCGCACTCTTTCAGGCCGAAGCTTTGAGTCAAAACGATTGGCAAGTAAAAGAAGTATTTCTGAAGAACTCAGATAAAAAAAATTTTTCTTCAGTCCAGCTGAGACATTTAAGAAAAGCAAAGCGATATTAATTTTCGTATTCTGACATTTCGTTTAATTTAATAATAGCGCCTTAACATGAATAAAAGTTGAAATGTTTTTAATTCAAAAGTGTATTAGAAAAATTAAAAGAAGTAACAGATAAACGTCAAGTTTTTTTTCAGCAACAGCGATAACATTTGCCGTAGCAACCAAAATCGTACGTGGTGCATCCGGAACGTAAGTTTCCCTAGAACCTATGTAGTCAACATTGTCATACCGTGAGATTACGATTTGTATCTGTGTTGTAAAAGTACTGCCGTCTGGGATAAGTACCAGTGTTTGACAGCCAACCAGCAACTCTGCGACATTTATGTGTAATACTGACCGGTCAGGAATATCTTTAGGATAAGAACAAGATGGAAATCACTGGGGGGCGAGATCCGGACTATAGGATGGTCATAGCGCCGGCCATACACGGCTCGACTCACATCATCTGCAGCAGTTCCGCTGGGAGGTGTCTGACCATCCACCCTACAGACCGGATCACGCCCCCAGCAAACACGTCATTTTCACACCAGGTAAGAGCCATATTAAAGAAATTTTTTTTAGAAATAAATCAACATTATAACCCATTCATTTATTTTCTCACAAATAATTGAGATTCTCTGTCGCAACTTTTCCTCACAACCGCATTCCTCGCAAAACGCATCCATATTCATACTCCCAAAACGTCTTTATCAACGTCACGAATCTTTACATCGCGGCCGGCTACCAGTTCCGCGAACAGCCAACGCTTGCATAAACCCGTCCAAAATTAGCCTGGAGACAAGCAAGATTCCTAACAGACGAAAAGCCAGCCTGGCGCCAGCCACTGCCCGCCGCCGGACTTCGCAGGGGCGTTTCACAAAGCCGCCTGCGTAACAAAGGAACGGCGGCGGCGGCGGCGGCGAAGGGGGCGTTGCCTACCCTCCCTGAGAGCAGAGACTGTTCGGAAGGCGCCGCCAAGTCCCTTTTGAAGCGCTCGTGCAATACCTAGAAATGTTGCCATACACGGTCTTCCTCGTCTGTTCTTGCAAACCGCCATGCCTGGCGTATAAGGAACATTTTCAAGGTGATGTGGGAAGGGCTTCATTGTATCAGCTCAACGTCCGGCATTATGGATTGTAGTGAAAATAAGATGGGAAAACGAACGACTAAGACTAGTTCTCGCTTGTTCAGAGACTGTCCCGACATTCGCCTGTAATTTATCCGAGGAAACTACGAAAACGATCGTCGAGAGAATTCCTATGTAAGCAATGGACCCGCCAGAGTAATGAAGTTTCTGTCGAATTTCCTGCTCTGATTCCTCACGGCCTTCTATTTCAGCTGCGGCCTCATGATTAACGATTTTTGTTTGCGTCTTGGGTATTGCGACAAAGGTACCTTCTAACGTCCAGGGCGCTCAAAAGCGCGCATATGGCACCCGCCCGCCCGGCCGTGGAGACTTTCACCTGCCCGGCAGGCGGAACGCGCCGGCACGCGGTGCGGGGGCGGCCCTTCACAATGGCATGAGGTAACGGCCGCCTCCGCTAATCACATGCATCACCGCCCGTCTCTCCGCTTCGATCCCCGTGCGTCTTTGACCCACACCCAGCTCAGCTCCGACCCGCTTCACGTCCCTCTACGCCTCCACTCCATCCTTTTGCCACTCCACTTCCTCCGTCTCGCATCACCTCTTTCATTCGTCTCCATTTCATATTACTCCGACTCCATCTGTACCTCCGTCTTGTTTCATTTCCCTCTACGCCACCACCCCATTCCACTTCACTCCGAATCCATCTGCATCACCGCCCCGCTTCACCTCTTCCTTCGCCTAAAATCAGTCTTCGTTCTCTTCCCCCCCACTTCGCTTCGATATTCCTCCGCTCCGCACCCATTCAGGTCTCGCCGGCGTCTCCACCCCGTCTCGCAGCGCTCCGCCTCCGCCATGCGAAGGACGCGAGGGCAGCCCACGCGAGAGTCGCTCGTCCGTGCCAGGCGCCATTCCGAACATTCCTGGCGGAACGCAAACAATCCCACTAGCCCCACGGCGGCCACGGGGAAGTCATTAGCAGTCCGCAGCAATCGCTTCCGAGGAAACGCTCAAGAGGCCGAGAGTTTGCACAAATTGCGTAGGGGGGTAAACGACTGTAATGTGTTTCAAGGGGGGCGTTCCGAGAAAGTGACGTGTTTCCGAACGAGAAATCTGAAATATTTCGGTAAATTCCAAGTAACCGGTACGTAATACTCGTTATACTGCAAAATATCATCATTACCATCATGATCATCACCGACGAAATAAGTCGTTTTAGAGTCGGGCTCTCTATGAAGCCGCTTATCCTTCCATTAATAGAGGCTTCTGTAAGGTCCTTAATGTCAGGACATGGAGTCTTCTAATTCATTTCCGTAACCAGTGATAACGCCACATTCAAGTGACTTTACTTGTGTGGGAAAACTTCACACATTTCCAAATTTGGGATAAAAACCTACCACTATCACCAGGCAATCGAACTCAAGGTCAGGAGAAGAACTTCCAGATAGTTGGCTGGTATTAGCCATCTCATGAAGTGGTCATTGCACAATACAAGTGTCAATGTAAAAAGAGTTTTTAATGTAACCACGTAGTAGACTCTCCTTCATTTTTCTGTCCACAAAGCCACATAAACAAATTTTGTTGAATTCAATAACACTGGAGACTTTTCGATTAGATAGATCTCTGACATTACTGACTATAATAAATACTAAGGTACTTCTACATGCTCCTATTTCTTCGCCGATCGTGGGCGGCATGCTCTCCCGCGCCTTGAAATTGTGAATTTGTTTAACAATATTTAAATTATCGTATATTGTTAAAAATGATACAAGGGACTCAAAGACTAGCATTGAAATCGATTCTAACATAAATAGTACTACTAATAGAAATATATATATATATATATATATATATATATATATATATATATATATACACAAATATCTTTTTTTCGAATAGTTTATGAATTAAAATACACAAACTGAAACTAAAGTACAGATTAAAGAGCACATTAACGCAAATAAATTAATTTGTTTAATAAAACGAATAGTAGCCATAAATCTTAATGCAAGGCAATGCCTCCAATATTAAATCTAAGGTGGGTCTCTCATAAGGTGAGCCAGTCTTGAAGAGCGGGAATTTATTGACCTTATTTTTCCTGTTTTAAATAGCCATTTTTTAAATGCCCCCCCCCCCCGTACACACATTCCACGTCATCGCTTAGCGCTGACGCAATACGTTCGCTGGAGCATCCAGCCGCCCCCTGACGTCCGACGTCTGCGCAGGACACGCCACCACCACTGCTGCGCGGCGCTACGTCACATCCCAGCGGCGCGAGCGCAGCGCGCTGGTTATTCATCGGCCGCTGCATTCCGCTAACGGTAAAAGAAGGAAATCGGTGGACGGCCGACTTCGCCAGTGCAAGCCGCGGCGGCAGGCGCTGTCCCGTATTCCAGAGGACGGTCCCGGAGAACCGGTGCTATCAGAGTTGAGATACGACCAATGTGAATTCGCTTATTTTTGGTATTTTCAGCACTACAGCTGAATGGGTGGGGAAAATGCCAGATCGGTACCTCGTGTATGCTCCCCATACTAAACCTAATCCTAATCTATATTACTAATTTCCAATGAGCACACAAATTGAACGAAAGCTTTGTAGACTCCGGCCATGTGAGATGTTTATGGTTTCCTAGATACTCAAACCGGGGCAAACTCCAAAAAACAAGAAACAGCATAGATTCTTTCTGAAAAATGCAAATGTTTTATCGTGTTAATCTGCCTATTCTCATACAGCGCGTACCGTTAACATTGCCGACGCCATGCAACAGAAAGGTTTCAAGATAGAGGCCGCGCGCTATTATATACTATTTTCTATTCACATGTTGCGTTAAGGAATCGCAACTCTTCGGATAGTTTTACTAGATAAGGTGACATCCATAAATTACGTGAGGCCTTTAGGGGGGGAAGGGGGTCAAGCTAATCTCACCTAATCTTACGAGGGGGAGACGGGGAGTCCTCGCAATTATCACGGTTTGTTTTTTTCGCTAAAAAGAGTGATAAATCGCAAGAAAACTGAGACAAGTTAAGTAAAACACATTTCTATACAAAAATTAACTAAATCTTGCACAATAATTTTTATCGCGGATATGTGAATGTACTCTGGTTATCTCTCAGGTTGATGGGCATCCGACGGTCGCCGACCTTGAAAAGCATGACGGAAAATGTTTGCTCCCTTCCTTATTCGCCACTGCGTACCCATTCAACGCCTTCATCCGCATGCCCTATGACCTCCATTGCCCAAGTGTACTTGGGGATCTAAAAACGAGATGCTGCAATACATGCGGTCCACAGTGCAACAGCTGGGCCAGCCCGCGAAGTGCGACCCTCACAGATCGTAACACGTCGAGCTACTGAGCTTCTGAGTGCAAGCGACAACGATTTTTCTGGTTGAATCACAGCGAAATTGAAGGACCAGATGAATTTATGGAAAATCATTTGGTCATGGTTCCAGTACTCACTCTTGAGACCGCACATGAGTCCCCGTTGACTGAATTACATTGAATTATGGCAGTGTTTTTAGCAGTGCAATAATATTCACTGTAATTCAGTCATTCTATTTTCTAAATATAAGTCATAAGTAGTCTTAAATAAATATAATTAAGCAAATTATGTTTTTTTAATAAATCCCAATGCAATCAATCACAAATAACAGTATTTACATTAAAAATACGCATTTAGAAAAATCTCACGTGAGATTATAAGAGGGAAGGGGGTCGAGCCAAATCTGACTAAGGGGGAGGGGGGCCCAAAAAATCACCAAAATCACCTTATATAATTTATGAACGTCCCGTAAAGAACTGTTGTACTGTGTACCCTTAAACACCATACTATGTTATTACTGTATACGTGAAGACCGTTCTAATTAAAATATTTAATTTGTTGTAGTGTTATCGACAGCATTTTATTTGTTGTTTTTGAGCAATGTGCGTGCTTATTTTTGGAAAAATATTCTCTGTTTCGCAGCATTTTTGGTGCTCCAGACCACTAGTGGAAACTATTTTTACATTCCTGTTGCTTCGCTACTGGGTTGCTCACCACTATTCAATTAGTGTATTGTTCCTATCCCCAGAAACCGAACACAGTTCGTGTACTTCTCTTTGAATAGTCCTTTCGTCAGGATATCCACTCGCTTTTTTTGCACGTGTTTATTCCATAGGTGAAGAATTCCCAATATTCCATAGGTATCAATTCTCACCTAATAGCATCGCCCGAGAAATACATACGAAATCGTTTCACCTTCGTTTGCGTACTCACGTCAATATTGACTTTTGGTTTCACTTCTGGGAAACCAATATTTCATTCAGTAGCAATATTGTGTCTCGACTCATGTTCGAGTTGAGTCGGATATAAATAGTTATTTTTAAAAAGCTAATAACATGCACTGGGTATATTAATTCAAAAACGTCTTAACAACAAATGCTTACGACTCATAATAAATGTATATTACGTCATTTCTTCGTTACGTAATTTTCACTATTTACATGGTCTCGTTGTTTCGCTACTAGATAGCACACACTGATATCTATAAATCAGTGGAGAATGGTAATCATTGATTAAATCCATATCCATTCAGAAACTCCACGCTCGGTGTCAGGAAAACGTATTTCGTTGCTTTTTTGTCACTGGCTTAAATGCAGATCAATTCAATTGAAGGGGGGCCATACAATGACCGTTTCTCACGATTAACCACACGCGCCTGTAACCAGAACTTGAGAGATTTTATTCTCGTTTCCATGGCTGTCCGTATCCTGACAGTCGGGTGCAAACTGCGTTTCGGATTCCTCTACAGGTCACGATGCCCCCGCCAATAAAAAAAAGGCGCAACTTTTTCCGTCATCCCTCTCCAATCGCCGATCGGAGAACGCGCGAAACAGTTGTCCCGGCTAAACTACGCGTCTGTGGGACGTCTTCGGAACCACGGTTAAGCACAAGCCGCGAAAACACGGCCGTGCAAACCAGTCCCGCATCATATGGGCCTCTTAGCATGAGCCGGCGCAACGTGCGATTGGAAACCGCCCCCCTAGTCGCAACCAACGCAGCAGCCTCTGCGGCCCGAAGGGAGGCGCCAGCGAGCGGCAAGTGGGCGACGCAGTGCGACTGGAAAGTTCCGTCTCCGTCTCGCTCACTCCTTTCCTCCAGGCCGGCCCGCTGCTCTCTCGGGCGAGCGACCTGACACGACGGGTCTGTCTGGAGGCGCCGCGCGGGCAACTTTCCCCCTCTCCTCGAGGCCGCCGCCGCCGACGTACAGGTAGAGCGAGGGTGTCGGGCGCCACGCCCATCGCCAGATTAGACCTTCCCCGGCGCCGCAGCCCTTACTTCCACGCCCACGGGGATGGGCATTTCTTCTCCGTTTATCGGCCTGGGCCCAGCCGAGTGGCCGCCCAGGGCGGCGCCGTGGAGACCGTGCCTTCCCCCGTTCGTAAATGGGCAGCATTTGTGGGCAACATTTTAAAATTTTCTTAATCTTCTTCAAAATAAACCTTACGTATTTATTTTAATATCATTAACAATGAACGGATTTGAAAAAAATTTAGACGCTTATTTTTAAACCGTTATCAATTTAAATACACAAATTTGTAGATAATGTATTAATTAAATAGATATTGGAAAAAAACGAATTTGAAGTGCTCCCTGAATTTTAAAAAACACCTCCATACCCCTCTTAAACGTCTCACGCATGTTCAGGATACGCAGCAGCTTTACTCTACTGTTTTAACCAGAAAACATGCGCGTTTGTGAACACAAAGACTCCGTCACAAACTGTCACGAACGAAACCCGTCGGCTCCAGATATTCTTCCGGATACTTACTTGGCAGTGTTCTTCAAACCCTGTCCCGAGTTCAGTCCTTTCATGATGCGCTCTATACTGAGCAAAGGCGAACAACGGCGGAGGTGAGTGCGGAGGTAACATCAGGCTGCGATCGAAATGCAAACACAGGATGCGGGAAAATTCCAACGGGTAAAATTGTCAGTATGACCAACACGTTTTGCTCGTCGACGCCGTCTTGCGATTGAGAAGAGACAATAACTTGTGCCTTCTCGTGGCAGAAACACAACCCAGTCCCCAACGGCGGAGAGAAATACCTAAGAAATAATACGTATCTCCATCCAACTCCACTGATCTATCTTTCTTTCAAAGTATATCTCAATAAGGTATTCCCAAAGAATGAATGGCCCAGGCGTTAAGGTTTTTCCTCTTTACCGTTCTACCTGCGTAGGCCGTAACCCCCTTCGTGACCCATCACGTGGCGGAACTCAGAAACACAACACCGACCACCGAAAAATTATATTTATCTCCGTGTACCACCTTTGATCTATCTTTCCAAGTTCATCTCAAGGAGGTAGTATTTATTTCCAAGAAAATGTGATAAAGGTATTTATCACAGGTGGCTATTCATTTCCTGGAATAAATTTCCATGACTTTTCCGGTTTTTTTCTGGGCATTTTAAATTTTTTTCTCCGATTAGACTTGTAGAGTTTTTCACACTATTAAATAATATTAAAGCAAGCCTGATACTAATTAGGAAGTTCACTGATTTCACTGTAAAAGTACAAATTAAAAATAAAATAAAACTTAAATCACAATAAAAAAGTTACTTTTTGCTAGACTAATTTTTTCAAGGAATAAAACTGGGTTATAATCGACTCTATATTTTCCCTAATTTCTAACGATTCTTCTACAAATTCCTCGATTTCCTTGATTTTCTCCCGGTTTTCCAGGTCTTCCAGAAAGTGGTAACCCTGATCAAGTTTTTTTCTCATCTGTACGTTCTACCTGCGCGTGGCCGCCACGCCCATCGTAGGGGTAGCCAAGGTTTCCCTGGCGGTGTAGGCTGTCTACACCGCAAGAGAGACTTGCCTTCACTTCACAGTTGTAGTGGAGACTCTAAACTCAAGAGGTGGGCAATCACTTGGCTGGAAAACTTGCCCCTATCACCAGCAGAGCGGCGGAATTCAAACTTTGCCCATTCGGTGGCTAAGATTCGTGAACCATAATATTCGCCTCTGTCCTCGCATCGCGCCTTCCAATATCTAGCGAAGTTTGTATTTTCCCACAGAGAATTCGTTACCAAGGAATCCAGCTTTTTCTCATATTCTTGTTCTAGTTTCGTGTCTGTCGCCCCGCCCGACGGACGCCCAGCTCCCCCACGGGTTCCTGCCTTCTTTGCGATCGAGTCTTCATCTACCCACACAGGCAGAGACCGGTGTAGTGCATTGGTTAGACTTTGCGTTCGGAAGATCGGCACATTTCACATACGAACATTCAACACCGTGGGAAACAACGCAAATTCGTCTAGATATTTTGACACACGTTCTTTCATGGAGTAGCAAAAGCCTCCGTATAATCTATTTGATATCATTCTCACTTGAATATCCGTATAACTTCGCATAAAAATATTCAACTACTAAAACCCACAGCCTTAGTAATGACGACCCCAAATTCACAAAAATTATTTTATTTTATGTCGTGAGGGGGAAGACTTAGTTAGTCCGATCCAGGGGATGGTGGTCTCGCCTGCAAGCACTTATTCTTAAAAGTAGTAAATAGTTAATTTCTGGCAAAACACACACACACACACACACACCTTTACCCATCTTCAAATTTACTAGCAGAACAAAATACTGGCAAACTCAAGGTGCCCCTCCTATTCAGAACAACATCAACTGCGGACTTTCAGGATTTTCAGTGAGGCTCAAACCTTACAAACAACCACAGATCGGACTACTCCGTGAATCCACATGCGCATGCGCAGGACGCGGCGTGATATCAGGTCTCGAAGTGAGAAAGGTTCCATTTTCGTCTCGACGGCATTCAATGCTACCCAAAAATCCCACAGTCAGACCGGACAAGGTCGTCGAAGCTGTTGATATCAAACATCTCTATACAATCTACTATGTCAAATGTAAATTGTTCGCCACGTTCCTCCCAACACATTCTGACCACACAAGGGCAAACTGGATGGCTGAACTCTTGAAAAGGTCAAGGATAGCATGTGCACTACCAACAGAAAATTCTTATAATTTTACCAAGATTTTCTTCTTCTTTCTTTTCAAAAATCCGTATTCGAAGATATTTAAGTCACTTCGCAAGCATTTACTGCAAGGATGCAGGACACCGTGACTAGAGCGTAGCATATTCCAGTGTGTAAGTTCGCGCGAAAGTGACATAAATTCTTTCTAATGACAGATTATTTGATTTTCTCGATCACGTTTAGCAGCATTCATTCAAGAAAAGCGATTTCAGATCATTCAAGAAAAGCGACTAAAAATGCCTTCACTGAGAGCGAGTCATCACCTGATGAAGTTCGTTACCGCATCGAAAACGTCCAGTTCTTTCTCGCCCATCTCTCAAATCAAGAGGTATTGGCTCAAGCATTCAGATCGCAAGGACATGGGGCCAATCACTGAGCTTCTAATACTGAAGTTACTTCACCGGGACATATACTACATCACATAGAATTCATTTCTCCCGTTATAACACGGTCTATCAGAAACCATGTTGCGGACCACAAGAGTATCAAAGAATACATTTTCAGGCTCCCTGGACTATCGCCATCATCATCTGTGAGTTATCAGCAATGGACAGACCAAGGATTCAACTCAACCTTCATCAAATTCTCCCGCAACAAGTACCCTGTCCCCACGGGTCCCTTCTCGCCTTGCACTGCAGCCCCCGCACAGTGGGCGAACAATCGTGAAGGCTGCGCCCGCACAATGGGGGGACGTGCTACACCTCGAATTTCAATAGGCCGCCGCAGCATAAACAGATCTGCCACGCCCTCTCCCTTTTAGACCCCTACTCCACCTCCGATGCTTCTCTGCTCTATAGCTAGAAAAAGAAAACATTTATCACCTTACTCCCTCAAAACACAACAAAGTCTCCAGCTCCAACGCACGAAGAATGGCAAACACGTTCGAGAGCAATGCACACAATGTAAGTCGATATCTGAAAACCGATGCCGCCACTCCCACCTAGCTGTCGCGCACAGATTCACGCAACACGAAAGTGAAAACGTCATCCATCATCGCGCGTGGGCCTACCGTTTTAAATTCTAATCGAACAATGGGTTCTGCTCGGCTACTCACCGGACCGAAGGTCGCTGTTGAGGTGACAAGGCTACACCTTGCACAGGAATAAACTAGACGCAATTTAATTACTGTTTATAACCAAGCCAGCAACACCGAGCGACTATTACATATGACGACCATACAAGAAAATAGTTTAATTCAGTAGTCAGTGTCGACGGAAGAATGGTATATTGCGAAGCAACACTGATTTACTCCTACCACAACTAGCAAAAGGGCACCCCTCCCCCACCAAAAAAGGCGCAAAGCGAATGCTATTTATGTCCAGAGGCAAAACAAGGGGTCACAGCAGCAGTTGTTCAATGAATCAACTAGACGAAAAATATGATCCTACGACACTTAATTATTATATGAATATTACATAATAATTGACACTTTGCTATTACAATTATGAGATGTTTGTGGGAGGCAAGATTTAAAAACTTTGGAAAATACAGATTATACATCGGAACTATTTGAGACCACCTAGTATCACTAACTGGTTATATCTTCATTAGAAAAGAGAAAATTTCAATGAAAATATACATCTTCTGTTCAACTCATCAATTTCAATCAACAGTTTTTTATGTCGGCTTGTTTCGTGGTAACTGAACAGAAATAACTATGCTGCCGGGATGTCTCTTTAAGAAGTCCTGATCCCTCTGTTTCATCCGAATGGAAATCACACCACCTCACACCCATCAGGGCAAGCGAGACGGAGACTTTCCTGGGGGCTCCCACCGGATGTACAGCCTCCCCCAACCAACGACGGCCGCTGAAAATAATCCAGTCGCCGGCTGGATCGAACCGACAAAGCGCGGATCCGAATCAATTAGCAGGGCTCCGTAGACCACCGACGTCGCAATGAGAGCGAATGTCGTAAACATCCCGCGCGCAAGGCGTCTGCCCCCGCTGCAGCTTCAGGCGACAGCGCGAACGAGGGCGATGTCCTCAAGTAGAAGCTCCAGGGACGCGGGTTTACGGGTGAAAATGCGAGTGTATTGGTGAAGGACGAGCAAAGGTGGTAGAGGTGACAGACAGAAATGAGGGGGGAAGAGAGAGGGGAGGGGGAAGGGGGAGGAGGAAGACGAGAAAGAAAGATGAGGTAGAGGGGGGGAGGATGAAGGCACGGTGTCCACTCATTTCCTGAAACAAATTTCTCTCACATTTTCTGGTTTTCCATTTTTCACTGGTCAGGTTTGTAGAATATTTTGCAATATTTAAATAAAACATTAACGTAAGACTGAAACTAATTTGTAAAATCTGTTTTCGTCATGAAGTAAAAATTAAAGAAAATCCTCAATGAATAGAAATTGAGAAAAAACTGTCCTATTTTTTAGGAATAATATCTAGTTTTATAGACATCCCAAATTTTCCCTGGCTTCTAAGGATTCTTCCACAAATTCCCTGATTTCCCCCCGACTTTTCCAGGGCAACGAAATTCCCTGATTTTTTTCAGGTTTTCCTGGAACTGGCCATCCTGGAAGAGGATAATACGGAAGGGCGAAAAAGATACGGTATGAAAAGCCAAAAGGAGACTCTGGGAAGACGAAAGAGGCAGTGAGAAAAGGATGTGCGAAAGAACAGACACGGAAGTGATGGTGCAAGATGAAGCGGGAAGAAGGGGGCGGGGCCAGAGGTGAAGGAGGAGGTGGCGATAAGGCTCTTCGACTCCCGAATCGGACCTGGCGCCCACGCGAACCTGCTGCACGCGATGTCGGAGGGCGGTGCCGCACACGCCCACATCTCCTTGCCTCTGAGGAAGCCCTGGCTAGAGAGAAACTCGCAACACGGGGTCCGGGAAATTCTCTGGGCTGCTCGCCAAGCTATTTCTTCTATCGACTATTTCTTAAGGGGACACGAGTCACAGCGCTAGCATTCTACCTCTTGGTACCGAGTTACAAAACCCAGGTCGAACCAGAGAAATTTATGGTGGAAAAAGCGGCTTCGATGAAATTTCTTCTCGGGGTTCCCCAGTCTCCCACCCAATCATCCTTTCTCATCATACCATCATTATCATAACGATTACTTCAGGTTTAACCATAAGGCAAAGAGAGGTGCTGAAATTATAATTTAATAAAGAGTATTACCCAACTAAATTTTAGAAAGCATACTATTTCTTGCATTAAACTTCAATATTAAAGTTTTAGTTTCCAATTCAGGCACCTAAAACATTCGTGTTAGTTGCAAAAGGTGGAGCTCTAAAAGTGGTGTGTACAGTACGAAAGCAATTCTGGGAAATATCTGAAGCCCTTTGCATCTGTCACCGAGTACCGATCCCTAATTGTCCTTGTACACATACAACGTATTTGTTCCCTACGTAAAATACCCGTTTCACCTGCAACACAGATTTCCATAGCTTATTCTTGTGACCAAACCAGATGCAATCAAAACACCCATTTCATGAAATTCGGTAGGTCGTCTCTACTCCACAAGACGATCTCCCCCTTGCGACCCACCAACAGTCGACGGATGCACGACATCCCGTCTCTCCGAGGGAGGGATACGAAAACACACGAAGCCGAGCTTTGTTCTATGGACCAGTGCTAGGGGATCTACGTTGGCTCATTCACGCTTTTGGAGGGCGTGAGTCCACCGTTGGTCACAAATTACACGCGTGCACGGCGCAATAATGCTCATTCGCCCTATGCCCGCTCGGTAAACAGTGAAATAAATTGTCAAGATTACGCATCCTCACCCCACACAGCGTTTGTCCCGGATTCCTACACTAACAAATTAAGTATTTCTCTTCAGGGTGCAATATTTTCGATATCCATTCTTTCGACAATCTACCTACATACTTCAATCTAGAATCATACTTTTTTCTGACAATGAGTGTCATTTTCATAATAACCAGACTGATATCATTTCTAAGATTAATCTAATTAGAAAACGCTTCGGATATGCGAGAAAAATTATAAATTGAATTTGCAAAAATTCACCTTAATTTGCACAAAACGAAATCGTTATAAAGGAACTTTCAAATAAAGGCGTATTCAATGTGCATTGCATTTACAGATACTGATATATTTATTGTGAGTATGAAGCAGCGCTATAGATATAATTTTAATTCTGTACCTACCAATGCAATTATTTGTTTCAGATAACGTCTTAACACACTATCTTCGCCAACGACGAGAACCGTCAGCGTAGATATCACCGCTTCAAGTTCGATACCATCGCACATCCCCTCTTCTCGTTCGTATCAAATCATCACAACAGCGATACATCTGCGCTTATCACAATCACGATCTTATTATGATGTAAACCGCCTCCCGCACCCGGGAGGCGCCCACGTCGCTCGCCGGCCGTTGTTATCGTCGGCCGCCTCCGCGTCTCGTCCGTCATCCGGTCCCGCCAAGCCATCCTCCGTCCGGCCCCCGCTTCCCCCCTCCCACACTCCACATACACCGCCCCACCTCCTCTCGAGCCCGGCCCGCTCGAATTCGCCTCTTTCCGCACCGCCCCCCCCCCCCCCCCGCCCCCCTCATTCCTCCCAAACCGCCCCGCGCCGCGCCGCGCCGCCTCTCCCCTTTCTGCCCTGCCCTCTCCATTTCACATCACCGCCCCGCCCAGTTCGCGCCCCCCCCGCCCTCTTCAGCCCGGCCGCTCCATCTCACCTCATTCCGCTCCGCCCCCCCCCCTCCCCCCCCACCTTCCGCCCCGCCCCCCCCTCTTCTGCCCGGCTCGGCCCGCCCCGCTCCTCCCGAGCCGGGCGTAAATCTCCCAGGCCTCTCCCGGCCCGAGCGCCATTTGCATAGGCCGCGCCGGGCGAAGGGGGCAGGGCACGCAACTTGCACGGCCACCCGCGACGCCGCGCCCTACTCCGCCTCTCCCCGGTGAAAAGGAAGTGCGCGTGCGCACGTGTGTGTGTGTGTTGTGAATAGGTGTACGTGAACGCCGGAGAGAGTGCGCGTGTGCGAGCCCGCACGCGGGATCTCACAGGAGTAGCAGGTGAAGGCAGACACCACAAAGGGTTCGAACGTGACTATCCTTTTGACAGAGCAACCGGTCCATCCGCATTGGCGTGGCATGTCGAAATGGAGGCAGACGAATTACGTGTTTTTCAAATGTTAGCGAGAAAATGTCTGTAAAGCATTGTCTCGCTAATCGGCCATGTGAATTTCGGGAAAATATAATGAAAACAGAGTTCGTTGTGTTGGCTGCATGCAATCTTTACGGTTCTTTCTCTACTTCAGTTTAGTCTTCTCCAAACTTCGATCTAGATTCGGCATCGGACAAAAATCTGCCCCCCACCCCCCAGGGGAAATGGCAGATCCATCTGGTGCGCATGTAAGGAACATGGAAGGAAAAAAGAAATTACAGGAGAAAGTTACTGAACATATCGCATTCGCGTTTTCTTTCTTTCTTTTCTTCTTCTTCTTTTTTTTTTTATTAGGTGAGGTGTGTCAGTGTCTACTGCACTGAACTCCAATTCAGAAGCTATTGCAAGTGATTTGCAACCGTCTTATTCCAGAAACGTAATAAATGGCAATAAAATACAATTCCACACATCTTTTAAGCTGCATTGCTTCTTGAGGAGTTGGTAGGGATGTGTGCGTTCATTGAACACAGCAGAAATATTTGCCGAAAGTGCTGCTGTCCGATTCTTACGCAGATTGAAGTGTTCGTTATCAGATCATTCTGAGAATCACGAAACACTTCGGAAAGCGGTCTAGTAGATATTACAGAGGGAAGTTCACAAGGCCTCCCTGCTGAGCTTAATTGCGCGAACAACCAAACAAACATGTTTTTTAAAACATTTATTGGAGTTCCAGAAGAAATGAATAAAATTGTCGTGGAACTCGATTGTTAGTAAACCAACAATTCGGATAGCAAACATCTTTACACGTGGAACTGATTAAACGGGTTGACCGAAACGTTTATCACTACAGTAACAGTGGTGGTGAGATGAATACATGCTACCCCCTCCAACCCACAATATAATTAAAAACAATATCACATATTGATCCCATCGCCTCCAAACGAGTATTCCCATTAAAAATATACATTTTTTTTTAAAATTTCAAGTCGGCAATTCAACCTTTTTATTTCAAGCCGGTAATTTTACTGCGTCCGCGCCCTCACATCTAGATACTTCACGCGCGGCACCACAAAAAGCAGGGCACACGTATGAAGAGATCGCGGAGGGCGTTTGGCGCGAAGTCGCAGCTCCTTTAAGGCCCATTCACAATGAAAACATAAGCATAAGCATGGCGTTAAAAAGTTAGGGCCTACAAGTGGACTCATTCACAATGCGTTCGCATAAGCATAACACGTAAGACGTTAACTTAAAGAGCTTGCAAGCTTCTGTCTTATGCTTATGTCAGACATAAGGAATGAGCCAATCACAGTTCGATAACTCAAAATCGAGTATCGAAGTCGATATGCGAACTATTCGTGTGCTGCGTGGTTGTGTTTGTCGTATTTGTTTTGAAATCTCGAAATCGATTCTCATATCCAACCAATAGTAAACTAGAATGTCTCATAGCCAATAGAAACTCTTATTTTGCCAATGTTTATGTTCGACATTGTGAATACGCCAACTCTTCGCTTATGTTAATGTCTATGTCTGTGTGTTATGCTTATGTTTGTGATTGCATTGTGAATGGGCCTTAAGGCTGGGCGAAGCGGCAACGGCGGCGGTGGCCGCGCCAACAAGAAACAGCTCCCGCACTCCCGTGCGGCTTTCAGGTTATACCGTTCCCTTGCGGCGCGGCGGCGAGTCAAAGCCCCCTGGATACACTGGAGCAATCCGCCGTTCGATAAAACAAGCCCGGCTCCCGGTCGCCGCTGCAAGCGCAAGAACGGCGAAAGGGTAGCATGCACTACTGCCAGCATTTGTTTGTAAGGCTGCGTTTATGTTGGAGCAGCGATAAACGATGAGAGCGACGAGAGAGTAGGTGTTGCGAAATCGCAGCGCTGCTGTGTTCATGTCGGAGCAGTGCGAAGCAGCGCCACTCCGAATCCACCAGAGACATCTACAGGACATTCGGCGAAACTAACTTGTAAATTCAATACCAACCTTATGTAAATCACCCGCCATATTTACTTCAATTGGCTTAGGAACTTTTGGTTACCGTTTAAGTTGAAGCGCAGTAGGAGTCAACCTCAACATCATTTCCCCTATGCAATGGAAGCATTACACTTTAAGTATTTTTCTTGGCTGGATATTGGCATGCTTGGTGAGAGAGAGACTTCGCAGTCTGCAACATGCAGCAAGCAGCTGTGTGCAGCCCGCGAGAGAGTTAGTCCTAGAGCGTACGTATTTCGAAGTTTTTATACTGCGAGCGAATTTAACAGTGATTTGTTTTGGAAATGTATTGTTATTTCATATTTTTCTTGGCGTTTTCATCGATGCGTCGTCATTTGACGAAAAACTCTTCAATGAATGTGATGAGGAGAATTTTAGAAAGTCAGACACGTAAAAAAATTGTCTACCTGCCTGAAGTTGCGATGATTATAGAGGTAAGCTGCCATGGCTACAATAATGAGTGTTAATGCACATTAGTGTTTATGGAAAATTAAGTGTCATACATATAAACATATTTACATTGACTGTTAAAGAGAAACAGATGTATATTTCCAGCAGGGTTATAATTATAGTATACCATTTAGTATTGAGGTTAGTGATTGATTTCATTTGAGGAACTCAATGGCCTTTCCTTTTCTTTACAGAGAGAAGATGCCTAGTCTCTTGAAAGAAATCTGGTTGTATGTGAATGAATGTTTAAGAAAAATTATGGAATTGTGTCTTCTAAGGAGGAAAGGAAATGTATTGTGTACTATATGCCTATGTGAATCTCACAAACATAACAGTATTTTATGCCAGGTTGTATGAAAAATAAAAACAGTGAAGACAAGTGTGAAATTGTGTGAAGAAAAGTGACTATGTACAGAAAATTTCAAATGTGTGCAGTGCTCTCCCACTCTGCCAATTTCTATTATTCATAGTCTTTCTAATATTTTATTAGTCTGTCAAGTTTCATTTTATAAAACAGTTTTCAGATTGGTACATTTTCAGTATTTAAACGAGATAATAATTAATTTGAAGTAGTATTTTTTTATGGTTGTTTATTCTGTAATATAAGAAAAATATCTGTTGTGCAATATATATCATGGAGTAAATAAGAAAAATTAAAACATATTCAAATTCATTGTTATTGTCTTAAAATAAGAAAGGATTCTTCTCATTTTAATATTGTCTAAGACAATAATTTTGCCGTTAGTTCTACCAATCTTAATTGAATTCTCAGTATTTGTTTCCTATTGTCTGTAAAGAGCATATATGTGGTGGTTTGTCTGTGTTTAATTTAACTGAATGTAAAGTCTGAAGATTACACGTACAATAAACCATCTAGTGTTAAAAACATTTCCATATGATTAATATTTTAGGTGACCTCTGTTCATGTTGACTGAACAACATATCACTCTCTCCCAAAATTTGGTAAGTTTTTCATGAAATATTATCCAAGTGTACAAAGGATATCTTCTAAAATGATTGAGTTTTGCAAAGACCAATGTAAATAAATGATTTTGTATTCTGAAGTAAAAACTACTCTGAATTCCAAGGAAAATATATTATAAGGGAAGTGATAAAGGTAAATGGCATATTTGTTTTATTTAAAATTGTTTCTTAAATCTTAAACTATGACAAAACGGAAGGCTGACGGCTTTGTAGTGTAACATCTCAATATTTTGCCAAATTGTGGCTTGGGACTAGCTGATTTCAATCACTTCAATTTTGAATTAATTTCAAACATTCAATTTTCATCCTTCGAAATGTTGTTCTAGGAAATGAGATACATGTACTATCAAAAGCAATAATTTAGATAATTCTTTTTCAATAAATTTTCTAGTTTAAAAATAAAAAAAATATTCTGTTTCTGGCATTTCATTTTATTCATATTGTTCTTCAGTGATAGTTATTCACTGATAAAACATCCCAATCATTTAATTAAACTAACAAAATTAAAAATAAGTTCATTTGTTTCATTTCAAAATTTCTGTTATAAATTATACTTCCTTGAATTGCACCCACATTGTGTGCCATGGGCAGCAGCACATAAGAATTAATCATCTCAATCATTCTGGGTCAATATCTCACAACTACAATAAATTATTTTCTATAGTTTTACAAGGTGTGGATGCAATTTACAAATTCATTAATAGATGAAATGGGTGATTATGGCAAACAAAGTGAACAAAACTTCTGAGGGTTTGCAATACAAAAAAATGATTCAGAATAAAACATCACTGGCAGATGATTATGTCCTTTCACAATATAACATAAAAATGGCGTTATCCCGTAATTATTTGTATACTTGTCGTTCAGTGAAAAACGAATGTAACCTAACCTCTAAAACTTACGTGTTGTACTCATTTCTGCGGTATACAATTTGTCTAAAACGAAGCTATTGCGGCGATTTGTGTCCCTTTTGTCCCAAAATTGACTCCTAACAATAAAACAAGTGATCAATTTCTCAGCATTCATGTTATTCGACATGCAAAACACTGAAGTGTGCCAGCTGTGAAGACTGCGGAACAGCGCGATACTAGCAGCGAAAACCTACCGAAGGGTTTTCTTCGCTCTTATCGCGAGTCGCAGCGCTGATCCCGTGATCAGCGCGTTGTCAACATGAACACTTCCATCTGTTTACATGTGGACGTTCTCGTTGCTTCGCTCGTTGCGCTGCTCTCATCGTTTGTCGCTGCTCCAACATAAACGCACCCTAACATAGTCGCAGCCGTGAAACTAGCGAATGGTGAAACGCCACTCCGGTGGTTGTGTTCCAGGAACGACACTGGTTACTGATGTGGCGCGGGTATGAACTTCTCTTTTCAATGCTTAGCCGAACAGCAAAAATGCTTGCTTTACAAGCATTCATTTTTGTTTAATTTGCCACTTTGTATGGCACAATTTCATTCGGGAATGAAATCAGCATTCGTATATTTTAGGGGAAAACTACATCGCAACGCAAACCACAAAACACTAAAACGTATCGAAAAGTGAAAACATGCATATTATTGTCAAGGTTACGTACGATTATGTAATTATAAAACCGACAGATGACTCGAGTTTTTACAGATACGAACACGAATTTTAGAGGTTTCAAGTGACTTCCTTCGTTTCACACGCCTACTGTTCAATCTTCCTTTCTTAACGGATCTAACTACATGAGATCTTCCCAACTTCTCTGAAGCGTAGACACACGTATTTTGGGTTGCTTCTACGCTCTCCGACGGAAAAGAAGATAAAGGAAGAGGAAGAAAAGACTAGTTTTCTCCCTCGGATGATATGGAATTTGCATACAAACTACAGTGAAGTCGAACGTGAAAAAGCCCAGCTCCGTTCCCACAAGACACCTGCCGCGATGGAAAGAAAACGCCCAAGGGAATGTAGGACGAGAGAAGATTCGTGGCTGAAGGTCGTTCACGCAGAGACAAATGAAATACGAATCGCCATCTCGCATCAGCGAAGCTACACCAATTCCTTGTTTATTTGGTCATTTTATGTTGAATAATTTTGACCGAGTGTTTCTGGAAGTACATTACTCAAGAACGAAATGTAAACAATAAATTAGTAAAAAACAAAGAGGATACGAAAGAAGAGAACTGAGGAGGAAAAAAGAGACAAAGGAAGAGAGGAGACGAAGAAGAGTACAGGAAACGGGGCACGAAACAAGAAAAGGAGAGGAAGGATGAGAAGTTAAGAGAAGAAAAGAAATCAGAAAAAACGGGAAAATCGAAGAGAACGAGAAGGGAAGAGGGGAGAAACGAGAGAGGAGGGAAGAGTAAGCGAAGCAAGATGAAAACAGGGAAGGGACGAAGAAGCGACGTTTAGGTGAATGATTCAAACATCTCGTTCTGTCCCGCCGCAGGCTAACGCAAGGAGAAGCAAGAAGGGAGCTGCGTTATTTATTAGGCGGACGGGGCACCCAGCGCAGCGCTTCGTAGCAACTCTGCGAGCACACGCGCACGCGCCCCCTACGCCATGGCCCGGGGCGGCCAGCCTCGCCCGCATGCGGCGCGCGTTCGAACCCTCTGACACACGCACACACACACATGAACGCACACGTGAGTGCGCGGAGCGCTCGGTCGCCAGTAGCCATACCCTCACGTACGCATTAATCACTACAATCACACTTTCCTCTATTCTCTGTAATCTCCCTTTCCATTTCGATTCTCTTCTTTCCCTCCCCCTTCTCCCTTTCCCCTTCACCTTCCTCCCCGGCTTGCCCTTCTTTCTCTTTCCTCACGCACATCCGTCCTTATTTTATACAACCGATGATCGCATAGGCGGATATCAAAGCCGTTGAACTGATTTAAATACACTGAATTAACACACATCCAATACTGTAGTTTCCTACGTGTGTCTGCGTCGTGATATGTTCGGCAATAATGTTACAAGTCTCATGCCGCGACCTTCCCAGAAAACAGCTCACGCCGTCACGTCTGCTGCACGAGATGGCGAAACACGCCTCCATGGACCAGCCCACGGTCGCGCTTCCCCGAATGTGGTGATTCATTTTCTCAGCCCTGACCACCGATCTGAAGCGCTGCTGGGTAAGGGAGGACAAAAATCGTAACGTGTTCATAGCCGACTTTGATGAGGGGGTAAACGCGCACTTCCGTATGACAGCCAGCTCCTGTGTGGGTGGTCTGAAAACCATTTTAATCACAAGAAAATTGCTACGTAATGACATTGCCACACCGAAAGGCAACATATATAATTGTCATTTTTTGGTATTTAAATGTTTTTTTTCGTTCTGAAGTCAGTTTTTTTTATTATTTTTAATTTGATTTTTATCGCGGTCCAGCTCCAGAACACCGAACGGCGCTGCTGTGAGCCGCTGCTACCGTTGCTTGGCGACGCGATAATTTTTCCTGCCAGTCATCTATGACGTAGAGGCGTTACACGCTGCGAAGCGATTGGCACGAAAACAAAGGTTCGGCGGTGAGTGTGGGTGGGGGTTAAACCGCGTTTGTTTTCATTACGAACTGCACAGTGGGTTATTGGTTTAATGAACAGTTCGGACTGAGAGATAAAGACGCGAAGGTTTTCATGTTGAGATAGCCAATACTAGTAGAAATACAAAAAGCAGAGGAATTTGAATGGTTTTTATAACTTTTTTATTGCCAATGCTGAACTTCTTCTGTTGGCGGCGGGGAGGGGGGGTCTGACAGTTACATGCGGTCATTCAAGAAATACGTACTGAACGAAAAGAAAACGACTGACAAAGGAAACCACTGAAGATATTTCACTTGGGAGAACCTGTAGTATTGCATTACATTTTTGTAATTTTGTTAATTATAAAGAGAAGGCTGAATTGTGTGTACATACATTTGATGGGATAACAGATTTTTGTTACGAAATTGTACAAAGCGGGAGAGAGAATAAGTTTTGTATACCTATTAGTTAAACGGCTTCTTTACACTTTTACTCACCTTCGAAAAATCGGGAAGGTGAAAAGAAACTGGCAATACTTTAAATCTCCACAAAGGAAATCAAATGTGATTCGGTCTCAAGAACGAATTAATACAATTTCCCGAAAAATTTATAGTAAAAGGAGCATCGGCTTACGGGCAATTCCGCTAGCAAACCTTGTTTAATATATTCTCTAAATCTATTTGTCGCAACATAAATCAGCTGACCAGTGACAGTTTCACCATTACACTAACGGCCAGGATTACTGATAAACAGCCCGTGCTACCTCTAACAATACCGTCGCTGCGCAAAAACACGACTCATAAAAGCAAGGGGTGCATATGGCACGCAATGAATGGAAACCATAACGGTGATCTGATGAAACTAAGCCAAATTGTTTGGACACAAAATTCGTTAATTTTAGGTATTGAAATGTCGAATTTATTGTTTTCATCGGATAATTCACAATGCATTTGTTTGTTTCGTTACATGCTCAATCGGAAAGACAATTCGGCAGGGGAGAAAGCACCTCAAGACAGAAAGATCGTCGGAGTCTTGCATTTTCAGAATATATTTTGATAACGGTTCTCAAGAAACTTTTGTGCTAGAGTGACACTCGTGTCTCGCATGGCAGTATCGAAATGATTCCACACTTTGAAAATTCTTTGCCACAAACGCACACTTGAAGTGCTTGCAGTCGTACCATATAATATTGTTTCTGTTTTGAAATAGTAGTTTTATAATCTCAAACAAGAATAGTTTCTTTTACAAATAATTGTTTAAAGTAGATAAATCATAACATAGCCTGAAGTGCACTCCAAATCAGAACAAGAGATTCCTCAAAAGCAGTGCTACAACGTTTCGTCACCAGTGCACCCCAGAATTTAACATTATAACGTACATTAAAGTAAGGATTGAAAAGTACTGCAGAAACGACGAAGAACCTTAATGAATAGGTAATATAAATATGCATTTCCTTTCGCTGACTCGCAAAAACGATCAAGCAAAGGGGCTGCAGAATCGTCAACGATTCGTTTGGTTTCCATGACAACCTTTTCAATAACACTGGCGAGTAGAGTTCCCTTCCTGGTTCCTTATTCGATCTCAATACGACAAAAAGGATCACGATTTTCCATATTCTCGGTTACAGCGAATCAATTGGGCGTTCTTCTCAAAAGACGAATTAGTGAGTCATTTTACACTATTGCATTGCACAAGCACATCCTTACTCAAAACATTCTCGAGCTTAGCGCTATCTTCTCACTGCTTGACGAAACAGCCCAAGGGAGTACATTCATCTTTTGCTGCGAGCTGGACGAGTCAGCAAACTAATGAAGCATGAAACGGAATGAATAATCTTACACTCACTTTTGACTTGCTAGTATGAATCAGTCTTCGGAATGGTGATTTATCGCAACTGATTTCCTTAACGTGGGATGGCGAGTTCAAGATATGTGTAATCTAAAGCACGAAATACAACAGTGAATGGATCTTTTCAAATCCTAGATTGCTTACCCAAGAAAATTGCTTTAAGTCAACCTACCGAAACGCTCATTTGTAACGTCATCGTTCAATATGGGGAATGCAAAGAGCATTCTTTAACAAATGGTTGTGTTGTTGATGTGATTTTCGAGTGTGCTGGTTCATCCATTGAAAAAGATAAGACACACGACTTCTTCGTATCCAAAAAACGCCAGCTCTATTCTGATGGAGCCGCAACGAAAAATAATGTGTTATGGGTAAAGACCAAATGCCAAAAAGAACCTTTTCGAACGGATCCCTAAACGTAGGCGGCGCGGGCGCGCGCACACACACATTCACAGACCAGTCGAGTGTGCAGGCGAGTCTGCGGTACGCGCTGGGACCGGTGCACTTTTATGGAAGCGAGAACAAGGTCAAGCCACGGCGGCCGGAGAGGTCCAGCTCCTGCTCGAGCGCCTAACCTCGCATCCTCCGCTAGCCCCGACCAACCGACCTGCCTGCCGGCCGGTCTCCGGCCACCGCCGTGCGGCACGCACTGCCACACACATACACGCACACACACACAGGCGCGTACCGCGCACGCACCTGCCGTCCGTCCGCGCGACGGCGCCTCGGGGGCGTAGACGGCGGCGGAGAAGGGAAGAAAGACGCAACCCCCTTCTTTCCGGTCGACCCCAGACAAAGCACACCCGCTCACGAAAACCTCCCCACAGGCGAAGACACACCGCGCCCGAAATGCGACTCGGGAGATATCAATTATTCAGGTGAAGAGGAGAGATTAAATTGAAGGCGGAGGCGGTGGAGCGGCAGCTCAAAAAACAAATACGTGGATTAGAAATCAGACGTAAACAATGAGCAAAAAGTCACGAAGGAGAGAGAGGGGAAGTATTATTTACTCGATAAACGTACGTCTATTACAAACTGCGAAAATATTATGACAATTGAAAAATGTTGTTAGAATTACCATACTATAAGTTAAATGTAGGATAAAATATATTTTGAAGATATTCACTGCTCAGAAATTTGAACAAAAAATATAAATAAAAATCATTCACACGTCATCGCGGAAACAACGCAGTGAAATCCCCACAATTTTACCGGCACGTGTGTTCATACAACTAAATACAGTACGAAACTATACAAGATCTAACAAACTTAACACAAAAAATTCTGTAACTAATTTGTTTACAATTGTAATGACAGTTCTTGGTACACTCATCTCACCATAATTTTGACTACTGCTGTATCATCAACTCTTTTAAACATCATTTCAACACAATAAATGTATCCTGATGTACACTTTTGTTTAGCTACCATCTGTAGCCAATACATAAAGGTTAACCTGTCTTGCATTGAAGTAAGTTCGACCCGTCAACTCAGGAATTTACCCTGAGGGGTCCACAAATATATGTGGTGTCTGTTTTGTGTCTTGTTTAAGTCATGCCGTTGCTTGTACTTACCCAAAGTTCCGTTCCCCAACTCATTTTTGAACACTGAACACTGCTTATAGTTATTCTTTCACTTTACTTTTGCACACACAAAATTACAAAATAAAATTCACCATAGACACCAGCAGTAGTTTCACCATTTCTAGCACAACATGGCTGACTAAACCTCATTGGCTGTCTTTGAATGCCTTGCGAGTAGACTTTTGTGACACAAGTCAATGTAGTACTAAACAGTATTGAAAATCACCAGAAAGTTCATAAGTAAGTAAATTATTCCCAATATAAATTTATAAAAAGATTTTTACGACTATTTATATTTAAAATGTAACTTCTACTACAAAATTATGAAAATGGATAAAACGGATTGTTATAGACGTTCCGTGAAGACACTGTGAATATTGTGGATTTAAATTCCATGTCAAACTACTTTGCAAGTACGTAATTCTGTAAATAATTGTCAAAGCAACTATTTTAAGATATTGACATGGATAAATATTGCAATTAGATTGTAATGATGCATCCGATAATGTTTCAAAAATACAATGTTTACAGAATGCCAAGGAGGGAATTCTAACCTTACTTATGGTGCTGGTTCACACAACGTGGGAGACAAACCAATGACCGAATAACAAAATCACGTTTTGTAAAGTAGCCGCCAAAGTGGAAGATAAAATTTAGTCACATACGTGTGTGCCTTAACAAGAAGAGAATAATTAGAAATACTCAGTATAGTTTTCTGAGCCTGATTATAACCTAGGATTACTCAGGTAAAGAAATTGTTGTGTGCAAGTATGACATTTGTCAAGTTCAAGTATAATGAATACCACTTCGTTTGTTGAACTCTGTACCATTTGTTAATGAATGTCAAATTTATTTTGCAGATATCTTCACAATGTCTGAAGGCAGTGATGAAGTTGTTAAAGTGGGAGAATACATAGTTCTTCAGAGGCAGTCATACACTAAATTGCATAAAGTTTCAGATCATGGAACTGTTATGTTAGGGAAGGATCAGATAGATATTAAATCAATAATTGGTAAACCTTTGTGGACTACATACAAAATGGAGCCAAAAAAAGGTTCCAAGCGTGACTTCATACTTGCTGAATGTGATAGTGCAGAAAGTTTAGCAGAACAATTAATTAAAGCAGTGTCCAGCGGTGTTGACAATCGAAATATATTTGATGATGGTAATTCTCAACAGTTGTCAACAGAAGAAATTATAAGTATGAGACAAGAAGGAATGTCAGGCCAAGATATAGTTGGCCAGCTTGTAGAAAACAGTAAAACTTTCAGAGACAAGACTGAGTACTCTCAAGAAAAATATTTAAAAAAGAAAGAAAAGAAATACTTTGAATATGTGACTATAAGGAAACCTACAATTAGATTAATTGCTCAGATTATGTACAGGCAAGATTCAACAAAAATAATGGGTTTACGAATGGATACTCTTTCTCAAATTTCTACAGCTGCAGGAGTTCAGTCGCAAGGTACATACCTTTTGTATGAAAGTGGTTGCCAAGGTCTTGTTGCGGCTGCTTTAGTTAATAGTTTAGATGAAGGTGGGTGTTTAGTTCACACTCATGCTGGTAACATTCCTCAAAAACAAGCTATATTAGCCATGAACTTTTCTGAGGCCCAGAAATCACGGCTTATCAGTGTTAACATACATTCTCTTTTACGGAAACTTCATCAACTTAAAGATAGTAGTGACGACACTGTGTCAGACAAAGATAACCAGTCCTCAACATGTAATGGTGACCATGTAATGTCTCAAAACAGCAGTGAATCTGAGCAAGTTGTAGAAGTTGAAATGAAATTGGAAAAATCTGTGAACATATCAACAGAATCAAAAAACAACAATGAAGAAAAGGTTGTGAATATAAATGAAAATGAAGACCTGCAAAATGACACAAACGATCGGAAACGGAAGCATTCAGATGTTGAGGACAGTGGTCCTAAAAAACCTCGGTGGGAGCTAGAAACTGAACGAGCTGCTCTTATTTTAAAAAGTCAGCTTGCTGATGGACTAATTGTGGTTGCAAAAGAACATCCTCGAAATATTTTCCTGGCTCTATTGGAATGGGTCAATCCTTCAAGACCTTTTACTGTATTCTGTTTGTGCAGAGAGCCATTAATGGACTTGTATGTTTATCTTAAATCTAGAAACGATGTCATTGCTCTTCGACTGACTGAATCTTGGCTTCGGACGCATCAAATTCTTCCTAACCGCACACATCCTGATATACTAATGAGTGGAAGTGGTGGTTATCTGTTGTCAGGAATTGTGGTTCGTGATACTGCAGTTGAATCTGTAGACTAAAGAGACTTAATTTGTATAAAGTATATTCTGTTAAATGAATATTTCAAAATAAAGTAATTTATTTACAAAAATTATTCATAAGTTTCTTATGACCCCCCCATAAGTATGCATGATGTCAATCTTTATTAAAAATCTCTTCTGAATATGAATGATATTGGACTTCAAAATATTTTTCAATACTCATTTCATAAATTGTACATGGTTGCATAAAAAATGTCATATTTACATAGTAATTTTGTGTGCTTGCAAGTGAAATTTTAGATGCCAATATATTATCTTCAATATAGACGCATTTGACTGAACACAACCCTTCCCAAAACATCAATAGTATAAATAGAAGTGCACTCATGCAACACTTACTGGCTACTGATCATGTAATTTACCTGAATAAACGTTTCGAAACGTCCATATGGAGCCAGCTCCAGAAATAATACTGGATATTGATAGCTCATAACTAAATTTTTCTGGATAAAGAAAAAACCTCTAAGCAGGACTACATATCTGATGAAGTATAGGGAATTAACATTAGCAATCTGGCATGACCAGAAATTTATAAAATGAGTAAAGGAATAGATACTATAAGACAATTAGCCTGCCATACTAAGGATTTAAATTCATAGCTCTGCATGCAGTGTTTACTGCTACAATTATTAGTGCTAGCTAGATCCATCAAGCAGCTTTACTGAAAGAAAACCGTAACAAAACTTTATCTTAATGTCAATTATGACATATTTCCCAAAAATTAAATTGATATTAGGCTATTTACAGAAGAAAGCAAATGTGAATGCTGCAAGAGTAGAAATTTAAAACCGTAAGAAATAGAACAGCAGCTTACAAGGCCTGATATCATAAAAATCAACAAACAAGTTGATAAAACAATTAAGCTGATGTTACAGAAAGCAATGTATTTGTGAGATAATCAGAGCAACTAAATATTTCACTCTTTGAGCTGTTCTTTACCTCGTTTATATTGTAAATAATTTATAGACACAAATCAGTTTTGCAAGGCAGACAACTACCATTCTCAGAACTGGTTTGAGACACTATTGTCCAAGTTGCTCAGAATTCATTCTCCCCATAGGACGTCACATTTTTTACCTTTTTTTGATGTAAAATAAATAAACAACAGGTGATGGAGGTTAAAAGGTACCAGTAATACAAAGTACTTGGAAGGGTTACACTAAAAATCTGTAACTACAGTCAAGCCATTATGAGTAAAAAAAACAACCTCAATTAACACATTATTAGTAATCAAAAAATTCATTCCATCACTTGTCCATATTGAAATCAAATCATCTTTTCTCAACCGCCTTAAACTGGTAGATATTGTACATTCACCTCACCCAGAGAGAGAGAGTAGTAAACCAGGTAAGAAGTGGACTCCAAAGCATTCCAAAACATCCTGGTAGATAGGGATAATAGTTTATCTAGAATGTCCAAGGCTTGACATAATCTAAACACTAATTTCTTATCCAAATGACACTGCTAACATGTATGGAACTGTTTCATGGAAATAGTGACTGCATCCACGTCTGTCTGTAATTATAAATTTCAACTAGAAATATGTATACCTAGAAATTTACATTGTATCTTTATTCGTTGAGTCTAATTTGAACACCTCAGCACCACAATGCAATGTTTCCAACACAATATTCCAAGACAACCACCACAAAATGCTGGAATTTGATATATCACAAGCTGAGTGGGCTTGGGAACACGGATAGTTGCAGAGGGCATCATAAATACAATACAATAGAATACCAGCATGGAATGTAATATTAAAAAGAACAAAAAACAAGGTCTTCATATAAATATTATAGTATAATGCCCAAAATTCATTCTTTTATTTACACACAATCAATTCATAATTGCACCTTATTTGGCACTTACAGAAGAATTTGTACAATGTCAATAAACATATAAATGTTTTTGATCTAGTCTATTGTGCCACCACATCACCGTTCAGTAGGGTCTGCTCTCTCAGGCACACCCTTGGCCTTCTGCTAATCTTGCATTACACTGCTCTCCCTACTGTCGCTTGAGAAGGAATGTAGTTTCTCAATTGATAAGCTAAGCTGCTCCAGGCTTTCCATGAGGCGATGCATGTTTTCCTGACCTGCTCGCAGCCCTTCATCGCTGAGTGGAGCAAAGAGCTCCTGTTGGGCACCTAGGTCGAAATGTAGACGAGCCAATCTCTCTTGTTGTTCACGAATGCCAGTCATCTGCTCCATGCTGCAGTCTTTACCTGTTCAAAATGCAAATAGAAAATTCAAAAGTGATAAAGCCACATAACAAAGTCTCAAAAAGCAAAGCACAAAGCTTTCTCAATAAGTTAATAATAAATGTCCATTGGTTTCCTTTCATTTACTTTAAATGTTGATTAAAAATTTTGGAAATATAATCATCAAAAATAACTTTACTTCTATAATAAAGACATACGAAATAATTTTCTAAATTTGTTAAAAACTTTTACACTAAATCTATCAGTAAAAGAGCACAAAAATCTTTAATAAAAAATTAAGATAATTTATGTTATTCTCATTTATAGACATAGACCCTAAAAGTCATTAATCTATGATTTTATTAGACTACATAAAATATTCGATTTTAGTCACATGTACCTTTAGTTGTTATATACTAATTTTAAGAACAAAATATATAGATAAGTAATTAAATTCTGTGTAATTTACGATTTTAAGAAGAAAAAGGACTATATTTTAATAAGATTTTTTCCATAAGTTCAATTTCGTGTCAAAAAAAACAACAATTCATTGAAGTGTGAAGAAAATAGTACTTAGGAATCTGAAACGTATGAATGTTTTTCTGGACCTTTATTTAAATCATTATTTTCATAAAACTTCCATTCATTATTCATACAGGTTATTTGCAGAAATCTGTTGTAGGGAGAAACATACGCAATACTTTCCTCATTTGTTGTTGGTCTTGATAATATTTTTCTACTTTTGCTCAAGTTTATCCCTTTAAACAACACAGCTGTTTTGTTTTATTCTCATTGTGTTTTCATTCTAATTGTTTTTTCTTCTGTTTTAATATTGAACAAGTTTTCATTATTTTTTGAAGTTTGGTTTTATTTCATAAGAAGAGCATTGACTTACATAACCAGTGGAAAGGGTAAAAATCAAGAACTGAGTTTCTAGCAGTTAAATTAAACTTTTGCTAACAACGTAAAATTCAATTACCCGATTGAATAATGTTCACTAGCTTATTTCATTTAGTAAAATATTAAAAAAAAAAGAGAATGAATGGTTATAAATTAATGTTACTCTTTAAGCCTTTAAAGAGTCAAACATTGATTTTGACACCTTAAGTGCAAAAAGACATATGTTAAAATTTTAAGTTTTTTGTTTTGCACTACAACTTGGTGTTTTGAGCTATAATGGTCTCATCTGGTGGCAAATTGCCTAATCAGCTACTCAAAAAATCTATTATAATGGAATTAAAAAAAAAAAAATAGGGGTTTTTGTTAAAATCAATTTTATCGGAAAAACAACTCATATTTTTCAAAAATTGAACATTACCTTATTTGAAGATCTGTTTTTGATGAACAGATTACATTACAAAAAAAATTCTACCTTTATTATTGTTTTGTAGGGAGATACTGAACAAATTTTAAAGTTATGCAATTTTCAAAAATTCACAGTGCTGCGACCTACACCATTCTTTTAAACATCTTTTGCTCTATTGGAGGAAAAAAATCAAAGAAAAAATTTGGAGCCAATTTTGAGAAAATTTTTAAAATGTTGAGGCTTCTTGTAAAGTAACCCCCAAATTAAAAATATCCATTTCAATTTCAAAGGGGCTGTGACATCAGTCATATCAATTGGGGAATATCAATTTTGATAAAAATCCTACTATAGTCGCTACCATTGAGGGAAATAAAGGAAGTAATTTACTATACATAGGGACAAGATTTATCCACTTTTTCTTTATCAGGGCCCAGCCACAAGAGTTTATCTGTTGAAAATTTACCATTTTTCCCTGCAACATTACAATACTATCTCTATATTCCATAAATAGTATGCAAGAAAGAAAAAATTCCGTCTTTTAAGAGAAAAATATTGCAGCTCCCTCCCTAATTAGGAGCTGCAAGGCTACATTGCAAAAGTAACCAGAATTGTAACATAACCAGGAAATTCTAAACCGAATCAATCCTACATAATTTACTGAATATCATAAATTACTATTTATTCAATAATAAAAATCATAAGAAAGAGATCAATGTAGCTAAATCATTTTACTTTGTTCATTTTCAGAGGAGGAATGTTGCAGAAACTTGCAGAAATGTTGAGCCAAGTGCACTGAACTGGGGGGGAATTAAAAAAATAAAATAAGATATAAAATTCAGATTCTTGGGTTTCATATTAAACCAAGTTACTTCCAAGGAACTTGTAATCCACATATGCTCATTCTTCCTGGTCTTGATACAAATCTGAACAAAAGAAAGGATTTTCTGACCATCCCAAAATCAAAAATGGTGGTTGTATTATGATTCATAGACAACAACACAAATTTCAAATTTAACAATCTTCTTCTTCTCCTACACTTCATGAATTAGACAAGAACCTGTTCCATTTTCACAAGTTTTCCCTTCATTTTTTGGGTCTGCGCACTTCTCTTCTTCCATGTGATTGATAGAGTAAAGCTAACTTAGATACTTGTATTATCCATCCTTTGCGTGTGTTGATACCAGTTGTTTCAATATTTAGTTATTTTGCTTCCAATTCCTTTGGCATGTAGTTTTCCCCTAATCTTCTCGTTACAAATATGATCTTCTTTCGTGCAGTCTAGCATTCTCCTCAAAATGTTCATTTCAGCAGACAGCATTCTACTTAAGGTTCTTTTTGTTGGTACCCAATTTTTGCTGCTATACAGAATAGTTGGAATAAGTCTTATAAAACTTTATTCTTATTTTATGCCTTTTCTTATATTTTAGTGTGGTATGTATAGTAACACAAATTCCTTGGAACATTGCCAATTTAATGTTGATGTCTTTATTGGTTTCTTGATTGACTTTTACAACCTAATTAGCTGAAACTGGAAACTTGCCCTAAAATTATTGTATCCAAAACAATTTTTGATTGTATTAGATGTTTTCCCCAAAATGCCATCATATTTGTTTTTTCTTTTGATATTTCAACATCATATTTTTGAAATAAATGATATAAGTGGAATAATGCATACTGTAAATCATCTTCTGTTTCTTGGAATATTAAAAGTGTCATCTGCCTAGAGTAAAATATTTTCCTTTGATATCTTAATACCTTTGTGAATCATCAGCTTCCAATTTTGGATAATGTCATCAATCTAAATATTAAAAAACATCAGTGACACCAAGCATCTATGTCCCACTCCTCTGTTTATCAATATTTTCTCAGTTTCATGTTTTCCTACTTTTATTACAATTTTTGTACCAGCTCTTTATTGCTTCTAATAACTTTTGAGGATAGCCATTATTTTCCATTATAGACCTGTTTTCATTGTGGAAGGCTTTTACAAAATCTATGAAAGCTCTGCATGTCTGTTGATTGAATTCCTTTCTTTTTTCTATTATTTGTGGCAGAATGAATTTATTGTCTCTAGTCAATCTCCCTTTCTAAAACCATTCTGTTCTTCACCAATGAATGTTTTGCAACACATTTTAGTATTTTATTTAATATTCTAGCATACAACTTCTATGCTGAATTTAAAATGTTGATTCCTCTGTAATTCTTACAATCTTTGCAATCACCTTTCTTGAATATATATTCCACGATTCTGGTATTTTATTAGTTTGACAACAATAATTTAGGATGTGTTGCACTCACCAGTGAAGGAACATCCCGCCCTAATTTAATAGATCTACATTTATTTTGTCTATTCCTGTTACTTTCCTATTTTTAAGTTCTTTCAAAGCCTCTTGGATCTCGTTTATTAGAAGAGAGAATATTTAAAAAATATCAACATACAACAGATGAAATGTTGATACCTTCTTAATAGTTTTCGAAACTAAGTTAAATTTTAAAAAAATATACATTTTATTGAGCAGATTGAAAAGAATAATGTAATTAACTTTTTTAATTTTCAACAACAACAACAACGGAAAATCTTGTTCAGTTGTTGTTGTTGTTGTTTTGTTGTTGTTGTCCTGATTCCACTCAAATTTAGATAAAACTACTCATTTTTTTCAACCAATTGTACATAACATTATATAAAGAACTAATTTTGAAGAAAACATTTCATTAAGAGAAAAAAACTTTAACTTCAATGTGGGAGGGAGGTTGAAATCTGTATTACTAATTTTCAATGCACACAGAAACTGAAAGAAAACTATGCAGTCTTTAGCCACATGGGAGGTGTCTCTTGGCTATCCGGGACAAGCCGCGTTGATCTGCTCGTAACTGACGTTTCGGCCAAGATATTGTGGCCTTCCTCAGAGCGTACTGCTGAGGCTCAGCATTACGCTCTGAGGAAGGCCACAATATGTTGGCCGAAACGTCAGCTATGAGCAGATCGACGCGGCTTGTCCCGGATAGCCAAGAGACACACTCCAGCCGCGGAAGCCTACGTAATCACGTGAGAGGTGTCTAAGGTTTCATTAGATACCCTGGAACTCATGAAAAATCCAGAAACATCAATAATAATTCCAAATTTGCACAAAAATAGAAAAAACAGCTTCTGGCTATATGAGAAATGTCTATGATTTAATTTGTTCCTCAGGAACTAAGGAAAAATCCAAAAACCATTTCACTAAAAAATGCAAATATTTGAGTATATTACTCCAGCTATTCTCATTCAGTGTCCACTGATTGTGTCACTCACAGATGATATCATGCAATAGCCAAGGGTCAACGAAGAGACCACTCGCCATTGAATATTTGCTACTCAGGTGTTGCTTGATAGAGAAGCAAACTATTTATATTCTTGGCATGTAATGAACAGTTGTACTTCATATTCATAGATACTATTTTATGTTATTAGAGTATTTGTGAAGACAGTTTTGTTAAAATATTTTATCGGTCACATGCATCTTTATTCCTTGTTAAAATACAACCCTGAAGGATTGTGCACTTGTACCTACCTGAATGTTAAGAAATTTAACATCCTTAGCAACAGGTTTTAATATCCTTAGCAATATAAACCACCATTGATTCATCGCAAGTCAAATGTTAGTTAAAGAAAAGAAACATTGCAATGTATTCACATTGGTTTGGGGAATAATTATTTTTAATTGTAATATTATTAATAACACAATTAAAAAAATGTATATTAGGTAAAATATCCTCATTTTCCTCACATTCCACCGAATGAAACTAATCGTGTAATCGTATTTACTGACGATGTGGAGGTGTCGCCACTGAAAGTCAACGTGACAATTTCCTAACTGAACGTCGTTTCTTTAGGTATCTTTAGATCCAGGAGAATTATTTGTAATCATTTTTCTTGAACCATGGTATACGAATATTGTTTATGTACATATATCACAAGCAACATAAGCAACATCCCACAAGATCATACTAAAGTGCTGCAGCAACAGTTTTTTCATATGTTTACTATCACAGTAATGTCGTAAATTTGCACATAATTTGTGAGATTTCATGGTGACTGATAAGCTGCTGTACACACAAGATGTTACGGTGTTATTACTGCCTCGTCCAAATTAAAAATCTTGGCTTCACCTCGATTTTGACCTTGGCAGTAATTACATTCATAACATTTCTAGGTATATTCATATCTACAATTTACAATTGTTTTATATGAGAGTATTTTACTTGTTCTTTAACAGTGAACTTTGGGAAAACCATTTTGTGAAGTTTTGTTCAGCAAGATTTTTGCTGCTGCAGGCCTCTAGTTTTTGTTTTTTTAATTATTTTTGCAATTTTTGAAATTTCAAAGGTTTTACTGGAAATTGAATCTGCAGTATTTTTATACATGTACTTTGCTTTAAGCATAAATGTGAGCCATTTTAAAGCAAATTACAAAAAGTTAATACATCAACATTTTTTTCAGCATTACGTAACTTTCTCCGTGCAGAGTACACAAGTAAAAATCATCACATATATGAAAAAGATTTAATCACAAAGACTGGTTGCTGATGCTTGGATTTAAGTACAATACTTGTGAAACAAACTCAAATAAACACTAAAGGACAAGTAATTAACATTTAACAGATTATTTTCTTATTATTTAAACATTCCTTACCAAAGGCTCGTAGCTTCCCAGAATGGAAATCTTCTAACAAATGAAGCAGAGCAGTCTCCATTCGCCGCACATCTGTCACATCTGACAGAAAAGAGTGGTGTTGGCAGTTGCGTTGAGCTCTCACTTCAGAGGTGAAAAGGGATAAAAAAAAACAAAACAAAAGTAACATAAAGTAAAGAAAGCAAAACAAACAAAATTAAACCCATTGTAAAAAGGCACAACTCTGAAGTTTTATTATAGATTTCATCCCAATCAATAATTGTCAGGAATAAGATTCAGAAAAGCCCAATTTTCATTAAAGTGAAACATATATCTTTGAGAAGTATGTTGTTCCCCATGCTTAAAACACAACAAATAAAAAAGTACAACACTTTTCCATACCATTCTATGAGACGGTGACATTTTCAATATACTTACATTCTTCAAAATATTCTTCTATATTATATTTTCAATATATTCTTACATACTATGGGAACATTTCCAAGCAATATGATTCTTTGCAGAATAAACGTGATTTCATATCTAATATACATTATTAAACAAAAATTACTCACTCTAATCACTAATGCGTCTACTGACACAAATTGCATTTAGCTGGCTTGAAAGTCAGCTAAATTTCAATCTGAAATCTTTGCACAACAAAGATATAGCAGAGATAACATTACTATTAATTACTGTACTGAAATTGTCTCTGCCTCATTTTTCACTTTACAAAATCTTGTCTCCTAGGAAAAATTTATTATAAATATCAAACAGTTTACATGCACATTGAAAACTAACGTGGAATAAAAATTAAAAACCAAATTAATAGTTAAATTTTGTATCATTCTCCTTCTTCAATCTGCCTTTATTCATTATTTTCTAAGAAGAGACAAGAAGCAATCGGCAGAATGTCTTTTGATACAATTTCTCAATAACGATACAGGATTTGTAATAAAAGCAAAAACTAATAGAATAAAAATCCATTAACACCAACCAAAACTGAAGCAAAATAATACAATGCCATAATTAAATACATCATAACCACAGTAATTTGAGATTCTGAAACAATCCTTCAGAATATTTAAAATATTGCATTGCGTTGTCTTGAAACTTAAAAATAATTTTAACTAAAACACTTCATTAAAGAGAATTTTATCTATAATTTAATCTATACACACTTTCTATCACAACACATCACATGCCCATAAGCAGTAGATGATTTCTGTAGAACATATTTTACTGAAATTTTGTAAAAAAAAACAACAAAAAACACAAGCATTCCCTATTACAATGACGATACATAATTAAAAATACGTATTTGTGAAAACCCTCATTTCTATTGCCATACATTTTCACAATAATTTTTTTTAAAAAAAAAAGAAACAATATTCTTTTCACTGATGCATACACACAGAAATAGAAATTAGAAAAGAATAGATATGCAAAAACCAACCTCAAACTTCATATCAAAAGCTTCTTCCAACAAAATCTCAAAGATATATGTTTTACGGTTCAGTGTTCAATTTTCAACAATTAACAAAAACCTCACAGCAAATCCGCAAAATGCCTAATCTGGAGGCCACAATATAGCAAGAAATGTTTAGTCAAAATTATGCTTTCATCTGAAGGGAAAACAAATTTAAATGTTTCTTGTACTCAAACACTTCATACGTAATTTCTTAAGAAATCTATTATACTGCTCCCACAAATACATTTTAGCATAAAATATACACTTTGAAACACAACTCGCATAAAAAGACTATATTTTGTAAAACTACAGAGTTGACTAGGAAATAAATATAGCTAAGATAATCAAAAATATATTACAAGGTTGAAACAAAGAATCAAATCAAAAATGATTTAAACATATGATAAAAATAAAGGATCACAAAACAAAATGAATGTTGATATCATGTTTTAAAAAAATTATGAATATCATGCAAATATTTTAGCACAGATTATTACCTTTTACAAAACTGAGCAGCTGCAGAAAATAATTAAAATCAATTGAGAAGATAGAGAAAAGATAATTACACTCAAAATCATGTCCACAGTCAACCACTGAGCTTCACATGCTCAATTCTACATTTCTCTAAGAACAGTGAAAACAACATCCAGAGATATTGAGAGACCGGTCGAGTGGACAATACCTATGTGTGACAGCTTCCTGGCAGCTGCAGTCTCTAAGCTGGCTCTGCCAGGCTGTTCCTCACCTCTCTTGGTGTTATGCAGCCGAGCTGCTGCAGGATTCAATCGCTGCCTTCCACTGCTCTCGGATATCAATGAAGGACCTCTGCTTAATTTTTCATTCACAAATAATAGACGGGTTTGTTGCTGCCCCCCTAGTGAACCTGCAACAAAATTGATGAAAAACTTTCCCCAGTTGTAATAAAACTTTTCTTAATTTTTCTTAGAAGCATTTGGGAGAATATTTACATTTATAAGTCTGTATGACACAATGCTAAAAATGTTTTGTTATTTGTTTGTTTTTTAGAAAAAAAACTGATACATAAATTCAATGCACCAATAATGGAGTTTTATTGATTTGTTTTATAAGCAGAGTTTTAGCTGAGAAGAATAAAACCTTGGGCTTATAAGCTTCCATATGAACCAATGCAACAAGAGTGCATTCAATGCCTTGGCACGGACATGTCAGTACAGAAAATAATATAAAGCTGTGCTAAAAATTAATTTTTCTCAAACATTTGTAAATAAAAGAAATATCTCATTAAACAAAAGTATCTGCTAGTTTTTAACACTGATGCTTCTGGCATATTCTGCAAGTTCACAAAGTTCAATTCTGTCTGAAAATAGTTTAAAATATCATAATAAGCCCACAAAAGCTCTTCAATTTCTATGAAAAACAATTATCAGATATAAGAAATGGATATCTCTGGCATAGTTTTATTGTAATAATGTAATTTTGCAAAATGCTTTTGTGGCTACATTGCGGCAAATAAAACAGGTTTTACCTCCTTGCGGTGTGTTGAGGTTTGAAGAACTCATTGCTGGAGCAGTAGCAGTGCGATTCAACCTCAGTGATCCTTGACTGTGGATACCTTTAGAGCTATTTGCACCAGATGAAACCTGCAACACACACAGACAATCAGAGATCAAATTTTACATGACTACTAAACAATCGTATAAATTAAGCTAACACTTATGCATAAGGAAAAACCAAACCTGCATTCCATCATGCCAGGATCAAATAAATTGCAACTTACTTTGTAACTTAAGGGTGAAGAAGGGGAGGTATGAGTTACTTTGCTAATTCCTGGCGTGATAGGAGGTGTAACCTCTCCAGACTTGCTAGCAAGTCGAGGATCATCATCAGGTGGAACTAACTGCTGAAGTTCACATTCTTCACCACCTTCTGCCATTGTAGCTATCATCTACAATTCAGTTTTCTCATTAAAAAATATAATTTTGTACACTATAACGTAACATTCAATATTTCCATGAGGCATGGAATTACATTTTTGGTGTCAATAACCGACAAAGAAAACTGAACAATCACAAGTCAAATGAGTCTACTAGTAATTAATACTGCTCTTAAGTCAAACCGAACACCAAGGCATCTTTACTCTTTCAAAACGAAGCGTTCAGTATCACACATCAAAGCACGAGTAGTAATAATAATGGTCAAATATTTCATTCGTTAACCCACACAAATCCATACAAACATTTATGAACTTTTGTCCATAAAACAATACCATCTATTCATCCATGTTTTGTCCTTCAATAACTTTATCGGGGGGTGGAGCGGGGTGGAGGCGAATGGAAAACACGCTTTACAGGCGTATTTTGTCAATGAATTTCGTTCATGTTTATTCTCTGAACGTTCCCTCACAGAGAATATAGTTCATGTTTACTCCGGGATGAGATTGCCGGAAAGTTTCGTGTTGTTGTCTGTTGTAAGTTGGTTGGTCGTTCGTATTCTCATCGGTTCACATTGTATAGTACACATAGTGAATAGGTGTTGTGTCAAACTGAATCGAAATGGTAAGTTACTAAAATTGTTATCGAAAAAAGGCTTGTTTTTACTCGTTCACCAATGGATAGAAAAGAAAAAGGAAAAATGTGGTTTGCGTACTTGAAAATTGAATGGGTGTGATGACTTGATGAAATTGAAAGAGATCGTAACCTTAATTAATGGAAACTAATTTAGTTTTATTTCTTTCATTAAAATATTATTACAGTATGAATTTTTAGAGGAGTATTTTGTTTGATATTTATTTAAGTAAAGTAATAGTTGGAAATGTCACATTATTGTAATGTCATTTTACCTGCTAATAATTTTGATTTCAGTTTCGTAATCAGTACGATAGTGATGTGACGGTATGGAGTCCGCAGGGCAGACTTCATCAGGTTGAGTATGCGATGGAAGCAGTGAAGTTAGGGTCGGCTACTGTGGGTCTTAAGAATAAGACTCATGCTGTTCTAATTGCTTTGAAGAGAGCGGCTTCTGAACTATCAGCTCATCAGAAAAAAATTATTCCTATTGACACTCATATCGGTGTATCCATTGCAGGTTTGACTGCAGATGCTAGGATATTAAGGTAAAAACAATTTGGTACTTATGTAGTTTTAGTAAAATATTCCTTTAGGTAATGTTATTTTTCTTCCTTCAGCCGTTACATGAAAACAGAGTGTCTAAACTACAAATATTCCCATGATGCCTTGTTACCAGTGAGCCGATTAATTGCTACCTTAGGAAACAAGATGCAAGTTTGCACTCAGAGATATGATAGGAGGCCATATGGTGTTGGTCTGTTGGTGGCTGGTTATGATGTAAGTTTGAACGATATAATGAATTATGACTGATATACAGAACATTTTTGAAAGCCCGGTAAACACGGTACATTTTTTGTGCAGATTGTCATACAGTTTCAATGCTGAAACTTCAAGATGCTAAACTAGAAGTATAAAAGCCAAAAGTCATGCATACACGGTCAATATGTTTTCTGCACGAATCGCCAAAAGCTGTCACTATGGGGGGGTCTAAACAGAAATAACTGATTAGTGCTGCCTGAGTAATGTCAGTGGTGGTACTTCTGTGTGTGTTCTGGCTATGATCTTTATTTGGTATTAATTAACCATGAGAAGCATAGAGAATAAAAATAGGAAGTCAAGAATTGGGAAAAGGAAGTTTATCACTATGTATCACTTCACACACTCGCATTTTGACACACATAATCACAAAATCAAAATGACTGATCAGTTAGTGAATCATTCTGCTGCTAGAGGCGCTTGACTCAAACTGGGCTTTCTGCATGAAAATAATGAACATGTTTATATAGAAAATGTGCAGGCTGGACTGCACGTTTTCTGTACATCCAATCTACACGAAAACTGTACTGTGTATACCGGACTTAACATTGATTCACTTTATTCCAGGATCAAGGCCCTCACATATATCAAACCTGTCCATCTGCAAATTTCTTTGATTGCAAAGCAATGGCAATTGGAGCTCGCTCTCAGAGCGCTCGTACGTATTTAGAGAAACATTTAGACGAGTTTCCAAATTGTGAGACTGATGAATTAATAAAGCATGGTCTGCGAGCTCTTCGGGATACTCTACCAAATGAGGTAGAGTTGAATACAAAGGTAATGAAATTTGACTAATGTTCTAAATAGTTGTATGCAATAAGATAATAAACTAATCTTATTTAATGTAATTAACTGTCACATGGTTACATCCAATTGCAGTTTAAATAAATCTATTAGTGAGTTTCAAAATTGAGAGTTAAATCAGCAATGTATAATGAAATTGCCATCTTAATTCTATTATTTTTAGAGCATTTATGAACCCTTTATTTTGTATATACTTTTTATACAGAAAACATATTCAGAGGTCTGTAATAGCAAGTTCATGCTTAATTTTTTGAGTGCGTTATTCAGAAAACTTCAAAGTAATGTCAGTGATTCTGCTATCTGAAGTGATATTCTTTCAGTGGCAAAAAGCACTTCAAAATATTAGTAAAATACCAGTAATGCTAATGGGAAAATATTGAAGTGATTTAATCCTTTAAATACTTGTAGATAAACTTTTCATATAATAAAAAGTTCATTGCCAGAGTCCAAGGTACAAAAAGTTATAATACTGCAAATAAACATGGATTTTTCCCATTTTTCAGAATGTATCCATTTCATTAGTTGGCAAAGGAACACTCTTCTCAGTGTTTAATGAAGACACTCTGGCCCGGTATCTTGCTATGATTGAAGGAGAGGAGAAGAGAAGTTCTCAACCTGAAAGTGGTGGTGATGCTGCTCCTTTGCAACCCCCAGAAGAAGATAGTGGACCGCAAGATCCTCAGCCTGCAACGGCCATGGAAACTGAATGAACTCAGAAATACTAAATTTCAATGTTTTCTTTTTATAATGCTTCATGTTAGAATGTTGGTGTGTGACAGCAAAATCTCAACATTCATGTAACATGCTAAGATTTTCGAAGATCCTTCAATAAAGATGGCTTGACAAAAGGGTTTTTAAATTATTAACGATTTTCCATCTTGGTTAAAACTTTATTTGAAAATGTATATTATAATTCTCTCTCAACAATAAGATCTTAATTTCAAACACATAAAAACACTTAGTTACACACTATTTACAATACAGCTAGAGTAACCAATGTCACATCAAAAACATTTTTACTGGTTATTAGGCATGTTCAGCAATGCTTTGTACTCCCTCAGGAAATTTTCTTCATGTGTCAGAGTCAAATCTAAGTGATCTTCCTCATTTGTGGTCATGCCTTCTGTGAGGTTTTCAAATGCTTGTTGTTTTTCTTCCATTCCATCATGTGTAGAATTTTCAGTGTCACTGTCATCATCACTTTCTGTGAGCAAAAATTATTTTGTAGCAAATCAAAAAAATTGTTAAAGGTTACTGAAACAGGGCAAATGCTTTTGAGAAGCAATTAGAAAATGAGTGAACAATTGGTGTTTTCTATTAAGGATAAAACCATCTATGTGCATATTACTAAGAAATGATAATGAATTGTAATTAAATGTGTTAACAAAACTATCACATTTCCCTTCTAATATTTATAAGGAAGCATCCAAGGTTGGAAAATGCAGAAATAAGGTATTTTATCATGCCGAGTTAATTAATGCATAAATGTTCTTGGCTGTCCGGGAGATGCTGCGTCCAAGGCACCTGTGCCGTGTGCGCAGCATCTCATGGATAGCCAAGAACATTCTGACTCCGGCTGCGGAAGCCTACACTAACTAATGCACGTTTGTTAGACTTTGTGGCATTATGAGTAGCCATATTGAATTTCAAGCTAATGTATCTTAATCCAATCTTGCCTGTTTTTAGCTTCTTTGATTTTCTGAAAAACAATTAGTTACATTCTGAGTTGCTTTTTGGCTTTTTATGACTTTAGCATCATTTATAGAAAAACAAATTAAAATCTTTTAAGGCACGTGTACAAAATCCAAAAAAATACTGCAGTTAGGATTCTATTACAATTATTTCTAGAGACAAGATTGCAACTGCCTGCCCTACAAGATCACTAGCTCAGCTGCTTAGTACGAGACTTCTTATAAGGCCATTGTGCCCTATAATTACACACACCTGAACCCTGCGTGAAGGACCATCTTCACTCTAGGTTTTGTTTAACCTTACATGTTCCAATCTTACAGACTTGTCAAGAGATAGTGACAAAGCATATTTTTCTGAGTTAGAACAACCCGTTGTCCTTAGCATAAATATAAAAATAGGTACTTTTATTAATGAAAAAGTAGAAACAAGTATTGTTATTCAAAAGACTTACAGTCCTGTTATCATTCAAATAATCTTTGTAGTTTTCAAAAGATTTAAACAAACGCAGTTTTATAACTCCCTGGTGGCATATTTAAAATACGAAAAATGTTGGTCTTAATCTATTTGCCATGTGAAAATTCTGACATTTTCATTAGAAACCTTTTAAATGTGTCTCGAAGTTGTTTACTCATGACAGTCATTAATAATGAACTTCATCCATAGTTTAAATCCTTCAACTAAATCATCCCCTCGAAACAATAAATTCAACACAAATTAATATAAATGCATTTGAGAAAAAGAGTATGAGAATTCTTATTATATTTTCTAATACACAATAAAGAAAATGTCCAATAAGTTGAATTCAATGTATGAAAAGGTAAAGTGATGTTCTTTGAAATCAAAATAACATTTTCAAGGGGGCAGAATCTCAGTTTCTACTTATCTTACTTGGATACTATGTAGTAAAGACAAAATTATATAAAGTAGCAGCACAAAATGGCCATTTTTCAAGAGAAAAATACAAGGAAGTTTTTGTGTATTCTTTGATTCGAACTATAGAGACATTGATGCTCCTGATTGAACGACAGCATCACAGCAGACAAAGTATCAACTGATTTAATGTTTTAATCAAAGTATACTTTTGAGTACAATAGTTAGAAACTTTTAGAAATTACACTTATCCCATTTTGATTAAAACCTCAATTTTCAAAAATTGCAACAGTTCAACTTTTTTTCAACGTGTCGGGAAGGTTGTTATGCAAACTCAGGTGGTTGGTTGCATTAAATGCCAAACCGAAGTACCCGAGTTCAAATTGCAATGTAGGCAAACATTTTTGCAGGTTTAATTAGCATTATAATATTATGTGATCATTACATAAAATTGTCATAATGGAAAAATAATAAAACAAGTAGATAAATTAAATTATTCAGGACACCTCATTGGACAGTGATTGGAAGACATGGAAAACAAACTTCAGAAATACAACAGGATGAACAGTTTAATCAAAAAACTGGAAAATATATAACAAGAAACCAAACTAAGAATCCACAACATATCTAAACCAATCCACATGTACGGTTCGGAAGTCTGGACAATGAAAAGTAGTGTGCAACAAAGACTAGAGGCAATGCAAATGAGATTCCTACGTCATGTTGCACGAGTGTTACTAAAGGATACAGAAAGGAGTAAGACATCAGGAACAGGCTAAAGGCAAAAAATATAGTAGAAATAAAGGATGAACAGAGAAAATAGCTCTCTTACATTAACAGAATGAAACAGGAAGTATTCCCAAACGCAGTGTTGAAGTACAAACCAATAGGGTGAAGTGATGTGGGAAGACCACAAAAGAAATGGCTAGATCAGAACTCCTGGAGGCGAAGCCTCCTGGTCTATTGGGAAACAGGAACAGGCCAGGCTTTTTATGTCGTAAAAAGTCTTAATATATGCATTTATGACCCCAAAATTCTGAAATTCGTGTTTTAATACATGATAATAATTCACAATACTTCATTGCCTGTATAAACCTTTCTGGATAAAATTCAGGAGAAGCAGGCTTGGAATTAAGTAAATATTCACCTTAGCGAAAGACATTGTATGTCTTGTTGCATTTCTTCTGCCTGGTTTAAAAAATATGTCAAGATATATCCTAAATTTGCCCAAGCATTTTATCATGTGACACGCTCATTCTAATCAATAACACTCACAAACAAATGGATAAGATGAAACATTTTAGAGATAAATTCCTATTTGAACAAAATATGCGCTTATAATTGCACAAATAAGCACCAACAGGAAAAGTTGGGCAATAATACGCACTAACATATTAGCCTAAATAGCATCCAATACTAACTAAATGTCAGGAAATTTCACTTAAGTTATGCCCAGAAGCAACAGACAAAAATATGCAACATCATAGAAATGCGCTCCCTAATGACAATGATGATTTAAGCATTACAATACCAGAAAGTTTGCACCATTATTTACATCTGCAATTCACCTTCTTCAGGATTTTAAAAAATATAAATGTAAACCAACTGAAACCTTTGGAGTAAAGCAAAGAGAAAACATACATTTGAAAGGGAAAAATGAAAAAGTAACCAATTATTACAAAATTGAAGATTCGAGTTTTTAAATCTCAAATTTTCCACAACTTGAATACGGTAGTGTTCCTAATCAAAAACTTAATTTAAGAGTCAATAAATACAAAAATATATTTTATGGGTCAGAAATGTTGTTGTTCCCACTATTTACATTTAAAATTAAAACTTCAATGAAACTATCAGAAATGCATGGCATACCAAAACTTTTCCTTCTCTCAAGTGTTCTTATGAAATACATAATTTGGTTATTGTGAATGAATACTAAATGTGCTGATTTTCACTTTACCAGAAAGTAGGTCAAATATATAGTCTTTCCATGTTCTCCCAAGTGATCAGATAGCAATGCCAGCATACTAAAATTATTGTTTTTATTTTTCTGTCTGTTGATATAACAATTTCATCAGGTTATACTTGACCTTTATTTTACAGACTAATGCAACTTTTGGTTATCAGACTTACATTTAATTAAAAATAAAAAAAATATGTACCCAATTTAATAAAATGTCTAATACATAGTTAACTTTTAAAATAGCAATGTTTCAGAAATAGCTATTTCCATCTTCATGCTGCAATTAAAATGATGAAAACAATAAATAACTGCAACATTTGAAAAGTGGACTGAATTAAATTTTTTTTATTTTACAATATCATTTTCTCAATTTTATGATATCACAGGTCACTGTTGAATAAGTTGCACTGAGAAAAAATCTCTTGCTTTAATATTGAAGGGGTAGGTCAGATTCAAAAAATATTTGAATTTTTTCAATTTTAAAAACTTCAGAAGTTTTAATGAAAATCAGAACTATGCCATAATTATAAATGCACCTTCCTCTATTTAAGCAAACCACTTAAAGAAAAAACTTACTGTCATTTTTTAGAATATTTTGAAAATGTCAAGGGGGCTTCTTGAGAAGTAGCCACACAAATTAAAATATCTTAATGATCCCTGGTACAGCACAACTAGATTTTACAATTATTGTGTTTGCCATATTTGAGTTCAAATCTCCCAAGTTTGAGCTCCTAATCAGACCGAGTTACACAAGAGAAAAGTCCAACCATCCAGATATCCCATTTTGGGAGTATAAAACTATGTTTATCTCCTCACCATCTGCTCAAAATCTTATCTGCCTTTGGAATAGGACTAATAGACCTTCATGTGTGGTTAAAGCTACAGTTCAAAAGAACACAGATTTTATGACTGAAAATTCAAGATGGTATTGTTAAAGTGATTCTAATATTTTTCCTTCGTATTCTATAGTATCAGGAGAAAATGTGAAAAGGTGTAACATGCCAAAATTGATGAATATATGATTAATCGCTGGAAAACAATAATGAGTCACAGAGAACTGCATGTCAATGGGGTTAACTTTAATTCTCTTCGTTAAATTTTAATTTGTTTGAATTCAGGATCAACGGTAATATCCAATATGGTTTCAGAAAAAAGAGCACTCTGCTCACCAACTTTACCAATTGCTCCTTTCTGATACATACAAATATTAGCAATCGGTATCGCATTGCAGAAGATAAAACCAAAATTTGGTGTCCTTAACCATATGTCTAAGATAACTAACATTCTGACTTGGAGATGTTTAATTTCCAAGTTTTTCAGTTTTTGTAACTTCCAATATTTGAACAATTACAAAACAATTGAGTTTAAAAATAGTGAAGGCTTTTTTTCTATTTTCAGAGGTAAAAAGGTTATTTTTCTTTGTTTTTATTTTAATACCTTTTAGTCTTAAAAACAAGATCTTAACAAGACCCCATTTCAAAATTTAAGTTTATTCCAGATGTGTCCACACTTGAAACCCTTTTCTTTCTTTGAAGGGTTCCTGAAGATTTTTTTCTTTCTTTCAACGTTTTAGAAGCACAAATTCATGTATATTACCTGAAAGGGATGATTCCCCAATCTGCTTAAGAAGAAGTTCTGCAGCTCTTTCAACATTTCCATTGCAGCTGTGCAGAGCTCTCTTGGCCTTTTTTCTACTAAATCCAAGTGCTACTACCTGCATTTGGAAAAAGTCATCAGTATTCAATATTCTTAAAATAAATGCAACAAAAGAACTTTTCACTTACAAGAAATGAAAGGAGGGAAAAGAAATTCAACAAATAATTATTACTATATTTAAAATTCCTACTAATTACTCTACATTATGACCATATATTCCTAACTATATCAGCTTCTCAGCAACGCAACATGCAAATATAAGCAATCATTGTATAATTTTATAACACACAAAAATAAAATGTGTGCTTACCAACTTTACTACCTTTTAATTAAAATAAAATTAGGATATCTATATATGAAAGATGGCAACCATTGTCAGTCTACTCCAAAAGAACGTATTCGATTCGTATGTTTGTAGGCTAGATTTTCCAAAAAAGGGTGTATATTTGAACAGAATTAACAAGAAAAAAGCTTAAAAAAGAAGTTTAAAAGAAATCCTATTGAAGTAGTAATCAAATGAAACAGAATATTTATGAATACATTTTACTCAGGAAGGTTTCAAACTAACACCAACCACATTTGAATGGTTGGTTAGATTTGTATTCAATTTGCTGATCCCAACAAAGCAGCTAGTATTGCTAGTAATACATCAATGAATATTAAAAATATTCCAGATTCACAAAACATTCCATAAACTTTGCTCTTACACAAATCATGTATTTATTTCAATTGAGGCACTCTGTAAAATAGGGATTTGAGTTACAGAATTTAAAAAAATGTTATTTCAGTAAATATACTCTACATAGCACAAAGAGCTTACGGAAAAAGTGATGTAAGTGGGCTTAGGGGAAAAGTGTATACTCTAACTGGTTGTGGTATCCGTGTATGTATTTTTAAACTTCTAGGTCAAAATTGGTCTTTGGTTGAGATGCGATGGCACGGAATAACATAGACAATAATATGAATTTAACTACACACAAAATGAAACAAAACTGAAAGGAGTTAAAAAATGCAACCGGAATTTCATAACCTTCAGACAAAACTTGCAATAAAATCTAAAGAAAAAGATAAACTTTTGTCAGCATGTATCAAATGGACGTACATTAGCTGTAAAGTGTGATCTTTAAAGCCACTTCCAACGCCAGTGTTGACAGTGGCAAAGAATAAAGTTTACTACATGCACACACTATGGACAAAATGTTTGTCTCCATTAATTTAGCAACTGACAAATCTGAAATGTTTGTATGTAATGAGTCCATTGCATCTCATGGTTCTCAAGAGATTGCTTAATGTCTGAATGAATATCTAAAACATCACACTGAAGTCAAATATCTAATACTATACTGCTATGGAGTTCAAACAGGAATAAAAATATTGCTTAACTTTGGATGTATCTGTAATGGTATGTTAAAATATATAATCACAAATATTTCGAATCTGGACACACATTCACGGAATTCAATAGAGATTATGCTGTGATTGAAAAGCGTAAGTCAAGAATTCCATTCCTGATGTCAGGTTTTGCCATAACCAAAGTCAGCAAATAATTACTATAACAACTAGAGGTGCTACAAAATGGCACAGACTTTCTTGTACCAAATTTTTGTTTATGGAGTAATCCTCTGTTAACATTTGTCTGTCTCGTCTCGTCGTAGTCGGCTGTCAAGAGGACCGCCAGGTAGCATCTCCGCGTACGCGCCTCCTACCGCGCGCTCCTGCGTCACTACCCAGCAGCCAGAATTAGGAAGGAATAAGGATAGGGGTAGGGTTTAGGACACTTCACAGGGGTTGGACTAGCCCTTGTGAAGCAGCCGAACTCGTTTTGCTGGAACAAATTTCACATGAGATTCGACGGGAATCGAACCCGGATCTCAGTGGTGAAAGGTTTGCAACTTTGCAATGAGCCACGAGTTCAGCTTTTACTCACAAATGTAATCAGGCATACAAATTGATGGAAATGCCAATATTAACGGCATGAGAAACATTTAAAAAAAAATTACATTTGCATAATTTTTGAAAAAACAAATTAATAGAGCATTATGGCGTTTATGTCATTGAATAGGGTGCATTTGGTACTAACTCTTCCAAAAATTAAAAGAAAAAATTTGGAGCCGTTTTTGAGAAAATCTTGTTTTAGTATTTTTTTAAATTGCAAATATTTCACGATCTATTGCACGAAAACTACTAAGATTTTCGAAAAATGTACTGGATCTTCATGATACAACTATTTATGGACAACAAGTTTCGTTTGAAGGAAAAATCTCTCTCTTCAATTTTATAGTTGTAGGAAGGCGCTGAAAAAAATTCAAACTTTTGCAATTTTGAAAACTTTAAGAGTTAACGGTGAAAATCACACCTTATCCACCTTTATAAGCGCATGTTACTCCATTCTTACAAGAAATGTAAAGAAAAAATTTTAGAGCCGTTTTGGAGAAAATTTTGAAAATATCCGAGGGGCTTCATGTAAAGTACCCCAAATATTAAAGAATATATTTCAAAATCTCAAGCTTCAACTAGAGCCAGAACAACAGGGCTTTCTTCAATTTGGAAAAGATTGTACACACGGTTTAGGTGCTTGTGGTGTTCACAGACAGACGAATGGAAATTTTGAAGAAGAAGAAGAAAAAAAAAAAAAAAAAAAAGAAACAACACTTTTTCAGTATCAGGGGACCCCAAAACGTGTATTTCGTCACAAAGAAAATGCATGTTGAATAAGGACAACCAATGAAGAGGTCATCCATAAGATGGATGCATTTTGAGAAACAAGGGCCGTTTTGGATGCTAATGAAGTCAACATTCAATGCTGATTTTCAGTTCAAAAAGGTCAACGTTGACAAAAGATTAAGAGGACGACGTCCATCCATTTAACTTTCTCCCTTATATCATGTCAGCTCCCCATTAATGAAGCAAAATGGAGAAACTTCTGAGTCTGATTCCTCCAATACATCATGGTTTTTATAATAGTTTGCATCATTTGGAAAACCAACCTATAAATGCTACTACAAGAGGTACAAGGGGTAGGAGAGGAAGGGCTCAAGGACGAGTGGAACATATGGGACATGGGGCAATGATCAGGAGACCTAGTCAAACTGGGTCAAACCAATCAGAAGATACAGGTAGAGATTCTGACTGCTCTATCACGTCCTCCAAAAAAGCAGCAGTATAAGGAGTTTATATTATGAACTGTGATTGCATTTTGGTTTCCATACAAGAATGCACTTGGGTCACATACTTTTACAAAGTAGTTGTTTTGCCTGATATAATATAGTTATTTTCAAGCAAAAGTTATTAGGCCTGGAAGTGCCTGAAATCTATGGTGATAAAATTAATTTGTTAAACTTCATCAGAATTTTTTATTCTTTGTTCCAACTTCACACCCAATTTTCTCATACTTTATTCATATAACTTCTATCACCTTTTTACTAAATGCCTCAATTGATCTACATAAAAGTTTTATGTCCCAGTCCCTTACTAGAGAGACAAAAAAATGTGACTCAGCACTTTTTTTAGATCTCTTTTAGATAGGTTATTTGTAGATATCTCTAAAGCTTTTGCTGTCATTGTTCATAACATTTTAATTTCAAAATGACCTTCATATGGAATCTGTGGTATTGCCCTAGAGATCTTCGTACCTTAAACGATTTCACAGAGCAGAAATAACTTACTGGAATGATGGAACATTATGTACACACCTTTCCGACTCTGCCACTTGCATGTGGAGTCCCTCAGGAATCGATTTTAGACCCTACTCTCTTCTTACTATAAGTAAATGATATGTCCTCGATGATTCGAACCGGAAGAATAGTTCTCTTTGCGGTTGATACAAACATTCTTTACAATAAAGAAACCGTAAATAGTACAATATCAGATTTTCAAATTGGTTCCGAAAATACAAATTAATAGTAAATGAAAAGAAAATGGTTTTAATGTAGTTTTCCATTTCAAATAAACCATTCTATACTAGACTGAAAATGAATAATGCACCATTGACTGATGTTAAGGCAACTGATGTTAAATTTTTAGGTCTTTCAATTCAGTCAAACTTCAAATGGAACGTCCATTTAAATGAATTGAACACAAAACTAAGTTCATTATGCTATGTGCTCAGAATTCTTGGTTGTGCATGTGTGTGTGTATGTGCATGCACGTGTGTGCGTGCACGTGTTGTGTGTGTGTGTGGTGTGTGTGCATGTGTCCATTGCCTGTGTGTGTGTGTGTGTGTGTGTGTGTGTGCGTGTGTGTGTGTGTGTGCCTGTGTGTGTGTGTGCCTGTGTGTGTGTGTGTGCCTGTGTGTGTGTGTGTGTGTGCCTGTGTGTGTGTGCGTGTGTGCCTGTGTGTGTGTGTGTGTGTGTGTGTGTGTGTGTGTGCGTGTGCGTGTGCGTGGGTGCCTGTGTGCGTGTGCGTGTGTGTGCGCACGTGTGTGCGTGTGTGGCGGGGGATGGAAGAAATCATTTATTACTCATTGTTTGTACTCAGTTTTGTATTGCAAGTATTATTCACTTTAATGTGAAACTTCTTGCTGAATATTCCTAAAGGTGCCTTTACAGAGGCTGAGTTTCTTGCCAGTCATGAGACAACAATGTTGGCAGTAATTTGTAAACACTGCCGACAAAATTAACAAGGTTATTTACTTCACACCCACACCTAACCACTCGACAGAACTTTTGTGTTTAAAAAAGTGTTGTTATCTACATTGTTGAAAACAGTAATAAATTAAAGCTTAACATATAAAATAAATAAAAAGAAACACTTTACACACAAAAGAGCAAATGATATTTCATTAAAGATATTATAATTAGAGTTCAAACTCACCTTATTGATCGTATCCCTGTTAACATCTTGTTGGCATAAGAGTTCTGGTTGTTCTTGAATCAACTGTACACTCATCTGTACATCATTATTAGTATGTTGTAGAGCACGCTGGGCCAGAAATTGTGTAAAGCCCATTGATAACAACAACTGGTACAATTGTGGTTCCACCCATTGGCGACCATCTGCACAACGTCCCAGTTTTCGCCGCTCTCTAACACAAACAAATTATTCAGATTGGCCTGATTTCATGGAGAGTACTTGTGGAGCACCATATGCTCTACAAGACAAATACCTATTCTGTTTACGTTCAGCTTCTTCTTTCTTCCTCAGTTGCTCACGTTCTTCACGACGTCTAGTTATCAATTCCACTGCACCACTTATATCTCCATGAGCAGCACGAAGAGCAAGTCGTGCTTCAGATGCAGTGTAACCTGAAACATAAAAGCCCTGCAATATATATTTTGTTCAATTGAGCAAAAAAAATTTCTTGCAACAATTAGGAGAGTATTCAAAGGTAATCTGAAGGTCAATTTTTCCTTGAAAATTAACAAATTTGTAGCTGACTGTGATATTATGAAATTAGTAACTGAAATATTTTTAAAGGCTTCATCCTATTAATTGGATAAATAAATTAACGTATCTTTACTTTTTCTTTTTCACTAATCTCTTCTTTAAAACATCTACATACAATATTTTATATAAATCAAGTCATAGATTTGTTAAAAACATTAGTTACGGGACTTTCTTTGTCAAAACAGCCAAAAAAATATCGAAGGTTTGAAAATCATATAATAGTTATAATTTACGATTCAGCATGATGTAAAAACAAGGAAAAAAATTATTTTTGATTGTTTGTAATGTTCTCTTTTATCTAAAAATAATACAATCTTTTAACAATTTTAATGAATTTTCCAAGTTTGTTGCATTAAAAAATTCCAAGATAAGACTCTACATATAAAGTTTCATTCAATATTTTGTTAACACTATCTACTGACGCCAAGCAACAGAAAAATTGAACAAAAATATGTCAAGGTCACAGAGGTCATAAAAGGATAAAAATCTTTAAAAAAAAAAAAAAAAAAAACAATTGTGAAAATATATCACCATCTTTTTTCGATTTTCATAAACCAAAATACTCGTAGATACTTGTACTTTACGCCCACAAAATTTCATCCTTGGTTATTGAAAGCATTCAAAACTAAGAGCATTTTTACCAAAAAAAATTTTTTTTTTTTGGAAAAACAATAATCCATTACAATTTTTTATGAAAGTATTTTTAATTTTTTTAGTAAGCTTTGATTTTACAACTCATGAACATTAATCTAATTTTTAATAATGAATTAAGTTAGAATTGAAATCTTGTAAATCAATCTAATATACGAGGACTATTTATTCACAAGAAGGTTTTTGAGTTTTTACTTTAAGTTTCTTTCACTAATAAATGCCATTAAATTTATACTTTAACAATGAATAACTTTTGATTTGAAGTCATGAAGTTCAAAATTTAATTTACACCTCAGATTTTTGTTTCCCAAAATATAGTTTATCTCCCTATGTTGTTTCCAAAACCTGCCTGCTCTAATTTTAAAATTGAAATAAAAACTTTACTGAAGTTTGTAACGTAATGAGCTTTTGTTCCAGTCTTCTACAACATTTTATATTTATTACAAAAGAGGAAAAGATACTTACTTTAACAGAAAAAACTATACTTTGGTTTACTGATTTCCAAAGAAACAGATATGGAACTTCAGGCTCGTAAGTAAAATATCTATGATAGGATTAACCAAAAACTATTTCTTGCAAAACATAGGGATAAAAACTGAATAATATTAATGCTGCCATCCAAACTCCAACAGTCACTATGTCAAAGTCATTCTGTCCTTCCTTCTTTGCTAATCACATTGTCCATTAGCTAATTTGGATCCAGAATGTATTGCAGCAGGGGGAATAAATTAAATTTGGACTCTCTTCTAAATAAATTTTACAAAAAAATAAATTATTACCATGAAATTAATAAGTGAACATTCTTAAAACAATACTGTCTAAATGTGATGCATTCAATAAGTGGTAATTGTTTTCAATAAATGAGGTAAATTTACAAAAAAATATTGATGTGGAAGGTGGCATATGGTCCCCATGATCCTTCTCGATTCTGTCACTATTCATTAATGTCTAATCTACCTTCATTGTTTCTGAAACTTGTAAAATGATACAAAATAAAAACTAAATAAAATAAACAAAATAAAATCTAAATTCACTGTAAAAGACATTTATGGCAAAACACAACATTACAACACATCAATAAAAAGATCTGTAATGATTAAACTAACATAATGGAGAAATGTCTCATGAATGAAAGGGTGGATATTTGAACACAACAAATAAGCATGCACATAATTTTTGTATATTGTACAAGTTTATAGAGGGAAAAATTACACTGGAATTAGTCAATTTTGTCACTTTTCACACTTTTAGTTCATACACCATTCAATTATCCTCATGGGTACTAGTATAAACTTTTAATTGTTTTTCAGAAAGCTGAGCCAGAACTAAGAAACGACAAGCCAGATTAGTTGTTTTCTTTTTTGCAATGGTACAACAGCAGCCATTTCATCATCAATGAATACACAAGAGTTTGATCATAAATAATATTCAACTAATGCAGAATATGGAACCTTTCAAAACATCAAATATACCACATATATGATGTTTCACTTAGGAATAATACTATTTTCTTCCAGGAAAACAAATTACCAGTTTCTGTAATATAATCTGGAAAAGTTAGGTCTCAGACTGAAACATTAAAAAAATGTACCAAGAACTGCTGCGATTTAAGTAGAATGTCAGCATTATACTAATCAAAATATGAATAACAAAAATAAACTATGTATTTATACAGAAAGGTTTCTTAGACTGTAAAAACGTAATGTCAAATGCCACAGATATCTACAATCCCTCAGATTGCTCATCTTTTGGCCCGTGAAGAACAGTGCATCAAAGAGAGAATTTTGAATTTAAATCTTCAAGATTTGAGAAAAAAAGCTCTGCTGAAATAAATAGTTATAGATGAACATGAATATGAAAAGGAAAGAAGAAGAAAAAATTGTAAGAATTCACAATTTTATAGCAATTACTTTAGAATAAATATTGCATGAAACGCAAATAAAATTAATTAAACAAATTCATTTAAAAATGTGCAAAAGAGTGAGAAATTGTATTTTGTGACGAGTGTTATTAATTTTAATTAGCTTTTATTTTAAGGGCAACAATGAGATGGATAGATGGATTAGGAACCATTTTGAAGTAGTTTTTAGAGAGGTTGATACCCTAGTTTCATTGAATAAAAAAGATCAGTATTGTCTAGTTTTTTGTTGTTTTTCTTTTCTTTTTTTTTCTTCCCCTAAGTATTTATTGATTGAGTGGTGTTCAGCTGTCACAAAAAATAAACAAATAGACATCTTGTTTCCCAGTCATTGTTGATCTGAATTTCACAATAACAAAATTGTGAACACATGTAACATAACAATATGGTACAATGCAAGAAACAATCTTAGCTCACCTAGTTCCAGCAACTGGCAGATGCTACCATCATCTACTTTTAGATTGCCAAGTTCTGTTTCCACAAGTGAAAATAAACGTGCAGCTTCATGCCGTTTGTTTTGGTGGAAAAGAACAATAGCTTGCAATAAATGAAGCCTCATAAAAAGGGCTGCTTCATTGCCTACACAAACAAAAATACATTTTTTTCCAGCCTTCCCTCAGATTTTATAATCCAACCAGATTTTTATATAGAATTCTGGTAAAAAGGACAATTAACATTATTAAATTTAGTGTTGCTAACCTGTATTCCCTTTTAGAGCAAGAACACGCTCCAGGTTTGGACCATAACTACGCTCAAAACTCTGTTCACACTTCTTCAGTCTCTGTTCTGCGTCAGGAAGATATGTAACACTGCGTAAACAGAGATAGCACCACGCAATGTCCAGATTCAGCAGAGCATAATTGTCTACTGACTGCAAGATGCTGGAGTTACAAATACTGGAATAAATAAAATAAATACAATATTATAAATATAATACAATACAACATAAATAATTTTATTCAATTTATATAATCATTTCTTCTTTAATAATTTTTATTTTTAATAACTTCATTAAGTTAATAATAATTTCATTAAAAAAGTTTTTGACAATTCATAACAATGAAAAAATTTCAAATCATATCAAAGATGATTAAATGGTACCCTTACCTAAATTCTTTGTCTGCTTCTAGGAAAAACAGCAATGCAAGAGCATAGTTTTCTGCCTTCAAAGCTACTCTTCCTTTTTCATGCAATGACATGGCAACAATTAAAGCTCGTTTCTCTTCAGCAGGCAAATAGAGTTTTTTCCCAGTTTGGTCAGCAATCTTTTCATAATATCATAATATAAAAATATGTACATAACATGGGAAATAAATATATTTTCCACTGATTTTTACCTGAAGACTGTAATACTCATCGCCTAATGATGACTCATCAGTGCTGGAACGTGCCAAAAAATGAGCTGCAGCTTTTGTGCTTTCCAAAGTACGATGGTTAGATTCTGCCCCCTAAATATTTTTAGAAAAATTATTAATACATTTTAGTAGGACTTATTAAAATTTTATTTATAATAACACAGGCCTGCATTTTAAGTCATAAAAACTTTTTTAAAACTTTATATGAAATGTACAGTTTTTTGGGGTGCTGATTTCATAACTGAACTAGGTTTACCCCATCATGTTCCATTTTTTCATAATGCACTATGAAGAATTTTAGCTATCTGAAATTTACATTATCATCTTTATTTAGGGTGTATGAAAAAATAAAACCTATTTTCTTGCAAATATTACTCCCAACGTTTATTATACAAACCATTACATAATCTTTATTTATAAAAACTTCAGTCAAGTATCTTGTAAAATCTTTTTTTCTTTTCTGTGTGATGCTGTAAGTATTGCTCTTCAACTTATGCTACGTGGTGTGCCCCCGTAGAGTACCCAGCCCATCGTGTTTACATTCCATCGACCCTGGTATTGCTTTTCCATTTCCTTATGAAGAATTTAAATTCTTGGTAAAAATGTATTCCTTGCTCCTCGCTCATTGCACCAAGATTTTCAGGAATGAACTCGAAATTGTTTGTAGAAAGTAAATCTTCAAGCTCATAAAATACCCTAAATCTTTAAAGCTCTTCAGCATATTTTTAATAACAATTGCGAAATCCAGTTCTTTATTGTTTCCTAAGAAGTTCTTAACCACTCTTTCAAAGGAAATCCAAGCTCTTTTCCGTCGTCATGGTGGTAAATTCATCTATCATTAGTCTTCTTATGTCTGATCTAATGAAAATTTCTTCATCTTGGCTTCTGAGGGGTGTGGGAACTTCTCAAAGAGAGATTTCAAGTACCTCCCATTTTTTAGCAGAGCTTTAGTGAACTGTTTCACAAGTCCTAATTTTATATGCAGAGATGGTAGCAGTATTTTCTTTATATCAAAAAGTTCTCTCCTTAAAATGTTCTTACTTCATGGTTCGAAAGTAGTTCTTGGGAGCCATTGTGATGATAGGGGCTACTGAACTGTATGCTAAATACAGAAAACTGCCAGAGACCTATTGAAAAATTAACGCCAATTTGTGAAAAAACTGACGGGGCATATCTATTTACGTTTTCAATTTCAGCACACAAAAATACATAAGTGTTGAAATTTTCAAAAAAGTTTTTTCATTGCAAGCTTGTGTAATAGACTTAATTATTACCTCCACCGCACTTTGATCTTCATTAAGAATAATAGCCATCAGTTGGGTTCCATGTTTTACTCCTTGAGTACTTAATGGAACCTCATAATCTAAAACTCGGCCATTACAAATAAGCTTCACTCTACATTAAAAGAAATAAGTAATAAGAAGAATCCTTCAGATAAACATGTCTAACTAGACACAACAAAGATCTGAGTAGACAAGACAAAAATATAAAAATCACCTTGCAGAAGTATCATTAATTTCTCTTGCAACAGCTTCCTGCAAATCCTTTGCCAGGTGCGTTAATGTAATTCGGATAGACAACTGTTTAAGAGGGTTTGGCACACGAACCTTGACAGTTGCAACCCCTGTATCCCTGTAATGATCCCTTTCCTGTAATCGTTCAAGAGCTCGATTCTGCAGACTCTGTATAGCTGTAAGACAGCTTGAGAAATCCAAATTTAAAGACTGACTGTACGATCTTGAGAGGTTCTGTAAAGGCAAAAATTGTGTTTAAAATAATTTTTTTGACTTTGGCCCACTGAAAAATGATTTTGACAGATCAAGTCCCTGTGCACAAAAGCGTTATTAGTTTAGTGCAATGCATTCTACAAAATAGAAAATCGAGTAAAATTGAATTGGTTACTGAAAAGGAGCACACACTAATGTTGCATCACATTTCACAACTAACAAGAAACAATATTGGAAGTCTACTCTTTTTAGCCATTTTGTTAATGATTAATTAAAACAACTATAAGACCAACCTCAATTTCTTCTTCACATCGTCCACTTTCTTCCGTGTAATAGGGTGGTAACCACAATTTCACCTGATTATTATTAAGTTTTTCTCTGACTTGCACCAGAATATCTTCTGCTCTCAAATCACTATTCATTTTGACCAAGAATGCGAATGATGGATAGATACTCTAATATTCAATGGAATCCGAATATCTTCCTTTTTAACGAATTAAAAAATATTTGTCACATAGCACAAACGAAATAATGAAAAACTCAGGTTATTGGACGGCAGCGACTCAGCAACACATCATGACACCTCTCAACCTGACCCACCTCAACACATTGTGCGCTCTCCCAAGTTCTCGCTACAGCGTTGGCCCCAGCGATACCAATGTTATAATATTTCGAGTCATTGTGACACGAGTCAGCTGTCTCTAAACCACGGTGTAAGATACTGTATATCTTATAATACACCGTGCTCTAAGCTCTGAGTCAGTCAACTGGCACAAATACCACTTCGAATTTTAAAAACCTTTATTCGACATATTAGAAAAAATCTTGTTAACTTTATTCCTCAATTAAAGCTCTCGAATTATCTCGGTTTCGCCGAAAGAACTTACGATTTTTTCCCCTCAAACGAGTTTCAATTTTTATTTTTTGAGTGTAAAGAGCGAAATATTTCTATTTTTATTAAAACGTTTGAATTTTCAAAAGTTACGTTAGTTATATTTTTCTTATCTCTCGTGCGTCTTTTAATGTTTACGAAGTATTATGCAATCCGTATACACGCAGAGGCATCACCAGGATTTTCTTTGTCAGGAGAGCAGGAGAGAGAGGGGAGTTACCGGTAAGAAAGGTATCCAGCCATCGTCATGTTCTCTTACAAAGAATTTTTCATTTATTCGAATAAAAGTATTTTTATTTGATAACTTGTAGTTCATATTTTTTATAATGTAAACAATTGATACAACACCGAAGCGTAAATTAAAATTTGGAGATAACATAACTGGAAGCTTTCTAATAAACAAGGGCGTAAAACAAGGGTGGGTTTTCTATTTTGTTCAATATCTGCCTAGAACAAGCCCTACATAACTGATACAGGAAATGTTCGGGTATGGGAATAAAAATTGGAGACGACACCTTTCACTCCCTTCTATATTCCCTTATAGTATAGCTGACGACCAGGTTATCCTTGCCCAAGATGAGGATTTGGTGTAGTTGGTTAGTTAGTGATCCCGGGCGCGTCAACAGCTTTGGTCATTAGTCCCGTAAGTGTAGTGCATGTTTTTCAACGGGTAATGGCGGTGATCTTCCTCCGGTGGATGGCGAGATTCGGCGCCGACCTATCGTCGTCTAGCGGGGTTTCCCCTTAACCAGGACTCTCCCACCAGCTGAAAGAAAGACCAGATGAATGAAAATATGATTTTCTGTGCACGTCTTCTAGAATTCAGTGGGAAATACAATTATTCAAATTATCGTTTCCATGTTGTCGCAGCAGGAAGTAATAAGAGCCATAATTTATTGTTTATTTATTCTTGAAAATAGATTTTATTACATGGGAGTTTTTTGTTTTTTCTCCCTTTCAAAATTTAAGTAGTATATGTCTTAGTGTAGGAATCACAGAATTTTGAAAATGTGCACACAATTCACTTTTCCCCATAGCACGTCATACGCAGTTTTTAACTGTTTTTTTGACGTTAAATAAATAAATAAATAAATAAATAAATAAATAAATAAATAAATAAATAAATAAATAAATAAATAAATAAATAAATAAATAAATAAATAAATAAATAAATAAATAAATAAATAAATAAATAAATAAATAAATAAATAAATAAATAAATAAATAAATAAATAAATAAATAAATAAATAAATAAATAAATAAATAAATAAATAAATAAATAAATAAATAAATAAATAAATAAATAAATAAATAAATAAATAAATAAATAAATAAATAAATAAATAAATAAATAAATAAATAAATAAATAAATAAATAAATAAATAAATAAATAAATAAATAAATAAATAAATAAATAAATAAATAAATAAATAAATAAAAGATCGTTTTCAGCAATGCGACGGTTAAAAAATTATCTTCGAACAACAATGGTGCAAAAACGTTTAAACTCATTAGCTCTTTTGAACATTCATCAAGAAGCAGCGAAATCATTAGATATGACAAAATTAATTAATGATTTTATAAGTAAAAACAAAGTACGAAAAGCAACATTTGCGTTAAAATAGTTTATTAGATATTGAAATAAGTTTTGTAAACGGTGCGTAAATGTTATTGTAAACTTAAAAAATATAGGGTATATACGTCATTATTATGTTAAAAATGTGTATTTTGAATTCTCTCTCTTCACCCTATCCCCTCATTCTAATTTACTCCATACGCCAGAAAATTTTACTTCGCCGGCCCTGGCACAGACTTTCTCGTACTAGTCAGTTTTCTAATTCTTTGGTGTAGCGTTGTCCTAAATGTAAATTTTCATTGAAAAATTTGGAGCAGTTTTTAAGAAAATGGCGTTGAAGCGTTATTGTAAATGCGTAATTTTTTAAAACTCTTTTACACAGAAAATTTTTGAGTTTTCGAAAAGCTTCATTGGAAGTCATTTGAAGTACTCCGTGGAGTAGAGAGAAAGTTATGTGGATAAATCCGAATTTCGAATAAATTCGAAAATGTAGGTAAATCCAGTTGCTATAGTTAGGGGGGAAATTCTCTACCACGTTGTGTAACCAGAATCCATGTTTTGTGGACCCCTGATACCGAAAAATCGAATGACGGCATAACGTTTGTCCGTCTGTCTGTCCGTCCGTCTGTGAACAACACTAGCGGCACAACCGTTCAGACGAATTTCTCCAAAATTGATATTCCCCAATTGATCTAGCTGATGTCGCGGCCCCTTGAATATGAAATCAATGTTTTAATTTTTTTGCGGGGGGCACTTTATAAGAAGCCCCTGGGACATTTTCAAAATTATCAAAAAATTGGCTTCATCGTTTTTGATTATATATATATATATATATATATATATATATATATATATATATATATATATATATATATGCAGGTGAATGGTGCAGGTCTCATGATCTTTGAAAACCCTAATTTTTCGAAAATTGCAAAAGTTCAAAATTTTTTGGGAGTGTTCCTACAACTAAAATATTAAAGATAGAGATTTTTCTCAAAATCTGTTTCTTGAAGATACATTTTGAAATAAGTTAATTTACAATTTTTCGTAAATTTTAGTACTTTTCGCGGAATTTTTCGTGAAAATACGGGCGAGAAAGTACGTGCTGTTTTAGCACCACTAGTTTTATGTTTTAAATAAAAAAAGCTACGCCACATTGTAATGAGGGCATGTGGGAATTTTCCCGAGCTGACTAAACTCTCCTGCATAAAAGCATCTACATAAGCATATACATCCATCCAAATCGGATTACAAATGAAACCAACTAAGACCAAAAGCTGGGTTTCGAAATAAATCAAGTTGAAGTCGATTCTATTTTTCTCTACTCAATTTCTGTAGCTTGAAAGAACTCAAAACTGTTTTATATTGCTTTTAACAAAATAGGGCTTCAACAGCACATACTTTATCGCATTATTTCTAGCTTTTAAAATTTTCGGATAGTCAGAGAGATCAACGGAAATGAGACCTGCGCCATTGTTGTAAACGTTATTTTCGCTGTCATAGAGAACAACGTTTAATCAAAACATTTGAAGCTATTTTTGAGAAAATTTTGAAAATGTTGAGACTTCTTGTAAAGTAACCGGAAAAATCAAAATATCCGTTTCAAAGTCGCAGAGCCTCGAATTTGTTTAGATCAATCGACAAATATTAATTTACGAGGAAATTTAACGGTTGAGGCATAGCGTACGCAATTTAGTTAAATAAAAGTCTATATTGAAACACTACTTACATAATTTTATGCGTCCGCGTGAGGCATATACACTTCCCGCGCACGTGGTTCTGGCTTTCATTTCCACTGGACACTTAAATTCAACTCCAGCACATTGCAACAAGCACTATTACTTCGACACGTTTCACAAATAAAATTATTTTATTTCGAAAACTTCACTACTCTGGTATATTTGGCAATAATGAAAGATCTTCGACCCACATTCGCATTGACAAGAACGTTCGCAAACCGCGGGCCAGCTGCAGCTACACTGGCTTTCGCGAGACACTAAGGTCCTTCCATCCAGAACAGAATTTTTTGGAGAAAATCGACTGATCGGTTTAGCCGTTAGCGTTGTTCACAGACGGACCGACAGACGTTTTGCCGTCATTCAATGTTTCGGTATCAAGGACCCACAAAATGGATTCAGGCTACATCACGTGTCAGAGGATTATTTTTCTAAATTTAGCAACTGTGTTTATCCACTTTTTCGCTACCAGAGCTCCTGTAATAAGAGTTTTTCTGCCGAAAATTCGCCGTTTTTTCGTGCAACATTACATAACTTTCTCTCTACTGCGTAAGCTGTAGCGATAAAGTAAATTAGTAGTGCTAAAACAGCACGTAATTTCTCGTCTGTATTTTCACGCAAAATTACTCGCAAAGTACTAAAATTTTCGAAAAAATGAACATGAACTTATTTCAAAATATATTTTTAAGGAACAGATTTTATTAAGGGAAAATATTGTAATTAACTGTCACCGGGTCATTGTGGGCATCGGGTAAGCAACTGCCGATCGTGCGACATTCAGCCTTAGTATACTCTCTGGCCTGAGTTTTACGCAGTGAGTGGCCTGGCCAGCATCTCGACTCGTGGCTGGCGACAGTTCGGCTCGTTATTGTTTGGATTCAGCGACCGTCACGTCGAGCAAGATAACATTCTTTCGACGTGTAGAATTCTGAAACAGCAGCAACATATCAGTCGACCCATATCGAATTCTTTTTGTGTGGATGGGGTTGCAGAGCAAGCAATAATCATAAACGATTTTTTTTGTATTCCAGCATTATTAACCTTTTCCGATGAATAAAATCGTTTAGCACGATAATGATTGCACGATAATTACGTCATAGCCATTTCTGTACGACATGAGTCATCGTAGACATAATGGTTATAGCCCCCTATCACCATCTTTGGAGCATAAAGAAGGTTCAGTAGTATCATGTAAATATTGCAGTGCTCGCAAGAAAATAACAGTTATTGTAAAAAAAAACTATCATTTGAAAAAACTAGTTATATTATTCCAATTGTTTAAATTTGTGAAAGACACTTCAGAATACGAATTTAATTTCAATTTCTTATTGGCTATTTTAATTTTGTTATTGAATGGATTTTCAACGTACGATTCAGTTACATTGATGGTGACACAACTACGTACCACAACATACAACAGGGCAGTAATATCACCACCATTCTCGGCGTGAAACGTCTCGGATGTATTCCTAAAGGAATGACAAGTGTAGGACATCTGTGTTTGGTTTTATTAAATAATTTGTTATATTTTGTGTTCTCGCAATTGAATTGATTCCAACTGGATTTCAACAGCATGTTGAAAAACCAAAATAGTTAATTGTGTTTAACATGAGAAGGTCTTAATGAAATATATTTTTATATATTTCCGCGTTAATGCATTCTTCACTGGATACAACAGTGATGATTCTGGACGTGTTTGCTTTGTCGTTTTAATGTTACTATCAAACAGAATCTTCCTCTTTCACATCATCGATAAACAAAATGTTCAATTCGACACATCTGTACGCACCGAATATACCAAAAATAGCAACAACTTGAAAATCATACCTCGAATAAATGTAAACCACCAGTTAATAAATGAAACTTAATTATAATTAAGTTTAATTGAATCGTTTCTTTCAGAAACCCGTCAAACGCCAAAATTTAAAATGCGTTTTAGTGGTGGAATATTGTTCTATGAAGATAGACACATCGCTTATTCCATATTTACCTGAAAAATATTCATTTATTAACAGATTTAATATTAAAAAATATTTTGAAATCGGAAAAACTGGGACACTTTTTCTCAATTTTCTCGACATGACAAATTTTTTGGGAAATTGTCTAAAATATTCTTTAAAACTCACATTTCATCATTAGCCTCCGTAAGGGATGTGTTCACATCTTTTTGGGAAAATACCACAGTCGAAAGAATAGTTTGACGGACGTGGACGGAATGGACGTCGGTTGAAATCCGATAGTTGTTTTTTTCATAAGCGAACTTATGTTATGAAAAGTTTTAATATTAATGCCGTCTTTATTTCTTATCAATGTGTTTAATTTTTTAATTTTGAATATGTGCACCATAGTGTCCATGCCGTGGTCTTAATATTATAGAAACATATATCATAATAACTACCGTCTTGATTCTAGCAGGTGCATTATATCTGATTAACGAACCCGCTCAGACGAATAAGCAATAGCAGCGTCGCATACAAAATTCGCTTCTTTTTCACATATACATTTCTTGAACTTCAAATATTTCTTCTCATACAGTTTGCAAGAATTTTCCTTAATTACAAAAAAAAAAAAAAACCGACAAAAACAATTTATACAAGGTTTTTTGACCCTCTAAATGACCTCTGCCCCAGGTAATTTTGTGCGAATAGCGCTCGCCCATTGTTGACACGTTCATGCGCGCACAGGAGCCATTGGTTCGTACGCGCGCCTCTGACAGCATGTTTTTGAAACATTTAGTACTAACCAATTGTTGTATTGCTCAATATTTACAACTAGAACGCTCCAAAGCGCAAACCGTTGGCTATATTAGCATTTTTTACGGCTATTCATGATTTTCGATCACGTCTAATCGACAACTAGCATTCCGGAATAAAAAAAACTTGCTTACATGTTTCATTTAGGTTGTGTCTGCCCATTGAAGAAATACAATTTGCAAATTAGTGCAAAAAGGTACACATACGAGTTGACTAGAAATGTTTTTACATATATGTAACAAGGGGCACTAGAGGGTTAAGATCATTTGCCAGCTCTCCGCTAACACCAAAACACACTACGACTTGTCACCCATTCTCTCCGTCGATTGGTTGGTTAGTGATTCCGGGCGCGTCAACAGATTAAGTCATTAGTCCCATAAATGTAGTGCATGTTTTCCTCACGAGATGGCGGTGATCATCCGCCACTGGATGGCGAGATCCGGCGCCGACCTACCGTCGGTTAACGGGGTTTCCCTGACCAGGACTTTCCCACCAGAGGGGCACCGCCCCTGCCGGGACTAGCTCTAAGCTCCCGACCGGTCTCCCGGAATATGTGGTAGTGCAGTGCATGTTAGTGTAAGTGTGTGTAAGGCGAGAGGATAGTACAAGGAAGAGGAAGGAATGATCGCTCGCGTTCCGTGGCCCGTTTGTTAGGGTACTGTTCCGACATTCGCCTGGTGTTGATAGGAGAAACCACGAAAAACTACCGATCAGAGCACCGGTCGCTAGAATTCTTCTCCAGACAGCGACTGAATTCGACCTACCAGAAAAGGTAGTGTCGAAAATCCTGCCGACGTCACTACTCGAACCTAGGACCTCCCGGTCAGAGGCGCTGCAGAGACATCAGTTCATGCACTGAGCTATTGCTCTCGGTCTCTCTGTCGAGAAACGCATTTCCCCACCACACCAAATCGAACAAGCAAACTAGACTTTATTTTTTTATGTATTTATTTACGTCAAAAACAGTTAAAAACTGTGAATGACGTGCTATGGGGAGAAGTAAATATTATGCACGTTTTCAAAATTCTGTGATCCCTACACTAAGCCATATACTACTAGAATTTTGAAGAAAAAAACCCGCTCCAATGTAATAAAATATATTTCCAAGGATAAATCAGCAATACATTTTGGGCTCTTATCCAGCATGTCCTTCGTCAAGGACACGACGCGACAATATGGAAACGATAATTTGAACAACTATATTTCCCATTGAATTCTAGAAGACGTGCACAGATAATGAAGTTACATTTATGTCCAGAAGCAAAACAAGGGGCCATCTCAGCATTTGCCCAATGGATCAGGGAAACTGGACGAAAAACCTGATTGAGATGGGGGTCATTGATCTGGAGGCTGCAGTACAATAATTGTTACAGGTTGTTTACATTTATACAGTCCAAATGGTAAATAATGCATTAAATATCACTGTTAAAATTAATGTTACTTTTCTTGTGATGCTCAGTATAGTACCTAATTGTATAGAAACAGTTATGCAGCAAAAACGATTTCACTCGGGATTTAAACTTTTCTATCGAATTTAATCGTTTAATGTCATCTGGCAAAGTGTTGTAAAATAATGTATACCCCCTTGCACAGAATATGGGTGATGCCCTATGCGGCCAAATCCGGCTTTTCCACAACCATCGCTGGACACTTGATCAATCCTGGCGTCTAGGCCTAGCCCCTCTTATCATTGGCTTTTGCTTCAAGTTTCAGACACTTCCCGCTTTCTCCCCTCGAAGATTTTCCTCCTAGTTATCTCAAAGTGGCGGAGCAATTTCTGAGGTCAGTGACCCTGCCTCGCTAACGTGAGCAGGGGGTAACAGGAGAGGGAGGGGTGAGAGGAAGCAAGAGGAGGTAACAGGAGAGGGCACGGAAACGAAACGGATTGGTGCGCGCGGGCGCGAGGATCACCCCGCTAATTGCACTGGACTCTGGCCCTGTCAACCCCGTGGACGCTGACGAACCATGGGGCAGCGGGTCACGGGAAGCGGCTGTGACATTTTTATCGAGTTCTTTACCATGAAAATTAAGTCTGATTTATGGTATCTAATATTGTGAGAAATTGGTGTCAAATTAAATTAATAGTATTGAAAGTTTTGTTTCTTACAAACTATTTTAAAATGCTAATGGTTCTAAAGCAAGGAACACTAATTATTACATAATCATTTTCGGGAAACACACAATATAATACATTTACATAATATAGACATTTCCTATCAAGCAAATTGAAATTCATGTTCAAGTTTTTAAAAATTTATAATTTGACATTATTACTCCTTTATTAAGGAAATGCAAGCAATACACACATTTTATTACGCATTATGAAAATGTAATCGCCCATTTTTTTCTATATGAGCAGGTGCATGCAAACAGTGATTTCGTTAATTAAAAATCACTGCCGGATGTTCCAAGTAAATTATCATTGCGAAATTGCGATTGTCAATATTGTTTAGACTATTTGTAAAATTGATGAAATTTTCTAGTGATAATCGGTGAAAAGGAACTAGGGAACCTCTCATTAGAAGTATTGCGAAAACATAATTGTCTTATTTTTCATATATTTTTCAAAAGTTGCTATTGTTTTGTTTCACTGCTGAGAAGATTATATCTATCCCTTCCCAGTGATATTAATAGCAAAATTGTAATAATTGATATCGTTAATAAACAGCTAATAATTTAAATTTGGAAATCTAAACTGAAGTTAAATATTTTCTTAAATATTTTTGAATAACCACATAGTAAAAAAGAATAAATTTGAAAACCTTAAAATGTTACGAATCAATGTAAAATTTTCTTAAAACGAGCTGTTAAGAAAGAAACAAAAACTTGTTTGAATAAACTTTAAAGAGATTGAGTATTTAGTTGAAAAATTTCATGCCGGGAAAATTTTCCAATTAAAAATTTTAAGCGAAACACAGCGTCTCCGAATCGTATTATCTTTCCAATTTATGTTAGGTTTTTGTATGACCCTCAGAAACAGTTTCTGGAGTGTTTAGTTCGATTCAAGAAGCTCTCTCGCAATTCAAACATCCGGAAACCTTGACACGGTTATCACTGTTGAAGTAAGAAACCGTTTTTATTCACAGGAAACACACCGTCCTGGTTTTCTAATGATTAATTGTGAAATAATTTTAGCCATTGTAAGATATACGCATGACAAATATTTTGTGCTCATAAGATCCCAATACTTGAATGCATATCGAACCTGAAAATACATTTGGTTTTAGATCAACATGGAAAACACAAGAGTTTCAATGAGATCACAAGTCCTCAAATCTGAAAACTAAACTACTGTCTTTATTATTTACACGAAATGAAACTTCATACCTTCTTTAATAATCTAAAAGAAATGTGCATTGTGCTCAAATATCTTGACAATTACATAGTACAACATTATTCGCAAAATTTTCTGAAAATTAGTATAATTTTTATTAATTACAAGATTAAAAAAGTAAAAACGTAGTAAAAAATGACTAATTTTAAAATGAAATAAATGACAAAGACAGTGTCACATGAACAACGCAAAATTAGTGTATAAAAGGCATGTTAAAAATCATCCCCTTCATGCATATTAGATTTATAAATCCATATTCTCTAAGAAAGTTTAAAGAGTTTGCGGAGGATAGTAGCCAGCATCTCCTCCATAGTCGACAAGCTATGCTTTCGTCGGCTCTTTCATTATCGCAGTGCACAGGAGCATGCTTTACAGTAAGGTCTGTTCTTCATTTCTGGGGGATAGGGGGTGGGTAACTGCACGAGATGTCCGTGCGAGAAGTGGCAGTGCCCGATCCGAAGGTGAATAACAATTCTTGCCTCGGGCTTAGAGCCACGGGATGACCACGACAAGGGTCTTATGATCCTTGTGAGTGTGAAAAGAGTTCTGCCACTCTGTTTGCACTCAAAATGCAACGTTGGATAAAAATCTTGGTAGTAAGAGAAGATATTACCATAAAGATGTCTTTCTGGCTTCGTCGTGGGCAACTTTACTACCTAGTCAGCGGTTTCATTTCCACTTATCCCCACGTGGCCAGGGACACAGGAAAAAACGTAATTCAAATGATGGAGAATTAAGCGATATCTTCGATGTATTTGATGTTGGATATTTGATGTCAAAGGTTTCCAAAGAGAGAAAGACGACCAGGCCGTAGCTGCCTGGGTTCGAAGGGCCGCGGGTTCGAATTCCGCCTCGGATATAGATGTGTGTGTTCGTGTTGTCCTTACGTATTCTCCCTACAGAAAACACCAAAGATAAACAATTACAGTGGTCGTTATATGATCTAGTAGTTAAAAAGAGACATTAAAAATATATACAAAAAACAACAACTTCCAATTGTCAAAGAAAATTGCACATATTTGAGTTCGGAGTTTCAATAATCGTTGTCTAATAAAACCTAAGGACTTTATTTCCCTGGGCAAAATAGTATTATAAAACGGAAATTTATTTAATCCAAAATTATTTTTCATATATTGTCAGCTAATTCGATTATTTTTTATAACTTAATATTTCAACTCTCTCATATATTTCCTATACAATATTGATTGTAGCCAATACTTATTTTATTCACACTTTCTCTATTTCGTTGGTGAAATGAACATATTTATTTTAAACTGAGTACCACTGAATTTATGAATGTTCTTTCATTACAGTATTTCCTTAGTTTTTGAACTGGGGAGCAGTGACGGAAAAGAATTGGCCAAATATTGAGTTGAGACTTCATTCAATATTTTACTGTATTTTACATTCTCGAATGCACAGCATACTACAGAAACAATGATATCAAGTAAAAATGGTATTTAGGGGTTTTGAAGGAAAATTCGGCTTTTGAAATCTTGAACTTCAAAAAATATTTTTTCAAAAAGACTGCGAACATGTATTTATTTTTAGACTGGTGGTAGAAAAAAAGATCTCCTGTCTACGCATGGTACCGCAAAAAATTAAAACATTACTGACTTCTAAATCTATGTATTCTTTTTCAAAATTGATATTATACTAGCAAGTTGATTGGGATTCTGAATTCAATGAGAATCCAATATTTATGGGGGTATGTTACATTATGCTCATATTGCATTATTGACACTTTCTGGAAACGAACTCTTTTTTTTTCTTTACACTCTTCATTCGAATACACTTTAATTTTAACTGTTTAAATTTCTCATAACCTTCCTTTTTTTCTAATTCGACAAATGAAGTTATAAAATATGTTTTCCAAATTTGGAAAATTGCTTTGCAGCGAAAGCATAAAAATTTTCCGTGAATGCATAATCTAAATTTTCTCATATATTGATCAATTGTACTTTCTCCCTAAGGAGTAGAGAAAGTTACATAATGCTGCGCGAAAAAACGGCGAATTTTCTGCAGAAAAACGCATACTACAAGGCCTTTGTGACGAAAAAATTGGATAAATCCATTTGCTAAATTTAGAAAAACAATTTTCCAAATCGTGGTGTAGCCAGAATCCATGTTTTGTGGGTGGTTGATAGCGAAAAATCGACTGACGGCAAAATGTCTGTCCGTCCGTCCCTGAACAACGCTAGCGGCTAAACCGTTCAGCCGATTTTCACCAAAATTGATATTCCCCAATCGATCGGGTTGATGTCGCAGCCCCTTGAATTTGATACCGATATTCAGTTAGGGGGCGTACTTTACATGAAGCCCCTGGGATATTTTTCAAATGATCAAACAAATGGCTCCATAATTTTTTATTACATTTTATTGTTGAATAGTGGGAAGTGCGTTTAAGAGAATAGTGCAGGTCTCATGTTCGTTGAAAACTGATTTTTCGAAAATCACAAAAGATCAAAATTATTTCGAAGTCTTCCTACAAGTAAAATATTGAAATTTGAGATTTTTTAAAAAGATTTTTAAATAAGATCATGTACAATTTTTCGAAAATTTTAGTATTTTCCGCATAAGTTTTCGTGAAAATATCTTGGAAATAAGTTTCCATAATAACATCTATTTTCAAGGATAAATAAGCAATAAATTTTGGCTCTTATTAGTTCCTGCCGCGACAACATGGAAACGATTATTTGAATAATTGTATTTCCCACTGAATTCTAGAAGACGTGCACAGAAAATGAAGTTACATTTATGTCCAGAAGCAAAACAAGGGGCCATCTCAGCATTTGCTCAATGGATCAGGGAAACTGGACGAAAAACCTGATCGAGATGGGGGTCATTGACCCGGAAGCTGTATTACAATAGTTGTTACGGGTTGTTTATACTCATTTATACAGTCCAAATGGTAAATAATGTATTATGTATCATTGTTAAAATTAATGTTACTTTTCTTGTGATGCTCAGTATAGTCTCTAATTGTATAGAAACAGTTATGCAGCAGAAACGATTTCACTTGGGATTTAAACTTTTCTATTGAATTTAATCGTTCAACGTCATCTGGCAAAGTGTTGTAAAATAATGTCCAGAATCCAGGAATTCATCTAAACCGATTTTATTCATTTTTTTGTTTACCGATTATTTTGAGAATTTCATGGGAAGAAGTTTCGGAAACGAACATCGTGTCTAAAATTTTTGGGGAAATGTCTGTTATTGAATTTTGAGGCTGAAGACGCTTAGTGAGATCGGCAGCAATTCTCGAAAAGTATTGGTAAAAGAGACTAGTCACTGTTGCCAGATCGTTCACATTTATGTCGTTAATTTTAAAACAACATTCTCTACAAGGTTTCTAGTTGATTTGGTCGTATTTTTTATTTATTCCACATTGCTTTTGTTTTGTTATTTGAATTCAAAATATCCTGATCGTTTTTCATGATATTAGCCTGCCTTATGACTTTCTTCAACAATGACTTGTATTTTTTAAAGTAGAGGAGGAATTTTTGAGATACGTTATGACGTTTAGAAATGAAAGAAAGAATTCGCTTGTTTTTACATGATGTTTTATCCAAGAATCCCTTGTGTTATCCAAGAATTGCTTTTCCGTGAAATATTTAATTTTCGTTTTTGAAGAGGAAAGCAAGTGTTAAAATGAAATGAAAGAGTTGAAAGAAATTTTTTGTTTTCCCCCTGCAAACAAAATTTTTATAAAAACTAGTATAGTGTATTATTTATTGTGTCAGTGATTGCATTTTTTATAATGGTTTCATCTTTTTTTCAATTCATATGAATAGTAGTTTTGTTAATTATAATTTGATCAATTGCCTTCATGAATGTTGTGTGATCCGTGTAGGTACATTAATTATAATGTCTAAATTGAAGGAATTAATTAAATTGAGAAACTTTTCTTCCTCGCAAGATTCGACCAGAAAATCAATGTTAAAATCTCCGCATACAACAATGGATTCAAAAGAGCGATTTCTGACTTTGTTAAGTGTTATCTCAAGGTTTTCTAAGAACAAAATATAATCAGCAGTTCTCTTTGTTGGAGGTCTGTAAATGCAAAGTATTATCACTTTTAGTGAAGTAAGATGTACAACAGAAATTTCGAAAATATTTTCAATGGAGTACACATTTAATTCCGCCAAGGGGATAGAATCAATGTTATTTCTAACGTAAACCAAGAACCCCCATATGTAGGACCTTTATGCGATTCTCTCTCTCTTCAATAAAAGCATGCGAGGTAAAATTTTGGAATTTGGAAAATGCTAAGTTCATTAGGAGATAATAAATGTTCTGTAAAGCAAAGAACATCCATTTGGTTTAAATCGCTCAGTAGAACTGCCTCGATTAACTGTTTTATTTGAAATGGATTGAACATTTATTTATTTTACGTCAAAAAAACAGTTAAAAACTGCGTATGACGTGCTACGGGGAAAAGTGAATTGTGTGCACATTTTCAAAATTCTGTGATCCCTACACTAAGTCATATACTACTTAAATTTTGAATTTTGAAAGGAAGAAAAAAAACAAAAACTCCCATGTAGTAAAATCTATTTTCAAAAATAAATAAGCAATAAATTTTGAATTTTGAAAGGGAGAAAAAAAACAAAAAAACTCCCATGTAATAAAATCTATTTTCAAGGATAAATAAGCAATAAATTTTGGCTCTTATTACTTCCTGCCGCGACAACATTATGGTGCAGTATGTTTATCTTTTGCAAGTACCTACACGATTGTTTTTCTGCTACACCTGACTGTAGTTGCTATATCTTTACTCCAATTTTACCTCGAGTGCGTGGTCGAAGGTTGTAATGTGTCCAGGCAGTGACAGGTTGAGAGGAAAATGGGGCAGGTGTAGATGCATTGGTAGTGGGGATGGGAGAAACGGGAATAGGTTCAGAGGGGAGGTAAGAGGGTTCGATATAAGGGTAGGGTGGAGAAAGTAAGGAAGGTGAAAAGGAAAGGATTGTAAGGAGACTGCGCAGGACTGGAGTGGATGATGTATTGTGCAAGCCTGTTACCGACTGCGTTTTCCAGCAAGGTTCATGTGAAGACCATACCGCGTGAAGTGTTTTGCTGAGAGGAAATTAATTTCAAAAAGTGTGACTCAGTTGCGGTTTTAATTGTTGGTTTGCGTGCTTAATCTCGCTGCATAGTGTTGGTCTGTTGTACCAGAAGGGCAGATTCGAGACTACAATTTTGGGCGGCACATTGTAATTTGTTTACATGTTGTTCAGGTGTAAAGTTGCCGCCCAAGTTAATGTCATTCTGCCCTCCTACGATAATGACTGTCCTGACTGGTCAGTGTCTTCGTGTGGGTGTCCAACTCTGCAAAAGTCACATCTGCAAACCTCCCGTTATGTTTAAAAATTGATGAGACTGAGGAGTTGGAGGGTAACTTCCTACTGAGAATGGAGGGAAGATGGCGGCCATGGCTGTCAGCTAAAATAAGTACCTGTTTTTAGGCTCAGTAGGAATGTCTTTGTTTTCAAGTGAGCTAGGATGCGCAGCTCTTTACGTGTTTTGGTTCTGACGCACTTCCTAGCCTGTTTGCGTTGGTTTGTGCATGTATTTGTCGATGGTAGAGAAGGGATGAGAGGCTTAGGAAAGCGAGGAAAATGTTTCATAATCTAAAACACTAAATTTGTTTTGAGTTGCGACTGGAAGTGGTGTCTGTGTCTTCTGTGCAGTCACGGGTGCATGGTTGGTATTATTCGTGGTGTTGCCGACTTGTACCCAACCGTCTGTGTAGAGAACGACCTCTTCCAACTTTCGGATATGTTGATCTAAATTATTGTTTATGTGTTTGAAGGCTTTCAGAAGGTCGGCTTTGAAAGTGTAGAGAGTAAAATGAGAACAACGGGCAGTAGCCATGTCACGAATGCGTTATAATGTACGAGATAAAAATTGGAATAAATACAAGAAAACTCAGAGAAGAGCAACAAGCACCTAGCTTAATATTTTAAAAGTGAAAGATTGATGTGTATTCGATAAATTAAAAAGTAAAGTTCAATACAAAAATGAGAAGTATGCTACCCACAAAATCTATTGAAGCTAATACTTAGAAATTTGCAATTGGCTACGTAGATTTTCGTCCACTTTACTGCAACTGTTTAATACAACCATAGATTATACCTTACCGTAATTACATAAAAGATATTATGGAAGTGAACTGAAAGTTTGTCTTGAAAATATAGAAAAAGATTTGAAGCACAAATTCAAAACTATTGATACACCGTCCTCTTAACGTTCAAAACAACGGAATCGTCACTCGTCACAGAAATACAATAAATCTTTCAGTAGTTAAATTATCACAGTGATATAATATCGAAAATAAATGGAACTGTTTATAAGTTTTAACACCTATTACCAACTTGTAAATATTGAGTTCGTTAAGGTTCCAGTATCCGTTTAAAAATTGTAATCTGTTGGTTCATAGCAAAAACCCAGTCGAAATTATATTTTCAGCTAACTTGCAACAAGTTATGAAAGTCCTTAAACACACCAAATACAGTATCATCGCTAAAAATAATAGATATATCACGAAAAGTCAAGAGCACAACCAGATGCATCCGTCTCGTAAGATGGCGTCAACCAGTCAGACTTGAACATGCAATTCACATCATGAAGAAACTTTACACCAGGACCAACCGAATCGGCGCGAGATTGCTGAGGCCGAGATTGCTAAGGCAATAGTGTTGTAGTGATCTTGGACCGAAGGGTCGCGGGTTCGAGTCCCGCCTCGGGCATGACTATTTGTATTCGTCCTTTCACCCCTTATCATCACTATATCGTTTCATCTTCATAGGTACCATACCGTTAACACCAATAGTGGTCGCTAATCACCTAGAAGTTGATGCGACCTTAAATAACCAATTAAACGGACCAACCGACGAAGGTGTTTGGGAATGGCCAGATCGAATTCGCGCTAGCGGTCGGCTCCGCGCGCCTGTAACAGATTCGTCGCCCAGAAGGGAAGTATGAGGTAGCAAACCATAGAAATGCCGTGAAATTGGTAAAATGAACACGTTTTTTAAATTAAGAGACATTTATTAAAAACCTGAAATATAAATTAATCCTCTTGCGACATAAACGACTTTTGAAGTCACTATTCGAAGTTACATGTCACAACATCAAGCAATCTGTAAGCAATTTCGATTTCAGTCAGGGGCGGCTCTACAATGAGAGCCGCAGAACCCCTACGTATACTATAATATATTTTTTGTAGAGGATTTGCTTTAGAAAGAGAGCCTCTACATTTTTGGATGACGAAGTTTGTGTTTTCTCTCCTCGCGATTAATTCGCGTACCCAACCGGGTGCACAGCACTCTCAGAGGCTTCCGTGAGCTGCAATTTGAAGCTCCAAATCATTTTTTATTCTCTTTTATATGAGTATCGCGATTATCAATTTGGTTTCGGGGCAATTTTCACCTCCCTATTCAGCTATATTCTTTTGTTAGAATTTTTTTTTTTAAATTTGTTGCATCTACATCTTGACGCAACGCGTCTCCAAGCCCCTTAAGGGGCGTTGAGCGCATTCTTTGGAGTAATCCTCCGTTAATTACTAAGTCAAGTCTCGTCACGTCGCAGTCAGTCAGTGCCCTTTATCCCTTCGGCCAGGGGCTCGACACCCTTAGATCCCGAGGTTCCCGGCCGGTCACCCAACCAAGAACCCGCGAGTCTCGAATTCGCTTAACCTTCGTGACTTCACGGAGCGTAGTAAACGAATTCGGCTAGCGCCGCCGGCTTAAATAATGAATTTATAAAAAGACCCCTGCGATAAAATATTGAGTCACCATGAGCATAAACTTAAAAAAAACATTAAAAAAGGATCAAAAGGAAAAATAATGTTTATTTTAACAAAACAATTATATAGTACAATGAATTAGTTTACATTTGTATTGTATAATTTAAAAAAAGACTTAATATGCCTGTTACAACAAGTAATGTACTTCAGCTTCCGGATCAGTGAGCCCCATCTCGATCGGGTTTTTGTCCAGTTTCCCTGATCCATTGAGCAGATGTTGAGATGACCCCTTGATTTGCCTCTGGACGTAAATGTAGCTTCACTATGCGCACGTTTTGTTTAGCTCTCTTTTTGCTAGTAGTGGTAGTAGAACTTACGATGAGTAACTATCTTCTTAGCAATGCATAAAAATCAAATCTGAAATTCGTTAATCGTTACAAATAAGTTTGCTATAACTCGAGAACGAAAATGTCTAGTTTTTGAAATGTTCATCTCGCACTTTTTTAAATTGTATTCTTCTTCTTATTATTAATTTTTAAAAATGTTTTATCTTTCAACTATTATTTATTTAGACAAAAACTGTATGTGACGCATGGGGGAGAAAATCATCTGCGCACGCTTTCTTGAGTTTCAGAATCCTTTCCCAACAAATTAACTATTAAAAGTTGAAAGATGAAAAACTAATAGTTATAATAATAATAAATTTAAAAAAGCGAGAGATTAACATTTCAAGAACTAGATATTTTCGTTGCCGAATTATAGAAAACTTATTTGTAACGGTAAACAAATGAACAGATTTGATTTTTCTGTCTTGCTAACAAAATAGAAACTCACCCTAAGCTCTACTACCACTACAAGCAAAAGAAAAGCTCAACAAAACGTGCGCAAAGTGAAGCTACATTTACGTCCAGAAGCAAATCAAGGGACCATCTCAGCATTTGCTCAATGGATCAGGGAAACTGGACAAAACCCCGATCGAGTCTATTTTTAATTATACAATGCAAATGTAAACTAGTTCATTATACTATATCTTATTTTGTTAAAGTAAACATTATTTTTCTTTTTGACGATCAGTATAGTCCCAATTGTATAGAAACATTTTTGCAGCAGAAAATATTTTACTTTTAACTTAAATTTGTTTACCACTTTTAATGGTTTAATTTCATCTGGTAATGCGTTGTAAAGTAACGTACATGTATTGTATGTGGATTTCTTGTAGTGAGCTGTTGATACTGATACTTGATGAACGTGATATCTACGTCGAGTGTTGTAACTATAAATATCAGTATTACATGAAAATATGTTCCCACCGTTAAGTAAGTCAGTTTTGACAAATACTACAGATTCGTAAATAAATAGAGAAGGCAATGGTAAGATTCCAAGCTCAATGAAAAGAGGCTTGCAGGGATCACGTGGATGGTTTTTTTTCATTATTCGGATAATTTTCTTTTGCAATCTAAATGTCTGGGCACTAAAGGATGAGCTTCCCCAGAATATTATGCCATATCTCAGGCGGGAATAATGATTATATATAATTATTATCAATATATTAATAGTTAAATTATAGGGAAATGATTCTGAAACTCAGGAAAGCGTGCGCAGATGATTTTCTCCCCCATATGTCACATACAGTTATTTACTGTTTTTTTACTAAATAAACATCTAAAGTACTCGGCAACAAAGTACCTCGGAATAGAATGCATTGGGCTAACTCAATGATTGATGACTAGTGATTCCTGGAGCGTCAACTTATAAGGTCATTCGTCCCGTAAGTGTAGTGTATGTTTTCCCTTGGTGATTTGCTCAGCTGGATGGTGAGATCTGCCGCCGACCTACCGCCGACTAGGGGGATTTTCCTCAAAAAGGTATTGCCACCAGCGGGGCAACGCCCTAGCTGGGACAAGCTCCAAGCTCCCGACCGGTCTCCCTACATGTGTGGTAGTGTAGTGCAAGTAAGGGTAAATGTGTGTAGGGGTGAGGATATATTAAGGAATGGGACGGAAGATCGAGCGAGGCCCCTGGCCCATTTGGTAGGGTACTGCTCCGGCATTCGCCTGGTATTGATCATAGAAAACTACCCATCAGACCAGACGGTCGCTAAAATTTTCCTCCAGACAGCAACAGCAATCTGGCTAGTATCGAAAATCCTGTCGTCGGGATTTGAACCCCAGGATCTCCCACCAGAGGCATTGCAGCGACATCAATTGATGCCCTGAGTCACCTCGCCCGGTTGGCTGACTCAAGAATGAGTAACGTTAATTGCGTATGTCGGACCTTGTCATGAAATTGGACACTTGTGGAGAAGCGTCAATTCGCTTTTAAAGTTTAAGGTTCTACGAACGCCATTCCGCTTGCGGGCCCGTTTTGTCGTTCGCTATGCACTCGCGGAAGTGATTCGATTTATTTGCATTCTTTTCGATAAGAGAAGATTCTTCTTTTCAAAAAAATTGGATTGCCTGCTTACCTGCGTTCCTTGGAAAACAGTTGGTGAGAAGTACTTGTATTTCGGTCCCCGCTCTCTGGAGAACTTACCGTTTTGGTCTGGGATGCGAGAGTATTGTGTAGAAGCTATGAGAGGAAATTGAGGGTTGTGATGTTTTTTAAAATCAAATCATAAAAGTACAAATTTACATTTAATAATACAAACAATAAATGCAAATTTGTATTTTTAAACCAATAATTTAAGATACCCCCAAACTGTCACAATTGACATTGCAAATTTATTTGGTGGTTTATTTCTTTATTATGTGCTCAGACATAACATCTATATGTTCGAAAATTATACATAAAGATATTTTATTAATTGTCTTTGAAGAAAAGATTTTATTAAAGAAAAAAATCTCTATCTTCAATATTGAAGTTGTAGGAAGACGCCGAAAAAAATGTTAACTTTTGCAATTTCCGAAAGAAAACAAAGATCAACGAAAATGAGACCTGCGCCATTCCTTTAAGCGTTTTATACGCTATCCGAAGACAAAGTTTAATAAAAAATTTTGGAGCAGTGCTTTAAAAAAATTGAAAATGTTGAGGTTTCATGTAAAGAACCCCCAAAAAGCAAAAGATCGATTTCAAACTCAGAGGGCCTCGAGTTCCTTAAAATCGATTGAAAAATATTAATTTGGGAGAAAATTGGTTGAACAGATTTGTGGCTAGCGTCGACCACAAATGAACGGACAGACATTCAGGTTCGTCAATCAATTCAGGTTCACAGATGTCTAAAAATAAATGTACAAAGATTTTTTAAAAGAAATTACAATAACGTTTTTCAAATGGATAGAAAATTCCTAAAACTTTTGTCAGTACGAGGCACAAGAAAATGTAAAAGCTTACCTCCAGTCAATTAAATTGTAAAAATATAAATAAATAATTTTTAAAACAAATTGGTGTAAAAATATTCTAATAAACATTTAAAATTGTTACATCCATTCTTTATGAATAAAAATTGCCATTTTGCTACTATTGGCTCATACAAAACCACAGAGCGACAGAGAAACTAAGACCGTGTGGTCACTAAGTGATATATAGAAGCTAGTTGTATACTATAATACTCTGAATAAAATATAGGAGAAACCGACGCAAGTATTTGGCTATCCAATCAGGAGAATCTTCGTTAACTTATTTTGAAAACGAAGTTCCCAATAATGCGAGGAAGAATGTGCTGTTCTGCATAAAACATGGATACAATACAAATAAATAATCACGAAATATTGTATATTGCCACCTAATAAAACTATTCTCACTTAAAGCAACGGATTCATTTATGTGTTATATGAAATGAATCCTACAGACATTTATTCTTTCTACTGTGAAATTGCATTTTGTGAATACAACCTTATTCTGGGAAGCCCTGTAATTGAGTACCTTGCATGGTTTCAGCTCTTTTCTTCTGCTACGTTTAATATTAGTATTTCAACTCTTATATAAATTTTCATCTTTAAAGAAAATGTACCAAGAAAATTTTAGTTCACTATGCAAGCATATAACTAATTCATTTTCTTTGTTCTTTGAGATTACCTAAAACAACAAATCTGCATTCCTGTCAGCTCTCTTAATTTAAAAAAAAACAAATGAACTCTATTACACATAGTAACACTCCAACTATTGGGGCAAAGAGTAAGATTTAATGCTTCATAATAAAACTAAGTGATTTTATTTCAAGTTAAAACACAGTGAAAAAGGCAGAAATGTATATTTTCAAACTTGAAACAAATCATTTGAAAGAATTTAAAGTTAATCAGTAACCAACCAAGTTATGAAGGATTTGGGGAGTGAGCCCTGACATATAGATTAAACTCGAGCAATGAAATAATATAAAGTTATAATGAATAATAATGTAATTGAACTTTTCCAAATCAAAACTGGAACATGGTAATGGAAATAATGTTCAATTTAACAATAGCAGAAAGTTACGCAAGAAAAAACATTTCTTTCAGCCTATGCAGATGATGACAATCATTGCATAGAAGTCATGCTACAAGGTAATCTTGATATAATAGAAACTAGCTAATTTAAAGTGCAAATCTGGTAAAAAAAATTAAAGAGATAATGGTAAATGTTAAGTGATCAAGATACAACTGCAATGGTCAGAAAATAGTAGGACCTGCTTGTAAACTTGAAACCAATATTGAAAAACCATTTAAATATGTTTTCAATACAAAACTATTAATGTCACAAATGTCAGTGGTTAAATACAGGAGAGCAGCAGCTAATAGGTAAAGCATTTCACAATAATTGAAATGTTTTTGAAGTTTGATTCTTCTAAGAAAATAAAAATTTTTGTTATATAATCCAACAATCAACCCAGTAAGTCTAAATTGTGAAATTTTAATAAACAAAAAGATCAAAAACAGTTTTTGAAAAGAAGAAATTATGAAAAATGTTTGGCCTAACCAAACTGATCAAATCTGAAGCCTTAAAGCACATGAGAAATTAATTAGGTTATACAATATACTAACATCATGCAAAAATTAAGTGTAGGAGGCTAGGTAGACAAGAGCGTATTGACAGGGTCTGAGAAGTAGAATTATGACTATGTAATAAAGGTAACCATTGAAGATACTCATAGAGGAGGAATGATTTTACTTAACATGATCTTCTGCCAATGAAATTCAAGAATTGGAAATAAATACCAAATATACTAATATAGACAGTAAATGAATTTGTCAAGTAGGTCTACATAAAGATGTATAACTTAAAACCTTGAAAAAGGTGAAGAAAAGCTACAGAACAGAAAAAGAAGCAAATGAAAGGATGAAATAGTTTTAAAATTAGCAAATTATGAAAGGCAGAGCATTAAGAACAAAGCAAAAAGTTCGGAAATTTCTTCTGTGGATACAAAACAAAGTTCTTCAGATTTCCAAATCAAGGAAGAAATGTTCATATTATCCTATTTAAATAAAAATTGCACTTATATTAATGAAACACTTTTTCAAAAAGGAGGAAAAGGACAGGATTAACGAAGGAATACATCATTAACAAGTCTTCAACATCCATTATTATATTTTGAAAACTGCATAAATTTACAATACATACAGATGCCAATAGTACATGAAGACAAGGAAAAGTCTGTTGCTTGTATGTGTCAGAATTGACAATCATCACACTTTCTTCGTAAAAATCATACCCATTCTCTGTAATATATTTCCATAATTCTAATATTTTAGCTTGCAGAGACTGAAAAACTGATGCTATTTTACTACACTAGATTTGACAGCATGAAAAAGATATATTAATAAAGTCCAATGTGAGTTTGCAGTTCAGTTTTCCAGTCCCTAGGTGTACATGAATATGAAAGAGGACAAATATACTTGGACTCTTGTTTGTTCTTGACGTATACTGAGACATGCATTGCTGCATATGATTAATTAAAATGTACTTTTCATCACTCATATACATATGCATTAAAAATTAAACCATGATTTGAAATTATATTATTAAATTCACTCCATGGCAGCTTGTATCTGCTCTCTACTGGGAGAAACCATGAACACATTTACTGTACATGATATCAAAAAGACAGTTTAATAACAATATTTGCTGTGCAAACAGTGAAAATATATTACTTGCTTTGTATTTGTGGATACACTGTCTCGTGACACAACCATTCTTATTATGAAATCTGTACAAATTACCAACCAACTAATTCAATTTTCCAAAGCTTCTATTGCATACAGCAAAATGAGATTCTTTAAAATATTTTCAATATTGAGGTTTGCATTGAGCTTCAAAATAGAAAGGTATTTAAAAAAAATCTCTAATAACTTTGTTGGAAGGAATTTCTGCCCAGTTCCATTCTTAGGATATATTTACCATCTGTTGTTCAATGTATCTTTAACATATTGCTCAGATTTTCCAATTTTAATGAAGTGAATGACTGAGGAAGAATATGTTTCAGGAAGTAGTGAAAAAATTAAGAAAAGTGCCTTCAACATTCCAATTTACAACCGTTATTATGTAACAAGTACTAAAAATCTAGCTTGACAAGATATTTTCTCCATTATTTTTCATTTTGAAACCATGTTATGTTATTGCCCAGAAGGTAAACTTTTTGTCTTCCTTTGATATCTGTCTAACAATGGAACTGTAGCAGAAATTAAACAACTATAGACTTTGCATCAAGTCAATAGAAATTTTTGTAGCATTAGAATACTTACTTTTAGCTATATTCTACACATTTGTCAAGAAAAATTCTTTCTACTAAAAAACTGAATTGCACAAGAGCATTTGTCTTCTCTAACATGGCTTGGTGAATAACAACTGACATCACATTTCAACTGTGTACTAGTGTGTTGTGAAACAAAATAAGTACATACAGGATTTATTTATCTTAGTTAATCTTAGTATATAAGTATAGAATATCTATAATTTGATATTGAAAAATCGTATACATTCTTGGGGGATTGAGTTCCAGTAAGTAGTGTGGATGCCTGCTTCCTCAACTTGGCTTTGTAGCAGATCATCATTTTTCGTATATCTGAATGCATCAGTACTTTCCCACTGCGCACACTGCTACAGTAACACAATGAAATGAAACAAAAAGAAGAGATAGATAACACAGGAGCACTTGAGGCTTTCAGTAGAATTGCCTCTTCCTGCTAGTACCCTCGCCCCTATAGCTGCTAATATGCACGTGCTTGTGTATTAAAACTATCTTATATATTCATTATGGACAGAACATGTATAATAACTGTTTAGTAAAAAGAACAAAGCATAAGACATAAGAATTACAACCTAGTATACTAAAAACACCAAAGATTTAACTTATCATACTCTCAGTTGCAGCGAGTTGGCTACTTTAACCAAACAACCACACAGTTTTATTACATGTGGGCACAGCATGAAGTTGTGCTATTCTAAAAAAACACAAAAGGCATATAATCCATGCAAAGTTCATTCCATTCTTAATTCTAAGAACAGCACGGAGCTGGACATGCATGGCAAAAATTAACAGTATTCACATTTATTGTACTACATCACACTTTTCAATAAACGTTTTGCACTGAAGTATGTCTTAAAATTCTGCTCTGGAGGTTGTATAATGCAGAGCCATTGTCTACTGTTGCCTTAATAACTATTCTTACAAAATGCTTGGAAGAGACATAAAAGAAATATTTATACAAAATAATATTGAAAGATAACATTAAATTCAGTTTTAAAAAACAGTATTAGGCTGACATATTAGCTCATTTAACAATATCTGTTGCACATTAGTGCATCACATATTAACCCATATTGCTACTTTTCATTTATCAAAAATGAGCTGCCGTTTATTCTTGTGAGCAGCAGGGCACTGGGCAGAAACATGGCTGAGAGCCACAATGGCCCCCTAGGCCTTCAGAGCTACAAAAGGTACAAAAGTTGCTTGCGTAGTAGTAGTTGTGTAGTATACTGGTGTATGATCAAACCTGAACAGCCAGGATGCTTGTCAGTCGTTGCCAGCCGTCACCTGTCACGGAGAATCGTCCTCCTGCAAGGCATAAGCCAATCTCTACACTCTATTGACAATCAAGCACCACACTGTAGGCCTGGTCGTCACACAGCAGGTTAGCAGCTGCCTCTGGCAATCATTCTATTCTACATTAAAGTTAAGAAGCAACAACACAACAATATATGCATTAAAAGAATAAAATAGAGTGTTTAATCTTTATTGCAGTGTGACGCTCCAAGCTCTTATTTTTTTTATTTTTCACCAAGACACATTCTTGGTAACATCATCTGATTCACAGATCAGAATACAACCCACACCCTAAACCACCTTTCAGTGTTATTGTTCCCCAAACTACTTTGATCACTGCAGCTACACAGCTTGCTGCTCAGAAAAGGATTAGTGTCAGTAAAGTCCAAGGCAAGAAGAAGGGCAAGAACCCAGGTTGAACGTATACTTTACAGGACTCTTGTCAAGTCTCCTCCCTGCTTGCCCTATGCCCACACAACCTGACCAGTCCATCTCCACTCGGGAGTGAATTTTATTTATAAAATTGTGCTTGAACTCTGAATATTCACATATGAAATTTCTCTGACTGTACGCATGCCCTCATCTAAACACAACATGATTCATGGAAATTCCCAAAACCAATGTTTTTGAAACCCCACCTTTTTGTCTCCCCTACGAGAGCGCTGCCAATAGGCCAGGCTGGTAGGCATCGGGCCCCACTGCAGCAATGACGCATGGTGCTTTGAGTATCTTCGTATCAAATAATCGTATACATTGTTACAAGACAGGCTGTGCAAGCATGAAGACAGGGCACCGTTAGCCACTCGGTAACAGAAGTTATAATCTGCTGGACTCGATTCATCCTGCAGCCAGCAGTGGGATGCAAAGGACCCAGGGGGAAAATGGACAAAAAGTCTCCACTGTAAGGCAAACTGTCTAACTGGCCAGCCAAAGTCACTTCTTCCGTTTTCTTGGCTAGCAGTTCTAGAGGGGCTGTTGAAATAGTGATCACTCTTATTCCTCTTGGAATTAGGATGAACAAAGTGATTTAAAAAACACTGCGGAACTTTCATATGGCTTTCTAGAAGCTGGAAGCAAATGCTTCGAAACGTGTGCACAATACGATCAGAAACAATAAGCCAGGACTCTTTTTTTTTTCATAAGTCACGCCACAAAGGCTGAATTAGAAACATGGAGGTATAACGTCTCCCTGGCTCCACTGCTCCATGGGCGCTCCTTGTAAGGGTCAGCGCTTTTTCGTTGTTCGAGTGTGGAGGCTTGGCAGATGACAAGAAGGGCAGAAGCTGCACAGTGCAAACTCCCACACATCAATCATTCCTTGGAAAGAGTGTTTTTTTTGTTTTGTTTCTTTGTTTTTGTTTTATTTATTTGTTAATTTTTCTGCGATTTATATAGTTTTCTTCGTTTCACACACACGTTTAAGTAAACGCCTTTTTTTTTGGTTTGCCAGCCAATCTATCACAGCTCCTTGATCAACACCCGTCTCTTCGAGGAAGATGTGATGTGCGTGCAGGGGCTCCCGTCCTTCTTGTCAAAAGTCCGCCAATCCACAGATTGTCCGTAGCCGCGGCGGCGGCGGCGGCTACTGCTGCTGCTGCTTTGTGGTGCGGTCTCATAGCGGTGCGGGCGGCGGTGGCGTCGGTGGTCGCTCCTAGAGCTTCTGGCGCTTGACCGACTCAGGGTCGCTGCTGTCGCCGCTGTCCTCGTCCTCGCCGTGCAGCGGCTGCACGGGCGGGAAGTCTGGGATCTGCTCCCGGGGCGGCGGCGGGCCCGGCGGATTGCTCCAAGGCCCACCCGAGCCCGGCCGAGGAGGGGAGCCCGACTTAGGGGTCACGTGACCAGCCGCCTGCAAGCAACAGCACACCACCCCCTCACTCAGCAAGCGCCCCCACCCCCCAAGCGCTGCTGTCGCCCCTGCCCCTGCCCCGCCCCCTTCCAAAGCGAGGGCGCGCACTAGCCGGGGGCGGATCTCGACATTTCAGGCGGGAGGGGGGATGCGTCTGGAGATTAAGGGTTAGGAGTGGATGAACCCGTTGAAGGGAGTTAATGGGTGAAGTTGCACATTACAGGTAGCACGCCACTGCGAATTATTCTTGGCGGGAAGACGGAATTTACGTGAATGTTTTCATTTCCTTCTTGTTGGATTCTAGCGAATTTTTTCAACACCTTTTTTGTGCGTGGTCATGATCCCCTTCCTCATTACATCCACAACTGGAACCGCCTTGAACGGGGAAATATGGCATATTGGGGGTTTTACCAATTAATTTTTTGGGGGATCAGGTCTATTTTAGAGCATATTTTTTTATAAATGTACATTTTGAAGAACGAAGAAGAAAGACTGTTAAAAGTCGGAATGAAAAATATTTTTTAAGGAAAATTCAAACTATTTTCGTTGTAGAAAGGTATTATCAACTGTCTAATACTTAATACATTTTTATACATTATAAAAATACATAATTCTATAAAATAGATAAATTATTTGGAACAATAACACTTAACTTTAACATTAATTTTTTAAATTTATAAAAAATATTAGTTTCGTTGTTATTTTTTTACGCAAAAAGTTTTTTAAATTTTTTAAAATTACCAAAGGTGAAACAGGGGAAGGAAATGGAAATTTGGCTGTATAGAAAGATTTAAAAATGGGGATTGGCCAAAAATTATCTTTAGCAAGGTCTCTAATGAGAAAAATCAAACATGAAGGATGTCGTAAATAAGGCAATGATATTTTACTGGAGCTCTGTAAATTTACTGATAAATCTTCTGCATTTCGTAGATAAGAGGGATATTTTTTGCCAATAAATTTCTTTTTAAAGGGAGTGTTGATCATTCTTTTGTCATAACAAAAGGTTCACCACGTTGCGAAAGCGATCTGGAAAGGTGTGTTGTCCCGTCAGCCACCAATACTGGGGCGAACAAAACACGAAACATATCAGTTTTTATTTTTATCTTTGAAATAAGTTTAAAAATTAAACGAATATACCACTTGAAAGTGATCATGATGATGTAATTTTATTAAAAAAAATTACTAAAAATAATAAATATACTATGATTCAAATACTAAAATCTACGTTGGAATTTCGAAACATCTAACATGTCTCTTATAGAAAATACTTGTCTACAGAGTGCAAGTAAAATTAGGCTGTATTAAAGTTTCTAAGGGCATTGTCTGATGATGGAGGATTGCTTCAAGATATGGGCGAATCAAGGAACTGGGAAGGCAATTGAGGGAAGGGGAAGTGACACTATACGTTTCCACTCCGAGCGACACCAACAAAAGCGACGCCACTGCCTTAACCCTTGTTGCGTCGACCAACCCACAGAACCCTGCCCCGACACTTGTACACACACTCACACATACAGAAAGCTTGCCGCATAGGTTTCAGAGCTGATGAATACATGTCGTCTTGCATGGGGTATTATATGTTACCTGTTTCGTCACAATTAGATGTACGGAGAAGCAAAGGCCTGATATACAGTCAGTTCTAAGTCCAAGCATAATTTTCAAAATAAAAATTACAAAACAGCTCCTAAGTTATGGAAGAGGAGCAAATAAGTGGGCGTTTTGGATTGTATTAGAACTATTCAGCTTCTTACCTGAGTATTTACTTCAAGCTAAGCACTTTCTATGGGGAACTGTTACGGAAGTTATCTAGCGTACAGAGGTCTGAGAGACTATATACAGAATAACCACACTCATACAGTACACAAAGAACAAAAGCATGCAATTCCACATTATTAAATGCATGAATTTCTGGACAAAGATATTCAGAAATAACTCCTACAGCGTGCACCAAATAAACCGCCTTCTCTATTACGTCCACACTTTTTACATATAATCTTGCAATACAAATAGATATCATTAAAAATAAATTCACACACACACACACACACACACAAATTTATATACTCATGCACATAACACAAATCTCCGCTTTTTTAACACTTCATGCACAATGGGATCACCCACATCCTGGCACACAAATTTACAATAAGTTGGAAAGTTTCATGCTTTTAAAAATATGTTATCAAGGATTCATCAATTTAAGACCTAGCATTTCTTAACGATAGGCAAAAATATTATCTAAAGCATACTGGACAGGGCTAGTATCACAAGGCGTCTGCAGTTAGCTTTGTTAGTATGCTTCTTGTTTTCTGCAACTTGCTTACTTTATGTAAAGATGATTCCTGAACGTTTACTGTCACTCGGAGAGCAGTATCTCCCACACGCTGTACTAACTCGACCCCACATAGTCTGCGTATACAATATTGCTCATAAATTTCACGACTTCTCAGTCTACTTGATGACCACTCAATGTCCACTTGAGCATGGTAACACAATCAACAAAACAAACAAACAACAATAATAAAGTTATTGTCTCAAAACGCACAGTTGCACTGTTCTGATTGTCACTTGATTATTACGTACTTATGTACTGATTATAGAAAAAGTTAAATTGAAACAAATGATGACACATAACAAGTAGAAAGACACACTCTCACTGTTTGTCGCGGGTTCAGCGAACAAGTCCAAACAAAAGAGCGTGAGTTTCACACGCTAGACCAGACGACTGGTGAGGGCTCGCCTGATGGTTGTGATGGTGATGGTTGTAGCGATGGTGAAGGTGATGGTGGTGATGCGACGAAGCGAGAGAGCTTGCGAGCGTACAGGGCTGCTCATTGGTGCACCTATACAGCAAACGGCACACACAACAATCTCAGTGAAGACGTTTTGTTGTATCTTCAATGTTATGGAATTGGCCTTTAATTTTTTATTGATTTATTTACTTTTTTTTTTTGAAAAATCAGGAAGGGAGGACAGTTTACTAATCCGCCAGTCTCAAGCAAGTATCATCATTATCACCACCTGTCATTCAGCCAGCACCATCCAACCAGCAACACAATAGCGGTAACGGCAGAAGGCAGCTTTGCTCCGTGCGGTTAGATTTACCCACTCTCACAGTTAGTTTTGCCCTAGCACCTGCCACGGGTTAGGTGAGTATAATATATCAGTCAGTCAGAACATATCGTGGTGGACATACGTGAATTAACACACCATGCAAAATATTGCTCAACTTTTCAGGCTAGATACTTCTCAAAGATTAAAAGTCTAATGAAATATGCAAAAGGGAAACACGATTTAGCGGCCTATGGACGCATAAAATAAACATTTTTGGAATAAAAAAAATCGTGGACCTGGTTTTTTAGATGATTTACGATCCTTTACAGTTTTCTGAGTGCAGGCATGAAAAAAATGTAGGAAGAGAAGTCACGGTATCTAACATTTAGTACGTGTTTGACAGCTCATTGCGCTCCTCATGGTAATTGCAAGCCCTTGCTTATATGTTCGTTCGGGTCACAATTCTTCACACTCAATGGTAATGAACGCGTTTTACACTTGTAAATGTACTATTTTCTCCATGCTCAAAAGTTATACAAATTGAAAAACTCGAAGTCAGAATATTGTATTATGCCCATTATTGTATTGCAGTATGCAATGATTTCAATAATGAGCAGTACGGATAAATCACCGTAACATCTTTCATGCTATCCAATCTGGTATCGTCTACATCAAATATTGACCAAAGCAAACCTGCGGTTTTTCATCTCGCTTTTATTAATATTACGCTCTTTGTATAACTTTGATGGCCCACTATACATGCTACTGCAAACGCACATCCCGACACGGAGGTTGCAACATTGAATATTAATAATGGCGAAATTAATATTTGGACACTTGGTAGCCGTCTGAGGGTGACGAGATACGCCGACAATGAGAGAGGAGCACGAGACAGAAACAGAAGAGAGAGGGGAAAAAAAAGGAAGCACGGGACGCGAGCCGATGCGAGCCGAGAGAGGAAAATTTGCATGGCTATTGATCGACGTAGTAGGAGGCGAGACGCGCTCTTCTTCTGTTTTAATTAACGCTCAGCTGCCCGGCTGTCCCTCGGGGCCGAGGCGAAGAGCAGAGGGGCGGGGAGGAGGCGGGGTAGGGGAAGGGGAAGGGGCAGTGGTGGCGGCGGCGATCGGGCAACGAACGAACGAACGCACACCCGCTGCGGCGCACTATGCTCCAGATTTCGACAAAAAAGCGGTCAAAATTATGAAGAGCTAATCTCCGAAAACCAACGCTTCCGTTTCTTTTCAGTGGTTTTCCGTATCAATATATTCTTAAGAGGCTTCTCCATTATGCTGTCAAATATTGTGTTCAAGAATTGCGTTTGTCCTATGTTGCGCGACACCCGAAAACCGATGAATCTTAAACCATTGAACTACAAGGTGGACTGCGAATATTTTTCCCTCCTGAAAAATTGTATTTCATATCATATGTTACTTTGGAAGTAAGCTCTCCCTTGTATATAGAGTAGTTAAATGAAGAACGACCGGAAGCCATATATACATTATATATATATATATATATATATATATATATATATATATATATATATACACATACACACATATATAGATATATATGCCTGTTTAATTTTAATTTTTTCATGTAAATATGTTTTTAATGTTTTAGTTTAAATACATCATTCGTTACGTGCCTGATGTAGCTGACAATGCGCTAAGAAGCACTGGCTGTTGCACGTCACCCAATACATTATTCTACATGAATTTTAGTGATTTTTCTACCAGGTGTCATTTCGACTTACTTCCAAAGGTCTTCTCAAGAATTACTTTAATATCAAGGGATCCCCAAGAAAACCTTTCCATAATATATAAAATATATAATGGAAAATGTATTCTTTCAAAAGTTATGTTCAAAGTTATCTTCCGTTTACACTGTTATTTCACCGCGAAATCAGACAGTCAACTTCAATCTTGAAAATCCCAGTAGGAAAATCCCCCGAACCAGAATCTTTACCCAGTCACACACGTCTTCATCTGAACCTAAGAGTGTTAATTAAAACAGACCATCGCGCCTAAATCTCAAAATGGTATTGAAAGTATACAACAAAAACGAAAGTAATAATTCCGCTTTTTGTAAAAACTATAGTTCTCAGGAACGACAGAAAAATGTTATTTGATAAAATTAACTTTATTACTGGGGATTGTGGAACCCCAAACCGGTTGAATTAATGTCCGTCCGATCTTTTAAAACTTCGCGATGTTTCTGGAGCTTTACACAATGATAAAAAACAACAACAAAAAACAAACAAAGATAGCAACGGAACATGAAACACAGGAATTTTTTTCCTATCCGCACGTGCTTGAACCACGCAAATTAGACAAGTTTAAAAAACAAAAATATTTTGTCCGCTTTTTGCGTCTTCCAAGCCACCGTCCACCGCTGCCGCCGCCGCCGCAGCGACTGCGCCTCTTCTCGACGCGAATTTTTCAATTTGCAGTTAATTTCCGGACGAAAGAGTCCAGGCGCACCAGGCTCCCCTCAGACGCGCAACAACAGCGGTAGATTCTCGGCCCCCTCCTACACTCCGCACCTTCCCCCTCCCCCGCTCCGAAGTGTATTTCCTCCCGGCGCGGGCCTCGCGCCGTGCGAGGACGCATACGATACCGTTCGACCGCCGGCTCCCCCCGAAGGGAGGAGGACGATGTTGGGATATTTGTTTTTTGGTTCATATTCACGCGACGCCATTCAGCTGCACTCTTGGGTGCGTTGTCCATTGTTTGACTGATTGATTTTTACGTGTTTCTGGGCACGTCAACTGCTTTGGTCATTAGTACCGTTAGTGTAGTGCGTGTTTTTTCTGGGGAGATGGCGGTGGTTTTCCCCCGCTGGATGGCGAGATCCGGCACCGACTTATCGTCGGCTAGTGGGGTTTCCCCCTAATCAGGACTCTCCCACCAGCGAGGTACCGCCCCAGCCGGGACAAGCTCTAAGCTTCCGACCGGTCTCTCGGAATATGTGGTAGTGTAGTGCATGTTAGTGTAAGGTGTGTGTGTAAAGGAGAGGATAGGACAAGGAAGAGGAAGGAAAGAGCGCGCGCGGTCCGTGGCCCGTTTGGTAAGGTCCTGCTCCGGCATTCGCCTGGTGTTGATCGGAGAAACCACGGAAAACTACCGATCAGAGCAGCCGGCCGCTAGAATTCTCCTCCAGACAGCGACTGAATTCGACCTAGCTGAAAAGCTAGTGTCGAAAATCCTGCCGCCGTGGGGAGAGGGAACCTAGGACCTCCCGGTCAGAGGCGCTGCAGTGACATCAGTTGATGCACTGAGCTACCGCTCCCGGTTTGTCCATTGTTCGTATGGCGTTGCAACCCTAATCGATTGATTCAGTCGTGTTTCCGGGCACGCCCACTGCGAAGGTCATTAGTCCCGTTGGTGTAGTGAATGTTTTGCCCCGGGAGGTGGCGATGATTCCTTCTCCTCTGGACGGCGAGATCCGGCGCAAACCTACATACCGACTTTTGAGGGATCCCCCCTCTAGATATCTCTCCGTCGGGAAAATCATTTAGTTCCCGACTGGTCTTCTGATATGTCTGGTACAGGAAGTAGTACATGAAAGTGTGTGTGTATAAAAGGAGAAGGACGAGGAAGAAAAGAACGCGCATGGTCCGTGGCCCATTTGTTAGCGTGCTGCTCCCGCATTCGATTGGCACTGACCGGAGAAACCATGGGAAACTACAATTATAACAGTATGCCATTATAATTTTTCACCAGAGAGCGGCTGAATTCGACCTACATAGTCAAATTAAGATGGGACTGAGAACAGGATACGAGAAGGAAAATTGCGCACGAGAAGGAAAATTGACCCGTTTTCTAAGGCACTGCTTCAGCATTTCAGGAATTGGGTTGGAGGAAACCACGGAAATGACCGACCAGAGAAAGCGGTCTCTAGGATTCTCATTCACGCGGGAGCGTCCATGCAACTAGTTAGCTTCAACTAAACTCCGTAGAATAAAGACGGTCAATGCGCGAGCGCTAAACGTTTTTTTGACAATTGTAGTATTATCCGCGCACGTTTTCTTGAGCTCCCGCATCGCTACTTGCGAGAGGAGTGAGGACTTTGGTTATTTTGACAAGGAATTTTATATCAAATTTGAAGTTCGTTTTTCGAAGCAAAATAGTTATTACATGGGAGCGAACGTGTCTGGTTATCAGATTTTGTCTACAACGCTCGTTGCTATCATTTATTGTTAACTTAAATAATGCTGGCAAAGGAGTAGGGGTAGGTATTCCGGGGATGAAGAAAACGTGCGCGTATAATACTGGAACTTTCGGCTGTCGCTAGAAAATCTCCTCTCCGACGTTCACTGTGATGTCGCCACGCGTTCAGTATCGGTGACATTCGATGCCATTTGACCACACTTGCGATACGCTGCCAATCGCAAGGTGTCAATTGTTGACCTTTGCGTATCCCCAAGAAACAACGCTCAAAGCCCCTTTAAGCCACGAGAGACAATCCCCACCCCCAAGGTACTTCTTACTCGGTACATCTAAGAGATTCACAACCACTTTCTTGCATCGACCCCTTTTAAAATAACTGTTCGTTTCATCGACCCCAGCGACTTTGTTCTTTAATATACAACATACAAAATAATAACAAAAATAATTACACGTTTATTAGTTATCAGTGCGTATTTGACTATCGACTCTCTCAATTGACCCCTTGATCATCATCGACCACCAGGGGGTCGATACTGACAGCACTGAGAAACCCTGAACCCGGAAGGTTGAACATTCACCGAAATCGGGTTCGAACCTACAATTTCCCCGCGATCAAGGCTTCATGTGCACGTTTGTAACTACATAGGCTAAAGTAGCTGTTTTATTTTACCCTCTGCTGTATCACTTCAGCAGTCCGACTACCCCTGTACTCTGTCCTTGGTATCATCAACCCTTGAGAAAGAGGCCTGGTTGGAATCACTTTGATGAAGTGTGAAATACAATTCATTCAGATATCTTGGCTTTGCTACGTACGCTTTTCTCTATAACTTTTACAATTCGAATTTCGCAAGGGAAATTGTTTTGGTATATGATTTGAGTGTTGGCGATGTTAATCTGTGTAGAACAATATTCAGCCGTTCAGTAATGGACATATTTCAATACATTACAATAATTGCAAATATAATAAATATCCAATATATTATTAATTAATGTGTATGAGAAATAGAATATGTAATATAGAGCTTATAACTAACATCCTTTTGCGCTTTAGATGACTTTGCCTACATTATTGACCCCCGAAAATTTATTTGGGATCAATAACGTAAAACTTTTTACTTATGAAGTATGTATTCACGAAAACACAATTTTATTTACACGCGTTAATTTTCTGTCAGGCCCATTACAGACTTACTTCGCTTGAGATCAGTATAAAAAGTTTTTTGAAATTTTACATAATGTTTATGACGTGAAAAATGAGAATTGTAGTCACAATTTCCATCAATTCTCCCTTTCCCTTCAAAATATAATCGTGAAATTTTATTCATGAGTAACAGCAAACCAGAGGGCTTGGATTTCATGAATGTGAAGCATTTTGATTACATGAAAAAACTCATCATAAATTTTTGACACTACAAAAAACATTAAAGAAGAAAGTAACATTAACTAATTTAGCGTGGCGTCTACGGCAGATATTTTAACATACACGTTAAAAAATATTTTTCTAATCATAATAAAAAGAAATATTGAGTATTCTAGCGCAGATCTGATTACATGCAGAGCGCTCTTTACTTGTTTTCAAAGCAGAATCATAGCGCAGGGTGTCCAGCTTACTTAGAAAGTCTAGCTACTTTTCAGTACAAGCAATGTTTTCTTACTTCCTCATCGAAGTTTTGAGCAAATAATTTGCGGTCTCATCCCTAATCGTAACTTTTAGGCTCCAAAGTCACGAGATTGGTGAAGGAGCAAACAAGCTACTGAATATAAAAGAAAATTGCTTTTCCAAAAAAATACAATAACTCTGCTCAAGAACAAATAAAACTCTCGTAAAATAAATTAAATATTTTAAGTCTTCACAATTACTTCAGTAACATCATATAGTATATATAAATTACAATAGTTCTCTACATACATAGAATATCAAAAAATTTCCATAAGGCAACACGTTAATAACAAATATTTAATGGGGGTCTCTTCCTGGAGCCTTGCTATCGCATGACGTCAGCGGTATCGTAAGCAGTGGCGCAATGAGTATTCAGTCAAGTATCTGCAGTATAAAAATAGGCAGAATAACACAATCAAGTACTTGCATTTTCAGCCAAAATCGAAACTGTTTCATTTATTTTGGATTATCCTGAGATCTGGGTATCTTACGAAACTGTAGATACCTCTCATATGGCCCGAGGTTACATAGTTCTCTCTCAATTTCTGCGCGAACACGAAATTAGTAATGTAGATTTGCCAATCCTATGTCCCGCACTTTTGAGTTGAGAGCTGTACGAGTTCACACTGATGTCAGCGAACAACTGAAATGGCGCTCCGCTCATAGGACTGCGTTAAAATCTTTAAATTTTAACAATACAGTTGCCCATCTAGAGCATAGTTACATGAAACCGTAGTGATAGAAATAGTTTTGTAAAAAAGGGTTATTTAGCAAAATTAAGTTTAATTACTGTTACTCGACTTAACGATTCATGTTTTGCCGAAAAGGCGGTGTAGCAATTCACAGCGTTTCACCAGTTTACTTAGAAACAAACTACATGTTTTCTAGAATTCTTCCAGAATATTCTGGAAAGACCCAGTACGTTAAAAATAAAGCCACATGATTTGTATTGTAGAGATACATCAAATGAGTGATATGACACCTCTGTTACACCAAGAAATACCAACAACTAAAAGTCAAAGGAGGTTAGAAATGGCCTACAAATAATCTCACACTTCGGAGTTCCTACTAAATAGTTTGAAAATTTTAACTAGAACCTACTCTGTTTGTTGGACAACAAGGGCGAGGTCTTAGCATGCCGAAGTATATCCAGCAATTTTTATAAATTGTACATTACATTATATTTCATCGGAAGCTTAAGTACAGTTTATTAGAGATTATAATAAACTATTGTTATTTGAACGAAACAAAAATATTAATGATAGCTTAATTTATTCGAAAATGGATTCAAATAGTGGTCCACCGTTTTTGCACCCGCCTTAGTCATGGCTTCTTTGCAATGTTACGTAATGAGCATCTCAAAATGTTTAAGTAAACTCATCACATCTACACAAGCGTTTTAAAATGGCGACATATAACAACTAAACACTAGTTCCTATAATTTCGAAAATAGCATTATCGACTTTGAAAATCTGAAATTTAGATGAAATTTCCAAAAAACTCACATTTTGGAAAACAACAACAAAAAACACATACCCTAAAACCGCGATATGGAAGAAAACAAAACACCATTTTCATTTTGAATATCATATTATCAGCTTCGTAACATTCGAATTACACCGTCCAGTACGAATCTCCCATTATTCCTGGAATAATGTCACTTTAACGCGTGAATTCCCACAACGAACATTTCGAAAACATTTTACGAACGACAATTTCGAAAATATTTTACGTAGAGAACGAAATTACGTTTAAAAGAAAACAAATTACCAATATGATGTCGATGATCGTAATATCAACTTGCAAACATTCTAAGTAAGGCAGTAAAATAAAGCTCCCATCACCACTAAGTTATGTCTTTTACGCGTGAGAATTACGACGATAAGGAACATCTTCAAAAAATTTTACGCATACTGAAAAATCGCGCAACGTCTGAGAGAATCCATAACCTGAATCATCAAATTACCCGTCGTAAAAGGGGCACTCTATCGAGGCTCGTGTGGTTCACCCAAAGCACTCCAGAGCGCGGTTATGATTCGCCCGTGGGATGAGTGTTGCCGGACAAAAAACGGTATTAAAAAAACGTAATACATTAAAAGGCCAAATCCTATAATGCGGTATACATGCAATGAAAGACATCGGTATTTGGGTAGTTGAATTTTTTTCGAGACCACTGTGCGATAAAAGAAAATTAGCGATTACACTAAAAGAAGATACTAAAAGATGAAACGTTGATAACGTTTAAAGAACGTTAAAAGTATGATCACGTTGTTAACAGTGAGATAGTCAAGACATCTCGCATTATCATTGGTAATGATTTCTTTTGAAGAATACTGTCTATGTCTTTTCTACATCATGGAATGTATCATTTGAAACGGAGGAAAAGCTCATCGCCCTGTCTTAAGTATTGGACAGGGAAGGAAGGATCACGAGATGTCTATTGGGTAACCTAATTCCCCGTCAAATTTTCGTCTTTGAAATCGTGTATCGATATAAGTCGGAATCGGAAATTTCGATATTGGAGATTCGATAATACGATATTTCATTTTTGGAGTCGATATAAAAACTCTACCGACCGAAGCATCGCCACATGCGTAAGGCGGTAAGGTCAGTGGAGAGGATTTTGGCTGAAATTTCGGTCAGACGACATTGGACGTTTGCATCCGATGTGCTGAATTCGTTCAAATACGTGATGGTAATCGGAAATGGCCAAAGCAAAGCATGTATCTAGTCGTGAAGCCAAACGACCTCTTCCATCGGCAACCGTAAACATCGGCTGTCGGTCGAAGATATGTTTCGTTTGGTTTTGTCCGTCCGACGTCGGCCGACAAAAATTTCGCCCAAAATCAGCTCCACGCGCCTCCGCGTAAGGCAGCGATCACAGTGTAACCTATTGTGGCCAAAATTTCGGTCGGCCGACGTCGGACGTTTCCGTCAGATATGCCCGATTCGTTCCAAGCATGTGCTAGTAACTGGAAATGGTCATTTTGAACCCGTCCTCTTCCGACGGCGTCCGGAAACTTCGGCAGTCGGACGAAGATCTGTTTCGTTTGATTTTGTCGGTTCATTCGTCCGAAATCAGTTGGAGAGTCAAGGCCATCTATAATACCAAGGCTACTTCCAACTCATGTAGATGGACTTGAGCTTGACTCTCGCAAATGTTTCAAACAATGAACTGCGGAACTACAGGGATATTCGGCCGATTTCGGGTGCAACATTCGGGTGCATTTCAGATGAAATAAGTCGGACGATTTCGCTCGCAGTCGTCCGGTAGCGAGCGACAGATATTTCGGCTGCACTGTGACCGTAGCCTAAGAAAGTCTGGGGCCCGTCCGTGGCCGGCGAGGAGCGCGTCGCCACTTGAGTTACGACAGCGCGGGCCCTCTCTAAAATATGGAAAAATAAATATCGGAGGCCGGCGAGCGTCGCGTCGCGACTTTTATCACCCTGTCAGACGAGCTGCCAGCCGGCGGGAAAAGTGAATTAATTTCTTAATAAGTTGCCAATAGGCGCCATTAGGTTTTATGGGACTTGTTTGGGCCTTACAAATGGGTGCTACAACAACCATTAAGGACGGGGCGATTGATTTTCGGAGTTAATGGTCTTAACGCAAATTGCGGGGCCTCCCGTAATAGGCGTTAACGGCGAGGCGGGTGTCGCGCGGCGTCATCCGTACCACGTGACCACCCCGTCACGCCCCGCCCCCGCGCGGGAGACGAGCGCTCCGTCGCACTTCGCGCCTCGCCGAACCGCCACGAATGATCGAAGCCTGCGATGCCAACACGCGACGTCAGCCAGAATCATTCGCAGGACTCTGACCGTGGAAGCCTGAGACATCAGTTTCCTAGTTAGGGATGGCAAAAAATATCGATGTTTTCATCGATGTATCGATGTATCTCCGAGCTGTTGTGAATGATCGAAGCCTGCGATGCCAACACGCGACGTCAGCCAGAATCATTCGCAGGACTCTGACCGTGGAAGCCTGAGACATCAGTTCCTAGTTAGGGATGGCAAAAAAATATCGATGTTTTCATCGTGTATCGATGTATCTCCGAGCTGTTGTGAATGATCGAAGCCTGCGATGCCAACACGCGACGTCAGCCAGAATCATTCGCAGGACTCTGGCCGTGGAAGCCTGAGACATCAGTCTCCTAGTTAGGGATGGCAAAAAATATCGATGTTTTACACAAGAAACATCGATATTTTAACATTGATATTTTGCTTTCGATGTTTTCTTCACATCGATATTTTGTTGCAAAACATCAATTTTTTAATTTTTTTTTTAAATAAAAGGGTTTACGCACGTTGTAGAGCATCAGCAATCCACAGCAATATCGTTGCTTTGGATTTTGCGTGTTTCGCGTCATCCTCTTTATCACGCTGCACATTTCGCCTGTGCAATCTGAGGAAGTTTGGGAGCTGCTCGTGATATAAATGTATGTAATCTCAAGGCGTGTCATTGCCTCAATCGACACAAACACGAAATAGATACCAAAACACGATGTTATATATTGTTAATTTTATTATTTACATTCGAAAATAATTTTTACATATTACTAACATGTCAGTAACCAAACAAAATATATCCCTTCTATGAACAGTAATTAAAAATGGATAGGAAAATAGCATGTTTATTAGTCTATAATTCATGTTTTAAACATCAATGTTTTTTCCTCAATTCTCGAATTAACGATTCCATCGATGTTTTTTCGACATCGACTTCGAAAACCCTGTAACGATGTATCGAAATATCGATGCATTGGTAAAATTTGCCATCACTGGCGAACACGTGACGTCTGTCGGGCAGCCAGAATCATTCGCACGACTCTGACTGCGGAAACCTTTGACATCAGTCTTCTAGTTGTTAATGCAATGCGAGAATGCCAAGAGCCGTAAGTACAGGGCCGGACATGGATATCCCATTGATTGAGGATTCCGGGCGCATCAACGGCCAAGGTCATTAGTAGTCAATAAAGGTAGAATAAATCGTTGGCTTACGGGTGAGGGATGTTGGGTCGCGTTTTCGGGTCTTGGGAATACTCTAAACGGAAAAAATTTCCTAAGTTCCTTAAAATTTTCCAATTTGTTAGTTTGTGGAAGACTTTAACTGTTAACTTTTCCTAAAAAGAAATTAATTATATCCACATTTTTAATTAATTTATTTTTTAAACTTTATTTAAAAACCAAATAGTTTTACGACACTATATCATATAATAATAATTATTATTAATATTAGGAAATATACGCAAAATCATTTATCTTTATCATTGTTTTCAGTTTCTCTCAGGGCTTGAACTTTTGACTTGATATGTCTTCGCTTGTATGCTGACGAGATTTCCCTCCCTTTCTAGTTTTTGTAGGGGTAATTCAAGAATACGTACGCAATTTTAGCTTCCTCAAAGCCTCAATGAACCAATTAACAGAACTTATTAACATTTCACTGATTCTTTTTCACCTTTTCTTTCTTTTTCCTTTCATTTCTTTCTACCGTTCCATTCATCCCGATTCTTTTACGATTTCCTATCAAACTCGTCCTCCCTCGCTTTTACTCCTATCATCCATATGTATATCTTCATCCAAATTGCGTGCGTATTTTTCATTGAATGACTCCCTTTATTATGTACTATTGTAATATAAATTCTAAATGTGGTCAGGCGGAAGAGCAGGCTATATGGCCTGAGCCTCGCCACCAATAAAGACATTTATATATTTATTTGTCTGGTAAGTGTAGTATGTGTTTTAACGAGGGTGATGGCGGGCGGATCTTCTCCCTCTGGATAGCGAGATCCGGACCTTCGTTGTCTTGTGGGGGTTTACACAACCAGGTCTCCCCCACCAGCGTGGCACCAATTTCAAAGCCTAATCCATAAATTGTATTTTGGTGTGTTAGATTGGGAGAGAGAAAACAATTTTTGTATATGAATTAGTGTAATGAAATGTTCATGTGTGTTTAGGATGGAAACTTCAAGAAAGTATTACGTTCATAACTATTAAGCCAACTTTAGAAAATCTTTGTTTAATGGAATTATTTTAAATGGACTCTTATTCAAAACGCATCACAGTATTGTCAATGAAGTGTATTTTTTAAAATGTCTACGAAATAATTGAGAGAAATACACCTAAAAACGTAAAAAACGTTTCGTAAAAAAGCTCCTTGAAACTTTATCTTAACTCATAAAAAAAGTATATTATAAACGAAACAAATGTTCCGTCATTTATTAGCAGTTACTACGAATAAATATGGTAGAATTTATAAAATGACTCCGAAAGAACGGTTTTTGTTCAAGAAAATTAACAAGTATTTAGTTCCACACCATTAACGACAGATGGAAACAGTTCCACGCAAAAAGAGTTTTTGAATATTCAGCGTGCTTGAACCATCATGATAATGAGAACGAACATGTAGGTGTAGAAATAATGTCTACAATGATTATTTAAGAATTATAGGGCGATAAGCAGCATATCTGCTGCTTCGGAATCAATCTTGCGATCCTGTTTTCTCAACGCGACATGAAAATTTCATCACGCGCTGCATGTACTTTTGATGCGATAAATGTCGATGAAATGTGAGTAGTAGAACATCCAATGTTTATCTTCGTCCATTTCCAGGGTGAAATCTTTGAATAATTCAAATCACAAATCGTCTCCTTAGCTACTTCAATATCAGCTCATTTTGCTCTATTTCTGAGAGGAAAGCTAATGCCTACATACATGGACTTTTAAATTCAGTTTGTTTTAAACACATCAACTGTTAAACATGATTTATGCATGGAATGCAGAATTCAACAAATTTCATGCAACTATTAAAGAAGCAAAAGAATGAGGTATTTGAAGTAGCCAAGTTCTCACAATATATTTTGATTAGTTTTTACTAAAAAGAATTTGAAAATTTGCTAGGTTGCTTGCTCAATTGCTATTGGTAAAATCTCATTAAAATAATTTCTAGATGTTCATCAACGAATCTAAATTCATTCTGAAATAAAATTCCCCTTCAACATCAAACCCTCCGACTCTAGTCAACTTAGACATGGGTGTTTTAAAAGAACAGGGACAGAGTACTGAGACACCACTTTTGTTCTTCTAATCAAATCCAACGCACTAAATTCCCCCCTCCAAATTTGTGATGGAATTTTTTTTCTTAATTTGCTCACACCCAGGAAAAAAAATCCTCCCGAACACAATTCCCTCTACAATAACACGACTTTTATATGGAGCTCCAATTCCCCATATCTAGTATACTAGTAGCGCTTCCAAATCGCCAATTTTCTACACCGCCATCCCATCCCACATGCTAGATATACATCCACAAAGAATATTCAAGATGTTTTCATAATTTTAATATTTTATCACCAACATCAAAGCTTGCGAATCATTCTTTCCATGGAGTTATTTAGAAATGTCACAAACAATACTTTATTACGGCAAATAAAGTTACAAATGTCAATTACTGACATCTTAGCACTGGAGATATCGTACACAATTTTACGTCCCAAGATTGCTGTATCAAAATATCTGCAGATATCTCGACCAAGTAAATTAGGGATAATATATTTAATATTAGCAGAAATGTTGCTTTCCCAAAGTAATTCCAAATATCAATGAATTTCCCACTTCACTCTACCAAACACCAGGATTTTCGACTCCCTGCTATACATTCAATTTTGCCGTTCCTAATATATAATTTCAATCTGCGACCAATGTATATCCACCCCAATGAAAAAAAGCCAACACACTACATGTGTCACCAACGACCAAAGCATGTCCCCAAACTTAAATATTGCTTTTTGAATAATAAAATTCCTCGACGACTGCCAGTGAAGTCAAATCCCTGAAGCGTCGTCCACCTGTATTGATTGAATATCGGCCATTCTTGCACAGCGTCCCATCCATTCTTATCATTCTCATCCCATTCCTAATTCTACAAGTAATTTTCGAAAAAAATTCACAGTGACCCAATATTTTCCAATACTCTTAAACTACAAACCGAACCACGTTCACCCAAAATCAAACCATTACGACAAATCCCCAAAAATTCCCAGTCAACACTACAGCCCAACTATTATATCGATAAAACTTCTACACTAATCAATGACCAACGCAAGTCCATCCACAAACAAAACATCCAATTCACTACAACTACAACCCAACGACCAACGCGTATCCGCTCGACAACTCAAAATTCCCTGACAACTCCGCGCTTCTCCGGGTCAATTCCATCGACTTTCCCACCCTGAGCGCGTCGTTCGTCTGTCCTATCGATTCAATTTCGCCCACGCCTTCCGCGGCGCGCTACCTGAGGCAACGGCAGCGACGCGTCGCCTCCGCAGCGCCGGCGAGGGCCGCGCTCGATACGCAAAACCGGCCCCAAGACGGCGGCGCCCGCGCCCGCGCTCGCGGACGCCACCGCCACGGACAGTGGGCCACGACGAGGGATGGCAGATGTTTTTAAAACCGATATTTAGCTTTCGATGTTTTCTTCACATCGATATTTTGTTGCAAAAACATCGAAGTTTCCAAAACATCGACATATTAACGTCGATAGTTTGCTTTCGTGATTTCTTCACATCGATATTTTGTTGCAAAAAATCAATGCTTTTTAAAACATCGACGTATTAATGTCGATAGTTTGCTTTCGTGTTTTCTTCACACCATATTTTGTTGCAAAAATATCGATGTTTTTAAAACATCGATTTTCCAAAACATCGACATATTAACATCGATATTTTGCTTTCGATGTTTTCTTCACTTTTAAAAACATGTTTTTAAAAATTCTTAATTCTATATTTTTCTTTCGATGTTTTCTTCACATGGATATTTTGTTGCAAAGCACAGATGTTTAAACCGATTTTTTTTTTTTCGTGTTATCTTCACATCGATATTTTATGGCAAAAACATCGATTTTTTTTTAAATAAAGGAGTTTAAGCACGTTGTAGAGTAGCAGCAATATCCTTGTTTTGCGTCATCTTCTTTCTCACCTGCACATTTTGCCTGTGTAATCTGAGGAAGTTTGGGAGTTGCTCGTCTTAGTTGTGTTATCGTGTATGTTATCGCTAGGCGTGTCATTGCCTGAATCGACAGTGAAACACGAAACTGATAGCAAAGCACGATGGTCTTCATTGTTCATTTTATTCTTTACATTCAATAATAATTTTTACATACTACTAACATGCTGGTTACCAAACAATAAAAGATATCCCTTTTACGTAGTGTAATTAAAAATGGATAGGAAAATAGTATGTTTATTAGTCTTTCATTACACCGTCGATGTTTTCATCGACATCGAATACCCTTTAGGGATGTATCGATGTTTTGGTAAAATTTGCTATCACTAGCCATGATGCACAACCATACTTCGATTTAAAAACAGAATCCTTTGTCGTAAATCAGCTCTTACGATCTTATTCAAGTGGGAGCTTGAACATCACTACAGTCACGTCTCACTAAGGTGACGTTTGGATGTCACCATGTCCCGATTGAATGACCTCGTAACAACTGATGACGTGTCAAAGGACACTGTGAATAAATCAAAGTATACATGAGGATTATCGTTATCTGCAAATTGTTCTGGCTCTTAGAATTGCTCACTGCATCTTCTTGTGGTCCTCCCACGTATGTTCTCCCTCTTGACTTACAATTCAAAGCGTTTTAGTTAATCTCTCTTCAGACATTCTTAGTATATGGTTTTCCTTTTTACTCTATAGTGTTGTAATTATTTCATTTACATTTAATATGTTTAATTCTTTTCTAATTTCTTCATTTTTAATGTGGTCAAAAGTGTGTATCCAGCTATATTTCTGAGACATTTCATTTCTGTCCATTCAATTCTCTATTGATCTTGAGTTAAGTGGCCAGCTTTCACTTCCATATAGCAAGATGGGTATCTAGATTAGCATCTATTATTATTATTATTATTATTATTATTATTTATTATTATTATTATTATTATTATTATTATTATTATTATCATTATCATTATCATTATTATTATTATTATTGCATCTCGGTAGCTCATGGATCGCGTGTTAGCTTTCTATGGTGCGAAAGTTGTTTCGATTCCCAGTCGGAGTAAAAATAGTTGTAGCTTTTCATTACATTTACGTCTCTTTTCTATATATGTGAGGCGAAAGAAAAAGCTCGAGCAGGCCAAGTGAACTAGAGACGGTGAAGGGAATTTGTCATGCTCGCAACCTGACTCCTTTACCCCTACGCGTGGATAATCAATAAAAAACAGAGCCCAGGTTTACAAACTCCGCTAGCTGGCAAAATTTGGATTAATCAGGCAAAATACATTATTATTATTATTATTATTATTATTATTATTGCTAGCAGCAACAGTATAATCACATAAAATTCACTTTAGATGTTAGATGTCGGATAAATATGAAATCAACTTCCTTATTGCAACTAGACTCCTAAGGAGCCGAACAGATCTAGTTACTGTCGATGCCATCGAAATTCTTTCCGCAAAATAGGGGATACCTCTGAAAAATTGTCACAAACTTCTAGAGCGTATAGAGGGGGGCGGGGCGAAAATGACCATTTTCTGGCAATGTAGCTGAACATATGAAGGAGTTACATATGTCATCTTTCCCATAATTTAGGCAACTACTTTTGTGCTAATGTTCGGCAGGTCACGTTCCGACGCAGACAGGATGTACCTGCATAACGCCTGTGCATTCGCGGTTGCCTAAAAAGCAGGGGTAAATGCCACATGTACACGTGCATCTAACTCACTTATACACAATTTCCCAAAATATTAAGAAAGTTACATTATCACAATATATCATTTAAAATGTTATCATTTTTAATCCCCCAATATGCCCTAGAAGTTTGTAACATTTATTCTGAGACACCGCGTATGGGATGTTCCTAATAATACGTTAACTAACACTACCTAAACGTTTGAATGACCTGGAAGCCTGTTTGGGCAAGTATATATTATATATTATTATTATTATTATTATTATTATTATACAAGACAAATCGACAGGTCATGCAGGATAAAAGTATACTCATCAAATATCTCCTGATAACTAACGATCCTCTACACCCATCAATTGGAATAACAATTTCATGGGTCCGAGCATCTGCGAATAAAACTCTCACCGGGCTGCGGGATTTTCTCTGCAATTCATGTTCACGGCTGCCCCTATCTTGAGTCTGTGTGTGTGTGTGAACAAATGCGGAATGCGGTCCTCTATAAGCAAGTAGCGACGAATTGCCCTGAGGAAGGCTCAGTTCGACGGCTTTCGACCTGGCAACACGAAGCACGGGAAACCCGAACGAGGGACAATGCTTTTGCGAGGGCGCCTTTGTGATGTGGTAAGAGAGGCGGCGAGTTAACACGGACGGGTAAAACCTCCAAGCATCCTGAGTGTGTGGGCCCATTTACAGCCGAAGCCGTTTACAGACGAAAAGGTAACGATCCAAGAATTTGGTGTTCTTTGCACAGTGAAGCCTTTCCAGTCGCCACAGTCTAGTGCAGTCGCGAACAGAGTTACTTCTGGACAGATAAGTGGTTTTAGAATTTACCACAGATGCTTCATTTAGACGCGTAAGGTTATTTTACATGCCAGAAATCTGCAAGGCAACGCATTTCACGTCCCTTCTGGAGGAGGCGCGTGAAGGATTCTTTCGCCCTCAAGAGTCCACGCCCTAAAGCGAATTCTAAACCTAGAACTCACGTTGAAAAAACCGTTACAGCATCGAAGCCTACATAGGAGATATTGTTATATGAATATTTAAAATTTGTATTAAGTCGCGTTGGGTGATCCCGTTCGTTTGGGAATCAACATCTCGACCCAAAGCACTATTCAGTGTTGTCAACTGTGAAGAGAATACTTTATGAGATTCCGAATGTGCAACTGAAAACTCTTAGTTACAATAATAAAAATAATAATAGTAATAATAATTTCTATAATGAAATGGTTCATCTGTTAACAAACGACCGCACTTGTAACTCGAGGTTAAAATACTAAAAATCTTAATAATAAAAATTACAAAGGTAATTCGTAATAAATTGCGTTCATGGATGACGAGCCGTTTTTGCCCGTGACAAGCCACGTAAGTTGGCCCCATATCCCGCGCACTGTGCTGTCTGGGGAGGGGGCGGTGGCTGCTAGGAATGCGGCTGCGCCCAGCGCGCCCGAGGAATGCCGGGACTGCGACAATGGCAGCGCTGCTCTCCGCCAACGCCACGCCACCCCGCCCCGCCCCGCCCCCGGCCGCGGCCTCCCTCTCTCCCGGAGCCAGCTCTATAAATTCCGGCCCGGACAGGTGGACGGGCGAGCTCCCCGCCGCGCCCCCGCGCCCCGCGCACTTTGCATACGCGCGCGCGCGAGCTCGCTTGGCCGCTCGGCGGGGCGGGCGGGCGGGGCGGGACGGCAGGCGGGCAGGCGGACGGGCAGGAGGGCGGGCAGGAGGGCGGGCAGGCGGGCGGGCAGGAGGGCGGGCGGGGGGGCGGGCGGGCGGGCGGGCGGGGCGGGCGGGCGGGCGGGCGGGCGGGGGGCGGGCGGGGGGCGGGCGGGCGGGTGGGCGGGCGGGCGGGCGGGCGGGCGGGCGGGCGGGCGGGCGGGCGGGCGGGCGGGCGGGCGGGCGGGTGGGGAGGGAGGGTGGGGCGGTCGGCGGGCGGATGGTCTGGAGGATGAGCGGGCGGGTGGTCGGATGGTCGAGATGGGGTGGGGTAGACGGGCGGGGCGGGAATTACGGGCGGGCGGGCGGGCGGGCGGGCGGGCGGGCGGGCGGGCGGGCGGGCGGGCGGGCGGGCGGGCGGGCGGGCGGGCGGGCGGGCGGGCGGGCGGGCGGGCGGGCGGGCGGGGCGGGCGGGCGGGCGGCGGGCGGGCGGGCGGGCGGGCGGGCGGGCGGGCGGGCGGCGGCGGCGGCGGCGGGACGGCAGGTCGGATGGCAAAGCGGCAACCGGTGCGACGCTTCGCCGGCTTCGTGCCCGTGTCGTTCTGCCTCCCCCTCCCACGCGCTCTGGAGGGTGGGATGGGGCTAGAATATAACCTCCACACCATGCGCCATTTCAGAAGTTTCATTATGTGTAGCATTTCGTTTAAATAAATATAAATACATTTCAGAAAAATATATTCAGTGAACTTAACAGTGAAACCTCAGGAAACCGAGGGAGGAAAAAAATGCAAATTTTCAATAATAATTTCAGGTGATAAAGTTGAAGTTGGTGTTCAATAACGGGTGTAGTAGAGATGAATGGGAATTAATTAAATTAGAGGTACATGTGTTCAAATCGACAACGTTCGGCTGCATATAGTATACACTTAGTTATGCGTACAATCATAGACGAAATATATTAAGTCTTTTGGCAACTATGGTACAATATACGGCGATGTAACGATTATTTTTGTTACTTTATTATTAAAAAAGATTTGTCATTTTTAGTTAGAGCCCTGAGGTGCTGAGGACCACATATATTTCTCCCTTACGTTGTTTAGTTGGAGCGGAAGCCTTTCCGAAAAATATTTTACTCGAATATTGAAATTTCATGTTTTGTAGTTCAGTAACAATTTCCTTTATTTGAGTGACAAAATATTAACAGAAAAGCCAACACTAGAGTTTTTGCCGAAGGAAGTTAGTAACGGGTGAACTTACGAGAAGAGTTCCAGTGTTGTTTCTTGTTGGCTACAAATTTACTGGCAAGGTACTCAGTAAACGAACTACGTATCCGACATCTTCCCAATCATACTTTACGGGAACTTACTCATTGGAAAGGTTTCCTCAGCAGGTTTCCAGGACAACAGCGTTTTTAAGCCTTGCAGCAGAATTCTCATTGCGATAGGTTTTCCTTCGATTTGTATACATTATTGCATTGATGAGTGGAAGCGCTTCAAATGACTTTAAATGAAAATTTTCGAAATCTCAACGGATTCCTGTGAAAAAATAGCTTAAAATTTCGCATTTTCAGTAATTCTTAATCGCCATTTTCTAAAAACGCTTCAAATTTTGCAATGAAAATTTCTATTTAGGACGAGGTTTTACTCTTCTTTAATATTTTTGAAGTAATATTTCGGTTCTACTATTAGGAAGTTGAGAAAATGTACTTTGGGTGTCCATAGATGGCAGCTGGCCAGAGAATGGAGCAAAACCTTAAAGCCAGTTCACACCAAGGAAATTAGAAAAAATTGCTACGCGAAAGTCTGTGTCATTCTGTAGCACCTCTAGTGTATTATTTACTATGAATACATATTTTTTCAGCGTACGTCGGCAACCGTTATCATTATTTACGAAGGGGTTCTCAGAGCGGTTCTTTCCCTACCACCGTCACCGTACCTCCCCATCGCATACGCATCTTGAACGCACTATCAGATTAGAAAAACGAGGGACTTGTGGAGTTGGAATCCTCTAGGTGTCCTCGAATTCTCTTTTTAACTACATGTATTATTTTATCTGAAAAAAAAAGAGCTCTCAGCAAACATCAAATATAGAAGTATATACATTTCATCTGACACCCTGTGATTTTTTCTGGACTGGCGCCGAATCCGCTAATTGTTTTACTAAACTTGTTATCCAAAGAACATTACAAATTTGGTAAACGGTACAAAGAAGTTACAAATTCGTTAAATATGTTATCCAAAAACGAGAATTATGGATATGAACAAATTTGCTCGTGATTTCTTCAACTTTTTCGTCGACATTTTGACTCAATTTTCGTATATCGCACGGATTTTGTACAGTTGAAACTGGTCCTATCGAATTCCTTTGTCTGCGTCCCGCGTGACTCGGCGTCTCATTTTCCGGATTCATGTGCTCAGAGAACACCCCACGCATGCGTGACTCAGTTTACTTTTATTTTTTGTTGGGTCAGTATAACACCGAACGTCCATCCGAAACATCTTCCAATAATCCACTATTTTGTTGCCTTAGAGAGGTCAACATACTAGCACATATTCCGGGAGACCGGTCGGGAGCTTAGAGCTTGTCCCGACTGGGGGGGGGGTTGCCCCGCTGGTGGGAGAGTCCTGGTTAGGGGGAAACCCCACTAGCCGACGGTAGGTCGGTGCCGGATCTCGCCATCCAGCGGTGAAGATCATCGCCATCTCCCGAGAAAAAAACATGCACTACACTCACAGGACTAATGATCGAAGCAGTTGACGCGCCCGGAAACACGAAAAAATCAATCAATCAATCAACCTTAGAGAGGTCAAAGAAAATTTCGTATGTCAGCACTTTGATACAGAAGACGAGAAAGAAGATACAATTAAAAAAAACAAAAACAAAAAAAAAAAAAAAAAAAAAACTCGTAGCAAAGAACACTATTGGCCTACAAAATTTATTTTTGTTTACTTCTCAAAGTTAGGAACTGATCAACTGGATTTACGTCGTTTCTTAAGGCAAAATCATGTCTCGTCATCCCTTTTTCGAACGCACTCACCAAGACAAACGAAGTCCCATCGTAATCCAAAAGCCGCTTCGCGTAGCACGTGCACTCAAGCCGAGGCGTCTCAACGCGAAAAACCTCACGAGCATCTTCATCGGGAAGCGGCCACAACCCGAGGGGGAGCGAAACACCTCGAAAAAGAAACTAAGAAATCAACTGGGGGGCGGGGCTCCCCGGGGGCGGGAGAGTCTTTTATCCGGGCGTTCGGCCCCGCCCCCCCGCCGGACAATAGACTGGTGGCGCCACGCGGCGCCCGCGCCGCCCCATGCATTTTAGGTGCCTCATTACTTCGCCACGGGGGTCGCTGGACAGGCGACGGGGGGGTTGGGCGGGGGCGCGGCCGTGCGGGTTGGCGGCGCCCTGGACCGGTGGCGGAAGCGGAAAGTGGGGGCGTGTGTGTGTGGGGACGGTGCGCCGTCCTGGGACCCGCGCCTCACCGCCCCCGCGGGCGACCTCGGGGCGCGGGGCGATACGCGGCCAGAAATACAGTACGAGCTCTCGACGACCCGCCCGCGACCCGCTGAAGGATGCTCCTGGTTGGGGGAAGAAATTTCCGGCAGCGAACAGACGATCTGCACCGCCCGATGACCGTCTTCGAAGGAGACGCACTGCCGCAAGCCTAGTTTTGCTACTCCGAAGAGGTGGAATAACCCGCCCAGTATGTCAGAGTTCATATCAGACTATCGATTGGCGTTACGTAAATCCCGATGTTGTGGTTAAACACTTTTATACAAGATTTAAATTGGCTATGAGTCGGATCACGGGGGAGCTCTTGGATCTAGAAAAAATTACTTATTTCCCACCAAATAAATAATAAACAACCAACGTATTTAATTTTTTACATATTTCATTTAATAAAAGTGAGATTACAATAATCGCAACTTAAGCATTACCAAAGATAAGTATTTATACCCCGTGGGTATTCACTACTGGCGTTTCTTGGATCTGCGTGTGGCTTAGTTACGGGAGAAATACACTCCAATATTATTAAAAAAAACAACAACTAAAAACCGCAGGAAAACCCCATATGTATGGTGCAAGGAAAATAACAGATCAAAGTTGGCGTCCAGTCTCTACAGAAGAACCTGAAGATCGAATGAAAACAGTTTTTGAAAGCGCCAACCTGAGTCGGACTGTTTGTTAGCTACTGTGCGAGTAAAACTTAAGTTGCCAAGATCATGCGTTCGTGATTAATAGTGATAAAATATTCATATTAACGTATAAATTTTCAAATCGGCATCCATTAAGGGCAGATAATTAAATCATACTAATTCATTTCAATAGATACTCAGAAAAAATAAAGGAGGAAGAAATTTCTCGCAGAAGCATTTCAATGCCTTAACACAAAGGAGATAATATCTAAACGATTATTATTGTTGGTGTTTCAAAGAAAGTCGTAGTCTTGTAACTTCCAACTGTGCCTGCTGATAGGTTCATGTATTCGAAGAAATAAAAGAGGTCATCTTCGTTAACATTTTAGCTGACATGGAAGATGACCTCTTTTATTTCTTCTTATAAGAACGTCAACAACACCAAATCAGAATTCCCACAATTCATGTATTCGAGCTCAAAATTAGATCTTCTTTCTTAAAGAGTAAAAATGTATCGTTCAAGAATACACAAATAAGAAAGAATACTAACAACAATACTATCACATTAACTGTCAAACACCATCCGAAAGTTGGTGGTTAAGTGTTCCTATTTTTGTCACTTACTACTTGTCTTGTATTACAGTCCTCTAGTTATATTCTTGAGGGATTATTGCAGTAGCCGTAACATTTAAACCTGGTAGACGATTACGAAAATATATTAAAAATGCAGATGACACCTTCCACAAAATATACTTTGGATAGTGAACGTTCAGGATATCCTCTTACACAATGTAACAATGCATTTGTTATATTACAAATATAGTATATGTATATATTATGTACACTTACAAGTATGAGTATATGTATTTTACATATACATAATGTACACATACACAGACACGCTTAAAGTTTAAGACTTTTCTAACAAAAATCAGTCTTGCGAGAAGAGATTGTTAGAATCATTACTACATATTGCAGAACTACAGACGCCACACGATGTCATAGCCCACAAGTGAACAACAATCCCGCTACACAATCATGCGCACTAACTACACAACACTGCGACGCTAAGGGGCCCTTGAACAAGAAAAGCGGGCGGCGGAAAACTACCTGGAGTGCTATTTTCAATGCCAACTCCAGAATGTTCAACATTGTCGAGTTGATATCGAACACAATAATTTACGGCGAAGTCAGCTGTCACACCGACCTGTAATGAGAAAGTAACCTCATTACACAAGGGAAGCTTACCAACTGCCAAAAAAAAAAGCCTTTTTCCATGATGAATATTAGTCACAGAACCAAACACTGATTGTATATTGTTTCTGAGATTTTTTTTTTATCGCTCAGGTAGCTCGTCCGCGTCCTGGGAGGAAGAAAGAATACGGGCCCCTAGCGACGCAAGTCAAGCAAGCGGAGGTTCACGAAATGGCGGGGTGCAGCGGGTGTTGACAAGATGGCGGATCATGCAGCTGCCGCGCTTGGCTAGTGAGCGCTCACCTGATGCATTGGATCGTAGCCCAAGCTGCCGTCCGTGTACGGGGGCTGTAACACACAACCACGCGTCAATGCACACGTGGCAAGAAGGAAGAACGGGAGGAAGAGGAAGAAATAACAGAAAGGAGGGAGGAAGTCCCTCGAAATTTATATTTTTTTAAAAATTAAATGATTATAAATCCGCTACAAGACACAGGTTACAACCCCCCGCAAAAATGTTCTTGTCACTAACCTGTTAATTTTTGTTAGTGTCAGGAAGAATGTTAAATACGTGCAATATAAGAGAAATTACAATATTCATAGTAATTTGATAAAATATTTTGCCTATTATCACTATATACGTCGCCACTTATTTCATGTTAATAACAACACTAGTGTTTTTATTCTACCGTGAAATGAAAATTTCGCTACTGAGAAATTGTTTTCATTGGCAAATCATTTTTCATATTTCGAAATGAGTGGATTTCTTTACATTCTTTTCACTACAGTCTGATTAGCACAATGAAAAATGTGTAGCGGTTGAGAAATAACACAAGGAATATAGATATTTAATTTAAATTTTCTTGGTTTCTTTTACACTGTACGAGTACATAAAATTATCTCCAGAACTCGGGAGTAAATATATTTTATTCACTCCCGTAGTGTAGTAGCTTTCTCCGCTTTAATTGTCGCCTAGGGTAGCTTATTCCCTGACAAACAAAATAATGTTTATTTTCAAACCGATAAAAAATTAATGCAATAATAAATTTGCTGTGTACATTCGTTTATGGATCAATACTGTATTAAGGTCTAAAGGAAAGCAATTAGTATTTCTGACAATGCACAGAACTGTGTTCCAAGGTGAAGATAACATGGCCCTGCTAGCGCATTCGGTCCTCATTCGAGATAGTAAGTATTTAGCCTATGAAGGGTATTTGGAGAACTCGGGGAGGAAATAACAAGAATTTATAAAGAATTTGTGACGCCGACATTAAAGTAGTCGGTGTTCTTAGCAAATTGGTACATGAGGCCCTTTCACATGAAACAAGTAAAAGAAAAGAAAAAAAATAACATGCACTGAATATACGTGTAACGTAAGGTAACAATATAATAAAATTAAAATAAATGTAAAATTAAGTTAAAAATATAATACTATTAAATTAAAATATATATACAATAAATTAAAATAAATACAATATGATAAAATAATAATACAAAGAAGTTAGTTACATACCTATTATTTTCGAAAACTTTTCAAAATTGTGCATTTAGCATAAAATTATGCTCTAAAAGGTTTTCAATTCGGCACCAAATTCTGCTGCTTCATTCTCCCCTCCTTAGGAAAACTAAATACATTTTTTGCACTACAGTTTCTTCATGCAACTTTTACAAACCTGTTTTTGGTATTGAAAGAAATTTTATGAACACTGGATCAAATTCCATTGAACAAAGTACACTTCCGCACCAGTTCGACAAAATGGATATTATCCGCTTCTCAGATATGAATGTATGTGTCAGATCTGCTGATAGAGATCTGAATCAACCGTGTTAAAAATATTAGATTGCCTTAGTATCACAGTTTTGAAACGAGGTTATGGTAGTGCAAAAAATAGTGTGTAACACGCGTGCAAAGGCACATTGCAATATTTGCATGGTTTATTACTTTCGCTCCCGTAGGTAAGCGAGTTGCAATCCCTCATACTCTGTAGCAATGAATGCCTTTCCACACTTGTTACCGTGTAGTATTATTTCCCCTTGGGTTGCCTACATATGTTTCGTTTCATTTATGAAGCTTTATGAGAAAGTCGAATAAAATATCACTTTCTACAATTATAGGAAGATATAATTATTGTGAAGATTTAGAATGAGATATTTGTTTTCTCAAGTCAATTAAGAATGGTATTCACTCGTGAGTGCATATTTCTGTAGAGGTCGAAACACTGTTGAAATTAAAAAAGGTGATGAAAATAATGGGTGTTAAAATATAGCAAACATTCCATGATATAGATTCAAGTCATGCATCTACAAATAATTTCAAATTAATGTAATTCTAAAATTTTCAATTGTTATTTCATGTATATTTATCCATTAATTGTTTTGTGGGAAATAAGGGAAATAGAAAATTAGATTAATAAAAACGATAAATATCTGAGGACTTGTTTTTTCACGGGAAAACCTTAATTTGAAATGTATAATTCTGGATTAGTTTTAGAGGTGGTTATGTAATTTCAATTTCGGCTCTCCGCCATTATAGACATTACATACAAGTACAGAAAAAACCGTAGAAAACTATTTTTTGACAGTTTCATGTACTATGAGATAACTAAGAAGCCAAGAGTTGCAAGAAATGTTAGTAATGTCATTGTAGAAAGCGAAATATTTATTACAATTCCCTTTATACTCATACTAGTTTATTTAGTACTAAACGGGGGGGGGAATACTTCGATCAATATTTAAATGCATTTGTATTTATATAATTGTTTCATCCAAAACCATCACTCAAATTACCGGCTTTGAACGAGAGAATACCAACAATGCTTCTTTCACCCCGATACAATTTTAAGTTACCTGTGTTTAGTTAGTTTTTGAAATGAGTGCCTAGAAATTTATTGAATTATATGTTGTAGCTATTTAAATCTTTCTCCATTGTGATAGAATATAACCACAAACATTACGAGTTATTAAAAATGTAATTTAATAAAATACAGAAATAATTTTGTGGACCAATATTTAAAAATATAATACAAAAATGAGAAAATTAAAAAAAGACAATTTATTGGGTCAAAAAGAAAACATGCACACAAAAACAAATTCTCAAAAATGTTTACAAAAATAATACCATAAATCATTAACCTATATTAACTGAAACACAATCTCCTTAATATTTCACAAAAACAATAACTACACTTACTTAATTCATAACAATTCAAAACGGACAAAAAATGACCACATGATCAGACATTTAGAAAGTAAGATAATGTTAATTCTAAAATGAACACAAATATACACGCACGAACTCGTGACGTAGTAACATTCTACAAACATATGGACAAATATTACAAAATGTGTGTACAAATGTATATTACAATGATCTTTCGAATGAAAATAATACGTTCTGACAACAAAAAATAATACTGAATTCAGTGTCGCCTAAAATTTCAACTTATATCTATTCCTAGAGGAGTAAAAAATCAAAACATTAATCTAACATGTACAAAAATCAAAAGACATTTTTATTGAAAGAAAATACTGCAATGTAAATGCATTACGCATCTTTTACCCTGATTTTTCTAGCAATTATACATAATTAAGTACTGATTTTTTGCTAATTCTACTTAATTGTTTCTGTATTGAATATATTATTAGGAGTAGTTTCAAGTTTTAGCCGGGTCTAAATATAGGGTGGCAAGTGACTGGGCACAGAGGAGAATTCTGCCAAACGATTCATTTTTTTTATTAATTTGTAGCAAACTATTTATAATCGGCAAAATTAGGGTTTCATTTGAACATTAAAACTAATTTATGAATCACAAATAACAAAAGGTAATGTAATGAGTTTGGATGTTAACTAAATCCAATTTTCTGGCCAATACACATTGTATGCAGGCACGGAACTTGTACACAGTTACCCTGAGTATCCTAGAACGTTACCCGGAGTATTAATGGCCTAGGCAATGGGTAAGTCTGACTTAAATTCGAATAGTGTAAAATAAAAAGCATACATGAAAGTTCCCACCATTAAATGATTTTCAATATACAAAAATGTAACATTTGAATGGGTAGAAAATGTAACACATTTGTGAAGCTAAACTTGTGAAATGACCTAGAGGCCTACAATGTATCTATTACGATGAATCCATAGTGATGATTCCCAATGCATGAAAATGACTAATCCTCTTCTCAATTTTCAACACTAATTTGAACGCAATAGCATGAAACAGCAAATGGGTTTAAAACCGTACCACAATGAACGCACTTACGTTCTATGTTTATATACGGATTTTAATACAAGTAAACTGCTTTAATCACTGATGTAACTTCTAGTAGAGGTAGTTACAATGTTAACCAAAATCAAACATTTGAAATTCGTAATTTACAATGAAAATTGAAGAAAAGTATAACATTCAAACTAGTGTGTGGTAATTCACAAATATGATAGGACGGAATTAATTTTACTATGAACGTACTTACGTTCAATATGTATGGGGTTAAAAATAACTATATACTTGAACTTCCTTCCAAACACACTACATAATCTACAAAAATGAATGAGCACAGCCTGAAACAATCTAGTGTTTCACAATGAACGTACTTACGCTCATGTTTCACCAGCTAACATTTTTACATCGAATTAATGTAAAAATTGGATAGAGGAATTGCAGATTAACTATTACTGACAAGTCTTCGAATACAATTCTAGGTTTTCAGAATTAATTATTGAACAAGTTAATCTAAGTATACCTGAGCAGTCACATTTAAGAATATGGGCATAAAGAAGCTTTTATTAGAAAACAAATGAGTAAAATGAAGTTTTATGCTATTAATCGTGTGTTGCATTGCAGAATCAACCGAATAATCAGCTACGTTATACAATTTAATTTGTACAGCTTTATATCGCGAAATGTATTCCATTAGCGGAAAGCTCTGATTAATAAATAAAATACTTCATGTAAAATGAAGCAAAGAGTGCTCATCAAAAAAAGCTACGTATCTTCAAGTTTTAAGCTGTGAGACGCATGCTCTTTTAAAAAAAGAATCGTATGGTGATGTATAACGTATATTGTATGCTGTATTACACTCTGAACAGAATACGTTTTTACACTGTGTTGTATACCGTCTTACATTATGAACCGTATGCTTTTTTTAAAACTGTGAATCGCATGCTGCCTTACACTGTGAACCGTATGTTTTTATTTAAACTGTGAATCGCATGCTGCCTTACACTGTGAACCGTATGTTTTTCAACTGTGAATCGTGAAGGGCCTTACACTGAACTGTGTTATTGAAACTGTGAATCGTATGCTGTCTTACACTGTGAACCGAATGTTGTATATTTAAACTGTGAATCGTATGCTGCCTTACACTGTGAACCGAATGTTGTTTATTTAAACTGTGAATCGTATGCTACCTTGCACTACGAACCGTGTGCAGATTCAAGCTGTGAATCGTATACTGCTTAGCATTAGGTGCAGCATCCTCCTAGGCCTCGGCCTCCTGCCCCCCTGGGTCGCCTGAGGTCCTGTGGGCGCTCGCCGTGGCGGTCGCCTCGGGTCACAGCGGCCACTCGGCCGGGCCCGGGCTGCCGGGGCTCACCTGCGAGCCGGGCATGCTGGAGCTGTAGTCGCCGCCGTTCATGTTCATGCTGTAGCCCATGGCGTCCTGGGGGCCTCCGGGGGGGTTGGGCCCCAGCTGACGGCGACGCTCCTGCTAACCCGGCAACAACACAGCACAGACTCAACCGTTGTTCCAAGGGGAAAGGAATGGGGAAGGGGGCCGGGGGACCTGGGGGGGGGGGTGCGCGCGGAATTCCATGGAAGCTACTGGCCGTTGAACGCACTGTCGAACGCCATCGATCATGGAAACCCATACCTCAAACGCCTTATTCAGGACATTTCATTACAAATGTTTCAAACTTCTGTGGCATGTAGTGGGAACGAAGACGACAACTTTTCGCTAAAGATCATGTGGAGGGAATTTCACATAACGAAAATGCATGTGATTATTTGCGTCTTATTGTTAGGCAGCTATACTGCATTGGTGTTCGGCAGGTAAGAATACTCATTGCGTCAGGAAGTAATCTGCCGAACACCAATGCATAGGAGGCTGCATAACAATAAGGGGCAAATGACATTGTTATGTGCAATTACTCCTCTTCACGTTCATCGGCAAAAAGTGATCATCTTCGAACCCTCTAACTGCCTTTGAAATTTATAACATTTATTCTGAGACATTCAAGAAACTCATTGTAAGAGGGATGCTGGGAACACAGCATACATGGTGGATTTATTTGTAATTTGTAATTTTGCTTAACTAAAGTATGTGCATGATTGGTACATGTGCGAGAAGGAAATGTATCAATTAAGTTAATATAAAACCAAAGACGAATGTAAACTCACCCTTGAATCTACGGTACGCTCAGTTGTTTTGAAAGAACATCAACCGTAAGTACTTTTTATGATCAAAGAGTTAGTTAGATTCTTTTTATTGATATTTATATTTCATTCCGGTGAATTTGATAATAAAAATTATCAAATACACACGTTTATACGGCATGTAATTTATATTAAGTAAATTCGTTTGCACAAACCATAAAATAAAGAAATATTTTCTCGAGATTTCTGATTCTTTGATTAAATCCAGTAATTTACAGTTGACGCGTGTTAAATAACCCATTGCAGGGTTAATGCAGCAAGATTTTCCGTTCATCTTTTGTTTAACTTCATGTTCACTTCTCTGCATACATATAATCTCATGATTACTTTCAACTGACAATAACTGAGATGGCAAATAAGAGATATATGATTGGTATGTTCCCATCATCCTATTACGAGTTAAGTTTTCTTCTTATTTAGGGATTTTAATGTGCCTACACACCATTATTACAGATTATTTTTATAATAGAATCGCAGTCATCGTTAAAGAAGAAAAAAGAAACGAAAGAGAAATAAGAAAAAATAAAAAGAAAAAAAAAAAAAAAAAAAAAAAGAAAGATACGAAAGGTGAAAAAAAAAACAAGAAGCAAACTCGATGGCGTTTGACACGTCGCTCAAGACGCCCCCATCCCCAGAGGGCGCGGGCGGTGCGGGCGCTCGAGGAAGGGGGGAGGGAGGGTGTGTCCCCACCTCCCGCCCGCACCGCCCACGGGGCGATCGCCCGCCCGCCGCGGCCGCGCAGAACAGCCCACGCACGCAACGCCTGAGCGGCACAGCCTGCCTCCGCCATCGCACCGCTGGAAAGGCGAGCCGCAGCGGCCGCGAACGCCGCCGCCGCCGCTGCCGCCGCGGCCGGGCCGCACGCCCCCTCGGCTGCCCGCTGACGCGACGCCGCCGCCCCGAAAGGATCGTCCGGCGGCGACGCTTCTCGCGCCGGCCCGAGGCCCTTCTCCGGGCACGACTGCTTTCGCGGCCTCACGAAGTCTACGGAAGGACGGGAGAAGGGCGTCCGCGTCAACGGGCAGCCGCACAGCGCGACACCGACATGTGGCAACAGTGAGACCGAAAAAGCTAATTATCAAAGTTTCAACTTTGACATTTTGAACTTTAAAATTTTGAGTATTAAAAATTTTGAATTTTGAAAATTTAATACAAATTTTATACAATTTCTTTATGATTCGTGCGCTTTATTATAAAAAACCTAAATATCAAAGTTTCAACTTTGAAATTTTGAACTTTAAAATTTTGAGTATTAAAAATTTTGAATTTTGAAAATTTTGAATTTTGAAAATTTGAATACAAGTATTTTACAATTTCTTTATGATTCGTGCGCTTTATTATAGAAAACTGAGGCCGACAGACTATACAAATTTGAACCGCATAACTGAGAATGCAATTAGCACAGTGTGACACCGACAAGTGGCATCAGTGTGACCGAAAGGCGAAATTATGAAATGAACATCTTCGAAAATTCGAATAGTGATGAAATTTTGAATTTTGAAAATTTGAATAACAATATTATAAAATTATATTTGATTTGTGCGTTTTATACAAAAATTGAACTGAGGCCGACTGAGTATACACTTTTGAACTGTACAATTGAGAATGCAATCAGAATAGTGTGACACCGAAATGCGGTAACAATGAGACCTGATTACGACTGTATCAATTTTTTTTTAAATAGAGAAAATGAAATTTGGAAAATTTAAACAATGTAATAGAATTTTGAAATTTTGATTTTTCCACACCCCTTATCAAAAATGAACTGAGGTTCACATTAGACGATATCTTAATTGCATGCCGCACAGCGTGATACCAGGGTGTGGCGGCAGTGACTGTATCATACCTCAAGATATTCAAATCGTTGAAATTTATATTACGAAATTTTTACGAGCGCTTTTGAAACCGAAAATCGGGATTGCTGTGCACATAATATCACAAAATTTTGAATTGCAAACGTAAGTCGACACCGGAGTGGCAACAGTGAGATCCAATTTGGACTACATCCGAAAACATTTTCATCCCTTCGAAATTTTGAATAATGTACGTGCGCTTTAAGAACAGAAGATTTGGCCTGATGTGTCCAGAATAAATTATCATAAAAATGTGAATTAACGATAGTCACTGATTTTGCCAATATCGGTATCGGAAATGTAAGAAACACATATTAACACTTAAGGCGAAACCATTAATGAATCAGCCTCCACAATTTAAAATTTGAAGAAAGATAGGCATTCCTACGTTTATGTTCTTTTTAAAAATTTTGAATTGTTTATCAGATGAGTAACAATAAATTATTCTTTAAAAAATAGTAAAAATCAATGGAGGAAATACTTAAATCTGATTTTTTTTCACATTGGTTATCGCCATTTATTAAGACAAAATTGTATTTGCCAGTCTCAAGGGAATTATTCCAAAAAGACGACAAACAACCATAAAAATAGAACGACAGAAGTGATATTAGGGGAATTAATTGGCTGAGTCCTGAAATGAAACACTGTTAACAACAATACCCTTGATCTGACCGTAAGTCGATCCGAAAAGGAATTCAAGGTAGGAATTCATTCGTAACACAGAATTGACATTTTAATTCTTTGATTTATGCTGATAGTTTTCTTGGTAATTTTCTAGTATGAAATTAGAAACAAGATTCTAATTTCAGTTTGAAGTAGAGTCAGTTCAGAAGTTTTTTTGAGTTATCAGCGCACGCCAAAGAATTTTAATTTCTGAAACATTCAACACAATTATATCACACAGATTTCGCAATTGGTGTCCATGGAGCATGCGTTGCGTAGGTGGACTAAACACACAAACACACACACACACACACACATTTATTCACATACGTGCACTATTATTACTTCCACAATCAAAAATAACATTCCGTACACAATATAATGTATATTTGTTGGTCGGATGTCAAGCATGTGTACATACTATTAAAAAAGTGCTCATGTCTTGGCTATTTTTAATACAAAGCCCCCAGTTACATTGTTTACAATATTCTATAAATTAAAAAAAGAAGTACATCTATTACCCAAGAAATGTGTATTTATTGAAGAAATACCTATTACCACAAATTAGCAAAATATAGAGGTAATGATACAAGTTAAAAGTAATTTCAAATGAAACGCATGAAACCCCGGCCTGCCATCAATTTCCAAGAGAATTACAAGTTCTGGTAAACAAAACATACTGAAACTATATATTTCGATTCTGGATTAAAAAGGATTTAGAAATTATTTAGGATGGTGAATAACTCGCCATAACGACACCGAGAAACCACCAGGGACTGGGAATTCATGTCTGCCCTCAGGGCACAGGCCGGCATAAACAAACGACTGTCAAGAGACTTCGAAAATCCACTCCAGCCCGTTGGCAAATGAAAACAAGGTAAACTGAAACATAACATTTCCCTTCTAAAAAAAAAAAAAACAAGACAAATGTTCAGAATGTATCTTGCTAGTAAAATATAATTGCACCACACACAATCTTCTATGGACGGACATTTTTACCTCACTGCTATGAAGCGAGGTTGAAAGGGACTGAAACATGTGAAATATTTGCAAATACATCTTTGACCCTAGTGAGTTGACTCGAAGGTGAGTAAGAAATTCAGAATTCTAGTAGGTTATGGTGAGAGCGACGTAGCAGATAAAATCCTCTAATAATAATGAACTCGCAAAAGTATTAATACTGCCGCTAAGCCGATGCATGCCAAATGATGCGACAATGTGCAGATGTAAATGGAAATAAATTGAGTAACATCCGAATAATGGATTTATCGATTTGTCAGAATCCATTAATGTTCTAATAAATGCTGAGTTGCATATCATGGACCGAAATAACACAGTATTCCATCATTCCGGAGCTCGTAATCTCTCTGACCATCTGATCAGATGACTCACTCAATACCTGACGATTTTTCGATTGGCTGCGGAAGAATGATATTTAAGACAGATTTACCTACCGAAGCAGTAAGTACAAAGTGAATAGATTATATTCAAAAATTATTTTATCAAATTCAAGAATGGATTCAAAATTTCCGACTATTCACAGAATGAAATAATTATAACGAAGTAAAATACGCAATATTACATTACAATTGTTCTATTTGATTTCAGTGTTCTAGTCGAAAAGGATCGGAGTCTGACTGATCCCTCAAGAATTACTAGCAATGAGCTAACTGGGTGTGATTTTGTGGTTTGAACCGAGAATTTACATCTAATCACTGCTGGAATTTAGGAAACGTAGGGGATTTTATTTCTTTAAAAACCGGTAACCCTGGGATTCTATTATATTTCTAGTATATATCAAGTCTGGAAACCTAATGAATACAAGTAATTTAACTTCTATTGTTTTCAGTTCGCGACGAACCATCGTATACGAACGGTATCTCATATTAATACATACAAATAAATATCGTTCACTGTTTTGATTCTTTGAATACATTGCAATTAACTGGTTTGAAAAAAACCTTTCTAGTGGTTACTATTTTGTTGGAAGGACGATTCTCTCCAAACCCACAATATTATTTCACCACAAGCAGTGCGGATTGTTTCGTTTCCAAAAAATCCTCCACCAGCGCCTTCGGCGTTGCTCAGAATTTCCACCCTTCTAACAAGAACTCCCCAAAACCGGAACCCGGCGCAATTTTCGGCTCCTGGAAAAGCCACAACGACGTCTCGAGGAACGCATTAGACGAAACATTTCGTTCTCCGTCATAAACCGCATCGGTTCGGGGAGGTTTCGCGTCGCTGCAGGGGCGGAGGGGGGCGGGGCGGGGCGGGGCGGGGCTGGTCGGGCCCGCAACCCCTCTCAAGACGACTTCTCTTCCTCTTCAGCCTGCCCGGAGGAGGCGGGGTGGGGTGGGGGGGGGGGAGCGTCTCGGGAGCCAGGACTCAGTAGGCCAGAGGGGCAGCCACTCCCGCGCCCGCCCGCGCCGTCCTCGGCTCACCCCCGGCCGCTGCCACCGCCGCCCATTCAGACTGTCAGAGGCAACGTTACGGGCCGTGATATATTAACTCCATTTCGCCGGCGTCGCGGCGCGGCGCGGCGCGGCGCAGAGCGGAGCGGCCCGCGCGGGGCCCGTGGCCGCCGCCGCCGCCGCCGCCGGGACGCTCCCGGACCCCGCAACTGGCTCCCGACGTCCCGGCGACGCGACAGCGTCGCGACGCCCGCCACCGCACATTCGCTGCCGCGACCTCGTGGCGAATACCGGCGCGAGGCGCAGCAACTACACTACACAGACCATTCGTACAGCTATCTTTTTTTCTTTATTACAAAAATTGACGCGTCACTGATATAAAAACCAAGTGGTTAAATGTCGCTGTTATAAATTAACGTTTGGCCGACAAAAAAGTTTTAACTGAAAGCGATGCGCCGTTTCCCCCCCAAATTTTCCACACTGATATATATACTGACGTCAATTTCGAATAGGTCAACATGATACTTTTATTTCGAAATTCCATCAATTTTTTTCATATCAACATTGCGCTTGGTGCTATTTGCAATGCATCTATAATAGTATTGCGGAACTGCGGTGCGGGTTCGGCGGGCAGGCGGGGCATGGGGTGGGGTCGGTCGAGGCGGGACGGGGCAGGGCCGGGGAGAACGATGAGGTGGAGCGGGAGGGGGATGGCAGGTAGACGATAAGAGAAGCAGGACGGGATATGGCGACGGTGGAAATAAAACTACTTCCATTTAGCACGATGTAGATAATTGATTTCTTTCCTTGCCTAAAAGGCCGATTGTGATACCCTGGTTAGGCCGGGCTACTTACGCCAGTATCACAAAGACAGGCAACATTTTGTCTCGCGTCATATTCGGTCTGTTACAGAAGGAACACTAGACACCACCGTAGTGACATTGAGTTCGGAACGTGAGTAATTCAGCATTCAAAGCGAATGAGACAGGATTTATATAGAATTAATTATTTTACTTTACGTCCTGATCTCGAACAAATAATGTCTACAAGACGATCATCTGATCAATACGTTACATTGAGAGACAAATAGTGTACACTTTCAGACCCGCGAATAATTGGCAAAATAAAATTTGAGCTTTAAAATCCTGACGAGAATTGTTTGTTGTTGAGAAGTTTATTTCTTAAACTTCCAGTTAACACTCTAAAGTAAAATGCTGGAAAAATATTATTAAGAGACATTCCACTAGTCGATATTCGATAGCATGAATTCCTGCATCAATCTGTTTTAACTTCTTTCATCTTTCACAATGGAAAATACTTCTAGAAAACTAATATTACGAAAATGTATTTGATAAGCCTTTTCTGACTAATTCTCTTTTAAGAATAGTTAATTGCAAACATTTAGTGTTTATGAGGGCCTTTAATGCATAGGGTTCATAATTTATTGTATTATAATACTCTAAACGTCTAGGGCATATGACTTGACACAAACAAGGACTAAAACAATATTTAAAAATGTTTTAAGAACAATAACGAGCTTTACAGATTCACTAACCAATATTAGCAAAAATATCTTGCGGGAAGTCATGAAAATCATTGAAACGAAGTGTGAAAGACATCTTTCATTCCTTTAATTTCCCTTTTACGAATTTATTTTGAATTTGACATGAAAAAAAGAATCTTACATATTCTTTCACTGGCACAAAATCTTTCATCACTGCCAGTGTTTAGGTTTTGTAGCAGTGATTCAATCTTTTAAAAGCGTATCAGCAATTGGTGTCATAACTGTTAAATTCAAAGCTGTGTAATACAATCTTTGATCGATGTCTGAATAAAACGAGACCAAAATGTGATCATTGCGCGTCTTTAAACAACCTAGTTGCGTAGATATCGATTTTTAATAAAAATACTTCGGCAGAAATGTATCGTCTGTGCCTATATTTTAAGTACAGACACATCGACCTCTCACACAAGGTTCGAAAAGCGTGAACATAACAGCGCCTGTGAAATGAACAGTCCAAGTGCATCGCAAGTATCACAACCAAAACACAGGGCAGAAAAATTAGACGCCGCAAATACTTTATTCACAGAAAAATGTATTCCCTCCTCGCAATACAAACTGTGTTCTTCCTGGTTATGATTCCGTTATTCAAAACGGCAAAAAACGAAATCCAAGTTACGACTTTTAAATTCATTCGTGCCGCACACACACTCTCCGCTCGAAAGAAAATAACGCACCGCCACGCAAACGTTAACAGCCCGCTAAAATTAACGGTTAGCGGAGACCCGCGACCGCCCGGACGCAATCCTCGGGCCGCGGTGAAACGCGACATCGCCGCCGCTGATTTGTGGACGCGGTCCGCCTTTAGAACCGGCGAACACGCGGTGTTTGCGGAGGTTCCGCAGAGCGAAGACGCGACTGTACGCCAACGGCGCGGAGCCGGAGAGCTGGCTGGCTGGTACCGCCTGATAGATGTATTTTCGGTCCGCTTCTTGCGTCTGCCCCGCCTCCGCTCCACTTCCGCCCCCAACACCACCGCTCCCCCCCCAGTCACCGTCCCCGCCGTCCCACAATCCCCGAGATTAAAAATACACCGAATGATTTCTACGACAAAAATAAAATGGAAAGACTGTCGGAAGGAAACGGGGTGGGGCGGGCGGTCGTGGCGGCGGCGGCGCCACCGCGGGGATGTGGGTGGGGGGATGGGGGACTACGTCGAGGGCCGAGTGAGCGGCGCGAAGAAGCAGAAACTCATATAAAGAAGTTTTCTTCAAAAACTTCCATCAACTTCTGTATTTTTCTACTCGGGACCGCGGCGTCTTTTTCTCCAGCTCCTTCCCCTTCCACTCCCTCTTCCCCGCGGAACAAAGATAAGACCGCGCCCTCCGGAAGGGCTGAAGGGCTGCGGGCGGTCGAGGAAACGACGCCGAGGACGGGAGGACGGGAGGAGGACGGGGGACGGCGAGGACGCCACGCTGCGACGGCAGCCGGGCTCGATCTCCCAACTCGTTCAGGCGGCAAGGCGCGAAAACAAACCCTTAATAATTCAAGTCCCGTTATACGCCTTTTCAAAAATTGGGAGGCTTAAAGTTTCGGGGAGGGAAGTGCGTAAAAACAAAAAGAAGAAGGAAAAGAACTTGCGCCCTTTTACCGGAACGTCGCTGCGGGCGATCAAAAGTAACCCCTGCGCGGTGGCGGAGGGGGGGTGATGGCGGGGGCGGGGGCGGGGGCGGGACCGCCCCGGCGCGACGCAGCGCTCTCTTCAGCGATGCGGGTCAAGCTCCGGGAACTGGGCTAGCTCTGAAGTGCACACGTACGCCCAAATATATCAGGAAGATTTCGTTGCAATTTAAATTTAAGACATCTAGGCCAATAGCTCCTGTTTCGACTTCGCTGGTGGCTAAATTTTGTAAATTGTCAATGAATACATTCCTTTCTCTATTGATAAACGCAATTTGAATTTTACGTCTTAATTATTATTTTAAAAGTAAGAACACCTATATTAATAAATGTCTTATTGGATGAAGTTACTAATCAAATGTTCAATATGACTGCAGAATTCACCAATTCTTCTACATCTTTACATTAAAAAGAATTATTTCATCCGGTGGCTCACGAGTGCTTTGAAGTTTCAGAGTTAATATTCTTTATTCCACAACGCAATGTTTCTAACGTGTTATTTTATTATATAAGAGATATTTCTTTGTATAAACAAGAGCGGAACAAATTCATCAGAATAAGTATATTCAATATTTAATGTTCAATTTTCACTAACAAAGCGGAGAATACCGAAAGGCTTAACTCTTTTTATAAACCGAGATGAGCACATTCTCTAATAAGGAACAACAATACGAGTAGTTTTGTCGTTTTAAACCCAAATATCAATTCCATCCACGCTCACATAGTACAGGATAATACGTATCTGCAAATAATAAAGGACTTGGTAACAAATAATTTTCACAAACCGCAATGCAGCACCTCTAAAGTAAAATCCGCAAATGCAAAAACTACCACTGCAGTCTGGCGCGGACTCGTTTTGCAGACGCTAGGGGATAGCAATAAAAAGTTTTGCTTGTGCAAAATAAATTTTCTCCACAACGAGAAAAAAATCACCAACGGAAGCATCAGATTTAAACTCTAAAGGATAGCGTTAAAAAAAATTCAAAGGTAAATGTGTTATCAAATAAATACTACGAATTGACTGTTCTTGGGTGTCCGGGACGCCGCGTCCCACGTTTCGGCCATTCTGCGGCCTTCCTCAGGGCGTATTGCGTCGGCACCTTAGCCTTGGACGCGGCGTTTCCCGGACACCCAACAACAGTCAATTCGTAGTATTAATTTGCCCTGAGGAAGGTCGCAGAATGGCGGCCGAAACGTCGGCACCTGTGCCTTGGACGCGGCGTCTCCCGGACAGCCAAGAACATTCAGACTCCGGCCGCGGAAGCTTGCACTCTCACCTACGAATTGACATTCTTCTCTTTAGTTTGATTGATTTTTTCATGTTTACGGGCGCGTCAACTGTCCCGTTAGTGTAGTGCATGTTTTTTCGCGGGAGATGGCGGTGATCTTCCCCCGCTGGATGGCGAAATCCGGCGCCGACCTACTGTCGTTTAGTAGGGTTTACCCCTAACCAGGACTCTCCCACCAGCGGGGTACCGCCCTAGCCGGGACAAGCTCTAAGCACCCGACCGATCTCCCGGAATATGTGGTAGTGTAGTGCATGTTAGTGTGTGTGGTGTGTGTGTGGTGTGTGTGTGTGTGTGTGTGTGTGTGTGTGTGTGTGTGTGTGTGTAAGGGGAGAGGATAGGACAAGGAAGAGGAAGGACAGATCGCGCGCGGTCCGTAGCCTGTTTGTTAGGGTACTGCTCCGGCATTCGCCCGGTGTTGATCGGAGAAACCACGGAAAACTAACGATGAGAGCTGCGGCCGCTAGAATTCTCCTCCAGACAGCGATTGTATTCGATCCAACTGAAAAGCTGGTGTCGAAAATCTTGCCGCCGTCAGGACTCGAACCTAGGACCTCCCGGTCAGAGGCGCTGCACTGACATCAGTTGATGCAATGAGCTACCGCTCATGGTTTTTTCTCTTTAGGAAGAATAGCGTTACAAATATGCTAGTTGACGCTCTAAGTGCTTTCAATATTTGGAAATATATTTTTCCAGAAAACTGTGTACAAAGCAGACAATACCCCCAGTGAGTGGTGCACATTCTCCTTTTTACGAAAGCCATATTCCGCTATTTGTCACTGGTTTCGTAAGCCAATGACAAGCTAAATTCCAATCAAAAAAATCTACAAAGAATAAATAATTTTGTAACGAGTAACCACTCCGAAAGGGGCATAGAACCCTAAACTAAAAAATCCGCGACGATGGGCGTGGCAGCAGCCTGGGGCGGAACGCAACCGCCGACGCAGGCGAAGGCAAAAGCAAATTACCCCCGCTCGAACCCATTTGAGCAACGGCGGGCACAAGGTAAACTTACAATCTATTTTACATTAAAAATAAGTAGTAAATATGATCAAACATTTGTGGTTGATAATGACAATTTGTTAGTAAATGTATCCCAATGGTATATTTCACCGTCTTCTTGAGTCTAGTATAGAGAGAATCAATTTAATTACTTTTCGTTAGAAGCCAAAGTTCCGGAATAAATGTGATTACTTATATTGTGACTACCTTGAGAATTTATAATGGAGTAGTAAGGGTGTAATTTTGGGTAATCGGTAAGTTTCTTTACAATTATCTATGGCTAGAGGATTTGAGTGAGTTTCCAGACGTTGAAGGTAACTTGAGCTGATTGTAGCGATTCTTTGAAAGACTGTTGGTAATTTTAAGTCTCTATGTAGTGTTGTGTTTGTGATGTATCATGGTGCTGCAGCAATCATTGTTTTGGATTGAAATCTTTGTAAAATGGAAAGATGCTTGCCGTGCCCCAAATTTGGATGCCGTAGGGCAATATTGGGATTATTATTTTATCAATTAATAATTTACTGTCTAAAGATAGATTCGAATGGTATCCTAGTAACGAATACAGTCCTTTCACTCGCAAGTTGCTTCTTCTTGGTATCCGGCGGCCATTTTAACGCCGTTTGTAATTGTTTTCGTATCGCAATGCCACGCATCATTCTCGCCGACTCCTACATCGCCCAGAATAATGAACCGGTTGTCGAGTACCCTCCCAAAGTGCATCGCAACGCCCGCAAGCTAAAATCCGCAAACACGGCAAAAATCGCCACAGCTGCTGGGGGCGGACCGGGTCCGCGAGCGCCAGGGGACGGCAAAAGAAATTTTCCCCTGCGAGAGAACATTTCAGCGGACGGCGGCGGCGGCGATTTAAACGCGAAACGTCGGCGGCGGGTGAGCGCGAGGGCGGGGAGAGGAGGGGGCAGTGGGGGGGGGGCTGACAGCGCTCATGTGCAGGCTCGTCCATGGGGGTGGAAGGGGCGGGAGGGGGCAATTAAACGGACGCGTCCTCCGCCGCCGCCGACTGTCACGCGCGCCGCGGGGAGCGCTGGCGGTGACGCCCCGCCCACGCCGGGGGCGGGCTCACAGCGGCGGGGAGAGAAAACACAGGCAGGCTCGTGGCTGGGATAGAAGTTAGGTTCTTGAAGCGTAAATATTATAGTAGCGAAGAGAAGAGAGTAGGAAATAGATATGTGTAGAGAGTGAGGAAGATAAGGAATGAGCGAGGGGATGCAAACATATTATAACAGGAAAAAAAGAGAAATAAATAAAAAGAATGAAAGAAGAGAGAGAAAGGAAGTCGGTGAAGTAGAGAGATTAAAATCAAAGAAAAAAGGTACCGGGAACAATGGTGGTTACATCAAGAGTGATGAAATGATAAATGGTTTTGGATACAGAGATATGGCTACGATTATGAAAGATTTCAGACACAGATCAGATAGACGAAGGTAAAGATGTATGAAAAATAGAAATGTAAGGATGTCTCTACAAAAAATTAGGCAAGAATACATGGACATATAGTTAATATAGGTTGAGTGGAGGGGTGGGCGAGGCGTGTGTGTTTCTCAGGGGACATATAGGTTGCTGTATCGGATACGTTCGGTTTTCTCTGACGTATGAGAAGCCACTGATATCCTTGCTGGCTCTTGCAGCCATACAATATTCTTCGTACTCGTCACCATTTCCGTGAAGTCACATACTATATATGGAATTTCAAATTTCGAATGTATTCTATTTCCTTTATAATGTCTCAATTGAATATGAAAACAGAAAACAAGAGGTCATAGTAAATAGCAATTGACATTAAACAATAGAACATTATCGCGTATCCTAGAACAATATTAACTGATCGGAAGTATAACATCTAAATTTACATGCTGGCCGCATCCTACAACGCAGATTAAATGTTCTGACTACGTAACTATTTAGGCACAGAAGTCGGTGGAGTATGCGTCATTGGCGTACCTCGCAGGGCGCGGTCGATATGCTCAATGATTTATAAAAACGCAATGGAATCTGCCACCCGATTTGGAAAATCAGCCTGATTAGCGCTCATATTACAAATGATGTAGATGCGGCAACGCCGAATTCCACAGGGGAGCCCGGGTTAGGCCGCGCACGAGCCCAATATTTCATGCATTCCATTCAAACAAACGGACGAAAATAAAGCTTGTTTCATAAAGTGAACCTACATAAATAACGTTCTTTATTAAATGTTACTATCACGATTCTGTACCGCTAGACAAGAAAAAATGACATGAATATTCACGTTGTTTAAACTACAGGAGAACGTACTTCTTTTGGTTTATGAATAGAAAATTAAAGCAAACATTTTTATTAAATATCGAGCCCCCAAACAAAATACTGTTTCTGACGCAAAAAACGCATGTGTGTGAGGAGACCGAGTTCACTATGTTCCGGTTTTGCAAACATTTGGAATGAGAATATCCACATTTTTTTTGTTTTAAGATTCAACATTGAAATGTAAAGACTGCTCATTTGTTTAAAGAAGTGGAAAACAAAAGCTAAAAATTATTCTAAACCATGAGTCCAAAAACATCCGAAAAGAACATGGCGAGTATATAATTTGTACATTGATAAAGCATACTCGTGTACGTTACCTGTACTGGTATTCTATTATAAGGTCTGCGACGTAAACGCACTTACCACTTGCGATCAGCAGAATACTTGAGGAATGAGTAGAATTCTCGAAAAATGTATTTGCAAATATCACAAAGTTGGGAAAATGATACGAAAAATCCATGCTACTGTAAACAGGAAAAGAATAAGAAACAAGTTTGGTGCATGACCTTAATACTGTATGCTAATCCGAATGGGAAATGTTCACGAGGCCCACAGAAAATGGTGAATAAGACTACAATACTTGTACCTAACGTATCAGTGAAATTGCACACATACTTACGTATAGAAATGTAGGAGTTTAATAAGTAAACATAAACACTCTTGAAGTTCGGTGTAATAGTATATCTGTGGTGTCTTTACATATCTACATTCACTTCTCATGCAGAAACAGTAGGGAAGGACATGAAAGTACAGAGATTTTACAATAAGAGTAGCGAGAACTCGCTGGAATGCGTACAGGTCATCAAACAAGCGTACTGTGTTGGGCTTGATGCACCAAAGGGAGGCTTCCAATGAACATGAATACCATCTTCGTTCTGCACACTTCCACGGAGTAAATACGTAGGTGACGAGAGTAACTGATATAAACGATAGAGATAATTCAAAACACACGTTATATAAAAAAATCTAAACTATATAACCTTTCACGGCCATTTTAAATATATAATTTTAGAAATCATTTCTACGCATTTCTGTACACATGAAGTACCGCCTAATTTTGCTTAACGATACCACATTTCTCCCCACTACAGCCCAGTAGGTACGCAACGGTTCACCTCCGTATTTACACCGTAGCACACACCCCGACGGCGGTCGAAATGTGCAGAGCAGATGGCGCAGTCACGGGCCGAAGGAACGTACCTGCTGCCTTCTTAGCCGCGTACAAGTTGGCTTCTTCCTGTGCCTTGCCGATGTTCTTCTTGTATCGTATCCGCTTGTTGCCGAACCAGTTGGATACCTAGAAAGAAGGCAAACGCATACAATACAAGCTAACAGCCAACCAACTGGCCACGTCGAGGCGTGCCGGAGAAAGAAACAAATATCCCAGGTTCGCACAGGGTTAGGGTCAGGTTTTCCCACTCATGAAACATCAATACATTTACAATACTGGCGATAATAGTTTTGATACTGTCTAACCGATAATTTGACATTAATAGAGAGTTTGTGCACGCCATACCGGAGAACACTATCGATCTTCTCGATTCCTTAAAGAGATGCGAAACTTGAACTGAGCATGCGCAGAAGATCGATTGTGTTTTAACGTTCGAAGATGCACAAACTCCCTAATACTAACGAAATATAAGTATACTGTCCTATAATATACACAATGCGAACCGAAGGTTCTCGCACTGATTGTCTGCAGCCTTTCGATTAACAAAATATTTTCTACCGTCAGGGCATTAAAACAGTTAAACGTTGTTTTAAATGTTTGAAAGTTTAGAGTCACTGGACTAAAATTAATAGTGGAAAAATAAAATTTACTTTATCCTGACCAAAGCGTCAAACTGAAATAGTTAAAAAGGTTAAATAGTGAGAAGGAAAACACAACTGTTATTATTTCATTAGACACCGAACCGAACTGAATGATATTGCTTCGAGAAGTGACTCTTCGAGCAAAACACAAGGAGGAATTTTTCAGAGAGCAAACGTTTAGTTACATTTCCTCTCTTTTAAATTATCGAGGTTTTATGCTTTGGATGGGAAAGTAATCTTGTGTAGTAAAAATATAGAAAAACTGTTTAGAACAGTTTCACAATAGGAAAGCGAATATTAAAACCGAGAGTTACAGGTCCTATTCACTGAAACCAGAACGTTATTTGAAACATTTTTATGGCTAGGACTTGACACATCATTACCCATTCACTAAAAAAAAAAGCAAATTAAACCTACTTTTTGACCTCATCTCGCACAAACTCTATCTCGCCTGTGTTCTAGCAACGCTCTCCGGCTGTATACACACGTTCTCGTTGGCTCGTCACCCACCCACCCACTCCCCCCAGCCGAACACTCGCTTCCCGGAGGCGGCTCGCGGGCTGGCGGCGGTCGCGGCCTGTTGAACTTCACCGTGGCGTGTGATCATTAAACAGCGCCTGTCCATGAATATTTGCCTAGCGATTTTAACGCTTTACGGCGCCGTAAAGGCGGCTGCTCAGGGGGGCATGTTGGAGCGGTGGCTTCCCAGATTTCGGCCTATAAAGACACCGCATGTAAATTACGGCCGGAGTTACACAATCCGCCCTCCGGGAGGGCCCTTCCTCACCCTCCTCCGAACCCAGGGGACGTGGCCCCCCTCTCCGAGAGAGGGGGCGTGGGGCCTCTTTATTTTAACACCTTCCCCAGGGAAGAAACTGCGCGGGAAAACCCGGGTTTATGGATTTATTTTGCCGTTATCCTTCGGCTGAAATCTGGGAGAGTGATACACTTGCTTTTGTTACCCAATGTAACACGTTACTCGTAAATTAATCTCATTATCTATCACGCTCTCGGCTTCTTGGGAGGAATACACAGAATTCGTGACGTCTGCACGTAAAATCAAACATTTGTGCAGGTAACTTCAAATAAACATTCTTTAACACAAGATCGCATCTCCAACTAAATTATCGCGTCTGAATGAAGAGATATTCTAAGACGCTGTGCTTACGTTTTGAAAATACATTAGGCGAGTTAAGTTCATAACACGGTATTCACGCTCAATAGAGTTGCTATTAAGAAATACGATCAACGAATGTTCAGCTATCCGTCAAAGTCTTCAAGCATAATGTCAAAACGTGAATAGTCATTGAAAAACTGTTCGAACTAACATCAAATTTTTGTTCGTAGTTGTCTTAGCTTATTAGTATTGATGTAAGCTATATATTTCGCCCAACCCCTTTGTTTGAATACAATTCCTAAATATATTGTTGACCCCCGTGAATAAGCTGTGAAAACTCAAATTTACAAGGAATTAACATTACTTCCCATATTGTATTTATTTGAACTAATATTCTAGCGTGAATAAACAGAAAATTCAACTTATTGTTACAATGTTCTCAAATAATTTATTACCGTTAATATTCACACAACTATTTATTTTTCTAGAGTTTATGATTGTATGACAAACGTTTGTAAAAACAATTGCGCCCATTACTCCGCAATCAAAATGAATTTAACCTATCTTATTATACACAAATTATAATAATTAGGGGAATCCAGTAGTAGTTTTCTTATTGTCAGTAAAATGTAGAATGCTACACTTTATCCCCTTTACTCCCTTCTACAATTAGGGGAATCCAGTATTATCTTATTTTCAGTAAAATGTTGCCCAATCACTTTCTCTTCAGCTTCAAAGATATACAGAGCTCCCAGGGACTGCTTTACCCCAAATAAAAATATTACATTCCCCGGAACACGTCTTCGTACATGGATTAAAAAGCAAGGGCGGGTGGGAGTCCCTGGCATGCAGGGGGCGTGGCCTTACCTGGGAGACTGTGATGCCGCACTTGCGCGCCAGCTCTTCCTTCGCCTCCTCGCTGGGGTACGGGTTGCTGAGGTGCGAGTAGAAGTACTCGTTGAGTATCTCGGACGCCTGCTTGCTGAAGTTGCGCCGCTTTCTCCTGTGGGCAGAAGAATCCTCCACTGTAGAACCGGCCAAAGAGAAACGTGTGTGCCATGGGAAAAGACTAACGAAGGAGAAGACAAAGAATAACTTAAAGAATGGACGGTCACTAGTAAGACTTATTAAGAATTGGGTATGCGATGGTCCTGTAGAACGTTGAATTGGGGATTAGAAACTGGAGAATGTGAGTCTGTTGCTTGTATAAAAAAATGTTGATAGATCGCTTCACTTAAGTAATTTTGTCTGCTCCTCTAAAGGCAAAACTATTCCGTCGAGTTCCTTTCCCTTTGCTATCAGTTGTTATGAAACTGCTATAGGTTGGATACTCTTCTACCATGCAAACCATTTGTATGATTCAATTATCCAGCGAAAACCAATGCCCCAGCTTACACCGCATCCCCAACCTGCACCATGCAAACAAGGCTAGGCCTACCACAGCAAAGCAAAACCCAATGCATCATGTTCCAATCACTTCAAAACTACATTCCAATCTATCCAGACTTCTCTCGTTCCAGGCAATCCATCCATCAAAGGACCCAAAGAACGAAAATACCCTCCCATTTCATTCCATCGTGACGTCACCTACACCATGCAGGTAGGTGAAGCCTACCCCAACATAACAAATCCCAAAGCATTCTGATTCAAAGCTACCTTCTAACCTATCCTTACTTCCCTCGCTCCGCGATGGAATCCATCGGCAACAACACGAGGCCTCAAGGCCGAAAATCCCCTCCCATTCCGTTCCATCGCGTCCCCACCTGCACCATGCAAATAAGGCGAGGCTTATCACAGCGCGGGTTCGCGCTTGCGAAGAGAGGGCGCGCGGGTAGGTGGGGTGGAGAGGGGAGGGGAGGGGAGGGGGAGCAGCCACGCGCCGGGGAATCCGGAGCAGGCGTCACGTGAGTCTCCCGGGGAATTTAATCCCGCGGTAATTGCGCCGACGCCAGGCGGGCGCTTCGTATGTCCCCTCCCCCATCCGCCGACACGCTCGCTCCGCCCTCCCCTCCCCTCCCCGCGCGGCGGCTTCTTCCAACAGACGCGCGTCTTCGGGTAATGGCGTCACGCGCACACCCCCATAGCCTCCTGCCTCTGCCCTCTATAAGCAGCCTTTCTCCGGTGCATTCTTGCACTTTATCCTGCTCTCTTGTTCCGTTTCTTTCACGCGCCGACTCCCAGCGGACTCAAGGCCCTGTCACAACTGCACTCCTGTGCTATCCGTTTGTTTGCTTTATCTCTATCAGTCTGATGTCCCGGTCCTCCTCAGTATCCAATACATTCTTGTTCTTTATCCAATACAAGCCTCTCGTTTTTATCTCGATTCTCTTCGTGTCACATTTCCCTTGTCACTTTTCATTAGCAGCTTTTGTGTCTTTTCTTTTAATCCTTACTTTCTTCATCACTTTTTCTTTCATCGGTTTACTGTCCATCTGCTGTTAAATTTTAATATATCCATTTCCAATTCATACACTGCAAATATTTCCATTTATTCCTAAGCATTCCTTCCATTCTTTTAAATTCACGCTGTTTTATTTAACTTTGCTTCTTTTTTCATTCGATATTTTTGTCTTTCCCTTCATATGTTTGTTTATCTCCTTTGCACTCCTCTTTTCTTACTCCATTTCTGAACGCTTTTTCTCAAGTCCCACCTACACCCTTAGTGTTTGCGTTCATTACTTTCTTATCTTATTACGTTTTGATTGATGGCCTATTTAGGATCGAGATTTAAATCTACTAGTTCTGAATTTTAATAATGGCTATCTTCTGAATCTTGTTATTTTTTATACTCCTTTTACATCGTCTCCCATTCCTTTTTCGTCCTTCCACATTCTACGGCTTCTAGTTCTTGTAAAGTTTGTCTTATTTTTTCATTACCTGTATTTTCTCAATCCTTAATATTCAGTTACCCCGCAAAATCCTTCCCTCATCAACTTTCCTATTCTCTTTTCACATTCATCAACATTTTGTGGTTACGTTCCGTCTTCTGCGATCGTTGCTCACGTATATAACCACCTCCACCTCCAGGTCCCACTCAATCACCAGTTTCGTATTCCTTAATTCGTCTTTCCCCCGTTCGCAGCGCTTGCGGCCGCCCTCCCCTTCCTGCCTCCGCTTTCGCTCCTCGCGCCGTCGCTGTCGCCGCCGCCACCGCCGTCGTCCCCGCGCTGTTATCTCGCCGCCGCCGGTTCATTAATTTCGACACTAAATGACGGAGGACGCCGCTCGCCCACCGCTTTCGCCGCCGCCACCGCTGCGCACGAGGAATTTCGCCGAAGGCTTCCCGGCGTGGGAGCGGGACTCGAACCTCGGACATGCAGGATGAAGCACTGTGACCACATTTCGAATATGCTCCCGAGAGTTTGTATTTATAATTGCTGCAGCCAGGCGCCGGTCGGTTAGTATGATAATGATGATTTTATCCACACCTTGTTTCTGTGCTGAAATTCTCGACTCGAATATGCGCCCGAGAGTTTGTAAATGCTGCAGGCATGCATCCGTTGATTAGCATGCTAATAATGATTTTTTCTATACTTTGTTTCTGAGCTCAAATTCTCGATCATATGAAAAAAATGTGAGAGAGTTTGACACAAATGAAATGCTCAGTATTGGAATCAATGTGGACAACAGAAACTTCAAGGTGACGTGCGTTCTACAGTCGGTGGAGCTCTATAATCAATATTACCTTCACCATCTTCGTTTTCCTACGGTTCAGAACCATAATTACCAGTACAAGTGCTTGAATATGCAGGGGAAATTCTTCAAAAGTGAAAGTTTATCCTTTACGACGTTAATCGAGATGACACTTTTCTTCCGGAAATTTCTACCATACGTTTCAACATTTCGTACCCACACATGCATTGGTGAATCGAATTCATTTTAAAGACATATAAACGAAATAGCAAATTACAGTCAACCTTACAAAAACATGGCTGGACAGCGTGCATGATTTTTTGTGTGGGTACACCGAGACTGAGCTTAATACTTTCTTCAGAATGATGCTACTTGGATCTCTTCACGTGCCTTCCTTGCAACTATTAAGAGGAGTCTTGCTGGTCAAATTTCGTTAAGAATCATCATTGTTTAGGATGACATTTTCTAATGTACTGGACCACTACATGCTGCCACTTATATCCAAATAAAAAAATGGACCTCTACATGAATGTTGCCACTTATTTTCTAGTAAAACAAGTCATAAGAAATTAAAAAAAGGGAAGTTTAATGGACAATAGGGTCCAGAAATGTAATTGCATCACACTGTTAGCGTATCGGACAATTGTACCCGAGTTCGCGGGTTCAAACCCGATCGACGCCGTGGATTTTAAGGGCGAAAAAATCCTTCGTACGCATTCCTTCGGAGGGGAAGTAAAGCCGGCTGTCCCACGTAGTAGATATAAAGTAAAAGATCCTCAAGCCTAAACGAAGCCTCTGAGCAAAATTGAGTTCCGTCTGTTTCGTCGCGCAAGATAATACCTCCGTTCTCCGCTAGGTGGTGAAAGGAGCGTAGCGAAATTTGGGTGGTTAGACGGAAGAGCGGCCCTGATGGCCCGAGTCTCGCCACGTAAAATAAGGCATTAACTAACTGTTTCAGGCTGCGCACGCCTCTGCGTTTGCGGTGGCAGCGGCGGCGCCTTCGCGAAACAGGCGACGGGCGTGGAGCGTGCCGCACGGCGCGGCGGTGGGATGTTTTCGGGACGGGCGCTAGACAGCGCTGGGAGCGGCGCGCGCACATAAAGATTACGGGCGGCGAGGGCGCCATTAGGAATCAATTCCTGCGCGACGGACCGCTTCGCCCGTAAAACGCGCATTCCAGCGCCTGGAATTTCCTAATAAAACCGCCCCGCCCCGCCTCCCTCCGCCGCCCGGAGAGCGACGGCGGCGGCGGCGGTAGCGGTGGGCCGACCGGGGCGGCAGCGGCGGGGGGAGTGGATCTGGGGCGAGATGGCGAGGGCGGCACGGGCTGTCCGAGGCGGGGGCGGAGGAAGGCTGGGGGGACAGAGGCGTTGTGTGAACGGGAGCGGACCTGGATCGGGCTGCGAGGGTGGGAGCGGAGGAGGGCCGGAGCAGTGGAGGCGGGGACGGCGTCGGGGATGGATCTGAGCTGCAGGGGCGGGGGAAGGGGGACAGCGGGGCGGAGGCGGGCCGGGGCGGAGGCGGGCCGGGGCGGAGGCGGGCCGGGGCGGAGGCGGGCCGGGGCGGAGGCGGGCCGGGGGCGGAGGCGGGCCGGGGGCGGAGGCGGGCAGGGGGCGGAGGCGGGCAGGGGGCGGAGGCGGACCGGGAGCGGAGGCGGGCCGAGAGCGGCGGCAGTGATCCGTGGGGAGGAGGGGGAGGGGGCGGGCGGGCGAGGCCGGGGTCGGAGCTGGGCCGGGGGGGGGGCGGGCCTAGCGGGGACGGTCGCGGAACGGGGGCGGGCCTGGCGGCGGCGGCGGCGGTCCGACGCGGGTGGATCTGGCCTGGCGGGGGCGGCAGCTCGTCGGTGGTGGATCCGGGCTGGCGGGAGCGGTTCGGGGGCGGTGGCGAAGGACGGCGCCATTGATCCACGGTCCGTGGAAACAAAAGACGGCGTCGGTCCGCAGCGGCGGCGCTCCCGTGGCGGGCGCCCACGCAGCGAGGTAGAGCGGAGGCGCGCGGACGGCGGGAATTTCTGGAACGCGGAAGTGCTTCTGGGGGAATATGCAGGCGATGAAGGGAGGCGAGGTGCGATAAGATGAAATGAAATGCGAACCTGGAATATGCCGGTAGCGTAGTGGGCAGCGCGATGGCTTCCCGTCTCTGAGTGTAGGGTGAGGCTTGGAGATGAGATAGGTAGACAACATTTTATCAAATTATTTTAAATTCTTTAATATTCTTCTTTAAAAACATAAGAGAAAATATATTAGAAAATAAAATTGGGTTATATAAGTTGCGACGTAAAGAGGAGCAAAGAAAAATCAAGAACAGAATGTTCACTGTTGTGTAGTTAGATGTTTGCCACTAAGTAGTAGTAGTAATAGTACGACTCTAAATTCACAACAATATGGCGTCGTCGAATTTATTATTCAAATTGTTGCTTTCTCGTTTTCATGTTTAGCTTGTCTCTTTGTTCACCACTGTTCTCTGTAATTTTTGACAAAACGTTAGTCATCTCTATTTGATTTGTAAGAAATATTACAAAATCTTGATTTCAAATGCCGATATTCCACATCGGATTTTCGGAGGGCGGAACGTGTATCTGTTAGGGGCTCGGATGGCATTTATTTCATAATTTATATTCAACCAGTCAGGTGATTGTATCTATGATTGAAATGATTATTAAAAAGGACAGCAACACTTCATGTACTGCATATTGAATACCAAATACATACTTTCGAACGTGATGATCCGCGAATCGACATGAAATTATAAACGAAAATGATGTAGCTTGGTGTAATGTTAACTGCGTTGGTTAATTAGGTTTGTAAATTAATTTTATACGTTGCAAATGTCTGATAAGAAACGCAAGAACCGGATAAATAAAAGCGGCATCGACACTTGATTTCCATATGACATTCTCGAAATACTCGATGTAATAAGAAACAACAAGCGAATGAATAAACATGAAACATTAAAAGATGGGACTGATAGAGCGAATGAACATTAGATTACAAAAATATAGACAAATGTAAATAACTAAGAATATACATTCAAAAGGTAAGTACATTTTTGCAAACACACTTTATACTTTAAAGCTGCCTTATAGTTCTACTGGTCCGAAGTGAGCATGTTTATAAACGAGACCTAAAAACAGTCAGTTCATTTTAAGTCTTCAATCTGCGTATTTTGAATAACTAATTCGCTGATTTTATCTGTCTAAAAGTGTACGAGCGGCGCTATTCCTCCACCACGCTAAGCATTTCACGCTCGTCGAAGTAGAGCGAAAAGGAGAGGGGGGCGCGGAACAACGCAGGGCAGGGGGAGAGCTCATCAGAGTAGGTAAGGTAAGTTAAGGTAAGGTGAGTTAAGGTCAGAGCAGGGCAGGGCAGGGCAGGGCAGGGTATGACATTTTTCTTGAATGATAATAGATCCCAACCTTCAATAGATACTGCCAGGTTAATAATCGTCCTAAGAAACCAGTTTCATTGTTATAAAAACCAGCCGCTCATTTCGCTCATTTTATTTTCCTACAAGTGTACGTACGATGCATTCTCAACTTGACTACGCCACCACGTATTCGTTACTCCTTCGTTCGGCACCGATGTTAGTTAGATGTAAATTTAAACTGTGAATCATCTGGTTTACCATTAAAATCTATTAGTCGACGTTCTGTAATACAAACCGTTCATTTCATTTTTCCGCAAGCGTACACGTCCCTTGGTCGCAACTCGATTCCTCCTCCACCTCGCACAGCCATCCCACGCACGGCGGTGTCCGTCGCAGCGCACCTGGCCATCTAGCGGGGAGGGGCGGGGCGGGGCGGGGCTGCTTTTACGGCCGCGGCCAGCCGCCCAGTGCCGGCCGGAGGCCCTCGGGGCGGGGAGGGTCGGGGCGGCAAGCGGGTCGAGGGGTCCGCGTCGTAAAAGTCCGTCTTTTGTCGCGGCCGGTGCTCGAACACTTCATTCGGCGCTCGGTTTACAGCCGTCTCCTCCCTCCCCCTTCCCCCGCTCTTCTCTTGGAGTGACTGCGCCCCGCGAGACGTTTCCTCCTCCCCCCCCACCTCTCCCCCTCCCGTTCCCATCCCTAGGGGCGTCTTCTTGCGGTCGTTCTTAGGGATTCGCTAGAGATGCTCGGCCTCGAGGGAAAGACCTGCGGGGCTGTTCGGATCTGGGATGAAGCGTAAATGTTGAACTCGGGGTCTGCTACAGAAGGTGAACGGGGAAGAACTTTTTGTTGGGTGATGGAGCTTGGATGTTTTGAAAGGAAGGTTGTTTTTTTTTTTTTCGATTGTTGAGTCGACGCCACCACGTTCGTTGCAAAGCCGTTCGCATGGTAAACGAAAACAATAACTTATTGTTTACTCAATGAAATCAATCGTCTGTATTTATTTACCTTTCGAAATAGAAAAACACTGTCACGTATGTATATTACAAGGTAAACAACAATATTTGTTTAGAAATGCTCACAGGAGCATCGTCACTATTATAGGGCAATTCTACCGTTTTATGACCTTCAGTAGGAAAAATGTATCAATTTACATCGATACCAAGGAATATAAAAATTTTCGGAATCCATATGGAGGATAAACTTGGAGAATGCTAAGAGAAGAATTCAAACAACAAAGTACAATTATCAACCAACGGGACGGGCAATTCAAATGTTTCTCTGAAGCACTTCGACTGTTTCTCATGCCATGGTTGATTGATTGATTAGTAATTCCCGGCGCGTTAACTATTAAAGTCATTAGTTTGATAAGCGCAGTGCATACTTTTTTTTATCGTGAGAGGTGTCGGTGATCATTCCCCGCCAGCTGGCAATATATTTGCCGCCGACCTACACTGGCTTACGAGGACTTTCCCCAACGATGTATCTCCCAACTGCATGGCAACGTCCCAGCCTGGACAAGCTCAATCCCCACGATTGGTCTCCGAACAGTGCGTGCGAGTGTAGGTATGTGTAAGTAAAGGATGTGGAATGGAGAAGGAAGGGGAAGGAACGCTTCGGACAAGGAAGGGGAAAGAACGAACCGTGGCCCGTTTGTTAGTGTATACCAAGGATTCGCCTGATGTTGATCGGCGAAATTGCGGGAAACCGATCAGACCAGCCGGCCGCTTTAGAATTCACCTTCAGACAGCAGCTGAATTCGACCTAGTACTGTTGAAAAGTCTGCCACTTTCGGGACTCGAACCCCACAACCTCATGGTCACAGGCACTGTAGTGACATCAGTTGATGACGTTGGCCACCTTTGCCAACCTGTTACGGACTTCTTAACTTAATCGCCACTCATCATCTTCTAGCAAAGTACGCTCGTGGCCTGATCCGATTGAAAGCAGGCTACTCCATCAGAACTTCGGTAAACTAAAGTCTCTGTTGCTTCTGGGACATATTCACGGTCCAGACTGATCGTGCAATGCTGGCATTTCTTTCTGTCATTGTTTGCACCGACAAGAAATATCGCCTTCTTGTCACTAGTACACAAATTTAAGGAGGAATCCAAATGAAGGAGTGATGGCACCGAACCCCAAAAGCAAAGCTTCATTACATTTGAAAAATAAAACTTTTTTGAAAAGATACTTTGGTGGGTCCAAAAAGGAAGAAAGGATACTCGCGAGTTAAAGTAAAAATACTAAGATGTTGAATGGGAATGAATCAAGCAAAGAATTAACATCGCCAGACAACGAGAAAAGGTAGAAATGATAATCAGGTCCTACGTCAATTAGTGTTCATGAGTCTCAGAAACAGTCCTGCATGAAAGACTATGAAATGAGCCCGAAGACGCAAGTACGAAATATATTACGACACGAGCGATTGTCGTAAACTTCACATGAGTGTATTACACTCAAAAGTACCCCATCATTACATCTTGGTGTCATAATATTCTGTTAATTTACACCGCAATTCCGAACAGGAATACGAGTCTGAGGGAGATCAAAAAGTGTGAACATGAATTTAAGCCACAGACGCTTGTAGCGATTCAACGAAAAGCAGATCCACACTTCCCACTTACGATACTGCTGTATTGGCACCGGTTTCCGGGTGCTCCACAAGGTCTCATTACCCGTGCTTTGGCGCGTTCGACCCGGAGCTCTCGGCGAGGCAATCTTTCGCGCGGACTGCGGGCGGAGGAGGGGGGAGCGGTGAGGCCGAGATCTCGAGTGACCCTTGGCGCCCAGTGACCTGCCATCTCGCAATTAGCAGCGCATTCACAGCGCGCTCTCCATGGCCGCGTGTGATTTACGAGGCAGCTGGAGAGCAGACGAAGGCGTTCATTGGTACTACGAGCCCTTGCGTCCGAATCCTCCTCCCTCTCTAACTTCTATACACATGAGATCAAAATTGTGCCTTGTAAAAGTCAAGAGTGGCACAGACTATCGATTTAAACATCGCGCTTCGTCACTGAAGCTGCATTTGATCACGCTTCGATTGTAAAGAGACTTCACACACTTCTGTAACGAGCATTTTGACTTTCCGCAACTAATAATCTGAGCCGACAAAGCTTCTAGTCAATAAATTTTCCCGCAATATGAGTTGACAAAGTTACAAATATGAAACCATGTTATTGGATTAACTCTCTTACAATAACATTGTGCAACGTTAGATGACGTCATTGATTGTTCAACGGCAATTACTAGTTCAAATCATTCCGACTTTGGATCATTTCAAATTTCATTCAATAAAAAAAAAAAAAAAAAAATTCTTACGCCCCCTTCGAAATGCATTTTTAAATCACTACATTTAAACGAAATTTTTGATGGTTCCATTCAAACAATTCAATGTCAGACTTAAATAGATTTCCCAGAAAATAACGTTATGAATTTTAAATATTATTTCTGAATGAAAGTATTAAAAAATGAACCTTTTTAAATTACAATGCCGATTATTAAAAATTAAGCGCTTGCAACATGGTGAAAATTCGGGCTCTATTAACGAGAAAGGAGGGACATTTACTAATTAGCGTGGGCTTACAAGAATTTGCATACATAACAACTCATGGAATTTTCGAAAAGCCTGCAAAACGGCTTTATACCCAGAACCAGAAATCTCAACATGGTCATCATCAGTTCTTTCCGGTCAGGAGTTGTAGATAAAATGATGGCGATGTGAGAAATGACAATGACCCTGGAGAAGTTTGCTGAAATGAGAGGCAGGGAAAACGAGAGCATCTCTTTGATATTCACACACTCCATTTGGATCGGTCGGGAATCAAGCTCCGTTCCCAGCGAAGCATTTGTCCGCAACACTGTGAGTGGCCTCGGAATTTGCACCACTGGATGACCACACTATACAGTGTTTTTTACAGAGCTGCCTCGCAAGGTCGCTCAAGGCCCGTCACCACGGTGGCATTTAGGCACGGTTTTTCATTTAGACCGGTTCTTTCTCAGTCGTGCCGCTAGAGTCGCTTCATCTGCAGCACTGATTGGTACGGTCGCGAGCATGTGATACCTAACGCCACGGCCGAGAAAGACCGAAAAAACCGTGCCTAAATGCCACCGTGGTGACGGGTCTTCAGTCACCTTGGGAGGCAGCTCCGTAAAAACGCAGGCAGACATTTCTTCGGCCGACCTGGATGGCCGAGGTGGCTATGAGCGAGTACCGACTCAGCACTTCGGTCCGAGGGGTCGCGAGTTCGAGTCCCGCCTTGGGCATGGTTGTTTGTCGCTTGACTTTGTATGTGCTGTCACGGAGGGCCTCGCGTTCTGCTGACCCCAGATCAGAGCATCCCGCAAGTGTGTTGGTCTAGTGTATGGTCGAATATGGTCGAATATTCCCATGAGTCTTCCCCGTACCCCGGTCTCTCGCTGCAGCCCTCGTATGATTTACGGGCGAGCGCTCGCTCGGGCTCGACTGAGCGCGCAGAAATTAAGAAAGTTCGGGGCGACGTGGCTGCGTTAATAACGTTTCTTCGCGCGGGAATGCAAGCGGATATTACTCTTTCGCCGAGCCACTTCCGATCCGTAATTCCTCCAAATATCCAGACTTAATTCACGCTCTTATGGATCCTCCGGTTGCGAGGTTCTGCTTCTCGAAGGAACCTGCGCGCAGTTTCCACCAAGCAAAGATGTTGGTTTCCAGTTATACTGCTCTCAAAGATGAAATAAAAGTTTATGATATCACAACATACTCGCTCCGCAATTAGTGTTTTTCCTCACAAAATATCTGGCGGAGAAGAGTTCAGAGTTAGCAACGCATGTCCTGCAATATTTATATTGCGCCAGGTGGCACAATGCTACTTGGCAATGTTAAACAATGATATTTTCTAAAATAAATAAATAAATAAATAAATAACTGTTGCAATATACAAAAGCCTACCTGAACCTCACTTTCTGGCACTTAAAGCTCAACTTCAGCAGTTTCTTTCACAAGTGGAACACAATATCTCCGGGGAGTTGGTTCGCGAGTATCTTCAGAAAAAATCTACGATTAATTCTCGAACTCTAAATGCATAAAGTGAATAATTTCAATAAATTATATAATACATTCTATATACTTATATACTTAAATTAACAGTTTTAATATTGTTCCTGGCAACAATCAACTGTAATCAATATATGTAGAATATCCAAACACATTTCTATTGTTTTCGTTTGTGGCAATGCCAACTCAAACAATTGCACTATAAAATTTGCTTGCATAATTAAGTGACCGCGGATCTACATTGCAAAAACGACTGCACGACTACCGAAAATGGAAAAAACAAGTCGAAAGTTTGAAAACTAAAAACAATCTAAAATATACACAACCCCCAACGTTTTTTTCGACGAAACCAAACGTGTTCAAGCTCTCACACAAGTGGCTCAGTAGTCACCAGTTTGTTTTCCTGGTACTTTGTCTTTCGTCTGCCTTAAATCTGTCTGTGATAATTATTGGTAATCCGTAATCGTTAGCTTCTGAGTTGAAAACAGAATATATATTTTTTTATATAATAAATAAGTAAATTACAGTGTTCTGCCCTCAGGTAGGATAATAAATAATAAATATCTACCGACCTTATACTTACTAGCCCCGTATAACCTGTCTCACATTCACACACACCATTCTTTCCTTCAGCCCGCATTTAGTCATACCGAAAGCTCATTTTTGTGGCGTGAGCAACCATTTCTCTGCAATTGCAAAAACTAGACACCTCGTTTTATATTTGGTTGGCCCATCGCCCGCGCGGCTCTGTGACATCTGCTAAGACGCGCACGAGGCTGCTCAGAGATATGTCACGAAAAGAGCACGATGAGAATGTGGAAAAGGGTCAGTGCACATGCGTTCGCACACTTAAAATAGGTCATTGAAAGTCTCGCAATGCCCCTGCGCGACACCCGCTGAGACTCTGCCAACATTGAAGTGCAGAGCGAGCGAGCGAGCGAGAGAGGAGAGAGAGAGAGAGAGAGAGAGAGAGAGAGAGAGAGAGAGAGAGCAGGAGCCGAGATCACATGCACCCTTTATTGTTTTATTAAATGCTGTTATGTATTCCATTGGCGGAGCGAGCAGAGAAGACGCATTGGAAGGGGAGGGGCAAGTACGTTTACTCAATTTATTTAAAACAATAACCGCGTATAGTCTGCATCACATTGAAAAGAGTAATTTCATTATGATTTTTTACATTATTTCTGTCTAATGTTTAAAAAATGTTAACAATTTCAATATTTACAGAAGCTGCAATATTTATGAGGGCGAGTCCGGTTCAAAATTGTCCCCATTCTGAAATACTTTCTGGATCGGTTCCTGCGCCATTTTAACCACGAAAAACCTTATTTTGCCACCATAACCAGGGCACCCAGCCAGGCAGGGAGCGCGCGCTGCAGCTGTACCGGCGGCTCTCGCGAGTCGAAGAGGGGGGAGGGGCAGGGAGGAGAGGGAGGGGGCGAGGCGCCAGGAGCCGCATCGCGGAGCGCCCGAGCCCACATCCGGGAGGTCTCCTTGGGGGCGGGGCGGGGTCTTCCGGCGCTCGCCCCCGCACAAAGGCGCTGCGCTTTTCCGGGCGCGCCCCGCCCCGCCCCCCTGCCCTCATGCATATTCATCCCCGCGGGAACGCGCACGCCGCCGCCGCCGCCGGGAATGGAGAGTTGGGGAAGGGAGGGGGCGTATTGTGCCGGCGGAGGCAGGCAGGGGCCAACGGGGCGTTAAGGTGCCGGCGTACGCCCTGGCGCGCACGGCCAGCGCCTCGCCCCGCCCCGCCTCACCCCGCCCCGCCAACCCGTGCCGCAACGCACCGCCACGCTGCGCGCGGTGGAAGAAGCACGGAAAGAAAGGAGGGGAGGAAGAGGAGGATGAAGAGTGCAAGAACGAAGCGGAAGGAAGAGAGAAATAAGCGGGAAGAGGAAGAAAGCGAGAGAGAAAGATAGAAAGACAGAGATGAAGGAGATGAGAGCGGAAAAGAATGAAGAGGGATATAAGAAATATGATACAGAGAGGAGATAGATGAATGAAGAAGAGAAGACATGGAGAAGAAGGGAAGAGAAGGGATAGAGAAGAAATGGAGAAGAAGGGATCGAAAAGAAGAGATTAGAAAGAACAAAAGAAAATAGAAACTTGAAGAGAAACACTGAAAAATTGGGACGGCATTGAGATGGCAAATTGTCTCGTCTCGGAGCATTGGCGTTTCCAGAAGGAGAATTTTGTTTGCAAAACTCTAGTTCCGAGTGATCGCTATATTTTTTGTTTCGTTCGTCGTAAAGGTTTTTGTATAATGCATATATTCTAGTAACAGATGCAGGGTTTCAATGAATTCCTTTACCTAAGGTCACGGTGAAAAAACACACACAGACCTCAGACGTTTTATTTTACAACTTGAACAAATACAAAATATTCTAGAGAAGCTAGTAAATTAAAATACAGGAAAATTAATCTATCAACATCTTTAAGAAATACTGAAAATATTAGAATGCATTCTCTTGTCCATATTTTAGGAGAACTTTAAATTTTAATTATTAAAAATATAAAAATATGAATATTAATTATTATAAAAATAAAATGATGTCATAGGCCACCTCCTAATTTCAGTAAATAAATTCTCAATTCATTGTTAATTTACAACGACGAACAACAATATAATACAAATACATAAATAACACGAATGGGTGTAAAAATAAGTAGGTACCACTACTGAGTCTTACGACAACGATCTCCACTAATTTGACAATTTTTCTTTAAGTATTTTTCCTAGACCTGAGGTTTCCGGAAAGAGACGGCCCTCGCAAACCCAAGCAACCCCCGCCGAGCTCTAACGACTCCTCGCCTCCCGCAGGCTGCGTACAACCGCGAGTCCGGAGCCCATCACCTGGCTTCTCCCACACCCGCTCCCCCGTCCGAAGTCCCCCTCCACTCCCCCCCCCGCTAGGGCCCGCCGCGGCGCAGGCCAGACTATGCAAAATTCCTCCCACCCCCCGCACGCTTCGACCAGGTCGGCGCGGGCGCGCCCAGCGGGCCGTATTTTCGAAAAAAAAGAAAAAAAAACACACGGGGGGAAAAAAGATGGAAACGCACTGGGGGAAGGGGGCAGGAGAGAGCGGTCGCTCCCGGCGGGGCATAGAAAATTAAAATTCGGCCGCCGGCTCACCTGCCGTCGCGGCAACGGCGGTGGGAGCGGGGGCGGGGGCGGTGAGATACGGTCGGCGGGGGCGGCCGCGGGCCAATACGTTAGTGCGGAGCGTGGCCTCCGCGAGCGCTGCCGTCCCATCCGTAACCCGCCGCCACCCGTGCCCCGCATCCTGCCCTGCTGCACGGCCCCCGCGCTATTTGTATGGTAATCCGGGCGTCCCGATATTAAAATTTCAGGCGAAACCTTTAGCCGGAGCGCAAGATTCGCGCTGTCGCCCCCGTACGCCCGTCAGGCTCCGTTTAGCGGCGACGGAGTGGGGAGGCGGCAGCCCCTGCGGGAAGACTAGCCCGCAACACGCGCCGGATTGCCGGGTTGCGGAGTCGCAGGCGGCGGAACGCTGATACAAGAGGTTAATGGAAAGCAGAAATATGTATTTCGATATTTCCTAAATTGAATTCCAAGTTTCCGGAATTTTTTATTTGACTGGGTAGTTGGAAGAAAACAATCTGTGATGATTCTTCCATTACAACAAAATGACCTCAATATTAAGCTGGGTTTTGAAAAACGAGTGCCGCACCAGTTCAAAATATCTTCCATAATGAAAAGAGCAGGGGTTTAAAGGCGGTAAAACTAAAAAAATGCTGTGATGAACAACATAATCTGATTTACTGCTCTTGTAATCTTGAATTAAATTTCTTTCTCAGAAGAATATAACCGGAATTTGTGATTTTTATTGAGGATAAAAAACATCAGGGACGACATACTACGCACACATGCAATTCTATTAATCCTATCCATTATAATCTCAGGGGAAAATATTCATTATTTATGGAAATTAAATAAACAAACGTGGTGGGTGAAAGATAATAGTGGGTCTACAAAACATATTATTAATAACATTTATAACTAATGGAAAGAAACTGGCTTAGTACAGTGCATATTTTTAAGAGGTATATTAGCATTTTTGTACTGATTAATGTATGGCTAAATTGTCATCCAAATGACTTCCGTTTTTTAGTTCATCGGAGAATGACATACATATACATTCCCTTCTTGATATTACTGTGATGTCAATCCCGTTAGGCTGTAGTTTGTGTGTGTCGGGGAGTAAGTCTTCGGTGGTTTTTGTCAAAGCTTTTGGTAAATTGAACGAAAACCAATGTACCTGTGCTTTGTACGGCGTTCCTGTGCATTATGTGCCAGTTGACGAATTATTTCATTCATTCACGCGCGTCTGTCTTTCATTGTCTTCATGCATTCATGCAAGTAAGTGTGTCATTGTGTGAACTTTGATGACGTATGATGAGTAAATGTAGAGTATGAGTGACAAGCGTGACTGAGCGTGACGAGTATCTGAAAATCGTGTAACGAGTACGTGACAAATGTGAGGAGTACGTAACAAGTGTGTAACAGGGTGGCCACTCATTTCCTGGAACAAATTAGCCAGACATTTCCCGGATTTCCAGAGCTTTTTAAAAAAATCACAGATAATATTTATGAATTCTTTACACTATTTTCCCTGCCTTCTAACGATTCTCCTACAAATTTCAAAATTCTCCCCTGACTTTTCCAGAGCAATGAATTCCCAGATATTTATCGGTTTTCCATATTTTCATAACGTGTCCACCTGTGTAGTGTGTACGGGACAAGTGTGTAACAAATGTGTGACAAGAATATGACACTTTTTATCGGTGGTAATGGTAGGGATCAAGTCAACGGATAAGTGACGGCAGGTCTCAACGAGACGTGACTGACAAGGCGGACGACTGGGTATAAAGGGAGGGAAATCATTTCCTGAAACAAATTTCCCTGACTTCTATCGATTTCCCAAAAATTTCAATTTTTTTTCACTGATAAGATTTGTAGAGTATCCCACATTATTAAAATTAAAGCAAGTCTGAAAATAATTTGCCAGCTCTCTGATTTCGCCACAATAAACAACAAAGTAAAAAAAATCAATAATCACGTAGAAATTGAGCAGAGCATAATGCTGTTCTATTTCTTTTACAAATAATATCTAGTTTTACAACCATATCAAAACATTCCCTTACTTCTAAAAATTCTTGCACAAATTTCATGACTTCCAGAGCAATGAAATCTCCAGATTTTCCTCGGGTCTCCAGAAAGTGTTCTCCTCCCTGACAAGTGCACGCAGAGTATGGCAAGTGCACTACACCGTGCGCGGGGTGTAGGAGCACGCGCGTGCTGAGTAGTGATGGCAAATGTTACCAAAACATCGATTCATAGATGTTTCGATACATCCCAAAAGGGTTTTCGATGTCGATGAAAACATCGACGAAAAAACATGATGCTTTAATTATAGACTAATAAACATGCTCTTTCCCAATCCATTTTTAATTACGGAACCTAAAAGGAATATATTTATTGTTTGATTACCAGCACGTTAGTAGTATGATAATAAAAATTATTATCGAATGTCAAGAACAAAATTAACAATAAAGGACATCGTGTTTCCCTACTTTACCCTTCAGTCACTTGCACTCATACACTACCGAAGAAAAACCATCTAAAATTGTCTCAGATTGCACATGCGAAATGTACAGCATGATAAAGAGGATGACGCAAAACAACGATATTGCTGCGAATTGCTGCTACTCTACAACGTGCCTAAACCCCATTATTAAAAAAATAAATAAATAAATACAATAAAAAATAAACAAAATAAAAAATGAATAAAAATATTAAAAAACATCGATGTTTTTGCAACAAAATATCGATATGGAGCAAACATCGAAAGCAAAATAGCGATGTTAATACATCGCTATTTTGCCCTCTCCAGTGCTGCGCCGCGCGGCGTGCTCAGCAGCCTCACCTGGCGTCGAGGAAGCGCGAGCGCAGGATCATGACGGCCTCGCACGTGGACTGCTTCAGCTGCATCTGGATGGAGGAGAACTTCTTGTGGATGATCTGCACCATGCGCTCGATCTCCTTGGGCGTGATGGGCCGCGTGCGCGACTGCTCGCGCAGCAGGTTCATCACGTGCGTTGTGAACTCGTTGCACGCCTGCCAACACAAAGCACGCAACCGTCAAGATTTTCCAAGTTCATCAATCATGCGGTTTGGGGGTGTATAAGCACTTGAAAAAAATATAGCTGGTTACGCATTGAATGATGGCAATATCTTGACCTAGAAAAATGAAAAAAACACGTTGTCCAAATTCTGTGTTTATTCATAGCCATTTCGTTGAGCGAGTCTATTGCCCCCCCAAAAAAAAAAAAAAAAAAAAAAAGCAACAAAACCGAAATGTTTTTTTGAAGAGCTGATTTAATTTACGAAAACAAATTATATTCTAAAAATATCGCAGTTTTTGAACTCAATTTTCAGTGAATTAAAAGAATGAGCTTTTAACAACTTCAAAACGTTTATTGAAAACACCAAGAATAATTCGTAAGCTGATATGTGTATGTTTTTGTCATTTATGTTTCTGCATCTTCCGATAGACACTAGTTTCCACAAGTTTACATGACAATTATTCAGTACACGTTAGTTTTGCGAAATCTTTCCGCAGCATGTTTCTTTAACAAACGACTATTTTCATGTGGTCATAATTATCTTTGAGCTGGACGTCTTATTGTCGAATTAGAAAAAAAGTGTTCCCCAGGGTTCTGTATTGAGACTAGGGAATTATCTTACTGACTGAACTCTTGTCGGTTGGATCTCTCAACAGTGATGAATTCAAAACGGTATTTACCTCCTCGTCGCCCCTGCCCCCGCACTCCCTTCAACGGATGCCAATCCCGCTCTCTTAGAGCCATCACCTTTTCGCCTTCCGGTGCTAAATGCACGTCCTCAAGTCTCTACCATCCTCAACGCGGTCGGACGCGCATGGTCACCCTACCCTCATCCAATACGCCTATCGAGACACAAAATACCCTGTACCTCCCCTTTCATCGCCCTCATTCCGCTCCCTCCCTTTAACTCGCCCTCCAGAAAGTCCACAGACTGCCCTGGACATCTTGCGTACCCCGCGTGACAATCATTCTCACCCTCTGGCACATAGTTCGCCTTCAGCAATGGCCGATCTCCTGCAGCTCCTACATGAACTGTTCACCCTGCCGGCCGCGCTCCCCTCGTGGTTCCTCTCCACTCCCTCCAAGCCTTCGCGTCCCCTGCCTCAATCTACTTTCCCTTTCTCTGCCCTCCGTGGAGCGCTGATAAGTTTGTTCACGTCTTGCTATTCATCTCTAACCTCGAGAATTATCGGACATTTCCCGCTCATATGCCTTGCGAAACTGTGCTATGAGAACACATCCTCGTATGGTTATCCAGCCTCTACTATCTCTGGGAACTATGCTACACTACCCTCATATGTACGGTAGACCATCATCTACCATGGAACTGCACAGTGTGGCGTCATGGAGAAAAACACACAGACATTTACAAGTATGTACAAGTTTATTTACATGTATGTACAATAACCAACTTCTGCTCCGAAACTACACACTTATGAGTATTTCCCTGTGGATACCCCACATAGCTAGGGAGGCCCTGCCTCCTCTGACGCTACTCCCGCGCCACTACCGTGACCTCGTCACCCGTGCACTAGGCACGACACGCTCCAGCCTGGGCGTAAAGTTTTGCGCATCGCGCGAGGTTTCCAGAATTAAAACCCACCGTCTGAGCTCGTCGGTTCGATTTTATACCAGAGTGCAGCCGTCACGTGACCGTCCTACGTGCGGGAGGGAGGCTCGCGTCTACCACGTGACCTCGGTCAAACTGGCGTCCCCTTTGTCTAAATGTATCTCAACGCCGTGCGCCTAGCTATTCATGCCCGCAGGTATGCGATACTTCCGCTCCTTCTCCCACCCATGGCCGCCAACGTGACGCAACAACAGGAACCACCAAACCTATCTTCTTCCTCCTCACCCACCCCCGCCCGGTGTTAAGTTTGTTTTTGCGCGCGCGTGTTTTCAAATGCATTTCTCTATCCCTCGACTCCCCACGCAACCATCAACACAAGCTCGACCGCGTCTAAACTCACAGACCCTCATTCGCAGTTTTCTGGAGGACCTCCTCATTGCCCAAAACGTGTGAGAATATGAAACCAGACATTCTGGCATTCTCTATTTATGCGTTTCGTCTCTCGACTTTCAAGCCCGAACGCCACCACCTCCGTCTCTCTGCGGCTCTTTCACTCAGTCTTTCTCTTTCGCCTTCTCCCCCCCCCGGAAACCATCCCCGGCACCTCCCCTCCTCCTCGGCGGCAGCGGCCGCGCGGGCAGCGAGCGGTCCGGCGGCGCCGGCAATTATTGATTCGCGGCCGGGGGGGGGGGGGGGGGGGCGGGGCCGGGGCAACAGCAGGTGCGCCGACCGCTGCGGGGGCCCGGGGCGCGGGGAGGAGGGGGGCGGGGCTCGCCGATAAATAACGCGCTCACGTTAATTAACTGGGGCGGCTGTGGTCCGGCGGCGGCGGCGGCAGCGCTCGCCCGGGCCGCCCCCACGTCGCCCCGCCCCCACGTCGCCCCGCCCCCGCGCCGAGCGGCACCTGGACAGCTTCACGTGGTCGCCGCCGCGAGGGCGCGGGAGGAAAACCGGCAGCCGGGGGGGGGCGGCGGGGCGGGGGGGGAGGCGCAGGGCGAGGGGGCGGGTGGAGAAGCGTTGGGGGGGGGGAGGGTGACGACGCGGAGGACGTTGTTGCTTCAAGAGGAAGATGAGAGGAGATACAGGAAGTGAAAAAACAGACGTAAGGGGGACAACGTATTTGATTAAAAATTAAGAAAAACGGATAATAGTGGAGAAGAAAAGAATTGAAGAAAGGATGAATGCTGCGGGTGAGATTAGGAGAAGGTTGAAAGGGAGGAGGATGAGAGAAAAGGTGAAAAGAGGAAGGGGACAGGGAGTAAATGAGAGAGAGAAGGTGAGAGGATTGAAAGAGGAGTAAAATCGCGAAAGATAGAGAAAATGGAATAGGTAGAAAATGGAAACGCAGTAAATAAAATTGGAATGAACGGTAAAAAGTGTTACAACTGCAGTAGGGAAATCCAGACAATTCGATTTTGACTGTGCGATATTAGTCACAGCAAAGTATTCGTCAGAGAAGAGCGAACAAATGGGTTGGAAGCCGGAGAAAGATTGAAGATGTAAAAGACATCGGCGAGTGAAATATAAAGAGATCGAAAGAAATGAGCGGAAAGAAAAGCGTAGATTAAAAAGCGAAAGTAAAATATATCAACTACGGTACTAAAACGAGCAACACTGTTTCCAAGACAAAACACGCGAGATGATACGAGAGGATTATCGGAGGGTGCCCACCGGCAGCTGCCGACCTCACTCCCACGAGCGTTTTCATTTCGCTGCGACATCCCGTGTATCTGCAGCCCTCGGCCAAGAACTCATTACAACTTTTGAATTAGAGCACCACATCTTCATTGGACTTCGAATCAAGAGCATGTGCTGCTGCTGCAGCACATTCATGAACGTCGCTCGCAGCTCCGGTTTTCATAAGGCAGAGATATTGGTTTCTGCTCAGAGAAGTGCACTATGACTACATTACAATATTTTTCCGTATGTACCTCGTGTTACAAAAAAAATAAGAATACATCTTTCGACAAACTTATAAGCTTAATTTTAATTAAAATACTCGTTACAGAAAAAGAAACTATTAAGTGGTTGCTAAACTGCAGTAATGTAATAAGAGAAAAATTATCACTCTTTTCTCAACGAAATTGATAGTTCCAAAATTTAACTAACAATAAGAGGATGTTGTATATAAATCATCGAAATTTTGTTATGTTTTTTTATGAAAGTATATAGCCACTCTCCTTAGCAGTGATATTTCGTGAAATTTTTAATAATTTCAATTTCATGTGCAAGAACCCGAAACTTCCAATTTTTTTTAAACATGACCCGAACAAAAACCACGCGAGACAACCGACCAACCCCAAATCCTCTCCGGAACCGAAAAACATTCCCGCTTCCAAAACAAGACCTCACGAAATCCCGAACCCGCAATAACTTCTTCGGGCCCGCCGCCGCATCGCCGACTCGACAAAGGGGCCCGCTCGGCTGCCGGGGTGCGGGGGCGATGTCGGTTGAATGTTTGATGCGCGCAAAACGACGCTCTCCGCGGCCCGGGCGACCGCCGAGCTTCAATAATTCACCGGCAGGCGCGCCGCTGTCGCTGGCGTGGCCGCCATTGTTGTCCGACGCGGGAGAGCGAGCCGCCAGCGCCCTCTGCCGCGCTTGTATTTTTCACTAGGGCCCCGCGCCGCGCGCGCTCTAATATATTGGAGGGCGAACGGCGTGAAAGGCGGATGCCGCGGCAGAAGCGTTAATAGTGCATGGGGGTGGGGGCAGGCGTCGGCGGGAATGAAAAGCCTCAGCCACCTGAGGCGGGTGCCGCAATTTATCGCACAGCGTTTGTTTTATCGCCGCCGGGTCCGGCCGCGGAGAGCGCTAGTCTCGCCGGCGCGGCGCGGCGTCGCGCCGTCGACCGTCCGCTGTTTAGCGAAGCGACGCGGAATGTTTGGGAAATTTCGCGGACCACGGATTGCGTCTCGCGGGCCGGGGGAGAGCGAGCTGAACAGCGCGCGGAGGAGGACGAGGCGAAGAGAGAGGGCGGGGAAGATGGAAGGGCGCGGGTGAAAGAGGAACGGATAGCCGGTCCCCGAGCGCGTACCGGGTCCCAGGGAGGGGGCAGGGGGGTGAAGGCGCGTTGACGGACGAGGGCCCCCCGAAAAGCTGGTGAGAATTGGGGACGACGATTTAGACGAGGGGTTAGCGTTGTTCATGGAATCGGGCGTCAGGGAGGGTATCGGGAAGGCGTTGATTTTGTCGAGGCGACAAACGTATACGCGAATGGTCTTTGTCACGCGTCTCGTAATTTTGAAGACTCTGAGATTTTACGAACGGAACTGCAATAAAATACTCCTAGTCTGGCTATCTAGGACACAAAGTCGGAACCCCTAATAAATCTCATGCTGCCTCACTTTCATTACATTAAATTATTAATACGACTGAAATTAACTTATTGGGCAATATGTTCTAGGTAAATAGTTTAATCAATTACAGGGAATTCAGGGGGCGCAGATAAATGAGGATGCAGAAATTATAACAGTAATAAAAGAAATCGAAAAAAATATGAACGGGAATTTTCTTAACAAGGATTACATTTATGATAGCGAAACGATATAATTAAATAGTGAAGGAATAATAGCTGTATGTTGTGTTGTTTTATAATAACCTCCAACACTTTGTTATGTTGTAACAATTCATTGTCTTCAGAGCGAAGAAAGTATTTTTTTCAATGAAATTTGTCACAATTAAGTTTAAAATAAACTGAATTCATTACATTCACATCACTGCATAAAAAGAACAAGATAATAACGAAAATAAGAATGCAAAGTCGCTACTTATATAACCCATCATTTAAAATCTTGTAAATGATGAGATTTATATTGACGAAATATTACCAGATTAACGTAAGACGCGACAGAGTTTCTACTAAATGATGGAATCTACAACTATTTCAATTTTTAGCATATGGTATTTGTCACACAGTAATATATTTAATACAATAGAAAGTGAATTCCCCAAGGCAAGTAATAAACCAACTAATTAACTTAATGGAATCATCAGTAATAGAATTTCTTGAAGCAGCCATTTCGCCAAGTCGTCTTCATTCACTTGCTTGTATTTCATCTCTTAGTAGCGGTAATTTTGTCCTACATCAGGGATAGAAAATGAAACATACAGAATGACGGAATGGATAATACAGGTGCAATGGTTGAATGAAAGACAAGAGAAACGGGAGACCCTAAGAAAATAGTGGCGAATCTACTTTGTTTACCACAAATTCGCCGTGGATCGACCGGAACGCTCTTGCCAACAAACATCACCAACACACCCTGATTCGACTCCTTGGACTTCCCCAGCTCCTCGTGGGGTATATTTTGAACGAGTAATGAACAAGTGATACAGAACAGGATGAGATGAATAATGGTATTGGAATATTGAAAGATGAGAAGGGAATATGAAGAACTCTAGTAAACACGACCGCGAACCCGATGTCTCCCACAAAATGAAGTGGGATCGATACAAACCAACCTTCTTCTAACTTTAAACACTTCTTGCTTCTGAACATCAAAAGTAAAATTTCTTCCTCTCAAACGCGGCATACAGATGTTATTTTTTTGACGTTAATAAATACATACTATAATCCATTCCCCTTCGTCGGCAGCGAACCCAACCACCTCTAATTCCCCTCCACTTCATGGTGGTAATGCATTTGGTAATTTAAATGCTATACCAAGAATGGTGAATGAGTTAATGAATAGGTGATGCACACATATATATATATATATATATATATATATATATATATATATATATATATATATATATATAAGATGGAAATATAAGAAACAAAGATGGATTGAATGATGGTGCAACAGCGGAACGAATTTCAAACGGAACGACAAGAACCATGCTTCTAACACTAAATACGTCTTCCTTCTGAAGGTTCAAATTAGCATATGTTCCTCCAAGACTCAACTATCTCTCATGAAACTGTAAAATGTCGTCAGCAGGAAGAACTCAATTTTACAGGAGAGTTAAAAAACTGGATACGTTCTGGGAGTTCCAAGTTAGACTTCTAATTTTAACGTATTTTGTCGTTATTTTCATATGAATATAATTAGATTTTAAATCGTTTTTAAATAATGATGCAAAATTTTGCATGAATATTACAAATTATTGGTACGAAACATATTGGTTTCATAAAGTTAACCAGGAAAATATCGTTTTTGGCATATGATATTCTGAAAGAAGGTGAATTCTTAGACAATGTTAAAATCTCAATTTCCTAAATTATGCGAGTGACGACATTTCGCAGTTTCACGGGCGATATAGCCTTTCCTGTTACAACAAACAACCTACCACCCCATCCCTACTCACCTGCTCGTACTTCTCCAGCTCTTGGTGGTAGATCTGGCGGATCTGCGCCAGCTTGGCGCGGTAGTCCGAGTGCTCGATGGCGTTGTCGGGCTGGCCCGGCCCGCCCGCGGCCGCCGCCGCCGACGCGCTCGCCGCCGCGCCCGCGCCGCCGCCCTTCTCGGGCCCCGCCACGCCCTCCGCGATCAGCATGTTGTCCAGCCGCATCAGCTGCGGGTCGGGCGGCTCTTCCTCCTGCGTGTTGCGCAGGCTCAGCACTGAAACACACGCACGCCCACCCGTCACACACCATCGAAACTCTGCACACGCAGGCAAATGCTGGACACTCAGACATTACATTTAATTCAATGTAGATTTAATGTACGACTGTACATGAATTTTAATGTACCTCGTACATTAAAGAGATATTAATGTACCTGTACATTAAATTTAATATTTAAATAAAAAATTTAATCATTAATTTAAATTGTCTACATTAAATTTAATTTACACGTACATTAAAGTTCCTGTACGTGTACATTAAATTTAATTTTTAAAAAAAAATTTTTGTTTAACATAGTGGATTTAAATTGTCAACATAAATAAATGCGTTATCCAATTCTGAGAGTGTACCAGTGCGGCTACACATACTTCGATTTGAACATAGTGGAACTTCTCGGTCAAGAGCTGGAAGAAGAGGGGACGTTGTCATCCAATTTGGAGCTCCGATACCAAAAAGGTAAGTTCTAACGAAGTTCCCGTTTGGATGGATGTACCCCTTCTCGTTCTAATTCGTGATCTTGAAATTATGTTGAAGTTTTATTTAAATCGGAGTTAGCAATGAATTTCAGTGGATTCTCATGATCACGTTATTATATAGGGACCTATCTAAGAATAAATGTTACACGCTTAAAATGCGTATAGGATGGTCGACCATCATGTTTTGCCCTGTCAGGTAGGCAACTCACCCTACACAGATGTATAGCAAAGATATTTCGTGCACTCATCATATGATTTGTCACATGTCATCGGCAATAGCTGAGAATTTTCGACTACTCTTCGCGCTTAGAAATTTGTAAAGTTTATTCTAAGATACTCTGCATTTACTTAATGTCAATTCAAATACACTACACACTTTATTAATATAGAAAATAACGCAAAGTATTCCAAAGTGATACACGATTGTTCTTAATAAGACTAGGAGTTTCGCAACCATCAACGAATCCTCGTCATACAATATCTTGAGTGTATTCTAATTCATGGAAGTTTCACATTGCCCTTGAAGAAGATAGCACATAAGCGTCATGACGGCTGGATATGAAGATATGGTGACAAATTTGTTGAGGGAAACAATTTACTTCTACATGTATTTGAGAAACAAGAATTCCCGCAGAAAGGCCACACACAATTCACAATGTAAAGAAGGCAAGTATATAGAACGTGATTTTAATACTAAATGTGAAACAATATTAAGAAAGTTAAACAAGTGTTGATAGCGCATAATTATGGCAACATCTATAATTTCGTTGCAATAAAATGAGATTTTGAAATATACAAACATTACACCAAATTCTAGTAATTATTTATTCGCTTGGTCATATGCTGATGTGAAATTCGGATCGTTAATGACAAGGCACTGTACATCGTCTAAGAAAAAAAACTGTTTAAAGGAAGTCATATTTAAAATATTACTGTACCCTACCATATAGTAATAAGGCTACCATAAGTAATTAGGCAAATTATTTTCTGATGGTTGAATATTCAAACAACAAAACAAGCGAATATGCCTATATTAAATTCGTCATTTGAAACATCCAAGATCGCAAACAATTTGGAAAAAAGATTGACAGCCCACTTCACACTCATCTGTCCAATACTGTCAAACCGGTTAAAACATCACAAAACGCTGCGTAACCGACTATTTCCGCTTCATTCCAATCGCCAGGTGAACCTTCCAAGGTCGCAAACAACTTAGGAAAAGATTGGCGCCCGGCGTAGGGGTCGCTGAAAGCGCGCGTGGCGGCGTCGAGTCATCCACGAGAAACGCAAGCACCCGGCGAGGGGGCGCCCATGAAGGCAACGAGCGGCGCCCGCACTCGCAGACGCTTGTAAAAGAGCGAAGGGGGGGGGGGGGGGGCCGGGGGCGCCCATCGCGGCGACACTGACCCCCGCGGAGCACCACCCCGGCGGCGGGGGCGGGGCCCGGGGGTGTAATGGTCGCTTATGCGCGCCCCCCCCCGCCTCCGCCTCGCGCGGGTTTACAGCCGCCGGAATTGGTCATAACCCTGAGCCGCCCCGCCGCCGCCGCCGCCGCCCGCGGAGGGGGTCTCCGACGCCGTCGCCGGGAGGGGGCGGGGCGGAGACAATTGCGTTACGACCCGTGCAGCTGGCCGGCCCGCCGCCGCCGCCCCGCCCCCGGAAGCACGCATAAACAAATAGCGCGCGGGTTACGGCGCGACCCCGCCGCCGCCGCCGCCGCCTGCTGACCCACTTCCCCGAATGCGCTGGGGCCGGTGGCCGAGGCGGAGCAGCGTGGCGCTGCCAAGAAGTGGTGCGGGCCGAAGAAGGGACCTTGGGGAACCCCCTATCAGAGTTTATTTAAAACTGAGGCCGTGATCGAAAATCGGTGGGCAGTATTATTATCGTCTTTCCGTCATTAATATTCCGCTGTAGAACTCACCCTTCATTTTACGAATGATACACTGCCAAGTTATTATTTTAATGCCGTCTTGGGGATCCCCCGTGTTCGTGCTCTTCGCAATTTATGCAATGTTTGAAAGCCGGTAGATGGTACTCGCGGAGCATTTTCGAACTCTTAGATATGTGGTTACACGGCAAACCTTTGATTTATTAACTGTAAACTGACATACTCTTCTGTTGATATTCAGAATTTATCACGTATGTATCTCTCCATAAGATTACAATTAATACCCGTTTTGCAGATATGAAAAAACAGTCGTGAGTGCCCGAACAAGATTTCCCCGAAGACATTGCACGCTCGAACAAGAATCTTTAATATTTCACTAATCAATCGTTTCTTCGTGGTTTAGGTGTTGAAAATTAGCAGACAGGACCAAACCCAAATTTCGTACTTTTGGATATTCTTTCAAATAGGCATCTCAAATGTTACGATTGATACGACTGCACACCTTTATTTCGATAATAGAAGAATGGCAGCTGATTTTATAATTCCGATATAATAATGCAATACATACTCGCAGGTGATACAAACCAACACAAGTGATGTTCAGAGCCTTTACAACTCAATCCCTAGCTGATATTTGAGGAGTTGGAGTAATCTTTGGGTGAGAATGCGCAGTGGTTTTACTTAGTGGAATGATTTAGTAGCGTGTTTTAAAGAATTAAAAACATTTTAGTCCAACGATGAAGTGAGCATCTGGATGTTGGTGGGAAGAATCATACACTCAAAAACGATTCACGAGCTCCTCAGTTTTCTGAGCTAATGTTTGATCACGGAAAGAAAGATAAACGCTGCAATGACGAAATGGTAAGTAAAAATCGGATATTAGTATCTCAAGAACGCCATGGCCTTTTTTTTTCTGCCCCAAACAGCTTCACAAACAAGTGAAACGCTCCATTTTAATGAAGCAACTCACCAACTGAACCACTCATCACATTCTGCAATTCCTCGGGAAGCGGGAAGGTATGTTTATGTACACACATTATTTGACACCCGCGTGTTCCTGCTGTACATCAGGGGAAACAACACTCGTCAAAAGCGCAACTTCAAGGTTCACCAGGCAGCAAATTGAGTGGCAAATTCGTCATAGGTCATTTCAGCCCCATTGTAATCAATTCGACAAAACGAACTCCGGTTCTGTTAACAGTTATATTTAATATCCGAGTAAATGAATTAAATCATCGTTGGCATTATGGAAATAAAAGGCCTCTGTCGCTGACACACTTTTTCGAGCATACACAGTAGATTCGGGGCACGTTCATCGTTGAATATGAAGAAAATATGAATCTGCAATGGATATGCCAATGTAACAGGGAAACAGAATATTACTAAATCATTATCACATCGTTAGAAACAAAAGAAAGAATAGTATACAGGACTGGCAAAATTATCGAGCCCAAAAAAATACACACGTGTTAAAGAAACACACACACACACACACACACACATTCGTTTTTGGATGGTTTTTGAATGAATTTTTAAATTATTTCAAATAAAATCAATGAATAAAAATGTAACAAAATATCCATTAATAATTCAGGTAATCACAACACATGTACAAAAGAAAGTAAAATGGCTTTTTTTGCTAGTATTGAATACTCCAATTTAACCACAACAAACACAAAGGCAACACAAATACAAAATAAACGCACAGTAAAATGCAAATTCGCTTCGCAACGTTACACATTAATTTTACTGGGTACTATTTATTGATTCTGCCACTCAAACATTATAACATAACTAAAATTTATGTTCCCGGTAATTATGTGAGTTTGAAATCGAAAAACAGGGAGGGGGAGGAGTTAATCCTTGTACCCACCGGTCCCATAAGCAAGTTTTGTTTGGCGCCCTACGACAGGTTGGCCATTCATTTAGTGTAAAGCCCGGCATACACGGTACACTATTGTGCGGATTCTCATACAGTTTCTATACTGAAACTCGAAGATCCCAAACTAGAATTACAAAAGCCAAAAATCCACGCATACACTGTCAATACGTTTTCTGCACGAATCGCCACAAGCCGCCGCTAGGGGTCTAAAAAACAACTGATTTGCGCCGCCCTAGTACTAACAATTAATCTTTAAGAATCTTTGTAGTAAATGTTTCGTTCGATTGTGTAAATTAAAATTGCATTTGATATTATATTATACTTGTCAGTTTTAATTTCTTTTATTAGTAGTATTTTTTCTTGGAATATTATTTAAAATAAATTGGATCGCAATTTCACTTTGATACTATTTGATTAGCGCAGTACTACCACCTCACAAGGTAACAACAGCGATCTGCGGCAGTATGCAAGGGTAGCTGTCCGCTAGGTGGCCTTGGCTGAATCCTGCACGTCAACTGCCACGAAACGATTCGATGTAACAGTTTAACTTATAAAAGTCGTAGAAAAAGTACCGTATGAAAGGACATGTAATGGTATTAATACACTCGTGTGAAGTTTACGATACTAGCTCGTATCGTAATATCGTATATAATACGATACGAGCGAAGTACGAGCTCGTATCGTAATATCACACTCGTATATTAATACCCATCATTATATCAGCGTTTCATAATGTACTATTTTTAAAATCGTGTACATTTTTTTTGGAAAATTTTAGTAGTTTCCACCCTGTGCGTTGCTATTTCGGACACGCGCCCGGGCCAGAGTCCGAACCGGCGCGGCGAGGCGCGGGGCGTGCCTGAAACGCGCGGCGCGCGCGACGAGTGACCGCGATGACGGGCGGCGCTGAGCGGCCTGTCAGCGCCCAAGAGGTTGGCACCACTGATGGATGCACCGCGGCCAGGGACGCGCTCCCCTTGTTCACCTCTCGTCCCGCTCGTCTCTCTTCAGCGACGGGCAGCCGCTCGCGGGCCGAATTGTTGTTGTTGCATTGGTTTCGAAAACGTGGAGAGGAGGTGAGATATTCAATAGAATTGCTGTCTTATTTTACGTGGCGAGACTCAGACCATGAGGTCTGCTCTTCCGTCTGACCACGCAAATTTCGCTACGCTTCTTTCACCAACTAGGGGAGAGAGAAGGTACTACTTGGGCGACGAAACAGGCAATTCAATTTTGCTTAGAGGTTTCATTTAGGCTTGAAGATCTTTTACATGCAGTAAATCTACTAACATGAGACAGCCCGCTTTACTTCCCCTCCGAAGGAAGGCGTACGAAGGAGTTTTTCGCCCTTAAAAATCCACGGCATCGATCGGGTTTGAACTCTCGAACTTGGGTATAACAGTTCGATAAATGCAAGAACACATTCTTGTAACATTCAAATGCAAGAACACATTCTTGTAACATTCAAATGCAAGAACACATTCTTAAGAAAGTACTTTACAAATCTACAGTTATTTAAAAATAGCGTAATTTTGAAATTTCAAAAATTTCTTCTCTTAAACGTTTGTCTGAAAGCGATCGCAGCGTTCACGTAGCCATAGCCTAAGTAGAAAATCAGGAAGACGGTACAAATATACGAAATACGAATAAAGAGGGTGCAATGAAACCATGAAAAGAAACGAGTAGAAAACGATCCGGGTGCTCCAGTTTCTACACGCGAAGAACAATAAAGATCATAGATTTTGAGCGCTCGAGAAGAAGAGCCTGGAAGAAGACGCGCCGGGGCAAAAAGTGGCGAGTGAGCACCACCACGACGTCGACGACGACGACGTGGCTGAAAAAGAGGAGCAATGCTCAAGAAAATTAACGAGTAGTTGATAGGGAGTCCGCACAGTGGGGCAGTCAGCCTCGATGAAGGGGGGTTGCGGGTCCCCGCCCGGGGGGCGGAAGAAGACGGTTTCTGGGGATGGAGCGAGCCGAACCGGGCGCGCGACCGCGTGGGGGCGGGGTGGGGCGGGGGTGGAGGCCGGGGCGGAAGCGGTTCAAACTTTCTTGGAATCTGGTTTTTGCTTCACCAACTTTCCCATCCGAGACGAGCGGAGCGGAAGAATTATTATCAAAGTTCAATTTGCTGGGACGAAAGCTCGCGGGTGCTGGCCCTCCAGGGGGTGGGGCCGGAGGCGCAGTGGGAGTGGAGCGAGGCCGTGGCGGGGATAGGGAGACGGAGCGGGTACAGAGCAGGACAGGGCAGCGGGGGACTAGCCACAGCCGGGACGGAGCGTGTAGGTTTGGGGGTAGGAAATAGGGGGATAGTGTGGCTGCGTGCGCGTACGAACTGGGGTCGAGTTGGAATGGGCCGGGGGAGTCAGGGCCGGAGAAAAAATGGAGACAAATTCAGTGCAGGGACGGATACAGGTGGGAGCAGCGACGGACACGGGGACGAATCTGTGCAACCAAAAGTAGGGCAGGGGGGCTCGGAGTGGGAATAGGTTAGGGCGGAGAGGGGACTGAGCGATGAGGAATCGAGGCCGGGAGGAGTTCGATCGGGGTGGGGAGCGGTCGCGGCAGAGCGCGTTCGGAGCGGGAGCAAAGCCACATAGGAGGCGGGGCGAAGGCTTCGTAGCGCGAGGCGAAAAGGGGCGGGGACGTTCGAGGCAAGGCGAGGTGGGGGTGGGCGGGGCGGGGGTGGCACGAGCGCAGGATGACACTGTTTTCCGCGGTCCGCCTCGTTCCCGCGAGCAGTTATCGCGGTCGACCGCCGCGGGCGTTCGCGGGCCGTAAGCCAACGGATGAGCGGAGCTTGCGGCGCCCAACTGCGCCGGGGGCGACGGGTGGTTCGCCGAGGTGCACGCACAGTGTGTTACGACATTAAATTCGCCGCATGCGAACTGCCTAATTTACGATTTCAAAGTACCTGCTGCCCCAAAGTAGTTAATTCTCCTAGAATGCCCACTTTCTTTTTGAATAATGCAAAGAAATCGCAACAATATGTATAAAATCAGCGAAGCACTTTTGTAATCAAAACAATAATTGTTGTCTATTTACCCGACGTATGTCACGCTAAATTTCTTTTTCTCGCTATTAGAATGAAATATATACCAAAGTGTGAAGGAGTAAAACCATGAAGTATATAGGTCTATTGAGATATTTTTGAAGAGTGTACGCAAAATATATCTTAAAGTCTGCCCAATACTGCAAATGTGAGGATTGCTGAAGAATGTTTTACTGTTTAGAATGGCAATAGCATTCATTTCATTATCCATTCTCATTATAAAAACTGTGATGAAATAGCAATCATAATTGTAAATCTCCGTACAAAGAACTTTTTCTAATCAGGTTTTGATACTTTTTAATATTTTGTTTATTGTAGGAGTACCGACTTTTCAGTTTAAAAAAAACATCTTACCATTTGTTTTGATTTTCTTCGTACAGGAAACAATTCTTCAAATAAATCAGAATTGCTGGTACAGTAAAAAAATACTGTTTCCCCTGATACGACAATATTTCACCACTCGTAAATATTGTGGGTAGAAATGTGGTAGGAGCACGCCTCCATCTTCAATTATTCCTCCACATTAAACGTACCTCATGCCCATATGTCTCAAAACGCATAAAAACCCGAAGCCCTGTCTACATTCTTGTAGTGTACAGAGGGGCGCTCAACACCACACAAAAGCAACCCGCCAGTAAGTGTGAATGCATGTCTCGGAAAGGACGCCGAGAACGACCGTTTATTTTATTAAAACATACGGCATAACACGAAACGACGCCGAAACGTAAAACCTACACCCGTGAGAAGCACCGTCGGGACCACCAAACCGCCCCCACCTCGGAAACATTACGCACCCAAACGACACACCGAGGTTGCAACAGCTTCGGGAAAGCACACAGTTACTCGCCCCGGGCGCTCATTCCACGAAGATGATATCGACGCCCATACATTTAAATTGGCTGGAGGGCGCGGGGGCGGGGCAGAAACCGATGACGGAGCTTTCTCCACTTCCCGTGAGCAACGGCGACGAGCGACGCTGCGGTGCGAACCGCTTGCACCGGAAATGAATTAAGTCCGCCCCTGCTCGGCCGAACGCGCTCCAAGCGATGATAAAAGAAACCCCCTCTTCAAACGCCGCCGCCGCTCGCGTCGAAGGGGGTCTTGTGAAAAGACCCAATAGGGTCGTACGTAGGCGGATGGAAGGTGGCTGAGCGATTCGCCCTGCGATGACTTCGGCGCCAAGCAAATACACACAGAGATAGACTCCGGAAACTCCGAATTCTCCGGGCGAAACAAGTCCAAATAAAGGAGAGCGCGGTCTCAAACGCCTTTTGGGTGCAAATCTCGACTTGATGCAACTGTCGGTAATTTTACGCAAAGGAAATGTCTTCTGAAAGTTACATCGAGTTGAAGATTGCTTCTAAGTTGAATAAAAAAAAACAAACTACGCTTCTGGGTAGGTAAAGTAGCTTCAGAAATCCTTGAACTTTGGTAAAAAAACTTTCATAAACTTCGAACTTTCATAAAAGATCCGAATAAACCAGATAAACCAGATCGGTTAAAACCAGATTGCTGCTCCGATTATAAACAGGAAGATAATAGATATGCATACAATACTGGTCAAAGGACAACAAATCGTCAGACTTAGCACGATAAACAAATGCGAAGTTGTGTATGCTTCTTTTAAGGATCTGTTATTAATTCAATTATGGATCAGCCGTAATTGAAAAAATACGACTTTGCAAAGCGATTTTGTAAATCTCAAGCAAGACACTATTGCAGTCTTCCTCATAGGACACCGTATAGAATCCTAGGAGATGATTAAAGGACTCTCTTGAAACGCTCGCGCTGAGTCTTCTGAAAAGGGCCGAAAGGGTCGTCGATAGTGCTTGAGGAAGTCGCACAGCGGTTCGCCTTCTGCCGACTCGAGAGCCAAACAAATGCAAACAGACATCTTCTTGCAACTACGAAGCTCTGTGCAGATACTCGCCTTTCCAATCGCCGGTGGAACATGACTGAATAACGGCTTGTGGATATCAATTGATATTGACGCTGAAAAACTTCAACGTTTTCGCTACCAACAAATACCAACCATCCACGGAAACTGACAAGTATTGCAACCGACTTCTCAAAATTTAAAAATCATGTACCAAAGCTTTAAGTTTCAGTGCTGAAAAAAAATGCAGTACCTACTATTTCTTTAAACACACTTAGTGGTTCTTTTAAAATGGTATAAAAAGTTAATGTTAATTCAATGACAACACTGAATAAAATAAATATATATTAAACAAAAATTGAAATATATATTGACGATTATTGAGGGCGAAGGAAAAAATATTTGTTTATTGGCAACAAGAATGGAATACCTTGTGTCACATTACTACACTGCATGACAATTTAATAATTAATATTGCAAAGGAAATGTACAAACAAAATGAAAACAGCACGAACTACTAGTAACTGTGATAACTGTATGTACTATATAATGTTTGTGTATATTTTTTTTATAATTTTTCAGAAAACCATAGCCTAGATTAAGCAATTCAAATAAACATGTTTAAAATGTATTATATTGTTTTAGAATCTGATTGTTTTCTAAAATGTCTTCATTTCTTGTGTCTACTATTTGAAGAAAAAAACCCAACAAGAACAAAAAATAAGTTAAACGGGCAAATTCAGTCTACTACTATTACTCAATCCCGTATCTACTTAACTCAATATTTAATTTTGTATGTATTTGGTGTATTTAAGTGGGTAGCCCGACTTCGCTGGTTAGCCACCGGTGTCCCCCATGCTTGGGCCTAGTTAAATTCCCATATTCAGGGATAAGAGCGATATGACGAATTCACTTCACCGTAACTAGCAAGATCCACCCGCTTGAGCTTTTCTGCGTCACACAGCTACAGAAACTGGTACGATTTTAAAGGAAAGCTATAACTATTTTTGCCTCGAACGGGAATCGAACCCAGGACCACAGCACGGGTAGCTAGTACGCTGCCCAAATATTTAATTTTAAGTATTTTATATTTTCCGTGAATGTTTTAAAGTGTAATCTCCAATAAGCTTCTTCGCAAAAATGAAAATGTTTGTACGTGATTGCTGACACATTACTCCATAACCATACGATTCGCTCTGGGGATACATGGTTTCAGCCACACAGTCGGTGACGTCAAAAAGAAAATGGCGGCTCGCACTGGAACCTGGCACGAGGTAAACCCAAGTTGCCATCTACCCTCCATTCAGGAATTATTTCCTCAAGCGTCGGAACTCGCCCAGCGGTAAAACACCCCCTCAGCCGCAGCCCACGAAAAGTCACTTTCGCCCCGGAGGCGGCTTCTCGTTCTCTTCTTCGCCGCCGCGGCGGCGGGGCGCTGTTTGTCGCCCTTGAATATTGCAGCGCGGGCGAGACGCCGCGGGGCGCGGCGGCGGCGGGGGCGCGTTCTCTTATTCATGGCGCGCTGTTCTCCCGGCGTGGGAGTAATTAAGCCCACGTGGCGACACGGGAAATTTGGCGCGGCGGGGCGCGGCGGCAACGCCAGACGCCAGCGCCGTTGGTGGCCGCTTTAAGAAACGTCGTTAGTTCTCGGCGAAATGGCGGCGAATAAGACGTCCCGAGCGGACGCTGTGATGGCTTTGTTTGGTTTTGGGCGTGAACGAAGCCGAACGATGTTCGACACGGTGAAGAATGTTTCTTTACAGTGGGTTTTGAATGGAACAGAATGATGTTTTTAATGATCGATACGGTAGCTGTATTGTTTGATCTGGGTATTTTGTGCGTTAAAGAGTGAAGCTCAATGCTCGACATGATGACTATTTTGTTTGTTCTAAAGCTGTTTCCGTACGGAACAGTATGAAGTTCGATGTTCAACGTTGGGACTGTTTTGCTATCGGCGGGTTTTCGTACATAGGAAGAGTTCGATGTTCGACGCTGTGACTGCAAGTTTCTTCCAGATGGGCTTTGTTCGCACGGAACAGAAAGAAGTTCAATGACTCCTGCGGCAACGGATTCATTGCGAACAGGTGGAACGGAAAAGAATTAAATTTGATACTCGATGAGGTGGGGCATTCTTATACACAGATTTTGTACAGAAATAGAAGAAATTTGAAGTTGACGATTTGATGATGACGGATATCGTACGACTATGACGGGGTGTAAGTCACATTAACGACAAAAAATTGCGAGAGAAAAAACGAGATATCAAGAACAGCTGCTTCTTATAAACCGGAAAGGTCGTCCAACACAATACTTTTACATTTTGTGACCAGTAAGTTAATTATATTACCGTTCTACTGATTTGTAATAACTAGCAGAATGACACGATGAACTGTCAGCAATTATCAAATTATTCCTTGTTTTGGTATAATTACTTACGTTTTACCATCGCAATATCTACACAAAGAAGCACGTTTGTATTGGCAAACTTTTATTTACTTCCCGTACCAGCTCTTGATGACTTTTCCGTTTACCAACCGCGACATAGAATAGCTTCCTCAAGGAGCGGACAGGTAAATAAAACCTCTACTCAAATACCCAAGATCGACACGAGGTACGGCCCTAACTTCACAAACAAAACACCAACAGAACAACCTCCAACTTCATCAGGCGCGGGCCATCCAGACCCGAGCAGCAGTTAATATTCTTTCTCGGGGAGCATTACCCCTCTGCCTCCACCCCGTCCCGCCCGCTCCGGGAGGGCAGGGGGACACCGCAGCGCAACTCTTTGCCCAAAGTGCTGGGACGGGGGCAGGGAGCGGGGCGGCGAATAGGTGGGCGGGGCCGGGCCGAAGGAGCGAGGTTAATTTGGGGGAAGGGCCTGAGACAAGCGCCGCGATGCGCTGCTCCATAATGCAGGGGACCGCCGCCGCGCCGCGCCGCGCCGCGCCGCGCCGCGCCGCCGCGGGGCTCCCGGACCGAAGGCGCTGAAATATTTAAAAGACAGCGCCGCATTTCACTGCCGCCCCGCCGCGGCCGCCCCCACCCCGCCTATACATATAGAGCAGGAAGCAAGCAAGCAAGCGCGCGCGGAGTACAGGGGCGGGGCGCACTCCGATTGGGGTGAGGGTGGGCGGCGCGGTGTGGGAGGGCTCCGTGGCAGAGGTGGGACAGGATCCTGCCCGGTGCGGTGAAGCCATGTCCCGAAGGGCGGGTGGGGATGTAAGGGACGGGATGGGACGGGAAGGGGGGGGGGGATGTAAGGGCGGGATGTAAGGGCGGGGATGTGATGGGGTGGACGTGGATGTTTGGGGACGGACCGGGAAACGAGGCATAAGCGGGGATGTGAAAGGTGGGCGGGGTTGCGAGGGAAGGTCGGGGATGTTAATGGGTAGGAATGGTTGTGGGGGTGGGCGGGCCCACGAAGGCCGGGGCGTGTCAGAAAAAGAAAGGGCGTGGCAGCGACTGATGGGATGGGGATGCGAAGGACGGGGCGGGGGTTGTGGTCGGGGCAAAACAGCAGGGGGGGGGGGCGCGGCCGTGCAGGCTCGGAAAGGCGCGAGGGAGTTTGCGCGGCGTGGGCGGGGCGCGCTGGGCGGGGTCGCAGCCCGCTGCGCGCCTGTTTCGCTAATTGTGCCCGTCATGAATTATTCACCCTCCGCCTCTCCCGCCCCCGCTCCGTCGCGTCGCTTCCGTCGCCGGCGCCGCGCCGCCGTCGCCCCCGCGGACCGCGTCTCAACAATTTAATATTGCACGCCGCGCTCAAAAGCCGCGGCGGTGGCGGCGGCGGCGGGGAGAGAGCAGCGTCGAGGGCGGCCAATGGACGGCGGCGAGGTGGGGCGATACATTTGCGTCGGCGATGCTGACAAGCAAGGATGACGCCCTTCGAATACTGTATTTTCTAAATATGTACGTTAAATTCCTCTGCGGGGGCTTTTCATCAAATTCCAACAAACAAAATCGACTTCTATAAACATCACACCACAATCCATCTTCTACGAATGAAAAGTGAATGTAGTATTTGGAAATTACCTCCCAACAATTAGTTAAACGCTACTTTTCACAAGGGATGATTTGAATCGAATAATTTAATTCAACGTATTATTAAAACTCCCTTGATTTTTCTCCAAATTCATATACTATTTAAAAATTCTGTTCTTTAAATTAGTATTTTCCTGTGTACGTTTGCAGGTAATTATGCAAACGTGCGAAGTAATTGCATACGGTTGCGATAGTTAGGCTATATCATTTCAATTCAGTTAAACGCACGTTAGACCGATACAAGAAAGCACTCTTAATTGAAAAGAAAAAATTAATAATTATTCATTAGATAAACTGGGGATATGAACATTAATCTACTAACACTATTTTTAATTATTCTTCCCATACAGTTAACATTGCTCTGAGCTTGTCATGACGAGGTGAACACCAAAATGAAGCATCTTTCCTGAAAATTGAACTTCAGTGACAATGACAGAACAACGACAGCGGGCCTTCACTTCGCCATTTTTGAAAACGTAATTTCAAGGTAGTTTTAATAGTGCATGTTTCGAAACAAACCTGGAATTAGAACATCGCTGTAGATCTCTTATGAAAAAGTGAAGTTTCAGCAATGTGATTTTCAAAAATATATTTTAAGTATCAAAGATGCCCCGTTTTCCGAGGAAATGCACATTGAAATTCTGATAAACACAATATCTACAGTTCACAAAGCCTCTAAAAGCGATGTTTTTTGTAAAAAAACTATTTACTGTAAATATTACATATGCTTAGATATAAGAAATGAATGACCACAATGTGCAATAGCGAATATTTATTATAACGAAAATTAAGAAACCATTAGTATATCTTATTAATTCAAGTAACTTATTAAAGACAAATCATCCTTCGAATGAAAACGGTTAATAAAATACTCAAAATAAGGAAATAATCCACACATTAAGAATATAATAAATCATAAAATAAGAAAATCATTTAGTATTCCTCGGCGCCCTCGCCCTCCCCTTCCACAGAGTCCATGCCGACTTCTTCGTAATCCTTCTCAAGGGCTGCCAGATCCTCACGGGCTTCGGAGAATTCTCCTTCCTCCATACCCTCGCCCACATACCAATGCACAAACGCGCGCTTGGCATACATCAGATCGAACTTGTGATCCAGTCGCGCCCACGCTTCAGCAATGGCGGTCGTGTTGGACAGCATGCAAACAGCACGTTGCACTTTGGCCAGGTCGCCTCCAGGGACAACGGTGGGCGGCTGGTAATTTATCCCCACCTTGAACCCGGTCGGGCACCAATCGACGAACTGAATGGTGCGCTTCGTCTTGATGGTGGCAATAGAAGCGTTCACATCCTTGGGAACTACGTCACCTCGATACAGCATGCAGCAAGCCATGTACTTGCCGTGGCGTGGGTCGCACTTCACCATTTGGTTGGCTGGCTCGAAGCAGGCGTTGGTGATCTCCGCCACCGACAGCTGTTCATGGTACGCCTTCTCTGCAGAAATAACAGGGGCGTAGGTAGCTAGAGGGAAGTGAATGCGAGGGTATGGCACTAAATTGGTTTGGAATTCGGTGAGATCTACGTTGAGGGCGCCGTCGAAACGAAGAGACGCAGTGATTGAAGACACAATCTGAGCAATCAGACGGTTCAGATTCGTGTAGGTGGGACGCTCAATGTCCAAGTTTCTGCGACAGATGTCGTAAATCGCTTCGTTGTCTACCATAAAGGCGCAATCGGAGTGTTCCAGCGTCGTATGAGTAGTGAGGACGGCGTTGTACGGTTCAACTACAGCTGTGGACACTTGAGGAGCTGGATAAATGGCGAATTCAAGCTTGCTCTTCTTGCCGTAGTCCACAGACAAACGTTCCATGAGCAACGATGCGAATCCAGAACCGGTGCCACCGCCGAAGGAGTGAAAAATCAGAAACCCCTGGAGGCCGGTGCACTGGTCTGCGATCTTGCGAATGCGGTCGAGCACCAAGTCGACGATTTCCTTACCGATCGTGTAGTGCCCGCGGGCGTAGTTGTTGGCTGCGTCTTCCTTCCCGGTGATCAGCTGCTCCGGGTGAAACAAGCAGCGGTAGGTGCCGGTGCGAACCTCATCCACGACAGTCGGCTCCAGGTCCACGAACACTGCGCGAGGCACATGCTTGCCGGCTCCGGTTTCGCTGAAGAACGTGTTGAACGAATCATCACCGCCGCCCAGGCACTTGTCGGAAGGCATTTGCCCATCAGGTTGGATGCCGTGTTCCAGGCAATACAATTCCCAGCAGGCATTCCCGATCTGGCATCCACCCTGACCAACGTGAATGGAAATACACTCGCGCATCTTGAAGTCTGATTACAGTTGGATGCAATCGGGTCGCAGAGCGGTAATGGCGTTTGCTTTTGACTTTTCCCGAAAGGTAAGGTAGTATTGGCAATGATCCGAAACAAAAATCCGAGTAAAAAATTAATAAACTTTAAGAAACTCTAGAAAGAAGACCTTGCACGTCTTGCTAGGAGGCAAGAGGTCATAAGATTGTCCGCAGTTACCAGGGTTTCTAAACGACAAAGCCCACCGTAAGAATGAGACGCTGGTGTATTGTTGTCTTTTAATCGAGCGTTGCCTTAGAAAACGGTTATGTACACAAAACATTTATGTGAGAGATTTACATGAAGAGGGTGTTTCAAGAATATATAGCATCTCAAATGAAAAATTACATGACCTTTCTGGGGAATATAATGTACTACCATACATACTGTTTACCTACGATGCTTATACGCAAACGATTAAAATACACAATTAAAGGTAAAGCTCCACTGTTCAGTTAAATCTTCAATTGTATGCAAAATAAAACTATTTATATAATAATATATTTTAAAAATCGAACGTGAAATAAGATTTATTAAATTGTTAAAAGAAGAGACATTGAAGCTCCAAATGTAGCTTCTTTCAGTACATTCCAAACAGACTGACAGAAATCGAAAAAACTGGGAACGTCATGAATCGATAACTCTTCAAACCACTCCAAGTCTGCTACACAGCAAACTTGCAAGTAATGGAAAGCAAATTGACAACTAAGGGAATATCTTGGGAGGACTCTCCGTCCTCAAAAGAAGATTTTTTATTTCACAGAAGTAGAGAACTCTTCATGATTCACAAGAGGACTCTAATGTTTCTGGTTTTTAGGTCCTTCAAACAATTCTGGAAAAAAATATTGAAAGTCTCTTTCATCTCTATCATCAAAAAGTGCGAAAAAGGAGGAACGAAATTATAAAGTAACTGAGAAGCGATGAAAGATTCCTACAGAGCAACTTTCAGATCTCGAAAGCGGAAAATTGTGTCGAAAATGCCGTCGCCATCAAACGAAGATATTCCTTATTAATTATCATCATGTCATTATAATAATAGAGGCAGTGTACAAGTTACGACCTTTCATCTGGAACGAGAAATAAAGTTGCGAAAATATGAGTTTCAAGGGAAAGAGTAGAGTATTGGATTGATATTTACGTACATATTAATCTCATCTAACAGATTGTTCATAAAAAAATATACCAGCCCCTTAACTTTTAAAAAAATTTTAAAAATGAGGCAACAGAACGGTTAATGGATGGTGATTGCTCCTATGTAAGTGACTAGCGAAAATACTCTGCGTTGCCCGAGCGGACATTAAAACGAAAGAATCTAAATTAGAACTAAGTTCATAAATGAATTAGATTCTAAAATGAGATCAGATTAAATAACAATTCATACTTAGTAATAGGCAACATTGAAAATAATGGTTAAAATTGGACCCTTTCGGGAAGAGACTAATTGTAAAAGCTTTTTAAGTATGTTGTTTTTAGATTCCAAAATTTTAGCAGGAAATCACTTCTATCCCCATGTCCTAATAAGATAATTATTTTTATTTAAAGTTGGGACTCTCAAAACTACTTGATCACTTCGAAACCCAGGACTTAAAAAAAACAGTTTTGGTAAATTACCCTCTGTTTAGGAGTTAGAACAGAGAGGTGAGGATAGTGTGGTTTGTTGTTGATTTGAGGTTTGTGGCTGGTGTGCGATGGTTATTAATTACCAGGGAACAATTCTGTTTCATACACCAAACGTTCTTGTTTACATGTTTTATCTTAATAAATAGCCTTCTCACATTAACAACAAACTTCAAAACAGCTTCTTACTACGTTTTTATGTACGACAATACCACGTAATGTGCATACGACGCACCACGTATACTTTAGATACAAAACGCAATGTAATACACACCTGCAACAGCACATAAAATGGAAGATGTTTAATTTGCTACAGATGACGTCATCAGAAGAAACAAGAGTGTATTGACGGGATAGTCAACTTTGTCACTAAAAGCATTCGACAGTAGTAAAGCGTCACCGACTGAAATGAAATCATGTTGAAGCTCTGCCGGCCCCAATGGGGTAAGCATAGTTTTTATGAAATAATATATTAAATAGTGAAACGTCAATGAGATTTCATGTTCATGCCGAACGTCTGTACATGCGGGGTGGCCTAAAAATCAGGGGTGACCTTGAATTATAAATCTCTTGTATTATTAATACATAGAACCCAGTTATTTCCATTCTCCCCCTGAATCTTTCATTAGCAAAATTTAATAATTTCTACAAATACCTCTACATGTCGCAGAAGTTTCTAACATTTAGTCTGCATGGGCTAACTCCATCGCCCATATTAGGAGGTGTCCTACTATAAGTCGGCACTCTACTCTTTTTTAGAGCATCGTAAGTGCCCGATGACTCGTATGTACTCTTGTGAGTGCCCCGAGCCGCGTTCGGATATACAACCCGATACATTCTGGACATAACAGATGACATGGGATCTACTTGCACGGTTGTATATGTCATACGAAAGAAATTGATATAGGTACTGGATTAATATATTTCTACTGAAGTTGATACCCGACTATGAATATCGATATACTGAGACAAAGAAGATTAATATTTCGTTGCATCTCCAAGTCGCGATGGAATTGTGGTTTTGGTGGTGGTAGTGGTGATTATGACGGGGGGGAAGTGGCGGTGGTGATGGCGGGGATGATCATAGCAATGGTGGTGATGGGGGTGGTGGTTGTGGTGAGGGAGGGTGGTGGTTGTAGTAATGCAGGTGGTGGTGGTTGCGGTGATGGAGGTGATGGTAGTTGTGGTTGCGGTGATGGAAGTGGTAGTGGCTGTGGTGATGAAGGATGGTGGTTGCGGTGATGGAGGATGGTGGTTGTGGTGCTGCAGGTGGTGGTGGTTGAGGTGATGGTAGTTGTGGTTGCGGTGATGGAAGTGGTGGTGGCTGTGGTGATGGAGGAGGTGGTGGTGAGGGCGTCCAGGGCGTGGCGAGGGCGTCGCGACGCAGACAACTCGTGGCGCGCTCTTGGCCGCTCTAATACGCGGCCGCACGCGCAATCAACGATTTATCGGTAATCATTAGCGCAGGTGGCGGCGACGGCGGCAGCGGGGTCAGTTGTGGTGGCAATGGCGGACGCCACGGCGGTGATGGTGAGGGCGTGGGTGACGGAGAGGAAGAGGTGGGAGCATCGGCGGTGGCTAACGCTGAGATCGCGGGGACGGAGTCGGGCAGTGGGAAGTGGAAGTAGTGGCGATGGTGAGAGGACGCAAGGATTTGATTGGCTTTTTTCGTGTTTCCGGGCACGCCAACTGCTTTGGTCATTAGTCCCGTTAGTGTAGTGCATGCTTTTCTCGGGATATGCGCTGTTATCTTTCCCCGCTGGACGGCGAGATCCGGCGCCGACCTACCGTCGGCTAGTGGGGTTTCCCCCTAACCAGGACTCTCCCACCAGCGGGGCACCGCCCCAGCCGGGACAAGCTCTAAGCTCCCGACCGGCCTCCCGGAACATGTTAGCGCATGTTAGTGTAAGTGTAAGTGTAAGTGTAAGTGTGTGTGTGTGTGTGTGTGTGTGTGTGTGTGTAAGGGGAGAGGACAGGACAAGAAAGAGGAAGGACAGATCGCGCGCGGTCCGTGGCCCGTTTATTAGGGTACCGCTCCGGCATTCACCTGGTGTTGATCGGAGAAACCACGGAAAACTACCGATCAGACCAGCAGGCCGCTAGAGTTCTCCTCCAGACAGCGACTGAATTCGATCTAGCTGACAAGCTGGTGTCGAAAATCCTGCCGCCGTCAGAATTGGAATCTTGGACCTCCCGGTCAGAGGCGCTGCAGTGACATCAGTTGATGCACTGAGCTACCCGCTCCCGGTTTGTCCATTGTGCGTATGGCCTGCAACGCCGCTCCCGGTAGGACGCAATGGAGTTGGAGGCGTGGTGCGGCGGTGTGAGGTAGCGGTTGCGGTGACAGTGGCGAGGCGCTGGCGGGGTGGCGGAGCGACGGAGAGGAGCTCGTGGGCGTTCCCACGCACGACGCGCAGCTACACACGACACGCACGCAACCATTAGAAAACAATGAATGTTTGTTTCCATTACGCTGATATTAATGACAGTGCACAGGGTATGTAAGGGGGAATGCAAATTGTAATGCGTCGTCTTCCTTCTTCGTTGAGATATGTCTTCGTAGCTACATCACATATCAGTTTTGCTATTATTATTATTATTATTATTATTATTATTTTATTATTATTATTAATGTCTTTATTTGTATGGTTATTATTATTATTATTATTATTATTATTATTATTATTATCATCATCATCATCACTTCCAACAAAAATGTGTGTTTGACAGCAAGACATAAAATCGACGGTATGAGAAAAACTAATATTGTCTTGTAAATTTTCTTCGACTTCGCATTAAACCATCTATTATGTAATACAATTTGAGAAAGGCGAGGATGTCATGATCATATTTTACTACATTAAATGAATTATAGTACATGAACACTGAATTAAATAGTTCGAAACTACTGTATGCCATCATAAATGCGAGGTAGCTTGGTGAAAGTGATGAAGTTTATGTTCAATGGCATAAAAATAATTATGTTAAGATACGTGCGCTTTCGTAAAGGTGCCTGGCTTTTATAAACAGAACTTGACAAAAACGATGGAGTCAATCCACTTTCGTGTCCAAGAAATAAGAATATCAGCGAATTGCCATCATTAATCATAGTTTTATCGAAGGATTACGACGAAGTTTATGATTTGCTTTTTCTTGTTTTACAAAGAAACTCGTTACTGCGTTGGGTGCAATTAACACTATATTTGGAATTATGATGTGCAATATTCTCTCGACGTTGTTATATCTCCACCGCTCACATTCGTGAACAATTGCACAATTGAACAGTGGAAACAAAATTTGTTTACTTTAAAAACTGACACGCGAGCATCAGTTATAATCTGACGCCTGTAGAATACAACTTTGTTTGGTACAAGTAACTTTGCTTTCCGAGTTGCATGCAAATTTTCTTTCTCCCTAAGTAAATATATTATGGTTCTGGTAACCATATTTTTTTCTTTCCGGGACTACTACCTTAATTTTATATGACTGTAAGATGTACTAGTTCACAACTACGAGTTCTTTATTGCATTTCATATCCAGAACATACAAGAGTCACTTTTCGTCTTGTTAAGCCTGACAGAAGATGGACAGTACAATGGCCCAGTAGCCACATTAAATTGCTCATACTGCGTTTATGCGTTTTTTACTTAACACGTTACTTTCTTTGCCACTCTGCTTCATGATGTAAACAAGCAAAAATGAATATTCCACTTTGAAAGAGAGGGGGGAGAGTGAATAGTAAGGACACGCCGGAGAATGGGAAGGCGAGAGTAAAACAGAGGGAACAAACAAGGGAGGAAGAGGCAGAATAAAGAATAAGAATGAAAATGAAAGAGGGAGAAGAAAGAAAAGAAAAGAAGGGGAAAGAGGAAGTAAATATGCCTAGAAAACAATAGTCGTCAAAAGGGAAAACACGATAACTCTAACCGACACTCGGAAATTCTAAAAATGCAAATAAAACATTACTACAATATATTCTTGGTTTCCCCCCGCAGCAAACGCTTTGACAACGCACACTGCTTCTCCGCACCTGCATTTTCCCCAACACATTCCGGGCCCCCGACGTATCTCGAAGCAGAAGAATCGGCGGAGCTTGGCCGCTCGGCGTCCGCCCTGGGCGAAGGCGGGGCCGCGGGCGGGGGCGTGGCCGGCGCAGAGGGGAATCTGGGCGTGCGGCTCCTGAGGGGGCGGGCGGGGCGGGGGGGGCGGGGCCGGCGCCCTCCGAGGCGGCGGGCGGCGGGCGTAGTCCGCCCGGGAAGCCGGCGGCTTTATTTAGTCAAATCCTTCACGTTGTTGTGAGCCGGCGGCGGCGGCGGGGACGGGCGGGGGGCGCGGCGAGGGGGGCGGGGGTTGCAGGCGGCCGCGGGCGTATTTCAAGCGGCGCGCCCCCGCCTCCGCCGCCGCCGCGCCCAGGGATTTAGGGCGCCATTCCGGCTGAAATTTAAAGCCCGCTCGGACAGCGGAGTACAGCGCTCCGCATGAGGCCTGCAGCTGCAGCGGCGGAGGGACCGCGGGGGCGACGTGTGTGTGTGTGTAGGTGGGGGCCATTTCGGCGTGGGTGATGGGGATAGTACGCTCCCCAAGTGAATGTGGGGTAGTGTTTGTTGAGGTGAAGGAGCCAGTGAGTATGCGAAGGTCAGGGGATTGTGGTGAATGAAGGCGGGTGATGTGTGGGCTGCGGTGAACGGTGGCATGCGGTGGTGGGGTTCCGATGGGTGGAGGGAAAGTGCTGTGGTGAGCGGTGGGGATGGTGGTTGGGAGCTGGAGGTGGCAGCGAGCGATAGCGGTGGTGAATGGAGGCGGGTGATGTGTGGGCTGCGGTGAACGGTGGCATGCGGTGGTGGGGTTCCGATGGGGGGGGTGGAGGGAAAGTGCTGTGGTGAGCGGTGGAGGGAAAGGGCTGCGGTGAGCGGTCAGAGTCGGGTACTGGAGATCGGAGGTGGGGGGATGGTGGTTGGGAGCTGGAGGTGGCAGCGAGCGATAGCGGTGGTGAATGGAGGCGGGTGATGTGTGGCTGCGGTGAACGGTGGCATGCGGTGGTGGGGTTCCGATGGGTGGAGGGAAAGTGCTGTGGTGAGCGGTGGAGGGAAAGGGCTGCGGTGAGCGGTCAGAGTCGGGTACTGGAGATCGGAGGTGGGGGATGGAGGCGGGTGATGTGTGAGCTGTGGTGAACGGTGGCATCGGTGGTGGGGTTCCGATGGGTGGAGGGAAAGTGCTGTGGTGAGCGGTGGAGGGCGGGTACTGGAGATTGGAGGTGGGGGATGGTGGTTGGGAGCTGGAGGTGGCAGCGAGCGATAGCGGTGGTGAATGGAGGCGGGTGGTGTGGGCTGTGGTGAACGGTGGCATGCGGTGGTGGGGTTCCGATGGGTGGAGGGAAAGTGCTGTGGTGAGCGGTGGAGGGAAAGGGCTGCGGTGAGCGGTCAGAGTCGGGTACTGGAGATCGGAGGTGGGGATGGTGGTTGGGAGCTGGAGGTGGCAGCGAGCGATAGCGGTGGTGAATGGAGGCGGGTGATGTGGGCTGCGGTGAACGGTGGCATGCGGTGGTGGGGTTCCGATGGGTGGAGGGAAAGTGCTGTGGTGAGCGGTGGAGGGAAAGGGCTGCGGTGAGCGGTCAGAGTCGGGTACTGGAGATCGGAGGTGGGGGATGGTGGTTGGGAGCTGGAGGTGGCAGCGAGCGATAGCGGTGGTGAATGGAGGCGGGTGATGTGGGCTGCGGTGAACGGTGGCATGCGGTGGTGGGGTTCCGATGGGTGGAGGGAAAGTGCTGTGGTGAGCGGTGGAGGAAAGGGCTGCGGTGAGCGGTCAGAGTCGGGTACTGGAGATCGGAGGTGGGGGATGGTGGTTGGGAGCTGGAGGTGGCAGCGAGCGATAGCGGTGGTGAATGGGTGGTGAACGGTGGCATACGGTGGTGGGGTTCCGATGGGTGGAGGGAAAGTGCTGTGGTGAGCGGTGGAGGGAAAGGGCTGCGGTGAGCGGTCAGAGTCGGGTACTGGAGATCGGAGGTGGGGGGATGGTGGTTGGGAGCTGGAGGTGGCAGCGAGCGATAGCGGTGGTGAATGGAGGCGGGTGATGTGTGGGCTGCGGTGAACGGTGGCAGTGGTGGCGGTGGGGGAAAGGGGCGGTGCGGTCAGAGTCGGGTACTGGAGATGGAGGTGGGGGATGGTGGTTGGGAGCTGGAGGTGGCAGCGAGCGATAGCGGTGGTGAATGGAGGCGGGTGATGTGTGGGCTGCGGTGAACGGTGGCATGCGGTGGTGGGGTTCCGATGGGTGGAGGGAAAGTGCTGTGGTGAGCGGTGGAGGGAAAGGGCTGCGGTGAGCGGTCAGAGTCGGGGGGTGAACGGGGCATCGGTGGTGGGGTTCCGATGGGTGGAGGGAAAGTGCTGTGGTGAGCGGTGGAGGGAAAGGGCTGCGGTGAGCGGTCAGAGTCGGGTACTGGAGATCGGAGGTGGGGGATGGTGGTTGGGAGCTGGAGGTGGCAGCGAGCGATAGCGGTGGTGAATGGAGGCGGGTGATGTGTGGCTGTGGTGAACGGTGGCATACGGTGGTGGGGTTCCGATGGGTGGAGGGAAAGTGCTGTGGTGAGCGGTTGAGGGAAAGGGCTGCGGTGAGCGGTCAGAGTCGGGTACTGGAGATCGGAGGGGGGGATGGTGGTTAGGAGCTGGAGGTGGCAGCGAGCGATAGTGGGTAGCTGCGGATGGCGACCTGACAATGGTGAGCGGAGGTGGCGAGCGGTGGTTGATTGTGGCTGGTGGGTGGGCGGGAGCCAGCGGCGGGCGAAGGGCGGCACCGGGGCGATAGCGTGAGCGGCAGGGCGGCAGGGGCGGGGTCGGTTAGCTGGCTCCCGCGCCCGCCCCCGGCCCCGCCCCCTTCGGATCAATGGCGCGCGCTCGGCCCGCCCGCCCTGGCCCACATTCGAACACAGAGTCCAAATTATGGGCGCGCGCCGTTCACCTGGAACCCGGGCCCCATGTTTCCCTTCCTCCGGCTCTCGTCGCTCAATTTTTAAAAATTTTTTTTTTTAAGTTTTAGGGTCCGCCTCGGGAACACGGACGGGATCGATTGCTTTTATTACTACAGAGATTAGGAATTCAACACACGTATGCTGTATTTGTTGCATATTACGCCGAGATTGAAAAGAACCAACGGAATAGAGCAATTTATATTGTTAACAAATACCACATATAAACAAAAGTTCTCGGGATTTTTTCTGGTTTTAAAAGGACTTTTGGTACGGTAGAATGCATATTATAGAATAGTATGTGGAAGATATGACTTATCATTTGGTAAATACAGAACAGAAATGTTAATGCGATTACGAATACTTCTACCATTCTGCATTACAACCAAATCAAAAAAGTTCAAGTTGCACGTTTAATGGTTTGTCATCAGTTTATTTTCCCTTCACAGCAATAAACGAAAATCTGTATTTCCGAAGATTATATTTGTGCACACTAAAAAACACTCCGCCCGCTGAAACTCATCTTCAACACAAGCAGAGTGACTTACGATAATTGTACGTCCGTTATTAATCAGAAGAAAAAACAAAAACTCGGAAGTCCCGCCGGGTAATGGATTCCGCGAAATTCAGTTTCAAAAACTCGAATCATCGCCGCTGTTTCGTTCTGTTATTCTTATCGCGATGACCACAGAGGTCCTCAAAACAAGCCGGGGGCGGCGATCGTACGCGAGGAGGCAAGCGACGCCCGGGGCTTCGCACGGAGTTATTACTCACCGCCGGGGGCAGCAAAGGGGTGCGACGGCCAGCGGAGGAGGAGGGGCAGGAGGGGGCGGGGCAGGTGCGGCGGCGCTGAGTGGATTAGCGGGGACGGCGTATCGACCCGCCTCTTTCCCTCCCCGCCCGCGGAGATGGGAAGGGCGGGGAGGGCGGGCGGAATTAATGGTAATGGTCTCGGCCGGACTGGACGTCGTCGGCGAGTGGGGAGCGGGGGCGGAGACGCGGGAAGAGGCGGAGGTGGTTGGGGCAGGGGAGGGTAAGGCGGAGCGGGGTGGGTGCGGGGTGAGGCGCAGTCGAGCGGAGAATGGGGGGAGAGGGGCTGGGCTGAGCAGGGACGAGACGGGGTGAAACGTGGCGGTGCACGGCGGACGTGTGGAAGCAGTTGGCGAGCCGGTGCTGGCCGAGTGACGGCGCTGGTGTGCTCCCATGTGTGGGGGCGTATAGGGCGTGCAAGAAACGCGCCGGTCGGAACTAGCCTGTCACATCGAGCCGAGTGTCAATTGCTCTGAAGGGAACCGCAGGCAGTACGAACACCTATGAACACATGATGTCCCGTTTCTTAAATTATGGGAGGCAATTCTCACTTTTTGCATAATTTTTTTTATTTCACGCAATTTCCGAATGAATTAGTCCAAATGAATATTTTTGTGAATCTTCATATTTTTGAATACTTCTTTAAACAGCTGCAAGAAAAAATAAAATACAACACATCTCTCGATAGAGTATTAACTCATGAGGAGTGAAAAAAAAATACGTAGAGCATTCGATTTCATCGTGCCGAATCACCGCATGTGCTGCGTAATAAAGCAAAACGTTTCAACCCTGTCGACGTTGTTCGAAGGAATGTCAGACGATTTCCGCATTACTCAGAAGCGAAACGCGCGTTCAGCCGCTCCTTCCCCGGCAGCGAGTATCAGGTTCCACCCCGACATCTCGAACGACGGCGACGGTTCCGAAGTCCGCCGGCGGCGGCGGGGGCGGAGGGCCCAGTTGCCGCTGCGGGCGCGCAGAGTGGATAGCGCCGCCGACGCCACCTGCCCACCGCCGCACCGCCACACCGCTCCGCTCCACGCCGCGTCGGGCCGGGCCGCGCAACGCCGCTCTCTCGGCAGAGCAATATCGATAAATCCTCATTCCCGACCGGCGGCGGCGGCGGCGGTGGTGGTGGTGGGCGGACGGTAAACACGGCACAGACCCGCCGCGCCCCGCCCCGCCCCGCCCCGCTGCGCTTCCACCGAATTCCGCTGCGGGCGTCGCTCCGCTCGGAGGCCGTGTGCGCGAGGCACGGAGACCTACGGCGCCCCCACGCACACTCACGGAAGGGCGAATGCGCACCACGCACTTCAAATCAAGAGAAACAAAAAACTAACTACAGGAACAAAAGCGAATCTAAAAAAACTGAACATCATTGGATAATTTGTGGGAATTCTGATTCGGTGTTGTTGACGTTCTTATGCAAAGAAGTAAAAAAGGTCATCTTCGTCAACATAGTATTTTTATGCAGATAGCCGGCTTTTGACGGCTTTGCCGTCATCATCAGTCTCGCTGCATTCGGCATAAGGCACAGTCTACCGACGTTTGCCGAAAGCAGCGAGACTGATGATGACGGCAAAGCCGTCGAAAGCCGGCTATCTGCATAAAAATACTATGTTGACGAAGATGACCTCTTTTATTTCTCCGCATCATTGGATAAGCTAACTCCCTTCAAAATCATTTCAAGTAACAGGAAAATGTTGAGAAAATCCAAAACTCCCACTTCATTTCGCTTTAACGAATTTAAAAATATCTTAAAACCCAACGTCTCAATAAAATCAAAATATCCAATCAAAACGAAATCATAAAACAAAGTAATGACACAAATATACTTCAGACGATCCCACAGCGTAAAGGTGCAAGTGCAACGTGGATTTTTTGCGCAATATAAAGCAATGAATGGATATTAAACGGGATCTTTATAAATAGGTTCAAATGGGAGGAGGAATTGGCGTGTCAATGGATAGTTTTTTTTAAAAAAGAAATCTCAAATTTAAAGAGATTTTAAAAATTGAGAAATTTTCAGACCAAATGAAATCGAGCCAAGTAGGTTAATTGAAAGCGTGCTAGTTGTAAGTTCTAAAACTAGCTCTATCTAGATAAACAAGTATCTCCTCCTTTTTGACGCAAAAACGTAGCAGTACAGCAGCACGCGCTCAAGTTTGAATGTTCCTAAGCCAACATAGTGGTATTGGAAGTGGCAGTGTTGATGACGCAGGTAGTAGAGAATTTAAAAAAAAATTGCGCTCGTAGCTGTTTCTTTCTGGGACGCATCTCAGATCTCCCACTCGCCGTCGCTGTCCCAACGGGAATCTGAACTTGGGAGCTAGGCGCGACACGTCGGACATGGGGACGCACTTCTGTTACGGTGTGGTGCAGAGTAGAGGCTGTTCTCATGAGGTGAACGCAGTTTTGCGGGATTCGCGCAAGTACTTTCCGCGAGTAAAACAATTGAATGATGAAATCATGCAAGGAAGAGTGAATTCCTTGAAACCGGTATTGGTAGTATTACATGGAAAAGTCGTCTTCCATTTTACGACAAGAACGTAATAGAATATTCCCAATGACCTTTTCTAAAATTCTGTCCTATATTACTGAATGTGTCATATATGATGTGATATTTATGGGCTACATTGCTGGGAGTTGCGAAATGATGTCAGGTTAAAATTAAAAAGCACTCTCTTGAAAGTCTGGTAGAATATTAAGATTTAAGAATAATTAGGGAATGAAACAATTTCTTAAGACCAAACTTAGACTCAGTGAAGATGATTACAATACCCATTACGATAAGTGTCCATCGCACTAGCATAAAATACAATATTATTATTATTATTATTATTATTATTATTATTATTATTTAGCCTTCTATTTACACTAAAGAAATTAAGAAAATTATCTTTATGCACTACGAACAACTTAACGCAGTCGGAAAAATTAATAATCCACATGATAAAGCCCTCACGGTATTAAAGAGAACGTGTGAACTTGAAAACAATAACGAACACAAAAACCTGCATGGCTTCGTATCCATTTCGACACATTAGACACTAACTAAACACTTCAAAGGGAAACAGAAACAAATAATTCAACTCGATCTGATTTTCCAACATGCCCTTAATGATACCAAAAACAGAAGAAAAAAAACTTATTTCAAATTTATTTCAATACAAGACCAGAATCCATTACTGAAGAAATACAAATTGAAAACGAGCAACCCCCGGTATAGAAAACCTGCTCATTAGATAACTGACACAGTACGTTGAGAGTGACTCACCAACGACGGCGAATCTACCCCTCGCCGGCGCCCGCCGGCGCCAACGCAGGGCTGGGCTTGGACGCAACTGTACCCGCTGGCGTTGTACCGGCCGGCACTGTACCGCCCGAGTGGAATTCGATCCTGCCCCAGCCTCGTTTTCCCTCCTTTTTTCATTACTCCGCGGGCCCCGCCGCCGACGCCGCCCCCGCCTCCTCGAGGCCGCTCCCCCGTCTAAATTCCGGGCCGGCAAGCGCTGTCAGGCTCCGCGCCCGCCTCCCCGCCCCCGGCTGCGCCATTGTTTGGATTGCCTTTTTTGCCTTCGCCCCGTCCTCCCGCCGCCGACGCCGCGCCGGAGCGAGCGAGCACAGCCCCCAGACGCTGCGCCGACACACAGACTTTCAAAGGGGCGGGCGGCGGGGGCGTGGCGGGGAAGGAGCCAACGGTGGTGGTGAAGCAGCGTCGGACAGTAGCCAGCGTCGGGGGATGGTGGATGGCTGTTGGGTTGGGGGTAGAAGAGTGCTAAGGCGATTGTGGCGTGAAGACGGGGACGTAGGCGAAATACGCATGAGGGGTGAATAAGGCGGGGTTGATGGTGTCGGGGGGGGGGGGGGGGGGATGCAGGTGTCGGGGACGAATGAGGTGGGAAGGCGGTGGCGGGGGCTAAACGATGGGTAAGTAAGTGGCAAGAATGGACGTGGCGGTGATAGAGGTTACTGATACGGATATGGCAAGGGCAGCGGTTACGGGGAGGTTGGTAGCGAGGAGGGAGTGGTGGGTAGGGAGTGGTAGGGCCGGGAAAGAAGGAAGCAGAACGTTGCAGCGTGAGCAGAGATGGAAGAGGAGAAGGCAGCAGGGCCAAGGCAACGTGGGGATCGCGGTCGGGGTGGGGGGGCAACGAGGTGCCGGGTGGGTGGCCGGGGGAAGGCCGGTGGGGCGGCGGCGGGGGGTGGTGGTGGTGGGGCGGTGGCGGTGGTGGCGGTGTGGGTGGGGGCTAGGTCTGTGTCGTTTGGAACCGAGAGAGGATGAAATGGAACATCGCAAGGAAATAGGACGAGCGGTGGTGAGTGAGAATACACAAGATTAAAAGCGGGACGGAGCTGAAAGGGATAGAAACTGCGAGAAAAATACAGATGAGGAATAAATAAACTGAAATACAGACGCTAGACTTGAGAAAAATTAACGAATACAAGGAAGAAATAAAGGATATGATAATGGGTTGACAATTTCGAATAATATTTGCAGTCTGGAAGGACGTATTCCTCATACGGTCGGAAGATACTCAAAAAACAATGAGAATGTCCGTGTGTACTCCCTTAAAATGTATTATTCCATTTAAGAGACACTTAATTTGCGTACTAGAATTGTGTGATTAACCGTATCGTATTAATCCGCTATTTTAACAACTTATTTATTATTATACTTTCTGTCGCGGTACGAACACTCACAACCGACTCCACGTTCCGTGGTGGCATCGCAGCTCGGAACGGAAAACCAGAAGAACGGCGGGGACCTGGCCGACAGCGCAACGACGCGTTCCATGTCATTACCGGCGTTTCCCGATAGATGGCAGCGCCGTCGCCGCACCCGACACGCGCCGCGCACTCGCTCTAATTTGATTTCTTACCCCAGACGCGCTTTTGTTTTTCGTCCTCGCTGTGTGCACGACTTTGTATCGGACGAGTTCCATGTCTGCGCCTGTCCTACAACGTCGCGGATAATGGTTCTCTCATTCTTACAATGAGACACGTTCTCACTGAGGCAGATAATGCAACCGGACACCCGATCAGCATGGTGCCATGTCCAAAAGCCAGTGGCTAAGCAGTAACAGCGGGGTAGTGAGGCTGTACAAAGCAAACCTCTTGTCTTGCGTTGAAAACCTGGAGGAATGAACCAACTAAACGAGTGTTACACGCGTGCAATTGGCCCTTGAGGAAATGTATCGCAGAGATCGATGGTCTTTCTATGTACTCGAGTCATTTGATACTGTCAATTGTTTCCATGTGTTGCCGTGCTATTCTGCTGACATACTTCGTCGCCACCGATCGCCTCTGAGTATTGAGATTTTTTACATTCAGAACGACAATGACAAGGGGCAATCGACTTCACTTCCGAAGAAAGGAGTACAGTAAAATATTTCGCCTTAATGAAACACGTCTTCCATAGCATTCCAAACTGCGATCTCAGAAATAACAGTCTGATATGCTAACAAGTTACACCAACAGAGTCACTTAAACTTTCCAAACACATATGTTTCTTTTCACATACTGTAAATACATGATGCACAAACGTCATTTGAATGCATTTGTAAAACATGCACAAATGGGTAATTTATAATCGATGGAAATAACACAAAACCTTTCTTCCTCCTAAAACATTACTTTCCTTTTATGTTTACACAAGCTTTCAAAACATTAGAATTAATGATGATAAAAGCTGATAATTGAAAATGAGTTTTAAATATGCGATTAGACAAAAACATTATTTCCCGATATTTACGTATTTGTATTTTCACTTGTGAAGAAAAATTGTCTTTTTGTTTTTTGCAACAGATGAATTAAACGCTAATTATTAGAAATAAACAGACTCCTAAAAAGTATTAAAGTCCAATTTTTCTCGTGCAGGTTTCAAAGATATTTGAATTTATCTACCTCTTCCGCAGTAAGTATACATTTACTTCTCTTGTACTCAGCGCCGACGAATGAATAAATCGTATATAAAGCTTTGGAGACAGGCAGAAAATGAGATTCCGCTGCCAAATTGAGGGAATACAGCATCAAAATGCAGTCCCACTTCCTCGTAAGTCTGCGCGGAGGCGAAAGATGCCAAATACTTGGCGTGTTTGCTCAGCAGAAGTAACTTTATGGGCGAGCACACACGCGCAGCGGGGTTAGTGGGGCGGGCAGCGACGGGGCATCGGATATGCGGTGCGAAGCGGGCGGGCCCGGGGGGAGCGCGAGGGGGGGTGGGCAGGAGGACGAGTGTCGGCGAAGAGCGAAATGACGGAAGCAAAGATGGGAAGTGGTGAGAAAGCAGTAGTGGGGAAAAGAGATGCGCTGGGGAGAGGACTGGAGGCACTCCTGTGGTGGGGCAGGGTGACGATGTCGGCGAGAGCAAATGGGAAGCAAGGTGGGGGGGGAAAAGGGGGGGAAAAAAGGGAAAGGGGAGGGGGAGGGGGAGAGGGGAACAGGTGGGGAGAGCGGTTGCCGGCCTCTTGGGAGGCGGCGAGTGACGGGGAGCGACGGCGAAGCGCAAATCTGGGAAGTGAGAGCGTGGGCGTAGATCGGGGGGCAGCGGTGGCAGGGAAAGAACCAGGCTTGGTGGTGGAGAGGCTTGCACCGTAGGCGCGGAGTGACGCCAAGGGAGCGAAAACGTTGTGAGTGGGAGCGAGGGCACGAAGGAGGCCGGCCGGGGTAGAGCTGGTGAGGAGAGAGGCGCGGTGGGGGTGGCGGGGATCTGGTCCATAGAAAAGGGCGGGGCGAGGCGGTCCCGTGATGCGATTCAGCGCCGAGGGGAGCGGGCCGGCCGCCGTGGCTGGGCGGGGCGGCGTCTGTCTCCTTTATTTCCATACCGGACCTCGGCGTTGCTCCCCTGCCGTCCGGGGGAGCTGCGATATTTCCGCCTCCTTCCCTCTTCCCGGGCCGGGGGACCGCGCCCCCTCCGCCTCCAGATCGCATTTCAAATCCCCTCTCGCCGGGCTCAAGTCGTCCTGGGGACGGGCCGCGCCGGAGCGAGCCCGCCGACGAAGCGACGGCGTCGGGAGAAAAGGCGAGGACGCCGGGGCGGGGAGATGCGGGCGGGGAGATGCGGGCGGGGAGATGCGGGCGGGGGATGCGGGCGGGGATGCGGGGATGCGGGCGGGGGGGGGGGGGGGGGAGATGCGGGCTGGGTGATGCGGGCGGGGAGATGCGGGCGGGGAGATGCGGGCTGGGTGATGCGGGCGGGGTGATGCGGGCTGGGTGATGCGGGCTGGGTGATGCGGGCTGGGTGATGCGGGCTGGGTGATGCGGGCGGGGGATGCGGGCGGGGTGATGCGGGCGGGGTGATGCGGGCTGGGTGATGCGGACGGGGCAATGCGGGTGGGAGTCGGAATCGAGAAATGGTTGGCGGGAAGCAATGGAATTCTAAGGGGAAACGGCGGAATGGCAGAGGAGACAGGTGTTGTTACAGGGTTCTGGAGATGGTGGAGACTTGGAATGAGTCAACGAAAAGACGGCTAGTTATGTCGGGGTTGGAGTGCCTTCACTGATATACACATAAGTGGGAAGAAGAAATGAAAGGATGGAGTGGTCAAGAAATGTGGAGAGTACTGGAACAACGTTGAATTTGAAACTGGTTAACGCAATTTGGAACTGCAGTTAGAAAGAGCAGATGCACATGGAACATGGAAAATTATAAATGGGTTGGTCATGGAGTAATGACATTTTTCATGGGAGGTAGGATAAAACGCGATTAGGTTGGCGACATGGGTTCGCAAAAATTGAAACAGCTGGAGGCACCGGAAGAAATCACGGGAACTTTTCAGTGGTTCGAGAGACCAGTTGTGGCTAGAACTACGGCAGAGTTGCATGGGATGTGGTGGAGATGCCAATATCTGTAAGCAAATCCTGTGACGCGTCGTTCGATAGCAATGATGCAGCTATAAATAAATATAACACTTCTGAAGATACGGTTTTCGATATAGGTGCGCAGAGCAGAATCGATGCTTACATAGTGAATTTCAAATATCGATATTTCCAATAACGATCAGAAGAAACATCAGTGAAAATAAATGAAGGAAAATGTTTTTCTTTGCATTTCTATAATACGAAAAAGAACTTGATTCCATATTTCCTTGTAATTAATGATCGACACAATTATGAAAAATGAAGATTACCTTCGCCTCAAACAATTTTAATCGAATTAATTATATAAACATTCAATGTACCTTATTTTCAATTTATTATGTCAGAAATGTATGTCTTTCGTATCGATACAAATTCTGCTGCAGATTTTAGCGGCTATGTCGCGATATAACGCTCTTCACTCACGATATCAATGCTGACTACAGAAAAGAAAAGGATCGATACTTCAGCTATCGCAAGTACCTCACCACTTCCGCTGCAGAGTAGGAGTGACGAAGGAATCACACGATGTCCGTCGGCACGAAGGGAAGTTCGTAGAATAGACCGTGGAGTTCGACGTGGGAGGGGAGGGGGGGTGTGGCCGCTACGTCGGACGCCCAGGTAATCCGCCTCCACCCTCTTCCCCCCCTCCTCCGCTTCCGGTAATCCCCGACCCGCTACCCTCGACGCTCATTTAAAACAAACACTTCATAAATCAGGGTCCCCGGTCGGTCTTATCCCCGAACCGCCATGTTTCAGTTTTAGAGTCGCTTTTTCCCCGGGACCCGCGCCGCGGCCTGTGCAAATTCTGCGCGCGAGGCGAAGGGGAGGGGGAGGGGGTACGGCCGGAAAATAATCCTGAGGGGATATTGCGAGGACTGGACATATCGGGTAAATATTGAGTGCGGACCTGCCCCACGCCATGGAGGTAGAGGGGATTGGGGGATTACCTCGTCCCCACTTGTTCACTGTCGCCCGGAGTGAAGAAAGAGACCTGCCTCTGGTTGCATCTATCCGTTGCCTCTTTCTCTGTTTTTAAAAAAAAATAGTGGGGGGATAGGTAATATTTACTCTGTTAGTCGTAAACTTCGGAGATTTTTACACGATGTAGATTGTACTACGTAGTTGGAAAAGAGAACTGGTGACAGGTAGGTCAAACCGTGGATTCTACAGTATGTATGACATTCGCTAAAAATACGAGCAACCAAGCTTTGCAACTCATGCCTGCGAATAACATGACTAATAACAAGACATCGAATTTGAATAGCATAAAAATGTGTTTTATAATATGAATTAATACACTTGAACATCAGCTTCGAGGAACAAATAGGGCTGTCCGATCCTTGACGTACTTTTACGACATAAACATATAAATTATGCCTAAAAAGCAGTATTTGCTTTGAAACAATGACACTTTCCTGTTTCACGTAATCCTGTAGTTTCTCACTAATTTGAATAGAACCGATGATAATCATCATCATCATCACGCAGACAAACCGTGACGATGTGACGATGTGTATTCTGTGACGATGATAATCATCACAGAATCACGCAGACAAGCCCTTTTAAAATGTTTTTATCATTGTGTGAAAAAGACAGCATTGTAAACTAGATAAGTTTTACCCATCTCTCAAGATTATTTAAATGTTCATTAGCGCCCATAGAAAAATCACACAAACACGACGTTTCACTCCCTAACTTCAACGCCCTTCACAATAATCTTCATCCTCTCGCGATTCAACCTTCCCCTAACGCATTTCAAGGAGCTTGGCACGTACTAAAAGGGGGACGTCATTGCGACATAACTTGCAATTCTCCCCCGGAGCATGCGGGAAACTTCTGCAGCTTAGGTACAAGCCGAGTTTATTGTACGAGCTCAACAAACATAAGAAACCACTATGATGGCAAATAAGAGACGTTCACGACATGAATTCCGTATTTGTTTATTTCTTTTATGAAAACCAAAATAGGAATTATTCAGAAGATAATGAAATCTCTGTATAATATTCCTGAGTAAAACGTTTTTGTTCTGGAAACATACGGAAGAATTGATAACTTATTTCGAATATTGACTCGCTCTTGTAACAGTCTTAAATTATTGAATAATAGTAAAGAAAAATGCGAACCAAAAATGAACTAAGGACGAAATAGGAATATTCGTCACAAATCTTTAAGTCTCCACTATAAAAAAATCATCTAATGCATCTTACATTTGATTTGACACGTAGAAACCTATCCATGAAACTTGAAACAACGAACAAGCCAGACCGAATTATTCTACAAAAATACTTCGATTCCGTTCATGTTTCTCAATAACCATACAAATTTTCATCTATCGCATTTTAGATCACCGCGACGCCATCGAGAAACCGTACGTCTCCGAAGCCCTAAACATAAAATACTCTTCAATCCTCATCGTTACGCAATTGAAAACTGTCATATTTCGGACTAACGCATCCCGCTATTTGTTAGCGTCTTTGTAACTTGACATTCACGAACAGCAATTAATCGAAGCCCTGCATCTGATGAACTCTTTCTTCTAAACAACCCATTATTACATATTTCAAGGTTTTTAGACGTTTAGCGGATCCAAATTTGTACTTAACTAATCCACCATCTACCTAAAATAAACTATTTCCAGCTATCCAAAACGACTATTCTCCAGGCAAGAAACCGAATTCTGCTGCACAAACATTCTTTAAAAAAGGTCCAGATTACCATCCAACGCATCCCAAAAGTTATCTGCGCCATCTGACAAGCAACCGCCCAGAACCATTCGCGAAACTGCAATCAACCGAAGCCCCATATGGCCCGTGCGTTTTCTCTCGCGAAATTAGGCAGCGGGTCTCGTCACTCTGCTCAACCCTTCGCGCACCCCGCCGCCGCCACCACCACCGCCTCCGCCGCCGCTCCTCCGCCGACTGCTCGTGCAAGTTACCAAGTCGCAGCGCGCGAGGAGTGGGGAGGGGAGGAGTGTGGGGGATGGGGGACGGCGCTCCACCATGCTGTAATTACGAGCGGGCCGGAAATTAAAGCCCGACGCCTGGGCGCATAACTGCCTCAATAATCTGCGCCGCCTCCGCTCCGCCCCCTCCACCCCCGGTCCCTCCTGTAGGGGGAGAAACGCACCAACCTCCCTCTAGGGGAAACGGAGGCTTGCGCCATCTCCGCGGTGTTCCGGCGGGGATGGGAATTGTGCCACCCGCGCGAATCTCCTTGCCCTCTTCAGGGAAACGCCCTCCACCCCCCGATCCCTCCTGCAGTGGGAGAAACGGACCAACCCCCCTCTCAGGGAAACGGAGGCTCGCACCATCTCCGCGGTGTTCCGGTGGGGTTGGGAATTGTGCCACCCGCGCGAATTTCCTCGCCCACTTCGGGGAAACGGGTACGCCGCCTCTCCCACACACCACCCGCACCGACGTCCCCGTCGGGGGAGGCACGAAAAGCCTCCCTTCTCCTCGGCCCTGTTCCGAGAGGAGCGGCACCCTCTTAAGGGAAAGGGAGGCCCGCGCCATCTTCGCCGGGAAAGAAACGTGCTTTCCCTTAACACGCCTTCTCAAGAAGAGGGGCGTGGCGCCTCCAATCCCACTCTCCTCCACCGCGGCCGGAAAGGAAACTTCCAGCCCTGCAGTCCTCCCGCTACCTCGCCCCCTCACGCCAAGTCCTTCCCATATGTCTGCACTTGCTTCGTGGTCGTCTCCGCTGCGAAAGGCACCTCTTACCGTCTCCGCTCCGCCCACGCGGATCCCGTAGAGTGAGGGACACAACGCCTGACACAACGTCTACCTCGCCGATGTCCCCGCTCCGCTAGAAGTTGCGCACTTTTGGAGGAAGACCGAGTCTTGCGCCTAGCCTACCCCTGCACAAGAAACGCCCCACCGACCAACCCCCATCTTTAGGGAATGGGATACACCGCCTTCACTCCCACACCCCGCCGCCCCCGCGGCTGCAACGCCTCCCTCGCCGTCGGCCCCGCTCGGCGAGGAGCGGGCCCCTTTTCAGAGAAACGGGAGGCCCGCACCGCCCACGCTGGGAAAGGAACGTGTCGTCCCCCAACACGCCTTCTGAAGAAAGAGAGGTATCCCGCCTCCACTCTCACACTCCTGTACCCTCACCGGAATGGAAACTTCCCGCCCTGCAGTTCTGCCGCTTCCCCGCCCCGTCTTCAGGGAAACGGTTACGCCGCCTCACTCCCAGATACTTTCACTCGCGCCATCGACGAATCCGCTCGGCCCACGCGGATATCATAGGGGGAGGGACACGCCTGACACAAAGTCTACCACGCCGATGTCCCCGCTCCGCTAGAAACTGCGCGCTTTTTGAGGAAAATGGAGTCTTGCCCTAGCTCCCGCTGCACAAGAAAGGCGACACCCAGCGACCACCACCGCCCATCTATAGGGAAAGGGGTGCAACGTCTGTACTACCACATAGAGCCACCCTCGCCATCCCCACCACTTCCGCCTCGCCCTCGCCCTAGACACGCCTTGCTCGCCGACGTCTCCGCGAGAAGCAACCCTCTCTTTAGGGAAATGGAGGACCGTGTCGCGTTCACCCCGACACACACGTGCCATCCTGCCAATGTTCTTAAAGGGAAAGGGGGCAAATGCCATCTCCATTTCCAAACTTTTGCACCCCTACCTGAATGGAAAACACCACACAGTAGTCCCCCCTGTTCCGCGATTCACCGCACCAATTTGCGAGAGATGGTCGCGCCGATCCCGTTACGGTTACATCCAAAGGAGTATTCACATTATGGATACTCACGTTTTACATTAGAAGAAAAGAAAATTAAAACTTTTTGTCATGGTTTCGAAAACGTGTTTGACAGTCGATTTGAAATTGTTTCCAGAACTACATGCGACTGTGTATTTCTACCGCTGGTCTAGTCCTCTTCTACAGCCATTCGACAGCTCTCGACCAATTTTCCCTCCCCATCTCCGAAAACTGCCCTTCGAGAGGATATGCGCTGTCCTTGTTGTACCACACCCTACGTACTACAACACTGCCACCCCCGTTTGGGATAGTGGTCGTCGTCGTTCCTTCACAAAGCGCTTCTCCGCCACCTGAAGGGGAGAACGATGGTCATCGTCATCTTCACCCTTCAGAAGGTGGCACCACTGGTGGTAGATGGAAGCCACGATATGGGAAAGTGTTAAGGGCCTTCGTAATGGAAAGGGAGAATATTGTGAAGTGTTGAAAAGAAGCGAAAAAGAAAGTCGTTAAAAAATAGCGAAAATAACCAAATATTGTATCCGCTCGGAAAGGGAAAGAAAAAAGGGAAATAATATACTTTACTGTAGAAAATTTCGTAGTGAGAAAATAAGATACGAAACAGAAATAATGAAAATTATAAAGTAAGTGATGAACGAAAAGAGACACAATAAAGTACACAAGATAATAAGATCAGGCAAGATTATGATATTGATAACACATATATTTTATGCTCAAGTAAGTGCACGAATGCAAGATAAAGAGCAAAATTAAAAAAAAAATTAAAAGAATTAAAACATCACAAGGGGAAATTAAAAAAAAGTGTTACCGAAGGAATAATTTAATAACTCATAATGCAAGGTACAACGGTGAGAAAGAATATGATGGGGATAGGAAAACACAAGTTCATGGATGGAAGGAAGAATGAAGAAGTGCAAATTGGCAGTCGGGCGCGGATCAGGAAGTGGGAGGGTCGGACAGGGGCGGGTCGCAGATTGGAGGGATGGAGTGTGGTGGGACGGCGAGTGGCGGGGTGACGAAACGGCGAAAGACAGGTCAGCGTGTGGCGGGCGGCGAGTGGCGGGACGGCGAGTGGCGGGACGGCGAGTGGCGGGACGGCGAGTGGCGGGACGGCGAGTGGCGGGACGGCGAGTGGCGGGACGGCGAAAGGGGGAAGGGGGGAATGGGTGGGGGGGTTTTGGGGGGGGGAGTTGGGGCGGGGACGTCAGGGGCCGGCCGGACGTCGACGTCGTTGTGTCATGGGCGAAGGGGCCACGCCACACCGCGCCGCCCCGGCACTTGTTTGGGCGAGCAAGATATTACAGCAAGCCCCGCCCAGCCCCGTTTCATTAGCCCAAACGTCGCTAACACGTCGAATGAAAATTAAATCAACTATCTGACTTGCTAACCACTTTCTTCGAGGGAGTTGGAAAGACGCTGTTTCGAGGAAGGTGTCTTTTTCAACGGGCAGAGGCGGAAGTAATGATTTCGTTGCTTTCACGCTCACGAGAAACGTCGCTCATTTGGAGTTCGCAAACCGACCGAGAGAAGTAAAAGACGGTGGGAGAAGTCTTACTCATTCATGTTTTCATCAATATACACCATGTGACAACCAAATTTACTTGTGATGTTATAAACAAAATAGAACTTAACTGTGCTGATGGTCGCATTCTCATCAAAATGTAACATTGGGATGAAAAATTTACATTTCTTTGCCAAGGGTGGAATATACCCTTTGCCAACATCTTCACAATTACACCACTTGAGACAACGAACATTACATTTACAATGAAAGATAAACCTCACTACGAGCAGCGGGCGGACGAATTTACTTCAATACCCTACATGGGACCACCAACTATACTTTGCGTGGGAAGGCAGAGACAAAGAACGGAAGAAAACCTAGCAACGAGCAAGTTATACCAAAACATATCACATATTTATGCCAAAACACATATGATAAACAAATTTACGCAGGAATAAATGACGCAAAATACAAGATGCGGCAGTGTTTCCATCAAAATACCACATGGAACAGTGAACTTAACTTTACGAGTCAGAAACAAAATAGAACTTGGCTACAACGGCGGGTCCGCATATTCATCTAAATGAATCACGGGGAAAGTAACCTTGATTTCCTTGGCAAGGAGAGAGTAAAAAACAACATATTCGTTTCTAACACGAAAAACATGTGAAAATTGCATTTTCAAATATTTTTAAAGAAATTTTTCATAAGTAATATCTCTATGAAAATCCACTTGACCACGACCTTCGAGCTGTCGCATTTTCAACACATACATAAGGCAGCAAACTTTCCTTTTCCAGGCACGAGAAATAGCACAAAAAAAAATCGCCAAAACACCACACGGGACAGCTAACTTTACTTCACCTCGACTGAAAGAGAAAGACCTCTCCACGAACAGCGGGCGGTCGCACTTTGTTCAAGCTTGGCGCGAGGGTGGCGGGAGGCGGGGGCCGTCTTCGGTAAAAGAATCATCTAGGCGGCGGGGGCGGGATGGGGGCGGGGGCGGCACCGCCGCGGGCCGCCCCCGCTCGGCAGCAATCGGTCGGAACGGCGTCGGCCGCATACAGAGCAGTCGCCCGCGCGCCCTGCATAAGAACGCACCCGCTCCCAGGCCTCCGCCTCCGCCGGCGGCGAAAGGTGTAACGGAGCGTGACGCCGCCCCAGCCCCGCCTGCGAGCGCGACCTCTGCATAGTTACATTACGAGAATGCTGAAATTGAACTGTAGCTCTACTAGCCTTCACATACACGTAGATCGGAATAAATTCTACAGAGGAGTTCAAGTTGATTCGTTTTACTATTGAAGATGTTTTCGGAAAGTTTATATAACAAAGTTACGTGGCATAGTTATACATGGCTCCTCACGGACCGGTGTTGGGTAGATACGCGAAATATTTCCGCCACCGGCGAAAAGTGTAACGAAGCGTGATGCCGCCTGCCTGCGTGACCTCTGCATAGTTACATTAGTTACATTACAAGAATGCTGAAATTGATCTGTGACTGTATTAACCTTCACATACGGGTAGATCGGAATAAATTCTATAAAGGAGTTGAAGCTGATTCTTATTATTAATGAAGCTGTTTTCGGAAAGTTTATGTACCGAAGTTACACCTGACTCCTTGCGGACCGGTGTTGGGTAGATATGCGAAATCTTTCTGACTGCAACATGAGAACAGGACCTGCCGAACACTAGTGCACGAAGATTTGCCTAACAAGCAAGGGGGAAAAAAATCACAAATAAAACTTTATTTGTAATTTCCCACATGTTCATTAGAAAACGTGGCAGGAATCGTCAGGAATGGTGACCTAAGAGAACTGGCTACTCTACGAAAGTCAAATTTCTGTTAATTCATCGCGGTACCTCGCGTTCCATTTTTAATTTTGGGAAAACGTGCAATGACATTTCACTGATCCTCAATTCTAAGAATTTAAGTCAATATTGGTACTTCAAAGGCATATGACCACACCTTTCATCGTTTTTAGGAATCATCACCAACCAATATTGAAAGCAGCAATACTTTGAGGTTTGATAATATAGACTATCGATAGTTTGCGAAGTTGGTATCGAAGCCAGATTTAAAATAGCACAGAGGAAATGTTATGCCTTTTAGTTTCACATTCAAACAGTTCTTTTAACAATTCGATATATTAGAAATCGATATCATGAAAAATACCGATACGCCGATATAGATGCTTACCTAAAACACAGTAAATTGCTTGCCGTTTTGCGAATTTTAAGTGTGATGTGCTTAGAAAACATACTGAGTAATAAGAATCTATATTAATCTGATAATACTCGAACGTAATCTTGGCTCCAAAACGCAATGTACACGAAAGGGTTGTTTTAATTTTGAGCTGAAAACAAATGCAGTAGATACCGGTTATAGTGAAATCCCATGGTTATAGTGAACCTGTCACTGGTCCATTTTACTTACATTACAAATAAGCATAAGACGATTCAGATATAATGAACACTGAACGTCTGCTATAGTGAACGTACGAAATACGTCCTGGAAATTAATTCCTTCCTGTAAAAACAATATACCACAACCATCAACTTGGAAAAAATAACGTCATAATCGAAGAAGTTTCCCTTGAGAGGTATGTAGCAGACCCGGAATGTTTCACTCGACGATCAGTTTCATTAGCCGCTTGCGCGATGCTGCTAAAAGATCTCGTATGTTATTAGGTGAGTAAAAGGGCCTTCGGAGGGTGGGACGGTGTTCCAAAAGTGCATGACGCATGTCTGCATGTCAAGTCTGCATTACGATACTTAAAGAGACGGTGGACAATGCAGAATCAAATATGGAAAGAGAACAAACTCTGGAGAAGGATCTAGAAAAAATTGTTAAGAAAAATGTAAGAAGCAAAAAATTGAATTTTTAAGTGTAAATGAAAATAATGAAATTCAGTTGGTGCTGTTAATGTATTTTGCTGTATCTCTAAATTAATAAAATTAATCGTTGGGGAGAAATTCTATTTAATTTTGACATTATCGGATATAGTGAACCAAAAATATTAGTACCCAGAAGTTCACTATAACCGGAGTCAACAGTGATTGATTGAGATTTCGGACGCGTCAACTACTATGGTCATTAGTACCGTGAGTGTTGTGCGTGTTTCCTTGCTCGGAAGGTGGTGGTGGTGGTCTTCCCCCGCTGAATGGCCAGATCCGGCGCCGACCTGCCGTCGGCTATCGGTGTTTCCCCAACCAGATAGCACTCACCAGCGGGGCACCGTCCCAGTCGGGACAAATTCGAAGTCCCCGATCGGTCTCCCGGCATGAATGGTGTGTAATACATGTAAGTATGTGTAAAGGGGTAAGGATAGGACAAGGAAGAGGAAGGAACGATCGCGCGCGCATCGTGACCCGTTTGTTAAGGAACTGCTCCGGCAGTCGCCTGGTGTTGATCGGAGAAACCACGGAAAACTACCGATCAGAGCAGTCAGCCGCTAGAAGTCTACTCAGGCAGCGACTGAACTCGACCTAGCAGAAAAGCTAGCATTGTAAATCCTACCACCGTCGAGAGCGCAGTCAACTGTATACTCTCACTATTTGCAATTCGGCAGAACATCGCTGAATAAATACTCACAGCTCTTAACACATCAAAATTCAACAATTCCAGCACAGAAAACGAAGCATTATTCTCCTTAAACCCTATTCCCCACGTCATTTCGAGGCAGAGACGCGACTTCAGCGCTCCGCAGGTTCGTCACTGCTTCAGAGCTGCTCCAAAAACAGCGCCAGCGCACGCGTGCCGCTGTCGTGGCGTGCTGCGTGTCAGGCCCGCGCGGCATCACCCGCGTCACGCTGTCGCTCCCCTCCGCCCTCCGCGGGACAGGCGTCACTTCCGGCCCCACAATGCGCCGCCTCACCCGCCTCATTTAAAACACATTTTCGCGCAGAAACAGTTCTTAATGTCCCTCATTAGGCTGCATCGCGGGGAAGACGGCGGACGCAGGGGAGGGCGGAGAACACGGGGTGAAGAGGACGGCGGACGACGGAGTTGACGACGGGGTACGAGGACGCACTCGCGACTTCCCAAACTCACGCCCCCCCCCCGCAAGGGAGACGGAGGGGGCGGGGGAGAGGGCGTTCTTTTCTGAAAATTCAGAGCGCGCGCGCGCGCCACCGCCAAGGAGGGTGTGGGGCGGGGGCGGGGCGGGCGAAGAACAAGTGCTAATGACTTGAGAGAGGGCGCCCCGCGGAGGGGGGCGGGCACGAAGGCGGCGGCGTCGAGACCATTAAAAGGAGCAGCCGCCCCGCCCCGCCCCCTTTGTGTCTCCACCTCGTCGCGATGACGCGCCGATGTGGAGCTTCGCGTCGCCTCGTTGGCCGGTGCGGGAGCGGGGAGGGTGGGTGGCGTGGAAGAGGACGGGAGGGTGCGAGACAAGGCGGGGACGGGGACATTGACTACGGGAAGGGTAAGGCCAGGGCCGGCAGCGGGGACGGAGCGGTGGCAGGGATGGGTTCGTGACAGGCGGCGAGGAGGATGGTTGCGAAAACGGACAACGGATGACGAAGTGACGTTATAGAGAACGGAACGGTGCAGGCGACAGGCCGGGACGGAAGGTGGAAGGAACGGGTGGCTGGGAGGCAGAGGAAACAGGCTGGTGGCGGGGACGGAGGGGGGGAGGTGGATGAGAGGGAGGTGGGCGTTGGCGGGGACATCGGCTCCGTCGGCTTTAGAGAAGCGGGTGGGCGGGGGCGGGGGGGGGCGGGGGCGGGGTCGCGGAGAGGGCGTGGCAACGGCGGCCTCCCCCGCGGGTGTTATCTGCTTTAGTCTGAGCTGCTCGGGAGGCGCTTACGCGCTTGCGAACATTGTTTTCGGCCGCCTCGACGAGTGGCTGCGCTGCCGAGGACGTCTTTCATGTTTGAACCGATTAGCGTAAGAGAATCTCCAGAGTTTCACAATGCAGGCGTGCGGTGATGACGTCGAGGAAAACTACACACAATTGAGTTACATCTTGAGTGGGAAATTTAATGGTTTATCAAAATGAAATTAATTTAAACGCGAATGCTGACATACTAACGTTCCGTCGACATCGTTTTCATTGAAACTCTGAGGGAATTAAAAGTCGATCTATAATAAGGGAACATTTCCTAATGGAACTCTGGTTCTTAGCTGATGTGGGATGCGAGTTCAAGTACCAACGACCGACTATCAGCAAGGACTAGTTTATTAAATTCTCAGTGAAAAAATACCACTTGACCAGGTGTGCATTAAATGCACGATATCGGTAAACAAAATACATTAACATGATTGCTGATAAAACAACCGGAGAACCGTAAGAGCATTTACATGTAACTGAAATCCTACCTGCAACTTTTAAGTGAATTACACGTTATACTGGGAAAAGACGCGAATCACCAATCCCAAACGTAACATATACACATTTGCTTCGTTATTACCAGAATCCTAATTAGACATTACTCGATGCATAACATTGATAGTGACGCATGATACATATTCGAGCAGCATCAATTACAAAAAAAAACAGTTTTATAATGCAATTCTAATTTTACAAGCGATGACGTGTTGCACCTGTTACGTATATCCTGGTCGCTAAAGGATCCGAAGACCAAGGTATTCACGCACGTCCAAATATGGTTCACTGAATCCCCAAACCTGTTTCCAACATTTGGAGGAATGCACATCCCGCGTCATAAAAGTACTCCGGCCAAAAAATAAAACTTGCCATAAAAGTAAGCGGAAATGATTTCTTATAAAAAAAGAGGATACAAAACTCCGGTGGCTTTCTAGAGAGCCTTTGAAGACCGACGTATATCGGCGCCCTATAAAGTCGACACTCCCCACAAACAGGTTCTCTGCATTACGCATTTACAACCGCATCTCCGGGTTGAGATAGCGACAGCACCTGTGTCATGGTAGCCGTCGTATAAGCCGAATAAAAAAAATAACACCAGAGCAATGAACCCGGAATATCAAAGACGTCTGAGAAATTACCAAAGAATAAAAAGAGCTCATGAGAAATCTCGACATCCATCGGAAGGAGGATGTAACATATCCCAGAGCTATACAGTAGCGCTGTCTCCTGTGGAATACAGGCCCGCAATGCATCTGTGTCACGCGGTTCGCCGACACTACATTGATCTGACATTTTTTTCAGCGTCCGATTTTAGAAAACTATTAATTATAATTCATTTTAAAATGATACCAGTAGATATTTTCAATTACGTGAAGAAGTAGATGTAAATTTCATAATAAATTACAATTATTTTATTCTGTTTTCAGTTGGAATTCTTAGTAATTACTACATATACAGAATTTACTCTCAAGAGAATTGTATGAAAAACTCATTTTGAAAATAAAAATTTAGTGATATATCATTTTCCAACGTATTGTTTATTCACGTTTGCTTAAAGGTTATAAATGAAGTTCTTAAACTTCTCATTAAGAAAGGAAACTATTTTAGGCGCTCAGAAAGAATCATAGATAAATTAATAACCATGTGGGATGGAGTGGAGGCGAGTAAAATACCAAATTATACTTTTTAAAGAGAACGGTAGGAACTAGAGAAACAAGCAATAGATGAAGATCAATGGAGGTTGCTAAAAAACAATGAAGACCATAATACTCAATGCGCCTGATCGATTTATTTTTGAACTTGATATTCTACCATGAAATAAAATTGTAAATAAACTGAACTCAATTTAAAAATCCATTATTTATAAACTATTTTTCACTTTTTTTAAAATTCCATAACACAACAAAATATTTTTATCAAATAGCGTGTCACATGTGTTATTCTGTAATACGTTTAAAGATATATAGGTATCATCATAAAACTGGACACAGGTATCACCAATAACCGTAAACGATCCAAAGGCATTCAAGTGTTTCAAGTCGTCTAATACGAAACCCCGTGGCCGGCATAAATCTCGGGGAAATGCCCGCGCGCCACCGTGAAGCGCTTCGCTTATCTGCCGGGCGAAGGAGCGCGCGCTCCTCGAAGGCCCCACCTGCGAGCACAAATTATTCTCCCGTAACGAAAACCGGGGCTCCGCGCGCGAGAACCGCGTCGGCGAGTAACGAGAATCAGCGCCAACTTCTTCTTCTTCTTCTTCTTCGGATGTGCTGGGGCGCAGCGGGGCGATGCGGAGCGGAACGGCGGCGCGCGTCCGAGAGGGAGAGGAGAGGGGCTGGGCGGGGAAGGGCGTGACAGAGTACAGAATGAGTATCCGGATTACCAGTTGTGAGGAGGCGTGGAGTGGGGCGGGGCGGAGTAGGGGGGAAAGACGGGAGGAGGAAGAGAGATGCAAAAAGGGATGGTCAGGGGCGAGTAGAGGCAAAGCGGGGCGGGGAGGGGCGGGAAGCGGCAGGATGGTGCGGGCCGGAGCCTGCCGAAGCGGGAGGAAACAAGCGTGGCGAAACGCGGAGGGGGCGTGGCGGGGCGGCGCGGGACGGGGCAGTCTCGGGCGTGGCCAGCGCTCGGAATTACAAAGGTCAGGGGGAGAATCGTCAACTTTTCCGCGCACGGCGCCAAGGGAGACAGTCACGCAGAGGGGTGCGAGTGGAGGGGCAGTCGGGAGGGAGGGCAGCCAGGGGAGGGGAGAGCCGAACTGTACGAGAAGGTGCGAGGCTGCAAACAGACAGTGAGGAGAATGAAAAAGAGATGAAATGGGAGGCGCAAATTTAAAAGGAAAGTTAAAAAATTCAAAACAAAAAGGGAGGTTTGGCTGTGTGAAAGAGGAAGGATAACAAGAGTGGCGAAGGAAAGGGAAGAAACAGTGAAGTGGGCAATGTAAGACAAAAGAAGAGAATGAAATTATGAAAGGGGGACGCATGTGGGGAAAGAAGAGCAGAGAAAGCAACAGAGAATGGGTAAGAATGCAGAAAAAACTCGGGTGTGGAATTGCATAGGTACGTATATGATGGCGATAAATAGGACGGAACCGCGAGGCGAAAAACGAAAGCCACGGAGAGGCGAGTAGCAACCGTCGAGAGCCGACAACGCGGAGTGCAGGGAGAGTTCGCACTGGAACGAAGAGCGGGAAAGAGAGGGGGGGGGGGGGGACAGGACGGCCCGGGCCGGGGCGGACCGAGCCCGGGCGACAGCGAAGGCGGCGGCGGCGGTGGGGCCATAGGGCCGGGGCGCCCTGGCGGCGCCTGCGGCGATTAGCGCAGGTGCGACCGGGGGCGGGGACGCGTCATTCCCGGCGGAGAGGGGCGGGGGGGAAGGTTGGTGAAGGAGAGGAAGGGAGGGGAGTGGGGAAAGGAGGAGGGGCACCGGACGCCAAGCAATGACGCGCACGACGATGGAGACGATACCGCAGCGGCCGCCAAAAGGGAAAGAACAGCGGAGATGACACACGGGCATGTTATGGCACTAGCATTAAACGAATGATGCATATTACGAATAATAATAAGAGGCACTCAGTAAAATTTGGGGGAGAAGAAGTTTTACATTATTGCCGAAATCTACAATGAAATAGAGGAAATAACATAAAAAAATGATGTTAAGAATCGGAATTGAAAGTGAAAAGTAAATGCATTCAAAGTTTAATGTCTAAACTGGACGGTGCAAACAATAGAATTGTGATAAACTCCTAAAATATTTACTGTAGTTAGAAACATCAAGAACTCTTCTATTACTCAAGACATAACGGAGAACTAGGGTTAAAACTCCGTCTGGTTTATTGGATACCTGTTAAAAGAACACTGTACTGATGAAAAGCAGTTACGGGACTGGTATTAAAGTTGGAATGAACGAAGTATAGACTTCGACCGCAAGCGGATTTTAACCGTGACAATGGCAATCACCCGGAGCAAATAGTGTTCAATATATCATGAACTAAATGGAGTCTGAGGATAGGAGGAAACCACCGCTTATCGATTGCGAACTGATGTGAAATACGTCAGTTCAGATCGGCTTCATTTGAGTCGCATAAGCAGTAAGAATAACCTACGTATTAGGGAATCTATTTTAAGTAACCAAGAGAACAGGAACAAACATTGAATTGTTCGACGAAACGCAATATATAGCTTTCATATAAAATAAATCGCGCTCATCTCTCTTGACCAGAACAATATTGCAGGTTACAGTTATAGAAATAGAAATGTAAGAGAACGTAAGAGTACATAGCCTCTTTAAGGGTCTAAGTTAATTATCTCATGTGTTAGCACACTGTCAGATTGTGTTTTGTAAGTGGATTTAAGTTTCTTTTCACCCCGTTAATGTACCAACTAATTAAAGAATCTTTGAGATCGGAAAAACAAACGATCTATTTTCAACATGAATTGATTCAGGTTCTACAAAGTTACACCACAATCTAGATGGGAAACATCTTTCAAGGTAATATATTGTGTACCGCATCAACTAAGGCTGAAACAAAGCTTTGAAGGGCAAGCAAAGTGACATTCCACACGTCTCTGGGAACGCTGATCTGAAACCAGCCTTTTTCCCGAATTATTCGTATCTGATTAAAAAACTCAAATTAATAAATGTGAAATACTCTCAAAACTCTTTAAATCGCTGGAGACGTCACACTAAACCAGTAAACAGCATAATAAAGAACACCATATAACAAATGTGGCACACTGAAGATTATATAAAACATCCGCAAGAGTGCGTTTATGGAATACAACCTCTCGTAGATTTAATCATCACCAACACAGCAGTAGAAAGTTTTCTGCATGTGATTCTAAGAACAATATTGTGCTTGAAACGACTAAGATTCCGATGCCAAGAACCTGGGCAAGAACGCTTTACTACTCGCCATAAGAAAGCATCGCCAGGAGGCGGTTTATTTGAGTCACAAATCGAAGCCGGGTCCGCGAAAGGCCAGTGTTCGCAAAGCGTCAGTACGACAGACAGCCCGCCCTACCATCCACCCAAGCGCCGCTCATCATCCGAAGCGCCGCCCATCCTCCCAAACCCCCACGCCGCCCATCCCCCAAGCGCCGCCCATCCTCCCAAGCACCGCCCATTTTCCCAAGCGCCACCCATCCTCCCAAGCGTCGCCCATCCTCCCAAACGCCGCCCATCCTCCCAAGCACCCCCCATCCCAAGCGCCGCCCATCCTCCCAAGCGCCGCCCATCCTCCCAAGCGCCGCCCATCCTCCCAAGCGCCGCCCATCCTCCCAAGCCCGCCCATCCTCCAAGCGCCTCCCATCCTCCCGAGCACCGCCCATCACAAGCGCCTCCCATCCTCCCAAGCGCCGGCCCGCCTGGCAAGCGCCGGTGCCGCGTCAGGAAGTCTAAAGAGCGCGGAGCGGCCGCCGCCGTCTGTGGGCGCCGTCCTCGGCATGCCTCGTGCCGGCGCCGCGCCTCGTGAGAACGGCTGCGAGGGTAGTTTGTGCCGTACGCGGCGGCGGCGGCGGCGGCTCCGCAGCGGCAGCCGGATTCAATTGGGCGGCGACGGTGGCGGCGGCAACGCAGCCGCCTCGACGGGGAGGAGAGCAATCTTTACGAGCACGTAAAAGTTACACAACTCAAAACATCATAAAACCGCCGTAAAGTCCTCGGCAGCGGCGGCGGCGTGCGGCACCCGGCCCTCCTGGTAGTTCGCGCGTCCCCCGGCAGGCGGCAGCCCTGCGGCGCCGCCCGCGCAACCCCCACCGCGTCGGCGCCGCCGCCGCCGCTGACAATTGACTGCCGCGCGGGACGTCCGGCGAGGAAACTGTGGATCCACCGACGCCGGCGGCGGGCATCGGGCCGGGCGACGCGGACGTAAGATAATTTTCTGGACTGACGAGTTGAGCGTCGGGAATAATAACGTTAGTAACGCTAAAGCGTCGGAGGCGAACAGCAGCGCCGGTATTGTGCGGAAAAATATGAAAGAGTGAAGCGAGCGGGTTGTCTGAAAAAAGGGAGGAGATGGGGAGATGAGAGCTTAAATGAGGGGACAAGACAAGAGGAGAAAGGGGGAGAATGCGAGAGAAAAGACGAGAGAACAGGTCAAGAGAGACGAGAGGACTGGTGAGAGATAAAGAGGTCACGGAAGGAGAGACTAGAGGAGTGGACGGGAGAGTCGAAGACCGGACGGGAGGAGGAAGTGTCGAAGACAGGGCGGGAGAGTCAAGGGGGAAAAAAAAAGAACGGAGGGGGAAGCGGCTACAGGAAGCCCACAGATGCAGCAGGCGCCGGAGACCTGAAAGCCAGAAACGACTTCCATCGCTAACGTTAACCCTTAAGTGTAGTCCTTGGCGACGCGTTGGCACAAATGCTCTACATGAAGAAAATTTCCGATTGGGAGAAGAACAGCGTTCATTGTTCGGAGTTCATTTACAACTGCGCCAGAATTATCATTAGAGAATCATATTCTTGTAGAGCTGATTTCTCTTTTTTCCGTCACCTGAAATGATTAAACATTGAAGTCTTTTTTTTTATGAAAAACACAGTTTGACTTCGTAAGTAAGAAGCACTCTAAACAACAGATAACAGAGTAGAAATCATATATGCCCATCCAAGTACTATATACTTTCTATTCACGTGTTTACGGTTATAACTGAGAAAGTTTGAGAAGGTGCTATTTCGTGTATTTACATTGGAACACATTTCGATTCTTTGAGGTTCACAAAGGTAAAAGCATTTTATAAGCGATTTGATTTGCAATGTGGTGTTCTTCAAGGCTGTCACACATTTCACAATCGAGAGCTACCAGTTGTATAACCGGTATGTCGGTGTATTTACATATTCTACCTTAGAACGGAACTCATCTCAGCTTATTACCTGCTGTCGATTCAACAGCACATTGTAAGGGTGTTTGAGCTACTTATCTTGAGAGTCGCCAAACTCCGTGGCCGCAATTTGTCCGTACACTCACCTGCAACAAACAGAACAAAATCGTCACACAGTGAAAAACCACTTTCCCCAAAACCGGAAAAGCAAAGGCGAGAGAAAGAAGGGAGAGAGATTGGAGTGAAGGGGAAAAGGATCAGAGCAGAAAAAGGAAGACGGGAGAATGAATATTTTAAATAAAGGGCTCCATGGGGGGTAAATATATACATAAAGCACTCGTTTAGTTGCGCAGTAACCACCAATGAGTTGGCTAGACAAATTTGAAAATCACGAGATTCACGTTCATCCTTGAGACGGCCACACTTACACGGTCATGAGAGACGTTGTTGAAATGTCAATTGAAGTCATGTAATATTGTAATTAAAATAGTGCCTAATTCAGAGCAGAGATGCCATTTCTGGACACATTCTTACACCCCTAGGCAATTTCACACTATGTATTTGCACTGGAGGGAAACGACGGAGAGGAGACAGAGAGGGAAAGGATCGGAAGACTGACGAAGAAGGAGCGATGAAAGACTGACGTGGAATGAGGGGGAAAGGGGGGAGTAGGAACGGAGAGGGTGAAAGGAGGAAAGAAGGGGAGGGGGGGGGGGAGGGGAATGATAGTTGGGTCCGAGGAGAGGGAAAAGGAGAGAGAAAGAAGAGAGAGGAGAGCTAAAGGAGGCAGGGGAAAAGAGGACGGCAGGAGGCAGGATGGGGGTGCTAAGACGAGACGGGGAGACGGGCTAATAGAGATGGGAGGGGAATGATAGTTGGGCCGAGGAGAGGGAAAAGGAGAGAGAAAGAAGAGAGAGGGAGGTAAGGAAGGCAGGGGAAAAGAGGACGGCAGGGAAGAGGATGGGGGCAAAGACGAATTGTGATGCCTAAAAATAACAGGAGTGGCGCGGCGCCCGTTTATTCTTAGCGGCGAACGGCACATTAACCTCGAAAGCCGTAAAAACCTGCCCCTCCAACGTTTACGGCGAAGCGAGGTGTATAAAACGTACCCGAGCGGGACGGGACGGGGCGGGGCGGGACGGTGCGGGTTGGGCCGGCGCCATACCCGACCCCGTCCTCATCCGCCTAAGCCCCCCAACATACGCACGGCGAGGATATGCTCCGCTACCACAAACGATCTGCGCGGCACATCCGCCCGCCGCCGCCGCCGGATCGCCCACCGACAGCCAACTGTCAGGAGGAGTTTACGCCGCGACGGCTAGTACGCACTGCGTCTGGAGGAAGAACCTGGGAGAGGGGAGGTTGCCGTAAAGAAGTCGTTAGACCGAGACGTTTAAAGGCAAAATAGGGCAATTTGCTAACAGCCTATTACTTCTAACAAGGCATTCCTGATTTTATGACTATTAAAAGAAGATCATTTTTGTGTAAAGTACGGCCAGGATAACAACCAAAAGGTGCTTTCGTATAAAGTCATTTACCTGTCAATATGCAAGAAAATACAACCGTTCTTTATTCCGTTGTACGAGAAAATAAATTTCAGTACCTATAAGTTGGGAAAGTCTCGTTTTCTTCATGCAGTGAGAAACACTGCATTCCACAGGCAAGAACAAAAACTAAAAAAATTGTTCGTAGAGCAATTATGTAATTAATCAAATTTCAAATAAGGCTTTGATAAAATTAATTGGTATCATGTTATTTAGTTCGTTGGCTCTCTGACGACATGTTTATTAAAACAAAACTCAAACCATTTCTTTAATTTTGAATTCTTTTGCAAATTAAAAGGATAGTGCAAGTAAAATATATCTGTCTACATACGTTGAAGTACATAAAAAGCGAAAATGTTAAGCCCTTCTCACAAAACTCATTGATGAGATTTATATCAAGGAAAAGGTTTTAAAAGTTAAAACAGATCACGCCTCCACAAAAAAGTCTTTCGTGAAGAATTTAACCATAAAAAACTACTGACATTGTTACATTGATTTTTGAGAAGCACCTGATAACGTCAAGACACGACAAGTTGCAATTATAGTGTTACCGAATTGCAAGAGATCGCGCCAGCAGTAAATAGTATCCCTTGCGAGAATTTATTGAAGTTTCTGAACGCACTCGCGTAGAATAGAGGGACAACCAATCAAAAATCACCCTTGAAAATATCAGCACTAGCGCAAAGCTTTCTCTTGTGCTGCCGACCGCCGATCTGGACACATCGGAATTGTTCGTGCTGGACGGAGAGGAGAATTCGCCGTATTTCGACGATAAGCTTGAAATAGGTAACTCGTCTCATCATGTTAAAATTTTAAACCAAATTTTAAATGTTTAAATACCATGTATGAGAAAATTTTAAATAATGAATATTCTGATAAATTCACGTGAACGCATTACGCAGAAATATACTATTTTTCTATCAACGAGGAAATAATATATTTCAACGTTCAAGAACGTATACTGAAGTGGAAAGCATGTGCTATAGGAAATGTTTCTTTCTATTTCCAGCTTTTTTTTTTTGTCTTTCGTCTTGGCTTACCACATAAGAAATTCATTACGCGGAGATATTGTAGTCATATTGTATAAAATTCGAAGGACTGTGGTAGCGATACACCAGAGCACGTGTTCGCCGAAGCAAAGGGGTTGCCACGACCTTGAAAGGATCTGGGTCGCCGTCGCCGCTCCAAGCTGTGGAAATATTTCTTCGAGACGACGTGTTGTGAGTTAGAAAACTTCACTAGAAATTATAAAAAAAACTGTTTAAAGAAGCAAGAATTATTATACAGAGATACAATTCACCTCACTTACAAACGTAGATAGTCGAGTAATTATATTAAAATCATTTAAACGTAATCTTTTACAATACTGCAGTCGTAAAAGGAAGCCAGATAGCTAATTCCTGTAAAGGCTTTTTAGTGAGAATAATGAAAAGGTAGAGCGGTCACAGTATAACTGAAGAATTTCATACATCATTTAACACAGATTTCAATCTACATGCCCAAAAGCGGCCGACGCTACACGTCCACCTCCTCCAAGCCTCTCCATCAAAGTCCACCCGGAGGCAGCAAACAGCGCCTGGGCGCCCGCCGTGTGTCCTGCGCTGTCAACGTCTACGTCACCCGGGCCACCACCTGCGGCCGCGCGAGCGCTTCGTCGATGGCGCGATGGGGCCGCGGGGCGACCGAGAGCATGAACGACGGCGCCGTCAAGGTGTCACGAGGTGTTGACCCCGCGGTCACCGTCATTTTTACCCCGCCGGCGGCGGCGGCGGCGGTGGGGGAGCTGTCGAGCCGGCGATACGTGCAGCGGCACGAGCACGCGCTATCTGTGTTTGCGCAGACTCTCGGCGCCGCGCGTGCTCCACTCTTGCACCCCCCCCCCACCCGGGCCCTCCCCCCCTCCCGGCGCGACGGTGATAAGCCCCGACTGACGGATTTCGCAGCGGCGCGCGCCGAAAAAATTAACGGCCGAACGATTGCAATTATATCGCGATGCTGGGCCTCGGGTGGTATACCACCCGAGTGGTGCCACCCTGGTGCTGCCAGTGCCGGCGCTGGGGATGGGCAGATCGGGTGATCACCCGGAGACCCGCAAGTGAAGAGGCCCGATGATGGAACTTATCGGAAAAATTAAAAGATAAATTAGGACTCGAGAAAATCGTTATCGTAATTTTATATGTCGCGGTACTACAGTTCGATATTTCGTAAAATTTTCAATTACTTTTTACTTTAAATGTATTTATAGTCATCACTTACAAGGTAGGAATCAATTAAATGAATTAAATGACGCTAACATTAAACATGTTTCTAAAAATTTTAAAATATATATATATATATATATATATATATATATATATATATATCAGTATTTAACAAGTAATTTTATTAAACAACAATTTTATTTTAGCATTATTAGCCTTTTTTTAGCTTAAACATAATTTTTGTTATTTGTTGAAATAATTGATTGATTGATTGATTTTTTCGTGTTTCCGGGCGCGTTAACAGCTTCGGTCATTAGTCACGTTAGTGTAGTGCATGTATTTTCTCGGAAGATGGCGGTGATTTTCCCCTCGCTGGATGGTGAGATCCGGCACCGACCTACCGTCGGCTAGTGGGGTTTCCCCCTAACCAGGACTCTCCCACCAGCGGGGCACCGCCCCAGCCGGGACAAGCTCTAAGCTCCCGACCGGTCTCCCGGAATATGTGGTAGTGTAGTGCATGTTAGTGTAAGTGTGTGTGTAAGGGGAGAAGATAGGACAAGGAAGGGGAAGGACAGATCGCGCACGGTCCGTGTCCCGTTGGGTAGGGTACTGCTCCGGCATTCACCTGGTGTTGATCGGAGAAACCACGGAAAACTACCGATCAGAGCAGCCGGCCGCTAGAATTCTCCTCCATTCGACCTAGCTGAAAAGCAAGTGTCGAAAATCCTGCCGCCGTCAGGACTCGAACCTAGGACCTCCCGGTCAGAGGCGCTGCAGTGGCATCAGTTGATGCACTGAGCTACCGCTCCCGGTTGTTGAAATAAAATAACTCATAGTTTCTTGATCCAACTTAAACATTTTTTCGGGAGAGGGAGGGGGGGGGGCTACGTTACAGCATTGCCCCGGGCCCAAAATTGTCTAGCTCCGGCGGGTGCTGCGAGCCGGGACGCGCCACCTGGAGCGCAGGATGGTCGCTTGCTGCAAAATGTATGCGTCGTCTCGTTCGCGACAGTTTCGACAGCGCGGTCTTTTTCATTTTTTTTTTCCACCAGAGTGGTGCACTTCGAACGCGAAGCACTGCGTGCAACCCGCTTCTGATCCTCTGATGCGCTGGCGCGCTGCCAGTCCCAAGTGGCACTTCTCTCGCGAGTTCGCTCATTGACGCTCGCCGCTCCGTGTTGCAACGAGGGTCACACAGCAGCAATCACGTACTTAATACAGTTAAATCCCTATAAGTTGGACACGTGTAGTTCCTTGGAAAAGGGCAGCATTTAGAGATGTCCGCGATACAGTGATGTGACGGTAGATAATTTGATGCTAAGAAACATTCAATACTGAGAATTTTGGGACGTTTTTAACAGTTGCATTTAGCTACTCTCGAAAACATTTTAATACATTTCAACTGGTCAAATTGATATTCGCACTGAAACGAAATTACTGATTAGATTATTTTTTTCTTAGAGAACAGCAACCTCTAACATTATCATAACAGATACCTCGATCATGACTAACAGCCGAAACTTCACATATCACTACACATAATTTATAATTACATAAAATGCACATCAGTGTATAAATAAATCGCAACGATTTGTTAACAAAATTAACAGAAAATGATTGTAAAATAAACCTAGAATACATTCAAATAACTCCCACTTATCCCATGCATAGAAAATCAGAGGAACCAAAAGCTCTTTTCAGCCATATTCAATCAATACGAACGATCATAACGCACACACATTCCACCCGAAACGAGAATCGCCGGCTGCTCATCAGCGTGACAACCTATCCTAGGCTGACGTAGGGACTCAAGTGACGGGAGCAATAAAGGAGATCGAGTCAATATTGCAGGCGTCGGAAGCTCTCCCAACGACTGATGGGGAATGCCTAATGATAAGACATGAACCAGCTATAATCAATCATCTGCAGCTCGGCTCATCCACACCAATTCAATCACGGCGCTCGCAAATCAAAACCCGTGAATATAAACACAGCGCCAGGCAAAGAATGACGCCCGAAACACGGATGGCCCTCTAATAACTGCGACGTGTAACTAGAGGTTGACGTGGCATGGCAAGGATTTTTATAAAACAAGCGCTGAAAGACGGCCGGAAAGGGAACAATATTTGCCAGAGGCGTCAGGTTAACATCGAGAGAAAAAAAAATTATAATTCCGTAAGCCAGACGAAACACAAATATATTTGAAATCTTAACATTTTTTTAGTTTGTGTATTCACTTACTCTTGTATTCTGTTCAGATTGTAGATCTGTTCACTAGCAGCTAATTTCTGTTAAAATTTTAGTTCTACGTACATGTATGTACGGAGTTAAGACATTTTAGGGATTTATTTTGGATGTGTGAAATGTGACTTCCCAAACCCTTGAATTCACGGCATTAAGGAATTATTTCGCGGAACATTAGAATATTCTTCCGACATTTACTTTCGAACATACACTACAGAAAAAACCATGAGGTATGTGAAACTATGAATTATTTGAGATTCAACTATAGTAAAGAATGACTTCTCATTTGCACCAGTCTATTCATTCTTCATATTTAGTTCAAAGGAAGAAATGATTCTCGGTGCCGATTTGACAAGGACTGATCAACGAACCACTGAATGCAAGAGGATTCGGGTATTTTTCCACGTTGAGGTACCAGAAGGAAAATAATTTTCTAAACAGCAATTCAAGGATGATATTACTCATTATTTATCTAATGTTCGCCACCGACACCACCATACGCAACAAAGGAAAAAAAGTGAATCGAACAAATAGAATCTCTATGAATTTCAAAGTCGCTTCTTTTGTTTTAATGTTAGTTTCATTGCATGTTTCTTGACAACAGAACAACTGCCTAGAAAAATCCTATTTGTTTTCACGTATTTGTATTGAAAACGTTTTCAATAAAAAAAAGACTCAGTTAAAAAAATAATCTACAATCCCTATTGTTTTGACAAGTGCTGCAAACACAAAAAAGAAAGCTGTATGTAGAAGATGTTGAGCACAGTTCTACAGCTCTCGGACGACGTACAAAAACAGGCGGATAAAACCGTGTACTACTTGCGGCAAGTGCACCTATTCAGGCCTGTTCACACACAGGCAGAGGGTCGCGAAACCGTTTCCACTCGAAACGTCCCCACCACGCGCATGCAGGGAGGGCGCGAGGCGGGTGAGGGGCGCGAGCGAGGGCGGGGCGGGGCGGGGCGGAAGAGCGCACGAGTATGGAGAGGAGGCCGGTGAGGACGGGCACGAAAGAGAGCGCAGAGACAGAAGGCGAGGGCCGCGGCGCTTGGAACCGGGGGCGAGGAAGGAGGGGGGGGGGCAGTAGCAAGGGAGGACGGGAGGACTTGAACGAAGGCGGGCGAGTACCAGCAACGGCGGGCGGGAGCATGGGTGGGAGTGTGGGCGGACAGTATCGAGGGCGTAGGCAGGATGAGGGGGGGGGGGCCGGGGGGCCCGAGAGGGGCGGCGCAGGGAGCGTGCAGGACCGAGGGTGGTTGGGCACGAGGGAGGGCGGCCGGGCAGGCAGGAGCGAGGGCGACCGGGCAGGCAGGAGCGACGGGGCCGGGCAGGCAGGAGAGAGGGACCGGGAAGGCAGGCACGAGCGAGGGCGGACGAGCGGGCAGGAGCGAGAGCGAGTGGGCAGAAGGGGGGGGGGGGGGGGGCAGGGGGGGTGGGCGTGCAGAGTGGGTGCGTAGCGGGGCGAAGAGGGTATCGTGGAGGGGCGGTTGCGACCGCACCGACTGCAGATCGATACCTGTGCGACCGCGTGCGCCCGTTCGCGCGTGTCTACCGCACACCAGCGTGTTTGGTGTTCCAAGTTACAGTGTTCATTTCGGTTACATTCACCGTCTTCTGGTAGGTTGCAAATATATCGTTGGTTTTACGCATATTTTTTCTTTCTATCTAGCGATATGTTACTTAAAATTTGAAACAATATTAAGCAAAAAATAGGAAACTTTTACCCATTTTTAATTGGGAGGTTTTCAATATCAACCATTCACCGTTCTGACTACTCTTATTCTACTTAAATCACAGAGCACATCGTAATTTCATCTCTCGGGAAATCAATATCAGATTTCAATTTCGAGTCATCGGCATCATATGCACGTTTGGCTATTTCATGGAATTTGAAGATTCAAAACCTCAGTTTTACAGTTTAATTTACTTTTGTGTGCATGTTGTGCTGCGCAAATCACATAAATCATACAAATCACACAATATCAATACTTCGTTACCATTCTCAGCAACACGAAAAAAGTTTCCAACAGCCAGCAAAATTATTCGAAAGGAAACAACCTAAACAAACTAACAAAATCAGGTACAACGAAAATTCGTAATTTAAAAACTAATATGTTTTTATGTTTGTACTTGGAAACGATAAAAATCCAAAATAATGATCAGAGCACCTAACTGTTTCTATGGAAGCATTCTGAATATTTTGTTACGTCACATTCATTCTTTGTTTACCTCCTGATCTGCTTCTGTCAGCAGAAGTAAGATTTCCCCGCGCTCGCCCCAACGAGGACGTAACATGACTGGATCGTCTCGCCAAACAATTACCTACATGTTACTTCATTTACAGCGTTGTAGAGATCCTTGGCCACGTCTTCGCCACCGTCACCGGTGCCGGCGCCCACGCCGCCGCGTAGCCTCCTCCCCGCCACCCTGCGCGCTGGGGTCTCGAATCTTGAGCCTGCCTTTACGGCCGAGTAAACGGTTTACGACGCTGTCCGGCGCTAGCGGCAGGTAGCGGGCCGGAAACACCGATCCGCCACCGCGCCCGTCCACGAACACTCCAGACGACGCGACGCGAGGCGACGCGCCGTCGCTGGGGGAGACGGCACCGAGGACGGCGGAGGAAGCAGGGGTGCGTCTGTGACGGAGGCCATCATGGCAACGAACATGTTGGGGAGAAGGCGATGGAGAAGGAAGTGGAGAAGGCGGCGGAGAAGGCAGCTGAGGAGGAGGAGGAGGCAGAGGGTGGAGAAGGCGGTGGAGAGGCGGGAGAGGGCGGAGAGGCGGGGAGAGGCGATGGAGAAGGCGGTGGAGGAGGTGGAGAAGGCGGCGGAGAAGGCAGCGGAGAAGGGGGCGGAGAAGGCGGTGGAGAAGGCAGCGGAGAAGGGGGCGGAGAAGGCGATGGAGAAGGTGGTGGAGAAGGCAGCGGGAGAAGGTGACGGCAGTGGCGAGGGTCCGGTGGAAGGGGGGGGGGGCGAAGGCGGGGAGGGGTGGTGCAGGCGGCGAGGGGGGGAGGGGGGAGGGCGGCGGGGGGGGAGGGGAGTGGTGTCTAAGGCGGAGAGACGCGGCGACGGCAGCAAAGGCGGAGGTGGTGAAGGTGGCTGCAGGGCAGCGAGTAATGGCGAAATAAACGAGGCGAAAAAATGGTACTCCGCAACGTTGCAGGACCCGTTGCAAACGAGTGGCTGGTACGGACACCACGCCCGTTTCTACGAGTTCAGTCAAGGTTGACGATATGAAACGTATAGCATGAAGCGGGTACGAAGGAGCCTGATGTGACGTGAGGTACACGCTCACATTTTAATGCACTTATTTAGTTATTCACTACCCTCAACTATTAAAGTAACGAATTACTAAAAACATACCGTTTTATTGCAGAGTCAATCGTACATATTTCGACCAATCGTGTAGTCATTCAGTACGACAAATATGTTTTTTTCCATGATATCTGAATGGATTCGTGTGTCACGCAAAACTCAGCCGGTTAGAAGTTTTGCGATTGAACCTACGCACGTCAGAAGCGAAGTCTGTTTCTGCAGTTCTAAATATTGTGCTCTTGGCGATGAAAATTTCCCTTCACACGCACACCCTGAATCTATAAGACTTCTATGGAGATAATTGATAGGGAGATAAATACATAATTTAAAAGACGCAATGCCCAAAACCGTAAAATTCTCCACACATATCTAACAAACAAAAGCGGGTACAAACGGATCGACGGGAATCTACTGTAATACAATTTGGGCGAAGCCCAAACGAGGGGAAAATAATCGTGGATTTCAGAAAACTAAGATGAGAAGGAAAAAGTTTCGGGATATCAGGCACCCCGTAGTTTTTAATTAATTTCCTCTCCCAGGTCCCTCATGGAGGAAACGGCCCATTCCCACTCTGCTCCTTCACCTCCTAGCAGACACCCAGGCGGGACTCCCGCGTCGCCAAGAAAATCGCGCAAGCGCACGGCAGCAGTCAGCTGTTCGCCAGTGTCACGTGGCTGCGGCGGCGGCGGCGGCCGCGAGCCCGGGCGTGCGTTTACGGCGTAGTATTTCACTTTTACGGCGCGTTCGCCATATTTTCCCCCGCGTGGCCGTGATGCGCTAGATTTTTATGATATTGCGGGGCCCCGCGGCGCGGCCGCGGTGCAGGCGGTGGCGGCGGCAGGAGTGTGGAGGGGGCGGGTGGGGGAGGGGAGGGGAGGGAGGTCGCGACGCTCGTAAAGCCCGCGTGACCGCGTGGTCACGGCTGGGTAATGGAGACTCCCCTTCCGCCAACGGCTTCTCGGAGACACGGCGGCGTGTGTGGCCGCATTGCTGCAGAAGGCGAAGGTGAAGCGTTGTCACTGATGGAGTACACTTCCTTATGGACAAATGAAAGATGAAATGACACTTCCAAGGTTTTTTTCGAGGTACTGATTGTGATTTGAGAAGTTCCTTCAGAAATGTCACACAACAATGTCTGTTTTTATTTGTTACAAAGTGGAAGCTAAATAGGGGCAAGTATGACTTTCCTTGTGAAGTAAAATTAATCAATAACGTAATTACAATCAACATTACTCCAATAATGTTTGTCTCTGAAAGAACGTAATTACACTGGCGTGGCGAACTATAGTACTTTTCAGTTTAATTTTTCAATTCCGGTGTTATAATTATGTTTTCTCGCAAACAGGTTAGACGGAATTGATGTAAAAGCCGATGCTACGCTGCCAGAATAAAATAAAATATTTTATTGTTCTTATTGATTCACCGTCTACCATTTCAACCAATGGACTTCGCAACTACTAGTGAATTTTCCGGAAATAGTCCATTCAACCATACGCTCACTCATGATTTCGACAGCTGATCGGTATATTATACGCAACCAAAGAGTCGAGTATTCATATACAGTGAGAACATTTTTGACGCACATGACTTAATGGCGATCACAATCCACGATGCTCATGTTTAGATTGGTCCCTTCTTACTAATGTATAATCGTTGTATAAATTCAGTGATTAGAAAAATTTGATAGAGTTCATTGGCCCTTATACAACAAAAAGCTAATTGAATTAATTTCTAAGTAAAGGAGCCGCCTTCAAGTCACATTCGGCGAGTACCGAGAGATTGCTTACCCCATCCGAGTAACACAGGTGCTCAGCGAATATTTCATGAGACACAAAAGACCAGACACGTTGCGGGTAGCCCGATTACCGAAAATAGGATGGCGAGGAGCAAGCAAACTCATCACACCACAGGGGATTCGGCGAGCAGTCGCTCAATACTTTCCTCAAGCAGCCGACGTGGCCCGGCCTTTTCATTTGCAGCATAATCGCACACCGGTTCAGGCCACCACTACAATTTTATCTTACCACGGACCTTGCTATTGACTGCACCACATTTCACCGTTCCCCTTGTACGAGCATCAAGGCACATCTTTGCTTTCCGCGTACTGGGCGGCTCTTCACGCGATCGCAGCCTTCCCCGTCCCGGTCAGCCGCTTCGAGGCGAATTCACGTGACCGACAGGCACTCAGCGTACACGTGGCGGGGCGGGGCGGGGCGAGGAGCTGCGGGGGCGTGGCGGGAGAAAGAAACGCCCGCGGGGCGGCGCCGCAGGTGGGCGCCCCGCCCGCCTCGTGCGCCGCCGGCGCCCGCGGCCGTCGGGTTATTAATGGAGGCGGCGCGGGGGTTCCCAGCGCCCGTGCTGCGCCCTGGTGAGCGATGGCTCAATCCTGGGGGACGGCGCGCGCGTAGAAAGGGCGGCGGCGGCGGTGGCGGCGGGCGCCGTGCGGAGAGTCGGGGGCGTGTCGTCGATGGTGTTGTGGAAAACCGACGGGACAAAGACGGGCTGTCGGCGAGTGGGTGGTTGGAGATGGACGCAGAGATGGGCGAGTAGACAACACAGTAGAGGAGAGCACGGTAGAAGGGATGGCGGTGAAACGGTAGAAAAAGCTGAGAGGGATACAAAGACCGAGGGTGAAATGCTGAGGTAGCAGAATAAGCTGGGAGGGATGGCAAATCAGAGGAGATGGCAGCAAAGCAGAACTCAAGTGTGGAGAAGACGTCAAGAACTAAACAGACGAGTTATCACGAGGAGGGTGGGACAGATGAAGCAGGCACGTAGATAATAAAACAGAAATAAAGTATAGGTGCTGAAATGGGGACGGAAACAACCAAAAAATGGAATGATGATGAAGAAAATAAGGGCGACTGATCGCAGAATAAATAGGCTCTATGATGCGAATGGGCAGTGAGAAACTGACAGACTGTGAGGCGGCAGAGTGGAAGACGGTAGGCGAGATTACAAATTCAAGAAAGACGAAGAGGGAGGTTAAAGTTCTGAATAGCAGGAAACAGAGAAAAGATTATGCTTCAGCATCTAAGCTAATAGGCGCAGGTAAAGGAAAGAGACGATAGAGTAAAAATCGAGGGCAGTTTCAGGAACGATTATATACGATAGTAAAATTTAATTTTTATATTTACTTTAAACATGATTTTTCAATTTTCACTTATAATTTTAGGAAAAATTCGATATTAAAATACGTTAAAAGTTAATATTATTAAAATAAATTAAAAATTACATAATTTTAAGGTAATTTAGAATTGTGTTGAATTATTCTTAAATTGTGGACATTTTGAAAGACACGCCCCCTCAACGTCCGAAGTCACAGATGGTACACAGGAATGTGGCCGGCGACACGGGACGGCGGAAGGAGCCACGAAAGCGAAGAAGAAGAGAAGAAAAGAAGAAGAGAAGTAGAAAGGGGGATAGGAGAGCAGTGTGACGCTGGCCTCGCTGCCAATGGAGACGAATGACTAGGGCTCCGCCGCCAAGAAGGCGTAATTACTTCAACGCCTTGACAGCAGCCGAGGGCTCCGCATGACCCGGTCACAGAGGCAGACTGGCGACTTCTCACGCTTTCAGGGCCAACGCGTACGCCCCAAGTCTCGTTCTAAAATCCTTTCAGAAAGCCACAAAGAAGTTACTATTACTCTAGTTTTATCGTTGGATTAAATTTAATTTGGTTTATTTGTCATCATTTTGTCATTATTGTTTTCATTGCAAAATAACAACCCACACCCCTGGCCTTAATTTGACTAAATTGTTGAATCAGGCCAGATTTCAAGTGGTAATTCTGTTCACAGCACATCTAGTAATATTAGCATTGGAAGAAGTTACTCGAGAAACTAACACTGTCATAGTCAGAAAGATTTAGTATTATAAGTGTATAATTGTTGATTTTTTCTGCAGTGTATATCGGACATCGGACATCCTACATATCATATATACGGACAATCGACGTTTCATTCAATAACTCAAAATATAAGTACACAAGAGGCAAATATGACTTATTCAACAGAAAACAAGAATTATACGAATCAACCGCTGTATTGGTGATTAAAACAAATCCGTACTTCATACTTTACTAGCTTTGAGAGTTTTTTTGAGATTCCCCACCTATGTGAAATCGAAACTAACCGGTAGATGTAATGATACGTAGTTCGTATCATCCCTCATCAGAAAATCTCCAGAAACCAGCAGCGACAACACAACATTCCGACCACCGTCAAAACCATTCCAACCTGCAACATCGCTTTCACCAAACAATCACTTGTAGCATCCCACTCACTCTTCAGCCGCAGCCAGCACGCTCTCCCCCAAAATCACCACCTGCCAAACGTCAACCGACGCAGTACCTCCTACGCAGTAGCGCGTTGAAACGCGCGGGCCCCCCCGCGCAAACAGTAACCAGGGCGCTCACTCGCCCTCGCGGCCCCAGCGCCGCCGACAATTACCAGCGTAGGTGGCGCGGCTCGGCGGCAGCGGCCGTCATCGCCCGTTCGTCACTTGTCACGCGGCCGCGCCCGCCCGCCGCCGCCCGCCCGGGGGAAATTATCGCCGCGGATATATTGTTCCGGACGCGCGCAGTTTGTCAGCAGCCGCGCCGCCCCCCCGCGACCGACGCCGCAGCCGAAAATATGAGCTGGGCATAAATTACGGGCGCCGGTGGCGGGCCGGCGGTGGGCGGGGCGGCGGGAAAGAAGGGGGTGGGATACGGACGTTGGCGGTGGTCCGGGTGAGCTGGAGGTTGGGTGGGATGGAGGGGGTGCTGAGGATAAAGAGGTGGAACGTTGCTGGTGGTCGGGGTAAGGAGGACGTCGGCGGAACATTGGACGAGGGGAGGCATCCTAGGTTGCGGTGACCGGCGCAAGAAGTAAAGGGTATGATAAGACGACCGGAGCACGAAGAAGGGGTGGGACATGGCTGTTGGCGTTGAGCCGATGAGGAAGAAGTTAGGACAGAACGGGGGAGGTGGCTGTGATGGAAAAAGGGACAAGCAGAAATGAGTAGTATTAAATGATGAGGGTATAAGCAATGATCACTAAATGATGGAGCAGGTGGTGGGGGCGGTCGAGTGAGTCGAGAGGAGCTCTTTGTGTGTTTGTGTGCAATGAGGAGAAATACGTTCGGTCGTTCAAGGGGCAAGGAAGTGGAGATTATTTCGAATTTTTTTTTTCATTGACAGAAAATTGCATTTCTGCACCAAATGACAGAGTGCCTCGATGCCTGGTCAGGCGTGCAAGTTGTCGTTACGAGGCATGTCATATAAAAGCAGGGGTGTCGGAATTCAGGAGTAGGAACGCAGTTAAACGTAGTAGCAGTGGTAGAATGCAGGGGTTTACATAAAGGTAGAAACTGTGTAAGCTAGGCGACAGATGTAGGAAGCACAAGATAATGTTGGCATCAGTTACCACCAGTACCAAACTTCAGAAAGGAGAATCGGTATTGATCCGCCGACATTAAATAGTAAAATGGGTACGTCAACATGCACACGCAATCACCTTTCGATTCTCACGGGCCGCAAGCTGGAGCTCAATGGCCTTGTGTAACGTGCGGTGGCATACACACATCCATGCTTTCATGTCCATATAGACGTTCCGTGAGTGCCAATCATGAATCAGTTTACGTCATTTGATGGGGAGACGAAAGGTAGCAGAAACACTATTCAGACGTAAGCTATGTTATCAAGCGAGAAGCAAATCCTATGGATGTCAAGGGTAGCAAATATTTGAATTATTTATTGTATAATGAATTTGTATACTCAAAATTTTAGTTAAGCAATGCAATTTGTTTTCCAATTTTATGAGGGAAAAGGAAAATAAGCAGTTATTAATGATTATATAATACTGCCCAAAATGATGAAACGTTTATTTTATAAATTTAACCATTTTTTATTAGAAAAATTTCGTGAAATTGTATCTTTACACGTAAGCAACCCTTGGTTAAACTATGGTTCCGAATTTCGACACCTTGGTAAATATATTAGTTCTCGCTTAATAATTACGATTACGTTTAAACTGACGTTTGTGCATTATTCCTAAATTACTTGATGGGAAACCGGATCACGCCCGCCATGATCCCCCAAATTCTTCTTCGCCAATTTTACTGCTCGTGTGAGTACCGACCACAGGCTATACTGGCCAAAGCAAAAAGCCGTTGATCGTTACTAACGTACTAAACAGCAAGTGTCACGATTTAACGCACGCGACAAGAATAACTCAAGGGCTAAAACCGCGCAACAAATAATCCAATGAAAAGTGAAACGCACCCACTCGCGAACGATTTTCGACTCTTTCGGACTCGGCGGAGCTTAAAAGATAAATGCAACCACCAAAGCCGCACACACTGCTTGTGTGTACACACCCATTGCATCACGCTACATCATAACGTAATCTTTGACGAGCTACCCAAAATCCTAGGCTTGATCCCAACGTACGACTTCCTGGACAGCGGCCATTTCCCGATAAAATGGCCGGGACGCGGACCGCGGTAAACAGTCCATGCCAATGGACGCCAGACTTTCGGACGGGGTGTGAGGGCGGCCGAGTTGGAAGGGGAGGATGGGTTGCAAATCCCGGGGCCGGAACTGTACACGACCGTTCGCACAAAACCAATGGCCTCCACGCTCTGCCCGTCCCCGCACTCCGGTTGGCGCGCAAACAACAGGCAGACGAACGGCGAAATAATTCCCGGCTCGCCAGAGGGCGGGCGCGCCGCCGGAAGCCGCGGCGCCAGCGGCGACAACCGGAAGCGCCCGGAAACGCCGTCCCGCGAGGTCGCGAGTTCGACCCGCAAAACCGCGCGCGAGCGCGTCGCGTGTAACTACGCGATATATCGCGAGGGGCCACGTGCGGGCCATTACGGGCCGTGATTTATGGCCCTTCGTTAAGATCGGCCGTTGGTGATGTAACCGGCGCATGCGCCACTAAATTGGGCAACACGGTGAAAGAATTTCGAACCGCAGCTCCCGTCCTCTGAGACAGACGTGGATCACTCGTGTGATTGGCTCAGCACCTGCCTTTGACACAATTTTTTGTTCGAAATTCTCCGGGGGAACAGAATTTGACCACCTTTATTTTTGTCCAATTTCCAGTCCTGTACGCAGCGCAAAATCGGATAACTAACAAACGAATTTGAAAACCCAACTTCGTATCTCAAGAGATATGCCGCGGATGGTTCACACAGTTGGAAAGTAGCAACATTACCAGCCCCTGAAATCGTTTCAGGCCAAGTAGAACCGATCGAAAGAAAGACAATTTCAGTCAGCTCGATAGGAATGTTGTGATGAAAGCCGCGCCGATGTGGCCAACTCGTCCGGTGCATTTGGAGAACAGCTTCCGTTCTCAGAAATTAATGGTGTAGACGGCTGAGAGTACTGGCTCAGTCCCTCTGTTTGTTATGCTTTCCTTCGTGATTTATGTCTGGGGTAATTTTATTTAACAATTTTCTCGTAAATAAAATAAATTATATAAATTTAATTACTGACGATGTGTACGAAATACTTTTTCATACTTGCAGCGCTTGGGAATAGGCCACTGGCATGCCGTTCAACAAACAAAACTCAGCTATACATCTTTTAGTTTCTTGGCTTACAACTATTTACTTAGTACAGAGAAAGTATTGTAATGATGTAGCGGAAAGATACATTTTTCGTCAGAAAAACTCATAATGGGGTCATATCAAAAAATGGAAAAATATTTTTGCTCTATAGAAAATTACTACCTCTAATACGTTGAGTACTAAGGATCCATGTTTTCCGGTCCTTCATACCAAGAAATTAGTTCACTGCACAACGACCCCCTGGCCGGGGCCGTCTATGATCAACGCTAGTACCTAAACATTTTAGATGATTAATATTCCCCGATAGATCTGACCGAACTCGAGACCCTGAGAATTTGAAACGGATATTTTGCTTTTGGGGTTTGCACCGGTAGTTTCGTTTCCACTAGAGATTCGTCAGTCACAGGTGAATTGGCACAATAGCATGTAGTAATGCATAATGTTGTAAATTATACTTGGTTTTTTCACGAACTACTCACAACTTACATATACTTTTATATTTGTATATAATATTAAATTTTTGAACACTTTTTATACATCTGACATGTGGTCAGGCGAAAGAGCGGGTCTGATGGCTCGAGCTTCGCCATGTCAATAAAGGCATTATTATTATTATTATTATTATTATTATTATTATTATTATTATTATTATTATTATTATTATTATTATTATTATTATTACTATTATTATTATTACTATTATTATTATTATTATTATTATTGTGTACGCTGTATATTTTTATACAAAATAATGCTCTTTTATGATCTCCTGATTTACATAATTTTTCGAACTTTCAATTGCGTCTTCTGAAAAAAGCCACTTACTGTGGCTTACTATAATTATTCCGAAGCGCCTCACGTGGTCAAAGCACATATTGGTTCCTAACCTCATGACGTTTCGACAAATAGGAACGCATCAGTAGATGAGACACTTTAAAAGCCCTGCGGAAGAAACACTATTGAGCCCATGAAAGTCAGACTTCCTCTACGATGCTGTTGTGCACGGGCTGATCCCCGAGTGCTCTGGCTTCTTAGAAGACAATAAGCGCGGGCTCTCGTTTGCCGAAGGGCACTCATATTGTGACAAAGGAGTTCAAGAGTCGCCCACAATAGAACCAGAGCCACTTAGTTGTCAATGGAATAATACGAAACGTATGCGTAATGGGCTATGGATGCTGAATCATCTCAAGTTCAAAGGCAACGGTTCTGTTTGCTCTGAGGCATCAGCATAAGCACTGTAAGGATTACTTAAATTTCCGCTTAGGAGAATCGCGGAAGTACGTGTACACGTTTGATTATTACTGGGTGTACGGCGTATGAGGACCTACATTTTTCTTTTTTCCATCCACGTGCAAAGAACTCTACGCGTACACCCTAAATGCTAATTAGAAGTATAGATGAAGCTTTGTTGGATTTAATTGTTACCAATATATGTATCAAATATTTCAATTTCTTAACGAAAATGGTCTGAGCATATTAGAAATTGAAGATCGTTAATCGAAATTGAAGATCGTTAATCGAAATTGAAGATCGTTAATAAAAATCGGGAATTCCATCAGTCTCTTTGATAAAGAAATATTTACAACACAATGCAGTATTTTCATAATAACTAGCAACTAACAAGAAGTACTTGAACTCTTTAAACTTTAATTCATTTAATGCAATATTTTATACGATTGCTGAATTTCTAGGAGAAACTATGAGCTGTAATAAGAACAAATACGTAAAAATAAAATAAAATAAAAAAATTCATGACCGTGAAAAAAAGGAGATCTCTTGTTCTTTCTTTTTTCCTTTCCTTTTCTGGTTTGTTCTCGGCTTCCAAAAACGCACCGTCTTCCTCTTCTTTCCTTACCCACGCCGCAGGACGCACGCACAAGCGCCGTTCTGCCGTTACGCGCAATGATTTACGTTGCATTCGTTAACCCGGGACCACCTCCTTTTTAACCTCCAGCCTCCAACCGGAAACTCCGCCATACAATGGTCATCTTGCGGGCAAACGGCCCCCGATGCAGTTATGCGCGACATTTGAACGCATTAACGAAAAATCGTTACTGCTGCCCGGACGGGGCGGCATGTTATGGCCGTATCGGACACTCGCAAAGAGCGCCCAGAGGTTTTTACAGCGTCCGTGTCATGTTTGAGCGACGGAAGTCGAACTCCGCAGTAAAGGAGTATCGCAACACTTGTGACCTGTCGATCATAACGACGGCAGAGTGCTCTTGTGATTACGTTTGGGCATTAAAAGCCCGAGATAGAGCTACCATTGCGGACTTCCATTGTACTAGGAAATTACCGTCATATTTAAGGTGTGATATATGGCTATTCAGATCCTACACAAACCAATAGGGCATGAGGAATAAAAACCAATCGGCTCAGATTGAAATCTTTAAAATTGGGCTCAGTTTCTTGCTGATCGAACACCGCAACATTTCCCTCAGTGTAAAGAAACAACAGTATTCAAACGAACAATAGAAAAAAATCGATTGAGAGAATATGGAAAAAGGAACAATGGTACAGAGAATGTAGAAAAAAATATTACGAAGGAGAATATTATCAAAACAAAAACATCGATACCTACTATCGGTATAGAAACCAAACAAATCGTTGTTACGAACTGAAGACATCATAATCGATACTGGGAATATTATTCAAATTGATACAGTAAATACAATATATAACGAGATATAAAATATTGAAAACAGAAATATTGATTCGGCAAATATACAGATAATATTATATTTTGTGAATATTGACCCGAAAGTATCAAGGGCGGCAACACCCCTCCTCAATTCATTTCAACGATGCCTTTTTTCTTGCGCCGACCTAGGCCATGAGGTCTGACCACGCAAATTTCGCTAGGTTCCTTTCACTGAAGAAAGGAGGTATTATCTTGGGCGACGAAACAGGCGATTACAAGTTATCTCAAAGGCTTCTTTTACGCTTGAGGATCTTTTACATGCAGTTCTACTCCATAGGACTTCCGGCTTTACTTCCCATCCGAAGGAGGCGTACGAAGGATTTTTTCACCCTTAAAACTCCACGGTTTCGATCGGGTTTGAACCAGCAAACTTGGGTACAACAGCCAAATACGCTAACCCGTTATAATAATCATCTCTATATATACAGATTTATTAATCCCGAAATAATCTCTAATATGTAGAGGGATTATTATAAAAAGGGACAGCTTTGCCAGCTACCGCTTTGCTACTTGCTGGCCACAAAACTGCAGATTATATGCATCCTCCTTGTGCGTTTGTTTTTGTAAATGTCTTCGACACTACGTCTTACAATGTTATCGTCCTTCTTTCTTTCTAGGGTTTTTATCCAGCCGACAGCCGGTTACCCTTTACGTCTCGATGGGACGCATATTCGACCATGCACTAGACACCAACACACTTGCGGGCTCCTCTGATCTGGGGTCAGCAGAACACGAGGCCCTCCGCGACAACACATACATACAAAGACAAGGGACAAACAACCATGCCCAAGGCGGGACTCGAACCCGCGACCCTTCGGACCGAAGCGCTGAGTCGGTACTCGCTCTTAGCCACCTCGGCCATCCAGGTCGGCTGTTATCGTCCTACAAGATGTTAATTTATTTCGCAAACTGTCAAATAGGTCCCTTCTTAGACTTGCTTTACCACCGCAGTCGCCGCTCGCCAACGGTTTGCTTTCCCACGCGAAAGAAAGCCGCCGGCGTTCAATGGGCGATGGTCCATGGCGGGGGCGGGGTCCGCCCACGCGAGCGCCGGTAGCGGCGGCCGTGAAAAGTGCGTGGCGAACAAGCGCGGGGGCGGCGCGAGGCGGCGTGAGGCAGCGGCTGCTCCTTTACGAGCGTCCCGGACGCCGTGGCGCGGTGCGGAGCCGCGGGCGCGCGCGCCCCCCGAAGGGGCCGCCGGGGGGCGCCGCCGCCGCGCTCCGCCCCCGCACTTATTGCGGCGCTGGCAATATCGTGGCGGCGGCGGTGAGGGTGGAGGGGGCGGGGCCGGCACAGCTTGTGGGGTGTGCGCCCGCTAGACCTCATCCCCTTTGCATGAAGTGCCCAGGGTGGCGGCGTGGGAGGTGGACGTTCTCAAGGTAGTCGAGGGGGGGATGAAGGAACAGTTAAGAATTTACTGCATCTTTTTTTTTTTTTTTTTTGAAATTTACTAAAGCTCTCGAAACAGCCTACACGCAGCAAAAAGCTTCTGGCAAAGAGAGGTGGTCATGGGGAGAGATGCGAGGGGGGATATGAAGATTGTAGGAGATATCAAGATGGTTGGGGATGTACACTAGTGCCAGTTAACTGTTGAATTTTTTTGAAACATGTTTGAAGTCTTTAGTTGGCAAGGGCCTTGTCTGCCATGGTAGAGTTTTACATTTCCCATACCAGTGGGTATGTTTCATAAGTTACTGACAGACGAGAATGCGTGAAGGCAGTAATAAGTGATACATTCCGTGAACTCTGCTCACTGTCGTCTATTTGTTACAAGTGCGTGATTACTTCCTGCTCATAAAAAGAAATGGAGGTTACACAATAATGACACGGGTATTTACACAAAGTTCATAACTGCTATAATAAGACATGGCGATGAAGGTGGCACAATGGGTAATACATAGAAAATTAAGTGGGAATGATATCCTATAAATACAGCTGGTGGGAAACTATTCGTACTAAACAGCTCTGGCTCAACAAACAATTCTCAGGATCTTACAAACTGGGAAACGCAGGATATAAATATAGCTTGCAAGAAATCAAGAGACTATCGTTTGAAAACGGGAGAACAGAGAAGAGCTGGAATTAGAATAAATAATTTCAGGCAGAAAGAAGACACCAAAACAGACACCGCAACATGAGAGCGAATCCAGTGAATCAGATGGCGGCTATGACTTCTGCCGCAACGGAGGTGGCGGGTGAAAACGTTGGCAACACTGGCCGAAGCCTGGGCGAGGGTGGGTGACTCATCCCGCTCCCCTCGACCTCCGTCCTCCGCGCGCTGACCAGCAGTCGCCCTCGACCTCATAAGGGCGGGCGAGGGCGCTTGGCTCCGTGGACTGGATCCCCGGGATATCGCGTCTGCGGGCAAGCGAGCTCTGTGGAGTTTGCGATGTGCTGACGCAGAACAGGATAATACGTGATTTGTCGAACAATTCACATTTGAGAGAGGCACTTTTGATGTACATTTACAGCGACGTATGAACTTTCAGACCAAGATTCTTGACAATGTTGATGTGGAATGGGAATCCAACATGCAGCAACTGAGTAATACGAAGTTTCCACCGTCTCCATTACACTGGCTGAAAGGTAAGAAATGCTACACACAAAAAAATCTTAAGTAATTCTTTCGGAAAGATATTAATAGGTGTCATGATTATTAGAAATGCACTGATCAGACTTTGCTTTAGGTGCTGACTTATATTACTATTATTATACTTGGCTTCACGGTATGAAGAACTTCAAGGGATGGAATCTTGAGCGCTGGAATGGTGGAAGAGAAAGAAAAGGAGAAATGGAAAGAGAAAGTGGAGGATAAAAGAAAGGAGGGGGGAAAATAACACTAGTCGATTCTATTGCAGTTACGAAATCACCGCTACGTCGAAGAGATTTGCTACGCATGAGGATGTCTGAGATGTATTCCGGCATTTACACCAATTAAATAGTTGTCCAACAATGATAAAGTAAGTGACCTAAAATTTCAAAGGGGAACTGAAAGCTTTGGTTGCCCTTTGCATACATTAAGCAAAAACTAGCATCGTAAAGGCACATTAAAATGAACGTGAAGTTTCAGAATTCGTGGCTTCGTGTTCCCTAGATTCGAAACCCACGACGAAAACATTTTCTAATGACGAAAAAAATCGAGCCATGAAGACTCTCATATTCAAACCTCGCGACTCGCTTTTACGAGTAGTAATTGAGGGAGAGGCATGCACCATCCCCCTTTTCTAACACCCCCTTCCTCCTAATCTCCCCACCTTGCGCCGTCCGCGCGCGGCACGCAACGCGGCGCCCTCCGCGTCGTTTCTCACCTGCGCCCTCCCTCCCGCCCTTCGCTCTGAGGGGCCGGGAGGCGAGCGGGCCGGCTCGTAATGGGCGGTGCCAGGCCGGCCATTAGTCCTGCCTCGTGGCGTCGCGGCGACGCGACGCATCGCGAAGGCAGACGCCAAACCCGATCGCCGCTACCAACCCGCCAGGCCCCGCCTCGCTCCACGCCACGCCATGCCACGCAGGTGGGAGGGGCTGCCAGCCGCTGCTCTGGTAAATAGCGTTTAATTACGGCGGGCGAGGGGTGCGACAAAGAGGGGGAAGCGTACGTGGCAAGTCGGGGCGACAGGGAAGGGTGTAGAGAGCGGGACTGGTGGTGGTGGTGGTGGTGGCGGCAGAGACGGTGGTGGTGGTGGTGGTGGTGGTGGTGGTGGTGGTGGTGGCGGCGGTGGCTGCGGCGACGGTGGTGGTGGTGGTGGTGGTGACGGCGGTGATGGTGGTGGCGGCGTCGGCAGGGGTGGGGGGTGGCGGCGGCTGGTGGGGGGGGGGGGTGGGGTGGGGTGTGGGTGGTGGTGGGGTGGTGGGGGGGTGGTGGTGGTGGTGGTGAGGAGGAGGAGGACAAGGAATGGAAGGGGATTGTTGAAGAGGAAGAGGCTACGGGCAGGGTGATGGGGGGAATGGACAAGGGACTGTCGAAGGGGGAGAGGGGGGGAAGGTTTTCCTGAGGAGGCTGGCAGGGGAAGGGGTGACAGATGAAACTAAAGGCCCGGTAGAACAGGTCAGGGAAGAACAAGACCAGGAAGGGCACGATAAGGCAGGGCAGGACCTGTATAACAAGGCAGGGAAGATCAGAGCAGGAGCAAAGTGACAGAGACACATTGAGACGGAAGAAGGGCGCTTCTCGGCCTCATGTCTGAAGGAATGCTAAAATAGCACCAAATCGGCCAGATTACATAAAGTAAACAGAATTGTTTGAATGATGTCACTATTGTCTTGCATTCCAGTCGCTTTTCCACTCTCGCAATACAAAACAAGTGGATCCGGTTATATGTTTACATTGGGTTTGGGTTCAGACACTAGGAAAGTAGAAAGATGTCTGCCAACTTAAGTTTATTTAAAAAATAATTAGAACCCAATGATATAGTTCATGGAGTTAAGATGTGGTTGAAGGCGATGATCAAACAAAGAAAACGAATGCTACTTTACGTCTTAAGAATCGCGAATTCCGGACAAGAACACCAAGATACAGGATGGCATAGGAAGGCCATGCATCAGCGTAAACACTAAAGAAATACTACTAAAAAATTGAATGAGGGACTACTTAGGTACCAAGGATGGGTATACAAGGGCATGGTTTCCAAAGACGTGAATCCCCAAAGAACGGTAGTTGCGAGACAAAGCCACCTATAAGAAAACTGTGACGAACGGGGAGATCTGCAGCGTGCGCCATACATCGGAGCGACGCGGGCTGAAGCGGGACGAGGCGGGGCGGAGCGGGACGAGGTGAGGCGGGCAGGTCTCCTGGCAGGCGAGCGTCGGCACCGGGTGCCCGCGGGCGAAACTCGTTCCGGCGTCGGCCACGCGGCGCAGCACCGTCGCCGTATAAATCAAAGTTTTAATCTCGGGCCGGAGCGGCCCCGAGGCCCTGGTTCGTCCCTCCCGCCCCCCTCGCCACCCCGCGTCCCCCGCGCGCCGGCGCTACACGGAAATGCTCTCCGCGCGTAAAACTAGCGCCGCTGTAAATATCCCTCCGCTGGCCGAGGCTCCGCGGCCTCGGCCTCCGCCTCCGCCGAGAGCCAGCGCAGCGCCTCGGAATCCGAACACGGACGCCAGAGGGCGCGCGGTCACCGCTTGATGGATACGAGACCGCGCCGGGGCGAGAGGAGACGCCCCTGCACCCGCGAACAAGGAGACGGTTACAGCAACGCTGAGCTCAAACCATGCGAGAGCTTTAAGAATGAGGGAAGAGGATCCTCTACAATTTACAATATACAATACAATATACAAGACTGGAGGGACAAATTCCTCTCTAACAAGAGTATACATGACGTGTTTGAAATGAGGAAAGAATGAGGGAAATTTGGGAGAGAGGATCCCCTACAATTTACAATATACAATACAATATACAACACTGGAGGGGCAAATTCCTCTCTAACAAGAGTACACATGACGTGTTTTGGTATTAATTTATTACAAATGGTACAAAAAATTTTATCTTTTTGTAGCATATTGCAGTTGACTCCGGTTATAGTGAACTTCTGAGAACCAACATTTTTAGTTCACTATATCCGATGATGTGAAAATTAAATAAATTTCTCCATAACGATTAATTGTATTAACACAAAGAATCAAAAAAATATATTAACAGCACAAACTGAAAATTTTAATATCTTTATTTGTTCTTAAAATATCCACCAAGATTGAAACTGAAGCAAGCAATCCCGCGTCGCCGCCGCCAGTTGTAGCCCAAGCAGGGCACGATATTTGTTTCCACTGTGAAACTGAGTGGCGTAAGGTCGTGAGTGAGGTGCCCATTACGGGTCCGCTACCTTCACCTCAGGGGGACTTCAATTATGACCTTTGGTCGATGATACGTTTCTCAAGCTGCCTAGTTTTGGAATTTGTAACACTGAGGCGATAAAAAGGATTAATTTTCATGACGTATTTCCTACGTTCACAATAGCCGAGGTTCAGGTTCACTATAACCGAATCTTATGCTTATTTGTAATGTAAGTGAAACGGGACCAGTGATTTAAGTCATTATAACCGAGGCTTCACTATATCCAAGTTCACTATAACCGGAGTCGACTGAAATATGATACAAAAAGATCACATTTTTTGTACCATTTATAAGAAATTAATAGCAAAACACCTTGTTAGAAATGTGTACTCTTGTTAGAAAGGGATTTACCTCTTCAGTCTTGGATCAAGCACATTTAAGACGAAAAACTAAAGTTCGCAGATTATGGGGATGAGCAGCCGCATACCAAACTCGCAACACTTGTAAAACATCAGAAATCTGGGTCGTGAGAACTCACTTGTGCAAAGCATACGCGAGTGGATCTTTTCTAGCCGTCATTTCGCGGCGCCACAGCACTCTTATGCGAACTGCTGGGAAGAATCAGATATGCATATAGGTGCGAGAAACGTTAGTGTAAGATATGCAAGAAAGCTGAACGCAAGCTAGTGGGAAATGATAAACATAGCGTTCCAAAAATCAGATCATTGGATCTTCAATATCAACGGTTTTCAGAACAATATATATGGAAGTACCAAATAATGTGGATACGTTTTCAAAAAACCTTCAATGGAAAATGAAAGATACGATTTAAGAATTACATTGATAATATCGTACTGCATCCTCTGTCACTAATTAGAACCTACTAATTTGAAAAATTCACTATAAAACTTCCTGAATACTTCTGAGGTCAGATACTGCTTCCCTGTTCGTGAACTATTTAGAACCAACTTAATGTACGCCTTTCAACATTATAAAGCTTTGTTTGCCACGACTTCACCACTCGCAGAATCAGATTCTGCCACAAGGCAGCTGGAACACGAATACAATTCACTGTGCAATACGTACAACTGTTACGGAGAGCAATAAAAGAGAAAAGCAAGCAACCGTGAGGCGTTAAGAAGTACAAGAGAGAGGAACACGACGCCGTAAACCCACCGCGGACGCAACCAGGAAACTCTGTGGGGCGTCGCTATCATCACTCCAAGATTTGCAGCTGGTACAGCACGGAGCTAAGAGGCAATGAGGGAAGTGTGAGCGACAAACATTCGGTGAATCCGCAACTTTGTGTCGTGTTCCCGCCCACAAAAAGTTGTTTTCTTTTATTCCAACTTCATTGGCACTACGTTAGGAAGATATTTGTGTTTATCGTAGCAGGAGACGAAACTCTCAAAACGAAGAATTAAATTCCGTATAGAAATAGACTTCCAAGAGAAACGAAAATAATCTGCGAAAATGATTGGTATTATAGTAGAAATTTTTAGAATGAAATTTGGATATTGGATATGACATAAGGACATGCGGATATTGGAAAATCTTTAAGAAAATTTTAACTGGTTTTCTCGCCGAATTATGCACCAAAAATCGGAGGAAGTTTTTTGTTTGTAGTAAAACGCTACCGAACGCAATGAAGCAATTTTCAGGGTATCCCCATCAATTCCGATACCAAGAAACGCCGGCGATGGTGGTGCCAGTGGTGGTTATGGCAGTAGCAACATGTCAGTCAGCGGATCACAACTCAACAGGCTTGCTGACTGCTTACGATAAGTTTTAACGTGAAAAGGTTGTTCCAAAGAGCCAAGAATATTTTCACGGTGATTTTGGCGTATCAGGAAAAAGCAAAACTACAAATACCCAACTAAATCATCATCCATTATTTCATAATTGTCTCGAAAAACCTGTCAGCAGTTAGCCACTCACATCCGTTAATGAACGGCGATCGTTTTGGCATGAAAGGGAATCATATAAATGATGAAGAAATTGAAGTCGATAGTTTCAATTCCGAATGAAACGCCGCCGAATTCAATAATTCAATTTCCAGCGTACGTCCTCCCATCAGTGTCGACGGCGGCGGCGGCGGCGGCGGCGGCGTCTGTGGCTGCGTCGCGGGCCGCTAGTCAACAACGGCGCTCACCGGCTGCGGAGGCTAAGGTTGCCGCGAGATGGATGGTCGCATACATGAATACGAAGCAGAGGCGGCCGCTCTCTCTTGCGTGGCCCTTAATTGCCTGGCGCCGTCGCCGCCGCAGCCGCCGCCGCTGCCCCAGTTGCTTCTGCTGCCGCGGCGGTTTGGCGGCTGGCGTCAGGCGGTGGCGGTGGCGGTGGCGGTGGCGGTGGCGGCGGCGGTGGCGGTGGCGGCGGCGGTGGCGGTGGCGGTGGCGGTGGCGGTGGCGGTGGCGGTGGCGGTGGCGGTGGCGGTGGCGTTGGCGGTGGCGGTGGCGGTGGCGGTGGCGGTGGCGGTGGCGGTGGCGGTGGCGGTGGCGGTGGCGGTGGCGGTGGCGGTGGCGGTGGCGGTGGCGGTGGCGTTGGCGGTGGCGTTGGCGGTGGCGGTGACGGTGGCGGTGGGGTAGATATCCAGATAGAGGCTGAGTTGGTGTGGAGTCAGGAAGGATGGTGGCGTCACAGGAGGCGGCGGTGGACCTAGCGATTGAGGAGATAGACGTACAGGAAGAACAGTTGGTGTTGGTGTAGGGTCGCGGTGGTGTCGGAGCGCGAAGTCGGGGAGGGAAGGCGGTGATAGCGATGGAGAGATCAGAACGGGAGGGGGATGGTCCAGATAGTATCGGAGGCGGCGGCGGAGCTAGTGATGGCGGTAGTGATGGAGGAGATAGACGTACAGTTAGAGATGAAGGTGGTAGTGGTGGTGAATTTTGGAAGGAAAGTGGAGGGGAAGGCGGAGTGGGGTGGGATGGGTAGGGGTGGGTGAGGCCAGGTTGGGCGAGGTGGGATAGCGCGACGATGGCGACGGTATAAGGAACACCGTTGGAAGCTTGCGATTGAGGGCCAATTTGTTGCCGTCTTGAGGATGTTCTTAGAGAAATGCTCGCTTCGTTTGACACCACGTCAGTGGTACCCGATTTTATTTCAACCACAGCATCTTTTATATAACAAGAGCTTTCACATATCCACAACATTTTATGTATTTCACTGTATTCTTCAAAGTACCACGTAGTTCGATTGCAATTTAAAATGTGAGAGTTTTTATCTACAAATATCCACAATACTTCGGTTTCAATAATATATTTGACATTACTTTTCAAATAAATATATCAAATTGCTTTTTTAACTCATCAAACAACCCTTCCTATTTTAATTCTGATGTCCCTACAAATATCTTCCCCGCAATTTTAAGTGCACGCAAGACTGTACCCACATTCCAGATCCCCAAATAGGTTTTCCTTCATCATAATAAATTTGGAATATAGAACAAATATACGTCATGCCAACAGAGCTTCTTTTATTTAATATCATGTAACACTCATTTAGCTCCATGGCAGTGAGCATTTAGCTCCACGAGCCAGTTAAGCAACGATGGAAGATGAGATAAGATATATTTAATTGCAATTGACTACAGCTGCGTGGCAGTGATATCTTGAAAAATACAATGTAATCCTACGCAAAGAACAACACGGCATTTGTCTCGACCAGAATTTTTTACAAAAACGGCGGAAAACACAATGAGTGAAACTGAGAGATTAGACCAATTGTCACAGTTATCTTATCTTTACTTGCACCTCGCACACTTTTCATCATCTAATTAACAGTTCTTCTCTCCAATCGCCAGCTTTATCTTACCGTTTGCGTTGTTGAGAAACGTTCTATCGTTCGAAGAACACGATTTTGGTAATATTTTATATATTTCTATCGCTCTGCACGTTGCTTATTTCTCATCACCGCCCAGGAATATTAGAAGCACAGGTCGCGCGAGATATATGCACATGCATGCGTGACGCCAAGGTACATGCCAGAAATATATTTACATTCGCATAATGCTGAATTTGCATGGCATTTGCATCTGCATAACTCTGCTTCCAACACAAGCTATATCGAATACGATAGTGGTGTTGCGGAGATAATAAAGAACGATGATGCTATATTAAGGAACTATATTACTTCATTTACCTTACCCGAACTTACACTTTCTATGAATACATTACTTCAAAAATACACATCGGTAGCAGTTGTACCAATAAAGTTGTTTCATTTGAAACTAGCTCATTCATTGGAACGTTGTGTATGAATCGATAGACGAAATTACATCTATAAAAGAATCTTCAGAAGTGACGAGGTGGAATGCATAAATACGCATTATCTAAGCTATTCATGAAGTAATATTTATGAAACGTATGATACGAGGATATTCAAATACCACTACAGAATTTCAATGAGAAATTTACAAATATTATAGCAAGATACAAATTAAAAACAAACAAACAAACAAAACTGATTCTACCCAATGTCGGTTGTCATCGTCAAGCGGAACCTCATGACACAACTTAAGTGATATATTGATACGTCTCATTTCTTATTAACTTTCATTCTCTTGAAAAATCTGATATACTATTACTCTACTTTCAATACGTTTACACAGTGCAAATGCGCTAAATAATAATATTTAAAGTACATTTATTACCGATGAACAACGAATCATTTGCCTTTGTCATTTTCCCTAACAGCGTGTTTTCATTTAGCCAACCAATGTGCGACGTTCTCGATTTTAAAAGTTATATGAACTTTTAATCCCACGTGGAAAGACGAGATGTTGCGATATCTAGAAAGAGATAAATTCAAATACTATGAAATTAATGATGATGCAGACGATGATTTACCGAAAAAAAAAAATCATTTCTGACGTATGCTATTATTGCATACGTCAAGAGCCCACACATTTCTCCTTTTCCATAAGGAGAGCTGCAGCGAGTCTCTTTCCTTCACGACCCAAACAAAGCTCTCCTCCCAAGTCCCACCGCGCCCGCGTCTCCTGGACCGGGGCGGGCGAAGGCCTGGGAGCCGGATGGGCCGGCGGGGGTCGAACCGGCCGGCGGGGGTATCCGGCGGCGCCGCGGCATCGACCGGGGGCGGGGCGGGGGCTTGGGATTTGCGCCGCGCGATTCCGGCGGCATCGGCGGCGGGGCGGGGGGGGGCAGCGAGGGAGGCGGGATTTCCGGGACCCCGATTCTGCGCGCGAGGCGGGGAGCGGCGGCGGCGGCGGCGGCGGGATTTCCGGCCCCCGATTCTCCTTCGCGCCGGCGGCGGCGGCCGGACGGGAGGCGCCGCGAGGCGAGCGGGGGAAGCGCTACCCCGAGGTGGGGGCGGCGCGGAGACGAAATAGCGTGGGGGTGGAAGGGGCAGAGTCGGCGCGCGGGGGGCTGATCAAAGACGGTCGGAACGGGGGCGGGGTTGGATGTCCGTGGGGGCGGGATCAGAGCGGGGGCGTGGGGTCGTAGCGGGACGGGGGCGGGGTTGGATGTCCGTGAGGGCGGGATCAGAGCGGGGGCGTGGGGTCGTATCGGAACGGGAGCGGGGTTGATGGCGCGTGGGGGCGGGGTTAGAGCGGGGCGTGTGGTCGGATCGGAACGGAAGCGAGGTTGGAGAGAAGTGGGGGCGGGGTCAGAGCGGGGGCGTGTGGTCGGATCGGAACGGAAGCGGGATTGCAGGGCAGTGGGGGCGGGGTCACAGGGAGCGCGGCAGGAGCGGTGGCGGGGAGTGGGCAGGGTTGGCGAGCTGGGAGCGGGGAGGCATGTAGCGGGGTGCAGTGAAGCGCACGCAAAAGGGGGCGTGGCGGGGACGCAGCAGAGGCAGCCGGAGGAGAGGGCGTAGGAGGAGGGCAGCCCCGGCGAAGAACACGACAGGCACGACAGCCCGCGCAAACAAACAAACAAACGGCTTGGCGCTCCAGCGGGTCAACGCGGCCCTTCCGCTGTTATAAAACGCTCAGCCGCAACGATACCCGCAAGCACAGCCCCTGCCCACACCCCGCACATGCGAACACTCCCGTCGAAGACGCATCGAAACGCTCTACGCAATTTGTTTGTCAAAACAGTTTCAAAATTAGACGATAAATGTACGAAAAGTGTAAGAATATATGAATTCCACAATTGTCATTAGTAAATTACAAACAATACGAAGCTGCAAACTCAGATCATTAGGGAATTAATTAATTAATAAGCATGTGATTAGATTTACAGAAGATCAAAACAGTTGCAAAGATGATCAAATCAGTTTTTAAGATGTGTACCGCGCGTCTTGACAAAATATTAACATTTCACAAATGAAAAATCTACTATATTTTAAACAATATGGCACAGTTGAAAATATACACTCGCGTTTCAGGAGAAGAGAAGATTCCCATAATAGAGACGAAAACGAAGAAACGAGAGATGAGTTAATAAATAATGAAAGCACTGAATGCTTTTAAAAAAACTAGTTTTGTGGTAAATTAGAAAAATTGCCTAACATTACAGATTAAAAATCCTAATTACAGTTATAAATATATATTAAAATTAAATTAAAAGTATCCTGATTTTCATTTTAAAAATTGTATTTACATCTGAATGAAATTTCACCCAATTTTTAATGGAAAACTTTTAATTTTACAAAGGGATGGAGGGCCGGGTGTAGAAAGGGAAATTCATCCCGCGTTTATAACTATTACGAATTGTGACAAAGTGTATAGAGATGAGATTAAATAAACAAATTTAGCGAATGTGCTTCTTACACGACGCCTACGTTTCGCGGCTGCAACATCAGAGAAACAAAGAAACACCACGAACTACAAAGAAAACAGAGAATAGATGTAGGTAAATTCTCATTTGTAAACAGAACGATACAAAACTGGAACAAATTACCCGCTGCAGTGCTGGAGACTTTCCCTCAGAATGTCAAAAATTTTAAAATTAGACTAAGTAAATATGGTTAATAGATTAATTTTGTAAAGTTGTATTTAGCATCATGTTAATATTTTAATGTTGTTTGATGTGTATTTTGTGTGTTTTTAGTAATTTCTTAGAAAACGCTACCACCGGAAGTATTCTATGTATTCCTAAGTACCAAAATAAATATTCTATTCTATCACTCGCGATCTGCGGGAAGCGGCCTCAGGGGCGGGCGTATGCAACCCGTGCGCCACCCCCGCGCAGCAGCTGCGGGGGCGCAGGGGGCGCGTTTTACGTCCGCTGCTCGTTTGCGCAACGGCCCATTGCGGTCTGCGCGAGGTGTCGCGAGGGGGACCGCGGGGGGCTCACGCGGCATGGGCCGCGGGGGGGCGGGGTGGCACGGGGCGCGGGCCGGACAGGGCAAGGCCGACAGCACGAGGTGGTCGCGGTACAGGGACGAGGAGAGCGCCGGGTGGGAAACGTGTGTGTATGGGGGGGGGGGGCGAAGACCACATGGACATGTTGGGGCGAGATGGAATGAGGGTGGGGGCGAGTTGAGGCTGGGGTGTGACAGAGTGAGTTCGGTGAAGGTAGCAGGCGGTGGAGTGGAAGCGAGGCAGAGTGGTGGGGTGGTTTTAGGGTGTTATTTGAGGAGGGGAATGGCATGGTGAATGCAGGGACGGGTGGACTGGGTGCGGGTTGGAGCAATGCGTTGAGGTCATCTCAGACCGGAAAGGAAAGCGGGGAGGGGAGAGGCAACGAGATAGGGAAAGGAAAGCGGGGAGGGGCGAGGGACGGGAAAGGGGGGGCGGAGGGAGGCGGATTAGGGCGGGAGGTGGAGCAAGGCGAAGCGAGACGGGACGAGATGAAGCAAGGCGGGACGACGCGGAGCAAGACGAGGCGAGGCGAGGCGAGGCGAGGCGAGGCGAGGCGAGGGGGAGCAGGCGAGCGAGACGGGACGAGATGCGAAGGCGAGGCGAGGCGAGGCGAGGCGAGGCGAGGCGAGGCGAGGCGAGGCGAGGCGAGGCGAGGCGAGGCGAGGCGAGGCGAGGCGAGGTGAGGCGAGCACGGGATGCCGCAGGACCCGAGGGGGAAGAGACGGTCGCCGGGGAGGGAGAGGTCGCTTCCGAAGGGGGAGGGGAGGGGCAGACGTCGGCGTCAGCAGTTCCGATCGCTCACCCATTGGGCGGTCAACGCTCAACGCCCACGTCTGGCTCTTGCTCCCAAAAGTGCTCCAGGGATCTTTCAACGTCCCTGCCTTTCTACCGAAATGGTCGTTGGGGAGGCATTCAAAGTATGTGTGCCAAGAGCCAAGCAAGACAGGAATATAACAGTGCCATGAGTTACTATCATTTGAAAATTCGATTACAATATGAGCAATCGTCAAACATATCTACTTTTCTACCTCCAGTAGGACTTTAAATAGAAAATCACAACAGCATAACATTTATATGGCAATAATCGACGCAATGAAACAATTTACCTTCTGTTCTTTGCGCCTAGGTATTCCTGGTGCGTCTGGGTATTCGCCTGGTGTTGATCGGAGAACCCACGGAAAACTACCGATCAGAGCAGCCGGCCGCTAGAATTCTCCTCCAGTCAGTGACTGAATTCGACCTAGCTGAAAAGCTAGTGTCGAAACTCCTACCGCCGTCAGGACTCGAACCTAGGATTATAATACTGGAATAACACGACTTCTTATAATACGAACTCCGATTATTTCGGTCCCGTGGAATTCGTGTTAATAAGGGTTTACTCTATATCCAAACCTCCAGTGTTAAAATCCTAACCTCGCCCAACCACCAGGTTCCCGCCCTTTCTCTCAGGAGCGCTTGATCTGCGCGGGGGCGCGGCCTGGCGGGGGCAGATCGTCAACAACAGCGCGTGGCGCCAAGTGCATTATGCGCGGCGACAGGAACGAATCGCGGATCTTTATTGTAACGGCCCCCGCCGCCTCCCGCGCCCGGCCAGTGACAAGCTATCGCGGCGCGCGGCCGTAAAACCGCTCTCCCTCGCCCGCGCGCCGCGCAGATGGCAGCCCGGCGCCGGCCTACCCCAACGTCCAAGGACACCCAGCGGACGGAAGATCAATGTTTTTGGACGGATTAGTAGGGAGCCGAGTTCTGAAATTTTGCATATTTGTGTCCGTTGCTTCAGGACATAGCTAAGCTCAAATGCTAGTTTGTTTAGGTATCATTTCATATGTTGTGAAGTGAAGTGAAGTGAAAGTGAAGTGAAAGTGAAGTGTAATTAAAAAGTCGTGTAACCTTGTATTTAATAGTTTAAAATAACTGTGGAGGTCAACCATAAAATGTAGTTAATGCTATTATTGTTAGCATATTATTATTAGCATATTATTATTATTATTATTATTATTATTATTATTATTATTATTATTATTATTATTATTAGCATATTATTATTATTATTATTATTATTATTATTATTATTATTATTATTATTATTATTATTAGATTACTATTATTATTATGTCTTTAAATAATTTAAAGTTACGTTGTTAAGTAATTTAAAGTTAATATTAGTAGTATGTTATTTGTAGAGTTCTTCCACCAGGTTGTATATACCTATCTGCAGAATAATAAATATCTATCTATCTATCATTACATATGCACGAATATATTACTAGTATTATCATCAAGTGAACAACAGAGAGAAGTCATTTGAAGTTCGTGACCTCTCGCGAAACCTCTTCACGTAGAATGCCGAAACGAGACCAAACTATCCCTTTCCTTATCAAGGTGCACATGAAACGGCATGAGACGAACGGTTACTAGCAAACATAACAATTTTGCTGATCCAATTGGTTAAATTAAACAGAATGCCTCCAGTTGTGGCCCTACTCTGAATCATAACTGCCAAAATCAATACATGTAGCGACGAGAGCAGACCCGAGAACTTTGATTCGAACTTTGCATTGCTGGATTTTTCGAAATTACTCTATCGAGTTGCAGACGACAGAATGCTTAGAACGTTTGACATACCATCACTAAAGCGCTGAAGCCAAGCAACCAACCAACGCTGAAACGAAACTGTGTCTACCGGCAATCGTACCTGTCCAACCTTAAAGACAATTTTCACGCATTGCATTTCAGTGCATTTTATCGAGATTCGAGCAGGCTACGTAATATGTATGTCTACGGCTAGCCCAGCAGACAACATACAACGCATCCAAGCCACTTTATCGTTTGCCGAAGGCCAACAGGAGCGACGACGACTATAGAGCGATTTTCGTAAGGATGAGCCAAAGTGACAAGAAAACAAGTGAACATCAGATTATTTCAGAGAAGTATCCCTCCGCCGCGACAGCTGTTCAGCCACGTCTCTTCGTAAAGTGCTAATGACTCGTGTGAAAACACCCCTATGCAGAAGTCTAAGAGTTTCGCTGAGGTATATGCACGTACGAGAGTCCAGGAAATATTTAAATTTAATTTCGTACGTGGAAAAACTCTTAACATTCTCCCACAATCAGTAAAAGAAAATTGCCACGAATGTAAATAGAAAGCTCTCAATCACAGTTCGCCACACAACAGCAGAAAGGCCAGAACCATGTGCATCGGTACGCATCTCGCATTCAAGTATCGGTTTTAAAATAAAATAATATTTATCACACAAAAAGTAAACTCAATGTAATATATAAAGAAAAAAAATATTTTTACAGAAGAGCACATAACACTGCACTTCCTAATTTCAAGTATTTCTCGCAGCGCACTATATTTTTGTTGGACAAGGACACGTCAAAAGGAAGTGTCGAAGCCATTTACAAGTTAGCCAACTGCAAACGAACGAATGCGGGACGGGAGTCTAATGGGCTTAAGGGCACGAGAACTTTCAGTTATGTTGCCAGCACTAGCTGTCACTTTGGCTCATCCTTGGGAAAATCGCTCTATGCCAAGGATCTGCACTACGTACTACGTTACTGGTTAGGATGAACGTGGTGGATCTTCTCTGATTCATCTAGCCATGAATCGATACTCGAGAGTGGCGATAAAGTTAATAAACTTTAGATATGAAAATCTACGCATTTAGAAATGTCTACACAGAGAATAGCATTGACTAACATCATCTTCCACGTACAATACGTAACAAAACGAAAACACACCCTCGATTTCTGAGGTCCCAAACGGACAAGCGGGTTTTACGAAGGAAATACCAGCAAACGATCATGTTCCTCGTCAAATTTAACAAAATATTTGCGGTGGTTGTGTTTACAATTACAACAGCCCAATATCATCACAAAGAATTTCGATTCACTACATCATGTACGAGATTCAAAGAGGCTATGCATTATGAAATGCCCAACATTGACTAACACTGTCCATCGAGCAGATTGCTTATCGAAACCTACCGCTCCCTCGCTTACCGAAGCCCACAGTGGGTTATGTAGTTTCCATCGAGGAGGTATTGGCAAACAACCTAGCTCCTGGTGAAATTTAATGGGCGGTGGGTCTATTTACAATCACAACAGCCCAAAATCAATAGGGTAGCCAATAGGGAATCCCAATAAACTGGATTCGACCTATGAAGAGGCGAAGCATTACAGACTGTAACGAAACCAAACTACGCAACCGCTTCCTGAGGTCCACAGCGCAGGACACGGTCTCTACCGAGGTGGGTAGTAGCAAACAAGCATTATCCTCGTCAATTTGAACAAAATATCAGCAATGGTTCAATTTACAATTAAAGCTTCCCGATACATCATCCATTAATCGCAAATATTTTACATACACTCGATCACATTTGAGACACAAAGCTAGAAATGTTCATCACTGACTAACACCATCCACCGTGCGAATCGCATGTCGAAACCAACCATTCCCTCGTAGAGGTCCACAGCGGGGCACGCGGACTGTACCAAAATCGGTGTTAGCCAACAACCATGTTCCTCCTCAAACTGAACAAAATGTCTGCAGCGATTCTTACAATTAAAACTCTCCGATATCATGAATTTTTCCGAAAGAATTTCGACAAGCTCGATCACGCTCGAGACAGAAAGCAAGAAATGTCCATCACTAACTAATACCGTCCACCGCGCTAACCACATTCCAAAACCAACCACCCCCTGGCGTCGAGGTCTACATCAGGGCGACGCGTACTGTACCATGGTCTGTGTTAGCCAACAACCATGTTTCTCGTCAAATTTAACAAAATGTCTCAAGTGGTTCGATTTACAATTATATCATCCCAACATCAATATATCACAAAGAATTTCGATACGCTAGAAAAAAATCGAGGCTTTAAGCTTGCAATGTCCATCATTGAGAAATAATATTCACCGCGCAAATCGCATTTCGAAACCAATCATTCCGTCGCGCATCGAGGTCCACAGCGGAGCGACGCGTACTGTACCAAGGTCTGTTTTCGCCAACAACCATATGTGTTGTCAAAATAAACAATATGTCTCAAGTGGTACTATTTACAATCCGAATCGCATTTCGAGAATGTATCACAAAGAATTTCCATACGCTAGAAAAAAAAAAGAAAAGAAAAGATCTCGAGACTGAAAGCTTGAAATGTCCATCACTGAGAAATACCATTCACCGCGCGTATCGCATTTCTAAACCAACAATTTCCTCGCGCCTCGAGGTCTACAGCGAGACGACGCGAACTGTACCAAGGACTGTGTGAGCCAACAATTATGTGTCTTGTCAAATTGAACAAAATGTCTCAAGTGGTTCGATTTACAATTCAATCATGACAACATCAATTTATCAACAAGAATTTCGATACGCTCGAAAAGAAACAAACTTGAGGCTGAAAGCTTGAATGTCCATCATAGTAACACCGCTGAGCGAATGGCATTTCGAAAGCAACCATTCCGTCGCGCGTCGAGGTCCACAGCGGGGCGACGCGGACTGTACCGAGGGGGTGCAAGCGTCGGCGTCGGCGGCGTCGGGGCGCGCGCGCCTCTTCTTGCAGCAGTGGGCGGGCGGCGCGGCGCGCGCGGGAGCCCGGCTGAAAATCAATACCACGGCGAACAATGGGGAGGCGCGGCCGCAACACTGGCGAGCCAGCCAGCGAGCGGGCGGGCGGGTGAGCGGGTGAGCGGGTGAGCCGCGGCGCGGCGCGGTGGCGGTGGTGGCGGCGGCGGCGGCGGCGGCGGCGCGCCTCGTGCCAGCCGCCAACCACCGCCGACGTCGAAATCGGGCGTTCGCTCGCCGCCGCCCCCGCCGCCGCGCTGGGCCGGACGTGCTGTAGTGAATAGTGTCGTCTATCTGGGTCGTCGTCGTTGTCGTAGGGATATGAGAGTTGGTACTACAAATCTGTTTAGGTAATTTTTCACCGATTTTGACAATAATGCTATTGTTTCGTGAGAATAGTATTATGATCGATTCGCATATTTCGTAAGTGATCAGTATCGGGGTTGTTTTGTTAAGGTTTTGGGTAATTTTTCAATCGTTTTGAAAATTATGCAATAGTTTCGTGTGAACAGTTTTCTGATAGATACGCGTCTTGCGTAAGTGATCAGTGTCGGGGTTGTTTTGTTTTTATTTACAATTATAAAGGAGTAGATAATATGCGAAAATGGACTTCTGAATAGATAATACTTAAAAGTTATATATATATATATATATATATATATATATATATATATATATATATATATATATATATATATATATATATACACACACACACACACATATACACGTTTATGTTATAGGTGGAAGGTGAATTTTTCCCTTTTGTAGGTTCCTTTTAATGTAACGATTTGTTTACTTAATCGTTTAACGTTATGTGACGGTAGGAAGTACGTAACATCTATCCTGATCGCCGGAACAATGATGAACGAGATACGACGAACACCTATGCCCGATCAGCAATTAAATAGGTTGTGCATAAAAGAATGACCATGGTCTGGACCGAGTGAAATCTGAATGAACAGCCTTGAACCCATAACGAAATAATGAAGTCAAACATTATGCAGCAGCATGCGAGAAGTCTCATGGGCGACTCATGGTCGTCGGAGCGAGCATTGGGGGGTTATAAGAGCACGACCATGGATCCGATCGGTCACGAATAGTTAGATGGATCGAGCGTGGCAAATTGAGAATGGTGGATGGAGCAGGTCGGCTTGAGCATGTTGAGTTGTTCTATCCAGAATGGCACAGGTGTACAAGAATAAAACAGCATGTGCCCGGTGTAACGCACGAGGCAGCTTGAGCGGGATGAAACGAGCATCTCAGGTTAGGAACGATCAAGTCGGTTGAGCAATGCGTGCCGACCGTCACGAAGGGGACCGGGTGGTTACGATCTTGACAAGTTGAGCCCGGAGAATTGAACATGATGGTTCAGCATGGTGCAGCTTTTCAGTATGATGGTTCGAGCATGCGACCCGTGGAGAGCCGGGTGGCAACGTGGAGCTGGCGCAGGGCAGGTCGAGCGGGTCGGGGCGTCGGAGTCGAGCGTCCGACGCGGAGCTAAATCATCGCGGGTCGTTCGACGCAGCTAACAGCGCCGCTCTTTACGCGCGCGTATTTCAGAGATCGCGCGCGGTCGTAAAGCCGCGCGGGGCGGCGGAGGGGGCGGGGACGAGGCCGGCGGCGGCGGCGGCTGAAGCGCCAGAACGGCCTGCGAGCACGCCACGCGCCGCCGTCGGCCGCCACCTGGCGGGCGCCAATTGGACCGGTACGGCGTACCGGAAGCACGAGTGGAATTACAGGCCGTCATCCCCGAATGTCCGGCTCCGTCGGTGAATACCCGTCTAATGGTGTAGTACCGGAGAATTGTGGAGTGAACGAGCAATAACGTATCCAAAAAAGATCTCCAATGTGAATTGTACAAGTTTTTTTTAAGTATTTGAATTATTCAAATCCTCCCAATTAATAATATTGTCAAATTAAAAAAAAAAAAAAAAACAAAACACCTCGTCACAAGGGAACTTACCAAGATTGAACAATTGGGACGAGCTGCGTATTATGCACGAGCAGATTGCACGGAGTATATTTTTTCGCTATGAAGACTGCTCTACAACTGAATTTCGAAAAGACCACACGTACAATCCATGCTGACGTCACTATGCTCCCCGTTTGGTTAAGAAAAAGCTTTTACTACATATGAAAATAGATCTCGCTACAGCTTTGCTGTTCGTGAAATATATAATACATAACCTAAGCAGGAATGTTCCTGTTTACTTCGAACATCTAACGCAGATGTGTCAGTTTCGAAACAACCGATTGAATGAAATTACTATCTGAGGAGGATTACAGATATTTTAACACAAATAGAGTCCATTTATTGGCTGATATAGTAAGAATTACACTGAGATGAAATGAGAAAAATCCTAATTTCTCTGGAACAGTCCACGTCGAGGAAAAAACAACGATTTTACAAGGTTCACTGAAGAACTCTTTGCCCTTGGCGGCGGAGGGCAGGGTACGATAAAGAAATCCTTAAAGATACATATTATATTTCCTATATCGATTATCATACATATATTTCAAGTCTATAGATAATCTTAACATAAAACGAATAAGCATGTACTAACACCACCCAAAACTGACTCAACGGTTGTAAAAGATACAGAATAGATTAAAATAGTTCCTTCGTCAACGCGAAATACGTGCTGGGCGGTAACCTTTCGTATTTTCAAGTGCTCATAAACTGATATAAACGCTACGCTGTTTAGTCATCGGTACCAAAAGACAGCGGACGACAGTGCTCGTAGCGGTGGAATGGCGACTGATCCCAACAAAGCAGGCGCAAAAACCGTCTGGGTTGAAAATGGTCAGAAACTCAGAGAAGCGGAGGCGTGGACGAAGAGGCACTGCCCAGGATTGACGTTGCCCAAAACAGGGGCAGCGCTCAGGGAAGTGGATCTGGATCCTAATGCGAGAGGAAACAGAGCGGGCAGAGTGGGGGAAGGTCAGAATGGGCGCACGAGACAATATATTGTGGAGAATGAGCGAGAGGTGTAACTGGAGGGCGGAAAAGAGCTGGAAGAAACGATGGAAAGCTCATGAACAGGAAACCGCCAAATGGGAGAACAGCGGAACGGGAAGCCATGGGAATTCGTCTACAAAGGATAGTGTTGAGCGACGGACAGTGGAGGTTTGGAAGAGACAAAATTTATTTATCAACAGCCTTCGCGACCAGAACTGAGCGGAGTAGTAATCTAAGGAAGGTTGAAAGTTGAACGGGGTAGGGACATAAGGAAGTTTGGAAGTTGAGGGCATTTGGAACGGAGAGGAGTCGGAATCAAGAAACAATGGAAGCTCAACGGGGTCGAAATCTAAGGAAGAATGAAAGGTGAGCGGAATCGCGATCTCAGGACGGCTGGAAGCTGAGCGCTTTCGGATCTGAGCGGGGTTGGAATCTGAAGACTGTAGGAAGTTCAGCGCAGTCGGAATCTAAGGAAGTTTGAAAGCTGAACGCGTTCGGAACTAAGCGAAGCCGGAATCTAAGGGAAGAATTCGGAACTGAGCGGAGTGGGAAGGTTGGAAGCTGAGGGCGATCGAAACCAAGCGAAGTCGGAATGTAAGGAAGGTAGTACGTTCAGCAGAGTCGGAATCTCAGTAAAATTGGAAACTGAGCACGTTCGGAACTGAGCGAAGTCGGAATCTAAGCAATGACTGAGCGAGGTCGGAAGGAAGCGGCCAGAGCTGAACGGAGGCAGACCTTGCTCATTCCGCCTCCGCGTCGCCGGAACGTAGGCGGCAGTGGCAGGGTCGCAGCGGGGACGGCGTGGGCCGCCGCGTCGAGGACCCTGACGCCTCCCGCCGCCTCGACGCCGCCGCGGCGCGGGCCTGCCGCGTGGTAATTGCGCGAGGTGGGGGGCGACGGCGGCGGCGGCGGCAGCAGGCGGCCCGCAAATAATTCAGACCGTTCCAATCCGGCTAAGTGTTCGCGATTAGATTAAGAGCGGGCGCGTATCAGCCGGCGATACGGCGCGCCCACCCACTCGCGCTGTTGCTGCCGGTGGCGGCGGGTGGTTGAAGGGGCGGGCACGGCAACGCGGCCATCAGCGATATTGCGCGCGGGGCGTGGGGGGGGGGTCGACGTGGGGCGGGTGGCGACCGCCTCCGCCTTCCCCAATCTCGCGCGCGAGCACCAGTCCCCTTGAGGCCAACCTCGCGAGAGAGCTGCCGGCCGCGCCGGGAAAACGTTGCGAGATTGACCGAGGCGCCGCGGGCGGCGTGGGGGATGCAGGGGGCGGGGAGAGTGTGGAGGAATGGCACCCGGGAGAACGGCAGAGCTGGAGGTTGCTGGAGGGTACGGGAGCAGGAGGGGGCGGCCTGGGCGAGTGAGCAAGGAGGATACCAATGTGCGGCGTGAGGACGCTACCAGGGAGACGTTGAGGATAAGAGAACGCCTAAGCAGAATGCTAGTCGGCGAGAGGTGGAGGATCTCTCCGTGACTAGCTTCCACATGGGGAGTGTGGTGGCAGTAGTAAAGATGTGAGACTAGTTGATAGTAGTGAAATGAACACGGTCACTAGGATGTGTATGTAAGTAGTCAGCAGTTCTAAGGAAATGCCATCGAAAGTAACACCATATTGTCCACTGACTTATATCAAATGTTAAAATATAACATAAAGACCGTAAAGGGATGTTTGGGCACAGAGCAATCATTTTGTACAAAACAAAACGAAAAGAGCCCGAAGCTGGGACACTTTGAGACACAACTTATCATGTCACTTCTCATTCTTCTCGTTTCTAAGTGGGGAACTATTTCCAAACATTCGACCGAATATCACTTTATAATAAGATACAAGAATTTCACCAAAATATTTAACATTGATAGTAATTTAAGATAAGAAATGTCTGCTCTATACAATTATTCTTTGAGCCCTTGCATGTCGTGTTCTTTGTTCAAATCAACGGTTGGGCGTCGCTTAATCACAGGAAAATTCAGAGACCACTGCTCGGTAGAGTGTGTGGTTTAGGGGGGGTCAGGGGAAATGGGCAACGAAAAAAAGCAGGCAAAGAGAAGGAAAGGAAATTTGAGTGAGCGGGCGACACAGAACGGAGATGTTACTGGGGGGTCGCGTCTCCCAACGATTCTGGCCCCCCGGGAATTCGCGAAGCACCGAACACGCGTCTCTCTTCAGGAGGCAGAGAGCACTCTCAAATAGACGTCTTCATTCTCTGGAGAGTGGCGAAAAGAGAAGAAAACACCCCGAGTTGTTCTTTCTCGTATGAGAATAATGAGAAATTGAGGACGATCTACTAACGTACACAAACACTTATCCACACATTTTTTGAGCACTTGATAATCTGTAAGCGGACCTCCTTTTCCCTCCTCAAGAATATTACTTTTATCAGTATGTAAGAATGTTACTTACATGAGAGAACTTTGCATTTTCAACATGTTGTTTGAATCATTAAATCTGCAAATGTAGACTACTGCTTTTCTCTTGCCAGATTATATTCGAATTGACTGACACTACACAACCGCCAACACACACTCCAAAAACCGTTCATAAATGGCTATCAAATCAGTACTACACATTTTGGAAATCAGCATATCTTCTCTCTTTAAGGAGTTCCAAAAGTAAACCGTTTCTCGTAAATGTTAGTTGTCCAAAGTGTCCGTTAACTGGTCAGCTAATGCAGTGAACTTTAACATCTACCAATTCAGCAACTAAAAAAAATCAACCAATTTGCTTCCACATATACTACTGTCTGACATTTTAAAATACCTTTGCAGCACTTCATTTCAATATTTTAAACCCCCGTACTCCTGCATTACTGAATAAAAAGATAAATGACGTGACTTTAAACTTTTCATCCAATGGCAAACCCGTGTTTTGTTATCTACTACGCCAGAAAAAAAATGTTAAATACATTTATTGTACGAAGCTCATTTATGAGTATGGTTTTTCATCTCCACGAAGCAGGCAGTCTGAGCGAAAGAGAATTACGCAGTAAAAACTAATTAAAAACAAGCCCGTGTACATGTTTAAATCACCGGAAAAGGCATTTCTCTCTGGAAAAAAACAACAACAACAAAAAATCCGCTTTGCATTCGTGCGCTCACTTTTGTGCGCTGGTCAAAAGGCCACTTGTCGCTTGCCCGCATCTTCCTGACAATCTACAAATAAAAGCGGCAGCTAATTATGGGCTGACGTACATCCAATTGAGCTCGGCGTGCCGTAAACAGCGGGGTTGCTCCTATGCACACGTATTTGAATACGTAAAGACCGTAGCTCCCCCGCAATTCCGCATCACGGAACCAACTGCAAGTAATTACCTTTTGCCCTGCGTTCGTCAGATGGAGACATTGGAGGTAGGTAGACTGATGGTGATGGTGGTAGTGATGGTGTTTTTGGTGTTGTTGGTGGTGTCGTTGTTGGTGTTTTCGGTGTTGTTGTTGGTGTTTTCGGTGTTGTTGTTGGTGTTTTCGGTGTTATTGTTGGTGTTTTTGGTGTTGTTGGTGGTGTTTTTGGTGTTGCTTGTGTTTTTGGTGTTGGTTTTTGGTGTTGTTGGTGTTTTTGGTGTCGTTGTTAATGGTGTTTTTGTTGTTGGTGTTGTTGTTGCTGCTGTTGGTGTTGGTGTTGTCGTTGGTGTTGGGTGTATGTGTTGGTGGTGCTGCTGCTATTTCTGTCTGTGGGGAAAGTGCTGACAACGAACTGGTGATCAACGATGAGATAGTGAAGACGATGGAAAAGACAGTGATGGATGTAGCGTAAAGATAGTGAAGATGACTGCGGTGGTATAGGCATCAGTAACGAAGGTAAAGACAAAGGCCGGGGGGGGCAGTGAAATGTCAGGTGATGGACGGTGAATGTGAAGGTTGTGACGTCGTTAATGGCGCAACTTCAGACTAGGCGCAGCATTTTTTTAAATATTAACAGGCGATTGCCAACATACGATGCAGGTACAGGTGGTTAACGAAATAGCATTGCGGGCGGGTTACGGAAGCGGTCAGATGTCAAAACGAAAGAGCGCAAATAGAATTACAAGTAACTGACGAGTGGCCCACTCTCGTCACTCTCAAAACCCCACGGTCCGTGGCCCGTTTGATAGAGTACAGCTCTGGCATTCGCCTGGTGTTCGAACAAACCACGGAAAACTACCGATCAGAGCAGCCGGTCGCTAGGATTATCCCCCAGAGAACGGCTGAATTCAACGTATCTATCCTGCGAGTGTCAAAAGTTCCGTCACCACCGGGGCTCGAACTCCAGGACCTACCGATCAGAGGTGTTGCAGTCAGAGTTGGTCGGAGAAACCACGGAAAACTACCAACCAGAGCAGGCAGCCAGTAGAATTCTCCTCCAGATAGCGGCAGAACTGAAGCTAGTGTCGAACATTCCGCTACCACCGGGATTCTTGCCCTAGAACCTCCCGGTCAGAGGCACTCAGTTGATGCCCTGAGTCACCTACGCAGGTTTTGCACTTGCAAACATTCCGCTACCAACAGGATTCTAGCCCTAGAACCTCCCGGTCAGAAGCACTGCAGTGACATCAGTTGATGCCCTGAGTCACCTACGCAGGTTTTGCACTTGCAAACATTCCGCTACCAACAGGATTCTAGCCCTAGAACCTCCCGGTCAGAAGCACTGCAGTGACATCAGTTGATGCCCTGAGTCCTACGCAGGTTTTGCACTTGCAAACATTCCGCTACCAACAGGATTCTAGCCCTAGAACCTCCCGGTCAGAGGCACTGCAGCGACATCAGTTGATGCCCTGAGTCACCTACGTAGGTTTTACACTTAGAAACAAACGCAAATGGAAATCATCGCGTGGACATTTGCGTCTCCACGGGTGGGAGACACGGCGGAGCGGCGCGGCGCGCGCCAAACGGAGACAAAAGTCACGCGTGCCGCGGGCGTGGCCTATCTGCGATCTACACGCGCGCGGGAACGCGGACGTGCGTCGGCCCGACAGCACGCACCGCCCCGCACGCACGCACGAGCCGCGTGGCATCGCGCGAGAGCGTGGAGGGGCAAATTGGAAAATGAGGCGGCGAGGGGCGGCGTGGAGAACGTTAAGGAGGGACGAAAACGGAGGAGCGACAAGGGAAATGCGAATGCCTGGTTCGTCTGAGGGGAGGAGCAAGACGAGAAGGCGAAAATGAGGCTGTACGAAACCATACCTAAATTGCTTTTGTTTGTCCGGGCGATGTTGATCGAGCAAAATGTTTGCCAGTCATATATCAAAATGTTGCTGTGCAATACTTGCATGAGTGGCAGAAAACCGCCTAGGAAATACACTTATACATCAACTTCTTCTTTATCACGTCATTATATTGTCAAGTCTTCATTCAATTTTTAGATTTAACTAAGAATATTGAAGGAAGAATCATAACTTAATGAAAGTAACGAATGTAGGAAGAAAAACATATATCGTGTCGCCTATACAGGTGTTTCACAGACGATAGAGAGGACAGAAATACAACCAGAATTGTCAAAGGAGCTATGAACAAATACCAATTACTTATTAGAGGCAAGACGTTAAATATTTTCAGGGATTCTTGTTCAAGTTCTTGTTCTTGCGCTTTCAGCTATCCGACAGCCGGTTATACATTACGCCACACACTAAACACTAACACACTTGCGGGCTTCTCTGAACTGGAGTCAGCAAATCGCGAGTCCCTCCGCGACAACACATACCTGAGAGACAAGACCGGAGGCGAGACTCGAATCCGCGACTCTTCGGACCGAAGCGCTGAGTCAGGACACACTCTTAGCCACGTCGGCCATCCACGACGCCGTGAATAATTCTTCAAAACACGTAAATGGTTATTAAGATTAAAGTCTTAAATTATTAGAGTCTTTTAAAAGTTAGCTTTTCGTGATGTCAAATTTTGACTTTATCGAAACCAATAGAGTGGTTGCGTTTCGTTCTATATTTTGTTAATGATGTGTACAATGCTGTTGAAAGTTCTCTGTTCTTGTACCAATCTTGTAATTTTGTCTTTCTACAATATAAAAAACGGGATCAACAGGAAAAAAAAACACAATTAAAACCATTGAGGAAACAAACCCGACGACACACGAGGAAGCACGTGACCGAATAAAAACGTCAAAAAAACATTATTTATAGGAGTTCAGACAGGCCTCAAGTCCAAAAAATGTGATGATGATGATGATGATGATGATGATGATGATAATAATAATAATAATAATAATAATAATAATAATAGGAAATTAGCAACGTTCAAGACGAAAGAGACCACAGAAAACAACTGGAATAACACGACCAACTAAAAACACCCCATTGGCCGTTGGCTTCCTCCAGCAGCGCCGTCGCAATCCAGGAGGAGCGGAAAAGAACGGCCCGCGCGCCGGGGGGCGGGCGGTGGGAGGAATTGCAACAGTCGCCGGGGCGGTGGGAGCGGCGAGCGGGCGTTCGCCATTCCCCGGGCCCCGGGGGGGGGGGGGCGCGGGGGCGGGCGCCGGGGCGGGGCGGAGCGGGGGGGGGGGGCCAATTCCGGGGGCGGGGCGGGCGCGCTGCGCTGGGGTGGCCCCGCCCCCTCTCCCCGCCCCCCGTTGCTCGCGCGTGTAGGAAAGCTCACAGAAGAACAAGTGGCGGATGCTCTTGTTTGTGCCAACGTAGACCTCGCACTCGATAGAATATGTTGCGCGCGGGCCGTATTACGAGGGAAGCGAGAAGAATAAACATTTGTGAAGAACTATTCACGTTCCGTATTTCGCCATTTCTCCTTTTCCACCAACAGAACTCTATTTTATACTTAAACGTGCGGCTGGTTGGTTAGTGATTCCGGGCGCGTCAACAGCTTAGGTCATTAGTCCCGTAAGTGTAGTGCATGTTCTTCATCGGGAGATGGCTGTGATCTTCCCCCGCTGAATGGCGAGATCCTGCGCCGACCTACCGTCGGCTAGCGGGGTTTCCCCCTAACCAGGACTCTCCCACCAGCGGGGCACCGCCCCAGCCGGGACAAGCTCCAAGCTCCCGACCGGTCTCCCGGAATATGTGGTAGTGTAGCGCATGTTAGTGTAAGTGTGTGTGTGTGTAAGGGGAGAGGATAGAACAAGGAAGCGGAAGGAAAGATCGCGTGCGGTCCATGGCCCGTTTTTAGGGTACTTCTCCGGCATTCGCCTCTAAACATGTATCGTGACCCACACATTCGGAACAAACAATTGCTATGATCTTTGTGGAAACTGGAATTTTAACAACGGAAAGATTGTGCTCAGTTATTAGACTCGTAGGTGACCCAGAAACGTGTTTATTTCACAGAACATTTGTGCTAACCTGCGGGTATGAGGGATTTTGTTGAGATATTGTTGTAAATGTAATCGATGTAATTTGAGTTGTTATATTTATCATTCTGATTGAGAATAAGCTACTAATCATGTCGTGTTAACAAACCTGTTAGTTGATTTGGGCATATCGTGAAGATACATTGTGTACACTCACCAATTCCGACGTAAGGCCAGGAGAATAGTCGTAGAAATGCATTCCAAACCAAAAAAAAACCTTTACTTCTTATCAAAAAGGGATCTTAAAAAAAACTACGAAAACATCAAACACAAATATCTTCACTTAATAATTTAACAACACACTTCGACACATTACCTTGCATCGCACGAAATACAACTAATATATGTATTCATAAAATATATCAATGTGAGAATAGAGTATTTGCTATTTTATTTGCAAGATGCCCCGGTATAGTATTTTTCGATCAGTTTTACATAAAAACGTGATAAGTTTTATGTATCCATAAGAGAGATTTACCTAGCTTTCCTGTATCTAAATCATAGTAATAAACACTTACATTTTAGTATACAATAAAGGAATCAGTTAAAAGTGGATATTGCAACAGTACTTATTTACTACAATGGTCACAATGAGCACATATGTATAACTGAGACATCCCTCATTACAACCTAGAAACAAAGAATAAACTGTTTTTTAATACACTGTCCTTCTTTGCTCATCGAAAACAAATAATTCTGAATGCATTAATTTGTCCGGAAGAAAAAAGATTTTCGCAATGCAATTCACCTTCAATATAATTACCTGAAATATTGCGAAGAGACAAATCGCCGTAATTAAAAAAAAAAGATCTGATCAAAAAGCATTCACTCCAATAAGTCAAGGCAGTAATTAAAAGTACACGAAAACAAGTCCAATCTGCATTTCCGTCCAATCTCCTTCAATATCAGTTTCAACAGTTAACGAATGTTCCGTTTTTCCTGAGTCTCACGTACGCATAATTCAGAGATGTTATCTGATCCAGTGCACGCAACTTTCTCGTCTAAGGTGCTGGTTTATCAAACTCTCGAGCCCACGTTTCGTAATAATCATATTTTTCCCGTCACTAGACCGTCACTTGTGTCAGGTAGGTGTTTACAACCCATCCTAACAAGCGGGCATTACGTATGTATACGCTATCAGCACGTTGGTCTTGACTACGAAATTCGTGACATTCCCATTTAATTTCTTGGGAGAAGTGGTAATTTTATGGATTATATGTGAATGCTTGATGTTTATGAGTTACATAGTGGCATGTGAGATTCCAGCACTTTTTGAATGCTTAATAATCTAATATTATTACACGAAAATTTGTTTAACAGGTTAGAAAACTTTACAACTGTCTTGATAATCGTCGATTCTCATTGCACATTATTTCTAACACAAATGAACCAACACATTCCATTTCGTATATTTGTTTAATGTAACGAGTGCCACTTTAAAAGTAAACCATTACGGAACACTAATATTGTCGTACATCGTTTAAATGAAAAAATAAAATTTCGCCCCACCCATAATTTAAGTTTACGGCTTGAGGACACGGAGCAATAGAAAGTCACAGAATGAGTGCTGGAAACTGCAGTTATGGTAGGGCTGTATGATTGTAGTATTAAATCGTAATAAGCTCGTAAGCACTGTATCAGAAAAGAAATGACTTCGTCACAGAGTATTCTCCTCTAGTGTCTCCGAACCTAATAAAGATATTTAATAGCTAGGATGCAATCGTAATCTAATTCACGATTCTCGCAAGACAAATCAATTTTCGACATAAAGTACATCAAAACATTTTCGGAAAGATGATATTAATACGCCTAGAAAATTTACTTCCATTTTTATGACACAGGATTTGGAATAAAAAGCCGACGAAAATGTATTTCTAAAGGGTTTAATCAAATACAACAAAACTGACAAATATAAAACTCGTTAAATTCGCAACCGAGGAACAAAAACGAGTCGGGTCAGCGATATCGCAACAAATTGAACAAAATAATAAAGCACACATCGATACTATTAGGCGGCGGGCGAAATGCTGTCGTCAGCCAGAACGTCAGCAGGGGGCGAAGTCGAGGAGCGGAGGTGAGGGGAGACGGAGGCCGTCAGACAGAAAGAGAGACGGAAGGAAGGGGAGGGGAGCTGCTGAGGGGCTCAGGATTTGCTCCGGCAGGAGGAGGGAATCGGCAGAGGATGGAGGGAGATAGGGAAAGGAAAATAGCAGCGGAGGATGGTGAAGGGAGACACGGGAAAGTAATGATTCGGAGTGTAGCGAAGGACGGATGAGGACAGGTGAGGACGGACGAGGAGAGATGAGGGCAGGTGAGGGCGGATGAGGACACGTGAGGACGGACGAGGACACGTGAGGACGGACGAGGACACGTGAGACGGACGAGGACACGTGAGGACAGACAGGACAGTGAGACGACAGGACAGGTGAGACGGGACAGGGGACAGAGTGAGACAGATGAGAGACAAGTGAGACAGGTGGAGGACAGGTGAGGACGGATGAGGACAGGTGAGGACGGATGAGGACAGGTGAGGACGGATGAGGACAGGTGAGGACGGATGAGGACGGATGAGGACAGATGACGACGGATCAGGACGGGTGAGGACAGGTGAGGACAGTGGAAAGGGGCGGGAGGGAGGGGGGGCGGAGGGCGGAGAGGGGGACGGGGGCGACGGCGCCGGAAGGCAGGCCGTTGTCGAGCGGGCCCGAGGCTCATAGGCTTCGTTTGGGAGCGGCACGCGCGGCTTAACAAGCACGCCCCCCACTCCTACCCAACCCCCTCACCGCACAGTTACTCCGAGGCGCGCTGCGAGCGCGATCTCAATGGGGTAACGCTTGCTCTTCCTTCCGAAGCACAGAGCTCCGCCCCCTTTTTTAAATAAAAAGGTCGCATTGGATTCGCGTCTGATAAATGACGTCCTCAATATTCGAAAACTAATTTTCTGTTCAGAGCTAAGACATACATTCGCAGTCGTTACTCCCTCCATTTCCAAACTATACATCTCTTTACTTACCCCTCATTTACTTAGCTGCATTTCCTAGGATTGCTTTTAGCTCCATGTTAGCCAAACAACACTTGACGCAAAGAGAACAGACAAATCCCTTACATATCCCAAAATTTTATTGAGATCATCATTAACTTGCTCGAGAATGGCGTAATACTGGAGACCAGACGGACTGCAGCTGAGCTCTAGAAAAAAACAACAACTGCGCATGTGTTAAACCTGTTGATTGACAGCTTTGCCTCCGCCACAACGCTAGGCTGCCGCCGGACAACTTCCCCTCGTCGCCCAAGGGGTTGTCCACACACACTCGATATCGGCGACAACTGATGCCATCGGAGTGCTCCAAAAGCACGTTTGCGTCGCACGCAATGGGCGTCAATCGCGAGGCGTCAGTTGCACGTTGCATTGCGGCAGTCGCTCTCGCAACCGCCGATCACCACGCCCACACGCTTACTGGCGACAGGCGGAAAACACAAGTAGTTTCGAAGAGGACGAGACCACGATGCCTCACAAGACAAGCCACACCTTCCACGATCCATATTGCGCTACATCTATAAATGCATATACATGGAGAAATAACGAAACTTCGAAAATAAGCTGTTAAGTCAATTTTAAGCAAATGTCTAATAAACTCAGCTTTCGAATGTCTGAGCCGCAATAAGCACTCCAAAGTTGGTTTGAAAAAATACTTTCTACGTGAAAATTTGCATTCCAGAAACACATAAACACTTCAGAAAGATGTAAATGATTTATTATTCACAAAACAAATGAATATATTTGTTTACAAAGAAAAATTAACGCACAATTATCAAACTTCGTAAAGCGAGAAAGTAAAAGCAATTGAATTGTGTAAATAGGGTGTTTTTTATTTGCTTCAATTTTTGTGTGCACAAATATATTCATTTCTTTTGTAAATACTGCATCATTTACATGATTCTAGAGTGTTTATAAGTTTTCAAAGTAAATTTTTGCATATAAAGTATGTTTTCAAACCAACGTTTGAATGCTTATTGCGACTACCCATTCGAAATCTCGCAGGTATCGTTTTTAGACAAAATACGCTACAAAAATTGATTTAAGAGCTTATTTTCGAAGTTTCGTTGTTTCCTCCCCGGTCAACCTGTACATGCTCTAACCAACTACACAGGCTGATACAAAATCTGATCAATGCTCGCTTTCTTTTTTTATTTATTTAGTCAAAAACAGTCAAAAACTGTATGTGACGTATGGGGGAGAAAATCATCTGCTTTCATTTCAGATTTGCGGATTCGGTGGTATAACGGCTAGCGTACCGGACTGTTGTACCGTTTGCGAGTTCAAACCCCATCGAAGCCCCTGATTTTTAAGGGCGAAAAAATCCTTCGTACGCTTTCCTTCGGGGTGGAAGTAAAGCCGGCTGTTCCATGTAGTAGATTTACTGCATGTAAAAGATCCTCAAGACTAAAAGAAGCCTCTGAGCTACATTCACATCGCCTGTTTCGTCGCCCAACATACTACCTTCTTTCTCTGCTAGATAGTGAACGGTGCGTAGCGAAATTTGCGTGGTCAGACGGAAGAGCGGGCCTGATGACCCGAGTCTCGCCACGTAAAATAAGGCACTAACTAACTAATATCTCCCCCTTTGCAATTGCGCGTTTCGCAGGCACCCACCGCTCCCAGGCGCCCTCCCTGCCTCCACGGGGGGCGGGGCGCCCGTCATGGCGGCCGTACCGCCCCGCCCCTCTCCGCCACTCCCCGCGCGGCTGGCCGTAACGACGCCATTACCGGCGCGCGCCAATTAATGGAAATCGCCGACAGAGCGCGCGCATGCAGCGACGCCGCCCGCGCCACTAGACAGTGATCCAAAATACGTGAAATCATGGTGCGGGCGAATTTTGTTGAAATGGGTTTAAGACTGATCTTTCTTTTTTCCCCTGGAGTTCGAGCCTTGGTCTCACATCCTCTTGTGAGTGGTACTTGGAAGACATTTTATTCCGTGGAGGGGGTGTACAGGCGAATGGCGATTCAGTCCAACTACTAAGTAAAGGGGGAAGCGAGATGTTCGTGGCCCGATGTTTCAGGTACTACTCCGGCACCAACCCCATAGGTGGTTAACTCGAGCATAGTCCCTATTCAAAGGGTACAATTTAGTAACATTGGCGAAAGTTATTTTCGTAAAATGATGCCTGGCAACAAGGCGTTATGAGAAATTATTTGAAATAAAGACAGCGATTATGGGTCTACCAGTGTTTGGACAGGTAAAGAAATTCTTTTTCAGATCCGCGTGAGATGGATCAAGAGCTAAAAGAGAAAACTGGAGACAGAGGAAAACGAGTAAGCATTGCCGAACATTCTTAAAAGAAAATTAAATTAATTATTCGCGCATATAAACTAAGAAAGTATTGCTGAAAATATCTCGTAGGAATTATCAACTTAAAATGAACATTTCATTAATTTGAAACTAAACAATTTAATTTTTCCTGATGAGAAGTCGGCGGTGGGAGTCAACTAAAAGACGTCATGGTCCATTAGTTCGAGCCACCGCAGTCGCCCATGTGACATGCGCGTAAGAAGCATCATATGGGTGCTTTTTGACCCGTTCTGAACCACTGCGCCGCCGAAGTACGCGTCTCCTGCCGCCCGCCCGCTGCGCCGTTCTTTTTTTTTCGCCTCCCCCCCTCATCGCACGAAGGGGACAAAAAGTGGTAGCCTCGGAATCAGAGCTGGTTGGATTTCGTCCAGCGAAGGCTCTTTCCGGCCTTCGTTAATACGGGCGAAAGTGCGATGCGGGGAGGAGCCTCTTGTGCGTGTCCCCTCGCAGAAGCAGAAAAGGATTTTGTTTTAGAAATCTCGTCCGTAGTGACCATTGCAAAAAGAAGGGACGTGGTGTTGGAATAGAGCATTAAGTTTATACTTGTTTCGACAGTACACGGGTTATGGGTTATCGAGGTTCCGTAAAACCCTTTAAGTAACAAGTTCTCAAATTGCCAAGTGCCGGACGCAATAATGTCAAACAGACTGAAATTTGATGTAATGGATTACGTATATTTTATGCTCGTAAACTGGAAACAATGTAAGTAAGGAAAAGAAAACAATGGATTTTAGAAAAGAAAAGTGGTTCTACATATAAGTAATAAGAGAGTATCTCGCTTACTGGAATACTACGTCACTCAATCTACTTGAAGTATCAGATAAAATCAACATAACAGCGATCGGAATACTTGAATGCAAAGGCAACATTCCTTCTGACTTTGAAATTATTACTTCGTATTACACGACAGAAAATTCGTAGCATTATCACACCTTAATAATGTATTCGTGCAAGTGCTCAACGTATTCTACTAAAAGCCAAAGTTCCAAATCTTTTTTGGACTTGAAAAATAGCATTTTGATTCCAGAAAACTATAGTTTCTTACGAATAAGAATGCAACATACTAGTGTGCGAACAGCACATATCAATTACCACCAATCAATTACGCCTTTCACATCTCATTGAGAAGAAAACTTCACTTGCGTTCGTAATCCGGCTCGCGAAATGTCATGTTAAAAAGCGTACGTCAATTTAGCCTTGAATATAGTTACATCAAAATCTTCCCTTATCGAACTCCAATCGAAAGATACTTCTGGACACAGTCTGCATGTATTTGCTTCATCGAGGAGCATAAAAACACGCAAGCACGCAGAGCGCTTGCTCCGCAGACGAGAGTTCAGATGGACATTAGAGCTCGCCGTTAACAGGGAGAAGGGAACGCGCCACCAACGAAACGCGAAACCCCAAGCTACAGCCGCTACCGCCGCCGCAACCTCCGTCGCCGCCGCCACCGCCACACCGGGAGCGGTAGCTCAGTGCATCAACTGATGTCACTGCCTGGAGGAGAATTCTAGCGGCAGGCTGCTCTGATCGGTGGTTTTCCGTGGTTTCTCCGATCAACACCAGGTGAATGCCGGAGCAGTACCCTAACAAACGGGTCACGGACCGCGCGCGATCTGTCCTTCCTCTTCCTTGTCCTATCCTCTCCTCTTACACACACACTTACACTAACACGCACTACACTATCACATATTCCGGGAGACCGGTCGGGAGTTTAGAGCTTGTCCCGGCTGGGGCGGTGCCCCGCTGGTGGGAGAGTCCTGGTTAGGGGGAAACCCCACTAGCCGACGGTAGGTCGACGCCGGATCTCGCCATCCAGCGGGGGAAGAGCACCGCCATCTCCCGAGAAAAAAAACATGCACTACCCTAACGGGACTAATGACGAAAGCAGTTGACGCGCCCGGAAACACGAAAAAAACAAACCAAGCCACCGCCGCCGCCGCGGGGCAAATAATCGCGCCAGGAGGAGCTCTCGACCGCCGCGGGACCGCCGCGCCGGGGCAGCTTTGGCAGCGAGAGAAGCGTCGCTCACCGCGGATACAACGTGCGAAACGCACGTCGAACGACGCGATAACACAAAGGGCCCATTTGCTCGCGCTCGACATCCTCGCTGCCTGCCTGCCAACCAGCCGAGGGGAGGGGGACCAGGGGTGGCACTTGGGGCAGAGGCGGCGGCGCCAAGGGAGGTGGAGATGAGGCTGGGGGGCGTTGGTAGTGATGGTGATGATGGACGATGTGGTGATGAGGGATGCCGTGGTGGTGGTGATGGATGCCGTGGTGGTGGTGATGGATGTGATGGTGTTGGGAGTTGTGGCGGTGATGTAGGATGTGGTAGTGGTAAAGGTTGTGGTAGAGGTGATGGTCGATGAGGCGGTGATGAAGGTGATGGAGGTAGAGGGTACGACGGATATGGTGGATATAAATCGCTGCAAACTGCCCCGGATCGTCCACAAAAAAAGAAGAGGCCGTACGTAACGACAGGTAGAGCCTAATGGTGGGGTTCGAAATCCCGGGATGACGGAGCGAGGATGGAAGATAAAGGAAATGGACATGAGAGCTTGGTTTATCCCTAGGGGCTGAACATGACTCGGACGGGCAGGTGTATAAATTAAGAGATGAAGGTAAGGACGAGAGGCAAATTATAGAACGAATTTTGCTGACAGAAGAGAAAAAAAAAATTAAAGGAAGGGGGAAAAAGGAAAGAGGGTCAAAAAGAATGCGGCGAAGAAGGAAGGTGAAAGGATGGCGTCTTTCGATAGAACCAATGTGTAAACCGAGAAAGCATATAAGATATAAAGGTATGACATGAACATACGGCAAGAGAAAACGGAATGTAGAAAGGAATATAAAACGGAAAAGACTTAGATGCAGATAACAGATGAAGATATAATATGGCTCATGAAGAAAAGAGAAAGATAAAATGCATGAAGATAGTATAAAGTGCGGTTCAGGTAAAGACTGTCAGAAAGTGCCAGACGATCGTCCGATGGAAGGTAAGACTCAGACCGCAACACACGTAGAAACGGAGATGGAACTGTTTGAAACAATGATTTCGTCTACGGACAGCATGAGGCAGAAGGCAAGTTTCACGTAAAAGTCGGAGAAATTTAGTCGAAACGGTGTAACGCAACAACAGACCGCAGAGAAAATATTAAAAGGTCAGAAGGTACCAGGCAAACGTACGACCGAAGGTGAGACGTAGAACGCTAAAGACAATATGAAACAGGGTCGAATAATGATTTTGTCAACGGACAGCTGCATCAGGCAGAAGGCGAGATGTAGAACGCAAAAGAAGTGGAAACGGAGTTGAAACAGCACTGCACGGCTTGAAGCGAGGGCTCAAGTTGAGTCGGACACAACGCGGCGGCGGTGGTTCTGAGGCTCCGGAGGCGGGCGACTGGCGGCGGCGGCGGCGGCAGAGCTCGGGAGCGCTGCCAGAGGCGACGGCGGCGGCGGCAGGCAGGCAAGCGAGCGAGCGCCAGCGCGGGCCGGGAATGAAAGTCTAATACGCGCAGCGAGGCGGGGCTGGAGCCGCGGGGCGTGGGAGGGGGGCAGTGGAGGGGAAGGGGACGGCAGCCGAGGCCGGGTGAGAGAAGGCGGAGGTGTTGGTAGCGTTAGTGACGGCGAGTTGGAGGATAGATGAACGGTGTGCAAATGCGTAACGGCTTTGAACCGAGACCCGAAACTGAAATCACTAAGAAGTTTCAATAGTGAGACTGAAACTTATTTTTCCATATTTAAGGCTGAAAGAGTATTCGCATACAACTGTATCAATTTAGTTGTTTTTTTAATTTTTTTTTTAATCTCCCAATTTCTTGCAAGTTGTTACTTGTTGAAATGACAACGAAACATGCCTCGTAATGAAAAGTCAGTTGTCAGAGTTTTCGGGCTCTTTTTAAATTATTCTAAAATATGATGTTTCTCTTCAATGTATCGAATTACTCTGGTACAATATGGATTATTTCCTTTTAACTCTTCAAAATGATGCCAATATATTTGTCCTTTTTAAAAAACTTAAAGTAAAGAGAACCTCCCTGATACATCTGTATCTCCTGGACTTGGAGATCATTCGAGCACACAGCTTATACTTGGGTTTTCGCAAGCGGATGACATTAGGTCATTTTTACACTTCCCGCCTTATAAAATGAATCTTAATTAAACGTAAAAACGTAAAATGAATCTTAATTAATTCACGAACGTCCTTCTCAACGGGTCTCATGTCCTCAAACATGTGCTTATCACTGTTATAAAGATTTATTTTATAAGGCACGAGGTGTAAAAATGACCTAATGTCATTCGTCATGATACGAAAATCCAAGTATAGTCTCTTCTGGCACACCGTTGAAAGTGTTTTAATATCGCAATATTTGTGTCTACATTTTACAAGTAAAAGGAATCTGTCTCCTAGTGCCGTAGTAAGTATAGTCTCTTCTGGCACACCGTTGCAAGTGTTTTAATATCGCAATATTTGTTCAACATTTTACAAGTAAAAGGAATCTGTCTCCTAGTGTCGTAGTAAGTATAGTCTCTTCTGGCACACCGTTGAAAGTGTTTTAATATCGCAATATTTGTGTCTACATTTTACAAGTAAAAGGAATCTGTGTCCTGTGCCGTTTTAGTTTTCCCACCCGGCTCGTTCGCGCTCGCCGGCGTGTTCCTCGCGGCCCGCCGGTTGGAAAGCCCCGGGGTGTGCGGGCGTTGGCGACACCGCAGCGGGATGGCGGAGGCGGACAGGGATACAAACGGATTCCCGTAACGGGGCCCCCAAGCCAAGGCGGCCGCAGCCACATAAAGCGTCCGCGAGAATCCGCAGGCTCAGCTCGGCCACTGGGCGCCGGGGGCCACCGAGGCGACCACGGTTCCCGGGCCAACTGCTCCACGCAGCATCCGCAGTCGCTTGCGGGCCGTGATGCATGGTCAGGTGCGACATTTTGCATCTCTCCGCAATAAGCACTCACCAGCCATATTGACTAGAGCGAGCTGGGAGGGGACTTTTAAAATATGTCAAAGTTGCTATATAAATACATTTAAGCCGATCCGGTGGCTGAGATCGCTAAGGCATTAGTGTCATAGTGAATTCGGACCGAAGGGTCGCGGGTTCGAGTCCCGCCTCGGCCATGATTGTATTTATGTTGATCCTTTCACCCTTTACCATCACCATATGGTTTCATCTTCATAGTTACCATACCGTTTACCTCAATAGTGGTCGTTAATGCTATCATAAATAAAAAACACTCAAATTCATAGTTGAAGTCATATTTTAATTGCAACATTCAAACACAAATTGAGGCATTTATTTATTTATTTATTTATTTATTTGAGTACATATATTTATATATTTCTACCGGGATTCACGTTTTCTTCTGTCAATGCTTTACTTTGAAACTGTTTCACTCACCGAAACGATGTTCGTTGTACCCGTAGTTGTTATAAGCTTATGATGACATTTTTCGTTGAATGGCTGATAATAAATCTGCGCGCATCAAGAGAAAATATACGTAGCCTATTAGAAAATCCTTTTTTAAGTGCGCAAAGCTGCGGATAGTAATTATGAGACCCGAAAATGACCATCCGAGAAAATACATGATGTAATGCTGCAAGGGTCTTGGAAGCATACTGCAATACGTTAAAATATTCTGTTGTAAGATATCAATTTCTTCACAAAGATCTTTGAAGTATTACTTCGAGTCGAAGCTTTGTTCGGAGCCATGCAAACGATCTAATAATCTATTTTGTGGAACTTAAACAGAACGATTTTCTCTGCATATAATATTACAAAATCTAGTTAAATAGGGATTACAGAAATTTGGTTTGGTCATACTTCATTTGGTACGACTGATTAAGAACAGAAAGCATTCTTATGTTAATTACTATATATTAGGTTAATGTACTTGTTAATACCGTTTATATGCTATGTCCACCTCTGAATAACATTCGTATTTAAATAGAAAACAAGATAACTGTAAGGGAGAGCAAAAAGTATGTTCAAAACGCAACCGATCCTTGAAAATAACTTACAAGAACAGTAAATTCAAGTATTAAACTTCTCAAAAGTCCGTATACCTTTCTCCACTCTAATACAATATTATAAGCATTCGAAACCCACTTAAGGAAATGTAAATCATGATGCAATACTTCTGGTAAAACGAGTTTCGAGCATTTATTTCCGACGTCTCAAAGCGAGGCGGGGGGCGTTCTGTTGACAAATCCCATCGACACACCGCTTACACCCATCCTACTTCCTCGCCCTCTGCACCATCCTTCCACTTCAGGCAGACTTAACTCGATCCGTCATTGACACTTCTGACGTTGACAGCGCACATCCATAAGGCATTAAGCGACAACGTCAAAGTAAACCCCGTTATTTCCGTCAATCACCTCAAACAAATCCTCGCCACACCACGATGGCGTCTTGAGCTATTAAAAGAGCAAACGAATGTAGTTAGACACAATGGTATTCCTTACGATACACTGATTTTTTTTTGCATACAGTATTTGTTTAGGACGTTACACTACTGTAAACTATGGTGAGATGTTTCTTATTTCGTGAGAGAGAAAAAATGGTAAAGATGTTTACGTATGTAAACAACTACTTGGTTTTACACTGCATTTATCTCCACTTTTTCAATACGTTTAATTGATTCTTAAGACCATCTTTCCTCACACATAGAATTCAGGAGTAACGATGTTCGTTTAAACAGAACACGAAGTATATACGAGCTCACGATTCTTTCAATATTTTATTTGTCGACGCCGTCCTCAATAATGTGGTATTTAAATTTTCTGAATACCCCTACATAACATTAGAAATCACTCGAATTTAACTTGATTCAATGTTAATAGTATAATTGCCACATTGACAACACATCTGCTTCTCATGACATGTCCGATATTTTGGACATAAAGGACTAAAAGTCTTGTGAGTGGACATTTTGGATAGAAAGGACTAACGAATCATGTCCATATCTAGTCTGGATTTTTTAAGTTGCTATTACGCTACTCAGGTTTTCTAATGCGTCCTACTAGTGAGAGCATCATTCGGATTGCAGCTATACAAATCTGCGGAGTGATGTGAGACTAGCGACCCTCATCCACGTCTGCATTAGCGGCCACTTTTCGTTATTTACTCAGTTCATGCAAAACATGTTTTTTAAACTTATAAAAGAAGATGCCAATTTTATACTATCATTAATTAACATCTGAACACGTCCTACTACTGAGCAACATTTTTCAGATCGCAACGGATATATTAATCGTTCGAAATCCGGGAAAATCGGACTAAAGTGACAGATAAATCGGCTAATAAACAGCATTGACTATTAAATTTTATATTCCTATACTCTTACTGCACAACGCATGTTTCTGAACGTGCCTGGCTCAAGAGCAACCTACTTCAGACTGTAAACACATGTATGAATGAGGAATGTCGAAAATTGAGCTGCCATTTTTGATACTCGCAAGAATCTCTCACTAAATCCACGAATGAGTAATCTAATATTTTCCATATGTCGCACTCGCACTGCACAACACATGTTTTCTGAACGTACCCAGTCCTCGTGCGACCTCGTTCAGAAACGCGGCCGTCTTCGCCGTGGACCGCCCGCAGCGCCGTCGCCACCGCCACGGCCCCCGGCAGTGTTTACCCGGTGCGCGGCGCTGATCGCGGCCGCCGCCGGCTCCGGCTGTAATTGGCTGCGGGGGCGGCGCGCGCTCGCGGGGGCGGACGGGACCCGGCGGCGGCGGAGGCGGATCCCGGGGGTCCCATCTCGCGCAGATAATCCCGCCGGCGGCGGCGGCGCGCGTCCGCCCCGCCCCGCCCCGCCCCCGCCCGCGCCGAGCCGCCCATAAATTTCACTATTTTTCCTCGGCGCGCCGAAAACTCGAGAGACGGCGCTGCGCGGCGGGGGCGGGGGCGGGCGCAGAGCAGAGCGTGCGCGACGGCGACTACGAGCTGTGACACTCTCGGCGGCGGCGGGGGGGGGGGGAGGGAGAAGGAAGGGAGGGCGCGGCGCAGCGCGACGCGGCGTGGCGAGGCGGGGCGTGGAGGCGGGATTGAAGGGGCCAGACCGGAGAACGTAAGCTTTGAATCGGGCGAGAGGGCGCACGGCGCGGCGCGGCGCGCCGGCGGCTGGCGAGACGCCAGGGCAAATGAATGGGAGTTTCGCTCCGCTGCCGCCGCCCCGCCGGCAGCGATGGCGACGGGGGTGGAGGTGAGGGGGGCGGTGGGGTTGAGAGGGAGACTACTGTGACGGCAGAGTCGAAGGTTGCGGTAGTGGCGATAGCGGTTGCAGGAGAGACGCTGCCGGTGGAAGAAACGTAGCTGGAAATGGAAGATTGGCGGAGTCGGGAAAGGCTGCGTGGCAGAAGAGATGATGAAACGATGGCGAGAGAATGGTAGAAACAGAAGCGATCGCTGAATCTGAGACGTCTGAGGCTGATACGATATGTGAGACTGGGAGGGTAATATCGTCCTTGCTTATTATGCAAGAGTGGGACGATATGTGAGGCTGAGACGATGGTGGAAGGGCAGACGATGGTGGAAGGGCAGACGATGGTGGAAGGGCAGACGATGGTGGAAGGGCAGACGGGGGAAGGAGACGATGGTGGAAGGCAGACGATGGTGGAAGGAACGATGGTGGAAGGAGACGATGTGAAGGGAGACGATGGTGAAGGAAGACGATGGTGGAAGGAAGACGATGGTGGAAGGAGAGACGATGGTGGAAGGAGAGACGATGATCGAAGCTGGCAGAAGATGATGGGGAAGTTCAGACCATTGCGGGGCACAGGTGATAGCGCGAGTAGAGAATCGTTGAGGAGAACCGATTGGGGAAGAACAGGGGAGGAGCAGGGTGGACGCGAAAGCGGGGCAGATAAGGACGAAAGCAGAGACGACGATGACGGATGTGGCACAATAGAACCGCAAAAGCAGAAGCAACGTCGGAGACAAAAGTGAATGCAGAGTCAGACGCGACACCAGACGGCGAAGCCAGAAATGGCGGGAGACCCACGGAGTATCACACGACCTGCCGAGCTTCCACCAGCGCCGGTAACGGAGAGCAACTCGACAGCGACGGCGGGAAAGCGAGCGGGGGTGTGGGCAGCGGCCGCAGCCCTTCTGCCACCCTCCTTCCCTCCCTCGGAGGGCGGTTGAAGCGCACGCGTTGCGCCTGACACGCACCTGCGCCCGGGCGGCGTCGCGGTCGCTGAGAGTCCGAGTGAAGATCGCCGCGTGGATAACGGGGATAAAATGTGCGGGCGGCCGGGGGAGGAGAAGGACGCGATAGGGCGGGCGGTTGCCGCACCGCCGGCCTCTGGTGCCGGTGACACGGGCAAGTTCGTGAGGGTCGGGTTGTATAACTCTTCAAAATGTAACTTGAAGGTTATGAACAAAGAACGGGGAAATTCCACTCAAATAATAGAAAATCTCTCCGTACACCCTGCGGCAAAACGTTGGGAAAGGGTATATCATGAAGAGAGTGAAAAAGAAAGAATATTACGTGGGTCCTGTCGTTGCTATTTTATACTTTACTTCACAAATTCTCCCGTCAATGAAGTCTTTATCGAGTTTTTAGCCGTTGAGTTTTTGCCTTACTGATAATACCGAAAAGAAGTTCTGCCCATTAATACGTAAACTAGAAAGACAATCCAACAAGGGGTTGTAAGAGCAAGCTGAAGGAAACTAGTTTTTAACTCCAAAACTGAATATTGAAATTACTCACTTTGAACATCACAACTAGTGCTGCAAATGTCTGTAACGAGTTGTACGCCAACATACCTGGAACAAAATAAAGACAATTTTAATACTACAAAATCAGTAACAATTAATAATAGTGTCCTAAAATTACTCTTTTGTTAAATTTTTGTCGCTTCTTTGTATGTACCGATGGGTACCGATGATTCCCGCGAAAAACATACGGTTTACGAGTTTGTACTCAGTACAAACTCGTTTGTGCCCCATTTGATCATCATTCCTATCCATATTCAGTCATATGTTCATTTATCTCCGATAAACATCCTACTATCTTACGTACAGAGGAAGACAAAGGCAAACAAACTACGACCGATCCCTTGAATTGGAAAAAGGGCGTGCGAGGCACCTCAATCGACGGTTCTTACCACCTATACACACATACATAAATACATACACATACAAAAATACATAAAAAAACACATACAAACACACATAAATACATACACATACAAACACACATAAATACATACACATACAAAGATACATAAATACACACATAGAAACTCATACACGCACACAAACATAAATACGCGCACGCACACAAACATATATACACGCACGCACACAAACATACATTAAACATACAGACACAATCACATTTTCATCCATACTCAAGCAGCCACAAAAGAAACACCATAACACTCCGCCCGCACATCCGAAACGAGCCACCCCGCCGCACCGCCCCACGCATCCATCCCCCGCAGCGCGCCGTGTCCCGCGCCCATTTGTTTTCGTTTGGCGCGGCGCGAGGGGGCGGGGCCGGGGGGACGCTGGTTTGTTTCCCGCGCAGGGGCCGTGCTGCGGAACGCGCCGCTCCCCTCCGCCCGCGCCCGCGGCCGCACGCGCGCGCCTGTGCGAGTGCGTGCGCGTGTTCCGTGACCGCGGCGCCGGCCATATTTCGCGCCCCGCCCCCGCGCGAGGGGGGCGTGGCACGGCGCGGGGCTACAGCGAGCCAGCCAGCCAGCGCGAGCGCGCGTTGCGGCCGCGGCAGAGCCGCATCGTGCGTGTTCTGTTAATTACATCGCGCCCACCCTCCCCCGGGGGGTCGGGAGTGGGATGAGCGGGGCGGGGTTCGCGGTGGGCAGGGGGGAGGGGAGGCGAGAGAGACAACGGGTGGGGAACGAGCGCTGCTGCTGTTGCGTTGAAGTTTGCGTCGGAGGGATGACGCTGGTGAGTGGGATGGTGAGGAGCGGATGCTGAGGTGAACTTGCCGTTAGTGGGTGGAGGTGGGGGTTGTCGGGTTGAAGAAGGAAAAACACCAATGATGAGGGATGAAAATTGCGGTGTTGTTTGAAACTGGTGATAAATGAATTTAAACTTTCGAGTTTTATATCAATACAATTTTGAAGTTTGTGGTGAAGCAAGTAGAGATGATAGAGGTTGTGGTGTTATAATAGTGCAGGTGTTGCAGTACTGTGTTATGGGCGTATAGTGTAATGTTTTGAGGTTGTAGGGGATACAGCAGTGTGGTATTTTGGACTGGAATTTGGGATATTGTAAGAAATGTTGAGGCATACAACATGACAAAAACGTAAACATGAAGATAACAGCTTTCGTACGCACTTGTCATTCGAAACTGCACACGAGACAAAATCTTGGTCTGTACCTACAATTTGTTCTGATCAGGAGTTTTCCTTAGTTTATCCGAGCAATATCAGGCGAACAGGGGAGAAAAATTCCACCAAACGGACTAAGGACAGCGTGCTATCATCAGTTCCCCAACCGTGTCCCTTTCCCTCCCTTTTACACATACACGCACACACGCACACACATATGAACGGTGGACGAACACCGCTACCTCCGGGGATATAACATGCACCACATTGACGGGACTACTGACGAAATAACTGGGTCCGAAAACATGACGTACGTACTTCCTCCAGGCGGACTGAGCGTATTAAGTTGGCTCCACACATTCGGCATTCGCCGAGCAGCGAGCGAGTGCTCACTCAATGCACAGCAGCTCACGTGTTCGGCGAATGTTCGCTTCCTTTGATGTTTCCTGAAGACCGACACGCGGTGGGTAGGGCGAACCCCGAATGTTCGTCACTCGGAAAATAGCAAGCAACTTATTCACACTACTCGGGATTCGGCGAGCGCTTGCTCGGAGTTCGCCGAATAACGCATGTGTAGAGCCGCCTTTACGCGAATGTTCGCTCCCTTTGATGTGTCCTAAAGACCGACACGCGGCAGGTAGGGCGAACCTCGAATGTTCGTCACTCGGCAAACAGCAAGCAACCCATTCACAATACTCGGGATTCGGCGAGCGGTTGCTCGGTGTTCGCCGAACAACGGAGTGTAGAGCCGCCTTTACGCGAATGTTCGCTCCCTTTGATGTGTCCTAAGACCGACACGCGGTGGGTAGTTCGAACCCCAAATGTTCGTCACTCGGCAAATAGCAAGCAACTCATTCACAATACTCGGGATTCGGCGAACGCTTGCTCGGAGTTCGCCGAATAACGAGTGTGTGGAGCCGCCTTTCTAGATGAGATCGACGATCGTTAGCAAGTATTCGCGGCGCTAGAAACGAAACCTTGCGCCGCCGCGCGCCGTGGCTCCGGCGGGGGCGACCGGGCGGGCGGCCTCCCCTCGCAGCGGCGCCCGGAAGGGTTCGCCCCCTCCGCCAACTGATCCCGCGCCGCGCGGGGAGATTGGCTCCGGGAGCTGCTGACGCAAGGGGCCGCCGACGCGGCGGGGAATTTTCCACGCCATGGGCGGATTTCTGGCAGCCAGCGCAGTTAGGCGTCGCCTTCAATGCACTGTTTAAATAATCCGATTTTGGACGAATTTTCTGGACGAACTACCTAGGTACAGTTTGGTGTTTTCTTTGGTACTCGTTAACATTTCCAAATTATGATCATGAAGAATTCTTAACGACCGTTGATGATAACTGTCTGGCAGCATAGTCAGGAGTCTCCTTCAATGCACTTTTTAAGTAATCCGCTTTTGGACGAATTACCTAGGTACAGTTTGGTGTTGTCTTGGGACTCACTAACATTTCCAAATTCTGAACATGAAGAATTATTAACTACCATTGATGATTTATTGAAGGCAGGTTAAAGGGGCTTGGCGAGTAGAAATAAAAAAAATCTACAACATGGTTGTTTGCTGATGTTTCGGAAAATATATTTCCCTCCTCAGGTCTGTATAATATGAGAAGGAAACAACACACAGTTACAATAATGGGCGGATTATACACTTTGTTGGTGGCTGAACTCTTGTCAACAATATTTGTAAATGTGTTGAACCGTAGCTAGATTTGTAATTATATCCAAACACGTGTTTTTGTAGCTTTATTGTAAGTAACTGTGATGTTTCCTTCTCATATTATACACCCCTGAGGATGAAAATATATTTTCCGAAACGTCGTCTACAACAACCATGTTGTAGATTCTTCTTATTCCTACTGACTAAGCCCCGTTTATCTGCCTTCAACAAAATTCTGAACATACAATAACAGATTCATTGGGAAACTATTAATGAATACTTAGCACAGACAACTCTGTGTTCAGTGGACTAACGTATTGTGTTCAGTCCAACAATGTCATTATGAATGGACGAATCGCTAGTATAAATGGTTCGGTATATGTTAAACTAAACGTTTGTATTTGAACAAAGTGTGTAAATCCATTTTGGAGAAAATGTAAAGCTTTTTTCTTTCAGAAGAATAATGTACTATGTACTAAACTAAAAGTTAAATTTTGAAGCGATTGTAGTGTAATGAATGCGTCAATGTAATAACTGAAACTGCAGGCAAGAATAACAAACACTCGTAATTTTATTCATCCATCGGGCATTACAGCTCTCCCAGCATCTTCTCCCGATTATCCAATTTATTAGTTATTAATCAAGGCATATCCTTAAGTTACCGTGTCGGCATTCTGAGCTTTTAACTTTCTCGGTTCTTAACTACACGACATGGGAAGTGTAAATTTCACGCATCATTGGACACGATGCCGTGCATAATCACTACAGCAAACAATGCAATATTCAGGTAGCTGTGCCCTTGAGCCATGATTCTCCTTCGAGCGGCAGCAGTAAACCCATCCCAACCATAAAACCAGACATCGGCGTCACACAGGAGCAACGACATAAAACTAAATAAATCGTAATGAGTTCTCTCAAAGCGAGTTCTCAGGCGTGAGAATCGCAAAATCACCCCCCACATACACAATTAAATATTTTAACGACGAGATAAATAACGGCTAATGAATGAAGCAATTACATTGACGAGCAGGAGGGGAGGGCTGTTGCAGAAACAAACTGCAATAATTTAACGCGGCAGGAAAATTAGCTCTTCGAATAACGATAATGAAAATATACGGTCGCAACAAAGCGTGGAAATCGTATTTCGCAAGTCGGACGCGGCTATGATCACGGTCGGAGAAAAGAAGCGGGCGAGCGAGGAAAGAGTCACGGAACAAGAGGTGCAAAACAACTACCCAAAAAAAATCAATTCGCTCGTTTTCCCCCGACGTGTAAACATCACAAAGCACGGCGAGTGCCTGTCTTTCACAGCACGACGCACGGAATAGAGCAAGTCTCCCCGGAGAAGGGAGTGAGGGCGCAAGGTCGGCAGTCCATCCGCAGAGATGAGGGTGGCGAAGGCGACGAGGACGGCGAGGGCGGTGAAGGGGTGGGGGAGCGGGCGACCTGACGCGCCCGCGAGGATACGGCGCGTTTATGGCGCCCGTAAAGCGTGCTTTTACATTCTCGTAAAATTAATAGGAAAATTGTCGTGCCCCGCGTTTTATGGCCCAGCCCGCGACGCACGACCCGCCTGCCCGTCGACCGGACGGCGCGGCGGTGGGAATAGCCGACGAACGGACGGACGGACGGACGTCGATACGTCGTGTCCGGCCGCGTGCCGGACCGCGCGCCGACTATAGTGGACCCGTAGTACGACCCGCGGCGGGTCGGCGGGGGATGGAGAGGGGATGGAGGCGATGGTGAAGGCGAGGCCCCCTTGGTTTGGGGTGGCGTCGGCGCCTTGCGGACAGAGGTGACAGGCCGGGGGCTTTGGAACGATGGAGGCGGAGATGGATGCGGTGACATCTGAGCGACGATGGCAAACGACGGCGGTGGGGGTCGATGGGGTGGAAGCAGAGGTGATGGTATCTTGGGGACGGACGGTAAGAGTACGTACCTAGTTGAGAAGGTGACTTGTCTTCACGGTGGTTAGGGGAGGGGGTGAAGTTGAATTGAAAATGGAATGATTTGGTCCGGAGGTGAATATAGAGGGCATGCCGAGGGAGGGGTGGTATATTGGCATTGGGGGCGGGATGGTGGGCGTGGTGGGTTTTGCGGAGGCTGTGGAGACGGTGGGGCGGGGCAGTGAGGCGCGCAGTGCGGAAGGGGGGGAGAGCTTTGCGTCGGCTCCGGCGCCGCGGGGCCGGCCAGCACCCTCCCGAGCCACCCTACAGGGGTTGATGTGACGTGTCAGAGATCGCGGGCTACCCTCGGTCCGGCCGCCGCCCCCTCCCCTCACCCCCACACACTCGCACCCCTCTACGCGTCTCCCTCCTCGCCCCCCTCCTTCCTTCCCCGGCCGCCCGCCCGATGAAACGGCACGCCCGACTGCGCCCGAATCCAAACAGCCACGCATCGCTACATTATTGGGCTCTTCGCGTAAGATATGGCCGCACATAAATCCAGGAATCGTGCGTTTGGATGTGACACGCGACACACATCCCGGCGAGGAGGAGGCTAGACGCCGGTAAAGCGGGGGGGGCGGGGGGCGAAAGCACGCGCGGGATTTTGCGGAAGTGGAGGGTGAAGAAATGCATTATGACGCGATCTTTCCACGAACAAATAGGCTTTCTTTTTTACTCCATAAAAAGACTGGGATGTGACGAGTTGATTTTTATGTTTTCTCGAGTTGAATATATGAACTTTGCGGATTGTAGGAAAAGTAAAAAGAGGGTGGTGGCAATGAATAATACCGGGGATATTCGGCGTAATGTTAAAAAAAAAAAAAAACAATTCCACACGAAGCTTATCAAGAAGAAAGAATAGGCACCTGATTAACGCGCTCTAAAAAAACCCAATGCATTCAACAAGAACTTCACTACAGAAACCGAGTAGAATATTAATGCGAGAAGTGACAGAAGTCATGTAATTGCTCGCAAATGCTTGATAGCTCCGATTTTACCCTTGACAGAAGGCAACTGAATGATGACAGAAACTGAGACTACCCAGCTCACCTCCCAGTCTGAGTGACGCGACATCACATAAGTAAAATATTCCATAAATCTCCAATGCGCGCAGTAATTCAAAGAAAACTACCCAGTCTCTGGTCGTGTGAGGTGTCTATGGTTTCGATAGTTTCCCAGGAATTCGGGAAAGTCAAGAAATAATGAAACAATTTCAACTTCCACTAATAAATACTCGATCGTCCTAATCCGCCTAATTTCACACAGCAGATGCCGATGAATTATCATTTTCAATGCTTTCCTGGCTCCAAGGGAGAGATTTCCTGCCATGAAATATTTGGTATTCTCTTTTTGGTTGGGGAACAACACTGTTTTGGGCATTTTGTGGAATGTAGAAAACTCGCTTACTGTATATACTATATTATGTTGTTGCACTATTCGTGATGATTATTTTTGTTAAAATATTAAATTTATTGCAGTGTAATACCAGAGTATTCCATTTACAGTTCTTGACCACTGTGCTCGTCACTTTTATTAAAACTATTATGGGAGCATTTGTTGAGCAGGAGTATTTCTTGCTGTAATAAGTATAGGCCTCTAATAAGTATCAAATGTATTCCTCCCAATCACCCTTGAATGTAGAACGCCATCAAAAAATGTAAATGATCTTGGCTGTCCAGGTGACGCCGCGTCGAAGGCTGTGTTGCCGACGTTTCGACCATCTTGTCGTGGTCTTCCTGACAACTCCCTTTTACATGACTCTGGCCGCGGAAGCCTACGACTTCGCCATCAAAAAATGTTACTTCGTGAAACCTTCTGAACTAATTTAACTCCACAATGCAATTTCGGCTCATTAAAAGCTCTCTTTTCAGGTTTGCAGAGCCTCGTGCCCTCGCCCGCTAGCCGTCTGCCGCCTCGTTCGCGTACGCCACCCACCTGCTGTGCTCTGCGCCGACGAGTCGGTCCGCGCCCGCCCAACACTTCGCCTGTCGAACCCACAGACACACGGCTTCGCGGGCGTCAATCTCGCTGTCACGTGCGACTTGTTCCAAGTTTCAAATTTCGACGCGTGTTCCACGTTTAAATTTCTGTTCGAATTTAAATAAATTTGAAGATATTTCAAATTACATGCTTCGAATCATTGAAAAAAATCTCTTTACATCGAAAAAACAAGCTACAGTCAACTAACAAGTTTGATAGTACTGTTGAACAAATAACTAGTTCTCACTCGCTTTCCATATCTTAGCGATGTCAGAGATCAGCACCTCAGTCTCGCGTATAGATGTCTATAAAATTTACGTTTTGTGAGAGTGAGTTATTCGCTCACTATTACTATCAAATACAATCAGTAGCTCGTTTTCCGATGGAAATGGATTCAATATCACGGGAACGATTATTTAGTTTTCAAATGTTGCCAAGCGCGCTTATTGACACCTCATTCACAATTCAACAACTATAGTACGAGTTTGGGAGCTCAAGAAACCATGCGGAGATATACTTCTCCCCCATACGCCACAGTAAATTGTAATTTTTTTTCATGATAAATAAAATAAATATCGCTAAGTGCCACAGCGATGCCGATATACTCAATTTACTCAAAATTCCAGAAACGAAAACAAACGCGTACACACTTCAAATATCGAAAGTATTTTAACTTCTGTACGAGCGTCTTCTGTCCAACTGTATCATCAAATCGAGAAATAGATTCGCCAGCATTGATATATACAGTCGTAGGCTTCCGCGGCCGGAGTCATTGAAATCTTGGCTGTACGGGATTAGCCGCGTCATTGTCGATGGAGCTGACGTTTCAGCCATCTTGTTGTGGCCTTCTTCAGAACCAAGATTTCAGCACTGACATAGACATCGAGACCGAAAGTATCGATACTGCGAGTATCGCAAAGTGTGTGTGTGTGTCCGCGCGACTGCGGCGCCGACTGCGGGCGCCCTCTGCGGCGCCAGGGGTGTCCAGGGCGGCTGGCGCTCTCGCGGGCGCGCGCCACGGTCGATAAACGGCGACAGGGGTGGCCAGCCGGCCGGGGCCTGGTCGGGTCCTGGAGTCGGAGGGCTGCCCGGGTAATCGACCGCGTTTGAACTTCTGGTTGCCACCGTCAGCGCGGGTGGGTGGGCTGATGCATTTTGCAGCGCGACACGGGGGGAGTTGTTGCTTGCAACAAGATCGCGTGCTGGACAAATAAAGTGGAATGAAAGTTGCATGGTAGTTGACTGAAAGACTGTTTTTTTCCGCTGGAAGATTGCTGGTAAATGGTGGTCGTGGGGACACGGAAATACCGATAGCAGATAAAGCGTGGGCAAATACCGGAATGTGTTACTGTCAAACATTCGGAAGAAAAGGAGTTTCACAACTTAACGCAGGGTAACAAATCATGTAATATTTTTTTCTACTGTATTAATTTACGCCACACTATCTACGTTCACACCTCATCACCGGTTTCAAACTTCTCTATTTGCATTCTCCAATTTATCGTTTGACATTCACTACTCTTTGTTTGCAATTTCTTGCAGTTTTACTTCCATAATCAGTGTCAAGTTCTTTTCACGTCACCATGCTGGATGACGCATTTCCTTTCACATCTTTTGATAGGGTTGTATGGAACTGTAGTTGTAGTATCTTCGATTTCTATTCTGAAATAATGACATGTTTTAATGATTGATAGAAAAGGTTTCAGGCATGTTTTTCCATTCGCATTACAATATTCAACTGGGCAGGAAGGTAGATTGATATAACATTTGAATAAGACAACATTCTCGTTACAAATCACCTACAGAAAGCACTAACGTGAAGTAAAACAAAACTGACACAAAACTGTATATTTACAATATAACTGGCAAATGTATTTGAAGTATAATAACTTTAGATTGGAAGAAAAATTCTATCGAAGTACAGCTCAGGGTTCGGTTAGGCTGCTGCCGAAAGCGAACCGAAACTGATTTCTCCAACGACTTTGCACGGTTTCAGCGAATTATGACCTCTTTGAAACATGGGCGTATTCGCCAGAGGTCACATAGTGCTCAGGAGCTCCTATGCTCCATGAAACAAACTAACCGCCCCAACCCTGTTTCAAGCACGGAATAATTAAATGTACAAATCAAATTACACATGGAATAGCAGGTGAAACAGAAATAATGCGAAGCTCCGCCGGAGTCGTCCAATTCAAGCAACAATCACAATCACAAAATACCATTCCCGGGGAGCGCTCCGCTTCCAGCGTTACTTCGCGAGACGGCGCGGCGTCGAGCGCAATCCTCGCGAGAGCGTGTATGCGCGACCCCCGTCCACCTGCAGCGGCGGCGGCGGCGGCGGCGGCGGCGGCGGCGCTCCCGACGCTCCGCGACGCCGGCGAACAATTGCTCATCGCCACGCGCCGGATGCCGCCGCGCGCCAGCGAACACGCCCCGCCCCCGCCCCAGGCGACTATACGACGGAGCAAGGGAAGGACGAGGTGAAAAGGAGGAGGAGGAAGAGAAGGCGGAGGAGAAAGAGACGAAGCTACGTTGGAATGAGGGGAGGACGAGGTGGAAAAGCAGGAGGACGTCGAAGAGAAGGCGGAGGCGAAGGCGACGGAGCAAGGGAAGGACGAGGTGAAAACAAGGAGGAAGATATGGCGGAGGAGAAAGAGACGAAGCTACGTTGGAATGAGGGGAGGACGAGGTGGAAAAGCAGGAGGACGTCGAAGAGAAGGCGGAGGCGAAGGCTGCGATACGACGGAGCAAGGGAAGGACGAGGTGAAAACAAGGAAGAGAAGGCGGAGGAGAAAGAGACGAAGCTACGTTGGAATGAGGGGAGGACGAGGTGGAAAAGCAGGAGGAAAAGGGGGGGCGAAGGAGAAGGCGAAGAACGGTGGGCCAGGGGAGGGGGGGGGAGGGGGGACAAGGAAAAAAAGCGGGAGGAGGACGGGGAGGAAGAGAAGGTGGTGGAGAAGGAGAAAGAGGCGGTGGAGGAGGGGAGGACGTTATGGGAGACGGGGAGAACGAGGAGGAACTGGTTGAGGAAGAAGGGTGCGGAGAAGATCGCGTTCGTGCCGGAGGAAGCCGTGGTTATGACAAGGGCTAAAGAAGGAGGAGGAGGAGGAGGAGGAGGTGGCACTGTAGTAGATTAACTCGAAGGAGAAAACATAGAATATGTGGTTGTACGCGACGAAGTAGTAAGCGATGATAAAAGCCAAACACGGATGTCGCTTATCGAAAGTGTGGTGAAGGTGGAGAAGGGAGTGGTAGAGAGAGAAGGAAAGGAAAGGAAGGGGGAAAGGAAGGAGGAAGGGAGATAAACGTGGAGGGAGGAGGAGGATACGGAAGAAAAAATAGAGATTCACAAAGGGTCGACGAAGGGGCTTCAAACGAGTTAGAGATGGCAAAGTCAAAGGAGACGATAAGCAGTCGAGTACACGAAGGAAGAGTAGGTGATGGAATGATAACAAAAATAACGATGAGAAGTGAGCGGAGAAGATGACGGTGATGGCGACAGTGGTGAGGACGAAGGAAGCGATGGCTGCAAAGGAAGTCCGAAAAAGACAGAACATGGAAGCGACAAGATGAATGTGAAAACGAAGGAACAGACGGTCACGAAGGCGAATGACAGAAAACGCAAGTACCAAAAGAAAGCAGATGGGACGTCTGCGGGGCAGTGTAGATGGCAAAAACGTGGGGACAAGGCGGAGGCGAGGAGGTACAAACGAAGGAGAAGGGAGCAAAAAAAAAGGTGAGAGAGCTGAGGAGAAGAAGAGAGAAGAGACGAACGAGAGGAGTATGAGGCGCCGCCTTCGCCGTCGGAACAGCGTCCCCGAGCAGCGGGTCCGTCGCACTTCTCGAATGTTCGCTGCTGGCGGCGCAGGGGGGCGGGGCGGGGGCGGGGACGGAGGAAAGGGCCCTCGCCGGGGCGGGGCCGGGGCCGGGGCCGGGGCCGGGGCCGGGGCCGGGGCCGGGGCCGGGGCCGGGGCCGGGGCCGGGCGGAGTTGCCAGCAGCGGCGACGGGGCCCCGCGTATAAATCTGCCAAGTCGCAGCAGGGGTGGGGGCGGGGGCGAGAGAGAGACGCGGCGCCGCGCGAGCACGCGGTGCCATGCGGCGCTCAGTCGGCGCCGCCCGCGCCCTCACAGGGTGTGGCGAAAACACTGCGCCGACATGGCATTCGCGAGTGAGATACGAAAATAATTCGATACACTTGGGCCGGTCATAAAACATCAACGCTGATCTCTCCAAATATTGCCGAAAGCTCTTTTGGCCGTAATTATCAGTTCAACAAATGGTCGAGTTTGATTAAGGCCCCATTCAAAAATTACGTTCGCTGTTATGGGGGAGGGGCGGTCCTACATCTTAGACAGGTGCGAAAGAGGGGTGAAGTGTGCAGGTTATAGGTGTGTGTATGTCTGTGTCGAAATTAAACCACCTTCTCGGGGGGCGGGGAAGCTAAATTCTGCGAATCTAAAATCTTTTGAATGGCCACTAAGAGAAAATTATAATAGTTACGGCATACATTAATGTTTTTTTTTTCCTTTTGCACGTGTATCTCTGCATAGCATGTCTTCGAAATTGTACATTGCACACGAAATTGGACAACGCAGTTTGCTTGTCAGTTACAAATAACATGATAAGTACGAGATACTTCTAAATAAAATGATTTAGCAAATCAGTAAGCACAATAATTTTTGGATCTCCCTGAATGAATGAACTGAATGAATCTAAGAGCGTTAGAACTCTTGAATAGTTCCCTGTTGGACAAAGGACGAAGCGACAAATACAAGCGTACTATGTCACATTAAGACGGCTCCACACATTCGGCATTCGCCGAGCAGCGAGGTAGTACTCGCCCAATCCCGAGTACTAGACGTGTTCGGCGAAAGTTCGCTCCCTTTGATGTGTCCAAAAGAACGACACGCGTAAGGCGAACACCGAATGTTCGTCACTCGGCAAATCGCAAGCAACTCATCCATAGTACTCGAGAATCAGCAAGTAAGTCGGGGAGTTCGCCGAATAAAGAGTTCGCAGAGTTCCCACAGACAGGCGCGGCAGATCCGTAGCGGGTGCGGCGCGGAAAGTTCCGAGCTAGACGCGGCCACGGAATTCGCGGAACCGTGCATACCGGAGCGTCAATTGTGAGTCAGCGTTTGGTGACGGTTGGCAAGGTCGCCCGACCCAAAGGGGAGGGAAGACTCCCGAACACGGGCGGACTTCCACGAAACTCGAGCTGCAGCGGAAGAAACGCGTCTGACTGTGTTACAAATTTCACCACCGATTAAACGCTGCCAATCCGTTGCCGCGACGCTCGCCGGCCGCGCAGGTCTGAACATGCTCATAATCCAACACGTGACGCGAAACTTCCGCTGCGGCCAATCCGCGTAGGCTGCGGATCTTCCGCGTAGCTCTGTGGCATCCCTAACGAATGCGTAGAGCCGCCTTTCCGCACAGCTCCCCACCCCGGCTTCTAGGACACAGAGACGCCAACGCGACGCGTCGCCAGTGGAGACGGGCAGGCGGCGGCTGCCGCACACGGACGTGGGACGACGAGGGGCTGGAGGAGGGGGCGTGCCCCGGGGGACGGCGCAGGTGCCCTCCGCGGGCGCCCCCACGAATTATTCAGGGCGACCTCGCGGCCCGTCTCCCGTCGCCGGCCTCTCCGCTGTCGCTCGGCCGCATTTGGGGCTCAAACCCTGTGCCGCCGTCAGGTGATGCGAGAGGAGGCGCAAATGGGACGCGTTATTATCATCATTCACAATAGACGCACCCTTGTCCGAGGTAATGGAGTTTTTAAATTATTTAAACCTACCATTACCAAGTTATTTTTGGTGACGTGCTTTACCAACCATGGGCACAAAGTGCCCATATGTTTAACTCCTAACTATGACTATAATATTGTAATTAGATATATTTATCTTGTGAATATGAATGATTTATAACGTTGTTAGAACGATTTTATTAAGTGCACATTGTTACATAACAATTAAGGTAATAAAAATTAGTGTTGGATAATCTTGTGATACATTGTTTCAAGTTTCAATGTTCATCATCACTTCAATACCTTCTTCATTTAAACCACTATCCGTCATCCTACTCCTTTTCAACAATACGTGCAGGTTAAAGACAATCCACAAGTACAAACAGCTGCACTGTATTGCTTCGACAATGGATGACGGCCACTACAGTGTTGCCAAAGTAAATCAGTAGCCTATATATATTTTTATCACGAGTTTTCCCAACCATGCGCAAAAATATCGCATATTTTTTTCAAAGTCTTTGAGGTTATTACGCAAATTTAAATGTTAAAACGTAGAATTAGGATTTATTGACAAATAGAATAAAAATAATAGATTAATTTGTTTTTCTTAAGACTGTCTCTGGTAAAGTGACTGAACATGAATATTATTTCTCATTAGATGTAAATAGACTTTCTTTGGATATTTGATAATTTTCAAATAGATTATCGCTCTCGAACTTTCTGTTTTAACCAGTTCAGGCAGTTTAGTTTATATTTAATACATAATTCCAAAGTTAACTTTTCACAAACACAAGCTACAACTTCGTATATTAAAAGAAAAGGCATTTTCCAATTTTGTTAATGTTTTGTGACGCATTTACTTCATTTTCCAGCAACAATTATAAGATTACCTTAGAAGAAGTATTATTGCCTACTAGTTACTTATTGCACACACACACACACACACACACACACACACACACACACAACACACGCACTGGTGATTACGTACCATACTTTAGTTTCAGTACAGCAATTATATGAAAGTACCGTAAGACGAATGTCATTGCAATGCATTCACTCATATGATCACCAAGACCCAACAGCTCCATTTATGAAACATTACTCAACGTCCCATGATTTGTATTGGTGAAGTGTCAGTTACGATGTCGTCAGAACATTGTTCTCCATCCCGCTTTCTTCTCCCTTATTAACTTATTGCATACCTTAAACCCACACGCTGTACTTTAGACACTAAACGTCTTTATAACGCCCTCGCTAACAACCATTGAAACACAATGGGCACCGCCATATTAGTACGCCGCTTCATAATGCTACTTAATGACGCAAAAAGCCGTGCAGCGAAGTAGCTGCGCAGGACTACAAGTAGTTCCGCGCGCCCGACTTCCCCGGGCAACAGCCGTTAGCGCGTGGCTGTGAACTGCAAGGACGCGAGGGCACGGAACGTTGAGGGCAAATGGCGGCGAAGCAACGCCAGAAAAGGGGACTCGCGAAAACAAGACAGAATTGCGAACGCAAAGAGCGGGATCGAGAAAACTGTCGCGAGTGATCGAGGAAGGGTAGAACGAGATTTAAAGAGAAGATAACGTGGCGATAGTAACAAAATTTGTGGAAATGAGAACGTGTAAATGACAAGTCCACAAGAAACCAAATGGAGAACCACTTCAGCAACAAAACACACGAAAGGAAGAACCAGAGGCGGGTCGGAATGAGCGATGCAGAACGACACAAAGGAGGTATGGTATAGGCGAATTCGAGGGTAGAGTGGCGTCTGCTCAAGCGAAGTTCCGGCAGGGTGGAAGATGCGGAATGGAGAGGAGAGTGAGAAAGTGAGGAACGGTGCAAAGGAGCAGGGTGTGTGTTGAGTGTGTGGTAAAGGTGGAGGACAGAGAAGAACGTAGCCGGAATGCATGGTAGAGGTGGCGAGAGACGACGCACATTAAAACAGGAAGGATTGTTTGATTGACTCTTAGTGATTCCGGGCGCGTCAACTACTGAGGTCATTAGTTCCGTAATTGTAGAGCATATATTTCATTGGGAGGTGGCGGTGAACTTCCCCCACTAGATGGCGAGATCCGGCGCCGACCTACCGTCGACTAGCGGGGATTTCCCCGACCAGGTATCTCACCCCAGCCGGGACAATTTCTAAGTTCCAGACCGGTCTCCCGGCAGTGTGGTATTGTAGTACATGTAAGTGTAAGTGTGTGTATGTGTAAGATGATAGAAGATGTAGGAAAGATCGCGCGCGGTATGTGGCCCGTTTGTTAAGGTACTGCTCCGGCATTTCCCTTGTGTTCATCGGAGAAACCACGAAAAACTAATGATCAGAGCAGCCGGCCGTTAGAATTCTCCTCCAGACAGCGACTGCATTCGACCTAGCTGACAAGCTAGTATCGAAAACCCGTCGCCGTCGGGATTCGAACCTCGGAACACGAAGGAAACGAGATGGGACGCGAAGGATCAAGACAGAGAAAAGCGGAATGGGACGGGGCAAAGCGAGACGGGCAAAGCGGGGACGGCGCGGCGGTGATGGATAGGCGGGGCCACGGGGGCGGGGACAGCGAGGCCGAAGCTCGAGGCGGGGCCGGGTGGGAGCGGCGGCGTCGCTCGCAGCCGGGCCGCACAAAGGCTGATTAGCGACGGCCGGCGACAATGCTGCACGCCGCCCCGCCCCCCTCGCTCACGCCGCCGCCTCTTCTGTGTGAGTGCCGCTGCCTCTGCAGCGCCACTCACCGTCCCGCACCATCCCACCCCGCCCCGCCTCGACACATTTGTCGATGCAGCCGAAGCGTCATCCGCCCCGCTCTACGACCTCTTGTTCCGAAGCGCCTAGGACAACCTCGGAAGGATCAAATATATTCTCCTCACCAGTTACAACCATGCTGGTAGTATTAATGCATATTCTTTTTTATTTCGATTTTATTTCCTCGCCAATTACCCTTCCCTTTAATACATGTGACGGCCACAACAGGAGAAATCTGTAAATGGAAAGTTACAAGAAAAAGGTCTTGAATGTCCTGCATCCCGTGTAGATGACAATCCATTGGACCACGCACTAGCCGGGAAATAGACTCAACCGTACACGCACCGCTAAGAAGTCAAGACTGTATAAAAAACACCTGGGTCCGCAAAGCAGTTAAAATACAGGGGGTACGAATGGGTCTGGAGGAACATGAATGTCTCCTCACATGTTGAAAAATTAATCAAATTCTTTTAATTTACGTGAATTCGTAATAAAAAAATAATGTACGCAATTCGTACAACAGTGTCTTCGTCGTATTTTTTCCAAAATGCCAGACTCGGCTTGTACCCTCGGCAACATTTCACTCGTACGCCTGAAGACTAACTTTCTTGTTTCATAACTATTTAATCAGATATGAGCAATTAACGATGGGAAATTTTCAAGCAAAAAGAGAAAACAAAGTCTGAGGCGAAAAATTCAAAAAAGGTTCTGGAAGATATCAAGTAAGGTATTCAGTGAAAACCTTCCACGATCAGATTTCCTCTCAGCAAGAAGAAGTCTGAATAGGAAACCTGGCACTCAAAACTCAACCTCCTTGGCGTTCCCACGCAGAAGCAAAGTGCATAGAAGTTTAGATGCAGAACTGCGTAGACGGCACCACTGCAGGGATAATCTGCATCGAATGGGTTGAGAGGGCGTCGGGACGCCGCCTGCACCCAGCAGAGAACAATTGCCGAGCAGGCGAGAGCCCTCGACTGCCATCGGCGCCGCCACCCCGCCTAGCTGCGATCCTCCGGACCAAGTACAAGCCGGACAGAGTACCTCTCGGATTCTAGGCGTGAGTTTGTGCATCGCGAACTAATGACGATGACAGCTGGAGCACTATGATCTGCTGGAGGGCTCGCCAAATCCGGTGCAAGGGATTCGTCCTCATTCTCAGATGACGCTCATCACACTGGTTATTTAGACAGAAATTCCAATCTTGTAGTTGAAAGGCAGCTTTCATCTGCATAAAATGCCCAGACGGTTGAACGGCAATTGCTCTTCGCTGAATTTGCGGCTCGAATCTCACGTCACTCGTGTGTGTTTTTATCATTCATATCTAGAAAGCGAGGCGAAGACCACGAACTGCCATATAATTTATTTAATTTAATTCACCAACGCCCGGGAAAGTCTTGTTCAGGTTATCCGTCTGTCTGTTATGTCATTTTGACCGTTAACCACAAAATGAGGTTAATTCAGTTCCAGTAGTTCTAGATATACCAAATCACACATTTTACGTACACAAATCACACGTTTCGAAATTACACATTTCCGTCCATCATGCAGTGTCCAAGGAATTCATTTTGCCCGCATAAACAAAATCGATTTTGAACTACAGCACGAGAATACACTCCCGAATAAATAGTAATTGTGTTCGTTTTTATCATTCATATCTAGAAAGCGAGGCGAAGACCACGAACTGCCACATAATTTATTTAATTTAAATTCCTCCAAAATTAACAGAAAACTTATCTTAAAGTAAAACATCAAACTAAATGGTACAAATATCAAAAAATAAGCTTAATAAATAAAAATATTAATTAATTTGCACTCCATATTAGTACAGCTACAACTTCGATTGAACAAGATATTCCTGATAATATGTTCCAACGGGAGCAGTTTATGAAACTTTTGGAAACGCGTTTTACGCTCGCCTTTGAATCGTTTTGTTTTGTTAGTGTCAGCATCGAATTCCGGGCCGATGTATCGGTCGTGGGGGCATGGCATTGTTCTGGCGCAGCCCGAACGTCCGCTCTGTCGCAATGACTGCGGCGCCCGATCGGACAGCCTCGGGCGCGGCGAGGCGCGGTGTCGCGGGTCGCGCATCCCCAGGGGCCTCGCGACGCCCCTTGTCGCCCGCTACCTGCGCGCATTGCTTCCCGCGACAGCGCTCGGCGGAGATCGCCCGCCCCGCAGCGTCCCACTTCGCGCCGCTACCTATGCCCTCTCCTCCTCGCTTGCACCGGTCTCGCCGCCCGGCTGGCTCTGTCCCCCCCCCACTTCGCCCGCTACCTATGCCCTCTCCTCCTCGCTTCGCACCGGTCTCGCCACCGTCTGCCGCCCGGCTGGCTCTGTCCACCTCACTTCGCTCCGCTACCTATGTCCTCTCCTCCTCGCTTCGCACCGGTCTCGCCGCCCGGCTGGGTCTGTCCACCCCACTTCGCCTCGCTACTTATGCTCTCACCTCCCCGCTCCGCTTTCTCTCCGCTTCCCTCTCGCTACCCTGCCTGGCTCTCTTCCCCCCCCCATCGGTAGCTGTAGCTCAGTGCATCAACTGATGTCACTGCAGCGCCTCTGACCGGGAGGTTTCTCCGATCAACACCAGGCGAATGCCGGAGCAGTACCCTCCCAAACAAGCCACGGACCGCGCGCGATCTGTCCTTCCTCTTCCTTGTCCTATCCTCTCCTCTTACACACACACACTTACACTAACATGCACTACACTACCACATATTCCGGGAGATCGGTCGGGAGCTTAGAGCTTGTCCCAACTGGGGCGGTACCCCGTGGGAGAGTCCTGGTTAGGGGGAAACCCCACTAGTCGACGGTAGATCGGCGCCGGATCTCGCCATCCAGCGGGGAAAGATCACCGCCATCTCCCAAGAAAAAACAACATGCACTACACTAACGGGACTAATGACCGAAGCAGTTGACGCGCCCGGAAACACGAAAAAATCAATCAATCAATCTCCCCCCCCACTTCGCTCCGCTACCTATGCCCCCTCCTACCCGCTCCCGCTCTCCCTCCGCTCCGGTGACACCGCCCCGGCTGGCTCTGTCCCGCCCCCAACTTCGTTCCGTCACCTATGTTCTCTACTCCCCGCTCTGCTCTCTCACCGCTTCCCTCTATCCTCTCCGCTCCTCTCCACATGTGCCGCCCCGCAAGGCTCTGTTCTGTCTCCCACTTCGCTCCGCCCCCCTCCTTCCTCCTCCCTTCGCTCTCTGCTTTGCAATACCCCCTCAATTTCCAACTCGCCAGCCCTGTCCGCTACGGTATCTCCGCCCTAACCCACTCCGTCTCGCTCCACTCGCCCTCTTAGCCTCACTTCTCCCAGCACTGCATGCCTGACAGCCCCACCTCCCCCCCGGTTTGCGCCACCCCTCCCTTTTCTGCCCCTTCCCCTTACTCCCTCCCTCGATCCTTCCAATCCACTTCACGCTCTTTCCGCTTCACTCCGCTTCCACCCGTCCCGCTCCGCTCTCTACATCGTTCGCGTCGCCCCCCCCCCGCCCTCTCAGTGTTTATTGGAGCTTTGTCCGAGGGCGGCATTGGGATTCCTCCCGCCCGCCCAGCCACCCCTGTCGCCCCGACGCCACTGTATCGCCCGGGACGTGCGTCGGATCGGAATGGCGGGCGAATGCGTGCGTGTACGGGCCCCCTCCTCGTGCCCCCGGCCCCAAGTCCGCGGGCACTGCCGGCGCACCCCAGCCCCCCGGCGCCCACACTCGAGTGCTCGTCATCGTCATTGATTCATTGTTAGTGATTCCGGGCGCGTCAACTACTATGGTCATGACTCCCGTACGTGTAGTGGGTGTTTTTGCTCGGGAGGTGGGGTGGTCTTTCCCCGCTGTATGGCGAGATCCGGCGCCGACCTACCGTCGGCTAACGGGGTTTTCCCCAACCAGGTACTTCCCACCAACTGGGCACCGCTCCAGCCGGGACATGTTCTAAGTCCCCGACCGGTCTCCCGGCACGTGTGGTAGCGTAGTGCATGTGTAAGGGCTGAGCAGAGGGCAAGGAAGAGGAATGAAAGATGGCGCGCTCCGTGGCCCGTTTGTAAGGGCACTGCTCCGGCATTCGCCTGGTGTTGATAGGAGAAACCACTGAAAACTAGCAATCAGAGCAGCCGGCTTCAAGGATTCTCCTCCAGACAGCGACTGAATTCGACCTAGCTGAAAAACTAGAGTCAGAAATTCTGCCGCCACCAGGACTCCAACCTAGGACCTCCCGGTAAGAGGCGCTGCAAAGACATCAGTTGATGCACTGAGCTACCGCTCCCGGTGTACGTCATCCGAAGCCACCGCTCCCGGTATTCATCATTGTGTACGTATCGGTTTCTGCATCTCGACATGCCGAAATCTTGACTAGATTAGGTGGATTGATTTGTCGGTGAAGAGGGGTTGGCATTCAAAGAGTAATGCAAGTTGACATTTTCTTTCAAACATGTTTATATACTTTTAAATTAGGAACAGCTTTCGATTGCTTGACCATCATCCTCAGATCTGCCAGATTTGCTGAAGGTCAATACTGATTCCCAGATTCAATGAAAGGAAATTCAATTTTTCAATGATGAAAGCTAAGCCACCGAAATCTGTTCAAATTTCATATAAAAAAAGGTAAAGACAATGTCAACTTGTATTACTATTAATGTGCTGTTGCTTTTTCGACATCCTTCGAGATCGTCCTCTACTTCCTTCGCTGCTGACTAACAAGATATGTTAGCGCAGCACCCGCTCCCCTCTTTTTCTCTATATGTTCCCGCCAACACATCAGAGGTTACGTTATGATTACTGCAAACGACTTCTTGAGCTCATTACAATGGCACTAAACGATATGTACTTAATACTAATGAACCTCGAAATTGATTAACATAAAAACACTCTTGCTGGTAAAATATTGCAAGGATGAAATCATTTTTTTTTTCTTTCAGTTTTTGTATAGTGCGATGTACGCACGTTAACTGACGGGTAAGTATTGAGTAATACCGTAGACATTTCTAAAAATAAAAGACGGGAGTTTCACAAGGATAATGGTGTGTCGCAATACATGCGAAACACGGTTTTAGCGAGTGAAGCACGGAAACAACTGTGCAATGGAATGTGAACGTCGACTTCATTCCATTTGTGCTTATAAGTGCTTACACGCAGAATCCAGACACGGACACTGTAAACAGGAAAGGTACGCTCTTTCAACAACAGCAGCAATAATAATAATAATAATAATAATAATAATAATAATAATAATAATAATAAATGAAATGCTTATTAACTTTCATGTCTTAAATACTCTAGAATAAGATATGAATGCTGAACAATATTCAGGACACAATGGAATTACCACTTGTTATTAACCCAATAGCGATAAACGCATCGACAAATGATAACAGGGAAAACCAACCAAAATCGCGTTATTCCCTCTAGTCACCTCGAATCGAAAACCAACGACTATAGACGCCACAACATCCCAGCTTGCGTGGCTCCGGCATTGTGGTGAGCAGCTCCGCTCCGGGCCCCGCCCCCTCTGACGCGACACGTGCGTCGCTCTGACATGCCCCGACCCGCGCCCGCGCCGCACATAACTCCCCCTGTCCCCTCCCCCGCCGGACAGTGTACGGCGCGGCGCGACGCGGCACCCCTACCCCGGCGCCTCGCCGGCGGCGGCGGCGGCGGCGGCGTTGATTTGGAGGCGAGACACGCCGGGGTCGCGCTCGAGGTTCGAAGCCGGACGCCGCCGCTCCGCCCCGATTTATCGCCGCGCGTGTTTCACCTGCGGGGACACGCCGAATTAACTCCCCCCACCACACCCTCCCCTCCCCACTCTTCCGTCCAGAGAAGGCGGCGGGGGGTGGGGGGATTTCAGGGATATGAACTGAATAAAAAAGGGCGTATGTGTATTTGAAATTTGATTTAATATTCTTTCTATTTTTTAAAAATATATTCAATGTTTTTCGAACCTACAACATTAAAACAGTACACAAATTAGACTTCTGGAAAATCTTCTGGTGACAAAATCACCCAGTATTTTAGGTATAATCCCCGGCTCCAAACTTATTGTGAGACCGTGACATGTATATTTTTCGATTAATTTTTGTTTCTAAATGTATACTTCCATTTTTCTATAGGTCATTGATACACTTCCTGCCTTATAAAATGAATATTTTAACAGGGGTAAGCATATTTCTGAGGCCACGAGCTCCGTTGAGAATAACGTTCGCGAATTAATTAAAAATATTCATTTTATGAGGTACGAGGTGTAATAATGACCTAATGTAATCGGCCCCTATAGAAAACTGGAAGTATGTAAGAATCATTAAACTTTCCCTGAATCAACCCGCTATATCCTGGCACACAGCGATTTCAGGCAAATTTCCACTATCAGGCTTCGCAAAACCATCGACACCCAGGACACGCCCGAGTCGTGCGCGAGGTTCGAACCAATGGCCCCTGCTACCGCTCGGATTTATTGGTGAACGTGCAGCGCCGTGTTTCACCTGCGGGAACACGCCGAATTAACTCCCCCGCCCCAACTCGCCCCTCCAACTTCCCCTCTACCCACTGTAGTTACGTCAGTTGCCGGGTCCTCATTTTGTCCGACCGATTTCGATGGACATGATCGCTTCGTGGGGCGAGGCCGTGTTTCTGTTCCTGTTAGGGTGACGGCGTTCTTCATTCGCGACACGCTACAGAGAGACCCTACTATCACATTGCGCACGATGAGGCGATTTATAGCTGTAGGGGATACCAAGCTTCGAAATGTACTGGGAGAGTCTGCTATAGTACCCACCATGCCTTTTCGAAAAGATAAACACGTGATAAACAATGTGCTAATGAATTGCGACAAATCATTGTAATGTACTCGAACTTTAGTACTATTAGCCATCAACAACCAGGTATCCACAAGATTTACAATCAGTCATTTAATGAAAAGACTAGCCATAAATTGCATTTTAATATAAAAATGATTTGCGTGATAGCACGATACGATAATTTTAAATATGATAATAGTTACAATGATTATTTGTCAATGAGGTGGATTTCTACGGGAGAACAGAGTACATTTCTCGTGATGCATTATAATTAACCCACAAGTACCAACGTTGGTATCTTTTAGAAAAAAAACACGATTACTTCCACACACACATATATATATATATATATATATATATATATATATATATATATATATTATATATTGGTGGAAGTAATCGTGTTTTTTTCTAAAAAATTTAACATATTTCTCTACCAATATTATTTCTACATTGCTATTCTTGTTTTAAATAGTACAATATTTGTACGTTATCTATGTCTTGTGAAAACACTTCTGACTTCCTCTACGTCAAGATTTATTCAGCACGCGCGATCTGCCCAAGCGCTGCGAGTGACGTCACACCGGCGACGCGAACGCCACCCTGCGAACGGGCTGGCTGGCTAGCGTGCGCGCGTGCGTGCGGGCGCCGGCCTGCGCCCGTTCGCGTTTCGGGGGGGGGGGGGGGGAAAGGCCGCGGGGCAGCCGCGCACTACGTTTACATTACGGTCGCCCGCTGGGGCCGCGCTGCGGGGAGGGGCGCGATGGGCGAGGAGCGGACGGAGGGATCCAGAGGGCAAAAGAACGGAAAGAGGGAATAAACGCGAAAAAGCGAAGAGCGAAAATAAGGAAGGTATGGATGACAGATAAGAGAAAAGCAGAAACATGAGAAATGAAGAGAAGTGTAGGAAAGGGGAATTGGAGGAAGAAGAGAAATGTGAGAAGAAGAGGAACGTAGGAAGAAGAGAAATGCGGAAAGAAGAGATATGTGTAAAGAGAAAGTGGGAATAACAGAAACACGGTGAGCAGAAGAGAAACGAGGGAAGGGCAAACAAAAAGGAAATATGACAAATGGGAGAAGCCAGAAACAACCGAAAAAAAATGGAGAAAAGGATAGAAGGTAAGGGGAACAAAAAAAGGAGACGAAAGGAACAGGGAGAGAAGGGTTGCATCCCACCGCTCCCACGCGAGAACATCGTCCCTCTGCCCCGCCCGCACCACGCTCCTCGCTCCCCGCCCCGCCCCGCGCCGCCCCACCCCGCGCCGCCCCGCCCCACATTGCGCCGCCCCGCCCCACCCCGCCCCCGCCCACACTCCACGCCCCGCCCCACCCCGCGCCGCCCCGCACCGCGACTCCACGCCCCCTGCCCCACACTGCGTCGCCCCACCCCACCCCGCGCCGCCCCGCACCGCGACTCCACGCTCCCCGCCCCACCCCGCGCCATCCCACCTCCCCTCCCCTGCCCCGCCCGCGCGCGGGCGAACACTGCGCCGCTGTTTTTAATCCGCGTTATCTCCGGGTGCCACCGGCGGCGGCGGCGATGGGGGCGGCGGCGCGACGCGGGGCGGCGAGGGCGGCGGTGGCGGCGCAGGCGGTGGACCTCATAAAATGTATTATGTAGCTGTCAGCGGCCTTCAGATTCCAATTTCCGACCGTGAGCTATGGTACTCGCGGGGCTGGCGCGCGCCGAGGCGACGCGAGCGGAGGGGAAGGGGCGAGGGGGTGGGGAAGGGGAGGGGAGGGCACCAGGCGACGCCAAATACGCGACGCGCAAACGGTGGCCTTCGTGCGCGCGCGGCGTTCCAAGTTAAGCGCAAATGGAGTGGCTGGAGGCAACTGCTCTCGTGCGGTTCGCGTCAACGGCGTAATGGAGGGAAAACGAAGTTGGATAGAGTTGAGTAGTTTATTGCGATATGCGCAGTCGTGATGCGGGAGATGACTGGGATGTGTGAAATGTTTAAATCACGTGGTGCTCCGGTTACCTGTCCATTAAACCCAAGGGAATCATTTAGCTGTCACGTTAAAGAAATACTTGGAAAATGTTTTTTAATATGTTTTTTTTGTACTTAAATATCTCGAAACGGTAAGAAACAACTCAAATATCGGTAAGTCCAATACAAGTAAATCATCTTAATCTTTAATCCAAGTATTAAAGGTACTTTTCTAGAAAATATCTCTGGCAGTACACTTCATTCTTAATTTTTTGATTTGTTAAATAATGTTTTATTCTTGCGCCATCGTTTTAAGTTTCAGCTCTTCATGTCTTTGCATTCCCACATTGACAACGAAATCCCCAAACCGCTAGACATTTCCGAGTTAACTTTTCTGAAACTGAAAAAGAAAATATTATCGATAATATTTTATTATTACAATAATATAAAAATCCACCACATTTCTAATCATGATCATCATCATTTGATGTTCCGGTATAAGGTTGTCTCCAATATTGTTGTACCAAGTAAATTTCTGAGTCCATCTAGTTTTTTCTGTCGCAGACAAGCTTCTCTTCATCCACCAGTTGAGGACTTGTTCCCTCTCCCTTACCCTGCTCTTCCTTCCACTGTTTCGCTTAATTGTTTCAATTCATCAATTAAATAATTACTCGCCCGTGAATAAAGAATAGATTGGCGACTTTCTTCGGTGCCCCAACTGTGAAAGGGCCCACACAAGTGAAGAGATATGGGGGTCGGGGTCACCAGGAAGACTTTCCGAGTTCCCATAGACCATTCGGTCAAACCCAATTACCGGGCCTCCGCAGGTGCAATCGCACTGCGACGGCGGCGCGGCAAACAAGCGAAGGCGTCCGCCGCGGGCCCGGCGCCCCCCAGGGGGGTCCCTGGGCCCCGCGTCAGCCACGGGGGCGGCCGGGCCCCATAAACAAGTCGGGGCTGCCGGGGGTGGCTGAGTGCAGGCTGCATTATTGAGGAGGCCGCCGCCCCCGGGAGACCGCCTCCGCGCTGCCTGAGCCACCCCCGCCCCGACCCCGCTGCGCGTGACTTGGCTGCCCCGTCCCGTCCCCGCCCCGCCCCCTCTCCGCCTTGGACGTCGGCACCCGGGCGGGCGCCCGCCGCGATTTGGGACCGGAACGGTCGTAGACCCGAGGGCGGCCAACAATGGCTTTGGGAGAAAGTCGTAGACGGAGTCTAGGCTACCAACTTTAACTCTGTCTATGACTGTAAACCGGCCTCCCTCTCTAAACCATTCGGAAGGGAACATTTTAATACATATTTTCAAATGGCAGTTTCCAAGTACCATGCGGATAGAACAGATAAACTTTACTCTTTACAGATACCTTTACATTTACAGATACACTTTATTCTTATTTCCGTGCACATAAAAAACCACCAATTACAATAACCTTAATCGCAATGTCCCTCAATACCATATTCAATGTCTCATGCGAAACTGCCGAAGTTTTACAGACAGCCTAAACAAACAACATCTACTGTCTTGGTTATTTTGTTGCTTGAATTACTTTGAACCTGTAACCTTCGCGTTTCCCAAAGAACCTGTGGTTGAAATGGAAAAATTCGTATTATTTTAGTCTTCACTGTGCACTGCTATCCGAATTGGGATGCTTCAATGAAATTATGATTAATGGAATGGAGCAATGGTGGAACGAGACGCAAGGGAAACGGGACCATCCCCGCAAAACCTGCCGCGAACCCGCATAGTTCACCACAAACACCATATGGGACTGCCGGGAATTGAACACGGGGCCCAGCGATCTGAACACTACAACGTGGGCACGGCTCTGGTATTATATCATGGTGTACGGTCTGCGAAAAAAAAAACGAACTAGAAAAACAAGCCATTTAAGAAGGCAACGAAAAGTTGTCTACATATACCGAACAAAACACTACATAAATGTACAAAACTCAGTACTGGGAAGCCGAGAAAAATTCAGATTCGCAGAAATTGGGATGGAACAACTCGCAGATGAAAAAGGGTTCTTTATATCCGTCATGACCTTTTGTCTTGGTAGTATTCACCCCGGGGACATGAGACAACGAAAAAGCGGGCAAGTGCCGATTGCATCTGTGGTTCGCGACCGCTTTGTGCGAGTATTTGAAAAATCGCCCCCCGACGGACGTTTGTTCTCACTTCTGACACCAGGGTGCACCTTCACCTTTTGAACTGCACCCGCGCGCAACATCATCTCGCGACGAGTTCGTGTGTCCGCCTCGTTGCGGTATCACACCTGCTTGAGGCAGCGACGCCCTTCCATCTCCTCGAAAAAAGACAAATTCGTATTTCTTGAGTTATTTTTCCAAACGCCGACTCTCACTAATAAATGGACCTGCTTCAGCTTCACATCCCATCTCTCATGCAAAGTCGCAATGCCTAACTTCCTGCATTACGTATTCACTAGCAGTTCTTCAGCCTTACTGCAACTCGCGCATCTACCGTTCTTCCCATATTCGCTAACCCAACAAAAACTACGCCTTAAATTCTGACGCCACCTTTCGCAAAATCTCTTCCTACGTGCCTCCTCATCCAACGACTGCTTACCAGCCCTACGAAGACTATTTTTCTCCTTCCTACATTATCACACAGGTTTACCCTATCCATCTCCAACCACCAAATTCCTCCGAGCAACTATCCTCATACAACCAATCATCCGTCTCTAGCCTACCCTACCCCAGTTTCCACCCAACATTCCTTGGGCTGACTCATTGCCATGCTATCTTCCACTAACCCTCCTGTAACCTCCATTCACGTCCTCTTAACCTCATCCCTCTTCGCAAACCTTCAAGAATCTCTGATCCCGACACCACCTTCCTCCACACCCTTCTTAGGTTAATTCCACCAACTCGCTACCCAATTCCCACCATCTTCTTCCAACCCCAATCATTCTCTCCCTCCACAAACTCATCTCTTTTCCCCCCTTCCTGGGCCTCCGGCATGTTACTCCGGCCCAACCAAACCTCAGCTCTCGTGCCGATTACACCATCCATACCTCCCACAACCCTGCAGCCACATTACTTCCGCACACCCACCAGGAGACCTCTCACCCCGCCTCCCACCAAGCGGCCGGCCGCGCTCATTATTTTTTTCGCCGTCGCGAGGGCGTTGGTGGGCTGCGGCGGGGCCGGAGGCGGTCGTTATCGGGCGGCTGGGGCCGTGTCGCGGCCATCCGTCTGCGCTAATGCCCCCTCCCTCCCCCACGCCTCCGGCCCCGGCGCCCCGGGCTTTGTTTCCGCGCGCTGCCCGGCCGCCCCGCCCCGCCCCCTCCGCCGCCGCCCGGCTGATGGATCTCCGCTGTCCGGTACTTAGCCGGCGCCCGCTCGCCCCCGCCGGGCGAGGCTGGGCGGTGGCGCTGGGGTTTTCGTCCGCTCGCTCCTCCGCTCCTCGGCGCCCCCCCCCCGGCCGGGGAACAGGCGCCGCTGGGCTAAGCCCGACCGCTGCGAGGTCACGGCCGGATCTGGCCACCGTTTCACGCTACACTTACACCAAAGATAAATGGTCACCATGTTGGGTTTCATTTCTTTCTTTCGACATTGCAATATACGTGCGTTTTATGCACTTAGCAATTGCATGCCATCGAGTCTTCTTTTTAATATATATCTTAATGGGCATCGAAACAACACAACACAAATGTAACAATCAATATATCATTTTCAGCATGTTTCTTCCGTTTTTTTGGCGATGCCAAGCTATGCCGGTCCGCTACAAACGCACGGTCGGATCTGGGCCCCGCTTCACGCTACACTACGTAAGGTGAATGGTTTGGCGCGTTGGGAATTATTTATTTCTATATGAGCAATACGTGTGCGTTTTTACAAGCTTTGCGATTTCTTATCACTGATGCTTGTCAATAGTATTCCGTTAATGCGCATAAACATTTCCATTCACGCCAAATTAGAGAAAGAGCAAAATAAATACAGAAACATTATATATTCAAACAACGAAGCAATCATTTTAAGCGTATTGTCTTTCCCTCACATCACCATTTGTGGAGCACCACACTAAGAAACAAAATATTCCTTCGGAAAGGAAAAATATTTTTTCAAAAATAAATATTAACTATTGGATCGATGAGTATTTTATTACAATTTATTCATTTGAAAATTGAACAGAATACACCCTTTAAACAAAAATATATAATGTAGCGCTTTATCTCGATATAATAATAAAGAGTTACGACATAGATATAATCGAATTTTTTAATCTGTACTAATTTGATTTGATAAAGAATCACAGAATTCACTAGCATTCAATATTATTTTATTAAACTTAACTCCCTGTTATGATAATACCAAAAGAATGTGATGAAGGTGGCAGGTTACTAAAGACATCTTCAAATGCTTAGCTTTCGGCATAAACATCCGCCACTGTCGGAAGTCGAAACCTGAACCTCCAGATTTACCAAAGTTTGGTGCCAAACTTGCAGCCAGTAGTTGTGTTGCGTAGCGGTCGGAATCGATTTTTCCAGCAGCTTCAGCCCAACAGCCTGGGAAACATCTGCTACCGTCCAGAATCGAACCCTGAAACTTCTGGTTTACCAAACTTGCGAACTTGCACCCAGTAGTTGTGTTGCGTAGCGGTCGGAATCGACTTTTCCAGCAGCTTCAGCCCTGCAACACATCAGCCTCCCGAACCGAAGACGTTCCGACGATTGGGCTCAAACATCTGCTACCGTCCAGAATCGAACCCTGAAACTTCTGGTTTACCAAACTTGCGAACTTGCACCCAGTAGTTGTGTTGCGTAGCGGTCGGAATCGACTTTTCCAGCAGCTTCAGCCCTGCAACACATCAGCCTCCCGAACGGAAGACGTTCTGACGATTGGGCTCAAACATCTGCTACCGTCCAGAATCGAACCCTGAACCTTCTGGTTTACCAAACTTGCGAACTTGCACCCAGTAGTTGTGTTGCGTAGCGGTCGGAATCGACTTTTCCAGCAGCTTCAGCCCTGCGGCAGAGCAGCCTCCCGAAGCGTCGACGTTCCGGCGCGCGCGTTCTCGGCTGGCGCTCCCCGGTTTGGTTTGTCTGGGCGCGCTTCCGCAGCGGGGGCGGCGGAGGAGGAGGAGGAGCGGCGACGCCAACGCGGCGAGGCTCCGGTTCCGCCTCCCCCGCGGCGCCGGGCGGGCGCTCGCAGTTTCATTAGCCGCCACCCTCCCCCCCCCGCCCACCGCCACAGCCTGCTCGCGACGTCCCGCCCGCGCGCACACCCTGCCTCGGCGGAGGGCCCGCGCCCGCCTGTGCATCCCGACGGGGAAATTCCGCGTGCGGCTGCTGTGTTGCGTAGCTTCTTCTCTCCGCTGTTGTAGCGATATCCATGGTTGTCGTAGCTATCCTCTAGCGTGCTTTTGGGCACATTCAAGTTTTGAACTCTATTCTGAAATTAGGAGGAGATTTGGATGTTTGTGTGTGTGTGTGTGTGTGTGTGTGTGTGTGTGTGCGCGCGCGCGCGCGTGTGAGAGAGTGAGTGAGTGTGAGTGAGCGTGAGTGAGTGTGATGATGGTGGAAAGGTGGAGTCGAGTCACATCGCAACACAACTACTGGGTACATGTTGCAATTAAAGCTTGATAAATCTGGAGGTTCACGGTTCGAGTCCTGACGGTAGCAGATTTCGAGCCCGATCGTCAGAGAGCCCAGGCCGGGGATGCGAATGCTGCGGTCACCGGACCATCGGTTCCAGGAAGAGCTAAGCTGCAGGGTTGATGCTGGTGGAAAAGTCGATTCGGACCGCATACACAACTACTTGGTGCTTGGTGCATGGGTGCATGATCGCAACTCTTGGGAAATCGGGAGGTTCAGAATACGAGTCTCGACGATGGCAAACTTCAGGAACGCAAGTCGAGAACGCGCGCGCCGGAACGTCGTCGGTTCGTGAGGCTGAAACTGGAGGAAAAGACGATTCGGACCCCAATCCAACTACTGGATGCAAGTTCGCAACTAAAGCTTGGTGAATCGGGAGGTTCAGAGTTCAAGTCTCGACGATGGAGGATTTTCGAGTCGAAGGCTCGGGGAGCGCAAGTCGGTGACGAGTGCACTATGTTTGTTGGAATGGTCAGTTCGAAGCACTGCTGTGATGCACGGTCGAGGCATAAGGAAATCGATTAGGACCATACCACACCACAACCACCAGCTGCGAAAGTATAATTGCGAGTCCTGCTCTGGATCTTCGTAGTCTTCGAAGTTCCAGGTTAGCGTTGAGACGGAGAATTTTCTTTATCTAAGTAGTTGGGGCAACATCAATCACTGCCAAGGTGAGAATGCAAGGGCGGCCGGCGGCTTACATCGGTCATATCCGTGCTTTACGTTTGCGTTACCAGACGACTGCTGGAGTAGTACCTTCAAAATGGGATACAGTTCGCGTGCTATTTTTCTTTCGCCCATCAATTGTCACTCCCATTGTTATGTAAAGGAATCGGAGTCATTGTTCGAGTAATTATTAGATAAGTATAGTTAATGGTACTGTAAAAGTATACATTTTAAATAACCCCTATGCCAAGTGATCCATACTGAAGAAATCACTCCGGCAGGAGAGAGTATGCAAATGACAAGCAGTATGCAAACCAAAAGAGGGATTTAGAGGCAGCGAAAGAACATGAAGAGGAAGATGAAGTACAAGAAATACTACGTATTAAACTGATGGGAAAAGACAACAGAAAGAAGAATGAAACCGAATGGTCGAAGCAAAACTTTCAAATGTAAAGCAGAGATCTGTAAGCTACTCAACACTGCCATTAAAGATATTCCTTTCCCCAAAAGTCGATTTGCCAGCAAAAAAATACCAGCAACGACAGGGCCATAACAGTGTTTCTCCCAGTTTTGCAACCAAGCAGCACTCACGAACTACATGATGATAGTCATGAGGGAAAAGAAATTTTAAAAGCGGCCATGCGGATATTTTTTTATTGTATTATAAACTAACATAAAATAGCATTATTTATTAACATGAATTTAAGTACATGACTTAAGATAAATTTGCTATGGATTGGTTTCTAAAAAACTTTCTACTTTCTATTTCTTTTAAATGTGGTAGTCTCTATGGAAACAATTTATTCCTCTCGGCCACACTACTCACACTATCATTAAATATTCCATTCATAGAATTGTTACACTCTATTACACTCGTACTAACCTGCTCCTTTTACTCAAGAGAAGGATGATTCACCTGCTTCCGAAGAGGCAGACATAAATTCGTTGAGCATATTAGAAATCCCTGTGATCCTCGCACCACGTGAATTTCTGCAGCGCAGTCGCTTCAGTCTTCGCATCACGCCGGCTACCCATCCAGTCACACGAGTAGGCACGCACTCAGGCGGCCGGGCGGCGGTGGCGTCCGAATTCGACGCGAACACGAAGACCACAGCGCAGCTCCTACAGTGGCGGCGGCGACGAACGGCACCGTATTATGCGCCCTGAATATTCATGTGCGCAGGCAGGGAGGCCTTCTCCCAGATATAACGAGCAGATGCTGGCATGTCCTGCCTCGCTCCGACCCGCCCCGCCCCGCCCCGCCCCGCCCCCTCCTGTGCCACCCCGCTGCGCTTCTCGCCGCGTCCCTCTACATCCCCGCGCTTCGTTCCAACCCTCTCTCGGCGCGGAGCCTCGCTTCTACCACCGCCGCCTCCGCCGCCGCCGTCCCAAAAAACATGCCCGCGCCACTTGCGCAAAAATAAATAAATAAACTCAACCCCTCGCCCACCGCCGTCCCCACACCGACGCTGCCGCGCCCCGCAATATATCGCAGAGCGCTTGACGCCCCCGCGGAAAAAAATAAAAAAATAAAAAAAGAGGGAGAAAGCGGCGGCGGCGGCGGCCGCGGAGGGTCGGTGAAGGCCCAACGGTTTTCGCGCGAGTCCGTACGTACGCACGTAGGGTTGAAACCGAGGCGGACGCAGGCGGAGCGGGCTTGGGGTGGGAGTGTGGATGGGGGCGTGGCGGGAGTGGGATGGGGTGGGGGCGGCGGTGTCGGGGGTGTAGGTGCGCGCGGGCGGGCGTGCGTTCTCCGCGAGGGGTTGAGGGGGGTCGGGAGGGAAAAAGTGGGCGGGGCTGCGGGCGTTGCGCAGATGTCTGGACACGGACGCTGCGCGCTCTGGCGAATTCGCGAGATTTTTTTTTTTTTAGTTGTTGTTGTTTTGTTTCGCGCTCTGCTGACGGCGGCCCGTGGGCTTCGCAGCGCCAGCAGAGGGGCACGGAGGGAGCCCGCGGGGGCGGGGGCGGGCTCCGTACATCGACATACGCGAAGCGCCGTTCCTCTTCCCCCCTCCCCACTCCACCCCGTGGCCGCTCACTCTCAAAACCTACGCGCGAGCCAAGGGAGAGACGCTTTTTTTTTATTTTACTTTTTTTTATATTTTTCATATTTCGGTTCCGCCGGGCGAAAGAGCGCTTCTGCGGCGGAGAGTAGGGGTGGGGTGGGGGGTGAGTGGACGCGCGGGTTAAATGAGGGCGAGAAGGAGCCGGGGGGGAGGGGTCGGTGGACGATGGGATGTCTGGAGAGCAATCGCCACCCTCGCCGCTGTACCACCGCGAGCCAGCGCGAAGGGGGCGTGCCTCGCTTACGAGTATTGGAGTGTTACGCGTCCGCTAACGCGCTTGGAGACCGGCCACGGGGAGGGCGAAGACGGACCGAGTGTGGGTGCGCGCGACACACGGCCACCGAGTGTAGGAGCGGCGCAGGGCGTGGCAGAGTTCGCGAAGAGAACCCATTGTCGCCAAGCAGCCGCTTGACTTGGCCGTGGTCTGTTAAACGCGGTGTCTTCCTTTTAATGAGGGCCATTGAAAAAAATGAACCCTACAACTTCGTCGGAATGCAGACTGTACCGAATTGGTGAATGGGGTACGAAACGTACACTCTCCGCACTCACACAGTCTTCAAAGTCAAACCGTCTTGAATTGATCGAGGTTTGTAAATTAGGTTCCTGGCTTTGTAAAATGAGACGTGTTGAAATGTGAATGGGTTTAACCAGAAAATATTACATGTCGAATAAATAAAAAGGGATGTTCAGAATCGATTACACTTTTTATATATACTAATTGTGTATTCATATTTTAATTTATTTCGCCATAAAAGTTTAATCAGATTTTATTTCTGCCAATAAAATGTTACAACTCTTGGTTCTCACGGACATTTTTATGTACTTTTCGGAACGAGCTTTCAGTCGCTAGAATTATATTTGTCTCCTTTAATGTCACCTGTTCTTCACTCGTTAAACTTCTACATTCTTCATTTTAATTTCCTTCCCCTTGTTTCAGCAATAGAAGCGGTTGTTGTTGTGATCTTTTTTTTTTAAGAAAAAAGAAAAAGAAAAACGAAAAAAAAGGAAAAAAAAGATATGATTGGATGGTCAAACGTTCAAGCCCGGTTTATTTTACTGAAAAACTTTTCGATGAAACTTTTTGTTTATGTTGTGTGTGTGTGTGTTCCTTTGGGAACCCTAAAGTGAAAAAGAAGTACGTTGATCATTATATTGCATATTTTCTGGTTTTGCACAAGAATGTCACAAATCCACGCACAAGCGTCTACATTGATAGTGTGAAACATTTACAATGGTAAACTCACACTTTTCCAAACATTAAACATTGAATTATTTGTCTTATATTACCGTACGTGGACCGATAAAGCAAGCGAAAAGAACACTGAATTTTCCTAGATCACACTGGAGGACACGGGGTACCGCTTCCACTTCTGAACCCCTCGCTGATCGCAGCCTACTCACCCCAAGAAGCGGAAGTCACGACGCGAACTGCCCTCGCTCGCCGTGTCCCGGCGCAGTACGCGAGGGGCAAGGTTCGTTTAATTTGATGATATACGATCAGCCACACCATTCCTATCGCGCTCCGTTAGTCACGGGGCGGCACGAGGCGAGTATGCGTCCGCCACATGCGACAGCTGGCCGGCCCGGTCGAAAACCCCACCGCGCCGGTCAACTTCACCTGCCCACTTGATATCGCCACGCAAAAACTGTATATGGACGCCATTTAGGAAGAAATATCGCAGCAACTACGTCGAGGAAATACAAGCACGCCCAGATAAGAAGTGCTAAGGAATAACACCACCACAACGTAGTAGAAACGTGGAAGTAGAATGTTGGGCATATTAAAAATTCATAATCCGACGTGAGTTACTTGTTTTAACTCTAGTCAGGTGAGAAAACAACGTCCTTGTTACAAGTACAAATTACACAGGCGACTTTTTTAATTCGTATTGCACAACATACAGAAAAACTAACAAAAATCGTCATTCTTCAATTAGATATTCGAAAAATTGCAATTTTAGTGAAGTATATATTTCTCTGTTAAAAAATAGAAACTTGCCTGACCTTCCTAATAACATTGTTTTAGCATATAAACAGATGATATATAAAACTTCATTTTTTATAACAGTACAATTATTCACTGGTAATGCCGAAACTATTTTCAGACATTTTATTTACTCATTCTACATTAGGCCCAAAACATTCAATATTTGTGATTTATTTATTATCTAAGAATATCTACTTTGAAATTAAAGTTTCAAAAATCTGAACTTATTCGATCTCCGAATTACCATTTTTCATAAGAATTAATTTTACATTGAACAGAACCCTGTAATTTGAATTACAAAATATATTTTCAAGTACGACCACAAAGCGCCATACAGGCGGCCGAATTCTGTAAGATGCACATTCAATGGCTTGAATAATGGCATGAAACGTGTGACAGCAGAGACAACGCGTACACCGTGAAAACCGAAAAAGCTTCGAGGTTTTCCATCCCCCTGCCAAGACTTCATCGCAATCGAATCTCACCATACGGGAGATTCAGTCAGGCGTCGCCGAGTTCATCCAGCACACAACCATTTTCCACACGGCGGCCGCGCTCTCTTTCGGAAAAAAAATACCGGAGCACGGAGGAGGGTCCGCGCCTCTACCGGAGACCGCCGGAAGCAGTGGAGTGACACTGAAAGGAGCAACGGGGAGAACTGGTGGAACTCATGACGGCATAGCTTCAGGTTGGTTGGTTGGTTGGTTGGTTGGTTGGTTGATTGGTTGGCTGGTTGGTTGGTTGGTTGTTGGTGATTCCCGGCACGTCAACAGCCTAGGTCATTAGTCCCGAAAGTGTAGTGCATGTTTACCTCGAGAGACGGCGGTGATCTTCCCCCGCTGGATGGCAAGATCTGGTGCCGACCTACTGCCGGGGTTTTCCCCTAACCAGGACTCTCCCACCAGCGAGGCACCGCCCCAGCCGGGACAAGCTCTAAGCTCCCGACCGGTCTTCCGGAATATGTCGTAGTGTAGTGCATGTTAGTGTAAGTGAGTGTGTAAGGGGAGAGGATAGGACAAGGAAGTGGAACGAGAGATCGCGTGCGATTCGTGGCTCGTTTGTAAGGGTACTGCTCCGGCATTCGCCTGGTGTTGATCGGAGAAACCACGGAAAACTCCCGATCAGAGCAGCGGGCCGCTGGAAATCACTTCCAGACAGCGACTGAATTCGACAGGCGTAGCTTCGGAGATGATGGTACAAGGGATCAGTGACGAATTCTCTGATATACGGCATATCTCGCCGGTATACCTAGTAATTGGAAGTGAGTGTAAAGTAATAAATATTTCGTGAGTTAGGTAATTCTCTAGAAAAGTATTGAGATTTTGAAAGTTATTGAGAATTATTGAAAATTATTGAGATTTTGAACAGACGCGAAAAAATAACTGCTTTGCTTTAGAGAACCATTCGGTCTTCCGCATCCGTAAGCGCTACGAAGTGCATTAGAGTGAGAAGTTTCAAACAGCTCTTAATGCTGCTAAGAGAATTCGCTAGGACAGGCGAAGGCACCGCATGCCACCTGCGATAACCTAGGACTGCACATGCTTCAAGGGCGGGCAGAGGGGAGGATACGCGTCTGGGCGGTCGCTTGGTACTACAAAATATTGCGGTGAACAGACCTCTGGTCGTTCATTAGTTACGCTTCTCTCAAGTTTTGGTGAAAATGGAGTGTGTTAATGATTCACGAGTTAGTGGTTTATGTAATTGTCTTATAGGACAATTATTGAGGAAGGAATTTCATAGTACTGGGATTTCAGAAAAGCTCAAAACAAAACACAACGGTGGAGGTAGCTTCCATAAAGTGCGGTATACTAAAAATAATGTTACGGATTCGCCTCAGGATGGTGCAAGGTATGGCACAGCGGCGGCACAAATCGACAGGGTGAAAAAACTAAGTGAAACTATGAAACACGGGCCAAACATAACAGATTGTTTAAGAAGCAAAAAAAGAACAATATACAGGAGACTCATAATAAACGTTACAAACTTTTTGGGGATGTAGAGAAGCCGAATAGATCACGTTTTGCCAAAGAACATTATAGTGAGAAATTTTGTATAACTGAGTCACACATGAGACATGCCTCGGATTCATAGGTAACTCATTATCCAAAGGGGATCTGCAGGTCACGCTGACGCACACACGGAGATTTCATGTACCTGCCCAAACACCTGTGCATACAGGGTTGTCTAAGTATATTACGAAACTCTAATTTCCCATATATAACTTGGCAAAACGTGATCGTTTTCGTTCCCTCTACATGCTCGAGAAGATTGTAACATTTATTCTGAGACATTCTGTACAATTGTGAGGGAAATTTATATATTTTTCGAAATTTCTGTATTTTCTGAAGGGGCGCGTGGCCGCGAATCCTGAGAGGAGCGGCGGCGCCGGGCGGGCCCGCGCTGGCGGAGGGGAGGGCGTGGCAGGGCAGAGCCGCGCGGGGAGCCGAGGTGCGGGTGGGGCTGCGGGGCGGGGCGCCGCGGCGGGCGCTGACGCGAGCAGCCGCGCTGCAGGGGGCGGGGGCGGGGACTCGCCCGCATGCGGCGAGGGCTGCGCCTGCGGCGGGGGCGGCAGTTTCCGGCGCCGCCGCCTGAGTGAAGGCGATAAGGCGGGCGGGGAGAGCGGGCGGGCGGGCGCCGGCGGGTGATAAGAAGCGAAGCGAAGGGGGACGGCGGAGGCGACGGCGGCACAGAGAGCTCCGTTGTGCGGGCGGCAGGCCCGCCCACCCGCCTGCGCGACCGTATCGCCCCCGAAACCGTGCCGCCGCCGCCTCCACCGCCACCACCACCTCCACCGGGGGAAAAAAACCGCCGCCACTGCCGGATGCATGAGCAAGCGCGGCTCCACGGGGCGGCTGCGGCGGGGGCGGAGGCGAGGGCGGGGGCGGCGGCGAGGGAGCCGGCGCCCGGCCCGCAGCGTGGAAATTGGGGGGAAACACCCGCAGAGAAGTGAAAGCGAAAAATGCGAGTGGCGCGTGCGTTGCCTCAGGGAGGCACGAGGAACGAACGACGAGAGATATGTGAAAGTGTAGAACGGGAAGAGAGAAAGAAAGAGGGAGAAAGTGAAACAGGAGAGAGATCAGAGACAGGGATGGCGAGAGATAAGCGATAGAGAGAGTCAGAACTTGGAAAAAGCGAGAAATTAAGGGCGGGTACGAGAAGGAAGAAAGGGGAAAGATAAGAAAAGAGAACGGAGAAGGACGGTTGAAAGAAGGGGAAGGGGAAAGGGGAGAACGGAAGAGATAAGGTGGGAGAAGGAAAGTGGCTGGAAGCGATGAAGGATGAGAGTGATAGGTAGGGAAAAGTGTTATATCAGGGATGAATAGGAAGGAATGCGTTTAGATATTGGGAGGGTACGTTGCGGAGAGAATAATGAATGCACGGCGAAGAAGATCGGGCACACGGACAGTGCAGGAGAGGCAAGATTGTGTAACTTGGGAACGTACAGAAAATTTATTCAAAATGCATTTGGAAAGATGCTGCATAATTTGAGTACCAGATATGTTCGTACTTTCTACTGGGAAGGGAATCGTAACGGTAATGCAATGATGACAGTCAATTGCACACACACCCTTGATACATTCGTAACACCTTCATACAATATGTTAAGGAAGCTCGACATGTATCTAGCTTTGTCACTCAGGGTTCAGTAGTAATACAAAAGATGTTTTATATGGTAACTGAACATGTGTTCGTGAGGAAAATGCGGTATTTCTAATGCGGTAATGATTCTCCACCTACACACTATAGCGCCTTACTTATGGACAACTTCTCTGAGGATTCCAGTCGCGTGTACGAAACGCGTGATTGCATAATGTGATTATAATATGATTCGATTCCCATACCATCACAACCATTTTTGAACCATCACATCATCCGTAATCTTCTATATTTAATCATTCACCCATTTTATCACCCATTACATCAACCATTCATGGCAAACCATCAATGGGATCATCCACCGAAGAGAAGGAGAGTAAGCGATGTAAGTCTCTACCCTCTCGATTCAAGCAGGGACATCATCATCATCATCATTCACACTTCAACGTTGACATTACAGCCCAAATACTACTACTCGTAACCCACACATCCTACACCTACATACCACGGAACACTGCTGTTGTTCCCAGAACACAGTCGACGACCGACACTGACGCGATGAGTAGCACGAATTCTTTCAGGGGAGAGCGACGGATACAGCGGCACTATCCCATTGACTAATAAAATCCTTAACAATTGAAACGCGCGCGCCGCAGTGAGGCGCGGCAGATGATACGACAGATTTTTTTGTCACTGTTGTTTGTACATTATGAGGGACCTGACCGGGCCTGAGGTTCCCAAATAACGTTTTCCATTCGTTGCACTGAAACCCACCCTAGTGCAGAGAAAGAACGTCATCGCTCCGCAACAGTGCTGCCCCACACGCGTGAAGGGCAGCTACGAATGAAACGGATTTTGGAACTGAGTCAGTGCGTGTGCGCTACGCAGTGACATTACAGATAGCTGTTCTTGGTCTGTCACACTAATAGAACTCGAAAAATAATATTGAATTTCTGATCATTGTTATAATTTTCACGATGTCTTTTGGTAATTCTTACTTCTAAATTCATAAATTATTAACGTGTGATTTCTTTATTTAAAAACTACGAAAACTTCAAATGCGTACGTGTTCAAATTTCATTTTTCATGATTTGCCAGGGATCGATGTAGTACACAAGATTTTGAACCGAAAGACTTCTGCAGAATTGTTTGATTATTGAAAACCATAAAAATATTAACAAGAGAATTTGCGGTGGTATATGTATGGGCGTGCGAGAAACATTTGTCACATATATTTGAATGATTTTGTAAGGGTCACTATTTTTATTTTCACTTTATTTGCGTTTCAAAATTGAGACATACCTACACTTTGGTTTCTAAATATCACTGGATTTGTTAACATGAAGTTATTCAAGGTTAAATTTTAGGAAAACACTGACTTTCAGAAAGAGACTTACAAAACTGATTTTCCGAACTTCGCGAGTCACAAAAATTATTTTAAGACATTTCTTGCAAAACATAATATACTTCATCATTCGAAGTATCCCTGCGTGACTGAAGATCCTCAATTGCCTTCACAATTTCACCACGAATCCAAATTAGCATGGATAACTTCCGTATGGTAACTAACCTCACAATGGCTCGGTGCACTGCACTGACGCGATCGTCAGTGCAATTTAGGGCGCCCCGATTGCGCCCTAGTTCAATGTGATCGTGCGAATGGAACATGCGCTTCTTTGCACTGGTACGCCCTAGCGGTCGAATGGAACACGAAAGCTGCCCTGAGTGCGCACCAGTGCGGCGAATGGAAAACGCTATAAGACGCACATAGGCACGGACAGAATGGCATGAATCTGCCATACCTCGAACTTCCCTATCATCATCCTACCCCATTATCAACTCTGTCAAACATGTTTTTGTTAGAAAAGATTTCTTCCGCACAGTAACTGTTGTGACCTTACGATGTAACCCATATTAAATGAGAACACTGTTCAAACTATTAATCCCACCCACCGCCGATAGTGCACATGAGCCTGGTTTGCGACCATTTGTTTTAACCGTAGACTATCGTGTCGACAGATGCTATCAAACACGCAATAATTTTCCACAAGAATCCGTTGAGTCTTGATTGCTTAGAGGTCAAGGAACTATTTAGTACACCAGCCGACCTGGGTTCGATTCCCAGTCGATATGACTGATGGTTTGAGCAATTTATTCATGCTATTTCCATTCCTGAATTCCACACTGTTCGGTCTAAGATTTTTGTCACACAAATGATTAAAATACGAACAGAAATATTTCAGAAAGAAGGTCCATGAAAATTTCAGATAAAGATCTGGTCAAAAACCGGAAGTTCATTAAATGCTAATTTAATGGTAGTGGAAATTGTGGAATGGGAGGTAAAGGGCTGTAGCATAAAAAATAAAAAATTAATAACATTATTGTATATCCCATAAAAGACAAACTGAGGCCTCCATAAATTAGAAAGATAATGTACTAACAACAGTTAATACAAAAACTTGGAGTAAAATGCAGCAAATCCCGGAGGTGTCTCCTGAAATGTCTTCTTATTTAAAGTGTCTAGAATTCTGAATTATTCTTATAATGTTAGTCAGGTATGGTTTGCTAATAAGATAAAAAACAACTAACGATAAACTAAGCTACATTCCTGAGAGTTATGAGCAGATCATAAGAGTTATGAAGCAGAGAATGACACTTCAGTGAAAATATCCCTAAAAGATATGAAATGCATTCAGGGGAGACTATTCCTCTTTCCGTGTCCGAAGATCTTGGGCATTCCCAAAACCCCAGTGTGTGAGAAATGTTGACCATAGGTTGGCGCCACACACGAGAAACTCGGTAATACGATTAGAATCACTACCAAGATTTAAAAAAATGGAAATGTATGAGAACAATGGGGCGACAAACGCCTCTCCATAAATGTGCATCTTTCGTGGAAACGTATTAAGATGAAGAGCTGAAATGTATTTATATAGAATTTGTTTATTTTTAATTTTTTTATTTATTTTGCATCAAAATCAGTTAAAAAAACTCTGACGGGGACAAGTGTATTCTGAGCACGTTTTCTTAATTCTGGAATCCCTACCCAAAATCATAAACAAGTTAAATTCTGAATACAGAAAGAAATGAGTTTTTTTTTGGCAATTGACAACAAAATATTCGCTCCGATGTAATAAAATATATTTTTAAAGGCAAATCAGCTGTACTCAAATGAGTTGTAATCCCTCATCATGTCCTTCGTCAAGGAATATACTTCTGCAGTGATAACACGGAGAACGTTAATTTGAATAACAATATTTCCCACTGAACTCTGGAAAACGTGCACAGATAATGACGTTGCATTCATGTTTATATACAGCCTGTAATGATGTACAAGAATTAAACGAACTCAGATCAGTGTATTTTAAAACAATAAATTTTACACTAATATTTTGATTTTTATCACGTAAATATTCATTTATTTCACCCACATATTAAGATACACTACAAACTGTAAATAATTCTTTTTATACCTATCCACTAGTGGTCATTAATACAATTACATCTTTATACACTGCAAATTTCAGAACTCTTGTGTTCAATAGAAGCCGAAAAAAGTGCACTTTCAAGCGTGAAATTGTTTCATTTCCCCTCAACCCAAACACCACATCAACGTACCACACAGCAACAAACACTGCAGTCTTCAAAACGACGACGACGATGACGATGACGATCATGACGATGACGATGCTGACAAGGCACGGGCAAGCGCCGCGCGTGGGTTCGACCTTGCCGCGGGCACGCGTCGGCGACAACGCACGCATGACCGATGCACGCCCTTATTCCGGCACGGCATGTGCGTTAGTGTGTGTGGGGGGGGCGGCACAGGTAAGAGATGAGGAGACAAGGATGAAACAACATTATAGCCAGATAACCAAATAATCGCCCTTTGAATGGCAACCTCAAACACGTCGCGAATCTCTGAGAGCGAAATAAGACACTGATTTCGCAGTGCGTGACCTCGGTATCATCACGCACACTGGCGCGTATATAGGCGGAGTGGTAAGCCCAAGCACGTTCACTTTGACACAGACATCCACCGAAGTCTTCACTCCTCAGGTGCAAAGAACGATGGCCTCCGCTGTCGTACAAGCAGGTAAGCCTCTCCTTTGGATCATGTGATATTCCGAAGCAATCAACAAAAGGGTCTTTAAACAGAGGATAAAATATATGAGTAAGAAAGTCTCTGAATGAAAGAAAAGAAGGGTAGACGAGGGATTTGTCTTGGAACATTTTCGTAGGGAAACATATTGCAACAAGAAAAAAAGACTCCCGCGACCGGAGTTAATAGATACTTGGTTGACCGGGAGATTTTAAATTTGGGTTCCTCAGACTGTTTAATTATTGGTGTTCCGGGCGCGTCAATATTAATTTCTGTAAGTGTAGTTGCACGTTATTTTTTCGGGAGGTGGCTGTGATCTTGCCCCGCTGGGTGACGAGAACCGGCGCCGACAAACTGTCAGCTAGCGGAGATTTCCCCAACCAGGTATCTCTCACCAGCGGGGCAGCGCCCCAGCCGGGTCAAGTTCTAACCTCCCGACCGGTCTCCCGGCATGTGTGGTAGTGTAGGGTACGTAAATGTGTGTAAATAGTAGGAAAGGATGTGTAATGGGAGGGAGAGATTGCGATTGTCCTTCGCCCGTTTGTTAGGGTACCGGCATTCGTCTGGTATTGATCGGAGAAACCACGGAAAACTACCGATCAGAGCAGCCGGCCGCTAGAATTCTCCTCCAGACAGCAACTGGATTCGACCTAGCTGACAAGCTATTGCCGAAAATCCTGTCAAGGTCGGGACTCGAACCCCAGAACCTCCCGGTCAGAAGCTCTGCAGGGACATCCATTGAAGCTCTGAGTTACCTTTTCCGGTACGATCTTCCTCAGGGCGAAATGGGCATCCTTACGGGTCAACAATTCAGCCAATGAGCCAATCGAGAGGTTTCTCAGAGATAAACATTTCCCAACGATGTTCTTTTCCCCACAGGTGTTCTGCTCGTGGTAGCGGTGCTTCTGCACAGCCCGCGCACGGCGCACGCGGAAGTGGTGGAATCGCACCACATCGACGTGATCCTGCCCCACCAAAAGCCCTGCCCCAGGTTCTGCCCCGAAATCTACCAGCCCGTGTGCGTCGCCGGATGCCGCACGCCGCTCACGACGTTCCCCAACCGTTGCTTCGCCGGGATCCACGCTTGCGAGAAATGCGAAGGTCAGTACATCAGCGCTTTCATTTCATTTGATTGGATTTATTTGGTCAAGGAGAAGATTATCTGTGCACGTTTTCTCGAGTACCAGAATCCCATCCAAACATTTTAACGACAGCAGAAAGATGAATGAAAGCTAAAACAACAACAACAACAACAACAACAATAATAATAATAATAATAATAATATTTTAAAAAGCGAAAGAATAGAAACATTTGAAAAGCTAGAGATTTTCGTTCCCGAGTTCCCGTAGAATAACTATTTGCAACGGTAAACGAACTGCAGATTTTATTTTTCTGCATTGCTAACAATATCGTAACGCACCCTCAGCTCTACTCATAACACTACGAGCGAAAGGAGAACTCAATAAAACGTGCGCATAGTGAAGCTACATTTACGTCCAGAAGCAAAATAAGGGGCCATCTCTGCATTTGCTCAATGGGTCAGGGAAACAGAACAAAAACCTGATTAAGGGTTCCTAACGGGATCTGTTTCGAAATACTAGGGGTCGATGATTTTTGAAAGGGGTGTATATGATGATCGAGGGGTCAATGGTGGGGTTAGATCCGAAGATGTACTGGTGAATGATCGGTTTAATTCAGATGAATACCTCATTGATTACATAAAAATATGAACGAACATATTTTTTTCTGCTATTTATTATTTTCATGTATTATCTAATAATAAAATGCAAATTTGGATCTCTTTTAGAATTAAACACCATTCACATTAAGGATTCGCATTTTAATGCGATGCGCCAAATTAATGCCCGATTAAATTACATTGTTGTGCAATTAGAACCTACGATTTGGTTTTGAAAACTTTCTTATATTTGTAAAGTTAAAAATATTTTTCAAAATTACAAAACCAACATTGAATAATTTTTCCTAACATTTAATAACTTTTGTTAATTTTTTTGTGTTACCATCTTTAAGACATTTTTTCATGTCATTGTTGTGTGTCATTATAGTGATTTATATTAGAGGGAAAACATAAAGGGGTCGATGAAGCGATAGGATCTTTTAAACGGGGTGAATGAAAGAAAAAGGTTGAGAATTCCTACTTTACATTACGCGTCTACTCAAGAACTGTGTGGATGTCGAACAGTTATCTCCAGCGATGCTGGTCAGCCCGTCGTGGTCACAGACTAGCCGGCGCGCGTCGACGGGTAGTTTTTTTTTCCCTCGTCGCAGAAAGTATTGTTTCTTCTAGTACTGATTGCTCAACATTTATCTTCCGCGTTGTATTTAACAAGGATTTAAAAGATACACGATCAAGTGGAAAATCAATATGCAATTGTAAATCAATGATAAAATAAATAGTTGCATGTAGTACGAATTAAAACGCAGCACAGACAGAGGGTAAAAGATTTTTGATGATGTTTCAGTACTCTGGGTGATCCACAAGGGACCCTGCCGCTGCAAACGCCGGAACCCGTTCTACCCAAAGAGCGAAGACATCTTTGAATAATTTCTTCAATGAAAACTTGCAATAAAAACATTATTGAAATGAGCACAATAAAATATGTGCCATGTCGCTGATACTGATAATAAAAACCTTGAAATGCAGTCACGTTCTTGAATATCATGCATAATCATCTTGATCATTATCAACATCAACATCAACATCACGAGTCTAACCTATTGCTCCGTACCTCACCAAGCATCTTCCTCGACGCCTGCATGTCCTTTCCCTTGATTCGTATCCTTCAGAAATGGAATTGCACAGGATTTTGCGAATTCTTTACTATAGCATTCTCATTACGGTTTGCTCAACTGAAAGACAGAATATCTGGATTGTTTTTCTATAATAACGTGAATGATGGTAATCATCATAATTAAATTACATATTCTTGAACTAGCAATACATATCATTACAAAAAGAAAATCAAAATAAACAATAAAATTACTTAGTGAGGTGAATTTGCTCAAACAAGGAATGATAATAAGAAAAATATTTAAGTTATATTTAAGTAAAATATTTAAGTTAATCCATAAAACGACGGGACATATTTCACGAAAGATAATACAGCAATTTGCTATGGAAACATCTCTTCCAAAATAATTGAGAGTAATACAAAGGTAAGGTTCCATGGTGCCAATCTGATTTAAGAATAAATAAAATTCGTATATTAAACGCGCACAAAATATCTCGACAAATTTTCAACATCACGTTCGCATCCTCGGCCTTCTACGGCTGCGCACCACAGTCCAGGTGGGGAACGGGGACGAGGTGCCGTGGGGCGAAGCTCACAGGTGCTAGCTTGGCGAGAACGGTGCATGGGAGGGGGAGGGAGGGGACAATCAGCGAACGCCGAGCAGAGGGGAGGGGTCGGAGGTAACGACGTGATAAAAGGCGCGGCTAAGCACAGAAATAAAGAACGTTAGCCGGCTCATAAACCTCTCTCCAGCGCATAATACCGCAGAGGGTACGAGCAACGACGATGGGCGGCGGGTCCCAGGATCTCGTCAGGTGGGGAGGATGGCGGCACGGGGAGGAAAAGGGGGAGTGGCAGGTCCCCGGATTTGGGTTCGAGCATTTTTACAGCGTAATAACAGTTTTACGCGATATATGAAGACGATCCGCCTTCCTAAGAATAGGCAATGCTCAATAATTTAACGTTAGCGCAAAGAAATTACTTTCGCCAGAGACTCTCACAATACCATAAACATTGAATACGGAGCGGTAACTGCCCCATAACCGGGGTCTTTTGTCGGGGCGTGAGGTGCCGCAGCTCCTACGGGACGGTATCCCTCCCCCGCCCCCACATAACAAGCGCGAAACGGCACACGCGCGGATTAAAAGCAAACGTAAAGACGAGAGAGGCCGCTGCGGCTGTTGCAGCCGGAGGTACTCAACCGGCGGCAAGCGCAGCTGTTCGCCAGTCGAAACCCGGGCTCACCTGCAACAAAGAGAAACAAGCGGATTGAGCACTTCGTTCGTCGCTGGAACTGGTTTTACGCGCGAGGCGTAATTAAACATGATCGGCACACGCTGGGGTGCATTCATTGCTTGGGAATCAAAGCGTTGCTGAGGCGATTGGCAATGATCTAATAAGCATAAAATTAAAAGTTTTTTGTCGGCAGTTTAACTGACTACGGGGTATTGAGCGAAATATGGTAAATTCGCCGTGTAATTGCGCGATAAGCAAATTTGCACAGCACAGCATGTAAATTCAGACGTTCAAATCCTCAGCAACACTCCCATTGTGTTCCATTATCCACAGATATTAAATACAGCTATCCGATTGCAGACAAAATTACAGCAAGATTATGCTTACCATCAATACGTTAAACCCTCTAATGTAATCGTATATACTTAATAACCATAATGTAATTTTAATGATTAGAATATAAAAAATATGAATAAAATAAATCGGACTCACAGATTTAAGAAACAATGAAATAATGTTAAAATGTTCACCTTTATTCAAGACAGAGCAGGGTCACCTTTATTCAAGGCAGAACTTTTCCGTGGACACTGTTGTCATTGCACTCCTTTAAATCACACACGTGTCAAAATTATAATGTTATTCATTGTCAGTCCTAATAACTCGTAGTTTCTCAGAGATCTTGCGAACGAAGGTTAAGGTAGTCCTGTTTGTGTGTACCGATGATAGTTCCTATTCGACCGAAAAGGCATTCCGTTCAGAAACGTGTTTTGATAGAACTAAGGATCGAATTCATGATCAACTCGTAAGAAATACAGGAGTCTATAAGCAGTAAAGGATTATTTTAAATGATGGATCATTTACACAAGTCAGAATTTCATAGACAAAGCTTACGTATGCGGAATGAGAACTTGCTCATATGATTGAAAACGTAGCAACGTGTTGACAAACGTAGTATTAAACTGCATAGTTGTGAGGCCACACACAGGTATTATTCGTGTACATGTCATTGAGTCACGGAAAATCTACTCCCAGTCCTTTACCATCAATATTTCAATTAAGAATAAATGAGAGCAACGAGCTTTGTTGGCAACCAGAAATGTTATCTTAAAATGAAATAGTAACTTATTATTTAAGACGAGAGCACGTATTAGCACCGAGCAACAAAAGAGCACGTGAATTACCTTTTTCAAATTGATACAATATCATTGTATGTAACATTTGATTCGATGTCATTCCACTTGTTTGAAACAAAAACACTATCTACGACAAAATGTCGCGTTAGATCAGGTCAAGTTTGTTTCCTGTGTCGCCTCCCGGAGCGTCCACGCGATTAGATACAAATATTCCTCGCCCTTGATACATAAAGTAATAGTACCAACAGGGCATCATCCAACAGAAAGTCTTTAATCTTCAAATAAAACAAAATAAACCCATCACATCCCACTATTCCACTCGATGCCAGACGCTGCATTGTGCACATCGTGTAGAGTAGCAGTGGGAAATCCGATCCCCGCGCCGGCAGCGCTTCCGGAGCAAGGCGGAGTGAGCGGCCTGGGGGAAGCCCCGCTGGTTTAAACGGCGTCATTTGTCCCCACGCCCGACGGCGCGCGGCTGACGGACTCCGCTCCAGGGACGCGTCACGCACCGCGCCCGCCTCTCGCCGCCGCCGTCAGGATTGACCGTCGGGGGCGCGGAAGGAGCGACGAGGTGAGGGAGGACTCGGGAAGTTACGGAAGTGAGGGTTGAGGAAAGAAGGAATTAGACAGTGGTAAGGCTTGGTTTTGATAGCCATTGGTGTGCAGAGTTCATGAGAGGGGAAAGATGGGAATGGGGCGTGGGATGGGAATGGACGGGGTGGGAGGACGTGGATGGGGAAACCATGAGGTGGAAAGACGTGGGATGCGAAAGACGTGGGGTGCAAACGACGTGGGGTGGGTAAGGCGTGGGGTGGGTATGACGGGTGGGAAAGGCGTGAGGTGGGAAAGGCGTGATGAGGGAAAGGCGTGAGGTGGGAAAGGCGTGAGGTGGGAAAGGCGTGAGGTGGGAAAGGCGTGAGGTGGGAAAGGCGCGAGGTGGAAAAGGCGCGAGGTGGGAAAGGGGGGAAAGGCGGGGAGGACAGGCGGGGGGGAAACATGTGGATGGGAAAGACATCGAGAAACTGTATTGCGAACGAAGTAGAAGGTGGGCAAGGAGGTAACAGATTACCAAGTGGGGAAGGCGTGAGAGGGCAAAAACGAAGCAAAGAAAACGCACAGGGTAGCGGGCATAGCACGGAAGAGTGGCAGCAGAGCAGACCGACAGGGGCAGAAGACAAGCGAGAAAGAGGCGGGGTTGGGACCGAGGCGGGGGCGTGGCGGGGCCGCAACGGGGCGGGGCCATGCGCGGGCGGCGCGGGCCGCGGCGAGAGCCAACAGCGCGCGAACTCGTGTAAACAGCGCAGTTTTACACGGGCGCCCGTGTCGCCAAGAGACACGAGCGGGGGAGGGGCGCCGGCGGCGGCCGGGTGGGGGAACCGGCGGCGTCGTGGCGCGGGAAAGAGACCCAAAAACACGCGTCCGGAAAGTTTACACGTGGGACGCGGCGGAGAGGGGGACTCCTGGTGGACGATGTCGCACTGCAACTTGCAGCGGAACACGCTTCAGGGTCCTGGGTCGGTGTTCGGTGGCGTCACCGAGGCATGCCGGCCAGGGGACACGAACTCCAGGAGGGCAGCTAGCTTAACACTGGGGCGTCAAGGCAAGCGTGTCGGAGTTCCACGTAGGATGTGTGACGACTCTTGATCAGAAGGATTTTCCTAAGAATAAGCCGAAGTGACAGCTAGTGCTGGGAACCTAACTGAAGGTTCTGTGTCCTTGAGCCCATTAGACTCCCTTCCTGCATTCGTTCGTTTGGAGTTGGCTAACTTGTAAATGGCTTCGACGCTTTCTTTTGTGATGTCCTCGTCCAACAGAAATATAGTTCGCCACGAGAAATAATTGAAATTAGAAAGTGCACTGTTAGGTGCTCTTCAGTAAATATTATTTTTGAACTTATTTTTTGGTGGAAAATATGTTTATTTTAAAACCGAGACTTGAATGTGAGATGGGTACTGGTGCACGTGTCTCCATCTATTGGGCTGTTGTGTGGCGAGCTGTGATTGAAAGCTTTCTATTTACATTCGAGGCAGTTTTCGTTTATTGATTGTGAGAGCATATTAAGAGATTTACCACATACGTAATTAAATTTAAATATTTCCAGGACTCGCGTGCGTGCATATACATACCTAGGCGAAACGTTTAGACTTCTGCATAGGGATGGATATTTTCACAGGAGTCATAACACTTTACAAAGAGGCGTGTCTGAACAGCTGTCGAGGCGGAGGGATACATCTCTGAATTTCATAGGACGTTTAATTGTTTAGCGAATTGTCACTTTGGCTCATACTTAGAAAAATCCTTCTGTCCATAGCAATACGGAACCTCCGAAATCATCTGCTAAACTTCATTCCTTAGCGAGAGAAAATATTAAAAGATGAAAAATTATTCACCACACCCTCAATATTGTTTTCGGAAATGTGAAGTGAAAGATTATCCTATCCCGAATGGGTTATTTCAGATGTAATCTATAAACACCAGAGTATTCCGAAAGGCACACAATATTCGAAAGAAAAATTGAAGTTCAAGGAAGAGTTGGCAATAGATCACAAGTTGCCCTCTTAATATTTCATGTTAGTACGCAAGCAAGCGAGTATCCATTGCAACGCTGCGCCTTGTTTAGGTTTTACGCCTTTCACTCGCAGTGAATTCCACGGCTTAACAGTAAATTTTCATGTGGGTCACTATCCTCACCGAAAAGAGACCCAAAAACAGGGATCGGGGGCCAGCGGCACCTGTCCCCTGCTGAGTGACACACACCGCTGCATCATTCAGGGGACAAGGCCCATCGGGGCTCGGGACAAGACTCCTGTTGTTTCGGGTCAGCATGTAGCATAATAAAACGGTGTCACTCGATTTTCAATCAAGACGTACGTACATGACAATACCCCACGACAGCGACAATCAAAAATTTAAGTCACTGATCAAATAGTAGAAACGTGAGCTGGATTAATGGTAGATCATTCACGAGACAATGTACAGGTGTGATCAAAATGAAAAAATTAATTTCCATGAGGAGATTTATCTTGTATGAAAAAAAACACAAAAACACGGCACAAGGGATTAGTGTGCTTGTTGCAAGAGATTAGTGTGTTAACTTGTGCTTTTCGCTCTGCATGACTTGGCCATCGGGGCTTTGGGGGCCTTCGGATTCCGTTGCAATAATCTAAGAAGAGAAGATTATATCCCAAGCTCTCTGACAATGCATTCATTCAGCAACTATTGGCACTTCTCTTCATAAATTATCATACATTTGAAATTCTGAATTTGTTTTATCGCGTTCCACAGAAACATTGGCGGTAACAAAATAGAAAAATTATATCTACACGAGACAATGTGGCAACTTCACCGAAATGAGTCCTCAAACCAGGAAACGGGACTAGTAATGGAAAATTTTACCAAAACATCGAGTCGATGTCTCGATACATCGCTAAAGGGTTTTCAATGTCGATGAAAACATCGACGAAAAAACATCGATGGTTTAACTATAGGATAATAAACATGCTATTTTCCTGTCCATTTTTAATTGCAGTACGTAAAAGGGATATATTTTGTTTGGTTACCTCCATGTTGGTAGTATGATAAAAAATTATAATCTAATGAAAAGAATAAAATTAACAATAAAGAACATCGTATTTCGCTACTTTACCCTTTAGTCACTTCCATTCATACACCATCGAAGTAAAACCACCTACATTTCCCCCACATTGCAAATTTTGACGTATCTTCATGAAAAACCCAGCAGGGAAAAGTATTTTCATTGAGCCATTACAAGTATGCTTTTCGACCACCGTTTAACACAGGAGCAACGCGATTTTTAAACACAATATTTGGCAGCGCGATGAAAAAGCGTCTCAACAATACATTGATACTTAAAACAAGATAAGGAACCGACATGGAGGCACGATACTTTGAAAATAAACACTTTAGCGTCTCACGTTCGTCCGCCTAAATAACCAAATAGAAAACGTGGAATGGAATTTGTCAACAACGTCCTCCAGGATCCTCTAGCAACGTATCCGTTACCCGAGACGGGAAGCCCGCGTACGCACTGGCTCCACCGAGAAGACCCCAAACAGCGATCGGGGCCGGCCAGTGGTAGCAGCGCACCTGTCTCACCGCTGAGTGACACACGGCGCTGCATCTTGCAGGCGACACGGCCCGTCGGGGGCGGGGCGACCGGGCCCCGTCGCGTGGCTGAGAGGACTCTGTCTGAGCCGGCAGGTGATTCAAGCGGGTGATTTGCAATTCCTGAGCGACGCGACGGGCGGGACGAGCGTCTTCCGGCGACGGGGCATCGGGAGTCGATCGCTTCTGATCTGCGGGCTGTCTGTCCGGCGGCTGACACTGTGCAAGCGACCGGCTGCCGAAGAGAGAGAGAAGCCGGGCAGACGACAGGAGCTCGGCTGTGAAATTCCTCACGAACAATCGGCGCGCGCGTGAAATAGTGAGGATACAAGTTGCGCCAGCCGTTTAAGAGGCATCGCAGCAGTAGTCAGCGCGAGACACCCATTGGACTGTCAACACTGTGTTGGCGAACAAATGGAACTCTGTATACTACGGATGATCTAGTAAAACGGAGACATCTAACATTCTCCACATTTTCGCAAGCTCCGAAAATAATGTTTCAAGTAAAAAGTGAGTATTGTCGAAGAGAACATGCACTTGTAATACAACAAATATGTGCCCATCCTTTGGAAGACGTGAGTAGAGAAAATCTGACATTTCATAAGAAGTCTCATATTGTTTTACAAAATTGGTAAGTCGTTCCGAACACGTTTAAAATCAAATATCCGTTTAAAATTGCAGGACCTCGAGTTTGGTCAGATCAATGAAGAATATTTTACCGATGATAATTTTAGAGAAAATCCTATAAACTGTTTAGATGCTAGTGAGATCCTCAGACGGTCGGACAGACATGCAAGACATTTTTGAATAAACCAGTTTTTAGTTATTAAGGACAAACAAAAGGTGGCTTCACACAACCCAATCTATTAGAGGCGGAAAAATAAGCTTGTACATTTAGATGCAAAAATTTACCACTTTGTGGGTGAAGTGGCTTCGGTGATAAATGGTTAGTGTATCGAGCTGTTGAACTCAAGTTTACGTGTTGAAGCCGTGAACTTTTAAGGGAGAAAACAATCTTCGGAGCACCGCCCCAGCGGGGACAAGCTCTAAGCTCCAGACCAGTCTCCCGGAACATGTGGTAGAGTAGAGCATGTTAGTGTAAGTGTGTGTGCAATGGGAGAGGATAGGACAGGGAAGAGGAAGAAGGACAGAACGCGCGCGGTCCGTGGCCCGTTTGGTAGGGTACTGCTCCGGCATTCGCCTGGTGTTGATCGGAGAAACCACGGAAAACTACCGATCAGAGCAGCCGGCCGCTAGAATTCTCCTCCAGACAGCGACTGAATTCGACCCAGCTGAAAAGCTAGTGTCGAAAATCCTGCCGCCGTGAGGAGTGGGAACCTAGGACCTGCCGGTCAGAGGCGCTGCAGTGGCATCAGTCGATGCACTGAGCTACCGCTCCCGGTCGGGCCGACTTGGCAACGCGTGCGCGCGAGCGCGCGTGCGGGCGGGCTCGCGCGCGTCCGCCGGGCGTTCGGTTCCGTGTCGCGCGCGGCTGCTCCGCCCGAGGCCGCCGGCGCGCCGCCCGCCGCTCGTTAGCGCGTCCGCTATCTCGCCGCGAAGCGTCTAATTGCAACGCGCGCCGCCCACCCATTTGCATGCGGCATACAAATCATCGCATTGTAGATCTCGTTGTCCTCGCCGCGACCGCGCATGCGCGCCCGCCGCCGCGGTGAAGAAAGAAACGAAGAAAATCGCGCAGCATCACAAGTTGATGAACTTCTGGAGTGGCGATTTATCGTGTACGGGAGTGTTTTAATCCGGCGGAATTATCGTTACGATCTGTGTGATGTTTGTACATTCTTTGCGCCGCTTCCATCAGATAACTGAGGTGATTTCTTTCACGAAGGCCGTCTTTCTTTCTAAGTTCTGAGTGTGGGATCCGGTCGAATCCGAGCCATCATAATTGACGGCATCATGGTTGAGAGGGCAATCGCCCAGGTCTCGGACTGGAGATGGTGACTTAACGCAGAACGAAGGTTAGTGAGGGGGGGGGGTATGATGAAAAATTGCTTACCGACTCTAAGTTAACTGGTGGTTGGTGAACCGTAGTCCGGAATTACGGAGTGGAACTTTATAGTTTCGTGTTTTAATCCGCTGAAGTGATCGTCACAATCTGTGATGTTGGTAGACTCGTTGCGGCTGGTCCATCAAATAATTAAGGGCATTTTGTTACACAAAATCTTCACTTTCTATTTGTACAGATGTACCTTACGTATTAAACGAGAACGTAATACGTTATTCCAACATGTCTGTAAATATGTGCTTGCGTATGGCATGAATCACGTTACTCCTAGTCGACCTAAAAGTTAATACTTATGGGACATGTGTACAATACAGGAAATTTCATTTTATAGAGTTATAAATTATAAAAAATCTACTTTGCATCACAAATTCTACACTTATCAGTTATTAGCGCATGTATTATGGAAGCTTCATAATCATAATTAACATTGTTCATTTAATCAGGGCATTTTTTTTCAGATTAGTGTCTTCATTAGATGGAAAATGAATGTTGAAAATGATGAGAAATGGATAATATGACAACTAAATAAATGAATCAATATGTTCGTTAAGTAAGTTAGGTTTCTACTCATAATATTCCATTTAGTTTCCCACGAACAATTCGAAGTGCGTTACGGATGGCTTCGGAGAATAACCATATCGTACGGACGGGTGAGACTATATCGTATGGAAATCCTCGACCAACCCTGCAGAAACAGGATTTTAAAATAAGCTTAAACAGCTGAGAAATCCACATAAAAAACACAATTATCTGCAAGAACAAACACTGCCAACAGTTAAAAACGAGTGAAATTCACTACCCATATTATAAGGCTAATACTTCCTTCGCATAATGACCTTACCTAATTTCAAACCCCAATTCAAAAGATTACGCAACTTCATGAAAAACATTCGAACAAACATTATCTCAATAGTAAATGAATCCAGGGATCGCGAAGTCGTGCCAAAAAAGCACGTTGTTATCCAACTCACGCAGCAGCTCTGAGAAGTATTTGGTAAAGAAAACGTAAAAAACACAAACACACACACCTCAATTCATGAACAAGCTCTAGCAACTGACAAATCTCTCAAAAAAGGGCTAGCGAGAATACAAGTGACTCAAAGTAAACATCAGTCAAGGTTTCTGCGGACAATTTACGTTCTCTACATCACCCCCACCCCGTCACACACACACATTCATCAAAAACCAATTTCGAAGAGCCTTCGACCTCGTAAAAGGATCATTTGCACTGGCGGAAACACCGCTGACTCGTGACTGTATGCGAAAACGCTCGTCGATGGCGAGCAGCACGTTGCGAACCAACCGACATGCACTCTCAGAAATTTCTGCATTACTTTTAATGTAAAGCACATGAAATTAATTATCCTGTACGTAAATGAAATTTAATGTACACGTACAGTAACTTTAATGTACATGTACATTAAATTTAATGTACGTGAACAATTAAATTTAATGCAGGCAAGTAAGTTAAGTCAACAGTCTTGCATTAAATCTACATTGATTTTAATTTACACATTAAATCTAATGTACACGTACATTAATATCCTTTTAATATACAAGATACATTAAAATGCATGTACAGTCGTACATTAAATCTAATGTATCTTGTATATAATGTATATAATAATATAATGTAGTTTCTGACAGTGTAGCACATCAGAGCATAATTGAAAAAGTAAAACCTGCGAACAGTACCTGCAACCTACCGGCACCCGAGAAAAGTGGGTTATGCTAAAAGTGTAAGTGGAAAAAAAAAGTCAGTGAATTCTACTGCGAACAACACAATGATAACACTGGCTCCGCACCCTCCCCACACACTTACAAATCAAAAACACAAATTCGTAAGATTCCCAGCCCTATAAAATATATTTACCTGACGCAAACATCGTCGTCTCGCAGTAGTACAAGGTAATGCCTAACGCGAAATCGTGTACTAGAAGTATGTTTGGTATCAACCCTCTCAGCACCATGGGAAGGACTTCCGTTGTTGGATTTTTTAAAATGTAAAAAGTAAAAAAATGTACAACTACAAACAATCTGAAACTGAGGAAGAAGAAAGAATGAGAACACAAACGTATCACAATAAAAAATCAATCAAATTTACCACGAAGAACATAACACTTGCTCCGCATCATCCCCCAAAACTAAAAAAACATATCCGGAGATTCGTCGGACTCGTAAAAGGATCATTTATACTAATGTAAACGCCAGCGTCTCGCTGTAGTACAAGATAATGCCTATCACGAAATCGTGTGCCAAAGTATGTTGGTCACCAACCCTCCTACCAGCATCGGGGGGGTTGTAGTTGGATTTGGGCGGGGGGGGGAGATAAAACAAAAAAGTTAATAACACAAAAGATCCGAAACACACGAAGAACAATGAGTGAGAACATAAACATACCACATTAAGAAATCAATCAAATTTACAAGGAATAACATACGAATAACACTTCCTCTGCACGATCCCCAAAAACCCAAAAACCTATTTCGGAGATTCGTCGGCCTCTTAAAAGGATAATTTACACTGACGCAAAGACCGTCGTCTCGCAGAAGTACAAGATAATGCCTATCCGCAGTCGTGTGCCAAAAGTTTGTTGGGCACCAACCCTCCTAGCAGCATGGGAGGGTTTTTGTTGTTGGATTTTTTCGAGGGGGGAGATAAAACAAAAACGAATTAACACCACAAAAGATCCGGAACCGACGAAGAATGAATGACAACACGAACGTATCACATTAAAAAAATCAATAAAATTTACCACGAACAACATACGAATAACACTTGCTCCGCATGATCTCCCAAAACTCAAAAAACCAATTCCGGAGATTCGTCGGCCTCGTAAAAGGATCATCTACACTGGCGCAAACAGCGCCGTCTCGCGGCAGTAAAAGAGCACGCTCATTGCGAAGACGTGTCCGAGAGGCCCCGCCGATGCACGCGCGAGCGTCCGGGAGCAGCGACGCAAGACGTGGCGGCGGCGGCGGCGGTGGCGAGGACCTGTTGCTTGCACTCACATACACGGCCCGTTTTATAGGGGTGTAATTCGGGCCCCCCGCTCACCGCCCCCGCCGGGGCGCGCGCGGGCGGGCGGCGGGCAAACGGGGGGGCAGCGGGCGAGGGGGACCGAATTGGGGTTTTCCGTTACGCTCGGAGCCGCCGCGGCAGCGCCCGGGACCCGGGCGGGGCTCTCAATCGAATAAATCTGAGCTTATTGCGGTACAGACGCGCGCCCCCGCCCCCGCCCCGCCCGCCTGATGAGCGCTCGCTGATACCCTGCCCCTCCCCTCTGCAGCGCGCCCTGCCCTCGCCCGTCTAAAGAAGACGTCCCCGACAGCTGCGCCGGGGCGCTTGAGGGGGCGCTGCGGGCACTCGCTAACCCCGGGAGCAGACCGGAGGATGGGAGGGGTTTTCAACCCGTAAAATATTTACAATCCACCGCCTAATTATTACGAGAATGATGATTTCACTCCTTTCTCGATTCTAAGGTTCGCCCTTTAACGGATTTTTGGAAGCAGCGGACAAAATCTGGAGAATGATTTTTTAATTTAATGTGCTGGATTTGAGATTAATATCGAGTCTGTACAGGTTTTTTTTTACATACATATTGAATATTGTATTTGATTAAAAATACTGCATTTTTACCAGAGACCCTCGCAATGTAATTTTCTGCCATTAGATATCCCTAATTTAAACCTAACTACACTGCCTATAACACCTACTACAAACCTACCGACAATTGACTTTGTTGGACCCTTTCGCTCCTAAACGTCGAGTGATTGCTATTACCTTTTCGATCACAAAAAATATATGTCAATATCTACGGGTGAGTAAGTGAACATTTAGGGTATTCGGGAGACAAGTTCTGTGGTGGTTATAGCCATAAGTGCATGATATAATACTTTCCCTGCTCTACAGAGAGAACCAGCACCGCACAATACATCGGCTTGCGGGTTTTTCATATTCAGGTACGTCCTCCAACAGGACCCCCCCCCTCAGTCGGGAGAACCACTGATCTTCCAACGTTTGTGCTAGTGTGGTTCATGACAGAGTATGTGTCATTCTCAGGGAAGAGCAAGGTAAAGAGAGATAACTTTGACAGCCGCTTTGACAGCCCCTGCATTGTCACTGTTGGCAACACAACTGCAGGTTATGTCCTTGCACTCATTTTGTCAGTGCATTCGGTCTCTGTTAGCTCATTTGCAAATAGGTTCATCACTATCCCTTGCTTGCTTCATGGATTGATTTTTTTCGTGTTTCCGGGCGCGTCAGCTGCTTCGGTCATTAGTCCCCGTTAGTGTAGTGCATGTTTTTTTTCTCGCGAGATGGCGGTGATCTTCCCCCGCTGGATGGCGAGATCCGGCGCAAACCTACCGTCGGATAGTGGGGTTTCCCCCTAACCAGGACTCTCCCACCAGCGGGGCACCGCCCCAGCCGGGACAAGCTCTAACCGTCCGACCGGTCTCTCGGAATATGTGGTAGTGTAGTGCATGTTAGTGTAAGTGTGTGTGTGTGTGTGTGTGTGTGTGTGTGTGTAAGGGGACAGGACAGGACAAGGAAGAGAAAGGACAGATCGCGCGCGCGGTCCGTGGCCCGTTTGGTAGGGTACTTCTCCGGCATTCGTCTGGTGTTGATCGGAGAAACCACGGAAAACTACCCATCAGAGCAGCCGGCGTCACTTGTCAGAGTAACTTGCGAGTCAAAAATCCGCATCTGTCGGGTCTCGAACTCTTGGGCTTCATATATTCCGCAGATCTCCATTTTTATTGTGATTTTTCTTTTCTTTCGATAAATTTTCCTCATTTCGAAATTTCAAGTTTTTGAACAAGTGAATGCTTTAAACATTATTAAAAATATTGTGCTAATTAACCATAGTTACACATTTGAATAATAATAATAATAATAATAATAATAATAATAATAATAATAATAATAATAATAAAGTAAATCCTCAGCACGAACACACTTAATACGAAATTCGTCAAACCAACAAAATTTGGGTCGGGCCAAGGAAATGTAGCAACGATATACAAAAATTGGATAACACAAGTTTTTAGAAAAAGAACACCGATTAATTCAGACCCTTCGAATTTGTATTAAAAAGGTTTATTGTAATAATAATAATAATAATAATAATAATAATAATAATAATAATAATAATAATAATCATGGCTTGACTAAATAAATCCTACAACACATCAAGTTTATACTGAAAAATAAAAAGATACAGGTATGAATCCGACATTTCTTGTTATCGAGTAAAGCTACAAAGTCTCCGTAAAAGAGCGTCATTTGTTACACCAGCACCACAATACTCGCACAAATATACTGCATGATATGAGGAGTATATTCGTAGGATTATATTATTTTCGCCGAAATTGTTGACTATGATTTTCTACAGCCGAGCCCTTCAAGTGAAAATTATTCGATATTTGCATAAGAAAAGCAGGTACTTCACATTGACAACCCACGAAAACCCTATTTTTCAAAATCTATTCAAAAATGTTTTTTTAAGTTTTCCCCTTGTTGTATAACATTGTACCACAGCAATGACTTTAGAAATTCCACAACAGAGGTCTCTTGTCCTATTTACTGCAGGCCGTGTATGGGAAATGTGAGCGCCGCCGATAAAAGAGTACGGGTTTAGATCATCTCATACAACATCAATCTGAAGAATTAAACCGGAATCCCCATTGACACGGAAGTAACTTTTGGAGACAATGATTCACCTCCCACAAATACAATCACGAGTTAACTAAGAGTCGGTAAGTAGTTTTTCATCATTACCCGCGACGCTCGGCATTCTGCTTGCGTCGCGCAATCGCCCCGCGACAGCCTGGAAAGCCGACTCGGGCTGCCGCGCCGCGACAGCGCTAATAGTCGGCGGCGGCGCGTGGAATATCTGAGAAGGGCCGCCGCGTGTACTTTTCAGCTCGTTATCCGGGGACAGGCTGCGGGGCGGCGCGACGTCGGCACTAGGCGCGTAACGACCCTCGGGCGCTGATACAGCTTCGCGGAACTCGCCACGTTGCGCGGGTGGGCGGGAGGGCCCAGGCGGGGGGGGCGGTGGGGGGACGGCAACTGAGACATCGGAGAGAACGGGTAGATGACGGTGATGGGTAATAATACATTGATTAGTGATTTCGGGCGCTTCAATTGCTAAGGACATTAGTCCCGTAGGTGTAGTGCATGCGTTATGGTGGGAGGTAGCGGCAATCTTCCCCTTTCCCCTTTGGATGACGATATCCGGCACTGACCTACGTGGGCTTGCGAGGATTTTCCTCAACCAGGTATCTCCCACTAGCAAGGCACCGCCACACCCGGAACAAGCTCTAACCTCTCGACTAGTCACCCTATCAGTGAGGTAGTGTAGTGCACGTCAGTGTGAGTGTGTACAAGTAAAGGCTGAGGAAAGGAGAAGGAAGAGAAAGGCAAGATCGAGCGCGGTCCGTAGTCCATTTGTTAAGGTACTCATCCCGTTATTCGCCTGATATTAATCCGAGAAACTACAGAATATTAATCAGAGCAGTCGGCCGCTACAATTCTCCTCCAGACAGTGGCTCAATTCCACCTGGCCGTGAAGCTAGAGTAGAAAATCCTGCCACTGTCGGGACTGCAGCCATAGGATCTCCCGGTCAAAGTCACTGCAGTGACATCAGTCGATGCCCTGAGCCACCTAAGTCGGTATGGTGATGGGGCAGGTGGTGATGTCTGCGGGGAGGACGACGGCGAGGGTGGCGGGGGGACTGTATGGAAGGTCGGGATCGCCGGCAAAATAAGAGGGCAGTTGGGGGCGGCGGTGTGGATGGGTATGGCGAAGCGGGGGCGGGGGATGTCGGTAATTGGAAACGCGAGAGCCGAAGGGGATGCCCCACACCGCTGCTTTGGCAAGCAAACTCAACACACGACGTCAACGAATTTTTCGAAAAAGGAAAGTAACCATACATGCACAGCAATCTGTTTTCATAATTAGTTTTCATACGAGATAAAGACCAGCATGTGCAAGGGATTTCCGTAGGCATGTTTATTTCAATTTTGTTTCAAGTATACAAAAAAATAATAGCCTTTTATTTGAAAATGTTCAATTAATATCCTCATCCATTAATCTCCTTTCTTCCCATAGCCCTGGAAACTCCCTCACAAAAGAGAATAAAATCCCGAAGGGACGCATATTCGACAATACACTAGACAAACACTTGCGGGCTCCTCTGATCTGGGGTCAGCAGAAGGCGAGGCCCTCCGCGACAACACACACATAAAGTCAAGGGACAAACAGCCATGCCCAAGGCGGGACTCGAACCCGCGACCCTTCGAACCAAAGCGCTGAGTCGGTACTCGCTCTTAGCCACCTCGGCCAACACGCTCTTTTAAATTTTCTATTTCCATTTCTGAGAGAGAGAAGAGTTAAGTTGAGGATCTGCCGGAGAAGAATTAAGTTGAGGATCTGCCGGAGAAGAATTAAGTTGAGGATCTGCCGAACTATCGAAATATTCACAATAACCTCCATGTTTCTGTAAATGCACATACTAAGTTTATATAGTCGTAGAATTGTGTCAAACTTATTTTAACAAAGCTTCACTAGATAACATTTTCTCAGAAATGTCTTGAGTTCGAGCTTCCACGTTCCCCAGTAATTTTCCAATAGCGCCATAGCGAGCAGTTAAGTCATAAAACGCGTTTATGACTTTCGACTTAATAGAATGATTATAATTTCGCAAAGTGGAACACACAATAAAATTAATACGTCGCACAAAGGTGTCTTAATGGACTTTGAGTTTGAGATAAAATAACTAATTTATATTCCAGGGCCTTCAAGGAAACACTAACGGTGTCTCAAAAGGAATGCAAGTAAACAATTATCTTAAATATACTTGATGTATAAATTCAATTACAGGGAAAATAATTTACGCAGGTAGGATAACTGTGTCTACTTTGTGACCTTTTCCCTCTCATGCACATATAATTAATTATGAAGTGAAACAAACGCAAAATAAAGATAAGGATAGACCTTATGCCAGCAAATGTATTTAAATATACACTTGCTTTCAGAATACATTTTATGTAAATATACAAGAAAGGGAAGCGTATGAAATTTAAATGAACGCCTTGCACTTCTTTTCTTCGTGTGAAATACTCAATGATCGACATAAAGAAGTTAAATACATGGGAATGGCAAATAAAAGCTGAGTTCTAACACTAACGAATACAGTGAAATACTGTAAAGTTCCAATCGGAACATTGACATAATTAACAATAACAATTATGTAACATAGTAAATTGTTGCTATGCGGTTATCGTTTCATACTGGATGTAATATTACATAGGTCATGTACATAATTTACGCTAAATGGAATCTAACACATTCATAGCAATCAAATTCTTCAGAACAATATATCTTAATGTTATATGAATTTAATCAACAATTATATTTCATGTAGGCCCTACACTTCAAACATATTATGAATTATTATTAAGCTACTAGATGACACCAGGATTGTTCTCTTTTCCAACTTGTTCTATGCCCATTAATGGCACGAAGTCGAATGTAAAAGACAACAAAGGTATTGAAGAAGCCTTTGTTTTAGATGAAATAGCCATTTTCTCATTCCGATAATTCGAGAACTGCTGTAATAGTCCTTAATAGCCGCTATTAACTTCAACACTATTATTTTCACCGACTTTGAATTACATTTATTTAGAAGCGGAAAGATAGAAAACCACGCTCCATATTTAGACTTCTGTATCCATGATTTTCGCGCTAATGTGAGTGAAATATGCCGCATACCAATCTTTGTACTTGACGTTTCAATCATTTCGCGCAGCGGTCCGAGGTTTGGTAGCGGCGAGCAATAGCAGCAGCGTCAGCAATAACGTAATGCATTCTTGGCACGAAGTGGAAGTAGCCAAATGAACGGAATAGTGCGAAATTTACTGCCCGTGGTGTACACCTGGCAAGAGTGTTTAACACACGGCCACATAAAAGGGACAGGTGACAAACACAAGAAGATTGGTGAACAATACAGTTAAAATTAACTTTTTTACTGCATATTTACTACACATTACCGGATGGTATCAATCCTTCGAAATTAATTCACACAAAAACATTTTTCTGTCGCTGATTATGTGTGTCTGTCGAATAGAGAATAGTGGGTATCAAAAATATCAGTAATATTTACTCCCTAATATTGATAAAGCATTAGATAGCGTAAACTGTATCGAGTAATTCTAAACGAGAAATTACGACCGAAGTATCAGGGTTGATTACACCACTTACCATCTTCTGGAATAATTAGTTCCACCCCCCCATCTCGATCACTTTTTTTGGTGCATTTTCCCATAATCCTTTCATGAAACGCTGAGAAGGTTCCCTGCACCGCAAATGAACAGTAATAAGACATTATGAAACGATGATGTAATGTTGGGTACACCAGAGTGATACTATGAAATGGGCAAGGACCGAGCGAATATCGCAAACTTCACACGAGTGTACACGACCCATTACATCGAGTTTCATACGGTACTTTTTTTACGACTCTTATAAGTTAAACATTTACACTGAATCGTTTCGTGGCAGTTGACTTGCAGGATTCAGCCAAGGCCACCTAGCGGACAGCTACCCTCTCATATTGCCGCAGGTGGCTGTGGTTACCAGTCCGCCTGCGAGGGAGTACTGCGCTAGTCAAATAGGATCAAAGTGAAATTACCATCCAATTTAATTGTAATAATATATTACAAAAATTACTACTAATAAATAAAATTAAAACTGACAAGTATAATACAATTTGAAATGCAATTTTCATGTACCAATCGAACGAATCATTGGCTAGAACGATTCTCAATGATCAATGAAGTGTCAATACTTGTTTTGTAAGCTTCTCTGTGATTGGTTAAGAACCTGTATCATAATGAAATCTGTATTGTAATGAGTATCATTATGCAACCGGCTGCAGCCATCAAATGATAGCATTATACAGAAGTAGAATAAATAGTCTTTATCCCCCTAAACGTCACATACAGTTTTATAAAACTCTTAACAGTTAATATTATTGCAACTGCGAAAAACGCGTTAACGTTACCGGGATTTTAGTCGGAAAAGAGTTAAGCTCCCACCCCACTAGCTGGCGCCTGACCGCCGGAAACGGCGAGAGATCACGCGACGGCATCCCGCGTCGCGCTGCGTCGCAGAATCCTGCGCGTGTAAAAATACCCGCGTGTGTAAGCGCGCGCGTGGAGCAGCGGCGTCCCAGGCGCGGGGTTGAGGGGCGGGGTGGGGCCGTGGTGGGCACCGCGCCAGGCCACCGGGCGTCCGCGGGGTCAGCGGAGGTCACTGGGTGCGCAGCACGTCCCCAGGTAATGGGGGCGGCGATTAATAACCGCCAGCGTTCGAGAGCGGCCGCGGTGCTGCGAAGCCTCCGACGCTGGAGACCCTAGATACAGAGAGTAGCGCATGCCTTTGCGCCGCGGATTCCGTCTACTCTCTCATCCGCTTCTCCCATTTGGTTCAACCGTTTCTTTGATTGATTCATTGATTGATTCATCGGTAGATTGATTCGTCGGTTGATTGATTCGTCGGTTGATTGATTCGTCGGTTGATTGATTCGTCGGTTGATTGATTCGTCGGTTGATTGATTTAGTGATATTAGGCGCGCCACCTTCTAATATCATTAGTCCCGTACATGTAGTGTGTGTTTTTTTATCGCGGGAGATAGCGCCGACCTACGTAGCTTACGGAGATTTCTCCCAACCAGATATCTCCCACCAGCGAGGCATCACCCCAGCCGGGACAACTCTAAGCTCCCGACTGGTATCCTGACATGTGTAGTAGAGAAGTGCAAGGGGTCAAGGTAGAATAAGGAAAGGGCGCGGTCCGTGACCCTTTTGTAAGTGTACTTCTCTGACATTCGCCTGGTGTTGATCGAAAACCACCTAACAGAGAAGTCGGCCGCTAGAATTCTCCTCTAGACTGCGGTTGAATTCGACCTAGCTGACAAGCTAGTGTTGAAAATCCTTCCATCGTCGAGATTCGAACCTACGACCTCCCGACAGAGGCACTGCAGTGATATCTGTTGATGTCCCCTACCACATTTGTCGGTTGCTTTCACTAATTCCATTATTCTCAAATTGTTCAAAAATAAGGTACTTAGAAAAATTACTAATGCTCTCTGATAGGTCGTCACTTTTCCACAATACTGTTGTAACACAAAAATTCTGGTTTGCACGATTTAATTTCCCCGTAAATTCATCTGTTTCCCATTCATCGACGATATTAAAAGTTATATCATTGTTTTATGTATCTTGCTTTTTTAATATATAAAAATGGATTTTATAAAACTGAATTTTTGGAAAACATTATTCCACAAAATAAATAGCGGTATCCAATCATGAAATAGCAATGTACCTGCTACCCAAGCGCCTATTGGTTAAATGTTAGATAAAGATATACCAACACAAAAAAAAAGTTTGAACCGACTTACGTTAAAATCTCAAATTTCAATATTTTTTTTGTTACAGCAGTATTCCGGATAACCGACAATGTGTGCAATTCTGAATATTCCTAATTTTTCGCAGTTTGGACCTCTGACATCCAGGGAATGATTGCATGATATGCCGCACTGAAATCTTCCGGAAGCTTAGGACGGTGAATGATGCGACAAACAGGTGAAAATTGAGAGATGATTAAACGAGATAGCGTAAACGAGAGAAACCCGGGATCTCGGGGAGCTCCGCCCATCCCACATTCTCCGAGTGGCGAGTGAGATTTGAATTAGGTGGAGAACGGGCACGACAGCCTTCGGAGACACTCAAGACTGCCCGCATTAAGGGACAGACACCCGAGACGAAGGCTGCGGCCACGCTCTACTGTAAAGGAGCAGGAGCACGTCGTTGATGGAGGAGGCGGTAAGGAAGGAGCGCACGGAATAACAGAAGCTGGAAACGGTGAGTGAAGGAGGGAGAGAAGGCGAAAGTGAGAGGGAGAGAAAGAGGGAAGAAGAAGAAGAAGAGGAGGAGGAGGAGGAGGATGACTACGGCGAGGAGAATAAGAAAATGTCGACGGCGATGACGACGTCGAAGAGGATGACAAGGAGGAGGAGGCGAAAATGAAGGTGGTTGGAAAAAGGGGGAAGACCGTGGTAACAGAACAACAACAAAAAAGCTGAAAAGAAAGACGAAGAAAAGGCGAAAGATCGGGCGGATAGAGGAGGTCCGGGGGCCAAAGAAAAAAAAAGGAGCCAGAGGGACTGACAGACACCCAATACGCGAAGGCCACGGAGATGCAGTCCGCTGCGGAGGCGGAGATAAAGGCGTGGCGGGAGGCGGAGGCGCAGCGCTGGTTCTCCGCTGCTCGCAGTGGTCGTCCGCCCCGCGGCGCGGCGTCGGGGCCCTAACGAGCTGGCAACCTGAACGGCGACGGCGACGGCGATGGGGAGCGCCGGGTAATTTATGCCCTGGGGAAGCTGGCGCGCCGCGGGGAAGACGCCGCTGCGTCCAATGCCCGCTGTGCCCACGCCACCACGCCACGCCGCTCCGCGGGCCTAAAGCTACGCAACCACGGGCAAACCTCTCTTCACGAACATGTCTCGTGTCTGTTGTACATATTTTTATTTGTTACATTCAATTTAATTTTAATTGAATTTAATTTTTTAAATTTAATTTTTTAATTTAATTTATTTTTAAATTTAATTTATTTTTTAAATTTAATTTATATTTTAAATTTAATTTATATTTTTAAATTTAATTTATTTTTAAATTTAATTTATATTTTTAAATTTAATTTATTTTTTAAAATTTAATTTATTTTTTTATTTTAAATTTAATTTTTAAATTTAATTTATTTTTTAAATTTAATTTATTTTTTTAAGTTTAATTTATATTTTTAAATTTAATTTATATTTTTAAAATTAATTTATTTTTAAATTTAATTTTTTTAAATTTATTTTATTTTTTAATTTAATTTAATTTTATTTATACTCACCGCCTGCCAACTTGCAGCTCTTGTATAAATCCACTGGTTAAAGCAATAGAAAGCTTACCTGAAACAAGAAGAAAACCAACATAAGTATGAATATTTTTAGAACATTAACACGAAATTAAAATCTTTAAAAATGTAAATTGTAGATCAGGAAACGTTATTTCGAGTCATGAATATAGGCCAGGGGTTTCCAATGGGTTTGGTATCGACTCCTTAGATGTCAATGATATTTTAAAGCAGGTCTGTGATGAAGTAGTCAATTAGAGGAGTCGAGAACCGATTGTGCTCCGGCGACTAGTCGGTATAATCTAGAACAAGAACACTTTCATTCCAAAAACTTTCCATGCCGATGATAAGTATTTATTTTATTGGTATTATTTGTTTCTACTCTACTTTATCTTTAATGCATTATAAATTTGAACCTCTTTGAAGCTTACATTATTCACGTGAAATAAAAATGAACACACGAGCTATTGGAATCTATGATTTTGTTTCTGAAAACTTGTTTCTATTGAAATAATTTAAAATTATAGTAAAGCATAATGTAACCTAATCCTAATATTATTTTCCTATAAAACTTTTGTTCATATTCTTTGGGCAATCCTCTTTCAGTATGTCGTGTGCCATTATAAGTGTTATGAATATGAGGTGTGTTGTGTATTATAGAGAGAATCGTAAGGAGGTCGGATGAGGCAAACCCCTTTTAAAAGGCTTAAAAGGGGTCGATGAAAGGAAAAGACTGAGACTTCCTGCTTTAGGTGGATATATAACACTCTATTTGTTACTAAAATAATATCATTAAAATAATGAATAAAAGTAGTTTGGCAAGCCACGGGCAGCAAATTTAGGTGATACAGGCTTGCATTTATTCTTTACTTTACGTGAAAGACGCAGAAACAGACTTTTTTTGACGCAGAAAGTCTTAAGCATGAAAGGTATAAGAATGGGATTCAACTCTGGTAATGAGGGTATGTATGAAAAGCGCATGAAGCTAATCAGTACAGCTGAACTCGAGCGATATCACGTGATCAATGGGAGAATCTATTAAAGCATTTTTGACAAACGGCCACCAATCTCGTGTGTGAAGTCAACGCCATCTAAGTGTAGATGGAGTTGGTCTAGAACGTATATGCGCATCGTTTTTGGCCGAAAAAAGTCGAGATACGTTCATTCACCGCGTGATGCCGCTGTAGTTCAGAATTGGCCGATTAGCTGCCTACGTTTTTTGTACCAACACGGGAGTTGAGTTTCTATCTTAAAATCTTCACGCTCTTTATGAACGAGTGTGAAGAGCTCTGATGGTCCGACATTTTTATTCCCTTCTGATTGCAATCCTCCAGGAGATTCCACAAGGATTTTTCCTTCAAACTTCCGATTCTTATCTTTAAGAGGGGGCTGGGTTCGGTCTAATAAAAAAAGCTGACAAAATATTTGGTTGCATACAAAATATAAGGGACTAACCAATAACGATGTGAATATCGACATTGACAAATCCCGTTCTTACGATCTAAATGTCCGTTCGTACACAGATTAGGTTACAACGTTTCACTACAATATTGCGATGTTTACCTTTTTTCGTAGACAATAATGTATTTCCCCAAAGTTATTAAAATTCGAGAAGGATATTAAAAAGATGGTGTACATTGAAATATAAATATTTATTGTAATGTAAAGCATCTCAAAATCGCGTCATTCCTTCGCACACAGTTGCTACTCATTTGTCCGTAATGATCGTCACCCTGCAAATCAACGATCCATATCGTCAAATAATAATTGAAAAAATGTTAATCTCCTAATCTTTAGTTATAATTCAAAATCAACAATAATGATACACACCCGCCTGAGACGCAAACTGAAAACGAGAACCGTGTGCACGTTTTATCTAATAACTCTTGGCTCGTTACTACAACCACTTCCGTCGTTCTCCGAAACACTGAATATTCTGTAAGTCCGGTATGCAGACGCCTACGGAAGTGTAAAAGCCATATTTTTAATTAGCAGGGTACTTCTCTGCCCGGCACTTATTATACTGTCGAGCACTTCATGAGAAAACTATCTTGAGCCTTTGAATGCACAATGACCGCGTAGGTAAGATGTGTGAGGTCTCCGGGTCTTTATCGCGATCAAGTTGATACCCTATTACGCATACGCGAGCCCATACTCTCGGGCCGAACAATCGAGTGGAGTACAGGTTCTCTTGAGTTTTATGGTGCTGTTAAATTACTCTCGTTAAACGCGGCTTGTTGACGTTCTTGACACATCACAGCACACATCATAAAAGAAGCTCATTAGATGTGTACTTACAATTAAAAGTAAAGATGGAATGAAATGTTGGTGAAAGCCTACCGTTGTATATTCGTAAGGTAAGAGCACTCGTTTTTCAGCTGTGTACCCTTGAAAACGTTAATGTACTTCCTCTTAATATCCGAGGGGCCATCCCGAATGCCATCGTTTATTAACATGCAATATTAAATGCACCACGCAAAAAGGAATAACCTGAGAGATACAATCAATGAGAAATTTGTGAAATAAGATTTCATTACGAATATGTGAATTCCTCTCGTTAGCGAAGACTTCCTGATTGCGATAATTTCTCGCAATTATGACCTCATAAATTCTTTGGAGGTGAAACATTACCAACTTACTACTTCCGGCATGCAGAAAGGAACTCCAAGCTCAGTTTTGCAGTTCGTATCGGGTTGAAACTACAAATATTTAAAACCAATTGAAGAACAGGTTGCGCAGGTTCAAAATCAGCAGAATATGATTCAACTTCTGCTAAATTTAATATTACTTTAAAATGAGTAATGCACTTAGCACACTGAATGGGAAAAAATGGTAGATGAATTTGAATGGAATCTGAACAAAGAGGGCATGAAGGCGGATAGCCCTGGATTGCGGGTAAGTTACGAAGAGCCGATGACGTTTCATTTAGGCAATTTTACCCTTTTAAGTGCTTGATACAACACCCAGCCCAAAGCCAATGATGTTCCGAGGTCAAATTATCATGAAGCAAACCACTGAAAACAGATTGTCCTTCACGGGTAGTTGGAACCAAAAATATGTAACATAACATATAAGACAAAACTAGCAGTTTCCTTTTCTATGGAAGATATCGCGCCACCTGTTTATGGAGAGTTGAAACATTTTCATCGCAGCGACATATGAAAGATCTTGACACGATTTGTTCATCGAAATTGTACACAAAACGCGACATTAGTTCACTTCAGACATGCAACTGACAAATGACCTAACAAACATTCAGTGACACTGGCAAGCCCAGGGCTAGAACGGAAAACCGTCTTCCAAATTAAAAAATAAAAATAATCGCACTTAATGAAGTAAAATCATGGCTCTTGAATGTCTTTTGGTAGATGTTGACGGAACTAATTTCCCATCTATAATCTCAAAAATACCGCCTTTCGCATGTCAAACTGTTGACAAGACAACATACTTCGCAAGGCGGAATTCTACCCATTTTCTTTATAAATGAGAATTTTAACCATTCTCTCTTGAAATGTTTTAGTTAGTTAGTTAATGCCTTATTTTACATGGCGATACTCGGGCCATCAGGCCCGCTCTTCCGTCTAATCACGCAAATTTCGCTACGCTCCTTTCACTACCTAGCGAAGAAAGGAGGTATTATCAACGGTGGGCGACAAAACAGGCGGAACTCAATTTTGCTCTGAGGCTTCTTTTAGGCTTGAGGAACATTTACATGCAGTAAATCTACTACATGGGACAGCCGGATTTACTTCCCATCTGAAGGAAGGCGTACGAAGGATTTTTCGCCCTTTTCAATCCACGGCTTCGATCGGGTTTGAACCCGCAAACTCGGGTACAACAGTCCGGTACGCTCACCGATATACCACCGAATCCACCTAGTTGAACCTCCTCACTAAGAAAGTTCTGCCTGTGGAACTCGATCGTTCCCAAGCCCTGAACTCCACTCCGTTCCACGAGCAGCTGCTTCGGTGGAATCTCCCGCGACCCGCACACGCCGTATGCAATGATCACGACGCCCGCACACCCGCACACACAGCGGCCGGACCGGTGGCGGCGGCGACTGGCGACCGGCTGACCGCGACGTCGCACACTGGTCCAATCGGGCCAAAAACCTGGCCATATAGGCAAAATTCAAAGTGCGCGTTCGGAATTCTGACTTCGCAAATGTCGTTGGAAGATATTGGAGCACACAACTTCAGCTCTTGAAAGTTATTTCAATTATTTTTGTCGTCCCCACGGTCTCGTAAAGTTAGCGTTGCTTGAAAGACTCGAATTCATTGATTCGTGTCAACAATTTGTGAAATTAAAAGTGTGTACAATTTGTTGTGGAACCTTTTTGTATTTCCGAATAGAAGTCACTTTTGACTATAAGTTGGGTAAACTTTTAAGAAAAAGTGTCAAATAATTTTATGTATAATACGGCTGAATTCTAACGTAAAGAGTGTAACAATGTTAGTCTTGTATATTGTGGATTATATTTTTTGTTCTGCGTATTCCTGCCTCAATGATTTTTTTATTTCTCAAGTAAAATGTCCTTAATCAGAATAACTCACACTTAGTTGCATATATCTGCACCTTTTTGTTTTATAACCTCTTTACTGCAATGCTACATAGGAAGATTCAACACTCGATATCCCGGAATTACCTTTTACGCCACAGAGAATTATTTTCTCAGTATATTTTTTCGATTTCTCCTTCATATAATTACTTTTAATAAGAAAATTATTGATATAATTTTTTGGAATTATATCAACATTAACCCGCGACCGCGAGAATTCCCTATTTCTACACATATTATTTTTACGTTTAAATTTTTTTTAAATTTTTTAAACCAAAACCCCATACGTACATTGTTTTATACATTTTTGTTTGGTTTTAAATGAGTAGATACGCCATTTTGAAGCCGCCATTTTCAATTTTGAAATTTATATATGATATTCAAATCCAGCGACATCAAAAACCCATTGATACCCATTTTTACGCAAATCCACTCGCATTGACAATTATGACCAGGTTTTAGGCCCGATTGAACCAGTGTGCGTCGGCGAGCTTCCAGCCCGCACCGACAGATGGCGGTGGGGGGGGCTGGGGGGCGGCCGCCCAATCGCGATTGCGCGGCGCGGCCCGTCAGAGGCAAATAAAAAATAAAGAGAGACGATCGTCTCGCGAGGAGCGCAGGCAGCCAGCGACCCGCCGCACCAACCCACGCTCTCGCGCGTGCGCGTCCGCGCCGCGCCGCGCCGCGCCACGCCACGCCGCCTGCATCTCCAGGTGAACTCTCCACGCAGCAGTTTCAAACTACAACCAGATTGGTACGAGTTTTGGTAATTTGAAAAAAAATTCTACGCACGGTTTAGGCGCTGGTACTGTTCACAGACGGACGGACGGACGATCGGACGGAGGAACGGACCGACAGACGGACCGACCGACCGACGGAGGGACGGACGGGGGACGGCGGAGGGACGGACGGAGGGACGGACGGAGGGACGGACGGAGGGACGGACGGAGGGACGGACGGAGGGACGGACGGAGGGACGGACGGAGGGACGGACGACGCGACGGGGACGACGGCCGACCGACCGACGGGCCGACCGACCGACAGACACAGACAGAGACAGACAGACGGTTGTTAGGAGTTGTCGCTTGAAAGATCATCTCAAATTTGTTTGGGAACAAAGCGTGACCGTAATACAGGCGGCGTTCCTAAACCAAGAGACCAGATAATCCAAACGTCATATGTATGGGACGTTTCCCAAGAATTAGCTACTTTTAACATTCCAATTATGATTTCAATTCATAATTTCCTTTATTAAATGTCACTTATCACAAAAGTACTTTATGCAAATAATTTATCTTGTTAAGCTTAATTGCATGAGTACATGTACAAACGAGCGACGTTAAGAGCGAGTTTTCAAATTTGCAAGAATGCAATGAAATAACATTATGAACGAGTTACATACGCTATTTTTTGTATAACAGCACTATACATTTATATCAGAATCAAACTTAATTTTGCGAAGCAACTTTCTTATGACGTCTCGGGTATTTGACATATGTGAGAGAAATAGGTCGGCTGTTCCGTTCATCGCCACTTCTCCACGATTCTCTCGCCGCGATTGGCTGAATGTGTGATTACGCAAATCATTCATACCGTAAAATATAATACGTCCATCATTTGTGCCTGTCATTAAATGCCCGATTATGTACGATTCCTTGCAACAGAAATGGTCGTTTATATTACTGCTATTTTTTTCATTATCTCTGGCAGTATGTGTCAAAGAAAATAATTTTATCGCATTAACCAACTACGCACAACGATGAATGAAAACAACAAAAAACCATTCGCAATCCCACTTAAATGATTCTAAATAAACCCACTGAAATGCAACTAGTACAATGAATTTTAACAGAGTTACTCTTAAAACTATCAAAATATTTATTAGCACAATTTAAAAAAAAAATACAATACGAAGATCCGTGTACCAGATACAAAAACAACTGCACGTGCGAGAAAAATGCCAACAACGAAGAAATTAAAATACCACAATAAAACAAGCGTAATATATACGCAAATGTAGAAGGAACGCTTACTACACAGCAGCTCCTTCCCGTAGTTCTTTCGTCCGGCCTCGCTGGCAACGCGGCCGGTCGGCCGACCGGCCAGCCCGCTCCCAGCGGGAGGGCGCCGGGCCGCCCGCCGCCGCCTGCGCCGTCAAGCACGCGCAATAAGAAGCGATACAAACGACGTCGGGGGCGGCGGCGGCGGCGGCGGCGGAGCGCGGCAGGGCGCCAGCAGTCTTGTTACTCGCGCACGGGTACCGCCACCACGTGAAACTTTCTCGCGATTTGCCGAGAAGTGCAGCCCCGCGCCGCCCGCCCACCGCCCCGCCTCCGCTAATAAAGCGATTACTTTATCATACAAAGAGAGCGCGAGGGCGGGCGCTGATGGCAGTCGGCGCGCCCCGGGAGTCGGGGCGGGGCGGGACACCGCGCCTGTTACCGGTACGAGGTGGGCGGAGCCGATGGAGGCAGACGATGGTAGGCATGGTAGGTGACGGTGGTAATGGTGGTGAGTGTTTAGATGGGGTGGTGGTGGTGGTGGTGGTGGTGGTGGTGGTGGTGGTGGTGGTGGGGTGGCGGCGGTGGTAGGGGTGGTGGCGGTGATGGTGGTGGAAGAAGGTAGAGGATAATGAGGGAGGGGAGGAATCTGATATCTAAGAGGTAGACAGGGATACTGACCAACAGGAGCAGGACGAGGTTACTGAGGGACATCGTCGAAAAGGAGGCGAGAATCGAAGGGAAGGTGCTGAAAGAGGAGCGGAATGAGTGAAAGGGGAGAGAGATAGGAGAGGAAAACGAGGAGCTAGCCAGCATGCGCCCGAGATTTGCGGCGCGGACGGGGGCAGTTGCCAGTACGAGGTGGGCACGACCGACAAAGGCGGATTAACACACGGTAGGTGACTGGTAATAGTGGAGACTATACAGGCAGTGGTAAAGGTACGGGAGGACACGTTGAGCAAGAGTGGGTAATAGTAGTGGAGCACATGGTGTGATGGAGTATCGTGTCAGAAGACAAGCACAGCCCCTTCCTGAGGCGGAGGTAATGGGCGTGGCTAGTGGGGGCGTACGTATGCAAATGATGGAGCAGTGAAAGTAGAAATTATTGTATTGATGGTAGTAAATATTGATTGAATAGAGAGTCTGATATAACGTATAATCACGATTACGGCAGGTGAATGGAGATGGGAAAGATATAGGAAATGATGGTTTTAGCTACGATTGATTAGTGGAAGATAAGGTGGTTCTTGGTTATGGTGGTAATGATAGAACACCCCGTGGTATTAAATACGCAGAAGATGGCGGTGTGATGGACGCATTTTAATTTGACGGTACATGTAACTGGGCAACGACATGATGATATTGTAAAATGTGATGGGGATTTTTGACAGGAAACTGGAGGTAAAGGCTAAACACCAGAGGATGATGAGAGGGAAGAAATTTGAAAGTTAGTAAGGGCAAAAAGTACGACAAGACATACTGAAGTAGATGGAAGAACGAAGAATGGAGTCAACAAGGAACGACGACAAAAAGATTAAGTGGACAACGAACTGGTGGTGAGTGGGTAGAGGATAATGAGGGAGAAGAGAAAAACAATGTGGTGAGAGAGAAATAGGAGGAGTGGTGTACTAAGTGGTAGATGGGGAATCTGACAAATAGAAACTTGAAAAGTAGGATAAGCAGAATGAAGTGATGGATGACGAACAAGAAACCAGTGACTAAGTGGGAGATGGATGGGAAAAGGGGGGGGAAGGGGGGGGGGGAGGGGAGAGGAGGGGGGAGAGGAGGTAGAGAAAAGGGGAAAATGAGGAGGAGGAGGGGGAGGAGGTGGAGGATGATGAGGATGGGTTGGAGAGGGGACGTAGAGAAGAGAGGAAAATGAGGAGGAGGAGGAGGATGAGGATGGGTTGGAGAGTGGACGTAGAGAAGAGGGGAAAATGAGGAGGAGGATGTCAAGGATGGGTTGAGAGGGGACGTAGAGAAGAGGGGGAAATGAGGAGGAGGAGGAGGAGGAGGTCAAGGATGGGTTGGAGAGGAGGGGAAAATGAGGAGGAGGAGGAGGAGGAGAAGGAGGAGGAGGAGGGAGAGGACGTACGTTCCCCGTGTAGCCCAGCACAGCGCAGCGCGCCCGTCTATAGCAGCGTGCGACGTTCGCCTGATGTTTACGAGCGGTTAAATGTAATTTATACGGGCGACACCATTCGTTTTACGTTCTGCTGCCCTGCTCCTCCCCCCTCTCCCACCCCTACCCGCCCTCCCGCGCCTTCTCTACCTCCGGCCCGTCGGCCGACTGGTCGCCCCCCGCTGCCAGCACGGTCCGGTACCCGCCTCGTGCTCCACGGACGGGCTGGGATTAGCCGCCCATCACGCCTGCTCTACTCAAATACCACATATTTGGACTCCAAAATGAAACGAGAATATGGAATGACCGTGTGTGATGTTATGGAGAAGAGAAAGTAGTAAGCTTCCATAAAAAGTATATATTTACTATTGCTTTAACCTTTGATCAAAATGTTTCGTGGATTTTTCCTCTACAGTGGTCTATCCAAGCCGCGTGGTCATCAAGTATTGGGGAATCACTTCACTCAGTGACCAAATTTTCAAAAAATATACTTTTTTGGGGAAACATAATTTATTTTTTCCTCTCCCATAATGAAATTCCACATTTCTGGGGACGCTGTTGCTTCAGATTTGACACATAACGGGTTCAACCTTACACTATGGAAGGATGTTTCTTCGGTATTAATTTTGCTTAAGGTGCAATAAATCATTAATGGAAATGTAAAAGAAATGTTTGGTCCCTTTCACGACCTAACGTCGAGAAATGCCATTTCCTAAACGCTACAAAAATATCGTGAAATTAGGACTGGAATATAAACATCACTTTCGGAAGCGATCTTAAGCACTGTATTCTGCAACTGGCATTCCACAAATGCGTACTAGTGAAGATAAAACTTTACTTTCAGTTTTCTGGGATTAACTGATCCAAGTGCTATATTTATGAAAGAAATCTAGACTTAATTAATAACGTATTTCGTTTCTATTTCAGTTTCGAAATATCCTGATTTCACCGCATAAAAGTATATACATTTAAGATCAGGACGTGTAAAGAATTCGTCACTGTAAAAAATGTTAGAATAGTGGGAGTGTAAGTAAATAGCCATTTTCTGAAGGCAAATAATTTTCACTGAAAATATTAAGAGCTCAGGCAGCAATAAGTCAGAATAAACTAAAAATAAGTACTTCAGGAAAAAATTCGTAACTTACATACTTCTTTCGAGAACGGAATAATCCACGTACTTTCAGTGAAAATAATGAATGAACCCTTATGCGTGACGTAACTAATGACTTATTGACATCCTAATAAGTTTACTGTTGGAATTATTGTTCTAAGTTATATTCTTCTGCGTGGTTCCGCTTCATGAAAAGAGTTCTTTAGGGTTCAAAAAGCCGGAAAGGATGAAAACTATTTGCCCTAGTGTTCTAATCATCGACTAATAAGCATTGCAAACATCGCTAACGATGTTTCACTAGATAAAACGTAGTCATTGTTTTGTTAATCGATAGCCTCCTTTGCATGCAGAACTGATGCATATGAATTATTCAACAGACCCCGAGGCCATACAAACATCCGTAGCAATTACGGAGCACAGCCACAGATCTATCGGAACAAATGGACTTCTGCCAAAGACGGTACTCTGTCATAGAGATTCACAAACATCGCTTATTGATTTTACGTTACCTCGCAGTTTTGAAAGGGCTGTTACAATATGGAATGTTATAGATTGAAAATGTTGATTCAGACTGGCGACACAATGTATGCGAAATAATTATTATTTCTACACAAGAACATTTGTAAATTCAGAAATTACATTTAATTTTCAGTCAATTGATGCAGCCACTTCAATTCCTTTAGTGATAAATTGCTGGTTTTGACAATTATTTTTATCTACCAATAAACATATATCTCCAATAATCCTCCTATATAGTGTTTTATTGTTGATTGAAAATCGGCAATGTGTAGTTAATTAACCCAAGCTTTAAGAGGGCAGACTCAAGAGACCTACCGACGAATGTTCGTTGTTAAGTTTCAATTTTTTAGGAAACTAATTAAATTACATTGGCCCGGTTTGCAATGTGCTTTTTCAACAAAATATGATGCAATTTATCACAAGTGTAATAATAATTTAAGTTATTACAGCGTCTTCGGATGTAGATACAAAACATCAGAACTATTCTCTCGGAAACTGAGTATTCATAATACATTTTGGAAATATTTTTAGTACTTTTAGACTTAGAATAATATAGTTTAACATTTTGTTAATAAGATACATAGCATTTTCTTTGACATAACAATGTAATAGGTTTTATCATGAAGTTCAACTACTGTACCATCACCCACCTAAACAGGACCTTCTATTTTTTGGTATTGCTAGGGTTGGAACTACACTAGTTATGACGGTCGATATTTATGTATTCTCCATGTGAAAGGTTTGAGATTCCACAGCGTCAGTAAATGAGATTCGTCAGTGTTCAAATGAAGTCAGCACGGCAATTTCCGGACTGAATCTCGACTTCCCTGGCTAATTATGAAAGAGTGAATCACAATTCCGGAAATTCACGTCAAGCCAACACCAACGCAGAACGACAGATTGAAGGTTTGAGTCCTGCTAGAGGCCTGGGTGTTTTCACGCTGTGACGGACGAGTAAGGCAATGGCGAATTACCACATACGCCATAATCTCACGCAAATATTTGTGCATTCGCTCCCAATTGCTTAGAAGCCTAAGGCATCTATCAAGTCGGTGGTAAAATATACAACACAGAATAGGATGGCTTGCGTTTACCTTCCACGCAAACGGCGTCAAAAGTGAAAGTCAAAAGTCATTTATGAAAGTTTCCTTCATTCTTAGTTTGCTGACATGTATAGCAGTCAGTTGCTTGCGAATTGACAGAGGGATTAATTAACAATACCTAGCGAGTTTTCAGTCAGCAACTTCAACATCCACTCTCAAGGCAGCAACGCATGATACCGAAAAGCCACCAAACGAACCCATAGCCCAACTTCTACCCCCGAAACATCGCAGGGTTCGTGGCCAGTATCCTGTCGAAGAACGAGCTCGACTCGGGCACGCCCCTCCCCGCCTCCGCCCCCGCGGCCCTCAGTGATTAATAGCCGTCCGAGGCGTCTCCGGCAGGGTCGTACACCGCCCCCACCACCCCCGTCCCCGCCCGTGAAAAACGACGGCTGGACACGTGGTCGCGAGGCCGTCGTTTTTCGGACGGGGCCGGGCCAGCCCGGGCGTGAGAGCACGGCGAGGCGGGGATAGAACGAAGGCGGGGCAGGGAGCTCGAGCGGATTAGGGGTGAGGAGCGGGGAGAGTCTCGGCGGCAGCGGGGAAGTGACGGAGCGGGGGTAGTCAGGGCGGGAGTTCATTCTGGAGCATGTCTGTGGACCGGGGAAATGGTGAGGTAGCGGGCACCGACAAGAGATGGCCGGGCGGGGTGAGGGCGGAGCGGGAGCATTGCGTAGCGGGGACGGGAAGGTCAGTCACGGTCGGAGCGGGGTTGGCGGACGGCGGGGCGGACGTAAAGGCTGGTGGCAGTGGCGGTTAACCGGTTTCTTACACGTCAGTCCCCGATCGATGCTCCGCGCGACCCCAAGAGGTCCGTCACTGCCGCCCTAATCTCGGAACCCCGCGGAGACCATTCACGCTCCAGGCGCCACGCGACGGGGGGAGGCGGGGGCGGGGAACGGGGACAGCTTGAGGAACGAGTCGTTACGTGATTATTGTAATGCAGTCGACTCAGTTTGTAGTGAACCCTCGGTTATAGTGAACCCTCGGTTATAGTGAACCCTCGGTTATAGTGAACCCTCGGTTATAGTGAACCCTCGGTTATAGCGAACCCTCGGTTATAGTGAACCCTCGGTTATAGTGAAGTTAAGACACTGGTCCCGTTTCACTTATATTACAATTAAGCATAAGAAGATTCGCTTACAGTGAACCCGAACCTCGGCTATAGTGAACGTAGGAAATACAACGTCCGGGAAATTAAATTCCTCCTGTGAAAGAATATATCGCCACAGTGCGACGAATTCAAACACTAGGCAGCTTGAAAAAAGTATCGTCGGTCAAAAGTCATAATCGAAGAAATTTTCCCTGACGTGAAAGTCGAAGAAATCTCCCCCGAGGCCTATGGAGAAAGAGAAATTATTAGTAATTTGAAAGGAAGAGGAAGCAAACAATTGAAAATAATTCATTTTTTAAGGACAAATAAAGATATTAAAATTTTCAGTTCGCGATGTTAATGCATTTTGCTATATCTCTTTATTGATAAAATCAATAATTATGGAGAAATTCTATTTAATTTTGACATCATTGGATATAGTGAAGCAAAAATGTTAGTCCCCAGAAGTTCACTATAACCGGAGTCGACTGTATCTGAATTGTAGCTTAAATTATCAGTAACTTTCATCACTATCGTAATTTCATAATTTTAATAACATTAATTTCACTTTTAAACAAGCTGTGCGTTTTAATATGGTGATTTTGATCGAATATCAAACAGGTTTGTGAAATTTAGGCGCTCTGCAGCAAAGCAGTTTTAGTCTTCAGCGTTTCGACTGATCAGAGGCTTAACGTCACTACTGACAGTGAGCTGTTACAAATTAACGAATTATACAATAAATAAATTTTGTGTGTGCAATTGCAAAATTTTGAATGCCGGAACGTTTCAATGAACGATTCAATGAAATTTCTTACAAAAGACAAATTGTATACAAAAAGACATTTTTCTTCCACAAAGGAGTACCAGAATACCACACCGATTCCAATGCACGCCTGGTGCAACAACATGATACTTTGCAAGGGTCTTTCACGTCACAGGTACAATCTGGAGAGATATTCGTTACTCGAGAATGAAATGCACTGCCCTTCGATACAGATGAGTAACCCGCGCAACATTTTGTGATATGCTCGTCACTCTAATAACATTACGTAGGTAATTTTAAATGTACTCAATTAGGGAAGCTTCGAGATATAGATGATTAAAGCAGAGTTAATTTAATGATGCTCAGAGCCTCATGTTACTTCATTTAGATAACACGAAAAAATAACTTCAATTATTGAACTGAATCATCAGTGTCATAATCAATGTCACATAATGGCAACCAAAAGACACGCACATTAACAAATATGTTAAAAGGAAAATGCACATTTATTATGAAATGAGTAATATTAATGAAACAAGTCATTTATACCATTTGAGACGGGATACGAAGTCTGCAAGGTGAATGTTAATTACAAAGTTACAGAAAACACAATGTTGGATTCAATATGTTTCACCAACGACTCCACTAATAACAATTCATAGCACTTACTGATCACTGTTGAGTTGAATAGCAATAATAAATTGTTAAAAATCGAAAAAACGTTACATTTTTCATTTTAGACTTTTTATACAGACTGTCTAGTGTTAAATAAATGTAATGAATCCCATGACGTATTTTTTTAAAGTATGCTAAAAAGGTGTATTAAATTACTTCAAAATTTCAACACACAATTCTATTACAAGTGCACCAGGGCGATACCAGTACGTAGTTAACCTATTTCAAAGAGCCTTCCAAAACCATCACAAACATAAACAATCTCCTTTCCAACACCAAAACGCTGGAAATGTCCAAACGCAGAAATCTGTCCCCCTTGATCCCCTGCATTCCAGCGATCTCTGCATCCCGCATTGCACCGCCCACGGCTGACAGGCCACACGGCGACTCCCTGGGCGAAGGGCGCGGATTGGGCGGGTGGCCCTAAGTAAATCAAGCGGGGGCGGGGGCGGGGCCGCGGGGGCGAGCCGGGGGCGTCCCGCCTGAGCAGAAAATGAAGTCGAGCCGCGCCGTCGGCCCGCATCAGCGTCACCAGGTGCGCCTGCCCCGCCCCTCCGAGGAGACGGGCAGATGGCTCGCAGCCGCCTCGGGGCAGGCGAAGCCGCCGGAGACCCCAAAAAAATGGCGATCAAAATGATCGCAGCACGCCGTTTGGCGTGTAGAGGAGGATAATAGAAATTCGCTTAAAACGCTGAGAATTCTGATGATTATCAGGACGAAATCGGAAAGTCGTCGTGCAAGTAGACGTGTGCAACACTAAGAATTTTTCAACGGGGCAGTCAACAAGCAATTACTCATACGAGACACAGGAACATTATTTTAAATATGGGTTTCTACAAGTGTTCAATGTTTTTGACACGGATGTAATCCTCAATATTTCAATTATTTCACAGCGAATTGTTATTCACGTATTTGTTAGATTCGTTTAAAGCTGGCATTTTCACATGTAACCGATGCCCTTTATTCGTCCCCCCCCCCCGAAGAGAGGGCAAGTGGCCTGGAGCCGCCTTGGGGCAGACGAAGCGAGCGGAGACGAAAAATTGCGATCAAAATGATCGCGACACGCCGTTTGGCGGGTAGAGGAGGGCAATAGAAATTCACCTAAAATGCTGAGAATTCTGATGATTATCAGAACAAAATCGGAAAGTCGTCGTGCAAGAAGACCTGTTTAACACTAGTTACGCATTTCTCAGCGTGGCTCACAATATCCACTTACTCCTATGAGCACATGAAAGCTATTTTAATTGGCTTCCTACGAGTGTTCAATGTTTTTTGTAGGGCTGTAATACTTTGATAATTAAATTACTTCATAGTTATTCACTTGCCTGTTAGATTCGTTTAAAGCTGACATTTCAGACATGTAACCGATGTCCATTATTCGAATGTATCTGCAATATAAATTATTAACTTCTTGGTACAACGTATCAAATGTGAAGGAAACAGTTTAATGGAAAACGGGGAGGAGAAGAGCCTATAAATTTAGTTGCACTCGCTCTTGTTTTCGACAGTGCAGGCCTAGGGTTGTGAGTCGCGAAGCACATACATCGCTACTGTACTAATTCCACCTCTGCAATTTCAATTCGGGTTGAAAGGAGATTCCGATATTCCTGCCCAAAGCCGACTTAAGTAGGAAGCGAGCGATGAGAAAGATCAAAATGATAGCGACACGAGTTAGGAAGAAAGATGGCACAAATAGAAATCGTTTCCAAACAGTAAGAATATTATGAGTGGACTGCCAAATTAAGCTGCAATGCTGAGAGATGGCCACCGAACCTCCGTATTTTTATCTTTCTGTTCCCGCATTCACAGACCACCGAAACATTGTTTCCAATAGGTGAATTGATTGAGAAATCATCGTTTTCTGACCATTGCATTCTGTATTAGTTTAACTCGAAATCTGTATCTCAAATTTGCGCACGAAACTCCCGTTCCTTTTTTTCCAGATCTTGTAGAACTTTCATGTAGCTGGGAAAAGTAGTGAGGAAACACCAGTTTAAAAAAAAAAAAAAGCTCCCATACACAGCACGCGTCGTTGAACGAAGCATCGCCAGCACTTCTTTTGTTTGTTCACACACGACGCCGCCCCGGGCGAGGAAGATACTAGATCATTCAGCAGCTCTGGCAATTCGTAAACTGTCAGCGCGCCTGTCAACACCGCCGGCGGAGCGTAGAGACCTCGCGACCCGCGCAAACTGCGGCGAGAGGTCACGCGCAGACGTCTTCATTCCGCGCGGGACGCGCGTCCGGACGAGAAGTGGAGACGTGATACGACTGGATTTTGATGGGTGCGGTCGGGGACCACGATTGCTTGATTGATTTTTTCCGTGTTTCTGAACGCGTCAACTGCTTCGGTCATTAGTCCCGTTAGTGTAGTGCATGTTTGTTCTCAGGAGATGGCAGTGATCTTCCCCCGCTGGAAGGCGAGATCCGGCGCCGACCTACCGTCGGCTAGTGGGGTTTCCCCATAACCAGGACTCTCCCACCAACGGAGCACCGCCCCGTCGAGACAAGCTCTAAACTCCCGACCGGTCTCCCGGAATATGTGGTAGTGTAGTGCATGTTAGTGTAAGTGTGTGTGTGTAAGGGGAGAGGATAGGACAAGGAAGAGGAAGGACAGATCGCGCGCGGTCCGTGGCCCGTTTGGTAGGGTACTACTCCAGCATTCGCCTGGTGTTGATCGGAGAAACCACGGAAAACTACCGATCAGAGCAGCCGGACGCTAGAATTCTCCTTCAGACAGCAGCTGAATTCGACCTAGCTGAAAAACTAGTGTCGAAAATCCTGCCGCCGTGGGGAGTGGGAACCTAGGACTTCCCGGTTAGAGGCACTGCAGTGACATCAGTTGATGCACTGAGCTACCGCTACCGGTCAGGGACCACGACGTGGCATGTCGGTGACCAAGCCACAACTTCATTTCAAGAGAAACTCAATGACTGCGCTTCGGTAAGGGAATGTTCCGAAGAAAACTGACGGAGGCAATTTTCGGAAATTGTTTCGCAAAACGCAGCTTTGGAATCTTCACCTTATTGGAGTGGGAACATTCATTCATTGTTCTTTGGACTGTACAAGTGAAACTAACTCCATTGTTGGTTTGTAGGAAACCTAGGTAGATAACTTTCGCGTTACATTAAGTAGAAATATATTTTTAGCCTTGGCGAATGTGTTGATAGCGGTCGGTTTCGAACGTTTTTATACCAATGAAGGTTTCACAATAATAACTATAAAGGACAACCTCTCTTAGGATCTGCAAGAAATTAATACTGACACATTATCTAACCAAAAAATTTGCATAGCATTAGGACATGGCAGTGTCAAGTATGAAGCTCTTGGAGAATGAGCACCCAACATGATTGGTTTTTTATATTGTACATTTTTTTCATAAAAATGTGGCTCGTCATGTTTTACGATGAACAAAATTAGAAATAATCGCTATCTATCACTTTCCAGCGATGGGACCGGTATTCCATGCCATTTATACTTCGATTTTTCTATAGTGGGAGAGGACAATAGATCATTGTTACATCTCCTGCCTTATTTAATGAATATTTTTAATTCATTCGCGATAGTACTTGTCATCGGGGCTTGTGGCCTCAGAAATATGCTTACAACTACTAAAAATATTCATTTTATAAGGCAGGAGGTGTACTAATGACCGAATCTCCGACTATAGAAAAATCGAAGTATAGAATTTGTAATGGACACAGCGGGTTTGCGGTAGATTTACAATGGGATTCTCACGTGTCCTCAGCCTCTCATTCCATTATTATTTCATCGACATTTTTACCTTTCTTCACAAGCATGTGTCCATCTAATGCATTCCAGTTATGGGGGATAAGACCTGATGGATCTTCATAAAGAATAAAGTATGCAAGAAAGAAATCGGCTGGAAATTAAAGAGCTTAGTAGAACAAGGAGCTATCCCATCTTGGCAAAATTCTGAGATAAAGCGGGTTTTACCTAAACTTCTTTCATATAACTGAGTACATTTTTAAACTTTTAAACGCTATAAACTTGAATCAAAGCCCACATCGGATTTAAATAACATACTACACTAAAATAGTAAAATTTGAAGTTTTGTATAAAGCTAATAAATCAATTTGACAAAAAAATGTGAGATAGCCCCTTGTTCTACTGAGCCTTTCAATTGTAAACGGGGCCGTAAACAAGCAGAGCCTTGAATCCCGCGCAATACGACATCTCCCTCCACCCTCCGAGAAACCGCCTCTGGGCCGCCCTAGCAGCCACCCCAACGGCGGGGCCGGCCTTGCGGCGACCTTGACCTCGCGGCGGAGGGGGCGGGGCGGGGCGCCATTGTGAGGCGACGTGTGACGTGACCTGTCACCGCGCGCAGCTTGCTCCGCCACCCACGCCGCGCCCACGCCCGCAGCGCTGCCGCCGACCGCCTCCGCGAGCAGCGCACGTTGGCCACCACAGCGGCCGAGCACAGGGGGTTGGATAATAGCAAGACACCTACAGTGGCCTTCCACACGAGGGGGATATGGAAGTTCAATGAATTCTATTAATCACGAATAAAAAAAAAGTATATATTCTTCTTCTCCAATTGGATAATTTCTGTCATTTGATGGATGATACCCATTGCACAGCGATATTCATTACGATACCGATTTCATTATGACATGGTTTTTAACTTCTCTGTAATTGGTCAAGAACCTAAGTATTGACAATTAATCACCATTGAGAATCCTTATAGTTACTGTTTCGTTCGATTGTTTATATTAAATTGCATTTAATATTATATGTCAATTTTAATTTATTTCTGTATTAGTATTTTTTTTTTACATACAATATTATTTTCAATGTTAAAATACATTGTGTACATTAGTGTATGGTATTCCACTACATCATCAGTGGTGTGCCAACCTAGCCAGTGTAGAATTAAAAAATGAATTTTAATTTTGCCTCATGAGTAGCCTACCATTACTATTCCCAAGTGGGACCTTTCAAAATACGAATGAGAGGGGTGTAATGAGAGGTGGGGGGTGAAACTTGAACGTTCCGATTTATTGAATAGTTCTAAGTTAAATTAAATTTAAAACTGTCTAAAGATAAAAACTGAAAATAATGTAATTCTAATTAAAGAAATTAAGTGATAATAACATTGAATAATAAAATCTAAATGAATCATTAAAATATAGTTTTTAATTTTAAAATTATTAAAATATAAGAAGTCTCTAAAATTTTGATGACATTATTCTGATTTCGCTCAAGAAGTGGGGAAGGAGGAGATCGATTTGCTACATTGATCTCAATTACATTTTGGGTTAGGCCATGAATTGTTATAAAATGGAACATTCTGATTGTTATAAAATTGGGGGCATGGGGTATTTCGAGAAAAACAATTTTGCCAACGTATTTTTTGAACGACACTTTATAATTGTTGAATCGCTGAAGTGCTCGACGAAACATGATATCGACAACGGTGTTGTAGATTTCGATAAAGTTCGTTTGTGCAAGGTCTTAATTCCTCAGACAATGAATACATCGTGAAGTTGTCCAAACACGGTGGAGATGAATAATAGAAAATCAAAGAGTGGATCAATTGGAAAACGCAACTGGTATAAACAACACCGCAGGTTCCAAGAGAGGATGTCATCTTCAGAGAAGGGTTGCGACTACAGACACAGGCCAAGTAGGGTCGTGTATCATCCATCCCGTGAGAGGAGGAGACTTGGCACAGGCAGGTAACATCAACAGAGAGATTACGATCAGCGACATGACAAAGGCGAAGGGCAAACAGGGCAATACGCCGTACATCTGCCCCAAAACCAACCGACGACGTTGCGGCGCTGAAGGCTATTGGAGAACGTGAGAGATGGCTCCAAAGCAAAGCGGCAGCGAGTAATGACAGGTCAGGCGCTCCTTGCGGGCAATACGCCAACGAAGGGGTGCTATTTAACGAAAGGACAATGTGTACAAGCAACGATGGTTTCCGTGCGGAGAAACACGGCTACTGACAAAACAGGAGGGCGAGCGAATAAGCATACGGAAGAGGTGGTTGATGACAAAAGTAAGGGGTCGTTTTTCTTCAACTGAAAACAGAAATGTGAGGGCAATGGGGATGGTGATGGAAATACTAGGGAAGAAAAGGGCAATGGGTTAGCAAATACGTGATGACCTACAGGATGTGGTCAAATATTTTAACTCCCACTCCGTTGAGACGAGATCAGTACACCCCAAAAGCAGGTGACGTCTGCGACGTAAAAGAAGGAACGGTGCAACGTATAGCTGCCTCAGAAGACATATAAAGCAGGAAAGGCGGTATGGTAGATTGGTGATAAGGCCTTTAACGACATAGCCGAATACCAACATCAACCAGAGGGACCAAAACGGGAGATAGTTGCGAGAAGGAATAATGAAACGGAACAGGGGTGCATGACGTCAAAAGCAAGGGGAATCTAGTAGTCTGAAAAGAATACAACGTGGGACCAAGGAAATCTGCGACCCCCATTCAACCTCAACTCTTAGGGGTGAAACTGAGGTGGCATTGACCCAGAAGGATACCAACATCAACCAGAGGGACCAAAACGGGAGATAGTTGCGAGAAGGAATAATGGAACGGAACAGGGGTGCATGACGTCAAAAGCGAGGGGAATCTAGTAGTCTGAAAAGAATACAACGTGGGACCAAATCTGCGCCCCCCATTCAACCTCAGGGGTGAAACTGAGGTGGCATTGACCCAGAAGGATATGATAGGAGGTGATGGCGCAATGTGTGGGGTTAACGATAGAGAAAGCAGGAGGGGGCGGGGCTCGGGATGCGGGCTACACCGTGTGGGCGGTATCCTGCGTCCAACTCCGAACAACCTCCATGTGAAGGGAGGTGGAGTAGGTGCAACGTGGTAGAAGAGCATGCTACGAGCGAGGATCAAAACGGAAGAGGAGAGAGCAACATGGGTCAATGCAGGAGCTCCACCAGTGTACTTCTGGTGGAAGGTTCGCAGGTGGAATACACACAAGAGTTGGTTGGCATCGGACTACGCGACACGCGAGGAAATACTGCGACCGACTCCAAGCCCTACCGCTTCGTCCAGCGATGACAGCACATAGGCGACGAAGAGACGGATCGGTGGCGGTGTGGGACAGTACGGCAAGTACTGCACAATGGTAGATCGAGGGAAAAGGGCGTTGGAAAGGGACAGAGGGAGTCCCAGAGAGTGGGACAGAATGGGATGGAGGTAGCGGGAGAGAAAGAGACGGAGAGAAGGGCAGTGCGAGATGTAGGGGTGAGAGAGGGAAGAGTCCGGTAAAGAGGGAAGAGAGAGAACGGCAGGATGGGACAGAGATATAAATGAACAGTGCATGGGTTAAGGAAAGGGAGGAGGAGGACAGATGTTAAGGAAGAAAGAGAGGAATAATACGGGACAGAGGGACAGAACGAGTGCAGAGGAAAGTACAGAGCAGAAAAAGGGGTAACAGCGGAGCAGAATGGGTCGGAAAGACACAGGGGGGCAGAGCGGGACAAGGGCCGAAGGGGGGGGGAAGGGGAGCGAACCGGAGCAGGGCGGAGCGGCGCTGGCGGGGGAGACGCACAACGAAAGGGAGAGAGGCGGAGCAGAGCGGAGCGGAGGCGGCGTTGGCGGTAGGCGGGTGCGTATTCGCGTCGCACGGGCGGCGTGGCGCGGAGTGGGCGACGGCGGCGGCGGAGGCGGCGCTACCCATTTGTCACCGGCGCTTCTAATGGGCGATAAATCATGTAAACAAGCGGCCGGCACTGCCCGCGCCGCCCCCGCCGCTCCCCGTGCGCATCGTAAACACATTTTTCATCCCCCGTTCGATGGCGGCGGCGGGGCCGGGGCGGCGAGGGCCGGGGCGAACGCGGCAGGCGCTCTCACGCGGCCGTCGCGCGCACTACCGCCCCCGCCCCTGCCGCCGACCGATTCATAGGCGCTCGGAACACACACACACACAGAGCTACGCGTTTCGTCGTGGTCGCTCTGACTTCGTGGCAGAGGGTGGTCGTTGCACTGGAGTTGACGCTGGCGTCGTGCAGCAGCGATAATGCAAGGTTAATGATTACGTAAGTAACGAGACTGCATAAAACATCAAGTTAATTTAAGTCAAGTTCGTAAGTTAGTAAACTCTTTGATTGGCGATACGTGAAAGGCAGTAATTTCACAATTAGATCTAAAAAGTTAAGACTAAGAACTGAGCCATCCCGCCGAATTAAATGAAAGTATAATATTTACTCACATAAACGAACACTTTTCCCTCAGTTCTGGGTCGATTACAATATTGTAATCCAGTCAAATCAAATAGTAGCTTACCACTCTTTTGAAGATGTCTCCGGAAATAAATGAATGTCTATAGAAAAAGCAAATAACGCATAAATAAAAATGCCGGTGTGTTACAACTGCATAATATAACTTTTGAAGTTCATGACATACTAAATGTCAATAAGAAATTGTTTAAAAAAGTATCTCCGACGGTGATTATCAAGCGAATCTCGTGGTTTTTGCTTCGGTTTGCCATTACGTTTCTGTGACAACCAATGTCCCGTGAATTTCACGGACCTGTGTATTTCCCATTATCTGATTCTCAACCGAGTGTCAAATGTCTTAACAAACACCTTCTCTAAAAGCCTTTAATCCCTAGAGGCAAGCATCCCTTTGGAAACGCAAACACCAGGCCGAGGAGGCGTCTCCGGGTTCGATGCCCGAGGCGTCGGGGAGGAAGCGAGCAAGGAGGAGGGGAGGGGGTGACGGCGCCAGACGCCCCCGCAGCGCGCGTCAGCCTCTCACCCCTCCCCCCCCCCCTCCGCGCAATTACGCGCGCCGTCTATTGTTTCGCGGGCGCGCAGCGTGGCGGAGGGGCGCCGTCGTGGGAGGGGAGGGGGGCGGGCCGGCGTGCGAGAGCGGCCGCACGCAGCCATCCGAACGTCAAGGAGGCGGGGTTGGGCTTGGGGTTGGGGTTGGGGATGGCGGTTAGTTAGTGCCTTATTTTACGCGGCGAGACTCGGACCATCAGGCCCGCTCTTCCGTCTAACCACGCAAATTTCGCTATGCTCCTTTCACCACCTAGCGGAGAAAGGAGGTATTATCTTGGGCGACGAAACAGGCGGGTCTCAATTTTGCTCAGAGGCTTGAGGATCTTTTACATGTAGTAAATCTACTACATGGAACAGCCGGATTTACTTCCACTCCGAAGGAAAGCGTACGAAGGATTTTTTCGCCCTTAACGTCACATACAGCTTTTGACTGTTTTTGACTAAATAAATAAAAAAAGAAAGCGAGCAATGATCAGGTTGTGCATCAGCCTGTGTAGTTGGTTACAGCATGTACAGGTTGACTGGGGAGGAAACAACGAAACTTCGAAAATAAGCTTACTTAGGCTTTACTTCTCCTCCTAAGGTTTTGCGGTGCTGTTGGAGGTCGTGGAACTACGGACACGGGGGGCGGCGATTTGGAAGCAATTGTAGTCTACTGGCAACGAGCATGGACGTGATAATAACGATACGGCAGAGATAGGTAAATTGGCGACGACGACGTCAGAGGCGATGTCGGCGAAAGGGGAGTTGGTAGAGGCGCAGAAGCATTGGGCAGGTGTGGCGGCGGTGCTGAAGGTGAGGACGGGTCAGCGCGCCAACCCGGCAGACACGCTGCCACCCGAGTGTGAGTTTCGAGAGAGCAAGTAGAGGTGTGTGGGGACATGTAGCGACGACCATGATGGCGACCATGATGGTGGGGAAAGCCATGCTGACAGAGAATGCGGTGACGAAAGCCGTGGTGACGGCAGTTGGGTGGCGGGCAAAGGGTGGACGAGCCACAATGGCTAACAGGCAGTGATCCGAACGTCACGGGCAGATGCGAAGGGCAAGGGCATCATGAAGCGGAGTGCCAGTAAAACCCGATTTACACGCTTCTTTTTGACGAGCAATTTCCAGGGTTTTACTGGAGCGGCAGAGACGTAGCGCAGGGTTAGCATGCGAGCGTTCGCAAAAATTTCCGAAATATTCCGTCAAAAGGCGGCGTGATTTCGGGCCTGGACGCTTCGGCGGAGCAAGAATGCGGGCCGTGGGTGAATTGGTAGCGACAGCGGTGCCAGAAATGGAGTTGGCAATACTGAGTCACGGCACACCGAGATGGTGACAATGTCGACCGCAGGAGCGGGTAGGGGAACGTGGAGAACCGAAACTAAGCGATTGTAATAATTAAAATACAATTATTATCTGAGGCCGAAAGCAAGGAAGTGGAACAGCTATCCCCGGGGCTGCAATACTGCCTGAGGGATGCCAGTGATGGGGTAGCGTTAGCAGGGAATCGCTTCAGGCTTTAGGACAGAAAAAAACAAGTGGTGGCTGGGAGATGGAAAACGGGGTTTACTTGGCGGAGGAGGGAGCCTCAGCAAGTCTAATTTAACACTTAGTTTACTTCTCAGCAGGGTTCGGAAAATATACCGAAATAACAAGGAAATGAATGTGTGATGATGGCTATTGGTTGGGGTGGGGTGTACGTTGGTGACGACGACAGCGAAAGCAAATTTCTTCGCTATGGCAGGGCTAGCAGTGCCGGTCGTGGCGACGGCAGTATCGGAGCGCCAACGACTGGTTGGTGGGGCGTTTGGCGAGATGGTGGTGGAAGCTATGGCGTGGCGAGAAAGAGGCGGCGGTGGAGTTTGCGTGCCTGTGCCCAGGGGCCGTGAGAAACCGAGCGTCTGCGGCCAACGCCGCCGTCTGGCAGATACACCTCGGTGTTGCTGGACTGGGTGTGGGCGGGCACCCAAAACGAACTTCTACTTTCCCTCTTTCCGTTTAAATTAAAGAACGAAGCGTTCTGGAACGACATTCTGGAAGTTCCGTAAGCGTCCTTCATTTCTCTTATTTGACTGACGTAAGAATTTTTGTCGCTTACTACTTAAAGCGATCGCTAACGAAATATAAATTGTCCGTACAAACAAATGTATGCAGATTGGCCAAAATTAAATCTGTTTGGACTGGGTCATTACCAAACCTCGTTCAAAATCATTTACATTTCACCCTTGATAAGGCACAAAATACTATTAGCTACTACAGTCTACATCTTGAGTTTTCATTTGACTTCCACATTCCTCTAGATGACATTAGTTTACTAATAATCTCAGAACAATCAGCCTAGATCCTCTTTATATGGAATAATTGCACTATTGTTTGAAGTATTCGTAGTTAACAAATCCAATGATTTACAATATTTTATCCAATGATTTACAATATTTTTACTATTACCTTTTCGTATTAAAAGATCGGGAGAAGTCCCGTTTCAAAATCGAGTCCCGTAACTGGAACAATCGACCAGGAAAAGTCACATCATGAAGAGCTAACAATCAGACACTCACGAGAATTTGCGACGGTGTGTTAGGACGGGAGGTTGGTGGGCGGTTACCACAAAGGGCAGGTCGGTCGCGCGCAGATCTCCCACGCGCAGAACAAATGGCGACTGTGCTGCGCCTTCCCCGCGACCGGCGATGAGTCGCAGGCTCCCAGTCCCAAGCGCGATTCGCAACGCCTCGGCTTCCGACTCCAGAACGCGACGCGTTCCCGCAAGGAAAAGGCTGCGGGAAACCACCGGGAGAGTGGAAGTCATGAACGAGACACAGCAGTCTCGGGAACAAACAAATGGAACAAACACAGTCACAGTGGAAGAAATAGTCTTTAACGCCACCGTTACAAGCTGTTAGAAGCAGTGGCGAATTCTCCGATACACCACGTATACCGCCGGTATACCTAGTAATTCGAAGTGTGTAAGAAATAAATAATAAGTTTGATAATACTCTAAAAAGTTATTGAAATTTTGAAAACTTTAAAATAGATGCGAAAAAATAACTGTTTTGCTATCGAGAGCCAGTCAGCCGTCCGCATCCGTAAGCGCTATTAAGTGCGTTAGAGTGGGAAGTGGATAAAATAAAGCGAAAATAAGACTGTTCTAAATGCTGCCCAGAGAAGTAGTAGCTAGCGCAGGCGAAGGCACCGCATGCCAGCCACGATAACACAAGGCTCCTCACGTTTCAAGGGCGGGGAGATGTCTATACACTCAATTCGTCTATGATTTTATTTAGAATTATTTCATTTGTAAGTGGCTTCCTCAATATCTTTTGTAATGCTATCGCCACTCATGACGTTCATTTTTTCCTGACCTGTCAATCTGGTCCTTTCTTAGAGTAACTTGTCTATACCAATTGAAATTTTATCATACGCATAGTGGCAGGGATTTTTTTTTCATGCAGTCCAGATGCTATAGCACTGGTCAGAGGAAAGAGTGTTTTGTGAGTTTACCGAGGACCGTCAAAAGTTGTGGGGAAATTTTTCATTGACTTCAACAAATACCGGTTAATGCCTTTTTCACAATCTTTATTACATATTTAGCAATAGTTTTATATTCAATGCGACCGGAAACGATCGCAAGCGGACAGGACGTATGACAAACGGACCGGACAATCGTTCAACACTATCCTCTTACCCAAGGGAAATGTCAAGTATCGAAGCCTCGCCGTTTCCTCGACGACTCGTCGCTTTGGTGTTGCCGCTGCGTTTCGCAACCAGTCGTCTCACTGAAACGGCGACACATGCGTTCCCAGAACACTGCAACAGCCTCACATGACTCCTTGACTCCCTAACTCCTTCGCCTTCTTCTGAATTTGAAATGAGCACGCTGGCAGAGGTTTCACCTATCGAAACTTTTCCTTCCAAGAAAGAAACATGAAAAGACAAAAAAGGGAAAAAAGATAACGGAAAAGAAAGAAAAATACAGCTGTTAAAAGTATAGTGTGTCGTAGTTATTCACGTTTAAGGGTGGAAAATTATGAACTCAACCTCTGAACAAAACATCTATGGGTGTATGTTGCCGGCGCATTACGTATGTACGTACGATTGCTCTTCCTGGAGAAGCAATATCACAGCTATTTTCCTAGTGTGAAAGAAAAAGGGTCCATCCTTGGGTAAATGTGGGAGTAGTGTCATTCGGAGACATTACAGAGATCATTTTATTACGCGTAATATAAATTCCTATAGATTTATTGAATGCTGCAATACATATTCGTGTTTATTCACATTTCACTCACGAAGGACACTCATCCCTAAATCGATCTTTACAGTCTGACTACTTCCTTCCGTTGAAGCGCTTAGTAATGTTGGCAGAAAAAAAAAGCAGATGCAGATTTTTCATGAACCCACTATCACTGCGACAATTCGCCATGATTGAGATGAACGACGTGTTGAGAAAGCGATCGGTCAAAAGAGCGCAGCAGAAAGAAAGCACCCACGGAACAGACGTGGAGAAGAAAGGGTGGGTTACTATGAAGCCAAGCAGAGGAGAGAATGAGTGGGTGAAAGAACGGAAAAGAGGAACAAAGGCTGTGGGAACAAACAACTTAATGCGTACGAACAATGAAATTCCCTGATTTTCTCTGGTTTTCATGTTTTCTAGAAATGGCCACCTTGCTTTTAGCGTAAGCGAGAAGGATGGCGAAGAAACGGACGAAAGAGGCGGACGAAAACGGGAGTCCAGAAGGTGGATAAAACACAAGCAATGGAGTAAGCAGGGATCAAGAGAGAGCGAAGACGCGGGAGTGGGGGAGAGGCAGGGTGCGAGCGAGAGGGAGAGGGTGGGAAGCGGGGAGATCCGAAGTGACTGAGTGGGCGAACGTGGGCGAGCCAAGGCGTGGAGGCGACGCCCCAGAAGACAAAAACACGATGCAGGCGAGCACTAACTGCGATCGGGCACCAGAGCGCGGCGCGGCGTGGCGCGGCGTGGCGTGGCGTGGCGCGGCGTGGCGCGGCGTGGCGCGGCGTGGCGCGGCGTGGCGCGGCGTGGCGTGGCGCGGCGTGGGCGGCGTGGCGTGGCGCGGCGTGGCGTGGGGCGGCGTGGCGAGGCGTGGCGTGGCGTGGCGTGGCGTGGCGTGGCGTGGCGTGGCGTGGCGGCGACGCGTCGCTCGCTCCTCGCTCTTAATGGAGCGCGTGGCCGTAGCGTGGAGCGGCGCGGCGCGGCGGAGCGAATTAACGGCTTGATGCGGAATTGATCGCGAGTGAGTTACGCCCAAGCACTCTGCGTTCGCGACGCCGGTCGGCGGGCGGTCGGCGGGCGAGAGACAGTGGGTAGGTGGGTTGCTGGTTTGGGTGAGCGGGTGGCGAGGAGGGGGAGGGGCGTGAGCGAGTGGATGAGCGAACGGACGGGCGGGCAGTCGGTCGTGGGCGGGCGGTCGGGCGTGCGTGGCTGAGCGGACGGGCGGGCGTGGGCGAGTTGGCGGGCGGGCGGGCGGGCGAGCGGGCGTGGACGAGCGGGCGTGGGCGAGCGGGCGTGGGCGAGCGGGCGTGGTCGAGCGGGCGTGGTCGAGCGGGCGTGGTCGGGCGGGCGGGCGGGCGGGCGGGCGGGCGGGCGGGCGGGCGTGGGCGGCGACGCGCACGCGAATGCGCCCGCGCGAATGCGAATGCGAATGCGAATGCGAATGCGAATGCGCGCGAATGCGCCCGCTATCGCGAAGCGCTTCCCATTACGAGCACCCACTGCCCCTCCGAAAGTCCGCTCTGGATTCATTCCAAGCGTCTGGATGAAGGAGCTGTCTAGATTAGTGGTCTGCTGATACTTGAAGGAATGAAGCAACAAATGAAGTGTTTTGCTACTCTTGTACTCTCATTGTAATTCTCTTCATTAAGTGTCTGCATCTCTTTATCTAATGATATTCAATATGATATAGATTCATTTTAGTACAGTGCTTTCACCAATCACAACCAAGTTTGCAAATAGAGTACTGAGAAGTAATTAATCATTAGTCATCGTTCTATCGATTGTGTTTACGTTATCAAGTCGGCCCGCGGGGTGGTGACCGATCCTTACAAAAATCACATCAACATTAGTGACTCCCTCAAAGGTGAGTATTTGTTATTAAACTAAGAAGAACAGATACTACACTTTGATGACCTTTAAAAAACGGACCCTAATTTCACTTGTGTCCATTTGGTCGGGATGTGTTAAGCCAACACCACCTGGGAGAGCTAACGGTGTCCAATGTCTACACGTAAGAGTTCTATGTAAAAGTTCCGACTTACCACACGTACGTTAATAAGTCATTTGAATTTAAGCATTAGTCATTTGAATGAAGTTTTATACATTCCCTCGTCCCTCTCTCGTGTCGAAATATACTTCATACTCGCATACTATTAATATCTGCCACTACACCATCGTTTCACAATATTCCATTCTTAACAATAAAGTAACATCCGCACGCTTTTCCTCTCTCTGTCTCTTCTTGAAACCGAGTATATTAATTTTTAAACATTCATTTTTCAAACATATATAACTACACAAGATATCGTGCATGTAATGGAAATACTATTTTTCATTCCTCGTGCATTCTGCACTAAAATGAAACGGAATGCCCAAGAAGCAAAGTACCCGCAGACCGGTGCTAATGGTATCTCTTAGTGAAAGTCTAGCGTTTCGTGGCGGCGTGACTTCGTAATGATTGTGATATACTATTATGTGGGCTATGTAATGTTATGTGATGTGGCGACTTATCATATGGAGAAGGAATACAAAGTCGTAGGCGAAACAGTCGTGGCGTGGCTGGTATTAGGAGTAGAGAAGATAGTGTCGCGGAGAGGATATGGCGGGAACATGTGATGTATGAGTATACGGAATATGTATATGGAATATATATAATTCGTATATGGAAAATGTGATGTTGCGGGGAGGACGTGAAGTGGAAGGCGGAAATTTTGGGACGTTGCGGAGAGATTGATTCGTTCATGTTTCAGAGCATGTCAACGGCTACGGTTATTTGTCCCGTTAGTGTAGTGAATGTTGTATCTTGGGAGGTAACGGTGTTCCACCGCCGCTGTATGGTGATATCCAGCGTTGATCTACAAGTCGGGTAGCAGTCGATTTCCTCCACCAGGTATCTTTCCCCATCAGCGCACCACCCCCGCGCGAAGAAGTACTAAGCTCCCGACTAGACTTCCGTAATGTCCGGTAGTGTATTGAATAGTGCCCAGTAGTGTATTGAATAAAAGTGTGAAGGCAGAGAGAATAGGTCAAGTAAAAGGAAGGATAGATCGCGCGCGTTCTATGATCCATTTGTTATACTTGGATTTACTTAGAGGTGCGTTTAAAGAAAATCAGCTGTTGACGTTTATCATCGGGAGCTTGAACGTCACCATAGTTACATCGCTGTAGCGACATATAACCTCTGATTGGATGAAACCGTGAACAACGGCTGATTTACTTCGAACGAACCTCTAAATAAATCCAATAATATTTAGATATTTATTTAGTAAAAACCAAAAACACAGTACAAATACTGCATGTGACGTATGAGGGAGAAAATGATCTGCGCACTCTTTCTTGAGTTTGAGAATCCCTTCCCAATAATTTAATTATTAATAGTTAAAAGATGAAAAAAGTTATATAAAAATTAATAATAATAATAATAATAATAATAATAATAATAATAATAATATTTAAAAAAGCGCGACAATAAAATTTCAAAAACTACACATTTTCGTTCCCGAGTAATGGAAAACTTACTTGTAACGATAAACGAACTGCGGATTTGATTTTTCTGCATTGCTAATAAAATCATCCTAAGCTTTAATACCACTACAAGCAAAGAAAGAGCTCAACAAAACGTGCGCACCGAAGACGTACACTTACATTAATAGGGTACTACTCCGGCATTCGCCTCCTACCGATTGGAGACACCGGGGAAAACAACCAATCAGAACAATTCTCTAGTCAGCGAGTGAGCTTGACGTAGCTTCATTGATATTTTCGTGTTGCCGGGCGCGTCAACTGCTGTGGTCATTAGACCCATTAGTGTAGCGCATGTTTTTTTTTCTCGGGAGAATGCGGTGATCTTTCCCCCACTGGATGGCGAGATCCGGCGCCGACCTACCGCCGGCTACTGGGGTTTCCCTCAACCAGGACTCTCCCACCAGCGGCGCACCGCCCCAGTCGGAACAAGCTCAAAGCTCCCGACCGGTCTCCCGGAATAGGTGGTAGTGTAGTGCATGTTAGTGTAAGTGTGTGTGTGTGTGTGTGCGTGTGTGTGTGTGTGTGTGTGTGTGTGTGTGTAAGGGGAGAGGATAGGACAAGGAAGATGAAGGAAAGATGGCCCGCGGTCCGTGGTAGGGTACTGCTCCGGCATTCGCCAGGTGTTCATCGGAGAAATCACGGAAAACAACCGATCAGAGCAGCCGGCTAGAATTCTTCTCCAGACAACGACTGAATTCGACCTAGCTTCATAGCTAGTGACAAAAAACCGCCATCGTCGCAACTCTAACCTTAGGGCCTCCCGGCCAGTCGCCGCAAGGGCTCTCAGCTAAATCAGACGGTTTGCGGAGGCAGAGTGGCGTGCCGGAGACGGCGCTGTGATAAGGACGTTACGGGCGAGCGGGGGGGGGGAGGTGTGACCGGTAGGGGACGTGGCGCAGCGTCGCGCATATCCTCGCGGCTGGCGGCGTGCCCGGCGGGCGGGGCGGCGGGCGCGCAGGTGGGAGCATTAGCGCCGTAAGCGGCTTACGCCGCCCCGCCCCGCCCACACGCCGCCGCCACCGCCGCTGATATGTTAATTCCGCGCGGGCGACGGCGGGGTCCGCTCACTCGCGATCGCGAGGCGCCGCTTAAAGGAAACACGCCCGGGCGATTGCTTCTCCTCCACTCGCGAGGAAATACCAACCCCGACCCGTTTAGGGAAAGTACTTCGAGAATTTTCAAGAAGAAAAAACAAAACAAAAAACTGAAAAAACAGTATTCGAAAGGTAAGTTTATGACTTTTTTTTTCAATTGACTCAACACTTCAGAAACATTATAGAACCCATAAATGTGAAAACATGAAGGGAAAAAATATAGTTTTTCCACAACAGATATTTAAGAGTTAACTGATTTCAATTAAGTAGTAGAATGAAAAATCCAATGTCAATTAAAGTGATTAAAAGAGACATAGTTTTCAGGATTGGTTTAAAAACTTTTACAGAATAATTAGTTACATATAATATCTAAAATAGTATCATCCTTGTCATGTAAGATCAAAGAAAGACCCGCCTTTTTCGAACACATGTTTTCGTTTAGTACCCCTCGCACCACAGAGCAATTAGTGCGATCAACTCTTTACTTTCCTTCTGGACAGCGTATTCTTATGGATATTTTATCTCTCCCGAACACCGCGTAGTTTTAGGTCGGAGACAATCGGGCGCACTTTAACGGACGTTAGATATGCGTCCGTGGCAGAGTTTACAGACACAAACGGAGCAGGGCACACGAGCACGCTGCGCGACGTCCGTTGTGGCCTGCTTGTGTCCCCGGAGTACTGACGTCCGTAAAATACGGGCTATATACATACGGAAAACTACCGATCAGAGCAGCCGGCTGCTCGAATTCTCCTCCAGACAGCGACTGAATTCGACCGAGCTGAAAAGCTAGTGTCGAAAATCCTGCCGCCATTAGGACTCGAACCTAGGACCTCCCGGTCAGAAGCGCTGCAGTGACATCAGATGATGTACTGAGCTACCGTTCCGGGTCCCAGTGTTGGAGATTAAATGAATAAACAAAACACACGCTAATCACAATCCAGAAAAAGTACAATTATTCCGCCCACAACTTACAAAGCAGATGCACCGAGTCCCATTTTCTGGGCGCTACAACCAGTTCCGTGCTCCACGGCGTGACTCAGTCGCCACAGGCTGCAATTACGGCGACCCAGGAAAAAGAAGAAACAGCGGCGATGACACGCGAGCGCTCGGCGGCAGACACCGCGATTTCTCGCTGTCCGAACTGCGGGCGCACACCGACTGCATCCCACAGCAAACTTTTTCGAAGTCGTTATATACATAAGGCATTGCCCGACTGCATCTCACAGTAAATTTTTTCGAAGTCGTTATATACATAAGGCATTGCCCGTCTGCATCTCACAGTAATTTTTTTCGAAGTCGTTATATACCTAAGGCATTGCCCGACTGCATCCCATTCCATTTCCCTCAGTAGTGTAAGGATTAATTTCTGCATTTACCGCGGTATGTTTCGTAATACATTGATCGATTATAATTAACCCACTTCTTTAAGTTTTGAAGAACGATTTGCACGTCTTATTTGAGAACTGACAACGTTAAAAAACACACTTAAAAGTTGGTGGAAACAAAACTTGTCACCCTCGTACCACGAGAACAGGCTTGCACGGCACAAACAATTCCACAGAAATCAAAATACTTTCGTCCGATCCCATCACACACACATAATATACATATAAAATTATGTGACTTGTATATGTGAATTAAAATAAAATGAATCTACGAAAGGCTGGCTAAGAAAGAATGCATGACACGTGGTACAAGTGATTATATTTTCCGCGTAGCATTACGCCACTCAGCCTATCGGCCTCGTGTCGCATCGTTTCTTAGTCGCAAAATAAAATACCACTTTTGCTACTTGCATCATAAACAACTATTTCTACATTACGGCTTAACAAACATAACTTATCACCTCGGAGACATGAACACAGGATTGTAAAGGCCAAAAACGCATCGATTCCCATTAATTACGATGACAACGTGTGTTGCTGAGTCACATGTGCTGCGGATCGCCTCTGCACCTGCTGCTTGTTTCAAAATGGTAAGGGAATTCCGCGAAGTTACTGAATAAATAATTGAAAACAAGAAAATGAATACAAATGATCTTCCTATACTTCTATTTCCAATGAAAAGGCCTCTCAATTCGTGAGGTTATATATATTTCGTAATAGTTGGGTTGAATTCATTAGTGCAAATAATGTATTAATGATTATCTACAATTAACACTTCGTTAAAATATTTTTTACGAAGAAATATTGAAATATTTTGGAAAAATATAACAAACTTTACTTGATTTTCAAATAAGTAATTAGAGAATTTGATTTAGTGTAAACTAGTGCATTTGTTACGTTTTTCATTGATACTAGTTATTTTGAATTTTATAATTTAAAATTAAGAAGGTGAATTAATTAGGAAGTGCAATGATAGTTCACCTCCGACTGTTTTAAACCAATTCTAATAAATTAATTTTTCCTGTACAAGTGATAGTACGCACAGCACACGATTACGTTTCTAAACATTTGTATGGCGTTGTGGATACTGAAACATTGAATACTTGAAGAGGAAATTGGCTAGAATTTTGACGGAAGGTGAGGTTTCCCATCACGGAATACTTCTTGGAAATACAGCATTCTGAAAAGAAAAGCGTGTTATGGAAGGTCATACTCTGCCTTATCCATTTTTCACTCTGGTAATGATAATAAAGTCTTCCGCATTGAAGGTGTCATAAATACTTCGTAGAGAATTACGAAGTCCTTTTACATTTAAAAGTGCATCCTCGATAAAACAGTATGCAATCGAGATTTAAAGTGACACATTTGCCAACAAGGCTAGATCACATATTTGTACATGCGATTGTCAGATTAGATGCAATCATTTGACAGCTTCTGACATATCAGAAAGATAAGATATGTCAAAATGATGAAGAAACACTTGGCAAACATTCGCTTGATTCTGACGATCGTAACACTGAAGATGAAAATCAGATTTTTTCACTGCGCGTGTAGCATACCTACTGGACCTAAGTATGGACCTGGCGAAACGTAAACTTCGCTTTGATGATGCTCTTGACTGTAATGAAAGGTCTGCATATTATTGTCCGAACAAGCATCCCTCCGAAAAATGACGATGACTCCTAATTCATAATGATTTGGCACAATAAATCCCTCACTAGTCCGCGTGTAAAAAAAATAAAAATTACGTCTACAGGCATTCCGAGAAAAACTTGTAACTTAATACACGACGCCACAATCATTATTATATTACACCAATGTAGTAGTCACCGCCGAGAAATCCTACCTCTGACGGTATTCCACCGAAATAGTACTATTACCTCGTTCGTGTTCCCTTCAACATCTGTACGTTATAGGCAATCGTTCCCATAAGATGCCGACGCCACGACTATTACCATCACCTCCACCACAATTCTAACACTTCTATTACCATCGCCTTAACAGCACATCTCCACGACTTCCACATATCCTAGAGTATCATGCACCCAGATCTATCTCTCATTCTCACGTTCCACCATCACCGTATCTAGTTTTCCGAAGGCCCTTCTGCAGTGCCTGACTTTGACTTATGTGCGCCCTAGGCTGTCAAATGTTTTAGCGCCCTTTTAATTTGCTTTTTTAATCATGAAAGCTATCTATAATATTTTGAATAACAAATTATTGTACGTTATTTGTAACCGACGTACTATTGTGTACGTATAAATAATTGATTTTACGTATACATATAATTCACACCGCACTATTGATTTAATAAATTTTTTTTTCCCTTATCAATGGATATGTATTGTTAATTCACACTTTTTGTTACAAATGACACGAAATATTTCTATAAAAAAAAGGTTAAAAGTTCGCCTTATGAAATTTTGAATCCGCTGACAATCGTTCGTCCCCAAAAATTGCGCGCCCCAGGCTGCAGCCTACTCAGCCTGTTAGGTAATCTGGCACTGCCCGTACGTTTCCCCTTCATCCAACCAACGCCTTTACCATCCCATCCACGTCCACCATCACCCCCCCCCCCCCGAACCCCGCCCCCTCGAACCTCCACCTCCACTCGAACCTCCACCTCCATCTCGAACCTCCACCTCCATCTCGAACCTCCGCCTCCACTCGAACCTCCGCCTCCATCTCGAACCTCCACCTCCATCTCGAACCTCCACCTCCATCTCGAACCTCCACCCCCGCCTCCATCTCGAACTCCCTCCACCTCCATCTCGAACCTCCACCTCCACCTCCACCTCCGCCTCCACCTCGAACCTCCATTACCACCTCCTCCACCGCCGCCCGAACGGGTTTACAGCGGCCTTAATTCCCGCTAAAGCGATTTGCCCCGCGCGCCGCCCCCGCCCGCGAAGGGCAGCGGGGGCGGGGGCGGACGCGGGGGCGGGAGGGGGGCGGGGCGCCAGCCGGCCAAAGGTCGAGGCCGCACGGGCGGCGAGCGCGCGCGCGCGCCTTCTCGCGCCGTGACGTACTCTCTGGTCCCATCTCAAAAGGCCCCTCGTTCACCCAGCCACGACCACACGAAACCCCGGCGCGGTGGGCCCGCGAAGATTCCACCAAACGCTACAAACGTTCCCGCCGATAGCATCGCGTCTTTAACCGACAATTACACGTCAAGCGGCGGCGCGGACAATTGTAGGCGGGTTGCTGGATGACTGATCTTTGGTAGTTTCAACTGTTCCACGATTTTAACCTTGCGGCACACCGCAAACAACTCAGTTTGAAAGTACGCAAGACACGATCAGTAAATTAACGGGATGTTCAGCCTCGATGCACTTATCCAATGAAAAGAAACACAAGCTCCACGAAGACTCCTTCCTTTCATATCTTGATGGACACTACGAAGGGAAAGAGCTTTATTCAGAAGTATAGAAATTGAACGCGGCGTCCTCTAATTTGAATGACGTTGAAAAGTGATGAAATGGATGATATAAGGTACGTACAATTTCTGAGAACATCCTGAAAACATAATGATATTAAAAAGACAAATAATGGGAACCAAATATTTGATTTGCGTTAATCACACAGTGAATATTTCGAAAGAAAGAATAATACATACGCGATCATTCAATAAACATATCAGCAAATTCCAATCGCTGTGAGGTACCAACTATCTACAGATGTTCGTGCATTATTTCCATACAAATGATCTCTCTAAAATGGAAGTTGCAACAATTCGGAGCTTACACTGCCCAAGTCAACGCCAGAATTCGAACGAAACCACAGCCCTCCTCGTCAGATGGTGCGAGCAACAATGCAACCTTTCACGGGAGCAGGGAAAAGGTGGGTCGCGACCGGTGGGAAGGGGGAGAGGGCAGAAGGTTACAGACCGCTGAAGACAGCTGGGCACCTTCAATCTCAAAGAAGAATAGAAGCACAGCGCTCAGCGTAGCGACCGGTTTCAGCGGTTGAAAACCCACGTCCAGATGAATTCTGGCGCACCTGGAAAGTGAACAAAATCCCAGAATCCACACAAGTTGTTCTGTATGCAGAACAATAGAGGGTAAAGTATAATAATAATAATAATAATAATAATAATAATAATAATAAAGGCAACGCAGTTGAAATTCAAAGAATGTCATAAAATATCCTTAAACATCACAAAGACTCCCAGTCAATCAGTTCAAAAGGCCACGTTCAAAAGGCAAGTAATCCATAACCCCATAATCCAAACAATTATAACAAAGTTTTCAAGACGTAAGATATAAATAAGTTTCTCAATGTGGTAATCCTTCCCATCACGTGTTGCTCTAAACTGGATATTTAGACATTTTTATGAGCCCGCGCGACCTTACCGAGAAAACTGCAATGGACAAACTACAAGAGGCAGATGAAAAGAACTAGACCTCAACCAATATGGCGCGGAGTGTCATAAGAAACACACAAAGCAATACCAGACATTATAAAAACTTAAAAAAAATCAGAGCATTACTTCAAACATTCCGCGACATCAAACAATAACGGCACCAACCATTCAGGGCATAGCTACAAACATTCCGCGACAAAGAAATAAAAAATTAAAAAGCAGGGGAGAGATGGGAATATGTTTTTGACGTTGCCAAAAGCTTTGCGGAATTCCGAACAGACGCGTGCCCTCTCGGTGAATCTTCCGTAACAGTGCGCAGCGCAAACGACCTCCGGCGCAGAGGCCGAACTTGACAGAGACAGTGACGGCGGCGCCCGGGGCGCGTGTCCGTTCGGGACACCCGGGGGCCGCGTCGCCGGACAGCTCGTCCCCCCGGCGACGGATGCCGCCCCCGCGCACGCTCAGTCACGGCCAGTCGCAGAGAGGCGTGCCCCGAGCGACGGGTTAGACCAGGGTTGTCCAACTGCTGACGGATTGCCGTGCCGTTTATTGGGGCTCGCGAAAGATTATTATTAGAGGCGGATTTTGATGTCCTAAAACTTCACCAAAAATTATCATAGGTAATACCACGAGTGCTTTGGAAATTATTGATAAATCCCCGACTCGAGAATGGAGGAGGGGATTTATCTGAGAATTTCCAAAGTAAGAGTAACGCGCGGCTGCTTTCGCCCCCGCGCACGCTCAGTCACGGCCAGTCGCAGAGGCATGCCCCGAGCGACGGGTTAGACCCGGGACGGGTTAGACGGGTTCTTTCGGCCTGAGCCTCGCCAGAAATAAAGACATTATTATTATTATTGTTATTATTATTATTATTATTATTATTATTATTATTATTATTATTATTATTATTATTATAGACCAGGGTTGTCCAACTGACGGCTCGCCGTGCCGTTTTATTGGGGCTCGCGAAAGATTATTAGGGGCGAATTTGAAGTCCTAAAATTTCACCAAAAATTATCGCAGGTACTTTGGAATTTGTTGATAAATCCCCGACTCGCGACGGGAGGAGGGGATTTATCTGAGAATTTCTAAAGCATGAGTAAAGCGCGGTCACAGAAATCTTATTACATACAACCTGCTGACATTACAATTTCTGAGCGAAGAAATTAAATAGGCTACTCAGAAATTCTGTTAAGAACTTTTGTTGCATCTCGTTAAATATTATTTGAAGAAAGCACCATTAAAATTATGTTAAAATCGATGAAAAAATTTAAAAACGAGTAAGATAAAAAGACTTAATTAGTCGAAATCGAAGAAAAATTTTAAAAAGTCATATAAAAATGGGTCATTTAAAATGAATCCCTACACTCATAGTCATCGTTTTACAGTGAAAAGAAAAAGAAATGACATTTCATTAAAATCCGCCCCTTGTTATTATATACTTCGATTTATTTAGAGTCTGTTGACGTTTGACCAGCTCTTACAATGTCATCTAATCGGGAGCTTAAATGTCAATACTATAGGTGTCATCCAAGCTTGCGACTAGATGACACCAGAACAGCTGATTTACGCCGACTAGTAGTCAAAAGTACAAGTCCTTTGAATCCATGTCGGGCAAGAACATTATGCGCCAAGGGCACTCGCTCCGCCGGGGTCAACATTCTCTTAATGTAAAAGTAGGTTAAGTTTAGATTTAAGAATTGTTTCTAATAAATTCATAAATTCAAAATCATCCCAATGTTAAGTGAAGTCGTACGCTTCCGCGGCCGGAGTCATGTGAATGATTTTGGCTGTCCGAATGACGCCGCGTCGAAGGCTATGTTGCCGACGTTTCGACCATCTTTTCGTGGTCTTCCTCAGAGCTGGTCTCAGGGCTGTCAGACAGACCAGCGCTGAGGAACACCACGATAAGATATTCGAAACGTCGGCAACACAGCCTTCGACGTGGCGTCACCCGGACAGCCAAGATCATTCTCATCCCAATGTGTTTCATTGCCGTTAAGCATGGTACAGATATTACGCATGGTTCCACCCCACCCCCGATTCACAACAGCTGGGCAAACTACCAAGATCAACAACACGAGGAAGTCAGGAAAGTGGATCACCCGAGTAATATGGTCCGCAATCATATTCCAGGTTAGCTATGGTCCTTGAGGCCTTTCGAGTTGAACACCCCTGAAATCGACGGAGGAAGGTGCGTTCATTTCCCAGCCGCTCGCTTTATTCCTCGTAGTCTTCAAAGAGTGCGTGCAGGGGATAGGGGGGCGTACACTTTATCGAACGCTCAAAAACAGACGTGATCCGCACACTCGTTACTTCGTATGTTCCGAAACCAGCGGCACCAACGAGTTTATAGCAAGCACGGAAACCGAGGGTGATCTCTACTTTCTTTACTCCTTGAATTCTACTATGAGTGCGGAACGTATTGGCATTTTTATCCAACGCTCAGAAACAGACGCGATTTATGCTCTCTTTATTCTTTACTTTCTAAAACGATAGCAGTACTAAAGAGTTCAGAGAAAACATAGTAACCGATGGCGTTCTCTGCTCCCTTTATTTCTTGTGCTGTAAATCGAAGCAGATACAGACTATTTCATCGAACACACAGAAACAAGAGAACGTTTTTACTCTGTTTATTCAATGTACCGTAGGGCGACAGTGGTCTCAATAATTATTTTGTCTAAGGGAATTTTTGCAAGAGAACGAGATAAGTAACGTAGTTGCTAGTATGCTTTTATTATAGTGTAAATTTCCAGCAGACAGTAGTTTCGCTTATTTCAGTTGTAATAAATGTAAGTGAACCGTGGCATATTTTAAGTGCCTGACAACAACTTTCCTCAATTGCTATTAATTTTGCTTCATCGTTTGAATATCATACCCCAAATGCATGAATGTAAGTTTGTAATTTATTACCTATTAAAACGAGCAGTAACTTTTTTTAAAAATATTTGCATCACTGAAGGAAATCAACTACCACTAAGTACTTTCGAAATGACCTGCTTCTTGCATTAAATTAAAATCGAGCTGATTCTATTAGCGAAATGGAAGTGATTAGCTCAAGACGGAAGGGGGAAACAAATTGAAAATGAATGTAACGTTACAGATAGCATAGAAAGACACAAACAGGATATTATGTAGACGAGGACGGCGCTGAAAAGAAAAAAAAAAAAAAAAAAAGAGAGATGGAGAGAGACCAAGAGAGAGATGGAGGTGGCAATGGTGAGGGCGGGATTGCAGACGCTGGCGGTGAGCCACGGGGAAGGGTAGAGGAACGATTACAGCGGGGATGGCTTTGGGGTTGTCGAAGACGACGGCGAACGCTTCATTGATTGTTAGTTATTCCGGGCGCATCAACTAATACGGTTATTAGTTCCGTAAGTGTATTGTATGATTTCCTCGGGATGTGGTGATGTTCTTCCCCCGCTGGATGGCGAGATCCGGCGCCGACCTACCGTCCGCTTGCGGTGTCTTCCCCGACCAGGTATTTCCCTCTAGCGGGGCACCGCCCCAGCTGGGACAAGCTCTAAGCTCCCGACCGGTCTACCGGCGTGCATGGTAGTGTAGTGCATGCTAATGTGTGTAAGGGAAGAGGATACAACAAGGAAGAGGCAGGAAAGATCACGCGCAGTCAGTGGCTCGATTGTTATGGTACTGCTCCGACATTCGCCTAGTGTTGATCGGAGAAACCACGGAAAATTACCGATCAAATCAGCCGGCCGCTAGAATTCTCCTCCAGACGACGAGAGATACGGTGATGATAGAGACGTGAGCGACGGCAAGGGTTGGGAAAACAGCACATGAGGTAGCACGAAATTCATCAACAAACAAACGAAGAGGGCGAGGGTATGGCAACGGCGAAGGCAGTACAGACGAGGACATAAGTAAGGGCAAGGTCATGAATGTGCGCAAGGACGATGGCGAGAGCCATAATGACAACTAGGATGACAGCGTGGGAGCGTTGGGGGTTGAGCCACGCGCGGGGGAGGGAGTGGAGGTCAAGACATGGACGGGGATTGAGCGTGGGCGGGGCAGGCGGTGGCGCGGGAGCAAAATCACATCGGACGAGAGAGACAGCTCGGGCGGAGGCGCTGCGGTGAGGGACGAAGACAGTGACAGCGCGAGCAGTGCATGGTCGCGGGATTCAGCTCGGCAGGTGGAGAGGCAGGCGGCTCCCGGAGCGCCGGCGCACCGCCGCAGCCCACCGCGGGAAGTCTCCTCTACTTACGAATGCTTCGCTGCAGTGGCCTTGGTGGAATACGCCGGGCAACGGTCGACCAACGCTTTCGCAGGAGAATTTTCTGTTTGCGAAACGAACACACCATGGCCATAAATATATATATTAGCACAATACTCTCCTTTGCCCCGACTTTCTTCGTATTCAGTGCTTGTGAAGAAGGAAAATAATAAATATATACTAATAAAAGTGAATTCGCATTTAACCGACATCGGTATCACAAAAAGTGGCGCATGAATAGATACGAAATTTTCACAGGCTCTTCTTCAGGATGGTCGCAGTGTCATTGCAAAGTTTGGTAAAGATTAACACAATCCAAATGAGGAAAGTAAATAATTTAATATGTTGGTAGATGCACGGCGACCTTTCTTCGCCTCTCGCCTGGAGCTTGTGGTTCCTAATATATTACGCCACAGGCCAGTAGTGATGGAGCAAAACTGGTACTCAATTGATTCGCTACAGGCCCGAATGGTCTTCATTTGTCATCAAAATTCTCCTTAGAGTAATTTCAATTTCTTACTGAATTCTTCTTCTTCTTCCCCTGATGCCTCTCAGCGTCAGGTTGAATGATTATTCAGTGCGAAGTAATTTATTTTATGCTAATATTATTCGCCGAGTTGCAGGGTGATTCGATGACCACAAACGTATATTTTTAATTCATTCACAATCGCTATATCGAATCGAGTCTGATAAAGTATGGCGCGTAGGTATATTGGTAATAAACTGGTACAAACAGGTGTACGCAATTCAGTGTTATTTTGATTACAAATTCCGCGAAATGCGTTTCGAAGCTGCATTTTTGTAATATTCGCTGCACCAAGAATGCGTTACTTTCCGGTATTGGATTTGAATCCCACTAGAGAATCCAAGCAGCATGAACTCAAACATCCTACCCAAACCAGATCTACTAGATGTTCTACAACACCCGGCTTTCTGTCGCCGAGATGGGCGTACACGGTTCCTTAGCAGTAAAGCTACTGGAAGCTGGAGAACTCAAGCTTATGGGACCGGGAGCGGTAGCTCAGTGCATCAACTGATGCCACTGCAGCGCCTCTGACCGGGAGGTCCTAGGTTCGAGTCCTGACGGCAGGATTTTCGACACTAGCTTTTCAGCTAGGTCGAATTCAGTAGCTGTCTGGAGGAGAATTCTAGCGGCCGGCTGCTCTGATCGGTAGTTTTCCGTGGTTTCTCCGATCAACACCAGGCGAATGCCGGAGCAGTACCCTACCAAACGGGCCACGGACCGCGCGCGATATTTCCTTCCACTTCCTTGTCCTAACCTCTCCTCTTACACATTCACTTACACTAACACGCACTACACTACCACATATTCCGGGAGACCAGTCGGGAGCTTAGAGCGTGTCCCGGCTGGAGCGGTGCCCCGCTGGTGGGAGAGTCCTGGTTAGGGGGAAACCCCACTAGCCGACGGTAGGTCGGCGCCGGATCTCGCCATCCAGCGGGGGAAGATCACCGCCATCTCCCGAGAAAAAAACATGCACGACACTAACGGGACTAATGACCAAAGCAGTTGACGCGCCCGGAAACACGAAAAACAACCAACCAATCAAGCTTCTGGGCCACCTCCGACTACCGTGGAGAGGGACGATCCCAACCAGAAATCCACCGATAACAGCACGGAAATATGAGGGAAAGAGATGTAGCGGGATGGGTTGGTCGCTGACAGGGCCAGCCTTATGCGAGGCTGACATTGTTGAACGCGGCAGGCAGGTTCAGACAGTACCAAACAAGCTAATGTTGGAACTTCGTCCAGCAGAGTTCGCAACCCTCAAGCGACAGCTGATCGGCGTTTGTCGTCAGAGCGGTGGAATGGGGGGGGGGGTTACAGACCGCGGGCTGGACCATGGACCAAGGCAAAGTTCGTATGCGAGCGCCCGCCAAAATGACAAGTCAACGTTTAATGGCGACGCCTTCCCACCGGTGCATCATACCATTACGTCACTTCCGCAGCAAACGTGACTTTTCTAGTGTCAGCGATAGCCCGGAGCCTACTTGCCTAAACTTCTTTTACTTTATTCGTCAATGACCCAACCACTGTCTAACTCGCATCATAGCGACACACGTAGCAAGTGGCCTTCAGAAACATCATCTATTGTGTGTATTGTTCATCATCCCCTATTGTGAAATCAGTTCATCCCCATACCAATGGTGAATGTTTATCTAGAGTTTTTTAAAAATATTGTCCAAAAGTATTAACTTATAAATACATGCATTCGAGTGTAATGCTTTGTGTGAACCTTTCACGTTTCGTAGGAAAATGCACTGTAATATCATCGTTTTCATGGAATGAACTGTGCATTTGTAGTCTGTTCCCGACACCATTTGGCATATAGAGAGAGAGTCACTCTCTGTCCTTCGCTAAATCCAATAATCTCGATTTTGCTGCAAATGTCACATACCATTATTTAACTAGAACGCCAACAATAATTTATTAATTCCAAGTATTTTGCAGAAAAAAATTGTGACCCGTTTCGTTAGCTTCGCGAAATGTCACGTAAAAATGTCGCCCAACTAGTTTTGTACAGAATTTTTTTTTTTTTTTTGAGCAGATAAAAAAATTTGGTTACAGCAATGTTTAAATGTGAACGGAAGAGTATTTGTCGTAAACAAAGTAAAACAGCAAGTAACGATAACAATAATAATAACAATAATAATAATAATAATAATAATAATAATAATAATAATAATAATAATGATAATAGTAAAATTTACACAGGAAAAAGTAAGTGATTTAAATTCTGTGCATTTTTGCAAGATCAATTTTATAGCATATTTACATGTGACATACAAAACTACCTCTTTAGGTCTCCAAGGTCTGTTGCACTTAGTCTGTTAAACTTTATACACATTTTAAATTTAAATAAATTATATAAATGATAAAAGTTTAAAAGGTGTAATGCTGAAGCCCTGAACTTTACGAAACCCTACCATCATAAAATTTTGTTTTCATGCCAAGCCGAACAGATAAAATAATATGAAACAAATTCTCGTTTTCTCAAATCTGAGCTACAGAAGTTAACATTACTGGTAAACTAGGATAATAAATTGCAATGATAGTAATCTATGTCTGAAAATACAGTCTATCTTAGCAGCGTACGAAACATTAAGTATGAGAGGCACGTGCATCAAGATGGCATTTCGCCGAGAGGACAATAATCAACTGCGAGGACGTGACGCGTTAAACAACGCGATTCAAGTACTCTTTTCTACGAAACAACTCACCTAATAATTCAAACAGGTATCACTGTCAACAATGCACTACAGGATGACTTCTCGATAACTCGATCCTAAATACATCGAATACATCACCCCACCCTAGAATTTTCACAGTATCCTTATACTTTTTAATTAAAAAAACCTTCCTCATTAACCGGGACGTTCCATTCCAAAAAGGCATCGAGTACATCGAACTCCAACTAGTAAAATTATTCGAACATGATTAAAAATTTTTTTTAAAATTTTTTTTTTTAGATCCAAGGTATCGAGAGTCTCCAGTATATGCACAACGCAATAAACGCACATCACACCAACAAACACGTAAAACAAGAAAAATGTCGTTAAGCATGTAATTGCCGGTGGAAGAGCATTAAATGGAAATGTGAACTTCGTCAAAAGGCTGAAGCTGCATAATCCCACTCGTGTTCAGTGTTCTTCGCAGCGACGCGGAGGTCCCATTAAAATAATTTTTTTTTTTTAAAAAAAGAGAACACTTCCTGGGAAAGGAACATCCCGTTCTTAAACCTGACCACGCGACGTCAGGAGCAGAGGCACTCACACAATTTACGGCGCCAGTGGGCCACGCGGCGGACGATTCTCGCGGGCGGAGAGGGTGGGAGGTCGGGGGGCGGGCGTTTGCTGCCAGCGACACGGGTGGTGGCCGCGGAGGCGGCGGCGCTTGACTTACGAGCGGAAGGCAGGGCGGAGCGGCGGGGGTACACGGGTGGAAGGGGGGTGGGCGAAGGGGGGAGCGAAGGCGGAGGGGTGTTAGTGGTTGTGACACAAGAGGTCTGCGGAGCGGGTCTCCGGGCGGGTCCCGGAGCGGGTCTCCGGAGCGGGTCCCGGGCGGGTCCCGGAGCGGGTCTCCGGAGCGGGGTGTCCGGAGCGGTGTCCGAGCGGGTGTCCGGAGCGGGGTGTCCGAGCGGGTGTCCGGAGCGGGTGTCCGGAGCGGGTGTCCGGAGCGGGGTGTCCGGAGCGGGGTGTCCGGAGCGGGGTGTCCGGAGCGGGGTGTCCGGAGCGGGGTGTCCGGAGCGGGGTGTCCGGAGCGGGGTGTCCGGAGCGGGGTCTCCGGAGCGGGGTCTCCGGAGCGGGGTCTTCGCAGCACGGACTCGGATTGGAGCAAGAGTCACGGAATCGTTGGAGCAAGAGTCCGGAAGGTATATTGTACGCAGCCTGATATGAGGGTGAAGGTTTCAGTAATCGCGATACCCCCCTTTCCTCTCGTAGGCGGCTGGAGTGCCAACGGCGACGTGTCCGCCACCGCCGGAAGTGTTGTAGGTGGCGGCGCTGACAGAAGCGTGGGCGTAGCCGACTGCGGTGTTGGCGGCGACGGCGACGTCCGAGGCGCGGGTGGCAGCGAGCCACGGACCCCGCTCCGCCCCGCTGCGCCCCGCCCCCGTCGCAACGTCCAGGGCTGCTCGCGCGCGGTGCCGATAATGAATATGTAGAACCCCGGCGGCGACGGCTCGGGGGCGGTCGCTGGCAAGTGTTCGCGCTGGTCAGCTACGCGCCCCGCCCCTCCCCCCGCCCAACCGACACCCCGACGTGGACGGCAGCCAGACGGTGAAGCGGACACGCACAGCGCAAGCGACCAGAGAGCGGAGCCTAAGGATGTTGCGGTGCTAGAAGCGATGCCATACATTGTATCGATTCCAAAAACAATGTCGAAAAAAATGTCGAAAATTACATGGAAATACCGTATTTTCTTGTATGTAAGCCCCCTTTTTTCAATTTCAAAAATTGGCAAAAAGAAATGGAAGGGAGCTGGTAAATGAATGTCTGGAAATGAAGCCAATTTTTTTTAAAATAAAAAATTTTTCTGTTTCAAATGGATATATATATATATATATATATATATATATATATATATATATATATATATATATATATATTATTTTGACATCCTTCCCCAATTTTCTTAGGATCTGCTCACGATGATAATTACTACAATGATTATTTATTAAACATGACTGCAAAGAATACCAAACCGAAGTTGAGCTTGCAGTGCATGGACGGAAAACAAAGTATTGCCTGTTCTGAGTTCGTTCATTAATTTATGAGAAGTAACCAACGTCGCGAACATATTAATAATGTTAAGTATCATCAACGAAAGAGAGAAGCACGTTGAGAGTATCTTATGAAGGAGTGTTGATGCGAAAAAAGAATGACTTGACTTTTCGCGACGAACACTCTTCATACATCGGATGATGTTTGTAGAAACTAAGAAAAACGTAGCAGAGAACCGGTAATCTTTATATTACGTCAAGAGTTGTTCGAAGCGCAGGGTATACACAGTAAACAAGATAAGATGATCTCTTGGAAATGTTGATTTCAACCTATTGAAATACCCATTACTGCGATTGTGGGCAGACCACAGAATTCTATAGACGCCTCGAGCACGACCACCAGAACTACCGCTGAGTCGACTCCTACATATAATTTGCAGCTTCTGTCGAACACAAAGCGCGAGATCAAGCGGTTCCTGCCCGCAATCCGTTCCTCAGCAGAGAATATCCGAAGCGCCATTAGCCTCGACAAGTACTAATGGTGGCGCACAACCGAGCGAAGATTGTCATAGAGCAGGAAACTAGCGCAATTATGATCATCGAACACAAAGCGAACTTCAAAGGGACTACAGAGCTCTGTGAATGCGATCGACAGATCGCGTTATGGTCGTTGCGGCGAGGAATTTATATACGTGGGGGACGGGGATATGACGAGCTCTAATGATGATGGTTTCCTGCTATGCTCTTCAAAGCCGAGCAGAGATTTCGTAAGCAATCTTACTAAAAATAATCCAGATAGATTCTCGAAGGTCACTTCTTGAATGGTTGATTGGACGTGACAACAGTGGCATAGTAATCAAGATGCTACTGGTGTGGCGGAGGCCGACGAGAAGAGGGAGGTAAAGACACTGGAAGCAGTGGCGGCAAAGGCGTTGATGGTAATGGCGGCGGCAATGATAGCGACAGCGACCTTGGCGACGACGAAGGCGGTAACGGAGGCAGTGACAATGGGGATAGTAGGGGCAGTGGCAATGAGGGCGACATTAGGGACAGAGACAATAAGATTGGCAGTGGCAATTGGCGATGATGATAATGGTGGCGGGCACAGTAGCGGGGATGATGGTGGCAAAAGCACACGGTGGAGACGTGAAAGGGTGGTAATGGTGGAATAGGCGGCGACCTGTAAGGAAGATAATGTAGATTTTGGTTGTAGGGTTGACGGTAATTTTGGCCGTGGAGGTGACGGTAAATTTGGCTGCAGTGGCGACGGTAAATTTGGCTGCAGTGGCGACGGTAAATTTGGCTGCAGTGGCGACGGTAAATTTGGCTGCAGTGGCGACGGTAAATTTGGCTGCAGTGGCGACGGTAAATTTGGCTGCAGTGGTGACGGTAAATTTGGCTGCAGTGGTGACGGTAAATTTGGCTGCAGTGGCGACGGTAAATTTGGCTGCAGTGGCGACGGTAAATTTGGCTGCAGTGGTGACGGTAAATTTGGCTGCAGTGGTGACGGTAAATTTGGCTGCAGTGGTGACGGTAAATTTGGCTTCAGGAATGACGGTAAATTTGGCTTCAGGAATGACGGTAAATTTGGCTTCAGGGATGACGGTAAATTTGGATGTTGAGGTGACGGTAAATTTGGTTATAGTGGTGGCGGTAATTTTGGTCATAGTGGCGGAGACGGTAATGGTGGGGGTTGGCGTATGCAGTCCACCACGTGTCCCCGTGAGCCCGCCAACCACCCCCAGTCGGGCAGTTGACACCGCAGACGCGCGCCCGCGGCTGTAGCAGCGCCGCGCACTGGCGCGCGTTCAAGACTCACCCACCACCTCCACCTTCACCAGCGTCCCCCACGTCTCCCCGCGGGGACACGCACGAGACACGGCGATGAATGCGCGCTCACCTGGAACAAAGAGACACAGGCCTCGTTAACGCTCCGCCGATCGATCGTCTCCACACGCACTCGCACGCACGCACGCACGCACGCGGCGCGCCGCACACGACGCGCGCACACGCGCTGCCTGCCCAATCGCCCACCGCGAGCGCCAGGGCCGCCGGAAGCCATTTCGTGAATGTGGAGCACTCCGCTCTAGAGATTCTTTTCAGTACGGTTCTGACAATAGTTTAATCGATTATCGGGTTTCATTTCACACTTTGTTTATTATTTTCTTGTTTGACGTATATTTACTTTTTATCTATTAATAATTCTCAATATAAAAGAACAATTTAAATTTGGTTGCGCTTGTTTGGGCCGGTGGAAGCCATTTCGTGAATGTGGAGAACACTAAAGATTACTTTTAGCATAAAGTTGCGTACTTGACAATTATGTCTTTTAATTTATTTTTTATCGTGTTACATTTCACACTTGATTCGAGATGTGTGGAATAATAGCTGTCGGTTGTCCTGAATCCTTTTTTAAAATTTCAATAAAAAGAAAGAAAGAAAGAAAGAAAGAAAGTAGATTTTTAACAAACGACTTATAAACGTAACACTAGTGAATGTGAGACTGTCAAACGACCCGTTTCAGATTTTATGCGACTATGAAGTAATCGAAAGAAATGTTCGTAACACTTGATGAACATCTCGCACAAAATTTGCATGCGAAGCACTGCGTTTGCGTATCTTCGGTATGCATTGTCACAGTATGTAAACTAACATGAAATTATGCTTGTGCTTGTGGTAGACGCTAAGAGATTGCTAACACAGCGAAGATGATAATCCTTACGAGTACAAGGTTACGTGCAAAGTTCCGGAGATTGCGCATTTTAATTCTGTCGCATCAACCAACTTAGCTACGTTTATGAATTAGCATAACTTCACTGAGTAAATTTTACGTAATTACATTAATTGGTGACTCATGATAGCGAGAAAAATTCTCATTACTGAAGGAGATGAAAGTGGTTTGCGCCGTGGCCTATGCGCAAGAAATTAACTACATTACAATACTAATATATAAATAATTTACAACAGGAATGAATACACTGCATTCCCTTAATTCCATGAACAAAAAAAGTTGTGGTTTCGAATATTTACTACAAATGACACGAAAAATATGTGATTATACTCTTACATCATTCGAATGTTTAGCCACATGTTCTTCATGCACACTTCGTGGAGAATTCTACACAAAGAATTAAACACAAAATCATGAGGCGCAAGGCAAAAATGTGAGGCTATACCGAAACACATTTTTGTGGATAACTAATTTTCTTTTCGAGTTTCCTAACAACCAATGATGGTATCCACCACTGTGAACCAAACAGTTTGAAGACAACTCTTAAAGTCAGTTTTAAAGACAACATTTAATGAACCGGAGTTCTTCAATAACTGAAAATAAGTTTTTCCTAAATTAATGTAATTAAATCCTTCTTTTGCGTTTCATTGTTTCAGCCAAGTAAACTCAATAAGACATTACTCAGTACGTAGGCACGTAGTCTTCAAAACATATACGTAAATACACACTTAGTGATAAACTACATTGCAATCGAGAAGGAATTAATAGTTCGGGTAGAGTAAATTTCGGGTTTACACCATACAAACGCAATATAAGGAAAAGAAAAATACGGAAATATTCTCGTTCATTATTTAAGCAAGATTGCAAAGAATTACGCACATTCACAAATTTGACGCACAAGATACTAAACATTTTTAAGATAGCTAAATTACACTTGAAGTAAACTTTATAACGTCCAAGTTATTTTTCAATAAAAAAGATACTTTTCGCCTCCCAAAGTTAGAATCATTTATGAATAAAAAAAAGGAATCTGTCAGTACCTACGTAAAGAACTACATTTTTTTACATAACTGTATTAATTGTTTGCACTATGGACGAAGAAATCTGGGGATTACACCACGCACAAAACGAAGATGAGGGAACCAAGAGAATTTATGGCATTCAAACATTTCTGCAATATATTCACAATCCACACAGATTGAAAAGAATTCTGCACATAGAATTAACTATTGCAGAAATGCGAGGCACAAGAGACCTAATGCATTTTGAGAATAATCATTTTTTTCTTTCCAGGATAACAAAACAATAGTACACAAATGGGTAAAGAGTATTTTTTTGTGCGGAGTTTTTTTTTTAAACATCGTTGGTATTCCCATTAAAAAATCCAAGGGCAAAAGTGTTAAAAAGATAATTTTCAACAGGAAAATAAGAAACCCTTCTCCGGGGCTGGTCTAGCATCAGCTGCAACCGCCAGACGCACCGCTCCGCAGAGGGCCGGGCGATAGGGGGCTATCGGGGGGAGATAAGGCTCGTAGCAGCTATGGCAGGCGGCGGCAGCCAGCGCGAACCACCCCGCCCACCCTCTCTCCGGCACTCCACCCCCCCCACGCACCACGTGGCGGCGGGAGGCCGCACCTGCGCCCTTTGTCCCCAGCAGGGACAAAAGCTCTCCCAGGTAGGTAAACGCCCCCTGCACGGACACGCGGAACGTAGGGGGTGGGGTGGGGTGGGGGTGAGTGGGCTGGGGGACGCGGTTTAGAAAGTCACCGCCCCCTTGCCGACGTGGGAACAGCCTCCCTTTCATCAGCGCAGTGGTCCCGATTGGGAGAACCAACGGGCACATCATGCATCATTTTATATAAATCTTCAATTAAATTAAAATTATAGATTTTATTTATTTATTTTACGCCAAAAAAGCAGTTAAAAACTGCGTATGACGTGCTATGGGGAAAAGTGAATTGTGTGCACATTTTCAAAATTCTGTGATTCCTACACTAAGTCATATACTTAAAATTGGAGGGGAAAAAACCTCCCAAGTAATAAAATCTATTTTCAAGGATAAAAAGGCAATAAATTTTGGCGCTTATCCATGTTGTCCTTCGGAATAATACTTCCTGCCGCGACAACATGGAAACGATAATTTGAATAATTGTATTTCCCACTGAACTCTAGAAGACGTGCACAGAAAATGAAGTTACGTTTATGTCCAGAAGCAAAACGAGGGGCCATCTCAGCATTTGCTCAATGGATCAGGGAAACGACGAAAAACCCGATCGAGATGAACTCTAATTAAATATGAACTGCATAGGAAACTTTCTTCAAGGCGTAACTTGCCCTTTTGAAGCGAAAGGAAAGAGTCCCAGGCGAGTTTGAAGCGAAGGGAATGTTACCGATACCTGCTGTACGTTGAACAATGAAGTACGAGTTATACGAAGAGGTATGCATAAGTTGGCAGACGATGGGGTTTGGCGGGGACATGTCAGGCAAAGTTTCGCCGTTTGCGCAGAGTAGGCTTTCTGTTTTTTGGCCTTAGACTATTGATCTCCTCTAGTCGCAGACGAATTTACGTTGTATGAACTGTCTTCATATCTATACAGTTATACTTCTCCACAAGTATCTACACGTATTTCATGCATGAACTACAAAAATTTCAAGATGATGTTAAGTTTTGGTCCTTGTATTTTAGAACAGACCTTTACTATTGGAGTTGAATTTATTTAAATAATACCACACACATTTTTTTTATTTCGCTACAGTTTCGAGGACTCTTTTCCTCATCGTCAGCCTAGAAAATTATTTAAAATGACAATGAGTAATTTGTTAAATAATGAAATTACTAATACAGCCAGTTATTTTAACAAAACTTCATCACAAAAACATAGTATCTAAATAGAAGACAACGTAAGATTACTAAACATATTCGTATGGAGCTTACCTAGTGATTAAATTCATAAAATTTTAAAACTCTTGGTCATGAATTATTTTAAATAAACTTTGTATTTATTGTTATTTAAACTATACCATGTAACATGAAAAAATATTCAAGAGCTCGAAGGCACTGTTCAATATTGTTCAACCTGAACTTCTATCACATTTCAACGCATTAAATAAATTGAGACGGGGATAGAAAAGAACTCTAACCTTGACAGAATAACGACCATCCTGCTGGGCAGTTTTCATTCTTTCTTCCCTTTCTGGGCCTTTCAAACTACCGCGCGATCGCGCGAGGCCTCGCCAGCGCTTCCAAGCCCTTTGAGACTCTTCCAGGCCCTTCGAGTCCATCGGAGACCCTGCGCGGTGCCGTGCGGGCCTTCAGGTACCGCCGGGACAATGCAGCTTATCGAGCAATGGCGCGGCGCGGGACGCGCGCGACAACAATTGACGATTGTGCCCGTGACAATAACCTCCTCCACCCCCGCGGCCCCCGGCGACCGGCGAAGACTCGGAAAGACGCGCTCCATCCAGACCGCTGAAATCGGGATAGCCATGCACGCTAGGCAAAATGCTGCGGGCTGGCCAAAAGAAGCTCGTGAAGTGGTTCCGTGTAAAAGTATTTTGGAGAAATGGTCGCTTAACATTTATCTGCCTAGCGTGCTCCTATGGCCAAAAATGGTTTTTTTTATTTGTACAATGGTGTAATGATTTTTTTATTCAGGCACATAACGGTTAACAGGAGAATCTTAATTTTTGTTTTTATCAAAAATGGTGTATTTTACTAAGACATCGGGCGTTTCTGAACGTGCCTTTTAACATACCGTTTATTAGTGAAAGAGTTTTAGTAAATAAGCAAAAATGAAAGAAAATTAATAATTTTGACCAAGCTTCATTTTGCCTTTTTACGAAAATAGCTTTTCAGAATAATATTTACGGTTTCAGTGCATTCAAATATGTATATTCTCTCTTTGTAAATATGAAAGTTTAAATCACTTCAAGTTTTAGAACTCCTAATATTTCTATCGGAAGCGAATCTGTATTTCCTTGAATAGATTCAGTCGGTCATTTGGGTATCTGACACATTCCATGTCTAAGGAGCTCAAAACATGTTTTTTTCTTACACTTTGCCCAATTAAAAAATTCAACGATGGGTCTTGGGTGAGCGCAGGACTCAGCTTCCGAGGGCAACACGTGGGTTACGGGTCAAGATAACTACCCTGACTTACGACATTGATAGTCTACCCCCATATGTTCTTCCAGGAAGGTAAGATACGGAAGGCCCTGTTAATTCAAAGAATTAAATGTTAAATCACGTTCGCAGCTACCTTCTCATCAAAAGAAATGAAACAACTAGAGCTGGCAGCGATGATATCCTATCAACGGCCACGGTTTATTGTTACTTCATCCACAGATCCCCCCCGCCCTCCTATTATTTCAGAGAATGATGGTGAATCGCGCGAATGAGTTTTACAATTTTCATTTCCTCCCCTAGTTTTTATCCAGACGACTGCTTGTTATCCTTTACGTCCCGATGGGACGCACAATCGACCATACATTAGACACATTTTCGGGCTCCTTTGATTTGGGGCCAGCAGAACATGAGGTCCTCCGCGACAACACATACATGAGAGACAAGAAACATTTTAAATACTGATAAGTTTCATTTTAATTATTGAAAATTCAGTGTAATGTATATTTACTGTTTTCCTAAAAATGGTCTCTTAAAAGGGATCAATTAAACATGATTTGATAGAGGTCTGATTGGGAAGAGAAGTGGTCTGTTATCAGGGGAATAATTTGCATACACTATATACTTTCAGTGTCCGTTACAAGAAAAAATGAGTGAGTGGTCCTCTAACATGGGTGGTCTTTCAGAGGGGTTTCACTGTATTGACTGTTCACTTTCGGCTGAACGGTAACGCAGAAAAAAAGAGAACTTTACCTAACACCGATAACTGTTACGTACAAGATCTACTCCAGTTAACAAGTGTGAACATTATCTTTTAGCAATGTTCTGGCCGTGTTGACACGAGCGCAGAAGTAGTTTACTCAAGATAGCACAAGATGTCTCACTTTCAACGCGTTGCGCATCGCGGTTATCACTGATGCTGCAAGGCACACGACACGCCAATCGGCGACACTCAAGGACCAGAAAGAGAGAATGGTCTAGGAAGATTCCAGATAACAGAAATAATAGAAGCATAAAAAAAATATATAATAACAAATTTCTAGGGAACAAAATAAATAGAGAAGAGCGCGTACAAAGACTGATAGACTGTTTATAAAGGTATCTAAAAAATTGACACAATATTAAACGTAACTTGTGGCCGGCCTGCAGCTGAAAAATGCTGCTGAACAAAACCACACAAAATGATTTTCTGAAACGTGGTAAACGTACTGCTCAAGATCATCCAACAAAATACCCTCTCATAACTCCCATTTTATTACACACGCTCATATCAAATATTTTACAAAAACAGTGTTCAGAAACACAGAAGTAACATAGTGCAATCTATTCGGATGCACAGTACAACAGTTACACATCAAGAACATCGAAAAAGTAGTCCCATAACGCAATGCATGTATAGCACACATTTAGTGATGGGCGGCCTCTTTTTTGGTGCCTTGGTATCGCGTTACGTCAGCTGTCTGCGAAGTAGTGACACCCTGAGTTAGAGAATTCAGTCGCTAGGTGCAGTATGAGAAAAGGCAGAATAACACGATCAAATGATTGTGTTATTTTGCCTTTGGATTTTTCAGAAAAAATTAAAACTGTTTCATTGTTTTTGCATCTTTTCCGATATTCTATAATCTTAACAAAACCACTAACAACTCTCACAAAGTCATAAGCCTTGCTAGCGTTCGATATCTCTCAATCAGGGCATATACGAACTTAGTATTAAAGAAATATTGTATAACCTACAGAATTTTAAATTAGTCTAAGAGAATGCTAGTAAATATTTACAGCAAAAATTTGATAGTTTTAACACAACTTAAACTAATCTCTAGTACTTTTATTTAATTTTAAATTTTAGCTCACTTGATCATGAGAGTACACTCAAACTACCGAAAAGTCGTCACAAAAAAAGCAGTTCATGCTTATGGTCTAACAACTACAAATATTTAAAAACGATTACATAAAAAGATAACAAGGGTCCTTGCTCAAGTTGCCAACCGTTCTCCATTTAGGAGGACAGCCCTCTATTGACGTCAATTGTCCTCTCGTCCTCGTTTATATTTCAAATGTCCTCTTTTTAAGTAAAATTTTAACATTTGATGTCATTTATTTTGTCACATAACTAATATCTGCAACGTTGTATCGTGTAATGTTTAATTTAGAATAGACAACCCGAATATCCTTTTTATGAACGCTGACACACGCATCGATGGTAGTGTGTATCTAGCGACCAAAATAAAAAAAAGAGACGTTCAGAGAATTTTCATCAGCATTTTGTGAACGAATGTTTTCTCTTGAATCACAAATGGAGAGAAGAAAGAAATAGAGTTGATGTTAGTCTACATCAAATATTGATAAAAATATTTTTTTCTTTCCCGCTTATCGAGTGACCCGCCTTTTACGAACATTGTTGGCAACACTAGTCCTTACATCACGTCTCGTTACCAGAATTCTCAAGATGTCAAAAGGCATTTTCGACACTAGCTTTTCAGCTAGGTAGAATTTTGTCGCTGTCTGTAGGAGAATTCTATCGGCCGGCTGCTCCGATCGGTCGCGTTTCTCGGTTTCTCCGATCAATACCAGGCGAATGCTGGAGCAGTGCCCTAACAAACGGGCCACGGGCCACGCGCGATGTTTCTTTACTCTTTCTTTGTCCTATCCTCACCCCTTACACACACGCACACACTTTCACTACACTACCAGACGTGACGGGAGACCGGTCGGAGATTTAGAACTTGTACCCTAGTAACAGATACCTGGCTGGGGAAAACTGTAAGCCGGCGCCGGATCTCACCACCACCACCTCCAAAGAAAAAAAACATGCACTACACTTAGGAGATTACTGATCTTAGCACTTGACGCGCCTGGAATCACTATTCAATCGTCGTTGACCTATTTTTAGTAATATTGTCTAGTGGAATGTCCAGAAATCCTTTTACATAGGAATCAACTTAAAATTAGGAACGATCTTCTAATTGTATTTAATCAGAATGAGTCAAAATTATTCACCTGTTCAAAAAATATTCAACTGGATAAATATAACCTAAACATGTTGAAAACGAATTGTAAATGAAAAATATATACCACATTAAACCAGTGATATTCATCTCGCTACCAGAATTCTCAAGATGTCAAAAGGCATTTTCGACACTAGCTTTTCAGCTAGGTAGAATTTTGTCGCTGTTTGTAGGAGAATTCTATCGGCCGGCTGCTCCGATCGGTCGCGTTTCTTGGTTTTTCCGATCAATACCAGGCGAATGCTGGAGCAGTGCCCTAACAAACGGGCCACGGGCCACGCGCGATGTTTCTTTACTCTTTCTTTGTCCTATCCTCACCCCTTACACACACGCACACACTTTCACTACACTACCAGACGTGACGGGAGACCGGTTGGAGATTTAGAACTTGTACCGGCTGAGGCGATGCCACCCTAGTAACAGATACCTGGCTGGAAAAAACTGTAAGCCGGCGCCGGATCTCATCACCACCTCCAAAGAAAAAAACATGCACTACACTTAGGAGATTACTGATCTTAGCAGTTGACGCGCCTGGAATCACTATTCAATTGTCGTTGACCTATTTTTAGTAATATTGCCTTGTGGAATGTCCAGAAATCCTTGTACATAGGAATAAACTTAAAATTAGGAACGATCTTCTAATTGTATTTAATCAGAATGAGTCAAAATTATTCACCTGTTCAAAAAATATTCAACTGGATAAATATAACCTAAAAATGTTGAAAACGAATTGTAAATGAAAAATATATACCACATTAAACCAGTGATATTCATCTCGCTACCAGAATTCTCAAGATGTCGAAAGGCGTGAAAAAGGCGGGTGGGGCACGCTTCACACATTTCAACCTCGCCCGGGGCTGTATCTGGAGTGCGTGCGAAGAGGGCGGGGCTCCGCCGGCGCGTGCGGCCGCGTGCGGCCGCGTGCGGATCGCGCCTCACGGCCAGCCGCAACCTTGGACAGCACGCGAGGGCGGGCGCGCTTATCGCTTGCGGATAAGGGCGCTATGGAGACTGGGCTGCGGCCACGGGCCGACCCGTCGACACACGGCGGGCGAATAGCATATCTAAAAAGTTTACAGGAAATAATTCAGGATTTCTGGGAAATAATTTATCTGGGAATTCATCAAAATGTTGGTGCATTTGAATTCAGCGCTGACGCATTTCTTTTTTCCCTTTCGTGCAGGCCACACGACAGTGGTAATGTAACATTACGATAAAACCATTACTTTTGTAATTTTTGTAAGTAAAAGAAAAACGAAGTCTGTGTACATACATTTATTAATTTGTGTGTCCACTTCCTATTACATCTGTACTCATTGGGTATTCTCAGGTGAAATGTTGAAATGAAATCACTACATTGCCCCAACCTCAGTTCGTACCGAGATCATATGTGGGAATACGAGATCTCAACCGACAGTTCAATCCTAAACATGGATTGATTGATTGATTATTTCATGTTTCCGGGCGCGCCAACTGCTAAAGTCATTAGTCCCATTGGTGCACAGAATGTTTATATAACGGGAGGTGGCCGTGATCCTTCTTCTTCTGTATAGTGAGATCCAGCGCTCACCTGCACGTCGGGTTGCGAGGCTTTCCCCAAAACTGGTAGCTGCCACCAGCATAGAAACCCCAGCCGGGACAAGCTCTCAGCTCCCGACTGGTCCTCCGACAGTTATAATAGTATAGAGAATGTAAGTGTAAGTGAACGTGGAAAGGTGGGGATAGGGCAAACAAGAGGAAAGGAAGATCGTGCGCGGCCCATGAACAGCTTTTTAGGGTTTTACTCCTGCATTCGCCTGGTATTGATTAGAGAAACCACGGAAAAATTATTGAGCAGGAGGCCGCTAGAATTCTCCTACCTACAGCGGCTGAATTCGACCTAGCTTTCTAGCTGGAGAAAATCCTGCCACCTTCAGGACACGCACCCAAGGATTTCCTGGTCAGAGGTATTGCTGTGATATCAGTTGATGCGGTAAGCCACCTCAGCCAGTCGTAAGATGGAAGTGAGACAGGACGGAGAAAAAAGTTTCCTCACGGTACGTCGTCGAGAGCTGAGCTCCAGGAACCGTTAGGATGAATTGGATGAAACCCCGGAAACATTTCATAAAAAAGCCGAACTCTCATCTATGCACCGAACCGGCAATTAAGCTAATGTCGAAAACCACTGTTGGGATTGAAAACTAGAACTTCACGTTCACATTGCGAATTGGCAAACACACGCAAACGAAACAAGCACTACTAAATGTTTAACTGAATCAACTTCAATAAAATTTCCATTATCCACATCAAAACATACCAACGAAAAAAGGAAAAATGTTGAAAACAAATTAAACGCAATAAACGAGATCTAGTATCTCCGACTCATAATTCTTTCCAAAATACCCTGCAGTATCGTAATATTACATTACTTTCACCCAAACTATCGTGATAAAAACACGCGCTCGTATCGCACGCGAATTGTGGCAACAAATAGCGCTTACTATCGCAACCGCACGCGTGTATCGGGAAGCGCGAACATCCAACACCGTCGTGACGCGGCGGCGGCGGCGTGGGCCGAGCTGGCAGATGCACTATCACCGGGCGATAACGGCCCGCGTGTTTGCCGATGCTTTAGAGACCACCAGACGGCTACCCCCGCCCCCCACGGCCTCGCATCAGTCGCTGACTCGGGCGGCAGGCGGCTCTCCACCGGCCTCGCTTATCCCACACCCAACAGTGGACGGATATGACATTAATAGCGAGCACGCTACGCTATTTTCGGAGATTTCCCGGCCAGAATTTCAACACTTATCTGCGAAATAAATGCAGGCTCTAATCTAGGACCTAAGCGTACCGGGTGAGGTGGCTCAGTGATGTCACTGTAATGCCTCTGACCGGAAGGTTCTGGGTTCGAGTCCTGACGACGGTGGCAGGATTTGCGACACTAGCTCGTCAGCTAGGTCGCATTCACTCGCTGTCTGGAGAAGAATTCTGTCGGTCGGCTGCCGTCGGGCGTTTCTTGGTTTCTCCGATCAACACCAGGCGAATGCTGGAGCAGTGCCCTAAAAAACGGGCCACGGACCACGTGCGATGTTTCCTTACTCTTCCTTTGTTCTATCCTTCCTCTCTCTCTCTCTCTCTCTCTCTCTCTCTCTCTCTCTCTCTCTCTCTCTCTCTCTCTCTCTCTCTCTCTCTCTCACTCTCTCACACACACACACACACACACACACACACACACACACTTACACTACACTACCACACGTGACGGGAGACCGGTCGGGGACTTAGAGCTTGTACCGGCTGGGGCGGTGCCACTCTAGTGGGAGATACCTGGCTTGGAAAACCGTAAGCCGGCGCCCGATCTCACCACCACCTCCCAAGAAAAAACATGCACTACACTTACGAGATTACTGATCTTAGCAGTTGACGCACCCGGAATCACTACTCAATCGTCGTTCACCTCTTTTTAGTAATATTGCCTTGTGAAATGTCCAGAAATCCTTGTACATAGGAATAAACTTAAAATTAGGAACGATCTTCTAATTGTATTTAATCAGAAAAATTTTCCTTCAAAAAAATTCAATGGATAAATAACCTAAAAAGTTGAAAACAATTAAAAAAAAAAAGTAATTTCTTACGGTGACGATGACCGAACTATTGAAACGCAATCAAAAATAAATAAATTAGGTAGGGATCATCAGTTCAATAGGAATGAAGATACCCAGATCAATAGGTTCTTATAGTTACATTTGAGGCTGAAAACATCAGGCACAATTACAAGCATTTCTATCACTTAAAGGTCTTCTAAGATAAATGATGTCGCATTGAATGACATTGAAGGTAGGAGGCACGTGCTGAACTTAAACCTTTCGCGATTATATACATTGCGTTCCCACGTCAATAAACAAAGGAAGTTCGTCGTGAAAATAGAACACAGTCGTTCTTTGACTCGTGACATAATTTATCAAAAGTTCCATGACTGTTCTACGTGCTCTAACAAATGAAAGATAATGCAAACATATCGTTAAAAAAGCTCCCTGTCACAAACAAGTTTTATCCAAATTGTTTCAAAGCTAATTGCAGTGCGGCCTTCTCTATTGTTTCATTCAAATTTGCAATCATTCTTTTGCTGATTCGTCAAACTTGATTTACGCGATATAATTTCCATCCAATTTCCCTTTTACTAAAATAGGACTCATCGGACTGAACGACTTTGTATTAAAAAAAGTTAAGCTTGCTGAAGATACTTGACGCCAAGGAAGTCACATCCTTGGCATGCTTTCAATTTAATTCGTTTCTATTGTTTAAGATTCTGCCGATTGTGGTTTGCGTTCAAAATTAATGCAAATCATCTAGGTCAATTATAGCAAATTTGACGTTAAGCATCACGAAACGACAAATCCACAACGCCTAACACAACGTAAAATGAAAACTGCAGTTACGTGACATGCTATGCGAAATCCATTTCGCGAAACTAGCGTTACATGCAATAGTCAGATGAAATATTTTCATTAATTTCCATCCGAATTCAGTACAGTATGTATAACTCGAATGCATTTTTTCTGAACTGAATAGTACTCACATGTATAGTTTAAAACTCGTAGACATTTTTGGGTACACTTTTGGGCCAAAAAGTGAATGGTTATCATACCTTGTATATCGAGCTTAACTGTTTTTTTTTACCATTCTACGATTAGAGATACCTGAAAATTACATATATGATTTTTAAGTCACCGCCTCATCTCTTAAAACCTTCATTATTTCTCACCCTATCTACAGAAAGATATGTTCATATGATAGGTTCTACCTACTCTTCCCCCTCCCCCCATTCTTTCCCATATTCACATCCGTTTCATACCAATCCATACTCCGGCCACCGCTTCGTCGAACACGTTGATTTGGAAATTTTATTTCCAGTGTTCAGCAATTTCTCCTTCTGCTATCGGCGAGAGAATTCGTGCTTATCATCGGTCGTCTAATCAGATCTGCGCAGCGCGCTCCCGCATGCGGCCCGCGAATCCGCTGCCGCCGCTCCGAACCAGAGTGCGCTGGACAGAGAGGTACACATGCACCTGCAATTGCAGATGGCGAGATTAAGAATTCCTGGTAAGTGACGCAGTTGATGAGAAACTATTCATCTTTTCGGCACGTCGGGACGTGAATGCGAAGGTGTGATAACGACACAAATCATGTGACTACATCACCGCTGCTGCTTTTGTTTTAATTAAATTGTGCGAAACAACATTTACGATGAATTTATTAAAGGACGGATACATATTGCGGCAAATGCCTCAGATACTATCAACTTTTATGTTGAGGAAAAAAATTATGGTTAAAATGGAGTGATAAAGAAGCGTTAGCATCACTTCATTAATTATTTGTGAACTTGGAGACGATATTATAACAGTAATGTAAATGTGAAAGATTAGTCATTCATTACTGTGCAGTTCTATTTCTAAAAGAAGAATCATACGAAATTCATGAAAACGGATGATATAATAAAAGTACTACTTATAGGAATCAAGACTTGTGAAGACAGAGTCCTACGAAACAAAGATAACTATTCTCTCGTGACCAAGCAGAAATGAAAATTGATAAGAAGAAACAATAAAAAGTTCAATTAAATCCGGACTAGTATTACAGAAAACGTATACTTATGTTTGGACATTACAAATATGAGTTCAACAAATTATTGGTCGTAGCGCAGTAAGTTACTTGAAAGCCATTTTACTTCCCGTAGAAACCTAATAGCACAAGATGCTGTACGGCGGATATGGGATATTTTACCAATCCTTTAAGCGCGCTTTGTAAACAGACATTTCGCATTAATAGCGGGACAACCAACGGCATTCGTTGAGATTTTCGAAATGCAATTCAGTGACTCCGATTCATTACTCTATCTGCAGAACATTCCCGTCATTAACAATACGAGCACTGCCACGGTGTCCATGAATTACAAGAGCCTCGACATTTACGTGCACCGTGAAAGACTTGAGTTGGCGTATTTAATTACAGGCAGACGGCGAACCGCGAAAGAAAAGGCGCAGAATGCAAATTGGCATCCGGCCGCGTGGGTTAGGGCAGACAAGACGCCAAACTGGGGGATCAGAGCGGCTAAGGGATTCGAGCACAGAGGCTGTCCCTTCCGTGAAGCTGACCAGGCCCCTTATGGTCTTTAGGGCGTTTGGGGTTATTGAAACAAAGTTTGATATCGACATCGTAATTCATTATAATGCAATATCAAAATGTAACTTGCAATATTTTTATCTACTAGTCCCAGAATATATTTTTATATTTCATTTTATTATATATAAATCAAGGGCTAGACAATTTTTGTATTTGTTTTAACAAAATGTCTTTCGTTGATTAATTCAGTCAGTCTGGCGTCAGCATAAAGCATTGTAAAAAAGTTAACAATTTTTGTAACGTTTAATAAATATCCGTAGATCTTAATAAAATCGTTTGTATCAACAATTGTAGAACCATTATCTAAATAATTATAATAAATATTTGGAGTAATGTTTAAAATTATAATAATTTTCTCTTATATCCCTAACTAAACATACTTAAGCGCACTCGTTTCATCATGACGTTTATAATAACCCACGGATGGGTACGATATTTAGCTGTTAGCGCACGGACGTAGATAAAAGCCAATAACGACCCGAGTTGAAATTTGTAAATCGAGGCGATAGCCGACGTTTGTAACGAAAAGAGTGTTATTTGTGTTGTCGGTTGTGAGTGGTTCAATATTTCATGCATTACCATCTAGTAAGAAAAATGCATATAAATTACCTTTGAAGTATGAAGAGGAGGTCTCAAACCTCATCTTTTGCTAAAATTCATTCGTTTTGATTGTCCTTAAAACCGTAATGGAAATCAGTAAAATGCTATCGGACGCCGACCGTAAAGAGTGTCTTTTCATTGCTCCGTTTTCCTCACGAGCATATGGATAAACCAGTGAAATGTTCAGAAAAATCTGCCTTTTTCACGTCATCTCATTTTTTGTGCACTTCTGCAATCGATCCCAATAATTTCCTTCCGAACGTAAAAAATCTCATTCCAGGGTCGATCTGGTATAAATACAACGAATTCTGAAGGATAGGTGGCGTTGGAATCATGAGTTGGAGAAATTCCAAAATTCCCAACATCATTATTTCCCGAAGATATTTCTGCACCTAGGATCGACATAGAACGAGAGCGTCTAAACGTCGTCATTTCGAGAAGAAATCGCCTCCTAGGGCCGGCGCTGGGAGTCCGCGACCAGCGGGCGGAGGAGCGAGGCAAAGAAGCGTTGGGCGCTGCCGAGAAAAGAAGAAGCCGGCGCGGCGAGCGCGGCACAGGCCTGGCGTCGTCCGCCGCCGCCGCCGCCGCCGCCGCCAAGGACGCGGGCGGCGACGGGGGCGACGCGCGCCCCAGCAGGCGTGGAGGCTGAGGACGCGGAGATGGAGGCCAGGGAAGACGCAGCGATGGGAAGGCGGTGGCGGAGGCGATGGCGATGGAAGCAGAGGCAGGAGGCGGAGGAGGGAAAAAACAGACGGAGGAGGCGAGGAGGAGAAGGAGACAGAGGAAGAGAAGGAAGGAGGAGGGAGGAGAGAAGGAGCGGAGGAAGAAAGGAGACGGAGGAAGAGAAGGAGAAGAAGGAGACGGAGGAGGAGAAGGAGGAGTAGATGGTAGAAAAGGGAACAGGAGAGGTGGAGGAGAAGACTTTGGAGGAGCTAGAGAAGGAGAATATGGAGAAGTACACAGTCACAAAAGGCGAAGAAGTTGGCGAATAATAATAATAATAATAATAATAATAATAATAATAATAAATGTAAAGAAAGAAGAAATCGCATCTACAAGAAATGGTCTACTGAAAAGTCACACTATGCGATGGCTACGGGAGCGCAGGTCCTGGTTGTATGAAGGATATTGAGGCGTGTTGGGAGAGAACCGAGGCGAGGGTGGCTGCGACGTCGGGTCGCGGAGGCGGAGTTGAAGGCAATGGAGCTCCAGTGCCCAGGAGGCGGAGCAGTGGCGAAAGCGGCTGGAACGAAGAAGGAAACGGCGGAGGAACGGAGAGGCCGCGCGATGCACGAGGCAGAAGAGAGGGATGGAGACGAGGGAGAAGCAGTGGCAGTTTATTTATTTATTTATTATACGTCAAAAAAACAGTTAAAAACTGCGTATGACGTGCTATGGGGAAAAGTGAATTGTGTGCACATTTTCAAAATTCTGTGATCCCTACACTAAGTCATATACTACTTAAATTTTGAATTTTTGAAAGGGAGAAGAAAAAAACAAAAACTCCCATGTAGTAAAATCTATTTTCAAAAATTAATAAGCAATAAAATTTTGAATTTTGAAAGGGAGAAAAAAAAACAAAAAAACTCCCATGTAATAAAATCTATTTTCAAATAAATAAGCAATAAAATTTTGAATTTTGAAAGGGAGAAAAAAAAAACAATCAAAAAAACTCCCAGTACAGGCGATGAGGGTGACTGTGGCGGTGGTGACGACAGCGAAGAAGTCGTGTCCGAAAGCAACAACGGAGGTGACTGCGTCGGAGACGAAATGGTCGACTAATACTTGGACTAAACCCATCGAAGTTCCAAACATCGATGTTTTAAAGCTGGTTTAGTAACGTCTGTCATTGAATTCATACGCAACAAATTTATTATTATATATTTTATAAAGTATAGATTGTCGTTTTATTACGGTTTAGTAGTAGTTAACAAACAGGCAAGGTCCAAAAATGAATTTGTCTGATGAAAGAGACAAGAAACGCCATGTAAGTACTTAGTGGAATAAAAACAATTTTGATAAAAGGTGATTGTCAGAAATATTTTTGTACCTTGCTTATATGTTAGCATCAAAATTTAGTTATACAGCGGCAGATTATCAATTATAATTAATACTTAATTGAAAACAAAGTATAAAATAATAAAAACCAAGGACAAATCTAAGCCTCATACCCCTAGTACTGTCTCAAAGACGGGAAGGGGCAAGCCCCACAGGTTGACGATCCATGAGCGAAATACGAAGGAAGATGTAGGAAACACCAGGGCATTGGGATTATCTCAAACGAGACATAATTTGCTCAATGCGCGTATCACGAATTGGGTTCGTTATGGTTCGAACACAAGCTAACAATGTTAGTAGAAGTTATTATTTCAATTTCGCTTCTAAAAAATTATGGAAATGGGAATTTTTCATTCAAAAACAAAATTCCGAAAACGCAAAAACCTCGAAATTAAGAACATTGGTTTATATATATATATATATATATATATATATATATATATATATATATATATATATAAACCGATGTTTTTTTTTTATAAAGGACTAAATTGTATATATATATATATATATATATATATATATATATATATATATGTGTGTGTGTGTGTGTGTGTGTGTGTGTGTGAGTGTCTGTGTGTTTAGGACTCCATGTTTTTGACGAAAACATGGACATCCATACAGCATCCCCAATTCAGAGCAGGGAAAGAGTCCGAGTGGGAGGATGGAGTAAAAGCATGCAAATGGACAACCGCTCGTCAGTGGATGACGGTGCTCTCTTCCGTAAGCAGCCCTGCACAACCTCTCCCTTGTCCAACAAGCTCCTCTATCTTGTTCCCGAGCGATCATCGCTTCCGCTACCAGCCGATACGGTAGAGGATAATGTTGCGAAGAGCAATTATGTGTTTTATGCGTGTGATGAGTATGGATTTTTAAAACACAAAAATATCGACGGTTCAGATGTTTTATTGTCCATCGTATAGGGCGGGACAAAACCCGCATAATAATTCCCTCCTTGCAAAAAAGGATTTTCATATGCATCGCCAACATACATGTACGCGTTCTCAGGGGCCAGGTACAAGAAGGAGCAGGTGTAGGATTAAAAAAGTTTCATGCTCCAATAATTACTTTTAGTGATGGGAGAATGTCTTATTTTATAATTCAACCGTGAATTGCATGCGCAACTGTTGGTTAAAATTATGTATTCACTCCCAGACTTAGTAAAAGAGTTTGCGTGTCGTATGGAGAGAAGCATAATGTTATCTTGAGCTCCTAAGTCACTATCTCCACTCTTGTTAGTTTAAATATGAACAAAGTTCCAACAAGCGTAGTTGGCAGCATTTTTCACTAGACATTTTCGCTGCCCAGTAATAGAAATTTCTATCAGCAAATGAACGAAAGATTGGAATTGATAATATTGTTGACAAACAATACACACACTCCGCCCTATTATCCCGCATCCCACAAAAAGAAAGCTCAACAAAACATTCGCATAGTGGTGTGACATTCACAGCTCAGAAGCAAGACAAGGAGCATCTCAGCATTTCCTCAACGGTTCAAAAGAAATTGGACGAAAAACCTGATCGAGATGGGGGTCATTGACCCAGAAGCAGAAATAAAATACTTATTACAGATCCATAATTAACTTTTAATTGCGAAGAATAATCCGAGGGAAAAGGAACGGTTGCTCTTGGCGTTATTTCCCGAGACCACTTGACAAGGGCAGGAAGTGAATCCGTTGACCAATAACATCGTGGAGTTCGGTACGATTTCGAACATTTCAAAGCGAGTATTATGTTTTCTGCAAGAGTTGATCGCAATTTCATTGTACTCCAGAATGGAGCCAGTCACCATTGTCGGATAAATATCTCAACGGGACCCACGCACTCACCCGACAATACTGAAATATTTTTTGTAATGAACAATTACACGCAAATTAACGAAGAACTAACCAACTACAAAGTTTATTTTTTTGCGAATTAATCTACATTTCGTTTGAAAAATTACTATAAGTCCCTAGACAGCAGTGGTCAAAACGTCTTTTGCTTATGTATTACTCCACAGCTGGTGGCACCGGTGGCGGAGATCCGCGTCGTTTCCGGGGACCACGTGACCGCACCGCCACGAAGCACGGAGAAGGGGGGTTCCCCGGTTTCTGCGGGCGGCGCGGTGATGTTGATTGACAGCAAAGACAACTCATTTAAGCTTCCTTGGAGGAGGGCCGGGGCGACAGCGGCGCCGCCGGCGCCTGGTGGAGTTTTCAGCGGCGGCGGAGGCTGTCGTCTGGAGGAGTATTAGCGCTCTCAAGTCAAACAGGGAGCAAATTAAAGTCGCTTTTACGCCCCAGGAAGCGCCACCGCCCACGCCCCCGCAGCGCGTGGGATAATTAATCACCCGCCGCCGCCGCCCGGTTGCGGAGGGTCAGGTCCATGGGTGCAGCCCGCGCCCTCGCCCCGCCCCCGCCCCCGCCCCCACCGCGCATTTCTACGCAGACATGTTCAACTGTCTTGTCTTATAGCCCCTCTTAATGCTGGGCCATACCAAGACATCACCACCCTTTAGGGAACAAAACGGTTTATTAACTCTGTTGGTATTTCTGGCTTCAGTAATACTAATTGGTTGTACAGTTAAAGTAATTACATCTATCTCCTTTATAAGATATTCGAAGTTATGTATGTCACTGTAATTGTTGCTGGAGAGTCCAATAGTCAACATTTTCTACAGTCATACACCGTCTTCACATAAACTTTTCACACTTAATCTGTTGTTTTATTTTGGTAAGTTATCCTTTATCTCACATGAACTTATCACTTACAGTTAACTCTTTTTCTGTCACTAGTTACTGAAGTACTTTCTTAACCATGTTGCCCTGAGAATTTGTCATTGACTTCGAGCGATCATTGTTGTTGCTAGAAATTAGTGACATTCTGTTGTAAAAAATATCATCTCAAACTAGATTTAATCTGTGATTTGCATCAATAATCTGCCCCTAAGCCACCATAATTTTAGTCGAGCTGAACCTGTTTCACTGTTCTCATTGTCTCTACATTAATATTTCAACCATCTGTTAACCTGAATCATTTTGGACTCCATAGGTAAATCTCTTCCATGCATAGCTGTTATTTCCAAGGATCAGAAGCAACATCACTGGTAAAAAACCGAACACGAAATATCTACATAAAACTACACAAATCATTTCAAGCACTTTGAAGAATAATGAATCACTTGCAAAAGAAAATTAACCTTCAAAATTACGCATAATTCTTCAGATGAGTATAGGAAAAAGCGGGAACGCAAGTTTACACAAGACCTTTTTAAAAGAAAGATCAATATAATCTAATACCAGCTTCCTGAAGGAGTCTAGGGCACTTGAATCTGAAGGTATTTACACCACAGATTAAAGAGAATACAACAACAATAATAATAATAATAATAATAATAATAATAATAATAATAAAATAATAATTCCATAATTTCTCATCCTTTTTGCAGAAGACGCTAGGGAAAACAACCTCACCGAGGAAAACGGAGATGGGCGTTTGCTCCGTGGCACGTCGCAGCGCTGTTTGCGTTAAGCTGCTGCGCGAGGGCTGAGGCGGGGGCGGGGGCGGGGGGGGGGCGGGGTCTCGTCCCGTGCGAGCGCTTTGCGAGCGTTTAAACACGCGTGGCGCGATCCCTGCAGGCGGCGGCGGGGCGAAGTCGCCCGCGCTGTTTGGCGACCCGCAAATCCGTCCCTGCGACGCCGCGTCAGCAAACTGCCGGCAGCGGCGACCGCGGGGGCGGCGACGCACACACTAGGCCGAAACGCGAAGAGCGGGCCGTGCGCACACAGGCGTGGCTTCACCATCTATTACCTTGGGCAAGACTGACGACGTTCGTAGGCTTGAAGAAGAAGAAGAAGAAGAAGAAGAAGAAGAAGAAGAAGAAGAAGAAGAAGAAGAGGAGGAGAAAGACGTACAAGGAAAGGAAGAAAAATATATAGGACGAGGAGGGAACTAAAATGTTCTCGGAGTCATCCATGATGATAAACATTTACGTAATTTATAGAAAAAGTACAATTTGGAGGATAATCCAATCTGATGGACCTATAGTTGGGAGCTGACTTGGTTGCGAGGCAGCGTAAGGCATTCGGTGTTCTTGGAAGCTGTCCTTATCCCTGCCTAGTGTTAGCTGTCCAAAATATATTGCTTTAAGTGTCCATAGGCACAAATTACAACTGCAAACGAGAATAAGTAAAAGAAATGTCAAAGACACCCCGGTCCTCACACGCAAACAATATATATATAGTTACTATTGATTATGAAATTAATTGGTCCTTAGACAATCCTGGCCCCAAAAATTAGAGTGGCGTACTGGTAGGGGAAGGGAAGATCATAATCGTCACGACGCCCGTTGTGTAGTATACTGCTCCGTCATTCGCCTGCAACGTGAGGTTGTTCCGGTAATGGAAATTAAGTCATACACATGAATTTGAAGAAAAGTGGAAACAAAATTCTGCGTGAGTCCAGAGAATTTTTCAGAAAATATATAATTCACTACATTTCAATGATATATTAGTGACGTAATTTGTATCATAAATAAACCTCTAAGCAAAGAAAGCACCACCGTCACAAAAATGTGTTTACTCCATTTACACAACCCCTTGGAATTGATCAAGAACAACACAGAAACGTCCCATATGAGCACATGGCTTCCATTATTCTCCTTCAAACAGGGACGCTCTTCCTCCCAGCTATTTAGCTGGTGTGTGAAAATCACTCACGAGATTCGAACCAAGAACCTCGTGGTCTATAAATCATAAGTTTGGAACTCACGTCATACGCCACCGCAAGCAGTCGTGAAGCTTAAGTTCTATTTTATTTTCTTAAGAGATGCGTGGGTCGAAATGCTGACGTATAACTTCCAGAAAATCCGTGGAGCGCGGCCCGACCCACTGCTCGACGCGCGCCAGCGAGACGACGCATAAACAAACTCCTGGGGCGGCCGTACGTCTCCGCCCGCCCCCGCCCCGCCCCCGCGCAGGTCGACGCAGGCACACAGTTTTTCTCGGGTGCGATGCGAAGCGGCTCGGGAGGTCTTCGTGTAAAATACCGCTGGGTACACAAGCCTCCCGACACACACACACACACACATACACACACACGCACACGCACACACAGGGGATGGGGCCAGCGGCGGTGACGGGTAGTCGCGCCCGACACGCCGGTCCACGGATTCCGCCGGCGGGGCGGGGCGGGGCGGGGCGGGACGGGGCGGGGCGGGGCGGGGCTGGGACGGGGGCGGGGACGGGGGCGGGGACGGGGCGGGGACGGGGGCGGGGGCGGGGGCGGGGACGGGGGCGGGAGCGCAGAAAGCGGAGTGGAGCGTCAGGCGAGGGCGGAGTAGGATGAGGCGAGAACGGAAGAGGAGGCGAATTTGAGCATGGGGAGGTGAGGTAGGAACAGAGAAAGAGGATGCGGTGAATGAAGCAAGAGGCAAGAGAGGAGGACGTGGTCGGGAACGCTGGGAGATTGGGGCGAAAGCGAAGACAATGTGGAGAAAGAGGTGGGGGCGGGCACGTGAGACGGAGACAGGAAAGACGAGCAGGGGAAGAGACGGTGACGGTCGAGGTTACGGACGGGGTCGCATTCGAAGGCAGGGGCAAGAATGGAGGGGAAAAAAGGACCGCGACAGAGGCACAACCAGTGACAGATTTTAGGATTTTCGACACTAGCTTTCCAGCTAGGTCGAATTCAGCTGCTGTCTGGAGGAGAATTCTAGCGGCCGGCTGCTCTGATCGGTAGTTTTCCGTGGTTTCTCCGATCAACACCAGGCGAATGCCGGAGCAGTACCCTATCAAACGGGTCACGGACCGCGCGCGCGATCTGTCCTTCCTCTTCCTTGTCCTATCCTCTCCCCTTACACACACACTTACACTAGCATGCACTACACTACCACATATGCCGGGATACCGGTCGGGAGCTTAGAGATTGTCCTGGTTTGGGCGGTGCCCCGCTGGTGGGAGAGTCCTGGTTATGGGGAAACCCCACTAGCCGACGGTAGGTCGGCGCCGGATCTCGCCATCCAGCGGGGGAATATCACCGCCATCTACCGAGAAAAAACATGCACTACACTAACGGGACTAATGACCAAAGCAGTTGACGCGCCCGGAAACACGAAAAACCAAACCAAACCAACCAAACCAGTGACAGAGGAAGCATCGTAAAGGCAAGCGGGGCGTGAGAAGACAGAATGGTAAGCCCGGAGACATAAAGGAAAAATGGAGAAAGAGGCCGGTAGGAAAGAGGTTTCTAAGCGAGAGATGCTGAAGATTCGTGACAGACGCTCAGCTAGTCGAAAGACAACGGTACCAACAGATTAAAACTACAGTGTCAAAGGGAACATCAGCGAAGGCGAGAGTCATGGACGGACATTGTATCCGTGTCTGGGAAGCAGCATGGGCCAGTGGAAAACTGCTGATACTCATGAAGGGACAAGGTTCAGTTTGCCAGACGACAGATGAAAAGAAAGAGAGTCAGCACAACGCAAGGTGAACGTGAAAGCCCGAGAAATGCAGTAAGGATTTGCAAGAGAACACAAGAAAAAGAGGCAGAGCGAGGGAAGGTGGAATATGGAGGTGACAGAATACAAAGACAAGGAAACGAGGTCGCAAGCGAACAGACGAGAAGGATCAGCCTCCCGAAGAAGCAGGGGCTTGTGGACAGACTCACGAAGACAAGCAGGTCGAAGTCTACAAGCTGTCAAGGGGAACCGCAGCCTCGCCCAGACAATCGCCGAGACGGACCAGGGCGACCTGCGAAACCGCGTCTGGGGACCGCGATCCTCCCACGCGGCGGTGGCTGCGCCGATGTGGACACAGGCAAATTTAAAGCAAGCACAGCAGCGGCGGGGGCGGGGCCAGGGGTCGGGGGGCGGCAGCGATCGGGCGAGGGGGGCGGGGCGGCCGGGCCCGGTTCCTTCCTGCCTCCGATCACCTGCCATACGTCAGCGGCTGACAGCCGATTCCGCCCTCGCCCCAGCCCCCCCCCCCGTCACCGCCGTTCCCGGCCGCGTCGCGCCGCGCCGCGCCGCCCGTTTAATTTGAATTTGCGTCAGCGTGACGCGGTAATTTGCGGGCAAAACAACGCGGCACGCTAATCATACGAGGCCCACATCGCCGGCCGGGGCGTGTAGTCTTTCAATCAACCGGATCACTCCCGTCCCCTGCCCGCGCAGCCGTGTTGACCGCGCGCGACGAAAAATAGTCACTGCGTTAGAGCTCGGATGCCATTCAATCGGGAGGAAAAGTCTAAACGGTTCAATCGCTGACTTCAGTCATTTTGGCTTGCGGGATGCGTTCGGGAATTTACCGAATGAAAAAGAGAGAAAATCTTATGCAGGATTTTATTTCGAAAGAAGTAAAATTTAAGGCGTAAATCGTTAGCCGAATGACGTTTCATCATTAATCATTACAATCGGAGACCGTTGTGGGTAGTCTTTCAAACCACCGGATCACTTCTTCCGCCTTCCCGTGCACCCCTGATACCGGCAGACACCACAAAATTCCCACTGCGTTAGAATTCGGATGTCGTTCAAACAAAAGAAAAGAACTAAGCAATTCAATCACGTTATTAAAAATTTTGAATTTGAGATTCTTCCACAAAATTGTTACAGCGTGATGTTATGAAACGGGCGCAGGAATATTTTAATATTGCTATTTATCGAAATATATCGAACATGAAGTGTACATTGAATATATGAATTTTGAACATTCCTTTTTAAATACATCTTACATACTGAAAATTTAATTTAATATTTACTTCCTTTAAATTAAGAGTAACGCGTGAAATTTAGTCACTCTTAATTTATCCAATTGCTGGGAAATTATGAGAGAAATGTGTTCCTATTCCTCAGTGTTAGAATCTTGATATTTAATGAGAGAACTGAAAATTACTGATAAAAACACGAATAACATGGATGATAATTTAACTACAGAACATAGTACCATAGTATTCCGTAAATAGTACGCTCATTTACTTGAAACAATTAATGGATTCAAATTTCATGTTCGATTAACCATCTGCCAACATTTAACGTCATTAATAACGTCAACTCCCTATTCATAAAACAACACATTTAGCAACACCGCTTCCCCACCATTGCCGGCAAAGCAGTGTATCCCAAAACATCAGCTTCCAACCGGTACCGAAAGAGTTCAACGCACTTCGTAAATAATAGGTGATTAAACGTCGACACGAACCATGTCGAACAGCGCTCGCTAATTGAAAATCAAAAGAAGCCACTTCTGGAAAAACACGGCAACCAGAAAATCTCCTTTCTGTTCTAAATAAAAAGGCCATCTAAATAATTATTGTGTGTATCATTATGCATGGGCAAACCTACCGAGGGCGTTTCGAGTGGAAAAATGCCCGCATCGGAACGGATGAACGGCTCGTCTGATTGCCGGAATCAATTAATAATGCATGCTTCATAAATATAAATTACGCGTTTTAGTCGGGGCAAAATGTCAAAAAGAGTAAAATATGGAGTGGTGCGGAGTGGGCGAACGTGCTTAATAATTTTAAAACCATCGTTACACGCAGGTGATCAAGGGAAAGCAGCAATATGCATTTTACCAGTAGCGATCCGTCCCTGTAGCATCGTTTGATTACGTCTGTGGAAAATTACTTCGTAGCATGCTATTCTGTTTGGATTCAAGGGCTCACAGAATTTCGTGTTTATACATCATGAATAGTGAATAAAAAAATTAAATTTCTACAATTATCTTTGCTTGATTTTGAATCGTGGTAAACTAATGAACCTCAAGTACTTGGGTATAATTTATAGTAGAAAATCGAATTCTGATGTAGCATTTTCCGGAGTAATAAAAGTCGAAACAATAGACTATACATTCCTAAGAAACGAAATAAAATGTGGTTAAAAAGCCAAATGAAAATTAAGTTATATTTTTCACAGCGGCATACGGAACGAAAGGAAGGTGCTGTTACTAAATTAACAGTTACAAATTCCTTTTTGAGAGAAAAGGTTTCGGACAAAGAGACGAGAAGGTTTAAATTTCTTATTTTTCTTAAAATATTTTGCTGACTAATTAAACATTTTAGATAATTCAAAATTTGCAAAGGCTCTATTTTCATCATTTTAGTTACATCAAGTTCGTGTTCCACTGTATTCCGTTACACTCGTGTGGCAGGCCGCCCAACGTACCGAAACATATCCCCTTCGCGGTGTTGCCTCGACTATCCCAAACGCAGGCAGAACTAAGAAAAAACCTGCGTCGCCATCTTTGAGGAATTAATCCTTCGAAAGGCGGGCGAAGTCTCCCTCTCCCCACTACATCCGCCCGTTCCCCCATTCATGGACGCTTTTTCTTATTTTCGTTTTTTCCCCACAGGATTCTTCACAAAATCGAGCAGGCTTTTTTATACTGGAATTTTCTTTTCAACCTCTTTGGACATCCTGTCGCTTAAGAACTGAACCAGAATAAGCAGATTGCATAGAACACTCATGTGTACAGAAACCCGTTAGGAAGTGCACAAGACATAAATAGAGGAGGGCACTTGAGAGCGACATTAAGAATTAGCAAGCTTCAAAATCGAGATTTTCTTTCAGGTTTGTGCAGCACTGGTATCAACATCTTTTCAACTCCAGAAAATAAATACGAAACGTTAACGGTCAAATTCGTTGCGAATCTCTCCTCTTCTTTTAGGAGTATCTCATTAAAACTAAGACCCCCACGAGAAACATACATTATATAACTACATTTCCAACAGGTTATGGGTACCGTATTTTTGACTGGATCGTAGTAGGCACGTTAATTTCAATGTCAATGAAGCTCACGATATTCTTTAACGTATCCTGTCAAAGAAGAACGAAATGACTCGAATTCTTGTGTTTATTGCCTTGTTAGAACAGGCTTCAGGAATTAAGTTTGCCAAATAATCCCTGGAAATTATATCCAAGAGTACACGTTTCTCAATCTGAAAATATCGTCCGTATTAATTTAAAATAATCTTTACAAAAATAATCTAAAATTAATAAAAATTCACTCTAATAAGACATGCACAATAAACGTATGTAAATTCAATTCTGCACAATTAGCAATCTCAATACACTCCTGGTCGTAATTACAAATCCAAGATCCATGCTAATGTTCCATTAACCATCTGCCAGGCATCTATGAAGTTACGCGTGGAAACCTGCAGTTGGCAGACATACCGTACTCTCAGGCACGGATACCTCGCCCACGACTACAAGTCCCTAGAGCCGTCATCTCGCCCCTCTCTGTTCTTGCTTCCCCTCAATCTCGCACACTCTCTCGAGTTATTTCCAACTTCGCGACGGCAACATTTTCTTCTCTTTTGCCGTAAACAAGAGGGCGAACGAACGCGCTTTGAAATATCCTCTTCTTTCTCGGTTTATAACTGAAGGCAATGAGGATATACTGAGGAGGATAGGCGCCGCTCTCCGATGCAACCTCCCCGTCCTCGTGGCGCGTCGTAAGTCACGAAATGGCGGCGCCTTTGAAGCGGTGTCGAGTCCCCTAGCACTTAACAAGATTGGTTCGATTTCAAGAAGTGCCGTAACAGAAATCCACACTTATAAAATCGTTTTAATAGCAGCCTTCGACAGATGAATTAATACTAATTGTTTACGATAGTTGGTGCGAATTTGCATGTTAAGTCCGAGAGTCAGCAACACCAATTTACTTACGATACGAATTACTGAACAGGTCTTAAACTATATTTCGTATGAAGAGGTCAACAGTCAACTCATTTTCTCAACAGATTAGAAATCAGGACCGATTATCGGCAAAGGTATCACCTCAGTGTTTCAACATTTAAATTTATTTCCCTCTAAAATAGAATTTTGCACAATTTTTAACACTTGTTTTTAAAAAAACCACAACCTTTGACTTTCACAGAATATCCAACATTTATTTTATTTCTCAAATTAATCAAAATGCTTTTAAAAAATCTGAAATATTTTCATGCACCGTTTGTAAACTGCGTACCACACCATCACCCAGAAGATAACTGCAATCCTAAAGTAAGAAACCAGATACAACTGAGACCTGTTTTTGGAGCGGATCGTTATAGGTTATTTAACTCGTGATGGATTTCTGCCCTGTATGAACGCACGAGCGCCTATCTGAGCCTGCACTCTACCACGGTATACCAAGCATGAACGCATGCACACGTACACACATGCACAGTTCTGACCGAATGCACGTGAATACGGCAGTAAAGATCACATTGGCTAGACAATATTATTGTGTAATAATTAAATAAAACATCTGATTAATTGGAAAGGCGTTAGACCAAGTCACAATTCGATGAAGTTTGAGAAGCACAATTAAACGGATTTATTAAGTTATAAATCTTAAATTACTTCTAACAGTTGAAAATTGGTCTGTTGATTCTTTGATTACATAATTGTTCAGAAGTTGAGAGAAGGGAGAAAACTCAAGAAGTCCACGGTCCAAATCGTAGTACCAACCATCGCAAATGCAGGAAAAACGATGTAAAATAAAACGAGTAGGTAAACGAAACTAAAACGAAAACTGAAAGGTGACAGCACAGCAGAGGGAGTGGTTACATTTGGGAACTTTGATAAGCGAGCCGTATTGCGGGGGAGACGATGTCGGTTTGGTTGGTTTGTTTTTTTCGTGTTTCCGGGCGCGTCAACTGCTTTGGTCATTAGTCCCGTTAGTGTAGTGCATGTTTTTCTCAGGAGATGGCGGTGATCTTCCCCCGCTGGATGGCGAGATCCGGCGCCGACCTACCGTCGGCTAGCGGGGTTTCCCCTAATCAGGACTCTCCCACCAGCGGAGCACCGCCCCAGCCGGGACAAGCTCTAAGCTCTCGACCGGTCTCCCGGAATATGTGGTAGTGTAGTGTATGTGAGTGTAAGTGTGTGTGTAAAGGAGAGAGGATAGGACAAGGAAGAGGAAGGACAGATGGCGCGCGGTCCGTGACCCGTTTGGTAGGGTACTGCTCCGACATTCGTTTGGTGTTGATCGGAGAAACCACGGAAAACTACCGATTAGAGCAGCCGGCCGCTAGAATTCTCCTCCAAGAAAATCCTGCCGCCGTCAGGACTCGAACCTAAGACCTCCCGGTCAGAGGTGCTGCAGTGACATCAGTTGATGCACTGAGCTACCGCTACCGGTAGTGGTGGTAGTAGTAGGGGTGGTAGTAATGGTGGTGGTGGTGGTGGTGGTGGTGGTGGTGGTGGTGGTGGTAACGGCGGCAGTGGTGGTGCCGGCGGTGGTGACAGTGGCGATGGTGGTGACGGTAGAGATGGCAAAGGGCCGGGAAGGGGGGGGAAGGACGGGGGGGAGGGGCGTCGCGGCGGTGAGGGGGCGTGTGTTTTGGCGAAATGGAATCTGTCTCGCGCGTCCAAGATGCATTAATCTAATGGCACGGCGCACCTCGCCTCGGCGGAAGTGGGCGGGGGCGGGGGTGGGGCGGAGAGGACGCAAAGCGCGGGGCGAGTGCACGAACGCTCGGCGGGGCCCACCAGCCGCGCAGAGGGCGACGCGCCGAAGCAGAAAGGGCGAGAGCTTGGGGAAGACTTGCGAAGCTTCGAAATCACCGCGTCCTGAAACGAAATTCCAGATCCGAAACCTGGAATATTTGGATTGTTTCTAGATGTACAAAACATACGATTTGAAAAAATAAATTTCTGATGTACTTCAGTCATCTAAATATTACCAATTTATTAGTTACGCATCAGCATGCTATATTACATCGTACAATAGCAATTTCTTTAACGTGAGCACTTAAAAAAATAGCACTACTGAATTTAAATATGATATTACTAATGTAGAACACATAAATGTTAGCTTCCGCGACTCTAGTCCGTGTCATGTTGGCTGTCCATGACCAGCGAAACGTCGACCTCTCAGCCAACGATTCGGCATCATCCAGATAGTAAAGAAGATAATGTGAAACATCCTATCGTGCAATTAGTGACTACTGTTACATTCTTAGTAAGTTTACTTCCCCCAAACGTTTAAACGAGCTATTTTTATTGATTCTACACGCCATTAAGAGTACAAGGAGGTGACACGGACTTGGGCAAATGTACAGAACGGGACCGAGCAGGACGAGTCGGATAGAGTAGCATGGAGCTGGTCGAGATCGGATGGGGCTGGCAAAGTTGGGCGGGAATGGGGGTACGACGGGATGGGTGGGGCAGGCAGGGTTGGGCGGGGATGGAGGAATGAGGGGATGGGTGGAGCTGGACGGGGTGCGATTGGTCAGGGAGTGGTCCAGAGGGGTCGAAGCTAAGCGGGACGAGGCGACACGGAGGTAGGTGAACGAGGCACCTGAAGCCAAGTCGACCTCCCGCGAAATTCCACCCACGTTCTCGCGGAGTCGCGGCGCGGCGCGGCCGGTTGGACGACTGGGCTGCTCGAGCAGGCAAGGCCGCGCACCTCGCAAATCCCTCCTAACACCTCCACCAGCCACCGCCGACTACAAAAGGGGGCGGGGCGCAACTCGCGACGCGAGGCTCTTGCGAAACGAGGAAGCACCTAAGCGACCGCAAACGTGAGTAATTTCGCGACAATACAGAACTTACGTCTGGAAGGAAAGCTTACCTTCTGTTGCTTGTATAATGCAGCCGCGCTCGTTACTACTTGCGCTATTTGATTTCGAAATAATTAAAATTATTGAATGCGAAGGACAGATCTAATAGGCGTGTCTGGACGACCCACCTTGCCTTGAACCTAGAAAAAAATACGCTTACCTTTCTAAATCAGTAAGGTTGTAAATGTATAATAAAATATGTTATTTTATATATTTGTATATTATATGGGGTAATTTACAATAATCGCACATTAAGTTGCTATTTGACCTTCGTTGTGTCCACTCGCCGCCAAGTCCGATTGTACATTCGCGCGAGTCCAATACCTCCAGTACGTAAGAGTTTGATATCCTGCAACCGACACAGTTATTGCATTCGAGAAAGATTTCAAATCCGTGAATGCATTGTTGGGATATAAGCACGAATTATATTTCTAACCGATCTAATGTTCCTCGAGTGTATCTATTTACAAAATATCAACAAAACAATGGGAATTACACAAAACGTACCGTGAATGGTCTTCATCATTTTATCGAGTGTTACCCATGTGATATTTAACATGACGGAAGAGTAATTTGGAGATAGGGGTACAGTCTATCATCGTTATATATAGCTGTGAGTGAAAGTTCACCACAGTCAATTAGTCGAGCAATACTACCCAATATTTATAACGTTAGATGGTTCAGACGTCAAAATATACGACGAGAAATAAATGAGTCCGTAAGAAACACAGCATTTATACGCTCAATTAAGCGACACTATAATTAACGTATTTATGCAATTATATTCCACAGTAATTAGTGTTCCATGTATAATGAATATACGTATTACAAACACGTACTTACTATATTTTGCGGACTTAATTTCTTTAATAATATGTGTAAGGACTTTCCAAGAGTGGATAAGGATAAAAATACTAATGAAGACTGAAATACTAATATTATTCAATCAGTTTAACAAGTCTCCACAAAACCTTACTATAAAATACAGCAAAGAGTTATTTCATAAGTAAAATACCTTCAAACTAACTTTACACCGCAGCAGAATTTTTGTATTATATTAAAGGTACTACGCGAGGCTACGCTACGCTAGAAACTTTCTTTCGGAAATGCCAGGGTATCGTGCTAAAGACTCTTCGAGGAATGCATCGTGGCACCAGGGCCAACAATGGCCACTGTTCTCAAGCCACTCAAAAAATATCTTCAGCGCTGCTACGTAGTATGCTGACTGAAAACACGTCCGTGGCGAGCCGCCCGACTCGAGCACACCAGCCGCACCAACGGCGCCAGTTGGCGCGTAGCACAAAAGCAGCATTCACGCCTCGGCCTCCTCCCACCGGCAGCGCCACTTTGATGCAGATCGCATCCATCTGCTCTTCACAGCCTCTCTCTACTCCACCCGAGGCCAGCTCTGCTCCCCCCCCCCACTCCCCACTCCCCCGCACTTGCCCCACATCACGCCCATTCGTCCCCCCCCCCTCCCCCCCGCCCACTCTACCCGTCGCCCCGCCGCCCACTCTACCGCATCGCCCCCCGCCCACTCTACCAGCATCGCCCCTCCGCCCACTCTACCCGCATCGCCCCGCCGCCCACTCTACCCGCATCGCCCCGCCGCCCACTCTACCACATGGCGCACTTTTCGCCCAGAGCCAAACATCCCCCCTCTACCTCAACAAGGTCCCTTAGAGACCTGCCTTGTCCTACCATGCCTCACCCTGTCCCGCGTCACCAACTCCCGCCCTGTCTGGCGCAGCACGCTCTCCCCTCCCCCCCCCTGCTAGCCACGGCCGACCCGACTTCTTCAGAGGCTGATTCATTCGGAAGGCAGCAGAACACTCGGCAGCCAACGCTAAGGGATCAATGGGTGGGGGTCAGGGCTACGCCTTCCGCGTTCTTGCTTCACTTCTGACGGCCCCAGTGCTAGAATAAAGCGATTTCAGTGACGAGGCCAAACTCTGGAAGAGTGTAACCGACTCTGAAAAACAACTGTTTAGAAAGAAGACTGTAAAGGAAAGGGTGGAGGGACGAAATTGGTGAAAAGAGGAATCTGTACGGAAATGTCTTAAAACCAAAAAATACGAGGTGGAGTGCGATGTGTTGCACATTTCGCTTCCCAACTCGAAATGGAGAAAAATCGAGAATAATCTTCATAGAGATTATTAGATTATTTTATTTGAATTAAAAAAATGTATTTACGAAGATTGTAAATTTTAGAAGAGTTATTTTTAAACAGGTAGAAAATTTAATGGAGTGTTGATCACCAGCCTTCCAATATTTTAAAAACATAATGAGCGCAAAGTATCACGCTATATCTTCTGCTGATTATCTTTATATATTTTGTGGTGTTTCCCTAACCGAAACTGTAAGAGATCACGGATTTTTCAGATATCCCCTTTCGCAACACTAACGATTATGTGAAAAGGATTTGTGTTCACTACAAGCAAATATTTGATTTTGTTTGAATTTTTATGACCAGTATTTATTTTTAATTCTACTATGTTAAATCTTTTTAAGTTTTCATCTTTATAAATAACATATCAAAATATTAAGCATGACTATACTCAAGCCCCACGAAAAAAACTGTACCTTTTCGTCTGCCGTCTCTGGTTAGCCACGGCGACGGCGAACGCAGGTTATTTTCGCAGCGCAGCGCTCGTATATCGTGCGGTTTTACTGCATTTCTCTTGTTTACAGGGCGCAGCAACCGACGGCCCTGGTGCGCATTGCCAGCTCTTTCTGCCGGCGCGACGGCCACACACGGCTGGCCCGCCTCGACAATGTCGACCGGCGGACGTTATCGCCACCATTTTAATTACCTGGAGGACGCGGTGCCGCGCAAGATGGCTGGCGCGGTGGAAGATGAAACGCTGGCACGGTTTTAAGAGGGAGGCGAGCGGTAAATTGTATAACGCGCGGGCGGACGGTAAGAGTTTTTACATTAAAAGTTCGATTTTTCAGATCACGTTTTTCGAAACGAATGAACTTTTTTTATTTTTTATTTTTTGTAAAAGCATACAGAATCAGTTCTACGTACATGAAAAAGGATTATTTTCGGAATTTTGGCTGCTTTGTTTGCTTACTTACTTTGGGAGAAAAAAGAGGGTCTCTCAGCACTTTTTTTTTTGACTCGGCACATTTTTGAAACCCTATCAGAAGGCGATAACTGCATTTAAGAAGGCATGGATTTACGAGAATGTAGAAATAAAATGGCTAAATGAAGATTTTGAAATACACAAACAGAAAATAAATAAACGGATTCAGCTTCAAATAGGGACAGCACAGGAAGAAGATTATAAATGTCCAAGACCTGTGACATAAACGAAACCTGCAATTTGCAACGAAAAATCGGAAAGCAGGGAAAAAAAAACGAGCGACGTAGGGGAAGTTGATAAACGTACGAACCCCATATAGCCACAAAGACCGCTGAAAGCGAAAGGAAAATCGGAAAAGACTTGAAACGAAAGAAAGGCGAGAAAAAAAAGAAGGCAAAAGAGGTAAAGGGCGCGGTCGAGCGAGCGCGGCGATTGATGAAGACACGGCATCAGCGCGGGCCACCTAGCGAAGGGCAATTAGTCTTGCGCAGAAGCGGCGCTCTGCCTGCCTCTAGGCCACAGCCTGCACTTCACCCAGCCCTCCACCCCACCCCCTTCCCAACTCAAACTGAAGGGAGGCGGTGCCTTTCCACTATGAACAGCCACAGAACAACATAAGGCTCCCTACGGCATTCAACTTTGGGGCCCAGCACGCGTCCCCTATATTGAAATTCTTCAGCGATTCCAGACCAAATATCTTCGATCGGTAACAAACGCTCGTGTATGACAGCAATGAAATACACCACAACAAACTTCAAATCAAGACCATCAAAGAAGAAAAAACGTCTGCGAGTCAGAAATACCACACAAGATTGGAAAATCATCCAAACCATCTTGCTATCAATCTATTAGACAAATAAAGAAACAGAAGACTACAGCGCCACAAACCGCTAGATATAAAGCACTGATTTTGTTTAAATAGGAATGCTACAGTTAAGTAACATTTCCACTCATGTAAATAGTATTAATCCATTCGTCTACTATTTTTGAAGAAACAAATTGCAAAGAAAAATAATTCATAAAAAAAAGCTTATGTGTTAGGTAATTGAACAACAAACTCTGGAAACCACGTAGATATCCTCGTTAAGATTACCTTTTTATCAGCAAAACCTGAGATTATTACGTTTTTATGCCAATAGCTGCAGTTTACAGGTTGATAAAAAATGTGTGTATCCTGATTTGTGCGGAGTATTTGTAAGGTGGGAGACTTCTGTTTGCTTCAATTATGATATTCATTGAGAGATGGCATACGTAGAGAAATGCGAATGTTCAGATTGAATTTAAAGCAGTTTATCTTCAACACAGTACATCAATACAATATCGTATAAACAATACAAACCATAACAATGCACCAAAAAACGAAAATTCACTGAAGAGTAGCAAAAGTCGAGTACCTTTCCCCGACGTTTCCAGCTATTGCAAATTTCCCGGATTCTAACATGTTTACTTCAATTAATTCGACCATTAACCAACATTCCTCTGCCGCATCTTCTTTTTTCTTGTTATTTATTCTTTAGTCTGTGTATGGAGGGATACTCTAAGATGGTACCGCAAGGCAGACGTTCTGACCACGCCGCGCTTTTGTTTCCCCTCCCACGCCTACCAACCGCACGGCAAAAGGAGGGGGAGGAAGAGGAGGAGGGAGAAGAAGAACGTTTGTTAATTATCTGCGTTTTACCTGCAGCTTTTAAACAGCACACAACGACGTGTAATATACGAGCGCGGTCACTAATCTCGAAGAAAACCGATGGTTAGTTAATCGAGGTGTGTAATTGTGGGAGAAATGAATGGTTAAACATTCCTACCGTTTTTCGAGAGTTGAAACATAGTCATTAGCCTACGAAAGTGAGCATTTGGGAGAATAAATACAGCAAGGGGAGGAACCTTTTGCAACAGGGTGATAATTGTTGGGGTTAGGCAGAAAATAAATCAAGAGTTCTGAGACCAGAGGAAACTTTGTCCGAGAGTTACGAGAGGCGAATAGTTGGGTCTGGAGGCACCTCCGAAATGGTTATGTTTGTATCCTGTCATGACAGATAAGACAAATGTCGGGAGCAGAATGTATCCCCGCTTAAATATAGGTTTCGTAATAGATTCTACGAATGGTAACAAAGTCATAAAAACAAGAAGGCATTATTAATCATGTGGTGAGAGCAATAACTAATTGTATGCAAAATTCTGTGTTTGTTGAAAATAAAACACTTAGTATTAACAAGTTCAGATCACATTACGATACTAGATCGAGAACCTTTTATAGGTGAGATACGAAGAAAAAAAAAAGATATTGCTTACCATTCAAAAAATATAACTAGCATAATTTAGGTTTCTAATATTGTGTAGCATTCCGAATACTTTTTTCGCTTCTCCGTATTCCAATGTTTAATTTCCCACGCCTATCCAACGAGTTCTGGTTCTGAAAGTTATGTTTCATGAAACTCATTATTTACTCAAAAGTCAACTTGCGCAACAATTGAATATTTGGTTAATCACCACACTGTAGTTAGCAATCATGTTTAGGAAGGCTCCTGCGTGGTACGACTGGCCAATGAGAAGAAAATGTAATACAAGTATTCTGTGCGAGACACTTCATGTCGTTTGATTTATAATTAACCCCGTATCTGCAGATTTCATCAGGGCCTAGTGTGTAGATACGATCTTATACGAGATGGTATAGTTATTCTTCAAAACAAATGCGATTCGGGAATCACTTCGGTCTATTGTGATTTTATCATTTTTGACTCGCTATCGCATCCACATCCTCTTGTTGTTAGTGGAAAATACAACGTTGGTCGGGTCTACGTAATTTAATACCCTTATTTAAAACGCATCACTAGCACACAATACAATGCACTTTCTCATAATTCCAAGAGTCTACGTGATTACTGATAACCATCGCTAAACTTAGAACCACTTACACTAGACTTCATCGATGACCACTACAAAAAGTACTCCATTTGTATGTTTTACAGAATCGATTAAGTACGGCGATAAAAATATAGGAATGTGATGAATTATCTTCGTGTATCTTGCCTGACAACACTAGACGATACAGGTTATCTTCGAATGCTTAAAGATAAACTGAATTGCTCATGACATGAATTATATTGAATCATTAATTCCAAACAACGTATAAATTGAAAAAAAATCCAATTTCATACAAGAAAATCTACAGTAAGAACCTTTTAACCACAGCAATAGAGAGCCTTAAAAGTTAAATCCGCTTGACAGAGAAACTACGACGGGAAATTTATATCAAAACCCAGGTAATGTTAAAAATACAGAGCCACTGAAAAGGGGCTTGTGCATCTCTTCCCAAATTGTAAAATTCAGATAAAAAAACATTATGAAAACTAAAATAATGCTGTTATTACATTTGTGATTTCTTGCCTATACCTTCAATTTATCCTTTGCACTCATTTTCTGTATTCAGTAAAAATAGACTTGCAAGGCAATCCAAAATTGTTGCAGATTTCTGAATACAATCCACAGCTTCGAGTAAACACGAAAAAAAATTGGAACCTCGCAGATATTGAACCATTTCCCTCACCGAGAGACCCTACACCAAAGTGAGAATTAACGAATGAAATGTCAGGAATTAACCATCCAACAGAGAGTTTGATGTTCATTGCTCGGTAAGTTTGCTCCTAAGAGGGAGGCAATAGATCCGCATTTAGGTCCCCGCAGTAATGACTTCCACACTGAAATGTTCACATCACGGAAAATAGAAAAGAAAACTTTCCCAAACATTTTTTTTCCATTTAATTTATTCATACCATAGTTCCTAAACGCAAATAGTCCTTCCTAGCTTGGACTAGTTCCCTTGGAGAAACTTCGTACCGTCCTACACCACACTGTCAAAACATCGCTCATTCAGATGTTGAAACAAGTGCTCTGAAACGCCACAGACATTGCACCCGGTCTCCTCTCCAAAAGACACTCCCATGTAACTCGTTTCTTACTTCTAGAATCGGACATGTTCGTAATGCCATTCACTCCAGGACGCAAATCGCAATCCCTCTCCGCTACCTTTTTCCGAGTCTCTTACACCCAACAACGCCCGAGCCTCCGCTACCTTCTCTTCCATCTCGACTCCGGCGCCAGTGCCAGCGCCAGCAGCAGATCCTCCTGTTCCTCCAGGAGCGAAAGTTGCAGCTTCTTCGCTTTACAAGTTTTCCTCTGAATTTTTAAGAAGTTTTTAAAAGCGAGACGACGCCGACGAGCGCGTGCCGGGACGAGGCGGGGCAAGGATGGGTAGGGTGGGGCAGGGTGGGGTAGGGTGAGGTAGGGTGAGGTAGGGTGAGGTAGGGTGGGGTAGGGTGGGGTAGGGTGGGGTAGGGTGGGGTAGGGTGAGGTAGGGTGGGGCGGGGGTAGGGTAGCATGAGGCAGAGAGAGGCAGGGTGGGGCGGGTGAGGCAGGGTGGGCGGGTGGGGCAAGCAGATGGGTAGGGGCAGCGGAGCCGGTGCTGAGCGGGGCGGGGCGGAGCGGGCCGGGCGGAGCGGGGCGGAGCGGGGCGGGGCGGGGCGGGGCGGGCTGGGGCGGGGCGGGGCGGGGCGGGGCGGGGCGGAGGGCAGGTCCCAGTGCACTAGAGAGGGGAGACAGCGACAGCAGGCGAAGGGACGTGACGGAAGGAAGGGAGGACGAATTAAACCGCGTAGCTCAGTTTGTCGCCCGAGGAGGTGCCTGTCTTGATAGTGACAGCACTTCACAGGGAGTGGAGATGCGAAAACGCAAGCTGCCGCGTGCCTGCTTTGCTACGCTTGAGACCAGCGCAGAAGAGAGCGCCTGCATAATGGAAGGAATACGCGATGCGTTATTATACGCGCAACTGAAGCAGCGAACCGGGAGGTCCTTATTTTGAGAATCATAGAAGGCGGATTTTCGACACCGTAGAGACAGAGGGAGATAGAGTGAGAGAGAGAGAGAGTGAGAGAGAGAGTGAGAGAGAGAGTGAGAGAGAGAGTGAGAGAGAGAGAGAGTGAGAGAGATACACGGAGTGAGAGTGAGATACAGGGAGGGGTAGAGAAAGAGACGGAGAGACAGAGAAAGATGGAGAAAAAGACAGAAAGAGAGAGTGAAATAAGAGACGTGTAGAAAAAAGAGAAATAATGAAATCAATGGAGCTGATGATATATGTGAATTCTACTTTTTGAGGGGGCTGATTCACGACGATGAACATTCCACATTCAAGTGGTCCTATCCCGAATTTCTGCCAGATGGCACAATCGTTCACATGTACGCTTTGGACTAGAGCTTCCTTAAAAAGAAATTTTAAAAAACACTGTCCACAGTATCTCCCCCACCGCTGGCCCCAGTAGCGCAATCAGCAACATGACGGGGGCGCCCCAATACAGATGAGCCGTTGGCAGCGATGCCAATCGCGGGGGCGGGCTCGTGCCGACAGCCGCGCGACGCGGGGGCGTGATTTGCCATCCGCCAAACGGGCGACTCCACCCTCCCCTCCCCCGCACGTAAAACGGGGAACCTCGCACACTCACTCCTCGCCTCTTCCGCCAAGCCCCCACCCCACTCCGCCCACGCCCGTCCGCTCCACCCAACCACAATCCTCTCACTTCGCAGGGCAAACGTCGACTCGCCTCCGCACACACCACCCCGCCCCGCCACGTTCCACCACCTCGATCATAGACATCCTTTCGCCCCCGCCACACCAGACCACACCACACGTCACCTATCCTGCACCCCACTCTAGTCCTTCGCCCGGCCACGCCCCCTCCACTCCCAGCAACCCACCCCGCTTCACCAGACCACACGGCTCCACACGGCCCGGTTGATCTTCCTTCTACGTTCTGCCTCGCCCACCATCCCATTTCCCACCCTTCCCCCTCAGCTACTCGCGCGTTGCGATCGCCTGCTGTGGCACAGAACACACCAACAATCGGCGCCGCTTCCCCGCTCCTGACGTCTCTGAGCCCTCGCCTACCGCCACACCACAGCCCGCTCACCCCCTCGAACAACCACACCACACCACACCACACCTCTCCTACCCTGCATTCCAGGCCTCTCAGTTCCCGCCCAGCCACGCCCCCTTCACTCCCAACGACTCGTCCCCGCGTTGATATCCGTTTGATCCCCGCCACACCAGGCCAGACCACACCTCTCCTACCCTGCACCCCAATCCTCTGAGTCGCCGCCCAGCCACCCCCCTTCACTCCTCGTCCCCGCGTTGATATCCGTTTGATCACCGCCACACCAGACCACACCTCTCCTACCCTGCACCCCAAGCCTCTCAGTCCCCGCCCAGCCACCCCCCTTCACTCCCAACGACTCGTCCCCGCGTCGACCCCCGGCTGCGCGAGTAGCCGTCTGCAGAACAGGCGCCACCACCCCGCACACTCCTCTACGCCCCCGCCCCCCGACGGGCGAGCGGGCGGGCGGGGGGGCCCCCCCCCAAAGCGAGCGCACAAACCGGGACAGGCCGGCGAGTCAATAGGGGCGGCATCCTGCGGCGTAAATCCGAACGCTATCTCCGGGCGCGAAACGCGCGACGGGATGGTTTCCGACGGCCCCCGCCCCGCTCCCGGCCCCCGCACGACCCCGCCCCCGCGCCGGAAAAATGCGGCTGTCGCATGGTCTCCTCGGCGGCCCGGCCCGTCGGCGCTGGGCCGTTAAACAATTAAATTAACAACGTGCGGCGCGAATAACGATGGCGCAGTCGCCGCCCGCGCTTCCGACTGGGTGACGACGGCGCGGGCGAGGAGGGGCGGGGCGGGGAGGGGCGGGGTGTGGAGAGGAGGGGAGTGGCTGGGCGGGGACTGAGGGGTCTGGAATGCAGGGTAGGAGAGGTGTGGTCTGGCTTGGTGTGGCGGGGATCAAACGGATATCGATGCGGGGACGAGTCTTTGTGAGTGAAGGGGGCGTGGCTGGGCGGCGACTGAGAGGCTTGAGGTGCAGGGTAGGAGAGGTGTGGTCTGGTGTGGCGGGGATCAAACGGATATCAACGCGGGGAAGAGTTGTTGGGAGTGAAGGGGGCCTGGCTGGGCGAGGACTGAGAGGAGGGGAGTGGTGAGGTGTCGGGTGGAGCAGGGAGAGACGAAGCCCTGGGTGGGGCGATGCGGAGAAAAAGAACAGATATTTGCTGAGAGAGACTGGCCTGCGATAGGTTGGAAATAGATCGGGTGTAAAGGGGCGGGGCCCAAAGTAGTACGTACAACATTTGAACGAGCCAGAAAATCGCACTAGATTTGTATCGATGATCAACCGTTCATTAAAACTAATCTTAATACATCTTGTAAATGTTCAACATGAAACAAAATGTAGGAACATATTTCATAGACAAATAAGTTCACCTTATAAAAACACACGCCTCTACTTAACAATAACAGACAGACAAACAGGCCAACGCGACCACAAGTGTGTCAACAATCTGCAATAAATTAAAGCAAAATTAAAATGATTTCTTCTACACAAACTCAACACTTTTCACTCAATACTGGTCTTCTCCTCCTAGTCTAGTGGCAAATCGTGTCATGTTTTACTAAGTAAACAGAATGTTATTATTCAAATACCTATGTAAACGAAGTATTATCATTATCAACAATCCATTTTCTTTCATCCAAAGAACATCTCATTACCAGCACTTCTGGTAATGGCTGTGAACTCTTGATTTACATTTGTAAACAACTGTGTCAACTAGTTCACACTGAAACAAATTACTTACAATATCTCCCAGATTCCTTCAATACCACCTTGTAACCTCATCGCTACCGGAGTAATCTACATAAAAAGGATAGGCGGATCGTTGTTCGAACACCAACACAACAAATTTATGCGTCCGCTTCAACCAGACCGTCCAGATTTCCGTAATTCCACAAAAGCGGGCCGACACTTTAAGAACACGTTCCGGACACACATATACAGGGCAGAGAGGCCATCCGAACAGACAGCGCTTATGGGACGAACAGGGGGTGGGGGATAAAAATAAGGTTAAAAAAAAGTGCGACTGCGTGAACCGCAGCTGTGTCACGCATTTTTCAACCGAGGTCTCGCTTACGCCCGTCGCGACCGTGTACGAACAACTGTTGCACGAGTCGATTATACCACTACGCACGGTGTAATCGCGACAGGTGCAGTGCCAGTGACATAGGTGGTGATGGTGACGGAAGCGATGGAGACGGTCGGGTCAGCGATGGCGTTTGTGATGGTGGAGATAGCGATGTGGCTACACGGGCAGTGGTGGAGGCGGCGAAAGGGGCGGGGCCTAGCCTATCGATGGCGTTGTGAGCGACGGAGGGGATGTCAGATGCCGCGGAGGTGGGGAAGAGTGTAGAAGGGCAGCTTCCGGTGGAAGGAATGGTGGAATCTGGGAATGGCTACAGAAGTATTGCTTCAATAAAAATATTTTCATAATTCCTCGTCATTTCACTTATATTAATTTATGTTTATTCGCCTACCTGTTCGCACATTGTTTTATATTCAGAGAGATTCCTTCGTCAACTTCAGCATTCATTTCTCCCTGACAATCCTTGCCCCGAAAAGTTGAGGTATTCAATAATTCAAGATTGAATAATTCCTCAGTATAGTCGTGCGTATACTGTATAATAATAATAATAATAATAATAATAATAATAATAATAATAATACAAAACAATAATACAATACAAGAATAAGTATGATAACAGGTGAAGACCCTGACATTCATTATCCTCAATATCCGCTCAGCTGAAAAGGGCCACCTCAACTGGGAGTACATCGCCTTAGTTCACAACTAGGATTAATGGAATATATTCCCCCCACCCAGTCACCAATCGCCTCCTCACCCGTGCGCCGGTGGCCCCGCCTTCTTCCGCGTGTGCGCAGGGCCCGCCCCCCCGCCGCGCCCCCCCCCTCGCACCCCGCCGCCCGCACCACGCCGTACCGCTCCGCTCCGCTCCATCCCGCACCGCCCCGCTCCTCCCCGCTCTGCCCTGCCCCTGCCTCTGCCTCGGTCGCGCATCACGCCGTACCGCTCCGCTCCATCCCGCCCCGCCCTCTTCCGCCCTGCCCTGCCCTTGCCCCTGCCTCGGTCGCGCACCACGCTGTGCCGCCCCGCCCCGCCCCTCGCCGCTCAGTGGGAGGGCGGGCTGGCGGTGCGGCGGCAGCGCGCGCTATCCGAGCGCCATCTAGCGGGGGGCGGCGCCAACGAGGGGCGCGCACGCCACGCACGGTAATCAGCGCGGGTGGTAATTGCGGCGAACGAGGCGGGGCGGCGCACGGCGGAAAAAAAGAAGAAAGAAGAAAAAAGAACGAGAAAGGGAAGGGAAAAAGAAGACAGAAGCGCTTGACGGTCGTCGTAGCGCGGGGGAAGTCGAGGGGCGAGGCTTCACATAGCTCGGTCTCTCGAGCGGCGACTCGTTGTACGGAGGCCTTCATGCCCATCCGACCCCGCCCACCGATTCGCTAACCACGCTCCGTAATATTCACTCAAGTACATATTCCCCCTGGCGGCAGCAGCGGCAAGCTTCTGTTGGTGTCACTCAGGGCAAAACTACAGGTATCCGACTCCCCCCCCCAAAAAAAATTCAACAAAAAATATATATTAGAGAATATTTTATACATTATTCAATAAAAATACATGTTAATTTGCATATAATATTTAAAATATATTAAAAACTATATGTAATTCAAAATAATGGAAATATAATTTTTAAATAAATATTCTGCAACGAAGTATAACTAATTAACCAATGCATGTTTTTTAATTGATATCACCTTAAAATTGTGTCACCCGGAGCGGTCCGGTCCGCCCCACACGCTACTCTAATACCCACTTTCAACACTTTCAACCTACGACATTTCCAGCTGTTCAACCTGTACACTCATCTTACGCCAGCTCTTTCATTCCCTCATGGCAAACATTGCACACAACGGCTTTACCACGAAAGTTAGCATTGCATTTTTAAACGATATTATTACTCAAAACCATTTTCGACGACTTCGGTAAACCACACGAAAAAGATCATAACAAACATCGTTGAAATACGTACAACGCCAGCGTTTTTCTTACTCCCCCAACCCCAAACAAACCACACCATTGCCCCGCGTACATGATTCACCGTGCTGGTCGAGTTCGTGCCGCCGGCCGCCGAGGCAAGGTGGAAGGGAAGCTGGGCGAAGGGCGCTGCTGTTGCTGCTGTTGGCGCTGCTGCTATCGACCGCGCGGGAAATCGTGCACTCGCGTGCGGTGCGTGCGCGGTCGCCGCCGGGATTTGCATACGCGGCCCCCGCTCGCCCCCTCGCCCACCACGCAACCCCACCCCTCCCGCCTGCCCAGAAACTCTCCGCCGGCAGAGCTTTGGCTCCGGTTATTTTATTGAATAGGTAATTATTACACATATTAATTATGTAATCTGATACTATGTGGGTAGGCCGACGCCTATGTGGGTAGGCGAGGTTGGCCTTTAAGCCAATACAAACATGTATCCTAAAGCATTCTAACTTTTCGAATTCTGGTATTCACCCCTGTGGGGATCTCCATTGTGGAAAAGAGACCAAACGGTGTGCTTAAGGGGAAAAAATATCTGAAAGTGGAAAAGCCTACCATCAGAAGACGAGTAGATGCTACTTTACCAAATTCTTTCTAAATCATTTATTTATATCCTGGGGCGGACGTCACATATTCTCAGCCGGCAGAGCTTTGGCTTCTGTTATTTTATTGTATAGGTAATTATTACACACATTATGTAACCTGATACTACGTGGGTAGGCCGACGGTCTTTCAGCCAATACAAACCTGCACCATAAAGTATTCTAACCATTCGAATTCTGGTATTCACCCCTGATGGGATCTCCATCGCAACGAAGCCGTGGAAAAGAGACCATACGGTACGCTTAAGGGGGAAAAACTGAAAGGGCCTGCCATCCGAAGACGAGTACATGCTAATCTACCAAACTATTTATAAATTATTTTATTTATTTATTTATTTCCTGGCGCGGACGTCACATATTCTCCTTCTAGTCTTTAGCCTCCTCCTGAAATGAACAGAACATCATTTGCACCCTTGTCTGTGCGTTTATTTCTCGGGCACCCATTCCCAGTTACCTTCTAATGTGCTCGTTTAATTGCTTTGGTTTGTAGCCGCTGAGGGAACCCGGTGTAGCCCGGCTGGTTTTTACGCTCCGCCCGCTCCCCTTCGCTCTGGTCCGTGTCCCTTGGCAACACCTAGCAACCATGTCGCCTGGATTGATCGATTTTCTAGTAACGCAAAGTTTGGGGTGTAATCAAATTTAAAGCAACGTTTTGGTGTCGTGAATCACCCTACCTTCTTCTTTGGCTGCTCAAAAGTGATCGTGCAAGATTTGGGAGTAATAGGTCAAATGGTTGGAAAGATTTCGTGGAACAAATGCATGCACGTACGTATACATACGTCCATCTCAACGTGGAAGTTGAGACCCGGAGGGTTCGAGCAAGCCGCTGGTGTTCGACAGATAGTAGTCATAACGATGATGAGGATCATGATGATAGAGGTAGAATTAGAGGTAGGAAAAACGGTAGATCTCCGAGGACATCTGCCGCGAACCAACCACACATTCCACACCTTGGCATCGGACAGATTCGAACCCCGGACCCAGCTGAGATTCAGTGTTCGACATCCGAGATGTAGGATTGACTCTGTGGTTCAAAAATTCCTTCACAGTAATTCACTGCTCATCTCCGTCTGGTGTGTTTTTATCAACAACTTAGGAAAAACGTTCAACAAAGTACTCCTAACCCTGCGTCCTTTAGGTGCCCTACACAAAGTGGCCTTTTATAACTTGCCAAAGGGAACCGCACGTGAAATTATTGCTCCCTAGAACGCTCCGTAAAATGCGTGAGAAGGAGCGCGAAAGAAGGACATTACAATATCTACAGCGTAATAACACATAAACACCCGTGGAATCGGGAAGGGGCTGGCCGGGCAAATGTCATAACAACCGTCCGACACGTATTCCGATAATATCGCCCGAGTACGAGCACCTGCCTAATTGCTGTACCATCGGCTGCCGTTAAGTAAGCGCTGCTACGGTGCCGGAATACCAATATAATTTTCCACAAAACGAAAAGAAACTAAAGGCATTTTGTCATGTACGAAAGTCGTTCCGCAGTATGTAATTTCAGTCGCACAATTGATACGTACTGAAACTGATAGATGCGAGCAATTATCTGGAAATATTACGAGAATCAAAGTACAGAATATTATGTGCATTTTGGTAATACTAGAAGCGCAGAAATCGAGAACCAAAATTTGATTCATTTAAAATTCCGTGGAAATTTTATCGTAGTAGAAAGATTTAAATAATATCTTCTCAGAGCTTTATTTTCATTTTTTGTTACATTAAAATATACAAAGTGAAAGAAATGTATATTACAATAGTTATTGCCATAAATAAATTCAATGCAAACAACTCAATGCAATCACCGTTGTGCAACTTCAATGCAAACTCCGTTGTTTTCAAATGGCATCCCTTAAATATATTCTGAAATCCCTGTTCTAGCCGCGTCCGAAATCATGGACTGAAGGCCGGATCACCACAACATTCAAATAGACTATGGAATGTATTCTAATCGGGGAACGAAGTTTCGGCTGATCTGCGAAGTCAGGACGTCATCAGACACGTGACTAAACGGACGGCATCTTAAGAACTTAACAGTATCAATGGACAATGCGGAGAGTGGAACAATGTAATGAAGTTTTATGACTTGTACAAGAGACAGTGAATCACAGAATACGAATCATAAATAATGTTTGTTTGTAATGCCTGGGCCCTTGGGGATTGATTCACTGGCACACCCTCGACATGAGCCGATTCTTTTTATGACTTAGAACCGTATGGGTTCCCAGCTTTGACAGACCGACACATAATGCCTCTTTAGTACTTTAATGATTCAATTTCATGGCTTCAGATCAAATCATCCTGTGGCTTTTGGCAGATATTGACATATTTCCAACAATACCGCCCTCAGCCTACAAGTTTGTGACTTAGTATTATTAAACTTTGGCAGTAAAAGGCAGAATAATGCAGTAAATTTTGTCGTAGCTTTTGTTTATGGTTATAGATACGCTACGGCCCACATTCCGCCTTACAATTCAGCCTGAACTCGCATAAAACTATCTGCTCGCGAGCCTTTCAATTAAGAGCACAATCAACAGGCCACTTTTCAAACCTGCTCCTCAGGACCAAACGCGACCTGATCTCCGAGAGCGCTCCTCGGCCGCACAGCTGGGAGGATCGCGATGCCGCGTGCTTCTCGCAGCGTGCGTCGCCGCGCGCCGCCGTGGACGCTCGGGGCGCCGCGACGCTGGGCATCCCGACGGCGGCGCCGCTCCATTGTTCTGCCCACGCCACGGTCCGCGGCGCGCGTCCGCCCTCCCCCCTCCCACCCGGCGGCCCGCTCGCTCGCTCGAGCTTGACGCAAATAGGCACGCGGCGCGGCGCGGCGCGGCGCAATCCAGGAGGGCGGCCGGCGAAGTGCAGCACGAGCGACGCGGGGAAAGGGGGGAAAGACCACGGACGAGGCGAAGGGGAACGTATGCGGATGGAGAGAAAGGGAAAGAAGGAGTGGAAGAAAGAGGAGAAAATGGGAAAAGGGAGATGCGAAGGAAAAAAAGTTTGGAAGCGAAGGGAACGATAACGACGAGGAACTTCAACTAAAAGAAGGAATTGCAGAGGAGACGATGGATGCAAAGGGGAAGAAGGGAAAAGGGAAAGCCCGAAGAGAAAGGCGGGGTTAAAATATGAGTGACGTTTGAGGAAACGAATAAGAAAAATAATAAATATTTTTGTAAACATGTCATTGCTACATTTATTTGTAATTCAACCTCGTATTACCATTACAGAGTATCATGCAACAAAGGATCTATGTATCATGCAACAAAGGATCTTCGAGCAACAGAAACAAACGAAAACTGCGGAGTCCGTGACCGACTCATTGATGTATTAATCCATATCGGTAAAGCGCCGGAAATGAAGATTTAACATCGAGAGAAAGAGAAAGAGAGAGAAAGAGAGAGAGAGAAAGAGAGAGAAAGAGAGAGAGAAAGAGAGAGAGGGAGAGGGAGAGAAGGCAGTCCTACAGATACTGGACGTCACTGAAGCTTCTCAGCGCAAGCTGTCATGTTTTGATAGTTCGCAGTTTCCTCTTATTCAATTCGATGTAGACATAATTGACCGTTCACAAAGTTTATCAATCTCTCCTATCTTTTCTCCTTCGCAGAATTGTCGCCACAATTCCGAACAATGCACGCCGCCACGTACGGGCCGCAAGCCTTGTGGAACTCCGCACGTAATCGAATTGGCGGATAATTGACGGAAAATTAAACTCACTACGGGAAAATGTGCGGCAAGAAACTAATTATTTTTCTGCTTCGTCACTCGCGAAATATTCTTTGAAGGAGAACATTTCAGTGTATGCTTTAAATGAAGACGCAGGAGGGGTCGTAATGGCACTGAAGGAACGAAGGTGTCGTTAGAACTAAAAACACGAGAGATAATATTTTGTTTGCAGGTATGGTACCAAATGACATGCTAAATTTTAATATTTCTTCTGACCGCTTTCGAATGACACACTACATTTTGAAGCACATGGTTATAATCTCACGTCCAGTTATGTTATGTAGGAATATTGTAGTCGCAAAAAAAGGGAAAAAGAAAAACCTAGCATGTGTAAAAAAGATATGAAGTTAATATGAGAAAATAGGCTTAATCATGATTCGGTCGTTGATTCGTTTTCAAATCGTCTTTTTCACTACCTATATAACTACATCAACAACTATCCTTGTTCCAAGATGACCTTACCGACCATTACCTATTAGTTACAAAAAATTAAATAGATTGTTGGTAATGCAGCTTCGCAATTACAAATTAGTTATTGATCGACGTAAATATATACGTTAAATCGAAAAATATAACAAAATAACTGCAATAGTTTTGACCATTTCCTTTCTCACAAAGTCTGTTGATGAAATTTCGAAAACAGGTTATGTAGCTGCACAATGAATACTGCAGACGTTCGGTGGCGCCCCCAAACACAAACACGAAACTCGCGACCTATCGACGCCTCTCTCCCCCAACCCTTCCCTTGCCCCGCTCCATTATGGCCCATGACGATGGTCCCTGGGCTATATCCCTCCATCAGGCTGCTTAAGTGCCCTCTGAAATTTTGAATAAACGTCTCGCCGAATAAAGTCTGATCGAAAGCTCAAAGTGGTGCTTAAACGGGATTTGCTGGTGTTTGTCGGAGCCCACAACGCCATCACCCTGTCTAACGAGATGACTTGAAAAGAAGCGATGTTTGAAAACCTACACAAGACACCGAGAGTTTATCAGATTATAATATAAATTAAATACGAGGGGCGTGTTCACGGCACTCTTTCAGAAAGCAAACACCTCGCCGGAATGGCTTCCGAAAATATCTGAATCATCGACTGTGACAAGTTTCGTGATTAATGAAGTATTTCTCAAGTCGTGGCGCACACAATATCATCCTACGACCTTATTTTTACAACGCGAGAGGCCATAAAGACGTTTGAGATTGCGTCTTTGTTTTACTACTCACGAGACCCCTCTGTCGAATGGCACTCGATGACGAAAGAAGCAGAAACGGCCGGAAGCTATTGTGCTAGCCTCGATTGCACTAACCTGAAACAGAAACACAACAATATAAGACGACTGATCGAATGCATAAAATAAAATATAAACATCCATTACTTTAAATCAAGTGAAGAGGTAAAACATTCGAAACCCTAACCAAGAAAATAGCAACTGAGCAACCACATTTTCCTTCCAATCTTTTAGTTACGAATGATGAAATTTATAGTTACGATTCACTTTACTTCAAATCGTTCACATTATAGAAATTTACATCAAATATGAAGAAAGCTTAGAGTTCTTTCAATATTAATTTGCATACATTATTCTAATATTAATATTAGTTCGCAATTAATGTCACACTCGCTGCAACAGTGGCATTACGTAACGTCAGATAACAGCGTAATGTAATGTACGTTTATCATAAGGTACTACCTCATAAGTTTCATGTTCAGCAATGAAATTCTTGGAGCAACATTGAACTGCTCTTTCGCGAAAAAACTTATGGCATTTTACCGGTAGATACAGCTCCGAAATTCCTCCTTGTTAATCATTGTCACTATAGCGAAATTTGTAGCCAATTCTACAATTTCGGCAAGTTCGCGATTTAGAAAAGTCACCAAGCATACGCAAACTGTTAAACTGAGCTTTACAACCCCTAATAAACTTGCAACTGATTTTTCTCTATTGTTCTCACGAAAGCGCACAAAAATGCCGCATAAAAAGCACGATAATATTTTTGCGTTCTACTTCAAAAGTATATCATTACACAATAATGGACATTCGTTGCAAAGTATTCACCAGAGAGTAATAACTATCCGCAATATTAGAAAGCAATTAGTCACTTTACACGGACCGCTTCGTTGACGAATTTACATTGACATATCGCAGGGAGCAACACGTCACATCGAGCAACTGTATAAAACAAAACCCATCCAAAAATCGACATATAAATAGCTTCTACCCAATAACCACCACGTTTAGGCAACAATAAATCAATAAAATTTTGGAAATCAGTGAAATATTTATTAGCGCTGTCGTTTATTTCCCGACTGTTATTTATTTCTTCACTTCCTCCCTCCCGCATCCGATGCGCTATGATGAATCTCCACTCGCCCCTCCCCCCTTCCACGAGCCGGCAGTAATTTTATGGTCGCCCTAAATCTGGACTGTGGAGAGACCATAAAGCACTCAGCCCATCACCAGTCAGCGAGTGCCCAGAAAGAGAGACGCGACCGGGTTGCGTTGAGTTGGCCTACTGCTGCGTTCGGCTCCAGAAGTGCACGCGGTCTTCCTAGTAGCGAGAACGTATTTAAAAAAGCTTTTTTTTTTATACTTATTTATTCTCTCAAGGCTTTCGCGTTTATTTACAGTAGATATGCATTGCACGTTTTTATTGTCTCTAACGTAAACATTGGTAATTTATTTCTGTCAAGATTCGCAGGGGATCAAGACCCATTTACCAGTGATAATGAAAGATTGTTTAATGGCTACAAATTTTTATAATCTCATGAATCATGCTTTGAATCCAAACATTTAATATTGTCATAGCGTTCTTTTTAATACCCGTTCAATTTTAAATTTAATTGGGAAATATACACTTGTACATGGTTCGTAGTATAGTGAAAAAGTACAATGGGACTTCGATAAATCAAACTTCCGTATTCGAATTCGAAATTAATTAGAAGATTTGAATCGGTCACTTTAACTTCATACCGAATCAATGAAAATGAATTTTAGACAATTCGAAGTTTACCTTCTATAATTCTAAGTTTTAGTACCCGGGTTCTACACCTACATGAACACTAACAATGCGAATGTAAATCAAAAGTTGCATAAGTATTACACTGCTGCATAACGTTTTGCCATTGCTCTATTTAAGAGTTTGTGTACCTTCGAACGTTAACGCACTATCGATCTTCTGCGCATCTGCAATTGAAGTTTCGCATCACTTTTGAGCACCTGCGCATGCGCAGATGATCAATAGTCGGTCGGTTAAGGCGCGCACAAACTCTCTATTGTTGTCTCAGGGTGCGATAAAGGAGATGTCCCTTTACCAGAAGCACGGAAATGATGACACTGGTGTGACATTTGAAGAACAGACACGATGGATGAGACGGAAGAGCAAGGTGAAGCTGAAGAGGCACAAGGATTGATGATTGTTAGTGATTACGGGTGCGTCAACTACCGATTATTCCCATAAGTCTAGTGCATTTTTCCTCGGTCGATGGCGATGATCTTTCCCGCTCGACGGCGACATCCGGCGCCGACCTACCGTCGACTAGCGTGTTTCCCCAACCAGGTATCTCCCACCAGCGAGTCACCACTCCAGCCAGGACAAGCTCTAAGCCCCCGACCATTCTCTCGGCATGTGAGTTAGTGTAGTGCACGTTAGTGTAAAAGTGTGTTTAAGGAGTGAGGATAGGACAAAGAAAAGATCTCGCGCGGTGCATGGCCCGTTTATTAGGGTACTGCTCCAGCATTCGCCTGGTGTTGATCGGAGAAACCACGGAAAACTACCGATCAAGGCAGCCGGCCGCCAGAATTCTCCTCCAGAGAGCAACTAAATTCGACCAAGCTGATAAGCTAGTGTCGAAAATCCTGCTGCCGTCGGGGGTTCGAACCTAGGACTGGAGGCACGAGGTTATGACGTAAAAAACTTGCTGGATTCCAGACAAACGTTGCTGGACTCCCCCGTTTCTTAGCTGAAGGGCGCACGCAGTTGCAAGCTTGGATCCTTCCCTATGACATCCCGGCGCAAACGACGCTCCAAACTCGGGAGCTCATTTTTGCGTGAGCCTCCAATTGCGTGGCGCGAAAGGTGCAATTGGGCGTTCGCGGCACGAGGCCACACCGGGCGACCGCTCGCACTCGCCTCGCGGGGCGGCGCCGCGGCCAATTGAACCACGCGAAGGACGGAGGGCCCTGGTGGAGGGCGCTGTCGCAGGGAGTGTCGCTCAGTGCTTCTGCGCCCCACCCCCGTCAAGAAACCCCTGCACAGTGGGGAGGCTCCTCTGACGATGACAAGGCCCCGTATAATGCAGGGAGACTGAGTAGGTTAAATGTATATAATGTATAGACAAGCTATATAAAGATAAGTGAATGAAAAAAAGAAAACTAACCGAAACTATTATAAAGAAAGAATATTGCATAGCATTATCGGAAAAAATTCAAGTTGGGTATGCCAAAGTGCATAGTTTTTAAAAGTACAATTAGATTAAGCCAAAATTAAGTTAGAGTCACATATTAAGAAAAGTCGCCGCTCTAGGTGCTTATACCGTACCCTGTAGTGTAATGTATCCAATTTATGAAAATAAATTCCCACCACTACAGGAGTACGGTGGAAGGGAAAATAAGAAAGGAATAAAGCCCACGAGAATCTTTTTCGGGAACCCTCGGCTTCTCTAATAAACGAAGGAAAGAGATTTAGGCACCCACGGGCAAGACCCCGGTCGCTTGTATGTCGCCGCTGCTACCTGCTCCATTGATCATACAACAGGATCAATGCATTGGAAACAGATCAACAATCGACACAACCCACGCGCGCGAGCATGCTCACATCGATTTTTTTTAATCGAGTAAGCACTAAATAATTTTTACGGTGGGACGATAAATAATCTATAAATTATTTTAACACCAATTTGGCGGATACATAAAGCAAATTATTGGAGTTACGGTCTCATCTCATTTACCTGGTATTCTTTCAAATAGGTGAATGCATGTGTTATAATCTAAAACAGCACATATGCCACATCTTCATACAACCATTATTTGCGAGGCATACAACCTAAATGGTCGCAAACTTTTCCATTAGAGCTACTGGTAGTATACATAGAATTAAAAAGCGACGTACAAAGGAAAGAACGAGCATTCATTAGTAATCAAATTACTCAAGTAGAGTGCTGATCTTTCCTATATTAAAAAAAGAGTATTATTATCACCATCTTTAGCTTTAATTTAAGGGAGGCAATTTGGTAAAAAGCATTACACCTTTTTTTTCAAATTAGATGGAGAATATCCAGGATCTGCATATTTGTTATTAACGAAGCAAAAATCAAAAAAATTCGCGGGTCCGAAAGCGGCCCTTGGGGATCTCCGCGTCCACCCACTGCGCCCCGCCTTCACCTCACTCCTAATCCCGCGACGCTCCGGAGGGACACGGCGCGGGGTCACTGACAAGCAGGCGCGCCTTGGCGGGCGCAAAGCGGATTTTCGGCCTACCTGCCACTCCACCCCGCCCCCCGCCCCGCCCCCGCATTCCGCCCGAGCAGACGGCTCCGCTCCCGCGCGGCAGGGGGGCGTTCACCACCGCCACCTCGTCAATTGGAATGCCGGGAATGCCACGGGGAAGATTTTTCCACTTCTGCCCAGCTGCTTGTTCGCTTTCATAAACTGTTATACTCATTGTGACTGCTAATGGAAATTTTCCCCGCAAATACATGCAACTGCTAACAATAATTACAACATTCCCTTGGTACGAGTAGGCTGGTATTAGAAGCGGTGAATACTTTATGTAAAGGGTTGACATGTTCTTTGGGAGGAGATGGATTCTGGATGAGAATAGAATAAGGGGGCGGAAGATGACGTCGTTGCACATGGAGATGGGATTGAGAGAGAGAGAGAGAGAGAGAGAGAGAGAGAGAGAGAGAGAGAGAGAGAGGAGACTGATTATTTCGTGTTTCCCGGCACGTCAACGGCTATGGTCCCTTAAGTGCAGTGCATGTTTTATCACGGGATGTGGCGGAGTTCTTCCCCCGCTGGATGGTGAAATCTGGAGCCTACCCACACGTCGACTTGCGGGATTCTCCTTGTCCAGGTATCTCCTACCAGCGAGGCACCACCCCAGCCAGATTAAGCTATAAGCTCCCGACTGGTCTCCCCACATATGAGATAGAGTAGCGTATATAAGTGAGTGTGTTTATACGCAACGGTCGAGGATAGGCTAAAGAAGGGGAAGGAGAGATCGCGCGCATCCCATGCCCCTTTTATTAGCGGAATGCTCCGGCATTCGCCTCGTGTTGATCAAAGAAGCCATGGAAAGCTACCGATCAGAGCAGCCGGTCGCTAGAATTGTCCTCCAGACAGCAGCTGAATTCGATCCAACTATCTAGTTAATGTGGAAAACGAGAATGGTGACTGCGAGAGCCTCAAGAGTTGATAATGAGCCAAAACCGTTACTGTTTTTGTATTTTCTGCATTGAGTGAACACTTAATATGTCTTTTCTCGTGTTTCCTGAAAGTGGCCGCCTAGCTACAGTTCAACTGGTCAAGTGACACATGACTCTAAGACGTGTCTGCAAAAGAAATTGCGGATGAGCATCACTGACCAGAAACAATCGTGAAGGCAACATATTCAACGCCACTCATTACGTCCAATGGGAAGACAGGAAGATTACTTTCATTGGACTGTACATCCAAGCTAATATAATTTCATTCCGGAAAGTTGGCCGAGGAAAATAACCCGATAACGGAACGGTACAAAATTTTTGACGAGTTGGTGACGTTCACCGCGGAATGCTGTAGTGGGCAACAGCGAAAATTTTGTCGGTAATTTCACTGTTACACCTCAATAGACAGAAAGAAAATAGGATATGTATATATCTTATTATATGAATATATGATACATACGTCATATAATTGGTCTTTCTTGATCCCAACTACAAACAACATATTTCATGGCTGGAGTCCAGAAACAATGGATATTAATCTGCAAGAAATTCTGACTCATTGATGACACCCTTACCTTACATTCACCTCATGTTACAGAATTTTTTCACCCAAATTTGTAGAAAACGAAAGATCCATCACAGCCCAATGACACAAAGAATCGTTCATTGAAGTCCAATCGGACTTTCTGGTCAAAAAATTGTATGGCATCCTCAAGCCTGAACCCGCAGCGGAAATAGGATCGGCGCTAATTTCCAGTAGCTGTCGTCTTTAAGCATTTCGTCATGGAACACCATTCTTCGGGAAGAATTTGCCAGAAAAGACAGCTCACCGACACAAAGCAAGTTCACTTCTGGCTGATCAGCTTTTCTCGACGAGCAATTTACGCGGCGTCCCGGATGTGTGGCCACGGAGTCGGATCGGATATCGGTTCGGTTCCCACGCGGCACTTCTCCGTTCCGCTTCGGCAACGCTCCCCCTTCGTCGCCCCGTTCCGTTCCGTTCCGGCCGTCCACCCGGGAGATCTGCGATGGTTACTAGTGCATAATGCAAGCGCAGGCACCCGCTACGCATGCCGCCGTAATTGAACATCCGGGACGGGCGACGGCACACACACTCACACTCACACACATACACGACGAAAGGAAGTGGGAAAAGAGACGACGAAACGCGCGGGGTAGGAGAACTCTCCCGGCACTCATCTGTCATCACTCGACCGCACGTCCTAGCTGCCTTTCCGGCCGACGGGAGACACATTACGAAAATGAACATCCGACCAGCGTATCTATGAGGCACTATTACTCCAGCCGCCTGGCGGGCGTATAGTGCATGTAGGGGCGAGGTACACAAATTTCACACGTACACGGCAGTACGTATTTTCAGACTGATATCGCATCTGGAAGAAACGGGCGCTCGGCACGAAGGCCTTGGCTGGTCGGCAACGTGGCAGAAATGGACGCGTTGTTACCGCGCGCGCTGAGTGTTCGACGCACGCAAACGAGCGGTTTTGAACGCGTTATTTGTGTATCAGCTTATCTCCCCGAATTCCGGTACGTTCGCTTTCCGTAAAAAGCACGAAAAGGTTGGGAGGCTAAAAGTCAATAGGATATTGTCCGTAAATAATTTCGGGATAAAACGCGTACAATAAGAAAGGCTGAATTTTGGATGTTCGACACGATACGTCCAACAACGACTGGCCTCTCTTCAGCATTAAGCGGTTCGTGACCGGTTGAGAGCAAACTCCAGTCACGAAAGATTCTTTTATACGAAAAGCTGAACACAAACTATTCCTCAATGAGTTCTAATTGATGATTCACTATGACATCTGTATCAGAAGAATTGATCTAAATTTGAAAGCGACATGAAAATTGTATTGCCAATTTCAGAGATGGTGATAACTAAATTGTCACCTACTTCCCATCATGAAAAAAAAATCCTTTTCACCTCCACACATAACTCTCTAAAATGAATACGACAGTTTTCATCTACCACGTTTTTATTGTAGATTCAAAACTAAACACGAATAATCGTTGAGGTGGTCGCAAGTAAAACCCATGCGCAAAGGCATGCCAACAAAATTCCCAGCGACTGATACATTTAATTTTCTGTAGATTTTTTAACAAGTGATAATATCGCTCTAATTTATGGCCTCGCTCTGGAATGCAAACTTAAGACAAGTTGTAGATTTATGCTAAATATTTGCATCTAAATAGTCTTTTTTATCCAAAACTGAATAGTTTTCGCCTCAAAGCGCAAGAAATGTTAATGATAGTGGAGTTTAAAAACAAGAAACAAAAAATTAATAAAATCAAGATACCGAACTTTAAAAAAAATACATCTACCATTCTTTCCCACTACGTCTAAAGATAATTTTGGAACCCATGTCTGATATCAGAACCGGTTAAATACTTTAAGTGATTCCAAGCTATCAACACCTTCCTAACCTAAAACGGCCTTTACAGACTGACCGATTTTAACGAGCTTAATGACCCGACTGTAAAACTGTCGCCGCTGCAATGTGCTATATAGATAGCGCAATGGATCGTGAGTGTTAAAGTAGTTAAAATTAAAATTGTACATACTCAAGAAACCATAATCAGTTTAATCAGTTTTACCAGCAACAAAATTGATAGATGAATTATAATACAATACTGAAGCTCCTCATGTTACACGTTATCAATAAGACATTTATTATGGTTTGTTAGACATTCCAATCGCCAATGGTTGTTTTGGCTATTTATTATTCTTATAAAAAATAAAACGCAAATAATGCCCTGCGGAACACCAACATTTTCGCCGGCGGTTGGCGTACGATGGTCTGGAGGGCTCGGAAGACGGAAAGGTGTGTCGAGCCGCCGCCCTATAAACAGTTCTTCGACGGGCAGCCGGTCGGGTCGGGCTCTCGGTCGGGCGGCCTGGCGGTCGGTCGCGCTGCAGATAGCATCGAGCGTTTAAGCTGATGACGGGGTGCGCAGCCCGTGGTTACACCCCCCTCCTCCCTGCCCGCCTTTGCGGATAATTGCAGCAGCGCACCCGGTGAGCCAAAGCGGCGGCGGATGCGGCGAGCGTCCTGGAGGCGGTGGCGACGGCGTCGCACTGTGCGCAAGGGTGGGGGGAAGCGGCCAAAAATATGCGTCTTGCGTAAAAAGATATTCGCCACTATACAGGATAGATTGATGTCTCACAGCGCTGCAACTACTTGGTTTCTTGGTGCCCAGGAATGGGAAGATAAAATCTCGCACGGATTGTGACCTGTAAGGGGGAAAGCGGTCAAAAATATGCGCTTGGCGTAGAAATAAATTCGTCACTTTAGAGGATTGAATGATTGTTTCATGACGTTGCAACTACTAGGTTTATCAGTGTCTGAGAATTTTAAGTCGGGCACGGACTGTGACCTGTTGAATAGACTCTGGACACACTCCTGGACGGCATCAGAGAAGCCACTGATCATGGCAAACGGCCAAGGAATTCTATTCATCTAAGTGTCACGAACTAGCTATGTTTCAACATATGAATAAAATGTACGAGTCTCTGCCGGGATTGAACACGTAACGTGCCTATCATCTGTCCTCCCGCCACTACCAGTGTTGGTAGAGTGTCATACTCAAGGAGAACCTAGCAATGACGGAGGATAGACGGTGCGAAGTACCCATGTTGAAGTCGAACATTACACTGATGAGAAATTCTACAGGCTAGTTGTTCCATGGCTTCCTCCGAATAATTCTCGCCGGAACAGTATAGTAAATAACAAGTCACGGGCAATTTGCGATGCAACTAAATTACAAGTTAATTTTAAGATGCAAATTAGCAAGAATCACAAGCGAAACCTTCACTAACATATCCCATAATCATTTTCATATTACAAAAATACTCCATGAGCCACAAAAGCATACATTTTTTATAAGTCAAGATATGTGTATTCGTAGTTACTCCAAGCACGATTAAGACAAAGGTTTGTCCACCAGTAATATTGTTTTAGTTCATAAATCTACCAGTGGATTTGTTATGTTTTAGTTTCTGATAATTTGAAAGCTAAATAAAGAGACAATAATACAATTTTAAATTATAAAAAATTACGAAATGAAATCACTATAACCATTAAATTTTTGACACGTGGTGTCTTCAAAACACCCATGTTTGCCAGCATTCTACAGAATTGAACAAAACAAAAACAGTACGAAGCACTAACATCCTTCTAACCTTGGGTAATCGAATAATGCAAATTCGACGGATCATGAACAAACATTTTTGTCCGGTTTTTGCGACTTTCGGAGCACCGTGGGCCGGTGTCGGCGGATGCGAGGAGCGTCCTGAAGGCGGCGGCCCTGGTCGGTATTAAAAACCCGCAGGTGTCGGCCTCTCCGCCGCCGCTCCCGCCGGGGAATGAGGATTCGTCGATGGAGTCTACGGACGAAGAATTGGCGATGAAGTGGAGGGCATGACGACGGAGAAATGCACGGCGGTGGTCGCCATGGTGAGACCACACTGGCTGGCGGCAGCCGGTGGCTCTTCAAAATCTAAGACAGGGGAAGTGTAATTCGCGGCATCGCACGGGTGTCGTAAAGAGAAACGATTTTAATAGAGGACGTGGGTTCTCACTCGGCATTGATTCGTGCTTCGAATAACTAGAGGCAACTGTTTTATCGAGGTATTTCCTGCAGTTGAGATTGTTAATGCTAAAGAAAAATGACGTATTTACCCAGTGCTTGTTCTTAAAGTCTGTGTTTTTGAAGGCTCTTAAGGTCTAATGAAAAAAAGGCTAAGTAGTATACTGGCAGGACTACGTATTTGGTAACGTACGAGCATTAGAATGTCAAAAGTGGGGATGTGAATATTTTAAAACGTTGAATTACGCAGGTTAGTTTTGACAGTGCCGAGAAAATGTTATACTCTTCGAAAACCGAACACCCAGTTTTCTTTAGAATGGGGTCAGGTTGATTGATTGATTGATTTTCTCGTGTTTCCGGGCGCGGAAACTTCTTCGGTCATTAGTCCCGTGAGTGTAGTGCATGTTTCTTTCTCGGGAGATGGCGGTGATCTTCCCCCGCTGGATGGCGAGATCCGGCGCCGATCTACCGTTGGCTAGTAGGGTTTCCCCCTAACCAGGACTCTCCCACGAGCGGTGCACCGCCCCAGCCAAGACACGCTCTACGCTCCCGACCGGTCTCCCGGAATATGTGGTAGTGTAGTGCATGTTAGTGTATGTGTGTGGGTGTAAGGGGAGAGGATAGGACAAGGAAGAGGAAGGACAGATCGCGCGCGGTCCGTGGCCCGTTTGATAGGGCACTGCTTTGGCATTCGCCTGGTGTTGATCGGAGAAACCACGGAAAACTACCGATCAGAGCAGCCGGCCGCTAGAATTCTCCTTCAGACAGCGACTGAATTCGACCTAGCTGAAAAGCTAGTGTCGAAAATCCTGCCGCCGTGGGGAGTGGGAACCTAGGACCTCCCGGTCAGAGGCGCTGCAGTGACATCAGCTGATGCACTGAGCTACCGCTCCCGGTGGGTCAGGTTGTGATGATGACGTGGAGCTCAAGTGGGATCGTACACAGGTAGGTCAACGGTCGAAGGTAAACGAGCACACGCTGCACGACGATGTGTCGGCTGCCCCAACGAAGTCGGCTTGGCAGCAGCCTCCAGCAGACAACAGGTTAGCGTAACTTGGCAATCGCCCGCAGCCATCTTCCCGAAGCAGCAGCAGCAGCAGGCGGGCTCGCAAAGTTGCCGAGCCCTTATTCGGACGCGGCTACCCTTGGGCGAAAACAGCCCGGGGGCTTGGGGGCGGTAATCTCGCGCCCGGTTGGGCCCCCGGGGGTGGCAGCGAGCATGAACACGCTCCACGCTCCCCGCTACGCCCGCCGACAGCCCCCGCGGCGCACCACACACTCCCCCACCCCCCGGGGCGGGGAAAAGTTCGGTGGCGTCGGGAAAAGTTGAGGGCAGGTAATTTGGGGCGCGCCCCGCCCCGCCCCGCGTCGCGTCTCACGCCACTCACCGCAAACTCACTCCGCCGCCAAGTCTGTGATCTTGCTGTCCTAAAACGCACCTTAATTCCCGGCTTCGCGTCTGCGAGCCACGGCTTCTCCCGCACTCTCTTTTGAGATGTATTAATTTGGAATATGACGCAGGAATAAAAATGGCCACGAAAACAAAATTGGGGAAAGAGATATTTGTTTACAAGCAGCAAATCATTTCTAATATCGATTTATTTTTTGACTTCCTTACCAAAACAATAATTCTGTAAAACACTACCACATATTCCGGGAGACCGGTCGGGAGCTTAGAGCTTGTCCCGGCTGGGGCGGTGCCCCGCTGGTGGGAGAGCCTTGGTTAGGGGGAAACCCCACTAGCCGACGGTAGGGAGGCGCCGGATCTCGCCATCCAGCGGAGGAAGATCACCGCCATCTCCCGAGAGAAAAACATGCACTACACTAACGGGACTAATTACCGAAGCAGTTGACGCGCCCGAAAACACGAAAAAATCAATCAATCAATACTTCTGTAAAAGATTTTTATAACTCGCGTCTCTCAAGTATTGACACATTCAAGTGACGGAGAATTTGATGTTGGGTTGTTGGGAGTGATCTCAACTTCATACAAAAATTGGAATGATTGAAGGCGTTGTCATTGTCAACAATAGTAGTAAAATACTATTGTTGACAATGACAACGCCTTCAATCATTCCAATTATGTAAATGTCAACTACACCTCACCACTGAATCAATATTCATACAAAAACCTGACAATTTCAGTTTTATGAAAAACTGCAGATTCCAATTGGTCTATACATCTTATTAACATGTTGATAACCATGTTAACCAGCCAGATTAATGTGCTCCAAGGCAATGCTTTATTTAGATCCATTCTCCAAACATAAAAATGCCTTGAGAGCTATAGTAAGTATTCGTAAAGGAGAAAATTTCACCGCAATCACACGTAACTACATGTACTAATACTGGAACAAACCCCAAGTAAGTAACTGCATGCATTTACTGGTTTGCATTTCCTCGCTTAATGGTTAGAAAACAGTACGAAATAAGAGAAAATTGAATGATTACAAGAAATTAATTGCATTGCTGTTTTACATTACTCCACTTTTCGAAATCGAAGAAATCGCCAGGACCCCGACTCTCATAAAAAACAACAACAGCATGTCCACAGCAACACAACGCAAACAAGCACAGAATGCATTCACTACTTTGCATTTCTTCCACGCTTGAAACCAAGAAAACGGCACGCCAATCAGAAGAAACTCTCCGTACGTCCACAGGAAAGTAACAACATGCATTTACTGCTTTGCATTCTCGCGCGCGTGAAGCTGAGAAACCCGGCACGCCAATCACAGGAAAAACGAGCGCGATGAATCAAGTCGATTCTCGAGTCGCGGCACAGGTCATTTCTCGGCTGGCGTTCTCGCGTCGCGCCTCAGGCAACGAGGGCGGCGGCGGCGGCGGCGGCGGCGGCGGCGGCGGTGGCGGTGGTGGCGGCGGTGGCAGTGGTGGCGGCGGCGGCGGCGGCAGTGGCGGCGCTGGCGGTGGCGGCGGCGGCGGTGGCAGCGGCGGTGGCGGTGGCGGCGGCGGCGGCGGTGGCGGTGGCGGCGGTGGCGGTGGCAGCGGCGGCAGCGGCGGCGGCGGCAGCGGCGGCGGCGGCAACGGTGGCGGTGGGGCGGCGGCGGGGCGGCGGCGGTGGCGGTGGCGGTGGCGGTGGTGGCGGCGGTGGCGGTGGTGGCGGCGGCGGCGGCGGCGGCGGCGGCGGCGGAGGTGGCGGCGGAGGTGGCGGGGGAGGTGGCGGCGGAGGGGGCTGGGTGCGTGAGTTTCGCAGCTGCGCCACCGCCAACGATGCGCTGAGTCGCTGAGCAATCGCGAAATTGTGCGCAAGAAGGTGCTCTTCATGTATTCTCGAGATTAGCCCGAGCGGCAAGTTCAAAGCTTTAATGAATTCCCTCGGGTAACATTTATATATAGTTGGTATGATAATGAGCGAAGTTAGGATAGTTCCACAGTATAGACACCGGTATCAAACATTCGTATTAAAGCAGACGATATTGAAACCTTTTCCAAAAAAGGTAAATAAAAGTATTGATATTGGTATCCTATCAGCGAGTTTGCGCGCAAGAAGAGGTGTTCTCGAAATAGGCCAGAATGGCGAAGGATTTCTTTCAACGTTTCACCGAATATTTAAGAATGGTATCTTCATTTGTATAATATACAGTGCAACTTCGCTTTACAGAATTTCAAAAGAAACGAAACGATACGTAGTATAGATTACTTCGACGTAAAAATGTCCTACTAGCAAAAAAACAGTTCTTTGGAGGTGAAAGTGAAATGAAAATATTCGAGATATCGAGACTTTATTAGTATAGAGCTATCGACATGAGTACGAATACCTGATTGGGTATTAGTGAACAGAAAACACTGAATGTGAGAACTGCAGACTACATTAGCAAATCTACAAAATTTAATTGATTAATCTCTAAGATAAACGAGGCTCAGACATCAGACAAACAAAAAAATTTCAAAATGTTCCGAAAGATCGTCAAAAATCCGTTTGTAAAATTGATTTCACGTCCTCTAACGATACGATTTCTACGCCTATAAGAAGCTTTAAGGGCGATATTTTGCTCTTAAACACACATGCATACCATGAAACTAACACATAAATCGTTTTCGATTTGACAGTAACATTATGTTCAGGATAATGTATGGGCGACCACTTCCTCGACGTACTCAGCCAAAAGAGGAACACTCAAGAGTGCGCTCGGCCATTGCTCTCTGTCGTCGTTACAGCCACCAGCGTCATCGCCATGGCTTCGACATATGAAATAACTCACTGCAACTGCTCCCCTGGCACGACGGCGGAATACGACTACGACTGCGACTACTCCTCGTAACTGTCACCTGAAGGCAACAAGTGATGAAGTTGGGCAAGCGCTTCCAACTCTGCGCTGTGACACCGACGATCCAGATAACTTTTGCATCAAACGTTCTCCGAAGGAATGATGGGTTGGTCCACATTTGTTTTGGAAGTGGATTGATTGATTTTTTCATGTCAACTACTGTGGTCATTAGTCCCGTTAGTGTAGTCTATGTTTTTTTCTCGGGAGATGACGGTGATCTTACCCTGCTGGATGGCGAGATCCGGCGCCGACCTACCGTCGGCTAGTGGGTTTTCCCCCTAACCAGGATTCTCCTACCAGCGGTGGGGCACCGCCTCAGCCGGGACAAGCTCTAAGCTCCCGACCGGTCTCCCGGAATATGTGATAGTGTGGCGCATGTTTGTGTAAGTGTGTGTGTAAGGGGAGAGGATAGGACGAGGAAGACGAAGGACAGATCGGGCGCGGTCCGTGGCCCATTTGGTAAGGTACTGCTCCGGCATTCGCCTGATGTTGATCGGAGAAACCACGGAAAACTACCGATCAGCGCAGCCGGCCGATAGAATTCTCCTCCAGACTGCGACTGAATTCGACCTAGCTGAAAAGCCATCCTGCCAATGTCAGGACTCGAACCTAGGACCTTCCGGTCAGAGGCGCTGCAGCGACATCAGTTGATGCACTGATCTACCGCTCCCGGTTTTTGAAGTGGAAATTAGACCATTTCGCTACTATCAAATTCTCAAATATGTGAAGGTAAAAAATCAAGATAATCACGAAATGTTTAAGCAATGATATACAAACAATATTGTACGTAGATAACGTACATGCCATTACTAGTCATACATGGTTTTCATGATTGACATTCATACTGTTGAAGTAGACCCCAAAACTGATAATGATTATAAGAAATCATTATCATTTTTCATTAACTTGGAAAATTTAAGGAATTCCAAAATTAAAAATTCCTTTAAATTACCTTAAACTACATTAAAAACAAGTAAATCAATATTTTCCATCAATACTACCTAACAATCACGGTTAATTCTCATTTAACGTTATTGGAAGAAGTACTATGCTGAACTTCACCGTTATTCTAATACCGCGACTTCCGATTGGATCACTCCCAAATGCTCGCATTAGCATGTCTATTATCATAGCTGACCGTCGCTAGGTATTGTAAACGCTTTAGAAATGCGGCAGGTATCGCCTCTATCGTATTACGCGGCGCGTAATGGGTTTTGATAGGTTCCGAATGAGCGGAAATTTCGATTAACGAAACGAATGCTAACTGAAAAAGCTTCGCGCCTTGCAAATGAATTCAATTGAAAGTATTCCGCGTTGTGGCGAGTGGTCAAATTCACGCGTACCTGCGAGCTGCAGTGCGTGATTTCCCAACGAGCTGCCAGGCGGGGGTATGAAAGGGGTGTAGGAAGAGGGGGAGGAGACTGGTGGTCGGAAGGTAGGATGAATGGAATCATGGAGTCATCATCCATTATCAGAATGGATAATGGAGTGAACGGACAAGCGACACGAAAGACAGAAAACGGAGAAGCGACAGTGTGGTCGGAGAGAGAACGAATAAGCGTCGAAATGGAGGGAGCAAGAGAGAACAGTGGACACGAGAGAGAGGAGAGGACAGGTCACTAGATGTAGAGAGAAAGGAAAGGGGGGGGAAAAGGGAAAAGAAAAAGAAAATGGAAAGTAGAAGTAGATATAACAGTTTGGAGGGTTAAATGTACAACAGGACCAAAACGTCAAGAGCACAATAAAGGAAGAATTGGAATAGAGTGAATTCATTGATTCTTAGCGATTCCGAACGCGTCAACCACCGAGGCCATTAGTCCCGAAAGTGTAGTGCACGTTTTCTCTCGGGATGTGACGTTGGCGCCCCACTGGATGACGAGATCCGGCGCCGACCTACACGATGGTTAGCTGTTTTCCCCAACCAGGTATCTCCCACCAGCGGGGCACCGCCCTACGAGAGCTCTAAGCTCCTGACTTGTCTCCCAGCATGTGTGATAGTGTAGTTCATGTTAGTGTTCCTGGAGGGCAGTAGCCAAAAGGAAGACGCACAAGCAAATGTAGAGGACGGAGGACAAGAATACAGTAAAGGAAGAATGAGGATAGAGTGGATTGATTGATTGTTAACGATTCCGAGCACGTCAACTACCAAGGTCATTAGTCCCGGAAGTGTAGTCACGTTTCCCTCTGGAGGTGGCTTGACCTTCCCCCACTCGATGGCGAGTTCCGGCGCCGACCTACAAGACGGTTAGCGGGGGTAACCAAGTATCTCCCACTACGGGTCAAGCTGTAAGCTCCGGACCGGTGTCCCGGCATGTGTGATAGTGTAGTTCATGTTAGTGTTCCTGGAAGGCAGTAGCCAAAAGGAAGACGCACAAGCAAATGTAGAGGACAGAGGACAAGAATACAGTAAAGGAAGGATGAGGATAGAGTGGATTGATTGATTGTTAACGATTCCGAGCACGTCAACTACTAAGGTCATTAGTCCCGGAAGTGTAGTGCACGTTTCCCTCTGGAGGTGGCTTGACCTTCCCCCACTCGATGGCGAGTTCCGGCGCCGACCTACACGACGGTTAGCGGGGGTAACCAAGTATCTCCCACCACGGGTCAAGCTGTAAGCTCCGGACCGGTGCCCCGGCATGTGTGTTAGTGTAGTGCATGTTAGTGTAGTTAGTTAGTGGCTTATTTTACGTGGCGAGACTCGGGCCATCAGGCCCGCTCTTCCGTCTAACCACGCAAATTTCGCTACGCACCTTTCACCACCTAGCGGAGAAAGGAGGTATTATCTTGGGCGACGAAACAGGCGGAACTCAATTTTGCTCAGAGGCTTCATTTAGGCTTGAGGATCTTTTACATGCAGTAAATCTACTACATGGGACAACCGGCTTTACTTCCCCTCCGAAGGAAGGCGTATGAAGGATTTTTTTGCCCTTAAAAATCCACGGCTTCGATCGGGTTTGAACCCGCAAACCAGGGTACAACAGTCCGATACGCTAACCGTTATACCACCGAATCCGCAGTGTAAGTGGGATAGTGAAGCAAGTGCGGAGGACGAGGGGGCGTGGCGGGCGGCGTGGCGGTGGGCGTGGCGGGCAGGGGCCGCGAGGCGCAATGGGGCGATTACGCGGCGGCGCACGCGACGCTCGTTCCGGCGCCCGCTTCCATGTGGGACGCGCGCCGCGCCAAATGCGCGAGGCGCTGGACGGATGGCACGCGGCGACGCGTGCCCGGGCGGCGCTCAACCAACGCTGCTTCGTGTTGTCGTTGTGATGGCGTTGGTGAATGGGGGGTTATAGTGGTGATAAAACTATACTGGTCGTGGTGGTAGTGCTGTACTGGTCGAGGTGGTAGTGCTGCGCTGGCCGTGGTGATTAAACTGTGCTAGCCGTGGTGACAGTGTTGTGCTGGTCGTGGTGATAACGCTTTGCTGGTCGTGGTGATAACGCTTTGCTGGTCGTGGTGATAACGCTTTGCTGGTCGTGGTGATAACGCTTTGCTGGTCGTGGTGATAACGCTTTGCTGGTCGTGGTGATAACGCTTTGCTGGTCGTGGTGATAACACTTTGCTGGTCGTGGTGATAATGCTGTTTGATTGGGCAGTAATTTGGTGTAATTGTTGGTGGTGGTGATTATGGTGGTGCTGCTGCTGTTAGCGTTATTGGTGGTGGGGCGGGGGTGCTGTGTTGGACGTAGTAGTCGTAGAGGTGATGGTAGGATGAGTTGGTCTTTACAAAACTGTGCTTGTAGAATCTGATTAAAAGGTTATTCTTACTGGATAGTCTAAATGTTTTGAATCTCAAAGTCAACGACATTGAGAAACAAAACAATTGCGACAGACATCGACTGAATTCAACCTAGCTGACAAGCTAGTGTCGAAAATCATGCCACTGTCGGGAGTCGAACCTAGGACCTCCCGGTCAGAGGCACTGCAGTAACACCGGGCCACCTCTCCTGATTTTGGGGTCACGATATTTTACCTGAACATAAGAGAGCGGCATTGGCGGCGGAGCACACAGTGTCGGTTGCGGCGACTGCCCCGAAGCGAGGGCGTGCACAAGCAATGTGCTTCGCGTGACAGTAGCCCTATCGCCTCCCACCGCCCACTTTCCCGCGTTCGACACGTCCACACGTGTCCCAGCGCGCACATCGTCGCCACTGACCACGCTATGGTCATCGACGGCCACATAAATACACGGCGTGTCAACGGTGAATAGCTTCCTATACATCGATGGCGAAATCTTCAAACAATGCCGTAGAAATATGACGTAATGACATCACGTGACTACCGGTCGAATAAAGCATCGTTGATTACATCGTACCTCCAAACACGTACGGAGCACGAAACACATTTTGTGTTAATAACTTCAGAACATCAAAAAAACGTTTTCTCCTTTGAATCACAATTGCTCCTACATGTGAACGTGTTTCAATGTGAATATCATTTTACTCGGTTTAACTTACAACACATCTAAACGATTCGAGGCCCCATAAATACACGGCGTGTCATCTGGCTTCCTACTCACTGACGGCGGAATCTTCAAACAATGCCGTTGAAATCTGACGTAACGACATCACGTAGGTGAATGAACTACGGCTGGAATAAATTATCTTGGATTACATCGCAGCTCGGAACACGTAGGAAGCACAACGAGCGTTAACAACTTCAAAACATTAAAAAAATTCGAGGTCGAAGCACTTACATTGCTGCTACGTGCGAACACGTATCAATATGGAGACACTTTTTCTCATTTTACCTTTTAACAAAACTGAAAGCATGAAACAAATGGAGATATGAACTGCCATATTTTCAAATCAAGAAATAAAAACACAACATTTATTCTTCTACACGATGAAACACTTACTATGGTGTGTTACACTACTGAGGAGTATCATGACAATGCAGTACATAAGAGTATATCGAACATAATATACCCAATGGCTTTGTTGTTGCCATTACGAATAGTGCCACGATTTTATATTCTTGATGAATTGTATATTGCAATAATGCTCACCTTCGCATGCACTTTCATGATGGGGAATACGATCTGTTAAGAGAGTTAAATAAATTAAAAAACCGTTGTGAAACATTTTTGAAACTTATTTTTTTCTAAGGCTTCTGTAATAAGAAGAATGTAGCATAAGAAATTGGGAGATCGATTCATTGTCCTTCCTGAATTATGACAGAAAAAACAGGATGGGATAGAAAGAATGGCGCGCTGTCCTTGGCCCATAGTTATGCATAGAATTGCATCGGGTCCAGCATTGACTCCACCGAGTAACTACGAAAACAACCGATGATGCAGTAGCCTTAACTGACCCTGCTAGGTAGCAGGTGCCAACACCACCACCGCGGAGATTCGATTCCCACACCTCCCTCTCCCAACAATCAGATGCAAACTCACACTCACACCTCCTGCTCATGCTAACATACGCAGTAAATATCCATTCCACTCGCGACTTTCTTGACACAGGTGTCGCCCGGACGATTTCCCTACCGCAACCCAATGGACTCGTGTTTAGCGACCGCCGGCATTACACAGTCGCTCGGCCCGTGAACGCTCGCACCAGCGACACCGCACTTCGGCGAATGGTTCCGAGATCGCCATCCCCCGTCGCCCTCGCCCAAGCTCCCCTGCGCCCCGCCTCTCCCCGCCCCCACCGCACACCCCATCCACGCGATTAATGCTCTCCGCGGCGGCGGTGGGGGCGGAGGCGGGGCCGGCGCGGGCTGCACGAGATTAGCGCAATATGGAGGGACACCGGCTCCGGCTAACGGCCCAGTTAAAGCTCAAGTGGAGACGAGGCCCGCAAATGGCGGGGGTTGGCGAGAGCAAGCGGGTGGGGGCGGGGCCCCGACTCGCCGGTGGACAGGGCGGGGGCGGGGAAGGGCGGGACGAAGCGGGGCACAAGGTGAGGCTGCAAGACCAACGGTGGGAGCGGGAACGGTCACGTCGGGAAGATAGGGAGACATGAGGAGGAAAGTTGCGGGAAGCAGGCGAGGAGATGAGGGAAAGATGGGGGGAACATGTGAAGCAGAAAAAGAGCGGACTGCGAAGTGAGAAGGGTCAGTGCGGGAAGGTAAATTTCTATTGAGACACGGGGAACGACAACTGCGGTAATGCAGGGTATGGTAGGCGGTGATGTGAGATTTGAGAAGAAGTGCGGGAAGATGAGAGGCAGAGAAAGCGAGCAAAAAAGGGCGAGGCGAAGACGTACGAGGCAGAGAAAACTGAAGCGGACCAGTACAGGACGGGGGAAGGCGAACCGCCACGTGCAGGTGAGAAGCACCGGGACTCAAAGCGAGCGAGGCTGGCAAAAGGGGGCGGGCGTACGGAGAAGTACAGTGGAAACGCGAGCGGAGGTAGAGCCGGCGAGTGACGCATTATGGGGGCGATGTCGCGGGGAGTCGGGGAGGGAGAGAGAGGCGGCGGCGAAACGGCGCGTTCACTGAGCCACCGCCGAGCAGGTTACCGCCAGGTTAAACTTGCGCCAGTTAGTGTAACTGCGGCGGAAATTCAGTTACCGATGGCAGCGGGAGTTTGAACGCCACCAAGGGGCAACTAAGCCGCTCCAGCCGCGGCCGAAGCAGCAACGACGTGCGGAGAGTAGGGGGGCGGCCTCAAGCAGGATCCCACGAGTACACTACGTTATCTGGGAGCGAGCTGATACTTGGAGTTTGCTCGCGGCTTCCCGCGAGCGTGTCACAGGAGAATTCCGCCTCTTCGTGCAGCTAGCGTCATTCTTTTCGGAGAACAATTGGAGTCGGGTTATTTTATATGAAGTTGCAGTAAAGAATGTTGACGAAAAATGGTTTATTGTACTTTTCTTAGTTTCGAAAAAAGGGTGGGGATCCGAATTAATAAATATTATGTCGAAATGTATTTTTATTGATCATCACTTACGCTAGTCATGAATATCATTTATGCTATTCATTTCCTGCACTTATTCATAGGTAATGAAAATGCAGTCCAAATCGTCCAACAGTGTGTTAGATTCATGTGGCATTCCTCAGCCAAAACAAAGCTGAAATCCAACGCCAAATCCTTTAAAACGATTTAAAGTAAAAAAAATATATAAAAAAATCATTAACTACACTGCGGGAATCGTAACCAAATGAAACTTTCAGGTTTTTATGGGTACTTCAAGTTTTAAGATGTTCCCACATGTATTAATTTATAATGTATTCCGCCCCGTAATTAAAATTAACAGCATTTAGTCGTATAACGATAACCGACGACACTTGCAAATAAACAAGTAAATACCAATAATTTGTTATAAAAATCCGAAGGACAAGAAGCGCGCGTGGCCATTTAAGCGGTCGTGAAGTTAAGCAAATATAAACGATTTGCAAGGATAGGTTACGTAATTCGTATTCAGTTACAACATAATATATTTCAAGTAAATATAAAAAAAGTATTTTTAATCATTTCAGAATAAACTGGAACCGAAACATTGCGATCAACCTTTTATTTACGAAATCGTTATTTGAAACTATTTGATTCTATCCGAACTAATGACACCTTCGACATGATGTCGACGCGCCGGAAGGGCAGGTAATGGCTGCCGGAAGGCCGCACGCCGCACAGCGCTGAGAGGCATCGCGGGTAATAATCTCTGCGGGCTCTCTGGTTCACTGCCACCCTTAACGGGCTGCCCAATCCTCGCGATACTCCTTGAAATTTGAAGATCGGGTGACGGGTAAGACATGATGGATAAAGATGAGTGAGCCATTGCGTATCGCACCCGACTTCAGCCAATGAGCTTCAGGTACCAGTTAGCGTCACAATATTATCAGCAATTTTAAATGTAGCCAGATACCAAAATTATCACGTTGATACAAGTCACTGAAATAGATATTGAACTTCTTTTTAAAAATATTCCATATTTTATTTCAATTACACCGCTATCGTGTTATTTTTGGTTGGTCTCAACTGAAAATTGTCACTTTATGCCACATTAAAAATGCTACTCGCTCTCCATGCAACATGGCGGCAGCATCTGATGTAGTTGTGCAAACGAAGTGCTCGTTTGTGATTACGTGATTCGGGACGTGAACTGATGTTGTGCGGAAGGAGCAAAAACCGGTGTGCCGGAATAGCACACCCATACCTGCCCACCATGGGATAAGGGACCCATGAGGACCTCCCTCGCCCAGCGCTCCATTGCTGGGCAGTTTCCTTTCCGAGCAGGCGCACCCGGCGCGACAAAGAGGAAGGTAGATATATGTCGCCTTTCCCAGTTCTTGTACGCAGGAAAGAATCATTTTACTTGGACAAACATTTAATTCAAAAACTGTTCTCAAATTCTTAAAATACTTTTTACATAATTAAGTTAAAGCTGATAAATTTACATGGCCTATTTATGAGGAAACAAACTGATAGTGAATAAACTGGTTTTCGAATCGATTTCATGGCAATAAAATCGCCATGGTAATATATTCTCAGTATGTTCCGAAATGGAAGTGTAATTTTAAAAATGGTTTGAGGGAGGATTTGGAAACCTGTACAAAACTTTTAAATACGAAGAATGTGTCTTGTGTCTCATACATGAAAGGTGTGAAAGAATATAAGCACATGTGAGATTGTTACTAATGATAGTTTCTAAGAGAAATAAGAATTGTTTAATTGTACATGTCGTTGAGAGTATTCCTTTACAATGCTAATGAAAATTACGAATCACCGACTAAATACATCGTTCATTTGCGCGAAATAATATGAATCTTCTGATGATGTCACATGACACAACTGAGAGCCTGCAATATCACCAACACACAAAAAGCGACACAAACCTGTTCCAAATAACGAAAATTGGATAAATGAATAAAAAATAGAATCAAGAATTTCAGGAACAGGTCAACGAGAACACGCACGATAGCAAACGATTACATCCAATCACTATAATGAGACAAGAAACAGAAATCTATAGCATCACAAAAAAACAAATTCTTTCTCGACACGTTATTTCCATACAATCTATTCTGACATAATTCGCATTAAAATAAGTGCAGAAAGACACGACTAAAAATATGATTTCTTCTAACACCTGTGTATATGATTGGCATCGCATCAAACTACATTTCTACGGCTCAATCGATACTGACAGCTTCAGTCCTTCCGGCATGTAATTACTTCAATGGTTTTATTACTCCTAAAATAAAGGTAAGAACTTTTCTCAATTATATCTAAGCTGAACAACTGCCCAGACCAGCATGCTTAACACACGAACTTTTATTTAGTTAAACTCACAAGCCAATCCCACTCGACCAAATCCTACTTCAGGTCCTTCAAAGTCCGCCCATTACTAATGTAGGTCATAATTATTTATTTAGAGCATATCCTGTAACAGCGAGTAATGTATGCTTTCTCCCACAACAGTCTCTACCCCAAACCGCCTGCATCGCTCATCCTAATGCCGAATATCGCTCTCAGTCGACGACTTTACTTCACGGACTTTAAAAATCGAAACAAACTCCCTGTCCCATGAACCTCCCACCCTTCTGGACCACAGGACACGGCGGCCAAGAAAACCCAACCTCGAACGAATCATCCCTCTCCCTAACGAATTGTCCCGTACTCAAGTCCTCCGACTCGCCATACTGTTCATTACCTCGGACATTCCTAACGACAGTAAAAACATTCTGCTCTCCAAGGTATTCAAAACAAACCCAACCTCACCAAGAATCGCCTCCCCAAACGAATTATACACTGTTCACCATCAAACTCCATTTCACACACAACCCCAACGCGTAGCAACCACAAGGACCAGAATCATCTCAAACGACACCGCCGAAAGCCAGCGGTTCACGGCACCCCATCGCCCGGCCGGACCACGCGATGCTGCGGCGCGGCGTCCCGGCCGTAAGGTCCGCGGCGCGGGCGGCGGCCAGTACTGGCCCGGGCTCGGCGCAGGAATCCAGCCCCGCATTTCCATAACCCGTCTCCGCCGGCGACCCGCGCTGACCCCGCGCCCGGCCTCACGCGCGGCCGCGGCGTCGCGGGGGCGGCCGCGGAGCGGGGAGGGGGGAGGGGGGGCTCGGAGGCCGCGAGGGATGTCCTGGCCGGGGTGGGGAAACACAGGGAATGGAAACTGGAGGCGACAAAGATATGGACTTAGAAAAGAACTTAACATCTAAGCAACAGCGGATTAGCGCCCCAAAGGCTTATGGCATTGAAAACATCAAAAACAACAACGGAAGAGAAGATATAGAAAGGTAGTTTCGAAGACAAAGAGAGGGAGATGGGAGCAGTGTGCGTGGAGTCGCGGAGGTAGATTGCGAACGTAACCCCAGAGCTGTATTGAGCCATTTTGTAAATAAATATAATTGTAACTAGAGCTCGTGTCTGTGTAGTCATTTCGCTACCACGACGAGACGGTGGGTGTTCCAGTGGACAAGGAAGGATTTAAGGTCAGATACACATGGTTAGCGGGTCAGAATGCAGGTACAGAGCCAAGAGGCAGAAAGCAGCAGTGGTTGCAAGGGTGGGTGGCCAATGTGCGGCAGAGGAGGTGTGGAGAATGAGGGTCAAAAACACAGAGAGAGAGGAAAGTGGGTGTGGCGAAAGATCGGTGCGGATGACCACGTAATAACAGAAGAAGTAGACGCTCAATTAGGAGAGTTGTGCGAGGAGATTAAGGTGATGATGGCGGCCTAGTGGTGGTTGGACCGTGACGCCGGCCAAGCGACAGCATGACTGTCGGAGCGGGAACGAGTGGCGATGGAGGCAGTGAGTGAGCAGGCAAGTAGGGGGCGAGTCCCTAACATGACAAAGGTTGAGTGTTGCAGTGTTGCAGGCGATGGACAGTGATGTGCAATTGGTGGTAATGATAATGGTGTGGTGTCGGTGATAGTAATGGTGGAGTGGAGGTAGTGTGGTGATGGAGTGGTGTCGGTGGTAGTGATGGTGATGGAGTGGTGTCGGTGGTAGTGATGGTGATGGAGTGGTGTCGGTGGTAGTGATGGTGATGGAGTGGTGTCGGTGGTAGTGATGGTGATGGAGTGGTGTCGGTGGTAGTGATGGTGATGGAGTGGTGTCGGTGGTAGTGATGGTGATGGAGTGATGTTGCTCATAGCGATAGTGATGTGCTGTTGCTGATAGCGATGTTGACGGTAGCGTCAGAGGCGTGATATCGGTAGTTCTTGAGGTGGCGGCAGGGGCGACGGTGATAGGGAGCGACGGCAGTTAATGAGGTGGAGAGAAGATTGGACAACGCAGACGTAGGGAAGGTGGAGACAGTGGTGCAAACGGTTACCGAGCTCAGATTGGGGCGGAGGCCACCAAGCGAGGCGGGGTGATGGCGGGGGCGGCGAGGTGCTCGGGAGACTCGTCCTTACGTTCGCTCTAATGGCCACGCCTTCCCATACCGCTGACTCCCCTACCTGTGGACCTGGCGTCGGCGTTCAGCCAACGCCTTTGGAATGCCTCATTAGTTCCTAAGAAAAATAAAACGAAGAACCTATACCATTTTTCCACATAGACCATTACAAACGAAATGAGAAATAAATACACATTGGTAACCCTAAGCTTACGTTGCTACGCAGATCATTAATTTATACACTGCGAAATACCAAATAATTAAATGGAACAGTTTATTGTTCTTCTGATTTGAAGATATCACAGTTCATTTAAAGGAATATGTTCTCACAGGTACTGAACAATGCGTCTCGAGGCACGCTACTATGTTACCTACGTCCAAAAAATGATGCAGAACTACGAATACAAATGTGCGGTATTTGTCAGCCTCTCTGATGTTCTACAGACTAATCTACGTTTCTGCTTAAGATCAAAAGCTGCTCATTAATGCTACAGTTCACGAAATAACCGGACAAATAAAGGAAGCTTCACATTACAAGGCAGATGTCAATGATAATAACTACATCTCTGTTGGGGCGACGTATTCCAGTCTGTAAGTTGTCCCCCACAGACACTCATTCAGCGTCCGACATAAAACACTAATTCTACGACTAATCAAGTTCACTGTAAAATACGCTAATAACGACTCGGCAAATAAACCATCGACATATGCCCGGCTACCACCAGCCGCCCGACCGTACAAAATGAGATCCATTACTCTACCCATCATCGTTTGAATTACCCGCACCTCCTCGTTTTTCCTCGACCAGGCCATCAAGTGTAGATGACACATTTCCTCTTTGCTCACTTCCAACATTAAACGAAAACGTCCCCTTCGACGAGAAATTCGCCAAACGAACTTCCTCCACCGTCGACGATAAGCATCTAACCCGTCGATTAAAAAAAAACTAATTAATACACCCCGAAAACCCCCGAGATAATTAGATAAATAATTGGACCGATTCGTCGGGAGCGCTTCAGCGCGGTTGCGTAATGGCAGATCTCATGCGCGTCCTCTTATTTCTCCACCGTCGTCGTCTCTATTACCGCCATCAAGCCGACGTAATTCGGAGGAGGCGGCCCGTCCCGTCGCGACGCTTTGCTCGCGGGACCTTCGTTCCACCTGCTCATTACCGGAGACCGCTGCCCGACGCTAACTGCTTCATCGCGCCCAACGGCGTTCCACTTACTTGAATGCGTAAGCTTTCGCGGCCGGAGTCCGTATCAACTTTGCTGTCTAGCAGACGTTGCATTCTAGGCACAGAGACCAACGTTTGGGTCGTCATGCTGCAACATGTCGCAGCGGCGTCCGGACAGCGAAGTAGATGATATACCACTAACGTGCCCCCGTCCCCGTCCGCGCCCCATGTTCTCACTCACCGAAGCATTGGCCTTTTCGGCTTAGTTTGGAGATGGAGATATGGTCAGATCATCTGACGTTTTACGATTTTTTTATACCTCGAATTTTAATTGTAACCGGCTTAAGTGCCTCAGAGCATCAAATGATGTTACAGCAGTGCCTCTGACCGGGAGGTTCTAGGATTCGAGTCCCAATGGTAGCAGGATTGTCGACACCAGCTAGAAAGCCAAGTCGAATTTAGCCGCCGTCTGAAGAGAATTGTAGCGGTCGGTTGCTCTGATCGGTAGTTTTCCGTGATTTCTCTGATCAACACTCTGATCTCAACACTCTGATCAACCAGGTGAATGCTGGAACAGCATCCTAACAAACGTGCCACGGACCGCACGCGATCCGATCTTTCTCTTTCTTGTCCTATCCTCACCCCTTACTTCTACATCCGATCTTTCTCTTTCTTGTCCTATCCTCACCCCTTACTTCTACATACCTACACTTACATGCACTACACTACCACACATGTCGGGGAGAACGGTCGGGATCCTAGAGCTTGTCCCGCCACAGGCGGTGTTCCGCAGATGGGAGGTACCTGTTTAGGAAACCCCCGCAGGGCGATGTGTAGTTGGCGCCGGATCTCGCCATCCATGGGGGGAGATCACCGTCACCTCACGATAAAAGATGCACTTACAGGACTAATAAGCTTAGCAGTTGACGCGCCCGGAAAACTAATCAACCAATTGGATTTTTTATTTAAACACTTCTATATATAGAATTTTTGAACACATGTCATTTTTGTTATTTCGAAATTTATTCATTCTCTTTGTGTACACAAGTTCGGCATTTGAAGGGTTCATCATTAAAAATTATCGGTAACGTTTCCCTTCCTCTTCCGTTTCTCAAGATTCACATTGGTGATTGAGGTGAATGTTATCAGATTTATGAAATGCTTCTTAGAAACATTCAGTTAATAACAGCATTAATGCAATATTTTGAATTGATTACTACACAAGACGGCTCAAAAAGAAACAAATACATTTATCTTCTGATAACCGCTTCAGAGAATAAGATATATTTTACACGCATCGTGCTCCGAAAATTCGACTCTTAGGTTGCATCATCATAGGTATTTCATTGCATACGTCACTGAAACATCAATGCGCTATTATCCTCTTGATGAAAACACATTAAATCTGTGGATGTACATGAAACCTATATCGCCAAGCATTTTCGCAAAGCGTCTTTAAAGTAGTGTCAAAAATCAGTTTCCCAGAACATTTTCAGGAAGTCAAATGAACAAAACGTAATCATTCTGTATTTTTCAATAACAATCTGCGCTAATGATAATTACGTACATTTAAACGGGAAGTAGCATTAATAAATTTATCCACAACGCATTTCATAGTACATGATTACCAAGGTGCAGAACAAAAAGTGGAAAGTCTTCTGTATGAACAGTTGATTCGGCTAGGGTACGAGTCATTCGAATTACCAGACAATGCCAGTTTCAAAGCATCATTCCACTTTCCTCGCCCAACGCCGCTCGTCCTGCGTCCCCGAGTCCGGGCGCCGCCGCCGCCAGATCCCGTTCCCGCGAACCGGTTTTGGGGCAGCGGGCGCCGGGTCGCGACCCGGCGGCGCGGACATCCAGCGGCGACGCTCCTCCTGGACCTCCGCAGGCGAACACTGGGAGCGCTTGCGCAGTTGCAACGGGTGGGAACGACTCAGAATTATTTGCTTCGGGAGGTAACAACCTCCAAACATGCATAACCTCATTAATTAGGCTTGACTTGCCGACATCAATTATATCTATTAATGTATTTCCAGCTCTGACGATGATCGCTACGCGATCGAAAAGATCTTAAGACGTAATATAAAAATTTGATACCAGACAACCTCTGTTTATTTATTATGCATAACCTCCTTAAAATATACATCCGAGTAAACAACTTCCAAAAATAAATCTGATAAAACATTAACATGTTTGGAGATTCTTGAAAATTTAATAAATTCTAAGAATCCAAATCGTATTGTATCTACTGAGTATCGAAATTATTTCAAGATTTTTCTGTAACCAGCGGCAATAATTCTATTGTATCACTGCGGGCGAATATGGGGGAGCGTTTATGCATTTGCAATGTGTGGGAACGGCGCCGAGTTATTTGCTTCGGGAGATATTTCTCGAGTAAACAACCTCCAAAAATAAATCTTAAGAAACATTAATATTGACGTGTTTGGAGACACTGGATCAGTTATAAAAATCCAAATGACATCGTATCTACTGGGTACTCAAATTATTTCAAGAGTTTTCTGTAACCAGCGATGACGCTCGTTCTAGACCTTCGCAGACGAACACTGTAAGCGCTTACGCATTTGGGATGAGTGGCAACGGCGACGAATTATTTGCTTCGGCAGGTATATCCTGGGTCAACAATCTCCAAAAAAGAATCTCACGAAACTAATATTTACGTAGGAGACATAAAATGTGCCCATTTTGGATATTCTTGAAAAACTCAATCAGAACACTTCTTCGTATGAAAAGAACATCTTATCTACTGGGAACCGAAATTATTCCACCAGTTTTCTGTAACCAAAGACAATGCTGCTCTGGGATGTTCGCGGGCGAACAGAGGAACGGGCTTATGCGGTTGCAATGAGTGGGAATGGCGCCGAAATATTTGCTTCGGGCAACTGTGTACACAACTTCCAAAAAAGAATCTGAAGAAACATTATTATTTACACGTTTAAGAAATTCAGCAAAACACTCAATCAGAGCACTTCTACGAATCCAAATGGCATCGTATCTGCTGGGTGCAGAGCTTTCAGTAGTATCTGCTGGGTGCAGAGCTTTCAGTAGTTCACGAGCTTTCAGTAACCTTTCCTTCAAAGTAGAATCTTTTACTAAATAAAAGAAAATTGCAACACTTATTTTCCGATTGTAGTGAACTATGGCACAGAAATACCGCTGTTCACATTAACTTAGAAACGTAATGCATTACATTATGTGATGGATTCTCTTTCTAAGTTATAAACACTGATTTTTTTGGTAAAGGTCACATCATGTAACAGATTATTGTTGGGCATTGCGCGTATTTACATTTACTATTTCCAGATAAAAATGTCGTAGGCGGTTGTAAACTCTTAACAAAGTCATTGGGTAGTGCTTCATTTGCAGCATATGGACTAGCGTGCAGAACAAACGTGCAGACTATCGAGGTTGGAGACAAGAACCACATGCAGTAAAGAGACGCGCAGGCATTCGACTCGGAAAAGAAAACCCGTGGTGAAAACTCGCACTTTTTCGTAAAAGTACATAAAATTCGGCACTCGGGGCGCGTTGAACGAACAACCTGCCGCGTTCCAGACCATTGCCGGAGGCCACCAAAGAAACGGAGGCAAGCGGCCAAGGAAGGCGGAGTCAATGTGAATTACAGGGCAGGAATTGTGTGGAAAGTCCTAGCGGCCGGCTGCTCCGATCAATACCAGGCGAATGCCGGGAGCTGTAGCTACACAAACGGATTGTGCGCGACTTTTCCTGCCTATTCCTTCTCCTAGACTCTCTCCCCTTACGTACACTACACTGCCACACAATTCGGGAGTTCAATCATGAACTTAGTGCTTGACCCGGCAGGGGCAGTGCAATGAGTGACAAGAACATCTGAACAATGAGAGTATACTATGTAGTTAATTTGAAACATTGAAGCAAAAGTGGAAATAATCGAAGGGCTTGCAAAAAAGAGAAACGGTAAAATGAAATGGATGAGGTGGTTTTCTCACAAATCAGATTCCACAACACAAAGTTTATTACGTAATACAGGTTTATGTCCATGAATCGCTGAAAGAACTAAAGAGTAACTTCAGTCATCTCACCTCACACAGTACTTCGTCAGGCGTGAAGGGCAAGTCGGGGCGTCGAGCTGGAGGCAGAAGGCTCATGACTTAAATACACTCTATTGTTTGTGCAGAAATATCGTGGAAGTCCATTATTTTAATATAACGGGAGGAAAAGAATTAATCTTCTACAAACAAATTTATGAACCAACTGTTTGCCAGTGGCAGCAGCAGACATATTCCATTATATTATTTCAAGGCTTACATTACTTATATTACTTGAATATACTACTTATATTCTATAACTTCATGGCTGCATATTCATAAGTTATAGCGTATTTGCGTTCTGAGTTGGAGATGCAGTTTCCCTTTCCGTTGCAACGGTCTCTCATTGGGGCGCCTCGATTATCATTCCCGTGAAAAACATTATGGTTTGAACTAAAGGAATGGGCAAACCAAGTAACAATAAATCAAATCTGCATATGTACAGGAAAGGTTTATTTCCTCCCAAGACAGAAAATATTAACAACAAAATAAAACAAATTGACAGCCCGAAGAATTCTGGCCGTCTAGAAATCTCCGATTCCTATGCAGTGTTTCAATCGTCATCCTACAATCTTCAAGGCTAATGCATTCGGAAACGTTGGCAAGACTGTTAAGAAGGCGACGTCTGGCGCACAAGCGACACTCAATTGACCCCGGTCGCAACATCTTTTGTCAACATTCGACTAGACGATTTTTTCTAGTCACCAATAGGGCGGAGATTTAAAACTGAAAAACCACTTCTTAGGTTTGTAACAACATATTGCCTATTTCAACACATGCCGGCGATCACAAAGAGACAAACGAAACCGGAGGTGAAAATCTACACCGCAAACACACTAGATTATCAGCACTCGCGTTAGACACCAACAAAACACAGAGCACAGTAAGCACGAAGGAGTACAAATTGGCAGGGGGCGGCGGCCGCGAAAGGTGACATCCAACAGCGTGGAGGCGGCACACGCGGAGGCAGAAGCAGTAGCGGAGACAGTGACGGTGGGGATGGCAATGGCTATGAAGGTGGTGGCCCTGGCGATAGGGGTCGTGGTGATGGTGGTGGTAGTGGTGGTGGTGGTGGTGGTGGTGGTGGTGGTGGGGGGGGGGTGGGGTGGGGTGGTGGGGTGGTGGGTGGGGTGTGGTGGGGTGTGGTGGAGGTGGTGGGGTGGTGGAGGTGGTGGTGGTGGTGGTGGTGGTGGTGGTGGTGGTGGTAGTGGTGGTGGTAGTGGTAGTGGTAGAGTGGTAGTGGTAGTGGTAGTGGTAGTGGTAGTGGTAGTGGTGGAGGTGGTAGTGGTGGTGGTGGACACGGTGGCTGTGGCGCTGGCGAAGCTGGCGATGGCGGGAGCGGTGGTTACAGCTTAAAGGAGGCTTGGGGGGTCGAAAGCTGCGACGGTGACACTTCCGAGTGGTTAAGACAAAGTGGTGGCGATGGCGGATTGATTGATTGGATATACTACAAAATATTTTTCTTTCCCGGCGCGTCAACTGTTTTGGTTATTAGTGCAGTAACTCCAGAGCGAGTTATATTCCAGGAGAGGGGTGGGGTGTTCCTGAAACATTATATCTACCCACCTAAACGTCTGCTAGCGGGGTGTTCCCCTCCAGGTATCTCCGACTGCCCGTCACCGCCCAGACGGGACAACCACAAAGCTCTTGACTGGTATCCTGCATGTGTTAGTAGCATGTGTGTGTGTGTGTGTGAGTGGGCGCGCGACTGCGAGTGTATGTGAAATTATTGACGTGGACAAGGATGAGTAAGGAAATATCGCGCACGGTTCCGTTTGTTTCTGGCATTTTCCTGGTATTAATCGAACTTGGAAAACCATCGATGAGAGCAGTCGGTTGCTAGAATTCCAAACAACGATCGAATTCGGCATAGTAGCCAGCTAGATGGTGTCGAAAAATCTCTCCTGAAAATCCGACCTCGCGGTCAGAGGCGCCGCAGTGAGGACATTTGTCGCAGTGAAGAGTAGTCACCCGGTGCGGAGTAGGAGTCTGTATTACACGCGCACGTTTTCTTGAGCCCCTGAATACCCACCTGCACTCCTTTGCCAACATTTAGTTGAATTAAGAACAAACGACAGCATCGAGCGTTGTAGACAAAAAATCTGATAACCACGAATGTTCGCTCCCGAAAAATAGAAACCATTTCGCACTGAAAAACGATCTACAAATTATACGTAAAATGTATTTTGTCAAAATAACCAAACTCCCACTGCTCCACTGTCCTGTCCATATGTTCGCCCCCGAGAAATAGAAACTATTTCGCACTGAAAAACGAACTACATATTATACGTAAAATGTATTTTGTCAAAATAACCAAACTCCCACTGTTCCACTGTCCTGTCCATATGTTCGCTCCAGAAATAGAAACTATTTCGCACTGAAAAACGACTACAAATTATACGTAAAATGTATTTTGTCAAAATAACCAAACTCCCACTGTTCCACTGTCCTGTCCACATGTTCGCTCCCAAGAAATAGAAACTATTTCGCACAGAAAAACCAACTACAAATTATACGTAAAATGTATTTTGTCAAAATAACCAAACTCCCACTGTTCCACTGTCCTGTCCACATGTTCGCTCCCAAGAAATAGAAACTATTTCGCACAGAAAAACCAACTACAAATTATACGTAAAATATATTTTGTCACAATAACCAAACTCCCACTGCTCTGGAAAAGCGAACGGGCGCAAAGGATCGCGACTAACATGTTCCACTGTCCTGTCCACATGTTCGCACTGCGAGGGTAACAGCGGAGGCGACAACGGAGTACGCGGCGGCGACGGCGCAGGCTGTCGGGGAGGTGGCGGTGGGGGGGGGGGGGCGGTGGCATACAAGCACGACGCATTCGTCGGCGCCGCCGCCAAGGCCCTGGAGGCGTCGCTTGGGCGGCGGCGGCGGCGGCGACCGGGGCAGCGGGGGGGGAATGCAGGGAAGCCCGGGGCGGGGAGCGGGGCGGGCCGGGGCGGTGCCGCGCTGTCGACGCGCAGCGCCGCACGACATCGCGCTTGCGCGAGCCAGCGAGCGGCGGCGGCCGAGCGAAGGCGATGCAAAGAGCGGAGGGGACTCCGATGCGCAGGACCAGGGTTCGCACAGTGGATGCAGCACTAGGCGAGGTCGTCGCGCGCTGAGGAGGATGAGCGAAAAAATGAAGATGGAGAAGGATGAACAAAATCATAGGAGGATGCATGAGGAGGACTCCAAAGCGGAGGACCAGGGTTCGCACAGTGGACGCAGCACTAGGCGAGGTCGTCGCGCGCTTAGGAGGATGAGCAAAAAAAATGAAGGAGAAGGATGAACAAAACGAATAGGATGATGCATAAAAAGGGGCCAATGTTCGCAGCAGTAGATGAGGTCAACTAGGAGAATGAGGAACAGGGAAAGAAGAAAGAAGATAAACGTAAGGATGAAGAGAAAGGTGAACAAAACGAATAGGATGATGGCAGTAGATGAGGTTGTCAAGGATGTTGAGCAATAGTGAGAGAAGAAAGAAGATCAACGTAAGGATGAAGAAAACGAATAGGATACAAAAAGAGGACTCCAAGCGAGGAAATGTTCCACATGGATGCAGTAGATGAGGTCGACTAGGAGGCTGAGCAACAGGGAAAGAAGATGAACGTAAGGATGAACAAAACGAATAGGATGATACGAAGAAGCATCAAGAGGGCTCCAAAGCGGAGGACCATTGTTTGCAGAGTGGATACAGAACTACGTGAGATCATCGCATGTCTAGAAGGATGAGAAACAAGGAGAGAAGAAACAAGATGAATGGAAGAATGAAGAGAAAAGGAGGAACCAAACGAATTGGATGATCAGAGAAGCATCAAGAGGAGAAGCTTCCTTCCTCTGCGATATCGTCAAGTACCAAAGTAGGTAACTACAGGCTATCCACTAGCAGAGAGTTTTCTAAAGGGAATTGACGAAATTTCATGAAATGGCGATTAGAGGGCATACTAATACGAAATAAAAATTTACGTGATGCAATGTCTAAAGGGGACTGGAAATCGATGGGCGAGCATGACATGAAGACTAAAATGTATAATCCTTGGAACATATAAAGGATTTCAACATTACCGTCGTCACTGATGTTTATTTATCTTGGGGGGAAATGCTGCTAATAAGCCTGGATACAACATACGTACGGCAATAAATATTTAATGATTTTCGAGATACTTTAAGTACAGCTAAACCGAGAATTGGTAATATCGGAAAGCTCTTTTCGCAAGAATCAAAATCTCTAAGATTACACGGATGCTCTAAACTGGATTCGAATGACGCATCCCAGGTACACGACCGGTTTGTGTGAGCACGCCACAAGGGCATTGGGGTATTCTGATTCGCGGCCGAATTTTCGGCCGGTCTGCACAAATACAGTAGGTCATCCGACTCGTGACTAAAGTAGGTGGCGACTTCACACCAACGTAACAGTTACAGTGAATAACTATACAGAGATCCCTTCCGATCTACTGTTCATCGCAAGTGCAACATTTGTCTCGACCCATGCTCGTCCTGTAATTGATCACGTACATGGCCCGCAGCTGACCAGTCGAAAGTTGTTCACCATATAAGACTACTGGGGTGGGGAACTTGCAAGGCCTCAAGGGCCAGAATTAAAAAGTTCATTTGCACGTTGACAGTAATTTGGCTGCGACCCATATTTGTATTAATCTGAAGATCCACATCGGACTTTCCCGGACTTTTTATCTTGGCACTACCCAGCAGGTCAGAAACGGGGGAGATATTGAAATTAGCAACAAATGACAAAAAAGGGACATTGAAACATGCGTGATGTCATGCCGTACCATGCATAATGGTGGCTCCACATATTTGTTATTCTGTGAACAGCGAAAAACCACTCCCCGCCAATTGGACAATCCTAGTCTATGGCTTGCATTAGCACTCGCACAACACGGCACCCCACCCCTCTATTCGCCCGCCATATCCCACTCCACCTGTGCGATGTCACACCAACACAACATATTCGATGAATAACTATAATAACTATTCAGTACTCCGTACGAACTATTTTTCATCCGAAGTATAACATTCGTCTCAATCCATAATTTTAGCCATGCAATCGATCACATACATGGCCCGGACAAAAACCGACGCCTTCAACGTGATATGGCGCATTCGCGATTCGGAGCGGACCAGTCGAAAACCACTCACCGAATTACAATACCGTCTAGTCCTTGCATCATGGTGGCACCCTCACTTGCACGGCTCGCCGCCCTCGGCTCGCCGCCCTCGGCTCGCCGCCCTCGGCTCGCCGCCCTCGGCTCGCCGCCCTCGGCTCGCCGCCCTCGGCTCGCCGCCCTCGGCTCGCCGCCCTCGGCTCGCCGCCCTCGGCTCGCCGCCCTCGGCTCGCCGCCCTCGGCTCGCCGCCCTCGGCTCGCCGCCCTCGGCTCGCCGCCCTCGGCTCGCCGCCCTCGGCTGGCACACTCACTTGCACGGCTCGCCGCCCTCGGCTCGCCGCCCTCGGCTCGCCGCCCTCGGCTCGCCGCCCTCGGCTCGCCGCCCTCGGCTCGCCGCCCTCGGCTCGCCGCCCTCCGCTCGCCGCCCTCGCTCGCCGCCTCCGCTCGCCGCCCTCCGCTCGCCGCCCTCCGCTCGCCGCCCTCCGCTCGCCGCCCTCCGCTCACCGCCTCCGCTCGCCGCCCTCCGCTCACCGCCCTCCGCTCGCCGCCCTCCGCTCGCCGCCCTCCGCTCGCCGCCCTCCGCTCGCCGCCCTCCGCTCGCCGCCCTCCGCTTCCCGCCCTACGCTCACCGCCCTACGCTCACCGCCCTACGCTCACCGCCCTACGCTCACCGCCCTACGCTCACCGCCCCCAGCTCACCGCCCTCCGCCCCTCGCCCACTGCCCGCCGACCGGGCGCGCGCGGCGGTGCTCACCGCTTGGGGAAATGCGGCCGTTAGGAGCCGCCGCACGCCCCCGCCGCCGCGCACGTCCCGCACATAAACAAGGCACGGGGTGCGCGCGCCCCCGCGGGAATGGCCGCGGCGGGGACCCACGGAAAGGGAGGGGAGAGGCTGCGGTGAGAGCGAGCGCGGGCGACGGAAGCACGCGGTGGAGAGGAAGTGGGCGGAGACGCGAGGGGAAAAATATGAATGCGAAAGAGGAATTCCGTCGGAAGTGAATATTTGGGAGGCCAGGTTCAAGAAAATCAAATGGATATGGAACAAGCAGGAAAGAATACGAAGAAGTAGAAAAAGGAGGAGGGGAGGAGGGAAAGAAGGGAATGAATCGGGGGTGGAGATTGTTGGAGTGAGGCAGTTGTGTATGGAATGGAACATCCTAAAAATAACAAACGGTCAACTCGTTTCTGGGAGGAGATACTAAATACAGGTTTGACTGAAGATGGTCCTAGGATGCTACGTGGGGAACGTGATCAGGGGAAGAGAGCCAGGGCAGAAAGTGGGTGGTAGGTGCGAATTCCGGAACGTATGATGAAGAGGTTCTGAAAACTAAAAGTGAATAATACAAACGAGGATGTGGGGTACAGAATAGAGATGTTGATACTGGAAAGTGAATGTGAGAAATTGATGAGCAAAAAAGGAAGTTCATGAAGGAAAATAACAGCAGTAGGACAAGGAGACGAAGAAGATAACAGAGAGATCTACAATAGCTCTAGTAGCAAAAGGAAGACGTGAGCACAGTGAAAAAAAAAACAGCGGAAAACGAAAAAGGATCAAGGAGAAAAAGGGAAGAAAGAGACGGTAAAACATAACAGTTGGAGGTAAATAGGGAACAGGCGTAGTAACAGAAAAGATAAATAAAGGATGGAATTGCGAAACAGAATAAGTATAAATGGATAGAGAAGGATGATTCACAATGATAGACAAAACAAGTGTTGGAGAAGGCACTATTTATTTAATGTCAAACAAATTTTTAAAAATTGGGTGATATACCATGGGGAGAAGTGCATACAAATACTTCAGGACAAATGCAGTTCACTGAAAGGTACTTGCCAGTAGCAGTAGTAGCAATTGTGAGCATTCTATTTTTAAAAAACAACTGAAAACGCATAAGAAATTTTGTTTAAAAAATTTCATTCACTTCCGTAAGCCAGAAACAAATTAAATAACGACTGATAAGAGCAACAACATCATCGTCCCCAGCACCCGTCTAATGATTCCCACTTTTCCCTCTACTAATAAGTGGCATGTTAACTGCTCCGCGACCAGGCGACTAATGTCCCACGATAGGCATCTCCCCGTGCGAACGGGAACGCCGGCATCGGCGCGCCAATCGAAGCCATCTCCTCCGGAGGCCGTACGCACGCCTGCGTGGATGCGTCGCATGCGGTTGATAGGCCCCGCGTACCCTTCACTCTGCTTCAAAAGGAAGAGTTAAGAGGTTTTTGTAAACCACATTACAATTTGCTATCATAGCTGACGTAACTAAACGAAATATTTGGAGTCGGACAAATAACACACCTTTTCCGTCCCTTTGACTGTAATAAGATACTTAATAACATATTGCTGTAGATACTTAAGTCCTAACTTAAGCACTTAAGTCCTAACTTAAGCACTTAAGTCCTAACTTAAGTACTTAAGTCCTAACTTAAGCACTTAAGTCCTAACTTGAGCACTTAAGTCCTAACTTAAGCACTTAAGTCCTAACTTAAGCACTTAAGTCCTAACACTACGAGTTACATACCATTAACAAGAGTGGTTAGAGTGTGTAACCTAACAAGCTTCGTGCTTGAGATTCAATATTCTGAGATCACACTCTCTGGAGACGTCAAATAATCAATAATAAAATATCTAAGAATTGACAATAAGGGAATGAGGGAAATTATGTTAAGGAAGAAGAAATGTCACAAGAAGTAGGCATAAGAAAATCATGGTATTTTCTTTTATGGAGGTTTTAACTTACCTTTGGGAAATATAAATTTGATTTTGTTATATTCATAGGATTTTCCTAATTTGAACATGTTAGATGCCGAAGAGGAGGATAGAGAATTAAAGAATTTGTCTGACAGATGTTTAACACAATGGACAATTGTGAAGATCAAACTCTCTACGCTTTGAGTAAGTTTAAGAATGGAACGGAAACAGGATCGAGTAGAGACGCTTATCAGATTTTCCAGTTCGCTGAGAGGGGCAATAAGAGGATATGTGATTGGTCCTAGGAATAGAAATGGGACGAGTAGGGAAGGAACGGTCGCGCACGCGGGCCTTGGCGAAGCAATGGCATTCGCCAGGAAGCAATCTCAACACGGAAACCGCTACAGGCAGCACTGCCAGAGTGGGAGTCGCTCATGAATCCAAGAGCGTGCCACAAGCAGATTTTTTTCGTAGAATGTACATGTATGTGTTGATATGTATTCGGCGACATAGTAATCTATATTTTCTGACAAACAAGATGGATTATTGCCAGCTTTCACAGATAAAAATATCGCATATACAACATACTCAAGAAAATATCGGCTAAAACACGATTAAAAGAACCCCACCGTCCTAAATATCAGAAAAAGTAGTCCACCATCTGCGAAACTGGTAAACGCATTTCCTAACAACCTAAGAAAAATGTGAAAGTACTACAACACTTTTAGCAGACTGTCGTGCCCTTCCCCTCCCCCCATGCATATTGGCAAGGAGAATTATCGCTCTGCTGGTTGGCGAATGAACTACAAAATTTGTGGCATGAATTAACCTTAAAAGAGAAAGCGTAAAATAAACGACGTAAGAAATGTCTGTTCAAAATATAAAAAGAATAAAATCAATTGAAAGGAGAAAGATTTTACTCATTTAAGAACACCGAAAATACTATACAAGCAGAAAACAGTTTTTATAATAAAAAGCAACTACATTCTCAACCTACGCATTAATACACTAACTTCTATACTTCCCTACTTTAGATGCAATGACGTTCGACAACAAACCGCGAAAAAACTTACTATTGCAACGAGCGTAAACCTATTCCCAGGCACAAATCCAAAACTTAAGCAAGTCAAGTATACGCAGAACGCGCACCCAATTTATTTACATTCCCATCCCACTATTTTATTTCTTCAGCGTTTACAAACCACTTTCACGCAACAGATGAACAGTTGACGATCCGGAATATCATCGTTCTGCGAACACGACTCTCCACTCTCATCCTTAAGACATGGCTCACCTCTTCTCTGAAGGCACATAGTGGAGTGAAGGAAAAGCGTCGAGTACTTCCAACAGAATTCTCGAGATAGCGGACACAACGGAGGGTCAGTGGATGTATATACTAGTATGGTTCACGGCGCGAGTCACCAAATGAAATGCAGAAGTCTCAAGTAGAAAATCAAGGCCTATTTTAACTCTCAACAAAACTAGCAAGCAACTCCATAAATCTCGTCACAATTACTTGCAGAAAAAGCCAACGTGACTTGCAGCCATTGGTGCTTCCTGACTTGAAGGATTCATGGACTTCGGAACGCATGTAAATATACTGCAATAGACTTTTCATTCTTTGACAGATCGCTAAGTAATTGAGAGACTAATTGGCCGTGAATATTCGCTGAAAAATATATTCATTGGACACGCCAGCTGTTCGGTTATTCGGGCAATTACTTCACCAGATACACGTTATCTACAAAAGATATGGTAGAAACTCATTTCTTAATGCACCAGACGTTTCAACAACACTGAGAAGGATGACGGGGATGAGGGAGAATGAAGCGAAGGTAAAGGAGGAGCTCTCTGAGAATAATTGTCATCGAATTATTTTCAAAATTTATGTAGTATATGACTCAATGTAGGGATCACAGAATTTTGAAAATGTGCACAGAATTCACTTTTCCCCATAGCACGTCATACGAAGTTTCAACTGTTTTTTGACGTAAAATAAATAAATAAATGAAGGGAACATGGCTATAGAGGAGACAGACAGTCAGTCAGTGACAGTACAAAGCATGGTGGACGAGAACGAAGGGGAAGTGCCGAGTTGGAGGAAGATCAACGAAAGAAAAAGAAAAGGGGGGAATAAAAGGAAAAAAAGAAAAAGAAAGAACATGCGGTGAACGATGCATACATAGTTTACCAATGCAATTATTTTTACATTTCTAATAATATTAAATTATAACGCCGGTGTATTCGAACAGATGTGTTGGTTGATTTGTTATTTGTGTCTTCATAATACGCAATACGTTAATTCTTTATGGCAACATTGAACCGGGAGCAATTTCTCTTCCCACACGTAGTAAGTAGGGAATATATCCCAATTTATTTAATTCATTAACGAATTCAACGTGAAATGACCATTGAATATTTAAGAGGAAAAAGTTCTGCAAAAACGTAAAAACAGAAAGAAAAAATACAGCTAAAATGCATACTGATGAGTTCCATAATTTGAAGTCATGCGTAGTCAAGGTGGGAGGCTTACGGAATTAATGTTATCATATTCTTAGAAAATGACCACAATGGTGATTTACCGCTGTTGCTTTCCACGGAATGAATGCTAGAACAGGTATGAGAGGTAAATGTTGATAGATGGGCGATTATGGATGGAATGAATAGGGTTCCGGTGTGATGTGTAACAGTCTGAAGCCAACATATGATAAACCATATACCCTTGTTACAATTACGTCATAAAAGCCCCCATGCATTGATCAGGATTCGGACCCGCAGCCTTCGCCCAATGGGTCGCTGCCATCGAGACAGAACAGAACACAGACTGAACCGCCTGAATTCACAGAATACCGACCAGCTTCATCGCCAAACTATTCCCCTCCGTTGACCCGAACCTCGGAGACGAGCTTCGGTCGGGGCGCCGCGATGGGCCGACGTGACCGAACACGTTAAGTTCGGACGCAAAGCCCGGGGCGACACGCCGGCAAAATCGGACCGGGGGGCGTGGCGGAGCGGGGCCGGAAGGCTGGAGCGGAGCCAGGCGGGGGCGGGGGCGGAATCGATGTCCCGCGCCGGGCCGGCAGCCAGTAGCGGCGCCTGCAGCTGCCGCCTCCGCCGCCGCTCCCCCGCCCCCGCCGCGTCGCCACCCCCACGAACAAATCACCCCGCCCTCTAATTACGCGCCAGGGGGTGCGATGGGGGTTGAGGCAGCCAGGTCGCCTGTTAGTGCACGCACAGGGTCGAGCTTAGACACCGACTGCAGAGAGAAGCCGATGTTCGGTCTAGGAAATACGGAACAGGTATGTACTACATATGCTCACCAGGATTACCAAGGCACTGAAGGTCTCCCCAAAAATAATACGAATAAAAACGTTCAAAATAAAATTTTACTACTCCATTTTTTTATAATATTTATATTTAATACGTATCAAATTACTCTGATATTAAAGTATAATTAGACCCACTAACATATGTTTGCACATCTTGGTTGAATACTGCAGCAAGCAAAATCCCATATAATACAAAACTTTCCGAATAGCCTGTCTCCGTAGAGATACCAAATATCAAATAAATCGTAAATATTAGGGAGTTACTCCCAAAGTGCAACGTGAGATCTGGCGTAGATGTCCATACGGCTTAAAGGAGTATCCCTCTCCATGTGTCTCTCCCTGAAGTGCACTACCAACGCCGGAACAACCTCTGGACTCACGACATATGTGCTAGAATTAGGGTTGCCAACAATGTCCATGTCAAAGGACACACGATAAACAAAAAAAAACGCGCATCACACATTTATTTTTATAAATATTTAATTTAGACTAACTTAAGATATTAAGTCCAATATACATTCTAGTGCAGAAAAAATATATTCTGACATGAGAAAAAATGTATTTCATGTAAAACGTACGAAGCATAAATCCGTATTTGATTCCAAAAGATTCGAAAAATCTAATATAAAACAAGGTATTAAAATTTCAGTTTTAGATATGATATCTTTAATGTGTGAAATTAAAACCTTTGCTCCTAAGAAGATTAATTCATTCTTATCAATACTAAAACGTTATTAAGTGTAAGAACTGATATTAAAGTTATTGGTTCAAAATGAGATAATGGTCTGTTCGGTTTTATGATACTCGATGGTACCAATACGAAAAGAATCATAATAGTACAATATAGTTGGTTTATTTCGTTATCGCTTTCAAAGACATTTCACAATCAGCTATAACTGATTCACATCTATATTGATTATGATACACATTTACTGCATTCCTCTTAAGAAAAACTCAATGATCAATTTAGTGCATGTTCAATTTCTTTGCAATGTGATGTACGCATTGCAAACGAAACAATTTTGTTTCTAGTTCTTAAATTATTTATCCAAATACATATATCAAAATGCACTTTCGTATAATATAAAAAGACACCAAGAGATCTCTCATAAATCCCGAAAACGCGATTAACCGGACATTTGCGAGAATAAAATAATGAATTCATATCATGCAACACTCGAGCATATTATGCAACACCTCTAGCAATAGGTGAATCACGGTTCACTAATGGAGACTTATTTGGATGGTAAATACACAGACCGTAAAGCAACAGCCTGCCTGGAGCGAGAAGAACCAGCCAAAATGCCGCAACGACAACAAAAGAAACGCGCTGCTCCCGCAAGTGGGCAACGATTCACGGCTAACTGCCACCTGCGTGGATTCAAGTGCCCATTAGACGCACAGGAATTTCTTTTGGTCGCCAGTGACCACGACGCTGGAAGTTTGGTCGTCTCTTCGTGCCCACAGCCGCCGACACGGTAGCTCGCCCTTCAGCTACGTGGAAGTCTGACAGCTTCTGGGAGCTCCCAGACGTCCCGGGTCAATGGAGCGGGCACACGACTACGGCTTACGGCAGCTGATACAGCACCAGCCGATGTTCGAGGTAAAAAACCGCGCAAGCCTGATTAGTAAACGAACACATGAGGCACACTGACCTGTTCAAGATATTTCATATAGTACCCGAAAATCTCGATCGCCCGCCTATCCACTATCCCGTGCGGATCGCATTTCGCCGTTCTCTGCTCCCTAGCACGCCCCCAGATCCGTCATCACGCCACTCTGGTCTGTTCTCTCCAAGCTAGCTCGCCATTGCTCTGGACCTCCAGTTCTACCACCTGTTTACCCCAACCAGCATCCCGTTCGGTACGCAATCTCACGACCTCTGGCCCGACCCGGACACATCTTCAGGCCCGTCCTCACAGCCCTCTAGTCTGTCCTCCCTCCTGTCCTCTCCTAGCTAGCTATTGCTCTGGTTCTCCCGTCCTACCACCTGTTTGCCCGCTCGCCCTCCCCTTCCTCTGCCCGCGTGCCTGCCTGGTTGCTCAATTCCGCAAAAGAAGCACGGCGGGCGGGCTATTCGTACGTCGCCCGTCCAAAAACAGGGCAGTACAGTCCAAAAACAGGTACAAAACAGGACAGGCATGGCTCCTTTTCACGGATTACGATCGTTCCGCCCAGCTGAGCCCCACGGGCCGCGCTGAGTGACAGGAGCTCTCGAAGCTCCGGACGCGGAGTCAGAGTTTGGAATTCGACTCTTCGCTCTGTTCACGCGACGCTATAAGGAGGAAAAACGCTGATGAATACGTCTGTGGAGAGCGTCTGCACCGAATGACATCAAGGTTTTGTTCTCATCTTCTAAAAAAATGAAGAAAAAATAAGAGTATCGGTCAGTTACGAACAAAAAAAAAATACGATTGCTCTAAAAGTCGATTATACATAACGGCGCACTGAAATCTTACTGGCACGCACGTGCGGCTGATTTTTAACTTGCGATACAAGATGTTCGTTATCAGTGTCTTCAGTGCCTGTGTTAAATAGTCATATAACTAATAATACTTGCAAACTGAAATTAATTTGGTTCTTGGATCATCAAAATTAGTTGGTTGGTTTAAAAGAAGAATGAGGAAAGAAACTCAAAGGTCTACGGTGAAGAACATGTCACCTTTCATCGCTCAGTGCGGTAAAAACCTATGCCAAACATTGAAAAGATACTTATCTCAAAACCAAAGTCCCAGCACTGAATCACGTGCTGGTTGATTCAATGACAATATTCCACATTAGCATGGATCAATCATTTCATACAACAAAATTAAAGAATATATCTATATCTGGAATTTTTAAGGTTATAAAATACTGGGTATTGTGTTTCTTATAGTTCCGTATTATTCACACCGATAAGTAGACGAACTTAATGTCTCCAACTCCCCTCCCTTTCAAATGCGAGATATGGAAATTGAACTTCATCAGAAAGGGAAAATTGTCAGAATATGTGAAAGGCATTTATTGTATCGACTAACCAGTAGCCCACGTTTCAATTATTCTTCACGTAAATTTTAATGTTCCATACAAAGAGACGTCATCCGTATTTGGTAGATAACTAATGATAGCGATAACTGACGGTTAGTCAACCTGCCAGTGTACAATGACGTAGGTTCATGTTCTTTTTGCAGTACTTACGATGTCTCTTGGAATGACGTGGTTGTAATCTCCATTGCAGCTGAACAAGTTATCACTGAAGAAACAGGCCAACAAATTGTTGTGCAAGCAATACACGTGAGAATAAGGAAAACTATCAACATTATTACATGACCAACTACCGATATTTAAGCAATTTTTTTAGAGTGAACTTCTCATGACAACAAAGAAATGCCATTTGGAAATGTTTCATGTACTATGGTCTCGAATAGCATCTGCAGAATGAAATGAAATTCATGAAATGTATTCTTCGCATTTCAGTTAACTAATGAAACTATGCGACGGAGATCTCCTAATTATAGCTGAACACAATGTTTAGCAACCACTTACGGTGAACAGTACTTATTTTATTCATAGAAAACTCTACCCTTACACTGTAGTAACAATTATCTTGAGTGAAATCATAATTCTGTGGTGGTATCAAAACGTTAAAACGCTGAAAGTAATTACATACGCATGAAGAACAGAAGTAACCGCGAATTTATATTAACAAGATGTTAACAAGAAGACTGAAAGTCGTTATGGTATAATTAAATTTAAGTTAATTTTGAGTCATTACTTTTTTCCACTTACCCTAAGGCGTAGATACTAATATCATTTGCATGTCTTATCAGCTCTCACATACCTGAAACAAAGATTCAGTTTATTACACATGTGAATTTGAGCACAAAGCTAAAATATCTAGAAATATTAATCGAGCTGGAAGCGTTAATAGTGCTCGAAACGATAAGAGACAGGCGGTAATAGAGTCCGAAGCGGTAGGTTATACAAGCGGTAATACAGCCCGAAGCGGTTATACAGCCCGAAGCGGTTATACAGCCCGAAGCGGTTATACAGCCCGAAGCGGTAATACAGCCCGAAGCGGTAATACAGCCCAAAGCGGCAATACAGCCCGAAGCGGTAATACAGCCCGAAGCGGTAATACAGCCCGAAGCGATAATACAGCTAGATGCAGAAAGAACAAGCGTAATAGAACTAGATGCAGTAATAGAACTAGATGCAGTAATAGAACTAGATGTAGTAATAGAACTAGATGCAGTAATAGAACTAGATGCAGTAATAGAACTAGATGCAGTAATAGAGCTAGATGCAGTAATAGAGCTAGATGCAGTAATAGACTAGATGCAGTAATAGAACTAGATGCAGTAATAGAACTAGATGCAGTAATAGAACTAGATGCAGTAATAGAACTAGATGCAGTAATAGAACTAGATGCAGTAATAGAACTAGATGCAGTAATAGAACTAGATGCAGTAATAGAACTAGATATCATGTTGGTAGTGGCAGTGGAAATTACTGGCAGTGGCAGCACTGTTGCAAAGCGCAACGGTTCACATCCTGTCGCGATTCCTATCCCAAAAGGCGACGGCCACTGCGGCACTGGAAGCGGGAACGGCAACGGGGCGGCGGCGGCGGCGACCGCAGCCCCGGAGAGACCACCCGCAGCGCGAGGCCGCGGGCCGGCTCCGCCTGCGCCCCGTCGCCCTCGCCCGCACCTCGCCGCGGCCTCGCGACCCCGCACGTCCCGCTGGACATCCGCGGCGACCGCCAGCGCAAACAGCGCACCCACGCACGCGCGCCATTTCATTTTCCACCTCGCCCCGCTCGCGCCTCCGCCATTTGCAATGGAAACGTTAGCGTACACGGGCGGACAGACACTTGGGGCCGGATTCATAGTCGTCGATTACAATAAGGAAACCCTTAAGGAGTCCCCTATAACTGGCGAATGGAATTTATTGTAAAAAAAAGCGCAAAATATATACATGCATGTCTACTTATTTTTTCCAAAATATGTAAGAAAAAATAGGAAACATGTAAAATAAAAATTCATTATTGTGCTTAAAATTGTTCTCTATAAGCATTTTCCGAGCCTAGAACGTCGCCAATCAGTTCTTAACACGCATTCGGAGTGGCTGAAAGTAGATTCCTCTACAGAAGTAATTCTACACTAGATTTCACCACACACAAGTATTTTATTCGAAATACAAAATACGTTCATAGTATATATTACAATGTTTACGAGAAGCCAGTGTTCCAATGAATAGTAGTACCGTATAGTCAGTGTGGGATCGCGGGAGAGGGGGTTATCCCACCCCCCGCAATCGAACAACGCGTAAGACAATTTGTAGTAAGAAATATTTGTTAATTTTCGATTGAGAAACGAATATGCTGTTTGAAACACGAGAAAAATCGTTTTTGAACTTAATTTTATTCACAGAAATCCGGTCATTCTTGACTGCGAATACACAGTAAGCGAGCAAGGGGTGACAATTATGGCGAAGATATGGTGGTCATAGAAGCCCAGCAGCATTACATTTGATTTTTAAGAAAGATGATTCCGTAACACATAATGCAACGACGCATCTGAAATGTTCCGTTTCGACGTATAAATATATTAATATGTGACGAAATATGTAGTAGTAGGTAAAGTATGTAAATATACGTAATTATAACAAAATATGTAAAATAAAAATAGTTCCAATTCATTGAGAATGTATTGTAAACTAAAAAATATATTATTGAATGCAGGTATCTAGTTCCTGTAAAAACATGTATTTACATTCCCTACTTATAACGGTTTTCAACTCATAGAAGAAACTTATCCACCCACATAACAAAATCCTTCTAGCTATATGGAATGTCCAGCCACCTTATTGGTTGTAAGTGAACCCTCACTTCTTGTGTTGAAAATTGCCGTAATTTGAAAGAATGGAAATGGACGACGATTTCCAAGATTATAGGGATTGTTTCGGTGGCATCTTTCTTTGTAGCCACAAATGATAATTACGTGACATGCAAAACACTTTGAAAATCCACAACGATCAAGAATTTAAAAAACAATATCGTTTTACTAAGACTTTTCTTTTACCCTTCTTGGTTACATTGATGGCCAAAGCCACCTCTAACTAATAGAGATTTACTGATTTCACAAACATTTAAGTCTCTGTTTAAGATACTGCCACTATTTACGAAACTGTGTAGGTTAGGTTATCCCACGGACGCATGCATATGACTAGTTCTCGGCTAGTTTGATGGAGCACTTCTGGCAGGATTCAAATGGCTGTGAAACAGTCAATACGCTGTTGCCACACGAAACGCTGCACGCATCTTTCTTATAATAAGTGTGAATACCAAATGTGCACAAGCATTTCCTTATCGAAAATAAGGTCGGTAACTTCTTGTAGCTTAAGTATTTTCTTATCCTACAAATGACGGGTATGAATATGGCCCTTGGACTTTTCACGTGGACGTGGGCGTACAGGTCACGTAAACATAAAGCCACTCATTGATATCGTTGTAATAAATACTCTTTATACAGAAATTCTTTATAAAGTTGCACAACATTATTTAATTTATTCCGAAAAAGTAAGATAAACATACCAACACACGCCTTCTGGGGATTATAGGAGGACCGACCAATTGGGTTGACGCTTGCTGCCAGAAGAGGTAGTATCTGAACTCAATATTTGATTTAGTAATTTGGGGGCAAACCAAATAACAGTAAGAAATCAAGTAAAATATATTATATCAACCTAAAATGATATTTACTTCGTAAACCATCATCACGCATAATAATTCTATGGAACGTTCAAAGAACAATAGTGATGATTAATGACAATTTATCCTTCTAGAAACTGTATAGAAACGAAAATGATAGATGTTTGTATCATACTGTGGTACACGATTGTCTGTTGTCCTATGATTATGTTAACGTGAAAGCTTGGAGCTTGCGAACTTTCACTTTACATGTAAATGATCTTGGCTGTCCGGGTGACGCCACGTCAAAGGCTGTGTCCGCAGACCAGCCCTGAGGAAGACAACGACAAGACGATCGAAATGACGACAACGACAACACAGCCTTCGACGCAGCATCACCCGGACATCCAAGATCATTTACATGACTGGCCGCGGGAGCCTACGACTTCACTTTTCACTATTGCATCTTTGTTCATATTTGCATTTGCGTTTACCATTACGTTCACCCTTCTGATTGGTACCATCAAATAACCCAGCCCGGCATCCAGATTTTACATTACGTTCACGTTTAGGTTTCATTGCATTAGTCTCAAGTACTCTTGTGGAGCAACTAGGCGAGACTGGCTTCTGCAGAACGAAATTCAAGACAAAAGAATGGAATCTCGATAACTCAACAACATTATCAAATATTATATTATATCAAATTGCTTGACATTCATTGGGCTCAAAGTAACATTTGCCTCGAGCCCCTGTGTTGTTCGACATCTCAAAGATATTTCGTTATTGTTATTCTGCTCTAAGATGATAATTCTTCGTCCTCCGTATACATATGTTCTCCGTTAAAAACTAGGTCACGTCATTTTGAAGTTGTTTCTATTCCACTGGTTCATAAATCAAGGTTCCACTGAATTCTTTTGTTCTGGAGAAAAAATAACTTCTAAAAATCGATGACAATTATGCGCCATGTTCAAATGAAACTAACATCACAGAATTCAGGAACGAAAAAGTCTGACAGTACAGATGTAGGAAGGAAAATCAGAGTTTGGTCATATATTTAAAAATATATTTAGCATGCAACATATATTTTGGTTAGCTGTTACTTTGTTTTAATATAAGGGCAACTTTACAAGAGTCCCAATATTGATGTACCGAGAGCTTCGGCATTTAAATATTTACAATTTGAGTTCGGGTTACCTTAATTTAGTATTTATAATCATTATGAAATGGGATATAAAACAAGGGATTTTATATTTATCTTTACTTTATTTCTGAAGTAATAAAAAGTTTTTAGAGTTTGAATAGTATTTACTATTAATGATGAATCGACGAATTACGAACCGTCTGAAAATTAGGTATTCAAATTTCGTCAAACATCATATACAACGAGGTACATGATGTCTGTACAACCAGGGACGTTACGGAACTACGCGGATTCATAAACTCCAAATCGGAAAGTAATCCCTCTCGGCAAATCGTAGAGACGTCATTACCCGCAAACGCAAGGCCTCCAGACACGTCTTTCGCGAGTCTCACAAGGCTAGGACTGCCGCGGCGCGCACAAAGGCAGTGACGGCAAGGGCGGTGGCAACCGGGAGAGGGCGTTAATGAGGCTTATCGAGCAGGTCGCGACTTCACCCCGCCCACGCCGCCGCCCCTCCGTGAGAACTGTCAGTCCGCCAGACCAGTGGGCGGAGATTAGAAGCAGATTAGAAACCGTTTAAAGGCAGTTCCCGCCCCCCCGCGCTGCCAATAAAGCAGAACGAACAGCCCCGTGGTGCTTGCAAACGGGACTTCCGTTTGGCACAAAGCACGACTACCATCGCTCTCAAGGACATACGTGTCAATATCCCCTCGATGAGTAATTATTATCATTAGAGTTTGGGATAGTTGGTGGCGAGGATGGTGATGAAATATCTAAGTTTGTACATTTCTGCAGATACAAAATACTGCCGCCAAACCAAGAGGACGAGATAAGTCACAGAAAGGAAGAAAGGACAATAAAAGAGAAGGAAAGATCGCGTGTGGTCCGGTATTCGCCAGGTGTCGATCGGCGAAACCACGGAAAACTACCCATCACAGCAGCCGGGCGCTAGAATTCTCCTCCAGACAGACTGAACTCGACCCAAGGTTGTGTCAAAAATTCTGTCACCGTCGGGACTCGAACCCAGGACCTCCCGGTGTGATGCACTATGCACATCAATGGATGCCCTGAGCCACCTTTCCCGGTCGAATCTCCTTCGCGCGGGGCGGCGAGGCAGCGAGGCGAGAGAGGGGGAAGGCAGGATCGGGTGTTCGCCTGCGCGCGGGGCCACCCGGTCGCGACCTACCCGTAGTTCCTGTCGCCCTTTCTCCGAACCCGCCCACCGCCTCGCGCCGCCTAACTGACTTGCAATTACAGGCGGCCGCCGCGGCCTTACGTCTTCATCGGCGCGGAGCCAACAACCCGGAATCGAAGCGGCCGCCTTTCGCCCACAGCGCGAGCCCGACGCCCCCAGCACGTGATGTGGCAGGAGGGCGCTACAGGCGGCCGCGGGGGCGACTTGCAGCCGTCGCAGTAGGGAGGTGGGAGCGGGGGCGTACGAGACGAGCGGAAGCAGGGGCGTCGGACAGAGAGGGTGGCGGGGGAGCGGGGAAGGCGGGGGGAGCGGGGAGGCGGCCGGAAGCGGGGGGGGCGGAAGCAGGGGGGGCGAGAGCGGGGGAGGCGGGGGGAGAATGCGAGACAGGGCGGGGGGGTGGGGGGGGGAGGCGGGGGGAGGGGGCGGAAGCGGTGAAGCGGGCGGGAGCGGGGAGGGGAGGGGAAACGCAAGAGGCGGGTGGAAGTGGGGGAGGCGGACGGGAGCGGGGAGGTGAGCGGAAACGCGGAGGCGGGTGGAAGCGGGAGGCGGGCGAGAGCGGAGGAGGCGGGCAGGAGTGGGAAGGCGGCGGAAGCGGGGAGGCAAGCGGGAGCGGGGAGGTGGGCGGAAGCGGTGAAGCGGGCGGGAGCGGGGAGGTGAGCGGAAACGCAAGAGGCGGGTGGAAGTGGGGAGGCGGACGGGAGCGGGAGGTGAGCGGAAACGCGGAGGCGGGTGGAAGCGGGGAGGCGGGCGAGAGCGGAGGAGGCGGGCAGGAGTGGGGAAGGCGGGCGGAAGCGGGGGAGGCAAGCGGGAGCGGGGGAGGTGGGCGGAAGCGGTGAAGCGGGCGGGAGCGGGGAGGTGAGCGGAAACGCAAGAGGCGGGTGGAAGTGGGGGAGGCGGACGGGAGCGGGGAGGTGAGCGGAAACGCGGAGGCGGGTGGAAGCGGGGAGGCGGGCGAGAGCGGAGGAGGCGGGCAGGAGTGGGGAAGGCGGGCGGAAGCGGGGGAGGCAAGCGGGAGCGGGGGAGGGGGGGGGGGGGAGGGGGGGGAGCGGGAGCGGCAATGGCGATGGCTGAGGCGACCGGCGAGAGGCGGTAATGCGCACCGCAAATTGCAGGGCTGCGGACACGCTCGCAAACACTCTCCCATTGCTCTTGCTCATTATCAGGGCGTGGGTAAGACGTTCTCTGCCTTGGGTTTACGTACTTAACTCTAACTGCAGAAAACACCTTCTGGACAAACGTTTGTACTTTTCCCCTTCATTGTGTCACTTTTTTACAATGAAATTAGCCCACAGATTTTTATGATATTCTCAACTGCATTTATCTCATCTTGGCTCTCCTACCTTTACAATTAATAGTAACACAATTCAATGCACCCTCAAACTTTTTTTTTTTTTTACTAAACAAAAGTGCTGAGTATTTTAATTTGACGAAAACTAATATTATTTACGAGAACCGATTACAGTGATCTTCATGTAACGATAAGAGTCAACATTTTTGTATCAGAATAATAAAGGGGCAACCTGTATTGTGATCAGCGATCAGCAACGCCCTTCAAACCTTCCTCAGCGTTCTTTGACTTGTCCTAAAATGCAGGTGCAGCGCGTATGTTCCTGCCGTGCAGAGTATTTGTATTGCGGGCCCAAAAATAGCTAAAAGGTCTACATTTGACGAAAACTATCATTTTAGGCGAGAAGCGATTGCAGCAATCTTCCTCGAGTACACAATAAGTCCACATGATTTTTGACAATCGGTATTGTGATAGGCGGTACGTGTAGTATCTCTATTCACCAACCTTAAGGAACAACCTGTACAATGCTAGCAGTGGTAGTAACACCATTCCCCACCCTAATGGGACGTGTACAGTGATAAATAGAGACCGGATATTTATGTAATTACATATTTTTTTGTCTTTATACTTACCGTTCTCAAAATTTTAATACTGGCGAATCGTCGTTCTACTAACACAATATCCAATTTTTTCGTTACATATTTTTACACGTTTAGTAATATATTACATATTTTGCTATTTTGATAAAAAAATTATTCTTTGAATTTTATTACGTTTTTTAATGAAAAGCATTTTTTAAAAAAAATCATTTTTTCATTATTGGTGAAATCTTGTTATGAAAAGTACTAGAGTCGCCGCGTTTCGTCACCTTTAACCTTCATTTCAGAGAAACTTGGCAATCGCCGACGTGTAACAACATTTCGATAAAGAATGAATGAATGCTGTACGCTGAAGTGATTGTTGGTCGTAGATATCACCTTGACTTCTATTGCGTCTAGTATATGCACCTTGGTACGGCTCCGAAACTACGATCGTAGATAAAAATAGATAAATCTTTTACAACTGACGGAAAAGTTGTATGGTGCAAAATGTGGATCAACGAGTAGTGTCCAAATGATATTTAAAATGTTTATATTACTTTCAAAATTTGTTTAGAAATTTTTTATACATGTAATTTCGTATTATGTAAATGTGTTTTATAATTAAAGTATTTTAATATTACATATTGTATTCGATTTTACATATTTATTACATATTGTTACTATTTTCATTACATATTTATGTACATATTGTTACTATTTTCATTACATATTTAGGTACATATTTTGACGTTTCATGCTACACTTTTTCCGGTCTCTAGTGATGAAGGGAGGTGCAGGTGTCGGGGGGAGGGGGCGTGGCGGGCTGTTCCCGCGGGAAGGCGCCGGCGCCGACGACAGGGCCCCAATTGATTTATGCGCGAAAAATTGTTTGATGGCCGTGCGACCCGGCGCCAGGGCCGGCGCCACGCCCCCCTCCACTCACGCCCCCCCCCCAATGTCGTGGCGCCACCGCCACTTCCCCCCGACACGGCGCCACCGCGCCGCTGCCGCCTGACGCTGCGGTGGTGACAGTCTCAACATCACATTTGGAGGTCCTGTATAGGGATGCCGGGGAGATGTTTTCGAAACATCGATGTTTTATGTCCTTAATTGGGATGCCGGGGAGATGTTATCGAGACATCGATGTTTTTAGGTCCTACCTAGGTATGCCGGGGAGATGTTTTCGAAACATCCATGTTTTTATAAAATCATAAATATTTCAACATAGATACTTTAAGACTTTGTTTCTTTAATATCGATGTTATGTGTTCGATGTGTAATGTGGTTGATATTTTATTTTTGAGAGAGAAAAGTACCATAATAATAAAACAAATATAATAATTTTGAGATAGTCATAAATTGAACATTCATCAGACCAAAATTAGGGAGAGTGAAAAATCGTTAAAATAGAGGTTTTGTTGCTAAATGCAGTAGTCGAGAAATGCATGAAAATTTCGTCAAAAAATATATTATTTTTGAATCATTGAATAAGACTATAAAACTTTTGTTAATTGCCATGATCATTTTTTGATTTATTTTTTCAGCTAAATGTCAATTAAAAATGACTTAACGCAACCACCGCAAAGTGCAGCTCGTGAATATTCTCTCTAGCTCGTGAATATTAATGGTACCTATAAGTTTTAGTTAAGATTTTAAAAGTATCAGTGATTTTGGGGCGATGTTTTATTAACAATGATATTTTAATTTCGAAGACCGTTGTTTTGAGACAGCGATGTTTTGTAGTCGATGTCGCATCCCTAGTAATGTTTAGATCGCTTCTAAGAAACACACGAACTCACACAAGAAATATTCTTACAAAAATGGCTAAAAAATAATGATGGAAATATGACCTAGTTTCTTTAACATTTTACTAACCATTATTAACAACGTTATTAATGTAAGTCCGGGAAATTTCACTATCCTCATTTTTCACATTCTTGTATTATTTAAGAGGTTCTAACAACTATGTCGGAAACCCTTTTAATCTAAATGTTTTATAAAGTGTATCCATTACTTTCCCGTTTTCACATCAAGAATACAATTTCAAAAACTGAAATTGATAACATTAATAGATAACATTAATAGGATTTTTTTCTCCTCCGGAAAAAATAACTTGCGGTTCACTACAATGAACGTATTTAAAACATTTCTTTTGTTTTTAAAAGTGAAATAAAGACAGTGATAGTAAGGAATTTTCAAAATGCATCAGAATTCCATAGGATACTTAAAAAAATTCGAAAAATCTGAAAATCGAATAAACATGATATTCATAGATCAATAAGAATGGTGCACAGTCCTTCACATTCAGGAGGTCTCTCTTGCGAGTTGTATGTCTCTGTGCTGATTGTATGAAAAAAATGCAAATCGATATGGAACGACCTTCCCATCATTGCAATCATTTACACGTTTATATAGCGGATGGGATTGTCAACGATCCACGCACGGAATCTATTTCAGTTCCCAAAAGCAGATCCGCTGTAGATCGGGAGAGAGGAGATATTGCACGGAGAATAATTGAAAAGACTTTCAGGAAGAGAAGGTGTCTGTCAGACAATGAATGTCAGCGAATGGAAATAGCTCATAGGTGATCGGTAATGACCCAGCAGAAGGATGATGAATAGCTCTATCACGCTGGAAGTGAAGTGCTGAAGTGATTTTTATCCTGCGCAGAATCCGGCACTTCCTGCTGACTTCGTGCACGAGTATAGAAACGAGAAATGCAACATTTTCAAGCCAATTCTGACTTTGCTTCTTATTTTGGCGTTAGAAAAGACATTTTTGTTTTCATACAAAAATTGACATTCAGAAGTGGACAAGAGTTTTTTTAAGAATGAAGAAATCAACAATGATTTTCAAATTCAATATCGACCCCAAATTTCCTCAAATATCTAGTTTCAAATGATAGTCATACTAATTTATGTCTGTTCACAAGCGAATTACAATATTGAAGATATTCTTCTCCTCTTTCACTACACAGTCGTTGGGATTTTTCTGTATTTGTATTAAGAATATCGCGATGTACTCACTACCAAGTCGGCATCCATAAACTAGAAACGCTTCACTTTTACTGACATGTAAAAAATAGATAATTTCAATCAATATTAGGTCACTTCAACTCGTGCGTACAATTTCCCTACTGGAAAGTACATGGAGATAGCGTGCCACGGACCGCGTGCAATATTTCCTTCCTCTTCTTTGTTCTATCCTCTCCTCTTACACACACACACACTTACACTAACATTCACTACACTACCACATATTCCGGGAGACCGGTCGGGAGCTTAGGGCTTGTCCCGGCTGGGGCGGTGCCCCGCTGGTGGGAGAGTCCTGGTTAGGGGGAAACCCCAGTAGCCGACGATAGGTCGGCGCCGGATCTCACCATCCAGCGAGGGAAGAACACCGCCATCTCCCGAGAAAAAACATGCACTACACTAACGGGTCTTATGACCAAAGCAGTTGACGTGCCCGGAAACACGAAAAAATCAATCAATCAATACCGAATATCGTGAGCAATCAAGATCTGGGCGGCAGGAGAAGCACTATCGCTTGTCCTCCCGCTCACCTGCCTTCCCCGCGCAGACCCTCCGCCATGCCGCGCCGCGCTTCTCGGCGCAATGGAGCCGTCACGGGCGGCGCTGGGGAGAGCGACCCGCAGCGGCGCGGGGGCGGCGCTGGTATAAATGGCGTCCTTTCCAGCGAATCAAAAGGGCAAATCGTGGTGGAGTAGCCGTCGCCGCCGCGTCCATCCGGGTCGGGGGCGGCCCGGTCCTTTCCCGGGCCTTTCAGCGCGGGGCGTCGTGTTTCTCGCTTTGCGGACCCAATCGACCCCCCGGATTGAGACGGCGGCGGCGGCGGCGGCGGCGGCGGCGGCGGCGGCTCCGCCAGCGCGGGGCCGGTGGATAAGGCAGTCGCGTCAATATCGGCGACGGGCTATGGTGGTGATGGAGGTGACAAAAGTAATGGTAGAGGTAGTAGTGGTGATGGTGGTAGTGGTAGAAGAGATTGTGGTGGTAGTAGTGGTTGCGGTAGGGGTGGGAGTAGTGGTTGTGCTAGTAGCAGTGGTTGTGCTGGTAGCAGTGAGTGGTTGTGCTGGTAGCATTGAGTGGTTGTGCTGGTGGTAGTGGTTGTGCTGGTAGTGGTGGTGTGGAAGCGACGACACCAGTAGTGGAGCAGGGGGGTGAATTTAGGGGGATGTACAGTTGTAGGTGGTGGTAACGGCTACGGAGACGATGCGGCAGAGGCGGCGTTGTGAGCTGCGATAGTGACGGTGGTGGTGGTGGCGGCGACGGTAATGACGGAAGGGGCGTTGGCAGCCACTCGCCCTGTCCCCCCTCCCCCAACATACCGCGGCCACGCCGCCTCAGCAATCGTCGCCAACAGCCGACGACCGCCCCTCCGTCCATTCTGCAGCTACTGCTGCGCGGCCAACGCTTCTGCGATTGCTGTTCGAATCCCGCTCGATCTATGTGGAAATTGTGGTCTCAGAGGATGGGAGATTCATTTTCTCCGGATTTTCCTTTTCTTCAGCCTTCTTCCCTCAAGCAACTCATTGCCTTCGCTGCTCCAAGAATAGAGTGAAAGTATGTTATAAACGAGAGTAAAATTGCATTCTGCTCTGTCGATAGTTCCGTTTCGTTCCTAGATTCCTCTATTTTAATAAACAAATGAATCACAACAAAAATTGGAGATTAACATTAAGTACAAACAATGGAGAGAAATTATAATTTGAGAGCTTGAGGAACTTAATTTTTAGGGAAATTTAGGGAACTACATTCCGATATTGAATGGAACTGCATATCCGTTATTTTTCGGGTGTCTCTGCAGTTGCGATGTTTTCCAACTAAGTTCGAGAACCGACTGAAAATAACCGACACAGCTGACTGTCGTTCCTGCGAGCTTCAGTTCAACGCGAACCACAGCGGACCTAGCTCCTCCCACTCAATTCAAATCAATGATGTCTTATTCTCCGTGGCGTGGCTCAGGACATGAGGCCTGCTCTTTCGCCTGACCACGCATATTCCCCTACGCGCATTACACCATCTGGCAGAGAAAGAAGGAATCACTCGGGCGGTGAAACAGGCGATTTGAATTTTGCTCACAGGCTTCATTTAGGCCTGAGGATCTTTTTTAGAGTAGTTCATCAACAACATGGGACAGACGGCTTTACTTCCCTGAAAGGGACGCGTCAGAAGGATTTTTTTGTTTTTAAAATCCAATTCTTCGGTCGGGTTTGAACCCGCGAACTTCGGTTGGTTTGGTTTGTTTTTTTCGTGTTTCCGGGCGCGTCAACTGCTTCAGTCATTAGTCCCGTTAGTGTAGTGCGTGTTTTTCTCGGGAGATGGCGGTGATCTTCCCCCGCTGGATGGCGAGATCCGGCGCCGACCTACCGTCGGCTAGTGGGGTTTCCCCTTAACCAGGACTTTCCCACCAACGGGGCACTGCCCCAGCCGGGACAAGCTCTAAGCTCCCGACCAGTCTCCCGGAATATATGGCAGTGTAGTGCATGTTAGTGTATGTGTGTGTGTAAGGGGAGAGGATAGGACAAGGAAGAGGAAGGATAGATCGCGCGCGGTCCGTGGCCCGTTTGGTAGGGTACTGCTCCGACATTCGCCTGGTGTCGATCGGAGAAACCACGGAAAACTACCGAACAGAGCAGCCGGCCGCTAGAATTCTCCTCCAGACAGCAGCTGAATTCGACCTAGTTGAATCGAACTTCGGTATAACAAGCCCATACGCCCACCGAAGCCACGCGGACCCTCGACGGCTCAGACGCCGGGCGAGCCCCGCTTTTCCACAAGGCGCGCGGGCGGGCCGCGCGGGCGATGGGGCGTAGTCGTATTGATCCTGGGGCGAAACGTGCACCGCTTCTCAGCTCCGCCCCCCCTCTAAGGCACCGAAAGATGTCCAAAAAACAGGGGCTGTCGAAACTAGATGGCCAACAGATTTCATAGAGTGGAAAATTTGACGCTGATCTATTTATTATATTAAGATACCGGTTCCTATCCCTCTAGCCATATCTAGAGTGGACGAAACGATTAAATGGACTGGGGATTCTGGTGTTACAGTATGAATGATGATGAAGCAACGGAGGAATCAGAAGCAAGGAAAGTCTTACCCTGCGAAAAGTTGCTGCAAATTCGCTTGGTCCACCAGAAAGTTCACACGGATCGATCGTGATAGGAAGCCCGATGCTCAAAGGTGGAAATCGAAGAGCCTGGCCTTTACAGCAATGAACACCAAAAGTCACTGATACATTCTGAAGTGGAGGCAATTTATTTAGGCGGATCGGTTCGTCTGCCTACAGTCTCCACTCCGTGACAGACTTCGCCACCAACGAATATTTCGTGGCCGCCAATCAGCTACGCCAGTTTTGGACGATGACGGTTGCCCTGCAGAGTTGTATTCAGAGTAAGTACGCGGAGAGACCTAAAATTAACCTTCAGTCGCTTAAATTTATTGTCTCCAGCAGAGTGTTTTCTGGATTGGCATTTGCGTCAGAAGAAAACAAGCTCTATTGGATTCGAAGGCAGTCAGGACTCTCAGATCTAAATTTACGTCAATTAATGGCACCAAATGGAATTCAGTATGTAAAAAAGGTAAGTAATAGCATCATAATGAATTTGATTTACCTGTTAGCAAATACTGACTAATGTGAACACTCTTCTAGGCATTATTTCTCTTCCTAATTGTGAGTTTTGTTTCGAAATATTTCAATTTCACCTACCTTACCCGGTAATTAATTTAATTAAGGGTGAAAATGTGTTGGTGTTATACGAACAATATACTGACAAAAGCTTCGTTCGTCGCAAGCACATCATCGGAATGTAATGATTGGCAGTTGCTTACCGGGAAAAAATGTATACTTCTTTTCTAAATAGTAACGTTTAGCATATTATATACATGCTGTGAAACGATTAAAGAAAATGTGATATGTCATTGTTAAAATCCGACAGGATGCTAAATTCACACGAAGTGTCTTGCTCAGCTCAATACAATTTTCCGTCACGGCGTCCAACAATCACATTTGCCCTGATTACCTAGATATATTTCGCGTCCACTCCGATGACATCCGCCAACAACCTCAACACGTCAGAATCGTGAGCCCCATTAACCTGCGCACCCGCTAATATTACACTTACCGCCTTCATGTAGGGAAACTTCTCGTCACAAAAAAAGGCATTTAGCGGCTCGGCAGGGCAGTTGAGCCATTCACTAAACCACAAAACGACCTGCAGAAATTACACATTTTCCCACCTTTACATGTTTCCAGGCCGCAAGAGATTAGACATCAGCAGGTACGACAGCAGTGAGAGAGGGGGAGGAGGTAGATCGTGGGGAATGACTGGTGTGGCGGGAGTACGTACCGCAAATTTTCAAAAGACTCCGCCGCCGTCGTATCGGTCCGCATCACCTAATTCCCACCGCAACAAGAGCGCGCCTGACAAAATATGCGGTGGGGACAGAACGGTGAGCGAGGGTGTGGGGGCGGGGTAGGGACGGCGGAGAGGGGCGGGGACGGCGAGGGGGCGGATGCGGGGACGGTGTGGAGCAGCGGCGGGGGCGGCTAGGGGCCCGGTGCTAGGGGGCGTCGATGCCGTGAGATAACGGCGTACATCTCCCGACAGGCACGACCACCGCGGGCCCGCGCACGACCCTGGGGTGGGGGGGGAGCGGGGCAGCAGCCGGGTTCGCGTGCGCAAACGTTGCTCTGATAAGCGGGCGCGGGTGTAGGCAGCGGCGGCGGAGCAGGTGGCGACAACGGCCGTGCAGGAGAAGGCGGTAATGGCTGTGGTAGCGGCTGTGTTGGAGGTGACGATAGAGGTGAGGATGGTAGTGAGGAGTTGAAAATGGCGAGGTGGACGTGAGGATGAAGTGAGGACAGATGTGAGGATGGTGGTTTTTGATTGATTGATTTTTTTCGTGTTTCCGAGCGCGTCAACTGCTTCAGTCATTACTTCCGTTAGTGTAGTGCATGTCTTTTTCTCGGGAGGTGGTGATGATCATTTCCCGCTGAAGGCGAGATATGGCGGCGACCTACCGTCGGCTAGTGGGGTTTCCCCTAACCAGGACTCTCCCACCAGCGGGGCACCCCCCCAGCCGGGACAAGCTCTAAGCTCCCGACCGGTCTCCCGGAATATGTGGTAGTGTAGTGCATGTTAGTGTTAGTGTGTGTGTAAGAGAGGAGAGGACAAGGAAGAGGAAGGACAGATCGCGCGCGGTCCGTAGCCCGTTTGGTAGGGTACTGCTCCGGCATTCGCCTAACGTTGATCGGAGAAACCACGGAAAACTACCGATCAGAGCAGCCGGCCGCTAGAATTCTCATCCAGACAGCGACTAAATTCGACCTAGCTGAAAAGCTAGTGTCGAAAATTCTGCTGCCTTCAGGACTCGAACCTAGGACCTCCCGGTCAGAGGCGCGGGAGTGACATCAGTTGATGCACTGAGCTACCGCTGAGGATGGTGGTAAGGACAGAAGTGAGAATATTGGGGGGGAGAAGAGACTCAACGGTAAGCACAGAGGTGAGAATTATTGTCTAGGGGAGAGTAGAGATAATGATAATAGTGGTGAGAATAGTTCTAAGCACAATGGTGAGGATAGAATGTTGACAGTGATGAGAATGGATGGTGAAGATGGCCGTGAAGATGGTGCCAGGAGAAGCGCAGGTGCCAAGGAGAATCGACCGGTAGGGGCGTCGACTACTACAACCATCGACGGCTCAGCAAGCAGTGACGTGGACGCTCCGGGTGGGAGATGGCAGTAACGGCAAATGCAGCGACGGGAAAGTGCCGAGTGTGACTAGGTGGTTCGGGGCGTTGACGAAGCCCAAGGGAGGTGAGGGCGGCGGTCAGCACACGAAATTCCCCAGGAACCTGCGCTTCCGGTTTCTTTAACCGGCTCGCCCCTCCGCGAGCCCTCAACGCAAAAAGGTGGCAGCGGCACCGACAGCAGGTCAAGGAGTGTGATAAAGGGGCGGACGGCATTTGCGAAGACGGTAACGGGGCACCCTGGCACTGATGTCGGTAGTGAGAAAAATAATGACGATGGTTGAGGAAGTAGATGGGAGTAACGGACGTGCAGGCAGTGAAGTGGAGATTGCGGTAGTGAAAGTCTGGAAATATTCTAGGAAGTTGGAGTTGGCTTGGTGGCGGTGTTTGAGATAAGAGTTGAAGGCAGATCTGGCAGTAGATGTCTTAAGAGTGGTGATTTTTTTTTCTTTAATTCGATGTCACATGGCTTAGCGAATTAATTTAATTCCTTCTGTATGAGTAATACTCTAAATGCGGCAAACACTTCACCTCTTCTCTACGAGATCGGCACGACTAGAATTCCACACATATTTCAAGTACACGAGACAAGTATCGGTTACTCTCGCTGGAAACAATGAACAGCAAGATTCAGTTACGGACCATGAAGTGTTGCGGACAATGGAACGGAGTTTAGAACGTAACATGAAACTAAGACTTCATTCCATTGTTTCCAGACGAAGTCTTCGGATACCTCTCGTCACCAAAGCTGAAAAAGCTACAGTGCAATCTACAGAAAAACCTGCTGGCGATTTCAACGCAGCACTCGCTTTTCTAGATTTCTTCGTCCGCCCTAGTTATCATATATCCAAGAGAGTGGATAGCCAACACCAAACACAAAACAACGAAAGGTTCCAATATATGCCTCCAGGTCGAATTTACAGCTGAAGTTCCTGGACTGGACGTGACTCATTATGCAAATGAGAACAAGCCTAAGAACCGAGTCGAATGACGCAATCGCGAATATCCGCAGGGACAAAAACGAACGTCCTGTTCCTGACCACTCAGGCGAAACTTGGGGCTCGTCCGTTTCCAGACGCGAGAGCCGGCGGACGACTCGAAATGGGAAGAAACCTGCTGAGAAAACGCAGGCGACACGGTTCACCGAATATAAACGCAATCGTTAAATGATTCTGATTTTTAAGAGAATTTCACGCTGAAATGTTCCAGGTTGTTTTTATAGAGACGTTTTCTTGTCCGCTAGTTATTACTATTCATGAGAAATTTAATTATGTGCGATAGTAGCCTATATGAATGACAAACACTTACTTTAGAATGAAGTTCCATTTCTTCTCAGAAATAGCAAAATCGAATTTACATAACTGGCAAAAACTAATTTAAGTGGCTACGAAATTGTTTCTATTATCCTGTCCCAAACATTCTGTATCCTAAACAGAAATAGCGATAGGCTAATAATATGTGAATCTAAAACAACCGCAGTTTTCATACGGACCTGACCCATTATAATAATAGACGAGTTCCATGAAAAGCAAAAACACACGAGAAGGCATTGTATTCGTCATCCATTTCCATAAATTGATAAGAATGGAGTGAAGGTACAAAATCAAAGAGATAAAATGGTATATGTTAGCATTTATGAAACAAGTTTAGTAATGGAAAGAAAGATAATGACATGTAGTGAAGTCTACAGCGGTCAGAAGCGACATGAAATTCTCAGCTACAAATTAAATTCATTGCGGAAAATGGTTCCACAAAAATAATCGAACGACGTAGTAAAAATTCCACTGCATTACAACAGTATATTCAGGCATTATTTTTACAAAACATTTCACACTGCAATTTTTAAACAGAGAATAACAGTCAAGCACTGATGGGCGGCGAAAGGAGTTGGCAGTGGCGAGGAGTACAAGGCACCGAAAGGTAGCGGAGAGCGGTAGAGGGTTGCGGAGAGCGACAGAAAGGGGCAGGGGTACAAGAAGGTTGAAACAGGTAGGTGGCAGAGAGCAAAAAGGTTCAGTGTGGTGGACATCGATACGATGGACGGTACAGTGTGGTGACATCGGTACAGGTGGTCGACATCGGTACATGTGGTCGACATCGGTACAGTGTGGTCGACATCGGTACAGTGTGGTCGACATCGGTACAGTGTGGTCGACATCGGTACAGTGTGGTCGACATCGGTACAGTGTGGTGGACATCGGTACAGCGAGGTGGACATCGGTACAGTGTGGTCGACATCGGTACAGTGTGGTCGACATCGGTACAGCGTGGTGGACATCGGTACAGCGTGGTGGACATCGATACAGCGTGGTGGACATCGATACAGTGTGGTGGACATCGATACGATGGACATCGGTACAGTGTGGTGGACATCGATACAATGTGGTGGACACCGGTACAGTGTGCCAGACATCGGTACATTACCAGACAAAAGCACAGTGCGTCAGACAGCGGTACAACGTTAGAGAGCGGTTCGGAGTTGGAGCTGGGCACGCCAACAGAGAGCGAAGAGAGCAACGCGACAGCGGATGCCCGCGGGCGGCAGTGGCCTCCGGCGGGGGCGTGGCAGCACGGCGGTGGCGCGTCGCGGCGGTCCCAGCAGCTCCTCAGAGACAAATCCACTGCGGAAGCCGGAGGGGGGCGTGGTCCCTGGGCGCGCATGGCGCAGTGCCCCCGCCCCCACCACGTTCGCACCCCTCGGGGGCGGCCGCACCGCCTCCGCCGCCACTACGTGACCTCGACGGCCGCTCGGGGCCACGGCACCGGAAGACGCGAGAGGGCAACTACCACTGTCCGAGGAGCGCGGCGCGGTCACACCACGCGATCACCAACACATCTTCTGTACTGATAAAAGTGAATTCAACGACGTGTAACGCCAGCCCGGAGGCCGAGATCGCTAAGACAGTAATGTAGTGATCTCGGGCCGAAGGGTCGCGGGTTCCAGTCCCGCCTCGGGCATGGTTGTATCTGTGTTCGTCCTTTCCCCCTATATCATCACCATATCGTTTCAATTTCATAGTTACCATACCGTTAACTCCAATAGTGGTCGCTAATGACCTAGATGTTGATGCGACCTAAAAAAAAAGACGTGTAACCGATAACGATACCACAAAAAGTAGCGTGTGAATAGATAAGAAATTTTCACGTGCTTTTCTCCAGGATTGTCGCAGTGTCCTTGCAAAGTTTTGTAAAGACAAACAGAACCCAAATGCGGAAAATAAATAAGTTAAATAATATGTTTGTAGATGAACCGCGACCATTTTTCGCCTCACGCTTAGAGCACGGAGTTCCTAATATATTCCGCCAGAGCACAGTAGTGCTGCAGCAAAACTGGTACTTAACTTATTCGTTAGAGGTCAGTGCGTAAAGATAAAAAAATCCATCTAATAGCAATTTGTAAAATAAAATGAATGAAAATTGTAGTATTTTTATTAAAATTTGAACCAATCACGTTAAAAATAATTCTTAAACACCGTGGTTTATATAAAATTGATCTTTTCTCTTATTCGCAAGGATTGAATATGAAGAGCGGAGAGGACGTACGGGAACATGGAAGAAGATACGAATATAATTGAAGGGTGTGAATCTTCAATTTGTATTTTTTGTAAGACGGAGTAAAAACAATTTTAGATTAATGGTAGAAAATTATTATTATTATTATTATTATTATTATTATTATTATTATTATTATTATTATTATTATTATTATTTGTACCACTGAAGATGGTCGCAATGCGGCCGAAAAAGCTTTATGCCAAAATAAATACATACGACGAAACAACGCCTCAAATTCATTTACAATTTTAGGTTAATCGAAACATGTCAGTTAGGGTATATGTCATTGCTGATTTCCAAAATAAGGCTGATTTCAGGAGTAGCCAATGAATTCGTACGTTAGCCTTATAATGTGGATACATTTTTATGAATGTCGACCAACGAATCATTTGCGCTTCATGTATAGCTTAGCTACACGGCACGGGCTTAAGTAAAGTGATTGTACAAATGAAGCGTTTCGTGTGTTCGCATGAAGTATGTTGGCGTAAAAACTTGTAGGAAATTACATGTAACTTGGAAATGTATATGAAGCAACAATTGAAGTACAGTGAAGTACGGTTAAGTGGTATCGTGTAAATAGATATTTGCGGCTGTCTCAGTGAAACATGAAACTACACACCTTGCCTCCCATTAGCATTAAAAACTTGTGACAAGCAGTATGATCCCTATATTCACCATTCTTCGACACCGTAAAGTACTTCACCTATAAACTATCTGGGGTCAATGAGGTATCTACCACAATAGTATTAAATGTAATTTTAATATGATTACATATAGCCAGACACGTGTGATGTACACGCCAGATACATGTGTAATTTGTTTATGTACTTAATTGTAAATTGTAGAACCACTGGGATGGGAAGAGTGTTCCCGAAACACGTATATGTAATCATATTAAAATTACATTTAATACTATTGTGGTAGATACCTCATTGAACCCAGATAGTTTATCATGGAGTACCACAAAATCTCCGCTGCCACCACAGAATTTACTTCACCTATGTTAGCCACGTCGAGTTGGGTTAAATTAATTTTATTTGCACGAGTTCAAAGTATTTTCCAAGTTGTTCCTGCTTTTGACTTCATCCATTTTACACAATGTGAACATTAAACGTATGTATAATTGTAATTCCGAAGTGGGTAGCATCGGAGAAGATAGCTCACCATCTATCATCCAAAAACTAATTTTCGGATTATTCAACCGACCAGTTTGATTGCTATTCAAGATCTTAAACTCGGGAGAACTTTCTGGGAAATGCCCACCTTGACACTCCTGCCTATACCCGTTTGATTTCACCACGTCACGGCTGGCCATGCCATCGGATGCCCACGCCACGACCCGCGGGTGCGGCGGAGGCAGGGCGCATCCATCCTGGAGGGGAGGGGGTGGTGAGGCTAGGAGGGGAGAGGAGGGGCGCTCAGGAATACACGGCAGGGGCCTTGTCGAACGAGGCGGCGGCGCCAGCGGACAGAATTACAGCCCGAATACGGAATGCTCCGCGCGCAAACACATTTGCACGTTTTCCCAGGAACGCTGGCGCGCCCGTCGCGCTTCCCAGCCCTCGGGCACCGCTCCCCGGGCCATTTGTAATGCTAAATCACGCCGGATCGATGCACTCCCCGGTTCATGTGGCAAGTAACGGCTTTATGCACTGCGGGTAAGACAGCGAGTACAAATTCTTTACAAATGATGACTCCGCTTGTAAGTGCCCGGTGATATAGATTCTTTGCGGACGAGGAAACTCGTTTCGATGCTGACTTACGCCCAGTCACGGTGCTCTTCTCTCCGCTGACAGAAGGGCCACCACCTCAGAGGAGTAAAACAAAAAGAATGACTTCATTTCTGTCACGTAAATATGGCGCCTGATTCCATATTTATCAGAGAAATATGTGGCATGCATTTTAACTTTGTTTTATTTCTCTCGTTAACGTACGGTAGTGTATATAATAAGATAAAACTAAAATAAACTGTTAGGTGTGCTACCTCGTTGAGGGAAACTATCACAATTCCAATTAAATGCATCACTTGTCATTCCTAAGAAAAAGTAAATTTGGAAATTATGAAAACTATTGTCTTCCCTCACGGGCGGCAGAGGAGAGAAGAAGAGAGGGTGGCACTTCATTACCTGGAACAAATTTTCCTAAATTTCCCCGGTTTTCCTGTGTGTTTATTAATTTTTTCCTAATAAGATATGTAATTTCACACAGCTTAAAGAAAGCATTAAAGCTAGCTTGATACCAACTGGACAGCTCTCCGATTTCGTCGTAACAAAGTACAAACTAACAATATTTTCCCATCAAATAAAAATGGAGTAAAAAATATTTGTTGTTGTAATGTTGTACTAATGTTTTCGAGAAATAATATCTACTTTTATAACTCTTTCAAAATTTTCCGCACCTTCTAACGATTCTTCAAAACATTCCCATATTTTCCCGACTTTCCGGAGCAATGAAATTCCATGATTTTCCCCGGTTTTCCATGCTTTTCGGAAAGCGGCCCCTCTAAAGCCTGTTTTACACGGTCATTTTTTCATCATTTTCCTGTACAGAAACTGGATGGAAAAAGGACGTTCGGTTCTATGCGTACCGAAACTGGATGAACGTGATTCCAACGTTTTACACGGTCATTTCTGGTCTGTACGTAATCGTGATGAAAATACTTCCTCCAAACGCCGCAAAAAGCGCTGGAAGTTTAACAGTTGAACATCGGATTAACAGAAACAAATTAAATTAGCGGGAAGAATGATCAGATGGTTACGAATTCGTAGAGTAAGGAGTAGAAAGATGTGTGAGGTATTGTGGTTTTATTTGCGAAAGGGATCACTGAACGCAAAGACTCAATATCACAAACAACACGTGCCCACGCTATGCACCAGATAAATATACTCCCTGCCGGAGAACTCACGCAATCGAAGAAAGTTCCATAAAGAGACACCAGGGGCGCTGTAGTCAAACTGGATGAAAGCTGTACGGAAAAATGAACATGCTTTTTTTAAACAGTCTGCTCCGTATCGACGAGAAATGATGAAAAAATGACCGTGTAAAACAGGCTTAAGAAAAGCACGGAGTGGATACCGCGTTGGGCGGCGGAGCGATGTTCGTGGGCGAAGAACGCAGCAAGCGCCTCGGCCATCTCGTGACCGGTCTGGGCTCTCCCTCCTCGCTGGCGGCGAGCGGGAGATGTCATGCGCCGGGACGGGGTTTCCGACACGGCCCGCCGGGTTCACAGGTCGCCGCCAGCCGCATAACTCCGCTCGTATATGGGAGCATAAAATGCTGCGGCCCTTCCTCGCTTGAAGCGGCGACCTCCGTTTTCGTAGCCGCCTAACGTCTGCGGGCGATGGCGGTGGGACGGGCGGCGTGCTATTTTCTTTCTTTCCCTGATCGGAGACGTGCAGTTATATTCGGCACAGAAATTTAAAAAATGTATATAGTAGTATGTTGATAAGCTTGAATAAGTATCTTGTAGTAAGCTTGAATTTCATCGTATCTCGAATTCATTATTAGAACTCTAACATCAATTCGTATTCCCTCGAATTAATAACCTCAGCTTGAATATGCTTTTGGCATCTGCATACTCGTGATTTACAGGTCATGTGAGAATTCCATCCTCAATTGCCAAAATATTCGTTGACAATTCCATTCTCAATTGCCAAAATATTCTATAACTTGAGCACCCTTATTCCGTCACTTCTATGACACTAATAATCTAATGCTGCTTCTCCACATTGAATGAACCTAAGTTCCGCGTACACGATCACATCTGGCGGTGATGGTGTTGGGATGTACCGCTTGCAAAAATCGTGTGGATGAAAGTTCGATAATCAATTTCAGTAACACGAATTCCTAGATATTTCAAATTTACTGACGCGATAACTCGCATTTTTAGATGCAACTAATTTACTATACCTCTTTTCATGATCATATAAGTCAATTATCCGAACCTCACATGCAGAAATATTCGATAACTCGAGTTTATTATAATCCATTTCATGTTCCAAGACATTCCAGTTATTCGGCATTCACTTTTGTAACATGTTATTATATCATGTTGAGCCAGTAATTCACGTTATGGTTCATATTTTTTTAATAAAAGATCAACAATCCGAATATCAATTAAATATTACTGATCACTGAAGCAACATTACAACAGAACAAACATTCTTATAAGAACGTTTTCGTTTCCTGCTTCAAACTCACGATACGAACATTAAAACAAAAAAACGTTCACAGTACCAAACGTAAATTTTCTTCGAAACGCGAACAACCTCAATTCAAGTTACAAGAACATTACGTTATAATTAAGAGCTTTACACTAAACCGAACTTATATTACATTCAAGAACTACTTAAAAAACACGACGTCGCCCTCGTGTTCCGCGTGTTTTTACAAAATACCGCTAGTTTCTCTTTGCCCGACCGCCGCAAGGCTGTCAGACGTTTTGCGAAATTTTGTGATTTAGAGCAAACATCGCCACTAATTTATCGGGCGGGAAGGGGGGGCCTTCGCGGCGTGTAGTGAAAGTGTTACTTAAATTTACGGGCGGTCGTTCGCAAGGCCCCGATGGACCCGCTCTGGACATTCCAATTCTGGGCCCTGCAAGCAACCCTCCAACGTCAGGGTTCCGGTATCGAGAGATTTGGATTTTGACGTTTCAGGAATATTATAAACCAGTTATGGATGCTGAGGCACGAAAAGAATGAGCACGTGTCCTGATTAACGAAATCGGCTCGATTTCTATTCCGATAAAACGAGAGCATTTACTTCGTGGAGTTCTTCGGGTTTGTGATCCACTTTCCTCTCTGATCTATGGAATTGCACTGACATTGCGCCTTGTTTTGCTTCTGAAAAATAAATAGTTTTACATCCCGTTCACAATAGGTTTTAGATTTTAAATCGGTAAATCAATGTAAACGCTGAACTAGGTGGCTAAGACCGTGTAGATACTCAGCACTTCGATCCGAAGGGTTGCCGGTTCCAGACGCGCCTTGCGTAAAATTGTTTGTCGCTTGTCTCTAATGTATGTGGAAGAAATAAAAGAGGTCATCTTTGTCAACATATTAGCTTTATTAAGATAGCCGGCTTTCGACGGCTTTGCCGCCATCGTCAGTCTACAAGATACAGAAAGATATAACAAAATTATGAATAAATACACAATAAGATAGAAAATTAAATTAGAATTAATGGATACATCTAAAGTATGTAGTTACAGATGGCAGATAAAATTTCAAAAAAAGGAAATGCAATGGGAGGATTAGTAGCAGTTCAAATTAAAAAAAAATCAATAAAGAAAAACACATTATATGATTGTAACCCACAATTTCTAATGTATGTGTTGAGACCCGCCTTGAGTATGGTTATTTGTCCCTTTTCTCGAATGCGTGTGTTGTCGTGGTGGGTCTAGCGTTCTGCTGACTCCAGATAACAGGAGTCCGCAAGTGTGTTGGTGTCTAGTGTATGGTTGGATATGCGCCCTATCGGTTAAAGAACGACGTAAAGGTTAACCGCCTGTCGTCTGGATAAAAGTTCTAGTTAAAAATAAATCCAAACAGCGCTCTTCGAGAGGAATTTACAAAAGAAGCAAAGAGTGCAAGTAAAAGATCGATTGGACCGCGGACTAAACCACTTACAAATCCACAAGTTAAAAAATACGGAAAATTAATTTGCAACCATTTCAAAACTGAAACCAGCAACGAAATTTTGAACCAAAAACCGAAATCTAACTATTTTATCCACAGAAAACAAGTGCGCAAGTCGATCGATTGGTCCGCGGAATAAACCAGTTGCGAAACTACAAGTTAAAAAATATGGAAAATTCGTTTGGAATCATTTCAAAACCGAAACCAGCAACGAAATGTTCTATCAAAAACCGAAATCAAACTATTTTATCAACAGAAACTGAAACGTTCTTTGAAAAGTTTGATGTTTGGCAGCAAAAAAATTGCGAAACGGCGCCGTCCATCTCGTGTTGCATCGTCAGGAGCAGCAGCGTCAGGAGCAGCAATGAGGTAACTTGTTTATGCGTCGCGCACGCTTTGCTCACAGTGCACTCCGCATGCATGCAAGTACCCCAGTCCCTCAGACGCTTTCGCCATCTGCATGTATTCTCTCGATTTTTTTTCGTGTTTCCGGGCGCGTCAACTGCTTTGGTTATTAATCCCGTTAGTGTAGTGCATGTTTCTTTCTCGGGAGATGGCTGTGGTCTTCCCCAGCTGAATGACGAGATCCGGCGCCGACCTACCGTCGGCTAGTGGAGTTTCCCCCAAACCAGGACTCTCCCACCAGCAGGGCACCGCCCCAGTCGGGACAAGCTCTAAGCTCCCGACCGCTCTCCCGGAATATGTGGTAGTGTAGTGCATGTTAGTTTAAGTGTGTGTGTGTGTAAGGGGTGAGGATAGGACAAGGAAGAGGAAGGACAGATCGCGCGCGGTCCGTGGCCCGTTTCGTAGGGTACTGCTCCGTCATTCGCCGGGTGTTGATCGGAGAAACCACGGAAAACTACCGATGAGAGCAGCCGGCCGCTAAAATTCTCCTCCAAGCAGCGACTGAATTCGACCTAGCTGAAAAGCTAGTGTCGAACATCCTGACGCCATCAGGACTCGAACCTAGGACCTCCCGGTCAGAGGCGCTGCAGTGACATCAAGTGATGCACTGAGCTACCGCTCCCGGTCATTCTCTCGAGACGCACACTCTCTGACCCACAACACGCCACAACCTGCGGCCGAGACCGGCTTATGTGTGTCGCATGTCCCAAAAATGCATATCGATTATACCGAATCGATGTCGCCGCTGGTTGCACAAGGGGGCAGAAACATCGTTCTCGTACAATCGTTACGTAGAACGTTGCCTGAACAAGTTATGGTTTTTAAAAGGAATAAAATTCGCGAAAATGATGATTGTCACGTGAATATTTATAACAAAATGCAAGTGTTCTTTTGCTTTCTGACAATGATTTTTTTCTTCTTCAAAAATGTCTTTATTGTCCATACATAACGCACAGCGTTATAGTTACACATATCTTGAGGTGTATACAAATAATACATAATTGACATGTTTACATCAAAATATGTTAAATTACGCATACATTTTTATGAAAAATTATAGAACTTCATAACTTTTAAGGATAAATCTAATCACAAAAACATTCCAGGGAAATAAATCGAATTGTATCACACAAGAGACCAAGGCTTTCTGATATACGACATGGCTTACGAGGATACAGGGAGAACGCAGATACACACTGACCGTCTAATGTCAATCGCCTACGTTTAAGTAGTGCGTTTGAATCCCACCCCTCATTCACTTGACATAACGATGCTAAACGCATAGCAGATCGCTCCCTCCAATGTTTCGTTACACACACCACCGCTTCTCAAACGACTGTTTGAAGCTTCGTTCAAGTCGATCTCAAACCCCCAGCGATCTACAGAACATGGTATCAAAGCCAAACCAAGCTCTTGACCGCAAAGTGCAATTTGCGGTTGTGTTAATTCCATCCCTTCCTTTGCTCCGCTATGTACGCCGCTGATCACAAAATTCAAGCAAACGAGTACGTTCTACAATTTTTCTAAAATCTGAGTTGTTTTCCTATTAACAGACAACTCGCCAATTTGCATGATAAGTAAATTTGCTGAGTAGATACAAACCGAAAAAGTCAAACATGCAACAGATAATGTTAGATATTTGTGTGCAGCCGAATTCAACCCATGACTAGTGAAAAGGGGGTATTGTGAAAGAGCGAGTACTTTAGGAAGTATCGATACTATTAAATCGGTAATATCAAGGAATGAATAGCAGTTTTACAGTAAAGTATCGAACAAAAGTAGACAAGTAGGTAATTGATTATTTTGTCTTTATTTGCATTATTGTTTCCCCTAACGGAATCTCTACAGCACTGACCTGAAGAAATGAAGCACGATGATGTTCTCAAAGCAAAGAACAAGATGCACATGAATTTGATGTTTACGATTTTCCCCCAGTACCTTCAACTTTATCTGAGTTTGAAGGACAAACGAAATGAGTTCCTAGGTTTATAAAAACTAACAACAAAACAAATTTGGAAAAAATTAAAGTAATTAAGGTCATTGTTGTTGGTTAAGCTCCCGTAATAGTGGACTGCAATTTCCTCAAAACATTTTCACCCGTTTTAGAAATACCGTGTGATTTGGCGCCGATAAATTCGCCTGCAAATTGATTGTGCGAGAGTGCTAGCGGGTCGGACCGCCAATTCCGCAGCTGGCGCCCGCGTTGAGTAACGAAGAAAGGGCAGGGAATGTCCCGTGATTTCGTCAAGGCCGTCTCTGGGCATGAACAGTCGTCGCAGCGAGAGCTGTAGTGAGGTAAGGTGACGTGTGGAGGAGGAGGTCCCTGCAAAGGCCAACTCGAGGGAACGCATTGCACACCGCATGCTTGTCGAATCAACAGCTTCTGGAGGGGAATGGCGTCACTCCTTAGATCCGGAAGAAGTTCGTTTCGAAGAAGCTCGACGAAGACGACAACCAACAACCAATAACTCAACATTCATCGATATAACTACAATTTCTACAATCATCGTATATCCTACTATATTAACTCAAATTCTGATTGCAACACATGCCCTTATATTAAATTTGGAACCAGCAGTTTCAGAAATTCGAGCTCTTTATTGTATTAAATTGTTCGTAATATTCAAGAGAAGTAAAGGAATGTCAACACATGAAAAACTTCCCATTTCACCTAGTAAATGATCCCCTACATCAATGCCTTCTTATTTTCGTTCTCTTGCTCTACAACCCTTGATCAGGGTGCGCATTGGCAATTTTATCCAGCAGGGGAAGAGGGCGAATTGACGTCTTGAGTGAAACGAAGATGCCCTTGTATTTTTTCTAAATACATTTTAAGAATGCTGTTTGGAAACGCTTGCTTTTCAATTACTTTGTTTTGGATTTCTCATTTTAATATTTCGAAGGGTGAAAATTATAAATAAAGCACCACCACATGTATTCCTATTACCACATGTGTCCCTGGCAGCGACGCATTAATACCTTCCCAGTAGCAAACACCAAAGTATCTATTATTAAGATACTGTATTTTTAGATCAAATGGATGACCGAAGACCACCAATTATACACACTTGATTTATTTCAAAATCCAATGCAGAATACAATACATTTCATAATACTTAAGTAGTATTTCCAGGAAATTTACTGAAGTGTGTATCTTCATCACTGAAGCGGAATCAATAAAAGGCCGAAACGACAATGTACGGAAACATCTAAGAGCCCTACACACTATTACAGCAACAAAAACAGCCTACTGCCCAGAAATGTGATGTCTCACAGATTGACTTGCCTGGGACGCCATAAAATGAAAAAGAACTCTTCTAATAATAATTAAAGAGGTCGGGAGAAGATAGTGCTAACCCTCATTTCATAATCCAAACGAAATATCTTAGAATGTCTCCTAAAAACAAACATTATCATCGAAATGCTGAACAAACTTGTTCATAGAATTACAATATACGTGAAGAAAGCAGCCAAAAGTGTACATAGAAAACCAGTCACTTCTCATTGTTCTAAAACTACGTTTTTCCTTTGACTGACAAAAATTCTAGACACGAAGGTTTGTGCAATGTTCCCCTGACCCTTCAATTGAATCGTTTATTTCAGAAACCCGTCAAACGCCAAAATTTAAAATGCTCGGTGGAATATTCTTCCACGAGGATAGACACATCGCTTATTCCGTACTTACCTGAAAATAATATTCATTTATGAACTGCTTTAATTTCAAAGAATATTCTGAAATCTGAAAAATTGGAACACTTTTTCTCAATTTCCTCGACATGAGAAATTTGGCGTTAGACGGATTTCTGAAATAAACTATTCAATTGAAGGCGTCAGGGGAACATTGCACAAACCCTCATGTCTAGAATTTTGGTCAGTCAAAGGAAAACCGAAGTTTTAGGACGATGAGAAGTGACTGGTTTTCTATGTACCCTCGCTTGCACAAAAAATGGGCGATGTCCTGAGCCGAACTTTACCAGAGTTTTCCGACCCCTGCCCCGCCCTGCGGGATCGAGCTGACCAATCCGCTTTAGCTTCATTTCAGGGAGGCGGGACTATTAATCTTGAACATTTCAAAATGGCGGTGATGGCGAGTTATATTATAGTAAATATTTGAATATAAATATTAAATCAACCAACAGTTTTACATAAATTTTTGTATATACATTTAATTACATAAATAAAGGCATGCAATTTCCCAGTAAAAACATATTTTAAAACTGTTATAAAACGGGTTTTTTGCAAAACATAACATTGGACAACGACTATTAAGCTCCATGTCTACATTTCGTCGTTTATTATTGTAATATTTAATATAAAATGCAAATAATTTGCATTGTATGCATTGTCTAACCTAGTTATTTTATTAGAAAAATTAATAACTTAAAGAAATACGTTTTAGAGTCAGTTTCACAAACAGTCTCCGAGATAGCAGCTTAGTTGTGAAATACTTCATCATCAATTTCTCAGATGACCCAATTAAAAATACTATATGGTCACGGATATTAATATTGTAATAAAATAGTTTTGATATGTAAAATACTAAATAAACTTGAAGTATTTAAAGTTCATTTAGTCACAATGAAAGTTTTCTACTGCAGACATTATGATTGGTAAGTGCAGCTGTAAGCAAATGAATGATTTTTGATCTTTTGTTTTGGGGATCACAATTAATTACTCTTCAATCTAACGTTAGGGTGATTGCATTTTACATGGAGTTCTTTACTGCAAATATTAAAATCATAAGTGATACCTAGTCTTTGAGGATTTTTGTGAGAATCAAAACGACATATGACTCTTATATAACATTTTAATATCTTAATGTTTCAAAGGTAGAAACACCAGCTTTGTCTATTGCGTGAACATTGGAGGAACACACACACACACACACACACACACACACACACACACATACACACACTCATATCAATATATTACTTACATGTAATTTATGTATGATTTCCGCAATGAAATTAATATATTTATATTATTATAGCAAGTATATTTTTACATTACGATATTTTTATTTTCGAGAGACGAGCAATGCACACAGTTTTTTACACGTCATCGGAATGTTACACCCACTTCTTCTAGATAAGCAGACCTATGCAAACACTGTTTTTGCTAATCCATTAAGAATCACTAGAGATTTTCCTGTCATAAATTATTTCAAAATTGTAATTGTTAATAATGTTTCAAAATTGTAGTCAAACTTCGGAAATCTGTGTCACGATAATCGTTAGAAAATGAATGGATCCTCTTCTGTAAAATATTGTTGCAAAATAAAATTTTCTCTATTTTCATACATTTTTTACATTTCATACAAAATTGCCAATTTATTGGATATGTGTTCACTAACGCATCTTCAGTAATATTGCACTGCATATTTATAATTTTTTTTTTTTGGGAAAAATTTTATTTAAGTTTAAAATATTTATAAAGTAATTTAATTAAAGTACTATAATATGAATTAAGGTTGAATTTTAAAACTATAACTACAATATTTATTATTGTTGAAACGCATTGCTACTATATTACAATGTAAGGTTTTATCACGCAGAGACGATTTTACAAAGAAAATCTAAATAATAACGAAATAACCTCAAATTTATAATTCATTGGCATTTGGTCGCAAACTTCGGCGACCACTTTAATGCAAGGTCGGGAAGAAGGAGAAATCTGCGCTGGGTTCGTAACCAAATCTTCAGGGTCACCATTGCGTTCCTTTTACTTAAGTCTTAGGATTCCGAAAGTGATACTAGATATTTCAACATTAACTTGAGAATACATGTTGCATACCATGAGAGAGAAATGATGAACAAATGTCTGGAGTTTTAAAAAAAATCTGCCGTTGGAATACTGCATCAGAAGTCCTACTGGCTATTGTAATTACATTTTCTGTCATTCGTCGATAAACTGCCGAACACTTTCCGGTGAATTATGTTATCGCCGCAAAGCGAAAGATTTCCAGGTTAAAGAGACCCACATATGTTATTGGTGGATCGAAAATAGATTTTAATTGTGGAATGGACATTATTCATTGGTGCAACATACAATATATGTGAATTTACTATTTGTGATAGTTTTCTCTTTTTACTTCAGTCCCGTCAATTTTTCGAAAACATAATTCAATCATCTTTTTTTTACCTAAATACAATATTTACTTTTGGATCTGTCAATTCGGAAGAATAGTTGTTCCCATTGAAAAAGCGATCATGCCGATAAATGGACAAAGTTTACAAATATCATAAATACCAAACAGAGTAATATCTGATATGTTATCTAAAGGACTCCCCTCTAGAAAATAATCAAATTTTCTTTGTTTTCATTTAATCTTTTCAAATAAGAACGTTACATTGCTTTTGGTTTGGTATTCCGGCAAGATCTTAACAGATCTTGCCCCGCTTACTGTGCCAGCACATAATACAAGGCTTCTTCATCCGGTATCTTCCACTTCGGGTTTAAGGTAATTATTATTAATTCTTAAGCGAGTAATTTACAGTTCTAATGACCGTTTTTCGCAATCTACACACCAATGTTTTTTATTCCATCAGGCATCTTCCTCTATTCTTCTGCCCTTGATTGTCAAATCGATGACATACTTACAAGATTTCCTTGGCCTTCCTCGTTTTCTTCTTTCGAAAGGGATTCACTCAAAGATAATTTTTGATATTCTGTCAGCATGCATTCTGCAGCATACCATTGGAGTTGTTTGGATTCTACATTTTCAATCACTTGCCTCTCAATCATTATTATCTGTTTAATCTCTTCGTTTAGTATTCTATCAATCAGTATACTGACAACATCGTCTCCAAAAATTCATTTTCATAGCATTTAACCGAGAGTTTATTGCATCATTTTTAATTCTAATTTCCGATTCATACGTAACACAGCTCTCCACCATTGTCTTGTATATTGTCTCTTAGTTTTCTTTCGAAAATGTTTGTTTTATAAAATATTATGAAGTCTACTAATAATTGGCCTTCCCTAGCTTATTTTTTAATAAAGTCAATATTATTAGATCCCCCTGCTCTAATAATCACTCCGATATATTTAAATTCCTTTCCTACTGGAAATATTCCTATTTCTGTTCTAGATCATATCGAGGTTTCCCTACAACCATGTGTCTTGACTTTACATTATTTATTTTGAGTCTCCATTTTTTATGTTTTTATTAATTTCTGGATTAAATGTTACAGATACAAAAAAAATATTTCTCTACCTATTTTTCAAGTGATACACGGTTTGACAAGTTTCGACACGGCCCGACATTCAGAATTCATTTGCTGCAAGTAATTACTAGAATCTAAGAAACATTCATTGACTTCAAGAAAAATCACCTATCATTACGCAGTTATTATCTTTTGTTCATCTACTCACATTTATATAAAAATAAACTCTTATTTTCTCAGTTATTGGTAATGTTTTCTTAATATATAAAAAATGTTACACTATTACCACTTCATTCGTTTTTGAAAACTCTCAAACGACAACCGTAAATGCATACCTTAAATTATTGAAAAGGAAAAGTATTAATTAAAATCTCACACATAGTCAAAAATAAAAAGTTGCATGAACAGGCCAGGACGTGAACTCGAGTCTTCCAGTTCTTAAAACAAGCACCTGAACTACATGACATCACTCCCGCAGTCACTTATACAATGTTTTACATATTAGGATGTGTTGACGAGTGATACTTGTTGAGTTTTGCTAGCTGAAGACAGGAATGTTGCTTGCAACGAAAGAAACAGTAAAGTACGATTTCGCAAAATCGGTTTTTAATAGTAAGAAAAGAAAACGGTTTCATTGCAGTTTTGCATTTCAAACCATTCTTTAAAATTGTAAATATTGCTTGCACTTTTGCACGAAAAATGCCATCATTTCAAGAAAGCCTACATGATTGTTATGCAAGAACGAATTATGGACAACAAATTTCATTTGAAAGACAAATCTGTTTTCAATTTTGTAGTTGTAGGAAGACGCCCCAAAATGTTCAAACTTTTAAAATTTTCGAAAATTCAGAGTTAACCATGAAAATTGGAACTATGTCATCCTTCTAAGTGTATTTTACTCTATTCTTACCAGAAAATTAGGAGCCGGTTTTGAGAAAATTTTGAAAATGTCCGAAAGGCTTCATGTAAAGTACCCCCAAATTTCAAAGATTTTTCAAAATTTACAAGCTTCAACTACAGCCAGAAAAACAGGGGTTTCTTCAATTTGAAAAGGATCGTACGTGTGGTTTAGGCGCTCAGTAGTGACTACAGACGGATGGACGGACGGTTTGGATAAAACCACTTTTTCGACTCCAAAACGTGTATTACCGTTTAATCGCGAAATCGATTTTCCGCTGTATTACATAACTTTCTGTATACTACGTATACGCACGAATATACTACGTATATACGTCACATACGAATATACTACTTATACTACGTATATTCGTGCGTATACGAGAAAGTAAAACAGAAGTACAAGTTTGTTTTGTGCTTGATAACGAATTATCATAGTTCAAAATCCATCTAAACGTATTACAGCAGTTCCAAAAGGTGAGATACAAAAAACAGTACTGAGAATTTTCTGCATTACTTATTGTCATTTCAAGGTGAGTTTATTTTTTACATAAATGATTCATATTGCAAAATATGAATGTATTTATCTAATCAAGAAAAAAACGAGTAATTTGTCACAATCTGGGCACGACGTTGTGTAAAAGTCACAACTTTGATATCAATTACTTAAAGGTCCAAACCTTCCTCATATTGACTTACGTAAATGATGACAGCGGTGACAAATATCAAATGCGTGGGAATACAATGGCCCAAGAACCCAACTGTAAAACGCATTTTTTCGGAAGCTCAGTGGTCAGAGCAACTGGTCGTAAATCGAACGATGCGGGTTTGATTCCTGTCCGAAGGGAATTACATCTTTAGTACTCAATTAATACGGTTATCAGGTCACAATATGGATATCACTAACGAACGGGATAAACATTTCCCTCATATTTCATTTCCCATAAAGTGACAGAGTTGTGACAAACTTTTTGAAGTGAATGCAAAATGTATGTCAAAACGTTCACTATCTTAATTCCAAGCGAGGTTAGGTTAAATTCTACTAACTAAATATAAATAAATACACATTTGTATAAATATTTGTAATAAAGCGGGATCAAACTAATTACACATTATATAGTATAAAAGTTCAGCAAAGATCTTATAAGCAATAAATAAATACACGTATTTTCCGCTAAACATTCTTATCTTTTAATTCTCAGACTTAGGTAAAACAGAAGCGGAACAGAAGAAAAAAAGGCATCGCGCAGAACTCGATCCTCAATACCTCCGATTTAAAACCCGGTGTCAAACGATTTCAGCTACAGAGAGAGTTATTGGTCTTTCAGTAATCTGCAAGCCTTAATGTATCGACGAATACGAAATATTTGTTCTGTAATTTCTCCATTTTCTCTGAGAGTAACATTTAAGACGTAATAGAAATCATATTCTCTAAACATATTCGTTCTCAAGCAGTACAATTTCTGGAAAATGCAATATTAGGGCAACTGATGTTTTTAACAATACATGATAATATATTTATTTATCTAACTCCGTTATCATATTTATGAATTTTATAGTAAATTTAATATTTAGATTTTAAAGAACGACATTATCCCAGACATTTTGACATCCGAAATTCGCACCTCCTTGTTTTTCCTATATTGAGACTAAATGACAGCTGATCTGTGCATTGGATCACCTACACAAGCATGGCGAATAATCATTGATATAACTAAATAATTAAAATTCCTTATTTTCTTTGTGAAAATTGGGACTGATTGAATGCTCGCCACTTAGTCTCAGTCTACCCTGCACTAAAGATAAGCCGTATCAAAACATTGTTTATTTAAAAATGGAGATGATAATAAAAAAATATTGATTTCTTTCACATGACCACGTCAAATCGTACTTTATTATGTTTTGGAGTTCATACATTTTGAAATGTGGCTCCACCTACCGAAGACTTACATTAAAAATTTTAAGAAGACCATAAAAGAAATAAAATTATCAATTGTTACAAACAATTAAGCGATGCGTTCTGTTAGCATTTATCACAAAGGCACAAACACAAAATGGTAATTTTAATGAGTTCTGTAATAGTTTCTAAGGAACTTTGTTAAACGTGTAAAAATACATATTCCTTTCTCAATTAATAAAAGAACGAAGAAATTACCTTTATTGCAAAATTTTATAATAAACCCACAGACTTGTTAAGGATTCTGATTATCTCTAGAACTGTTAAATATGTAAATTACTAGTGATTATACAACTTGGTACAGACTTTTTCATATTATTTCTAACGATTACATAAAAATATGATAATGATATTGCAATTGAGACACTGTTAATATTTGAGCTATTTCTTCCAAATTTCTGTTTCGTCACATTGCTTGGAATACAAGATACCTGCACACAATCTTAATATAATCACATTATCGTTTACAAAACAAGTTTGTTCCTCCTGCAAGAATTTTGGAATGTCTCTCTGTGATGATAGTGATTAATGTGTTCCAGGCATCAGGTAAAAAATATATATTCGGCAGGATTTGATCTGGCGTCCATTCCTCATCTACTACCCGTTTAATCCACGGAGCTATCACAGAGGTACCTTACAGCACCGATGAGGGTTGTTGTAGAATGAATTCTATCTTGACATTTATTGTTCTTATGATATACAACATTTACTTCAGGTTACAGCAAACTCACATTCTTGATAAGAATGTGGAATCATCACGCGATACTATTCTATAGTTGATTCTAGTTAGAAATATTTCGATTCGAATGTCTTTTGTGTAGGGCTCGCGAAGTAGCTTCTATCCTGCGAACTGCTATCTTGCCCCCCTCCCATATCTTCAAGGTGATCTCCACATTACGCGATAAGACTGAACTGTAACTCGTCGTGAAACACCAGTCTGAAATACAGAACCGCGTAGTATTAAGCAAGTAACTATGTGATTTTTAAAACCAATTAACACAACTAAGAGAATTTCCGGACAAATTTGCATTCGTTATTCATGAAAACTTGTAACCTAAACTTGAATGATATAATGCTAACAATATTTTAATTATCTGCAAATAGTTGATTGATTGCTTCTTAAAGAAATTATATTGCTTATAATGTAAACAACGAAGTAGTTGTACTACAACAGCACATACTTCCTTCTCTAATGTCACTGCTCCGCAATATTATACTATTACATAAATTGGGAAAAGAGTTTTCAACCAGTAAGATCTCTATTTTCAATTTTGTAGTTTTGAAAAGTTAAATTTTTTCAATTTTCAAAAATATATAGAGTTCCTCGAAAATAGGACGACCAGCGCCTCGGTCAGATAGTACAGAACGGAGGCTTCTGGTCGTCGTACTGATGGACGACAAAACTGGCCCTTTTTACGGCCCCTAAGTCTTTTCAAAAATTAATATTAATTACAAAATATTGGACATATTACTACTGAAATCACTCCATAACAGAAGAAAAAAAATCACCTTCTGGATTCGAACTCACAACGTTAGCAAGCTGACAGCGTACCTATGACGTTAACCATTCGGCTAAAGCGGTTTCTGTTTCATGCCACTTAGAAAGTAGTTAAATATAATAAAACCTATGCTAAATAGAACATAATCGTTTCAATATATTTTTTTCGTTTTCAGAGGTCAATCCTTTTTAAGTTTAAATATACTGTGATATATAATATAATATAAAAATGTATAATATAGGGAATGTTAAATATATTAATATAATATAATTATATTTTAATAGAATGCGAACTTTTCTCTATAGAAAGAAAGTACAATATTTTTACTTTTCCTCATGCGTACTTCAGTACCACATTGTCATAATAAAACTGGAAAGGGACTTGCAATTATTCGAGAAGAGCCTAATGTCTAGAAGTAGGACAGTTTTAAAGAATACTAGTGATGCTAAAACAGCGCGTACTTTCTCACCCGTATTTTCACGGAAACTTATGCTTAAAATACTAAAGTTTCGAAAATTGCACATGATCTTATTTAAAATCTTATCTTTAAGGAAAAAGTTTCATCAAGGGAAAAATCTCAAATTTCAATATTTTACTTGTAGGAATACTTACGAAAAATCAGTTTTCAACGAACATGAGACCTGCAATATTCTCTTAAATGCACTTCCCACTATCCAACCATAAAATGTAATAAAAAATTATGGAGTCATTTGTTTGAACACTTGAAATATGTCCCAGGAGCTTCATGTAAAGTACCCTCCCCCCTAATTGAATATCGATTTCAAATTCAAGGCGCTACGACATCAGCCAGATCGATTAGGAGTATCAATTTTGGTGAAAATCGGCTGAACGGTTTAGCGCTAGCGTTGTTCAGGGACGGACGGACAGACATTTTACCGTCAGTCGATTTTTCGCTATCAACCACCCACAAAACATGGATTCTGGCTACACCACGATTTGGAGGATTTTTTTTCTAAATTTAGCAAGTGGATTTATCCATTTTTTCGTCACAAGGGCCGTGTAATATGCGTTTTTCTGCAGACAATTGCAGTTTTTTTTCGCGTAGCATTACGTAACTTTCTCTACTCCTTAAGAAGAAAGTGCAATTGATCAATATATGAGAGAATTTAGATTATGCGTTCACGGAAAATTTTATGCTTTCACTGCAAAGCAATTTTCTAAATTTGGAAAACATTTATACAATTTTTATAACTTCATTTGTAGAATTAGTTATACCGAGAAGAAGAGTAAAGAGTTCATGAGAAATTTGAAAGAGATTAGTAATTGTAACGTTGAAAAATCCCAGAGATATTAATCAAAGGTGACATTTACTACAGTATTTGTAATAACGGTATAGTGTATTCGAATGAAGAGTGTAAAGTAAAAAAGAAAGAGTTCGTTTTCAGAAAGTTTCAATAATGCAATATGAGCATAATGTAACATACCCTCCAGAAACATTGGATTCTCATTGGATTCAGAATCCCAATGAACTTGCTAGTATAATATCAATTTTGAAAAAGAATACATTGATTTAGAAGTCAGTAATGTTTTAATTTTTTGCGGTACCATGCGTACACAGGTCCTTTTCCTACAACGAGTCTAAAAATAAATACATGTTCGCAGAATCTTTTTGGAAATATTTTTTTGGAGTTTGTGATTTCAAAAGCCGAATTTTCCTTCAAAACCCTAAATACCATTTTTACTTGATATCATTGTTTCTGTAGTGTGCTGCGCATTCGAGAATGTAAAATATAATAAAATATTTAATGAAGTCTTAACTCAATATTAGGCCAATTATTTTCCGTCACTGTTCCTCAGCTTAAAAAACTATGGAAATATTGTAATGAAAGAACATTATTAAATTCAGTGGTACTCAGTTTAATAAATATGTTTATTTTACCAACGAAATAGAGAAAGTGTGAATAAAATATGTATTGGCTACAATGAATATCATTGCAATATGTAGAAATCTCTGAGAGAGTTGAATATTAGTTATAAATAATAATCGAATTAGTGACCTATATGAAAATTTCATTTTGATTAAATAAATTTCCGTTTTATAATACTATTTTACCCAGGGAAATAAAGTCCTTAGGTTTTATTAGGCAACGATTATTGAAAGTCCGAATTCAAATATGTGAAATTTTCTTTGACAATTGGAAGTTGTTGTTTTTTGTATATATTTTTAATGTCTCTTTTTAACTACTAGGTCATATAACGACCACTGTGATTTTTTATGTTTGGGGTTTTCTGTAGGGAGAATACGTAAGGACATCACGAACACACATCTATGTCGAGGCGGAACCCGCGGCCCTTCGAACCCAGGAAGCTACAGGCCTTGTCGTCCATTTCCTCTTCTCCTAGTAAATCTTGACATCATATATCAACATCAAATACATCGAAGATATCGCTTAATTCTCCATCATTTGAATTACGTTTTTCCTGTGTCCCTGGCCACGTGGGGATAAGTGAAATGAAACCTCTGACTAGGTAGTAAAGTTGGCCTCGAGGAAGCCAGAAAGACATCTTTATGGTAATATCTACTCTTACTACCAAGATTTTATCCAACGTTGCATTTTGAGTGCAAACAGAGTGGCAGAACTCTTTTCAAACTCACAAGGATCATAAGACCCTTGTCGTGGTCATCCCGTGGCTCTAAGCCCGAGGCAAGAATGTATTCACCTTCGGATCGGGCACTGCCACTTCTCTCACGGACATCTCGTGCAGTTACCCACCCCTATCCCCCAGAAATGAAGAACAGACCTTACTGTAAAGCATGCTCCCGTGCACTGCGATAATGAAAGAGCCGAAGAAGGCATAGCTTGTTGACTATAGAGGAGATGCTGGCTACTGTCCTCCGCAAACTCTTTAAACTTTCTTAGCTATGGATTTATAAATCTAATATGCGTGAAGGGGATGATTTTTAACATGCCTTTTATAACTAATTTTGCGTTTTTGATGTAACTTTTTTTTTTTTTAAAATTAGTCATTTTTACTGTTTTTACTTTTAATCTGTAATAATAAAAAATATTTTAACTGACTTTTATACAAATTTTCAGAAAATTTTGCGAATAATATTGCACTATGTAGTTGAAAGATATTTGAGCACAATACAAGTTCTTTATATTATTAAAGAAGGATGAAGTTTCATTTCGTGAAAATAATAAAGACTGTAGTTTAGTTTTCAGATTTGAGAACTTGTGATCTCATTGAATCTCTTGTGTTTTCCGTGTTGATCTAAAACCAAATGTATTTTCAGGTTCGATATGCATTCAAGTATTGGGATCTTATGAGCACAAATTATTTGTCATGCGTATATCTTACAATGGCTAAAATTATTTCACAATTAATCATTAGAAAACAAGGACGGTGTGTTTCCTGTGAATAAAAACAGTTTCTTACTTCAATATCGATAACCGTGTCAAGGTTTCCGGATGTTTGAATTGCGGGAGAGCTTCTTGAATCGAACTAAACACTCCAGAAACTGTTTCTGGGGGTTATACAAAAACCTAACATAAATTGGAAAGATAATACGATTCGGAAACACTGTGTTCCGCTTAAATATTTTAATTGGAAAATTGTCCCGGAATTGAAATTTTTAAATACTCAATCTCTTGAAAGTTTATTCAAACAAGTTTTGTTTCTTTCTTAACAGCTGGTTTTAAGAAACTTACATTGATTCGTAACATTTTAAGGTTTTCAAATTTATTCTTTTTTACTACTTGGTTATTCAAAATATTTAAGAAAATATTTAACTTCAGTGTAGATTTCCACAAATTAAAAGAATTAAAAATTTGCTGTTTATATTATTAGCTATTTATTAAAGATATCAATTATTACAATTTTGCTATTAATATATGCAATGTGATATGTTGAAAATAATTAATTATGTTAGCGCCTATTCAGGCCATATCAGTTTTGTACTGTTGCCTGTATATTACCTTAAATAAATAAATAAAAATATCACTGGGAAGGGATAGATATAATCTTCTCAGCAGTGTAACAGAAAAATAGTAACTTTTGAAAAATATATGAAGAATAAGACAATTATATTTTCGAAATATTTCTAATGAGAGGTTCCCTAGTTCCTTTTAATTTTAAAAAATAATTTAGAATAACCGATTATCATTTTTTAATTGATTAACGAAATCACTGTTTGCATACACCTGCTCATATAGAAAAAATGGGCGATTACATTTTCATAATGCGTAATAAAATGTGTGTATTGCTTGCATTTCCTTAATAAAGGCGTAATAATGTCAAAATACAAGTTTTTAAATACGTGAACATGAATTTCAATTTGCTTGATAGGAAATGTCTATATTATATAAATGTATTATATTGTGTGTTTCCTGAAAATGATTATGTAATAATTAGTGTTCCTTGCTTTAGAACCATTAGCATTTTAAAATAGTTTGTAAGAAACAAAACTTTCAATACTATTAATTTAATCTGCCACAAATTTCTCACAATATTAGATACCATAAATTAGAGTTAATTTTCATGGTAAAGAACTCGATAAAAAATGTCACAGACCCATCCGTGACCGCTGCCCCTTGGTTCGTCAGCGTCCACGGGGTTCAGGGCCAACGTCCAGTGCAATTGGTGGAGTGATCCCCGCCCGCGCGCACCAATCCGTTTTGTTTCTGTGCCCTCTCCTGTTACCTCCTCTTACTTCCTCTCACCCCTCCCTCTCCTGTTACCCCCTGCTCACGTTAGCGAGGCAGCGTCACTGCCCTAGAAATTGCTCCGCCCCTTTGAGATAACTAGGAGGAAAATCTTCGAGGGGAGGAAGGGGGACGTGTCTGAAACTTGGAGCAAAGCCAATGATAAGAGCGGATACGCCTCGACGCCAGGATTGGTCAAGTGTCCAGCGATGGTTGTCCAAGCTGTGGAAAAGCCAGATTTGGCCGCACAGGGCATCGCCCATATTCTGTGAGAGTGGGTATACACTTCTGGCTGCGTTCTTCACGTATATTGTAATTCTATGTACAAGTTTGTTCAGCATTTCGAAGATAATGTTTTTTTTATGAGACATTCTAAGATCTTTCGTTTGGATTATGAAATGAGGGTTAGCACTATCTTCCATTCTTTTTAGAGATCTTCGAGTCTCCCCGATCCTGGCGAGAGATGCGCCGCGCGGTCGGCCATAGCGGTCAGCGGATGGCGCCGGGCTCCCCGCCCGGGCAGCGAGCAGCCACGCACCAACATGGCCGCCTCCGCCATGTGTGTGCCGGCAGGCGGCCGGCCGACCGGTCGGGAGAGGGAGCGGAGCGGAGAGGAGAACGGGAGGTGGGGCTCGCTCCTTTCAGATGCAGGTGGAGTGGAGGAGGAGGTGGTGGTGGTGGTGGTGGTGGTGGTGGTTGTTGTTGCTGCTACCGCCGCTGGGGAAGAGGTGCTCTGCTAATGTGGAGGCCTTCGAAGATAGATAGTAATGGTTGGGATTGCGTTAGGAGAAATAGTAATAAAATGTTGGGTGCCTGGGGCTGTTGTAGCTCTGACGTGGAGGTGCTGATCCTCCAACTGATTCATTCTGCAACAGCTATAATAATGCCACGGCAGGTGGATGCGATGGAGCTGGAGGTTGTTGGTTGAGGTGGTGGTGGTGGTGGTGGAGGCGTTGAGGAAGGGGAAGCAAGAGATGAAGGAGCAGTGTCGAAGGTGGGGATAGCGGTGGAGATAATGCTGGAGGATAGTAATAATGAGGGTGTAGGAATAGTAAGGATTGTGGAGATAAAACTGGTTGTTCCCGCTGATTTAGAGATGTGCTAATGGTTTAACCATTCATTCATATCTGAACACTTAAAGCATGGTAAAATCTAATAGGATGACAATGAGGGAGTGGAGCTATACGAATGCAGAGGTAATGGGAAAGATACCAATGATGAGAATGAGGTAACTGGAAATAGTAAAAATGACGGAGGTAATTGTGACGTAGCTGAGCTGTGGATGTGAGGATGTTGCAGGTTTTTGTGTTGTGCTAATGCCCAGGTAACGGAAAAGATTGGCAAGAACGGGTAACATGAATGACGGTACTAATGCTAATATTCGCCACTGTGATTGTGGTTGTATAACCTGAGATATTGAGGTGCTAATGCTTCCTCAATTTATTCATACCGAATCAGATCCAAAACATACAAAAAAAGGTACAGGTGGGTGCGAGGAAATTGATGTCTGATACATTAGTTAATGTGCTACTGACGAAGCAACGGGAGAGTTAGCATAGTGAGTGCGAGGACGGCGGTAGTAGTAATAGAAGTGGTAATCGCGTCTGTGATAGGGTTCTTATAGCTTTATCTTCGAGGCACTGATTGCTTCTTATTTTATTCATACTGGAACAGTTTAAGAATTGTACAGATCTGGCCAAGTGATAATTCGACTGGGACGAATGTGTACAAGGACAGAGAACAAGTGCTGAGTATTGTCCTCACTGATGAGTCAGTTGCGTTACTGCAGCAAACGGAAGCAAGTAGGAGAACAGTGCCGGTGTTTCACCATGACTGCTGTTGTGTCGTTAGCTGGAGCAGTAGCCGGGGCACAGTGAGATTGGACTGTTCTGTTTGGATTAAAGACTGATGGGACCAGTACGCAAAATAGTAAGTAATATTTACAATGAGACGGACAGAAAATAGCTGCATCACTGTAACAGAATAGGCGAGAGAGGAAGAGGGAGATTATACAATCGTAAGAATGCAAATGGCGCAGGAAGGGTGGAAGAAAAAATATTGCTGGAGAAAATAAGGTAAGTTAACAAGGAAACAAAGGACCAAAACTAGAAGAGGGGGACAAATTTTAAAAGGCAGTAAGGTCGTCGAAAGCTGAGGAAGCGCAGGGTTGAAATCGGTGAGGGGAAAGACGAAAGAGACTGACGAGAAGTGGTACAAAATGGAGGAGGAGTAGATGAGTAGAAAAAGGACGAGCATGAGGAGAAGCAGAAGCAGGGGAGGAAGGTGGAGGGAAGGGCTGGGAAAAAAAAAGGGGAGGACGAGGGAAAGGAAAGAAAGGCAGGAGGAGCACGAGGATAAGGACGTGGAAGAGGCAGCTAGGACGGGCGAGGCGCTTGAAAGGCCGTCAGCGGCGAGCGGCCTAGCGCGGGCCGGGTCGGGCCAGGCCGGGCCGGGCCGGGCAGGGCTGGTGGCCGAGATGCAATCAGATCGGGCGCGCTTCGCTGGCCGCGCTTCGGTTTTTTTCCCTTTCTCCGCCTCCGCCGCTGCCTCTCCAGCGCTGCCTCCGCGGCTAAGCGCTTCCCGCCCCGCCCCCCCCCCTTCCCGCCCCACGACGCCGCCGCGGCAAACTGGTTCCCTGTTAATTATAGCCACCGCTGCCGACGTCGGGTTTCTCGAACTTTCCGACTCGACATCCCTCGCCGCCGCCTCGACTACCTGCCGCCCGCCGCCCCCGACACGCCCCGCGCCCCGCCCCGCGCCCTGCCCCGCCCCAGCGCTGACCCGAGGGCGACGCGTCCGCGCCCAAGCTCTCCCTGCACTCGGATGGCCCAAAGGAGGGATTCCTTTCCCTAAATATCATTACATTGTTTAACTTTCTGGAACTCCCTCCCCCAATATATTTTTTCTCCGAAACAGGGAGAGGAGCACTACAGAAAGACATTTTTATTTTCTTTCATTTATCTATCGGATTTCGAACATCACTCGATTTTTGAATATACAATGTTAGTGGCCTTAACACTGGATTTATTTTCGTAAATATCTCCAATACGTAGTTTATATATTTGAAAGCAATAAATTTAACCTAATATATTAGAACTTACATAAACTATTTTTGAACACATGATAAGCCTGCTGAAAGTAGAAGAAAAAAAGTATTGAAAGTATTGAGAAAATTATTGCTTTCCTTGTTTATCGATTTTGAAAGCGTAAATTAGAATTTTGAGAATCCAATGTTTATATATCAGAATGCTCTGTCAACAGGGATAATTTTGTTCGGCCCGTTGGCTTCTCTCAAAAAAATGAGCAACTTCGAGTAACTTCGGGTAGTATCACGCAAAATATGATCGTGACAATGTCTACTTACAAGAGCAGAATGCCAGTGAACACAAATCTTTTAGAACTTTCGTAAATTGAATCAGGAATGGTTTGCCGGCGAAGTAAGAACTACGAATTTCCGAAATACTTATATCGTATCGTCCTTTTTGGACCATGCCTACCTAGATCCATTAACATAAAGAGTCATCACTAAATTCGTGGAACTAATATCGCTGACTTTTCGTGGTTTTCCAGTGCATCAAAAAAATCACTGGCAAAATACGTGGAGTATGTCACATATTAAACCAAGGCTGATACTAATTTTTCAGATCTTTGATTTCACCGTAATAAAGTACAATTTAAAAAAATAATCAACAAATAATTATTCAGTCACTATTTTTTGCAGGACTAACTTGTTTAAGGAACAATTTCTAGTTACACGACCATCTCAAAATTTTCCCTCACTTCTAGTGATTCTTCTACAAATTCCCTGATTTTTCCCGCACGTTTCCTCAGCACCCCCGATATTCCCCAGTTTTCCATGTTTTCCACGAAGTGGCCACCTTGTCATACGCACGTCCCGCGCTCGCAAGAAACACCACGACCGAGTGCTGTCACCGAACCGGACAACATGGATAAGAGCCAAAATGTATTGGCTTTTTATCCTTGAAAATATATTTTATTATATGGAAGGTGTTTTTTTATATTTTTTACATTTTTTTTCCACTTTCAAAATTTAAGCAGTATATGACTTAGTGTAGGGATCACAGAATTTTGAAAATGTGCACACTATTCACTTTTCCCCACAGCACGTCATACGCAGTTTTTAACTGTTTTTTAATAAATAATAAATAATTTTGTCGGCCCGGTGGCTGAGATCGCTAAGGCAGTAGTATCGTAGTGATCTCGGACCGAAGGGTCGCGGGTTCGAGTCCCACCTCGGGCATGGTTGTATTTGTGTTCGTCCTTTCACCCCTTATCACCACCATATCGTTTCATCCACATAGTTACCATACCGTTAACAGCAATAGTGGTCGCTCATGACCTAAGATGTTGATGCGACCTTAAATAACCAATTACAAAAATAATAATTTTAATAAATAACGTAAAATAAATAAATAAAAAATAAATAAAACCCAGAATCCGCTGACAGAGGACGAGCGCTCGCGTGACTTCCGCGGCGCCCGCCAGATGGCGCCGACGCGGGTGCAGCGCGCGCTTACTCACCGCGCAGGCGCACTGCCCATTCAATATCGCACGATTTGTCCTTCTCGCCGCCTCCAATTTGGGAACGTTATGCAGCCGGGAATCGCGGGAAGATTACCCACTCAAAAAACTCTATCACCCGGCACTTGCCGCTTCTGAACGGCACAAAAACAAAAAACACACGCTATGTGTTTACAGCTCTGTTGATGAGTATTACAGAGATCCTCGCCAGATGATCCTCGTCTAGTCACTACGTTTCAACTTGCTAGCGAAGTGAATCAGCATGAAGGCTTGGCGTTACTGATTACCGGGTCGAGAAGAACACCGAAAGGAGAAAATGCCATTTATTTCCCGACTGAAGAGGGGAGAATTTGCTCTTAAGTTCTATCTTTCCCAATTAAAGAATAGTAGCAAATGAGCTTCATATCTTCGCCAACGAGAATTCACCACGACACTGAATTATCGACTAGTTTCTGTTTCATGCTGACAGGTTAAAAACTGTAATGGACGACTAAGTAATCCAACTTTTGAATGGCTTGAATTAATCAATAAGAAACGCGCTATAAATAAATACGCGATATCGCGTCTCAATGCAGGTCAGGAAATCCAAGGACGGCGCTCAAGAGGAACTTCAACGCATTGGAAAGCTTCGATCCAATTCCCTCCACAACAACCCAAAGGAGTCAAACCGCAATATAAAAGAAATAATATAGTAGCACTCCAGCCAATGTCTTCAAACGATGAACTTAAAATAATGTGACAAGCAACATTTGTAAGGGATAATCTAGTAATGGAATGTCCAAAATAATAATTAGTGTCCAGCTTTTCCATTGACTTGAGGTTTTAACTGGACAAACACAATTTAATGAATGATATGGTCATACAGATATTATAGGGCCCATTTTTGGCATTACCTTCAAAGCCTGTCTACTAGGTGAAAATATTCACGATTTGCAAGAGATTCCAACTAGTGATGCTACATTAATAACAACAATTGCTACTAAACATCGATGTTGAAAATTAAACCATCGATGTTAATACAACAACAAAATGTTTTTAAACATTCATGTTTTTAGTTATCTTGAACGTTACATTCGAAAGCACCCATTTCTTTCACAGTGACCTTTGTCATTAATATACAATTAAGAGTAAACTGGAAACAAAGATAAAATAATGCGAACAACGGACGTTCGATGAAGAAAACCTAAAATCATCGACGTTAAAAACATTGCCTTTAAGTACCGATGTTTGAAAATGTCATCCCTAATTCGAACCTAGAATATTTCGTTTCGCGCAGTGTACGCGTCACGTAGGTCAGCAGTTACCAGAAAAACATGGTGCTTCGATTATGCAAATCGACAGCTCGTACAGGAAGAATGCGAGCGACTGCAGACCCAACCTGCGAACGGAAGCAGCCGCAATGACAATGTCCCAATCTGCATGGGTGACGCAACTTCCGTCAACCTGCTGACCGGGCCGTGACGACGCCACGTGCGGGGGAAAGAGGGGTGGAGGTGGGGCTGAGGGGGGGGCACGGCTGGACCTGCCCCCCTGTCCGCCCCCGCACGTCGCGAGGGCGGAGATGTATGGAGGCAATTAGCGGGTTTGACGCGCCGATTGCGTCCGAATTTATCGTCGCGCTGAAAACGAACTGGGAAGCGCCGGTGGCGGGGGCGGTGGCGGCGGTGGCGGCGGTGGCGGCGGTGGCGGCGGCGGCGGCGGCGGCGGCGGCGGCGATGGCGGCGATGGCGGCGATGGCGGCGATGGCGGCGATGGCGGTGACGTTCGCGCGAATGCCGGGCCAGCGGTGATAGCGCACGGATGCAGTTGCGAGTGAAACTGATGCACGCGGAAGGATGAGGTACACAGTTGACGAGACGGCAGGAAACGCACCGGTTAGAAACGAAATCCAGAGCTACGTGGAAATGGGCGTATAGTGCAATTTTTCTAACTGTGCCTATGGCAAGTATCAGCTATTGACTGTTTTATCCAATAGGGAGGTTGAACGACGGCCATAATGACGTCACTGTAGCGACATATAAGCGACTGGATGAAACCGTCAACAGCTGATACCTGCCAAAGGCACGGTTACAAAAATCGCACTACACAGAAGAGAACTAAAAACAAGAATTAGTGGATCTACGGCACTATGTTCATATCAATCCGCCATTTCAGTCATGAGGCTAATCACATACACAAAATTCGGCTACCGCATTGAGAATATCCTCTAGTCTCGAGGTAATACCTCTAGTGTCATGTGTCATGATTGGAACTATCGACGAACAGCCCTGACAGCTATCTTTATATCTGAAACTTTTCTTCATCGAGTTTAAAAAAGATATCACAAAAAATGACTGGATCGCATGAATCAGTAGTTCGTCTCGAATGGATAGTTGAAACCATACACGCCCGTATCGGTGGTTGGAGACTCTGCAGAACATTTTAGTTGCATAGGGGGTCGCGTCCCCTCGTTTCTCATGGGGGTTGTGTCTAGTCGCATCGGGTCGCTCACCCAGAACGAATCGCGTTTCATCGCATGGGGTAGCGTCGCATCGGATCGAGCACGGAGTCAGATCGGATCGGCCTCGACGCACGCACGCACGGAAGGCCGACAGCCGCGCAGTTGAACGCCGCCGCCGCATTGCCATGCCGCTCACGCCCCGGCCAGGTGTCTGCTTGAGCCGCCCCGCCCCCCCCGCTCGAACCGCGCTCCCGCCGGCCGCGCCGCGCCGCGCCGGCCACCGCCGCCATGGCGCGCATCTCATTCTCCCCCCTGCCCCGCCCTGCTTCGCCCGCCCCGCCCCTCCTCGCTCGCTCCGCTCCGCCCCGCCCCGCTCTGCCCCGCCCCGCTTCGCCCCGCTCTGCTCCGCCCGCCCGCCCCTCCCGCCGCCCCCCCCCCCCCCGCCCCCTTTCGCCCAGTCCCGCTTCTCCCCGCCACGCTTCGCCCCTTCCCGCTACGCCCCTTCCCGCATCGTCCCGTCCCGCTTCGCCCCTGCCCGCATCGTCCCGTCCCGTCCCGCTTCGCCCCGCCCCCTTTCGCCCAGTCCCGCCTCGCTCCTCCCCGTCCTCCTCCGTCCTGCCCCCCTCCGCTCCGCCCCGCTCCACCCTGCGCTGTCTCGAACGACCAACGCCGCTTCGAGGCGTGGGACACATACTTGAGCAGTGGGCTCCAAGAAATACACTGAAACCTCCATTCCCCACTCTCAAAAAGAGGTAAAAAAAAATCCAGTCAGCTCCTATTCTGACTCATTGAAGTTCCAGTTACCAGCGTTGTGGAACCTTAATGTAAGCTCAACCAATTTAACCTCAAAAGATAAAGAAAAAAAATCGATGGTGTAGGGAGTCAAGTCACATAAGTGAGTTTGATGAAGAGTGGAAATAACATTTCGTTTGATCACATTAAAACACAGAATGTTTCAAAAACGTATACTGCATTATAATTGTACATTTGTGATGTATATCACTGAGTTTGTCATGCACAATCACCAAGCAACAAAACGCTCATCTTAACACTAAAAACGTAATACCATCGAGTTATAAGTAAGATATCAAAGAATAAAAGACAGCGGTGTTCGAAAAAACGTGTTTTTTTTTTGTTTTTCAGTTTATCATTTGTCGACGTGGTTGTCGTGAAGTTCACACTGGCTTGAAACGTCCCAATGAAGCAATAAGATTTGTGCTTAAAAAGCTACGCCATGATTTAATGGATGCATTCCAGACGCTCCAACTCCCTAAATGTGTCAATAAATAGAATGATGGAGAAGGAAGAAGAGTAGAAAACATCAAAACATAGAAACGTGATTATGTTAACAGGATTCCTTAAGAAATGTCTCCCACATGAAGTACAAAAAGCTATCGCAGGCATTTCTAAACATAATATGAAATTAGCATATTACGGACTTCATATTTGCCAGTTTTTGATTCAATTTAGACTTATCGATATTACTGCCGTATAATAAATTGCCTGTTGTTAATAAATCTTACTTTTCAAATATCATTTTATGTTCTATTTGTTTTACAATCAAATTTGTTTTATTAAGACAGACTCACTTTTTTATAGCTATCATTACAAGAGTTACGTAGTTCACGAAAGAGAGAGAAAAAGACTAAACGGGAGAAACAGCTGACAAGATAATAACAGCTCAGCCCACTTTAGTCACGATCATTCAACTGAATAACTTCGACTGTCGATAAGTAAAATATTACAAATTCAATCCGCTATGGAGGGATAAAACTGTTATGAATGAAAGCCATTGCCTAAATATACGAAACAGCAGTTTAAAGCATCTATCCTTGACAAAATGTAAGACGTGCATAATTTGTTGTGAACGGTTTATTATTCGATGAGATAAATATTGCTCTACAAGATATCACTGGTTCTAAGGAATTTACTAAATATGTGTTACATTTAATCCAGCATGAAGCAAGAGTGATATCTCCGGAACGTCGTAAAACCGCATTGTGAGAGCAATTACTGAGAATTACGGTTTAAACTAAAACTATTGGCCAGTGTAAGAATTGTTGACAATTGAAGTAGTCATGTGCAAATTCCGTAAAATAACATGTTGGTTAAGATGACCTTTCATTTATACTCAAACTAATATTGTTCAAATTATCAAATGCATTCGTTTCTATGAATGCACTCACCACACAATGAACGTCATAAACACTTTATCAGTAACGCAAAACGTCTTAATCTTTAAGAGTTATCATCCGTATCACAGACGTGTGGCACTAATGGGAGGAATAATATAAAAAAATATTCAATTTATGAGTTAAAACCAACGCAGCTTTATGAGAGATGAATATTCTGTAAAAACTTATCTCGATTCTGGCATTACCCGATTGTGGGTTCCCTTCTGTGTGATATGCAGCAACGTCACAGACGCTAATTTTATCTTCATTCAGATGATCATGCGCGCGAGAATAACCAGTTACGTAAAGGTTTCGCAATGGACATGCAGTGAAACAGACCGTTTCCAAACTGATTTATTTTATTTATTTCTTTTACGTCAAAAAAAAAAAACAGTTAAAAACTGCGTATGACGTGCTAAGGGGAAAAGTGAATAGTGTGCACATTTTCAAAATTCTGTGATCCCTACACTAAGTCATATACTACTTAAATTTTGAATTTTGAAAGGGAGAAAAAAAACAAAAACTTCAATGTAGTAAAATCTATTTTCAAGGATAAATAAGCAATAAATTTTGAATTTTGAAAGGGAGAAAAACAAAAACAAAAAAAAACTCCCATGTAATAAAATCTATTTCCAGCAAACTATCCGTCTTGAATTCAATTAATCGAGAAGTGCTGGAATTGATCGCTTTTTCAACATTTGCCATTGTCCCCTCCGTAGAAGTACACAATTTCGGTTTAAAAGACTATGAAGAAGATGGAGCAGAAACAATTTGAACTTTTCAAGCGATGGTCAAAATATTTTCTCCTCTGTACTAAATTGATGGAATGGTCGTACATGAAATGACTCGTACATTTATGGCTATCCATAATTGTTTATAACCCGCTGGAAATGGTTTACAGTTTTGAAACTCAAGAAAAATGTATGACCAGGTTTCTACAGTCGCTTTGGTGAAATATTTATTTTTTCAAATTGTTTACATTATTGAATTGAACGTATGTTTTGGATGCAAATAGCTCTTTTCCAAATGACACATATGAAATTTCTCATGAAAGGTGAAATTCTTTCTCAGGGTTATTGACTAATAAGTCAATGAATAACAACAGAGCTAAATCATAACAATACAATATGCAAACAAATACATAATACAAATAAAAACGTATATTCTAAAGGGGAAGGGCCTTATTGTTTAAGTAATAAATTACAAGAAACTGTGTTATATGATTGTTTAACTGTCGTCGCTATAGCCGATCAATTTTCTCGAAGGGGTCACAAATATGAAGTAATAAACAAAGCCATGTCGTTAAAGCAATGTGCAAGAGAATCGAAAGACTAACGTAAGATTTACATCGTAAAAGGCGATCACATAACCGTCGACTTCGCTATAAATGAAATCCTGTGTAATGTGCATCCTAGAATCTCCTCATCTTGAATACGATTCATCGACTTGAGTTGAAGTTGGTCGCTCTTTCAACTTTCGTTCGTCAGATAAGAAGTAATTCAATTAGAGGGTACATAAATTGCGCGATAAACTCTAATACGTCAATACCCCAGCGCCTGCCCAGACGCCTGGCGGCCGAGGTCAGAGATCTCGAGCTCACTGTTACGATGGATGCGGTCAGCGGCGGTTGTGTGACAGATGTACTCCAAGTTCACAACATTCTCCGAGCCTGTGTCATGATTTTAGAGCCAACTGTCAATCGCCTGTCAACAGCACTTCTTTCGACTCATTGAGCTTTCTTGCCGTTACCCATGAATGAAAAACAATGCTGGGTTCAGATAGATGTAGTCTGCTATATGAATGAGACGTCTGCAGAACTTGACGTGGCGGGTCAATATGGGAACTTTGTCGACACTTCGTTATCATTATTTGCATTTGTGGAGTGAGATCATCGTCAGAAACAGCTATGTGGGAAAGTTACAAAGAAAAGTTCTACTTTTTCTGTCGACCAAACCTTAGCTAACATTTAATACCAAATATTTACAATGTAATTATGAAGCGTTATGTATAAAATACATGCGAGCAAATTACTTAATTCAAAACAATTTCGCAACAAAATAAGCATTATAAAATAACTTTACTTCGTCAATAACTTTAAATGCTTGATTTAACTGTGTATCTGTGTTACTACAAATCGACTTGTTTCTTGGAAATTGTCTCTATGACTTTAAAACGAAAACCACAATTTTAATCTCCCTCCTCTGCCAACGTAGAGTGCTCCTGAAATTAATGATCCCCTAATAATGGAACGCTCCAGGTTACAATTTCAGTCACTCTTAGATAATTAATAGTTAGTCCATAATGTTTTCTAATTCAGTTCCAGGTAGTATACGGCATTCGCCTGAAAATGATATGAGGAAGCCACGACCTTAGCACCAGCACAAGTTAGCACACGTTCGTTACATAAATGTGAATAATTTCTGCATGTTATTCAACGACGCCTTCTACTAGAATTTGCCAGAATATGTATCAAAATAATCGCTCGAGAAACTTAACCAAGTACGTTTATCAAGAAGAAGGCAGTATTTTTACTTTCTCGTCCTTACGAAGGTACTTCGTAAGAACAAAACTTATGTATTCGTGCGTCGGAAAATGGCGAATAATAGGCAGAAAAACTCTTTATTGCGTCGCCCCGGCAACAAAAAAGTGGATAAATCCTGTTGCCAAATAAAGAAAAAATTCCTCTGACACGCGGTGTAGCCATAATCCATGTTCTGTGAGTCCTTAATGCCGAAAGAATGTATTGGCAGCAAAATGTGAATGTCCGTCTGTTGTCAACGCCTGTTGCCTAAACCTTTCAGCCGATTTTCTTCTAAATTGATATTCCCCGATCAATCTGAATGAACTCGAAGCTTTGGGAGTTTCAAACGGATATTTTAAATTTTGAGGGTACTTTTCATGAAGCCTCGAAAACATGTTCAAAATTTTCTCAAAAATTGTCCTTAATGAAATCTGTTCCTTTAAAACCGATATTTAAATTAGTTCAAGTTAATTTTTTCGAGAATGTGAGTGTTTTTCGAGTAATTTGGCGCGAAATATTAAAATTAAAAATAATAATAAAAAAATAATAATAAAAAAATTAAAAATAATTTTTAACATGTATTTTCTCAAAAACCGCCCCAATTTTCCCCCCACGGATAGAAGAAGGGACCTTAAAATAAAGCCGCGGGTCTGATTTTCGTTAAACCCTCTCAATTTTCGAAAATTGCAAATTTAGAATTAATGCGAGAAAGTATGTGTTGCAGCACCACTTTTTTTTGGTTCTTTTTTAAATTCATTTCTTCGTCCTTTTCGAGAGTCGCCGGGGCTCGTAGAAGGAACACGTGGCCCCCGCTCGCGCCTCCGGGTCCGCCCGCTGCGGGCGAAGGCGGGCGCAGTTGGGTTGGGGCCGGGGAGGCCGCTCCGCTCAGCTCCGCTCCGCTCCGCGCCTCAGCGCGCCGCGCGCACCCGCAGGCGCGCGCGGGTGAGGCAGGGCCGCTGCTTCTCTGCCGGCCACGGCACAGGAATCGCCAATGACTCCCCCTCCCGGCCCCCGGCCCGCACGCACTTCGTGCACGACGGCGGAAAACACTCCGCGCGCCTCCTCCATCCACTGGCTCAACTCGTCACTCATCGGAGAGCCAGGCGAACAAGTAAATATGCAGGAAAAGACAAATAAAGGAAAGATGAACGGAATGAAAAGTAAGGAGTCCGGGATGTAAAGCAAAAAAAAAAAAAAGAATGAGGGAACGACAGAAAGAAAGAAAGAAAGAAAGAATGAGGGAACGACAGAAAGATAGAAAGAAAGAATGAGGGAACGACAGAAAGAAAGAAAGAAAGAATGAGGGAACGACAGAAAGAAAGAAAGAATGAGGGAACGACAGAAAGAAAGAAAGAATGAGGGAACGACAGAAAGAAAGAAAGAATGAGGGAACGACAGAAAGAAAGAATGAAAGAATGAGAAACGAAAGAAAGAAAGAAAAAGAGGAACGAAAGAAAGAATGAAAGAACGAGGGAATGACAGAAAGAAAAATGAAAGAAAGAAGGAACGACAGAAAGAAAGAATGAAAGAAAGAGGGAACGACAGAAAGAAAGAATGAAAGAAAGAGGGAACGACAGAAAGAAAGAATGAAAGAAAGAGGGAACGACAAGAAAAAAAAGAAAAGGAAACGACAGAAAAGAAAGAAGAAAAATCAGAATTTTTGAGAGAAATAATGACCGAAACAACTGCACTGTCTTCGCGTCCGTTGTTCTTTGGCACCGGGCACAAAACTGCAGAAGTGTAGTTGACACATTTTGTTCGTTACTCCTCCATACTTTTTCGAATTAACACTACTTTACACACTCAGGAGCAGTACATATAATAAGTCTTACAATATATCATTTTAATACACGGCGGCACGAAATATACCAATTCGTTTCATTGATTGCTCGTACTTACCACTAATAGCGTACAAGTATTCACGTACATTTGATGTGAAGAGCTATTAATACTCATTCCACAAGTTTCCTTACCTGAAACAAAAAGAAAGACTGCGTCAGAAACTCAAACAATTCGATCATAAAACTAAACGCAACGAATTCTATTACAAAATTCATCAAGCAATTTCTTAAATCTTTCGAAAGCCCGTATGTTCCAAATACTTCATCAGCCCACACACTTTATGGAGTAATACTGAAACATTGCATTAATATTTCCATATTGCCACACATTTATACTGGTTTCGAAATTGTATTGCCTACAAATATATTTCCTCTCCCTTATGAACCTCCAGCGATCGTAGAAATCCAACGAAAATCCCGTTACTGACTGTCGTGAAATAAAGAAGCGGCAACCACAAGGGGGAGTGGGGGAGATCACCATTATATCCTTCCGCCTAATAGAAGTCTCTCCGGGATCCTTCGCGCACGAGTTGAGAAAACCGGTAAGGCACCTGGCACATGTCAGGTCAACGCGGTTCAACCGCTTCATTACAGCTTTCGGGAGACAGTGAGAGAGAGGAGCGCTAGAAAAGAAAGCCGCCTGACAAAAACCTGAAAAACACAGTTTTTAAATCAAAAGATTCTGGCAAATATCCATAGTTCTACAGAAAATTGGTATCTTGTCTCAAAAGTTCAAGTAGTTAACGAACAATAATTTCTCTTAAATTAGCTTTTTGAATTAATGATCGGAAAATCCTGAAAAAGTATACAATCCGAACAAGACGAAATGAAGAATAGGGCATAGTTAGAAACTTATTATAATAGTCTTACAACCATTCGAACAGAATGTTAACTACTTATTTTTATTTCACTTAATACAATAATATAAAAATTAATTCAAAGAAAGCCAGGATGGAAAGTAAAAAACACCTATTGAAATAACCTCCCAGCAAGAGCATCAGAATTATAATACGACAGGAATCTACTTTCTTTTTTATCTATACTACCACTTTGGTCTCGACAGCACAATGCTAATGTTTTCAACAGTTACTTGAAATATGAATTCAAAATATAAATGCTATGAGTATAAAGACTTCGATGTTGCACTGATCCTGAAAGTATCGGAACATCCCGAAGCGCGGCCAGAGTAAAGGATATCAGAATACCGGATGACGAGTTTTGTCGTTATGTAAAAATAACCCATTACATGCATAGGTCCAGGTTCGCCCGTAAACTGCCGCGCCAGCCTAGCAATTGAAATTTCTTCGTAATTGACACTGAAGTTTCGCTACTGATAGTGCCACATTATCGATTCCATGGTACACAAAGCGATGATATTGGAAACAGCAGAATCGACCCTTGAAGTATCGAAAGTAGTTTCCCTCGCACGCATAGGAGGTTGGAGGTGCACCCCCACGAGTACTGTGGATAAGCTCGTATGGACCATAAAAGCCCTAGCACAATTATGTACTTAAGTTTCTTCGAAACAGATTCACGTTTTGTTACCCGATCCGTGATTATTATCGAATGTCGAATCGACGTATCGAATGTAGTTTACTATCGAATTACTGACAAGGAAATTTTGCACTATACCAATCGACAGCACTATCGATCTTCTGCGCATGCGCAGATCGAGACTGAAGTCGATTGTTGTCTAGTGTTAACTATTATAATTTTTCAATACTAGGTTCCAGAAAATTGAAGTTGGGTTTTAATGCATTCCGACATTTTTACCAATATCTTCATGAACATCATGGAATTTAGGTTATTCAAAGTCCCTAGAGGGAATGTTTGCACTGCGAAGCGTTGTAGCAGGGTTATCCTAAATGGCGATCCACGGTGCCATTTATTGTGGCCCGTGAAGGGTTAGTAGTCAAATCCACGTCGGTAAACATCGTGTGCCTAGTGCACGCATTCTGTCGAGGTCAGCATTTCTTTAATGTAAAAATAGGTTAAAGATTTAAGGATTTTTATCTAGTAAATTCAGAAATTCAATCAATCATCGCAATGTGTTTCACTGCGTTATGGTACGGCCTGATACCATGCATGGTTCCTCCCACCCACACCAGTTTCAGAGCAGTCGGGGTAACAGCCGAGATTAACAATACGGAATCAAATGTGGATCGCCCAAGTAATGAAAATATGGCCTGCAACCACACGAAAGATTATAGATGTGGCCCTTGAGGCCTTGCAAGTTGGATACCCCTGATTATACATCGACATCACTATCTATCTTCTGCGCAAGCGCAGTTTGAATTTCGCATCACCTTTCTGCATCTGCGCAGGCGTAGAAGATCGAGATTGCAGTCGATTACTGTACGGGTACGCCGTTCAAAAAGTCCCTTACATTCCAAACCCTGAAAACAAACGCATCCACACCTTGAGTAACACAACATCCTCAAGCGCACCCAGCAAACGAGAGGACGTCGGCGCCCGGATGCCGGGGTTTGTCGTTATGTAAATACGCGTTGCATGCGCGGGTCCAGCCTCTGACGTGACCCGCGGCGCGAACACAAGCTTTTACACGATGATTATCAGTCGGCGCGTCGCGCCGCGCCACGGCTGCTCGGGCTCTCACGCGATTACCGCGCCAGCCTACCATTTAGCGGAGCACTCCGTCATTACACACGCGCGCGCTTTTCGGCCGCCGACTGCCGCGTGCTTGAGAGGCGCCACGACCAGCTATCTGCTTCGGTGCAGCGCGTCTGACCGGGAGGTCCTAGGTTCGAGTCCTGACAGCGGTAGGATTTTCGACTCTAGCTTTTCAGGTAGGTCGAAATCAGTCGCTGTCTGGAGGAGAATTCTAGCGGCCGGCTGCGCTGATTGGTAGTTTTCCGTGGGTGCTCCGATCAACACCAGGCGAATGCCGGAGCAGTACCCTACCAAACGGGCCACGGACCGCGCGCGATCTGTCCTTCCCATTCCTTGTCCAAGCCTCTCCCATTACACACTCAGTTACACTAACATGCTCTACACTACCACATATTCCGGGAGGCCGGTTGGGAGTTTAGAGCTTGTCCCGGCTGGGGCGGTGCCCCGCTGGTGGGAGAGTCCTGGATAGGGGGAAACCCCACTAGCCGACGGTAGGTCGGCGCCGGATCTCGCCATCCAGCGGGGGAAGATCACCGCCATCTCCCGAGAAAAAACAAGCACTACACTAACAGGACTAATGACCAAAGCAGTTGGCACAACGAAAAACACCTGGAAACACGAAAAAAATCAATCAAACAAAACCTTCTGCTTCAGCTGGCCACAATGTTGGCGGTACACTTACGAATTCTTTCGATACTTGCAGAATCGATACCTTTGTTTTCGATATTCTCCTGGATCGATATGGAGAAACCTGGATTCTTGGAATTGATAAATCGATTGAACCAATGCATTTTATGTTAGAAGATAATCCCTGGAATGAATACTAAATAAAATTGCAAATGGTCCTCAACCATTGCAGAGAGCTGAATTATTCACATCTGGGGCACCAGTGTAATTGCATTTTCAAAAGTTATTAGGCAAAAATACTACATGCTTATGTCATGAATTACTTTCATTTATTCAGAGAACCATGGTCTAGTCAATCAGTAGCACCAGCATTTAGAAATGTGCACTGACTATGAATTCCGAATTAATGAGCTCCGATCATAAACTATGAATGATGAGAGGAAATTTCGAAACTGCATCATCTTTCGTCCTAGAAGACCATATCTCATTCCATTTCCTCAACAAGACAAATGAGATGCAAGTTTGAAGACCAAATTGTAATTATGAAAATGGTCATTTCTAGATCCAACAGTAAGATTAGGTATGTGAAAGTCCGGTGTCAGCTATAAACTTCATAACATCAGAAGTGAAGTTTTCATACAATGAAATGATAGATCTTTCTAAAAAATGTGTGCTTAAAAATTAGATGTTTCTTCCTAATTCATATAATCTTCGAATTAATTATGCAAGTTTTTGAACTAGCGAACCCGACAAAACGTGATGCACAAGATATGAAAGTGACAGTATACTTCAGTCAGAACGAATGTTTCACGCTGATAACAAATAGAATTTACATTGATCCAAACAACTTCAATTTCGAGCCATCTTTGCCTGAGCAATCTTATTAATCTAAGAGTTGGACGTATTAAATTAGTTTTGATCTACCAACCATAACCTTTTTTGTTCCGTGACAAGTGTGATGCCACAAGTTATTCCCAAGTCAGATGGTCCATCAACCACAAAATGGATATTCGGAATTCCATTAACTCCATAATGAATAGAATGGTCAGATCGTCAAATGATCTCTACACAATACACAAATTGGAAAGAAAAAAAAATTACAAGACAATACTTCGGGAATATTAAACCAAAATTTCTTAAAGATTCATTGAAAACAAAGGTCATTGCGCACGTATAAAAACATTTAGCTTAACAGTCATATTTCGAATCTGAGCATCAAGTCTTGAATAATACATCGTCTCATTTAAATTGAGTTTTCACAAAGTATTTCGAAAATTGGACGACTTGGGAGAAAAAATATTGTACCGTCTATAAAAAATTTAAAGGAAGGAACATACTCTTGCAAGTGTTCTCAAGAAATACCCATGGGGAACACAACTAAAAATAGCAATTACGGTGATGTTCATGAAGATTTCGATAGAAATGTCGGTGTGCATTACAGCCGAACTACACGAAATTTCTAGAACCTGGAACGTACCCATTATTTTCATTAACATCTACTACACAGTTAATGTAGATTTTTTTGTAAAAGCAAGCAACACGGACGGATTCCACCCTCTTCTTCAACTGGCCAGCCCCTTCACCTCAAGACACCCGCGGTCATAACCGCCGGCAGACAAGCTGCCTGTGGTCGTTTGCAGATCCCTCACCGCCCTCAGTCCTCAATCCTCAACCGGATTCGCGAGGGGCCCGTCCTCCTCTCCCGACGGCGCCACGCGCGCACTCCCCACCAGCGAGGACCGAGGACGGGGGTGAGGACGGGGAGCCGGGAGAGATCCCGGTTTCGGTATTACCCCACTACACACGGCCGATTTGAGTTTACGGCCACTCGTTTCCATAATGCACCGCTGCGGCGGTGGGGGCGACGGAGGCGGAAAGCCGGGCGCAGCGGCGCGCCGCCCGGGGACAAGGACGGCAGATAGCGCAAATGGTCGAGAAGGAAAGAGACGAACGATGCTGGAGAGCGAGACAGGAAGCGTAGGGTACATAGTGGTCATGAAAGAGTGCGAAAGAGTAGGTACATACGGGAAGAACGAGGCAGTATTCACACAGTATAAATGAAAGAGCGAGCGTTCACAGACTCCCGAGAGAGAGTGAGAGAGAGAGAGACAGACAGAGAGAGTGTGTGTGTGTGTGTGTGGGAGAGAGAGAGAGAGAGAAGGCAAGGGCAAGCGCCAGCGCGGCAGCTCGGAGCCCAAGGAGGATATTTTTATAGTGCTGCTGTCAGTGCGTTATCAGTGTTAAGGGCTCGTAAAAATGATAACTGCGGCTTAGTCTCCTTGCAACAGCTTCGCGACGACGACGCTGGAAGTGCGGAGGCGGGGCGGGGCGGGGCGGGGCGGGGCGGGGCGGGGCAGGGCGGGGGCGGAGTGGGGCGACACACGTAGTAGCTGCAATGCGCGACCGGAGGCCCGTGAGGGGAGGTGGAGGTGGAGGTGGAGGTGGAGGTGGAGGTGGAGGCGGAGGCTACGTGAGCCCAGGGCGGCTGAAACCATAGAAATGACGAAGATCGATGGAGACGGACGTGAAATCAACGGGTGGTCTCATGTAAAAGACGTGGCGAAGCCAGTCCAGGAGATGGTGAGCAGGACACAATCGACGTTGCAAGTGGGATCACCAAGTGCGAAGACCAAGAGGAAAGCGGTAGAAGAAGCAGACGTATGGAAACGGGCCTGTAGAGTTCGGTGGGAGGGGGCAGTCGCAATGGTGGCAGTGAGGTCGGTGGGACAGGGTTTAGCTTGCAGGCGACGGTGTCGTCTCGACCGGTGCTGTGAGGCGAGGGTGGCGGAGCAAGTGGGCGGAGAGGCGAATGCAGGCAGCGGGAAATGTTGGAAGCGGAGGCAGGTGTGGCGGTTATTCGGCGACATTCTGCGATCGGCGATAGCACTACACTTTGTAGCATAAGCGAAGGAACCAGCATCCACAGCGATAGTGCCACTCCGAGAGGAGGGACGGGTGCAAGGATGGCGAAGGCGGAAAAAATTATGGCGGCTGCAGTTGAGGCGCTGGAGGAACCCACCGGATGGTGGCGAAGGACTACGCACGGGGGTTGGGAAGGCGGAGAGGAAGAGAAACGGAAAAGGGGGGGAGGGAGAGGGAAAGGACGGGTGGCAAGGGCTGGCGGTGGTTGTCGGTTGGGTGTGAGGCTGGGGGAAGCAGTTTGTGACGGTGACAGTTGCCGGCGGTTGGTTGGGTGGAATGGGGGCGTGGGAGTCGGAGGGTGTGGATGGCAAGACGGGGCTGCGACGAAAGAGGGTGGGTAAGGAGGAAGATGGAGGCAGCAACGACAAGAAGGTGAACGTGGGAAGGGATCATGGCATGCGAGGCGTGGCATCGAAGCGGATAGAGTGGACTGGAACGCGGTAGCAATGGCAATGGAGCTGAAAACAGCGAGGAGTGATGGCATGGGAGGCGGGGCATCGTAGCGGATAGAGTGGACTGGAAGGCGGCCGCAATGGCAATGGAACTGAAAACAGCGAGGAGTGATGGCATGGGAGGCGGGGCATCGTTGCGGTTAGAGTGGGCGGGAGAGCGGCGAAAAGAGGGAGCAATGGCAACGGAGGTAAAAATTAGGACGGGTGATGGCACGGCAGGCGGGACCCTGTAGCAGACACCGAGAAGGGCGGCAGCACTGGCAACGGAGCTCAAAACGGGGCAGAGGCGATGGCGCGGGCAGCAGGGCGCGGAAGACGGAAAGCGGCCTGGGGGGCGTGGCAATGGGGGGGCGCGAGCGGTCGCGCGGCGCGTGCGCGCTGTTAACATCTCTCGAAATTTCGGCGCTCCGCAGAGTTTTATGTGGCTGCCGCCGCCGCGTTTTATATTTATAAAACCGCCCTCGGGAGCCCGTTGCCCGCCGCGACCTGCCGCAACGCGACGCCGCCGCCGTCGCGACGCCGCCCGCCCGCGCAGAGTGCGGATTTACGCGGCAAACACGCGGCGCCGCGACGCCGCCGCCGCCGCCGATTTAAGGCTTGTTTACTCGCGCGGCGCTCTGGCTAAATAGTGGGACGTCGGGAGGAGGAGGCGGAGACGTTGGAGAAGGAGGCGAAGGCGTTGTAGGCGACGGAGCAGGAAGGGTAAGAAGAGGAGGAAGAAGACTGAGTGCCGGATAAGTAGAAGCAGTGGCTACAGACGGAGGAGAAAGAAGAAGAAGGTGGAGGAACTGCTTGAGAAGAAACCCGGTGGGGTCGGGAAAGACGAACAAGATGGGGAAGAGGAGGATAACGCAACAGTAATACACGCGGAGGCAGCGGAACAAGAAACAGCGAGGGAAGCGGAAATTTGGTGGAGATAGTGGTCTTGGTATGGTGGAGGATGAGGAGGAGAAGAAAATTACTCGCGTGGTGCTCCGGCAAAATAGTGGAGACGGTGGAGATGTTAGAGCAGAAGGACGCGAAGGCATTCTAGGCAATTGAGCAGGAAAAGGAAGAGAAGAAAGAGCGAGAGCATAAGGAGGAGATAAGAGTTGGTTGAAGGAAACGGAGGCGGCAGACTAAGGCGAAAGAATAGGAAGATGGAGGAACAGCTGGAGAAGAAAACGGAGGGAAGAAAAACAAAATGAAGAGTAGGAAGATAACAGATGAAACGAAAACTCGCGGAGATGGTGGAACAAGAATTAGTGGACGAGGCGAAAATGGTGGTGGTTTGGATATTGTGGGCGGAAAAAGAAAGAGAGGTGAACGGCATCTTCAGCGGGAGGACAGGGCAAGATATAAAGTTGGCCAATTGATCAGTGAAACTTTCCAAACTCTTCTGCTTTATGATGAAAAATACTAAAGCTGAGGTGGAACGATTGGATAGTTTGGAAAAAGGATTTGAACAAGAATTACAAGAATTAACTCCTTTTTTATTAGTACAATATACCTATCCGGATATTGTCTACCAACCACAGCGATCTGATACTTAACTTTATTAATTCAAGAATTAATAATTGCATCATAATATGGTTTCTTCGGTTCAACACCACGAAGCGGAACTGCTGCAAAAGATCTGTTGTGCGCCTAACGAAGTGTGTGTGTATAGTCCGAAACTCGCCACCCCAAGCGATTTCCATCTTTTCTGACTCCTCAACAAATTCTTGTCCGGTCAGCATTTTGCGTATCTCGGTTACCAGAGATACAGATGGCTGTCAAACACTAGCACATACAAAAACAGTGCAATAGTGCTGTATCTGCTACAATAAAATTTTTCCATGACATTGTGTTTTCTTTCTCTTGACGACCAAGGGAAATTCTGGATGCGCCTCATACTTAACACAAATAAAAGCAATCCCATACGCAGGTTCACCTTAGAAAGTTAATTCCAGTCGCTCACATAGAAGTGTTTCAATATTACATTCTTGGCTGTCCGGGTGACGCCGCGTTAAGTGATCTGGTGCCGACGTTTCGATCATCATGTCGTGATTTTCATCAGGGCTCGTAATCATCAGGGATGAAGATCACGACATGATGATCGAAACGTCGGCACCAGATCACTTAACGCGGCGTCACCCGGACAGCCAAGATTGTAATATTGACTCTGGCCGCGGAAGCCTACGACTTCATAGAAGTGTTTCATTGAATCTACATTCCAGTTAAGAAGCTCTGTTTAGCAGTACAACGGCGCCAACTAAGAAAGCAGGGAAGTTAAATCCCCCGCTCCGATGACAAGTGCCCTCAGCCCGTAGGGCCAAGGGCGGGCGGCCCGGGGCTCGGGGCGCAGGGCGGTCGCCACGCACCTCCCCGAGGCTTCAACGCCCGCGGCCGCGCACGCGATCCGCTCATCAGGGGGCGATACATGCATCACGACCGCCCCGCCCCCGCCCCCGCCACGCCCACGCGCCAACGCCGACTCGCTGCGCGTCACACTCCAGTGTGCCTTGCCTGTTTTCACCCGTTCTAACCCCGTCTCTATCCCTCCCCTCGCCCCACCCTCTCCTATATCCGTCCTCACCCCTGTCCCTTCCCCCCGGCCCTCCCCCCCCTTTCCGTTCCCGTTCCCGACTATTTTAACCCCACTAACCCCTTCTCTATCTCCACCGTCAACATGCTGCTCGACCTCCGCCCTGTGGCCTGACTCCTTACCCGATCTCGTCCCAGCCTCGTCCTGTATCCGTCCCCACAGCTGCCTCACGCAATGTCGCGCTTTCTCACCCGCCCCTGTCACACTAGCGCCGTTCACCCAGCCTGTTTTAACCCGTTCTAATCTCGCCTCTACCCGCGCCCTTTTTCCCCCCCCCCTTCCCCCCCCCCCGTCCCGTTCCGCCTTCGCTTCTACCGATTCCTTCGCTTCTGTCCGTACTGCGCCCTTCCCATCCTGAATCAATCCACTCTTCGCTCCGTCCCGCCGCCACTTCTGCATGTGCCCCACCAGCCGTCACACCAATGCCTGACACTGTGCTAGTTCTTACCCAATATGTGTTCCAATATCCTTCATTTCCTACCCAGCAACCAACTTTCCCTCCAAGTGTCAAAATTCTTCCTTCCTTTGCTCCGTTTCGCTGCAGCTCCATTCCCTGTCTGACAGTAACCTCTATCGTCCTATTTCAGCTTTCTTGCTACCCCCTGCCTTCCCTGCTTGGGTCAATGCCCCCACTACAACACCCAGTGCCGCATCCCGAACCTCCGGTCCCCGACTATGATCGGTTGAACCTCATGTAGCCCCGAACCTCCTCAGCCCCATGTCTCCCACTTCTATCTCAGCCTTGGGCACACGTGGGCCCAACCAAGCTTGGAAACCCACCCCGATCCCCTTTCCACTCTTCGTCACGTGCGAGACGTCTTCCCCGTCGCACGTCGTTCCTACGCTCGCCTCACACCCTATTCCACTTCCCATCACCCTCGCCCCGCATGCAAGGCTGACACACCCCCGTGCCCATCTCTGCCCTTGCGTTGCCTGCCGCCTCGCCCCCAACACGCCCCTCTCATCATCGGGCGCCTGCGTGTTTTCCCGCGACGTCACTTGACCCCGGACGGCGGTCTCCGGGGCACGTGTGTTGACGGCCCCGCCCATTGCGCGAAATCGGCGCAGAGGAACGGGAAAATATTTCATCTCTCCTCCCCCACCGTGCATCCTCGCACGCACGAACGCTCCAGTTACGTACAGGGCATTAACGCACGCAGGCGCACACAAGCACAGTACACAGTCACACCCAAACACAGAACACAGTCACACCCAAGCACAGTAAGTCATACCCAAGCACAGTAGTCATACCCCAGCGCCACACCCAACACAGAACACAGTCATACCCAAGCACAGTAGTCACACCCAAACACAGTACACAGTCACACCCAAACACAGTAAACAGTCACACCCAAACACAGTACACAGTCACACCCAAACACAGTACACAGTCACACCCAAACACAGTACACAGTCATACCCAAACACAGTACACAGTCATACCCAAACACAGTACACACAGGCACGTAGAGACATCTCTTGTTGTTCCAGCGTACAGGGCGCTGCCTGTTCATCGGCGCATTAGGAAGAAAAAAAGGACGCGACAGGTTTCCAGAGGGGGAGGGCGTCGCACTATTACTGCACCTGCCATTCATTTCAGGTATCTCCGCCATCGGTTATCTTTCATCGCAATTCATCGTGAGCATGCGCCCCAGGGTGATCGCTTGACTGGCTCCCATTCTGTCAGCCCCATTTTCCAAGGTTCGTAACAACAGCTCTAACCGACTACGGAACAGGATGAAAAAAACAGATTAAAAAATAGAACACGTGTTTCACATTTCCTGCGCTTCTGGTCGTGCAGCAACGAACGATACACGCGTTTTATTAATCACGTACGAAACGTATGTCTCGGGTACACAACAATCGAAGTTTTGCCAGATCGTCATTACACCTTCATTACCTATTACGTGTTGTGAGCAATTCATTCCTTTTGAGACGACTCCATTTTCACTCCTAGCATTTGCGTTGGATCCCTCTTTTTAAATTCATATTGGGAGAAAGTGTATATGAACTTAAACAGTTGATTCTTGATATAACCACTCTGAATCGAGCAATACAGCGAGTAGTCACGGTTTAGAAGTAGAATATTATCAATAGAATATTTGTGTGAGGAAACTTTCTAGAGGTAAATGCGCGATTTTGAACATTCACAAGGTAATGAACAATTTTTTATGTCATTGTTCTGGACAAGATATAATTTCTAAAGTGACGAATCTCATGAAACACAATTTTCCAGGAAATGAAAGTATTCATGTTCAGCCTCTCCGTTCCAGATAATATTCAACAGTATTCGGATAGTGTTTGACGTACGAGAAACCTAAAACACAATATTTAGCAGCATTATGGAGAGGTATCTTCAGAATATGTAGAACTAAAAACCAAACGGGAATGGGATAGACCAGTTGGAAATGAGCTCCTCAATTTATCCTCAGGACGTTTTGGATTGGATTGATGACGCAGCAAGAACCACACATCGGCCCGCGAGTAAGGCTGGCAAAAAAACATCGATTTTCCACCAGAAATATAGATATATTAACATCGATATTTTGTTTTCGATGTTTTTTAAACTTTTTAATGAAGGGGTTTAAACACGTTGTAGAGTAGTAGCAATCTACAGCAATATCGTTGTTTTGCGTCATCCTCTTTATCACGCTGCACATTTCGCCTGTGCAATCTGAGGAAGATTGGGAGCAGCTCGTGAATGTATGTTATCGCCAGGCGTGTCATTGCCTGAAACGACAGTGAAACACGAAATCGATATCTGAACACGATGTATTTTATTGTTAATTTTATATATTACTTTCGATAATTTTTACGTACTACTAACATGCTGATAACCAAACAATAAAATATATCTCTTCTGCGAACTTTAATTAAAAATGGATAGGAAAGTAGCATAGTCTATAAATAAAACATCGAGGTTTTCATCTGTATCGAAAACCCTTTGGCAATGTATCGAAACTTCGGTGTATCGATTGATTGGTGATTCCAGGCACGTCAACTATTATGGTCATTAGTCCCGTAGGTGTAATGCGTGTATTTGCTCGGGAGGTGGCAGTAGTCTTCCCCCGCTGAATGACCAGATCCGGCGACGACCTACCGTCGGCTAACGGGGTATTCCCCAAACAGGTATTTCCCAGGTAACTCACCGGCCGGTCTTCCAGCATATGTGGTAGTGTAGTGCATTTTAGTGTGTGCACTAAAGGGTGAGGATAGGACAAGGAAGAGGAAGGAAAGATAGCGCGCGGCCCATGGCCGTTTGTTAGGGAACTGCTGCAGCATTCACACAGTGTTGATCGGAGAAAACTACCGATCAGAGCAGCCGGCCACAAGAAATCTTCTCCAGACAGCGACTCAATTCCACGTAGCTGAAAAGCTAGTGTCCAAAATCCTACCGCTGTCTGGACTCGAACGTAGGACCTCCCTGTCATAGGCGCTGCAGTGACATCAGTTGATGTACTGAGCTACCGCTCCCGGTAAAAATGCATAAGAAACTAGCATGTCAATTAGTCTATAAATAAAACATCAATGTTTTAAACATCGTTGTTTTCTCGTCGATGTTTTCATCGACATCCCAAACCCTTTAGCGAAGTATCAAAACGTCGATGTATCGCTGTTTCGGTGGAATTTGCCATCACTCCCCGCGAGACGAACAGCATCCTCGGGGCCGGCGTCCGCAACCGGAACCGCGGCGGCCATCTGTATGCCGCGCGGGGGCCCCGCCCCTCCCGGGCGCGCGTAAGGAAGCGGCCGCGGCGCGCATCGCCATCCCGTCCACGTACCGGATGCGCTGCTCTGTTCCGACGCGCGCTGGATGCCGCCGAGACGCGGGGGGAGGGGGTCGAGCGGGAGTCTGTGGGAACGCGATGACGCGCGCCACGCAAGGCGCTAACGGCCCCTACACGAGCAGACTGGCGCTGGGCTGGTGGACAGGCGAAACTGTGCGCGGGGGAACCTCCGGGGTATGGTTTAACGTGGGTTAAATAATACACGGCGCGTGAAAACACACATGGAACGCCGTCACCAATCCGGATCTACGGTAGTGTAACTGTTAACGTATAGTCTCTTATATCCAAGTTCGCGGATTCAAACCCGATCGAAGTCATGGATTTGGGAAGGGCAGAAAAATACTTCATGCGGCTTCCATCGGGGGAAAGTAAAGTCGGCTACCCCATGTAAAAGATCTAAAGGCCTTCGGGGTATGGTTTAACGTGAGTTAAATACAGGACACGCGAAAACACATGTCACACGGTCAGCTATCCTGATCTTCGGTGGCGTAACGGTTAGCATATAGGACCCTTTATATCCAATTTCGCGAATTCAAACCCGATCGAAGTCATGGATTTGTAAAGGGCAGAAAAATGCTTCATGCGGCTTCCTTCGGGGGAAAGTAAAGTCGGCTACCCCAAGTAGATTTACTGTATGTAAAAGATCAAGTCTAAAGGCCTTCGGGGTATGGTTTAACGTTGGTTCAACGCAGGGCGCGCGAAAATAGACGTGGAACACTGTCACGTATCCTGATCTTCGGTGGTTTCGGTGGTGTAACGGTTAGCATATAGGTCTCTTCGCGGATTCAAACTTGACCGAAGTCATGGATAAGTGCAGAAAACTGCGTCATGCGCCTTCCTTCGGAAGGGAAGTAAAGCCGGCAGCCCCATGTAGATTTTACTGCATGTACAAGATCGAGTCTAAAGGTCTTCGGGGTACGGTTTAACGAAGGTTAAACTCGGGACACGCGAAAACAAATTCGAAATGTATATATTGTATCATGCAAACAAAGTATTGAATCTAAATTATGTAAATCACTAAATCCTGAAAAATATTTCTCACACAAAGAAAACAAAAAAGTAAAAAAAAATATTCATTCCCCGTGTTATTTTCCTCATTCGCTAGCTACAACATCAACATCAACAATCACCCTACCTGACGGCGGAACAATGAGTGAAACCAAGACTACCGTAATTATTACCACTTCCTCCCTATTTCACCTGGCAACAGCACCACGGAACAAAAATACACCAAAAATGTTTACAACATGACCGGGAAAGGTCTGAGATGGGAAACATACTTCCCTCTTGGCGAATACCAGATTTGGTGACAGATTTACTCCCGCGGACATTGGCTCAAGGCAAAAATGAGAAATCGGACAGCGAGCCAGATTTCCTAAAGCCAATCACAAAGGCCCTCATAACACAGCTCGACGAGTACGATCGAAGGTAGGAGGGAGAATTTTCCTTTTATCAAATTATGGCCTATTGACATTGCAATTTATAGAAAAATGAGATCATTTGCTGTATATACTGAATACAATTTTTTTCAATGATCATCTCATCCGGGATTTCGAAGAGATAAAAAATCTAGCAAATTACAATTTGATCTTTAATAAATTATCCAACCCACTAGTTATTTGTTTAAATTTATTTCAGTTTGACCTGCAGGCCCTCAGTAGATAAGTACGATAAAATTGATTGTTAAAATTTAAAAATGAATTATTGGAATTCGCGTACATGTAGGATTTCTATCAGTTAGTGAATTTTACGTGAGCCACATTAGGTGAATGCCTACCATGCTGGGTCAAACATTTGACACCTGAGTTTTTGTTTTAGGCGTTTACTGGAAGTATTGTTGGGACCGTCGTCAAAGGAGTCTCCAGCTTGAAAACGGGCGGGTCAGAACAGATCCACAGTATAAGATAAAATAAAAATTAAAAGACTATTTCATATTTAATTATAGTGATGTGTTGTTCTTTCCTGGAATGGATTTCAAAGAAATCTCCTCGACAAAACAACGAAATTGTTACGATTGATTGACATTTTCGTCAAATGCTAAGGTCATCAGTCTCGCTACGTTAGTGCATGTTTTATCGGGCTGTGGAATCTTCCTCCGTTTGATGGCGAGATGTAGCGCCAACCTACACGTCGATTTGCTGCGTTTTTCCCAACCAGGTATCTCCCACCATCGGGGCACTGCCCAATCCGGGATTAGCTCTAAGGTCCGACTGGTCTCCCCAACCAGCCGACTGGTCTCTCCACATGCGTGGAGTGTGTGTGTGTGTGTGTGTGTGTGTGTGTGTGTGTGTGTGTGTGTGTGTAAATAAGGGGTGAGGATAGGATAGGGAAGAGAGAGGAATGGATCGCACGCAGTCCAAGCACCATTGGTTATGGTATTGTTCCGACATTCGCCTAGCATTGATCAGTGAAACCACGGGAAACTACCGCTCACGAAATTGTTTCAATATAGTCAATATACGCCACTGTATCAATATGTTGAAGTAAAAAATGCCCGTAGGAGCCACAATATGGTCTATCGCGTGTTGTTTTGCGCAGGCTGGGGAATGCCAGAGAAGAGGCGCGGGCAAAGCTGGAGTCGCAAATGATGAACATCAACGCGACGTTTCACGCCGACACCGACAATGCTACGAAGAACATTGACCGCACGGTGGGTATAAAGAATTTACTCTAACGTAAGAAATGGTCAATTTGACAAATAGGGAAACAAATGAACGTCATGTCGAGCAGATGCCATGGGAGGAGGTAGCGTCCAAGAGAGGAAGAGGTAGTGTCCAAGCGGAACATGTAGTAACAGGTGAGCCAACTGTAAACAAAACGCACTGATTTACAGTACACGGCCATAACCTGCAGTTATGTTGCCAACGGAAGCCAAGCAGTTGCGTCAAAGCTGCCACTTCTTAGAGTAATATCTCTATACCACAGGATCATTGATTGAAAACAATCTCAGAATCAAGCAGGCGCAGTTGGGACTTTGCCCCACACCCAAAACCCCCGACGTGGAATATAATACACCCATCCCCGCAGCTCGGTAGTCGACTGCACTTACGTTGTTTATGTCACGCCGTGAGGTTGGTTGATTGATTGATTGATTGATTGATTTGTTCGTGTTTCCCCCAGTCAGAAGCGCTGCAGTGACATCAGTTGATGCACTGAGCTACCGCTACCGGTCACGCCGTGAGGAACGCTCCAGGGCGCGGGGAGAGGTTCCTATTGAACTCGCGTGGGTTGGACTATTGGTCAGCGATCCTGAACACACTCAAAACAAGGTAATCTTCCCGAACCGGAGACGTTAATAATTATGCTCTCTCTACTGCCATGCCAGTTGGTATGCTCCCAAATGGAAGGGGGTCTTGGGAAAGCCACGCTCGATCGAGTTTTGGCAAATCGTGATTCCAGATCAAAGGGTGCGAGGATTCCAGTTAAGGTTTAGGATTATGGGGAAAAGGAGCGTGTCCAACACCGTGGCCTCAAATCCCTCTGAAAACCTTCAGTGTACACAGACGTAATGTGATGAAACAATGGCAAGAGAGGTGAATCCTTCTGAAATGGGATGTGTGTCAAACTTCGTTTTGTGATTTCTGACGTAGGCAGTATACAAATACATGACGTGTGTGTTATTTTAGCAACTTTCGAAGGAGTTTAATCGACTTAATAAAATAATCGTCAGAAGCAGTGAAACGGCCAAGGTCTTAGCGGAATAAGAATATAAACTAGCTGCATCAGTACGTTTTTTCTCGTACATTTGTAATTTTGGAAAATTCAAAGAGTTCGATGAAAATCGAACCTGCGCCATTTTTACACGCGTACTTTATCCGATAAACTTCATCCAAAAATATGGAGCAATTTCTGAGAAAAATTTGAAGATGTCCTTGAGGTTTCGTGAGAAGTATGGGCAAAAAATTAAATATCGGTTTCAAATTCATTGGACCGTGACATTGTCAGATCGATCGGAGAATATCAGTTTTGATGAATATCTTACTGTTTAGTCGTTAGCGTTATTCACACACGGTCGGAGAGACGTTTTGCTACAAACCAATTTTTTAGAATCAGGGACAAACAAAACGTCAATTGTGACTACAAGTGTTAGTGGAAGTTATTTACTAAATATAGATACAAAAATTATCCATCTTTTCGTAATCAGTGATCTACAATACCAATTTTTTACAAAAAAAAATTGTTTCGCTACCGCATTCCGGAACACTCAATGCTATGTATGTAGTACGTGAGATAGTAAAAATAAAAATTCTGTCACAAGGTTTGGGTGAAAATGGCTTTGTAAAATCTTCTTACTGAAAAAATGTAAATTTTGGCGAAAAGTGTGAAATTTGAAAGAAATAAACGCAGTAAATTTTACAAAATATTTCCAAGTTTTAAAACGTCGTTGTGAAGGAAAGAAGGAGAGAAATGAGAAAAAACAGGTTTCTATAAAATGTGTGGGGACGGTGGCGGGCCTTAAATTCTGTACATCTTAATTTATCCTAAACATAATTCACAAACCAGTAAGTAGTCCAAAATTTGGGGGGGGGGCATTTTTATCATCTCATTTCGTTAGTGGCTTTGGACATTAAACTTGGACTTTGAACAAAAACAAAATATTTTAAGTTTCATTAAATTTTTTTTTAATCTTGATGTTTCTAGCCAGCTTCACGTCACATTTCTCATTTTATTTTGATTTTATATTCCTTTATCCTAAGAAGTAGATACGTTGCTAATCGTTTAATCATTTCTTTAAATTGTGATTACCTTTTGAAAATGTGTTCAACTGATTATCCCGAACACAATTGGTGGCTATTTTAGTTCGCTTTTTTCACCCGAAGTAACTTATCCTGTTTAATGGCCAAAGAGAAGATTAGATAAATAGAAATTTATTCTACTATTGGGCAGATGATGCCCAATAGGGCAGATGCCCAATAGGGCAGGGCCCAATGGGCAGATGATGCCCAGGTTGCAGAATTCAGATATACCGAAGTGCAGTTACAACTAAAATACAGTTATTTACCTATAAAAACGTTATTTTCCAGTTAGAAAAATTGAAGAAGAGTGAAGCCTTCGCAGCAGTGTGCATTACTGAGCACCAGAAGGAGCTCGCAGCACTGCAGAGCAAGTACGTGGCATCAACGCAGAAATGCGTAAATGAAAACATTGGTCCCTTCCTCCAGGCGGCCAAGCAGTTCGAATTGGATATAGACACGTACGCTGCTAATGCGCAGGTACACTGTCATTTGTGTATGTGTGTGTGTGTGTATGTGGGGGGGGGGATATTCCATACATTTCAGTACCAAATACACGCGACAGAATACTCTTCACAACATTGGTTTTATACTTTATGGCCGGCATTACACTATAAAAGATGTTTGACATATATCTTTCATGAACTTTGTGGAAGTTCTTTGAACTTTAACGGGAAAACTTTGACAAAGAAATTTGACGAACGTATTACATTTCCTCCAATATTTTATGTAGTTTTGCTCGTGATTTACGATGGATGACACGCAAATAGTTGTGTTTGTGCTACTTTATGTTTTATAAGAACTAATCTATGTTTAATACCGATGAAGGAAAAGGTAAAGAGAAAACGTTTGAACGTGAGGCCTTAGAACGTCATGGTATTCATTCATGGTGAGATTATGGGTCGCACATTGTGAAGCATTAATTAAAGAACTTCGAAATGAAGATTTATTTCAGGATGGATGAGGAAACATTCAATTCTCTTCGTTGTTCTTCCTCCTTTCGAAATTGAGTCCTCTGATTTGAAAGTTTAAAAACAATTATTTTCCTGAATTGGGCATTTTCCAAATCCCATATTTAAAGATTATTTACAGTGTAATACCAGCCTATCCAATTTTGCTACCATAAACTCAAACTTCACGAAACTGAGATCAGTATCGTAGGTAATAAAGAGTTGCAAGCTGGACAAGTCGTGTAAAATCACAACTTAAGATAGATGTAGTGACATTTTAATTGACATTTTCCATTCAGTTCAGAGCACACGAACAGTGCGGATTGGCGTTCCGGAATCGAAGGGAAGCTTTTGCTAGCTTGCCATAGAGCGTAGTGCAGTACGATCCGTGCACTAGCAGTCCTTTCGAAATTGCGTTTTGTTTTTGTTTCGCGCAAATGTATTTGTGATCAAGTAGTTTCTGCACGCCAATGGGCCATGATCTTCAATGAAAGACCATTTTTAAGTCAATCTGTTCAGTCGCTTGCTCTCACGAAATGTACTAAAAATAGGATCTCCTATTAATATACAAATTATTATAACATATAGACAATAATTCAAGATCTACTAACTACAACCTTTCAGTCTACAACCTTTCGCAGAATGAATAGTCAAATTTAAACGAAAATTATATACCTACACGTATATTGAAAGTTTCTGAAAAAGGATAAGAAACATGACATTCAATTGATTATCCAACTCAGCAAAACGGTTTCGTTTGTCAATAAATTCATCAATTGTATATTGTAAGAAGATGTTTTACATATTTCTAAACCTCTAGGCGCCGAAAAAATCTATAAACTAAACATCTTCCAGAGGGTAAACACCTTAGTTCCTAGTCACCGTCTCTTAGAGCACAGTCACCGTCTCCTAGAGCACAGTCACCGTCTCTTAGAGCACAGGCACACCATCTCTTAGAGCACAGTCACACCATCTCTTAGAGCACAGTCACACCATCTCTTAGAGCACAGTCACACCATCTCTTCCTCTTAGAGCACAGTCACACCATCTCTTAGAGCACAGTCACACCATCTCTTAGAGCACAGTCACACCATCTCTTAGAGCACAGTCACACCATCTCTTAGAGCACAGTCACACCATCTCTTAGAGCACAGTCACACCATCTCTTAGAGCACAGTCACCCTCTCTTAGAGCACAGTCACCATCTCTTAAGAGCCTAATCATCCGATGTGCGTGGCGCAGAAGCTGGCCAAGGAGGGCTTGGCTTGCACGACGTCGGCGTGCGCTCTGGCGGTCCAAGCTGGCGGAGGACTACATCGAGATGGACCTTAAGGGCGTGCTGGTGATCGACGCGGTGCGCCGTTGCGCTGCACTGAGCGTGGCCAAAGACGCAAACGAGCTCACCCAGTTCGTGGACATCATCCTCAAGTGCGTAAATGAAAAGAAAGCGGCCGGGCTGAAGTCTCGGAGATCTCGGAGATCATCCTCGAAGTAGTCAGCATCCCTTAGAGCCTAATCACCATCTCTTAGAGCCTACTCATCTCACGCCATGCGAACTACAGTCTTGTAGCATGGCGCTGGAGGACCGGATACCAGTAGGGAACGTTTGCGGACATGCTGTGCGAAAATGTGGAAAACGAAAAATATGTGAATAAGCTCAACGATATTTTTTATATATGCATTTTATTTCGAATAATTTAATTGTACTTTTTAATATAATATTAATGATATTAAATACGAATTACACATTCATTTGAGTTCTTTATTTTATCCATATAAAATGAAGACCAATGTGACTTGGCGAAAAACTTATGGACAAAATTCACGCAACCATTGTACTTAACATGCTCTCTCTGGAGATTTGGATGTTATTTCGAATATTTTTTGTGAAGTAGAATGCAAGGGAAAACGAAGAAAGCTACATAAGTTTTCCCAGATTTCTTCAGGGCCGAAATGATGATCAATGACGGCTGAAAACGTGAGCTATCCAGCCCATGCCGCGGCATGGACTGGATGTCTGCTGAGGCCAATCTTCCACCGGCCATGGAAACCTGGCCCTCCACTTGAACACACCACCTCGGGGGCAGTTTTAAAATTTCACTCCCAAACAAGGCCTTCGAAGACCAGCCGAAACTTTTAACTTGGCGCAGCCCGCACAGTGAAGCGCAAATCTACGACTCCGAAAAGCTCAGACTACGGAAAGCTCTCCGACTTGGCGTAGGCCTCTTCCTGCTTGCTCTCGGGGGGCGATCCGTTGAGGGGTGGAGGAGTTCTTTCGATGGTTGGGTGTTAGTGATTCCGGGCGCGTCAACTACCGAGGTCATTAGTCCCGCAAGTGTAGTGCGTGTTTATTTCTCCTCGGGAGGTGGCGGTGATCTTCCCCCGCGGGATGGCAAGACCCGGCGCCGAGCCGGCGCCGCTACCGTCGGCTAGCGGGCTTTCCCAACACCAGGTATCGTGCACCAGCGAGGCACAGCCCCAGCCGCGACAAGTTCTAAGTCCACCAACGGTCTCACGTGGTAGTGTGGTGCAAGTTAGTGTAGTGTGTGAAAGGGGTGAGTCAGTGTATGGGGGTGAGGATAGGACAAGGAAGAGGAAGGTAAGATCGCGCACGGCCCGTGGCCCGTTTGTTGGATACTGTTCCGACAGGCGTTGATCGGAGTAACCACGGAAAACTACCGATCAGAGCTAACGATCTCCTCCAGACCAACTGAATTGGACCTAGCTATCCAGCTAGTGTAGAAAGTATTGCCACTGTCGGGACTCTAACCTAAGGCCAACCCGGTCAGAGGTACTCACAGAAAACCACCGATCAGAGCTAACGATCTCCTCCAGACCAACTGAATTGGACCTAGCTATCCAGCTAGTGTAGAAAGTATTGCCACTGTCGGGACTCTAACCTAAGAACCCGCCCCAACCAACTGAAGGTAGTACAATAGGCCATCCCGGTCAGACGTACTGCAGTGACATCAATCAACGCACCTCTCCCGGCAATTCTTTCGATCGGGCGTCGCGGCGCCGATGGCTGCTCGGGGACGGCGCGGCGCCTCGCACGCACGCACCCACGCAACGGCGGCGGCGGCGGCGGCGGCGGAAGGCGCAGCCGTGGCGTGGCGTGGCGCGGCGGGGGCGGGGAGCCAGGGAAGGAGGGGTGGGCGACGCGCGCGCGATTAATCACGTTGCTAGGCGACGCGGGTAAACAGACGCGCCGTCGAAGGGGAGCCCGGACGCGGCGGCACGGGGTGGAGGGAAGGTGGAGAAAGGGAGTGGTGGGTGGAAGGGGAGAGGTGTACTTATAAAGCGAGAGCGGGAGGTGTTGGACGAAAGCAGGAGTACAGGAATAGACGAAGGTACTGAAGTATTCCCTGGTAAGAAAAGGAAAGTGTTCTTAATGCAGGAACAGGTACGGGATGAAAGGAAGAGAAAATGGGACGATGGATGTGCCGAAGGGGACAATATGGAATAGAGTCAGGGAATGTATTTTGTAAAATCGGGAGTGACTGTAGGAGAGTGGAGAGTAAATGTCCGAAAATGGTAAGTAAGTGTTGGCGAATGGGAAGTACGTGTTCCACCAATAAATCTCTTATAATTCACGAAATACCAATCTGTTTACAACATAATAAAATATAACTCATATCAGCGTCATAAATGTTTCCCACAATGAATGTCTGAAATACGTATTTTATTCCGGAGAGATGGGTTGTGACAAATGAAGAGAATCCTGTTCGCACGTACCACGCGTCCACTAAAATCTCTTGATCTGGAAAATATTCTGAGCATGGACATGGCAATGGTTTCAGGAAGAACCGTAGTCTATGAATACAAATGAATTCTTACCAACGAAAGGAATACAATGAGGCGTTTGTCTTAAGGAAGAATACTTGTTTTGATTACGACTTCCTGAATACTTAATCAGGAATATACTACACAGTTTTTTTCACACGTCATTAGCTACGATGAACACCTATCACTTCATCGAAGATGAATATCATTCTGTGAGTATCAGTGGTAAATGAAATATACATAAAGACATCAGTTTGTTTCTTAAACAATTGTCCTTTAATTTATCGTAATTACAGTATCGCGATAGAAATGCACCAGACTTAATTTTAAAATCCATTATTCACTTCGGAACTGTACAAAATAGGTACTATGTTTATAATTAACAAAACAAAATGGAGACATCGAAATAATGGGCCAATTATATCTACTTTCAAAATTTCTCTCATACTGTGAGATTCAGATTCCATTTCTCTGGGTTCTGAATGTGCTCGATTGAAGAACAATATATGTCGAGTTATGTGTAGCTATATATTCCGTTTTCCAAGGCAAACGTTCAATAATGGGGTGTCCAAACGGAGGAATTTCACTCCCAGCGTACTGGAACCTCAATAATTAATTAATTTTTTCCTTTCTACCAGCATATTATAATGATAACACGTAACTCGATGAACCAAAACATTCAATAACACTCTTTTTCCTGCTCTCAATTCAGGTACTTCTATTGTACATTTACTTCAATGAAGATAAACCTAAGAAGTAAATACGAAGATATGTGAATAAGAAATTAATTGCGCGATATGTGTGGAGTTACCATCAAATGGCAGGGAAAAACCAGACCTGAGTTCTTATAATCCTCCCCCACCCAATTGACGGTGAACCATTGCATTTACGCTCTAGATATACGCAACGTTTTGCAAGGATAGGGAGGAGTCCTTGCATCGTTTTGATATCTGACCAAACCGCTGCGATTCAAATGGACCCAAATGTCCCAACACGCTGTTTCAGAAGATATTCTTATACTTTAGAGGATAATAATTTAACGGTTTTGACGTCGACGAAGATCGTAACTGAATTGTTGAATTAATGATAGCTCTGGGTTTTTTTTTTTTTTTTTTTTTTACAAAATCGCTGACAATAAACGCTAGATGCAAAGAACTGCGAGTAAGCCTGGCCGTTCAAGTAGACTCCAGTCTAAGGCAGAAGCCTCGTCCAGATCCGTCCAGCTCCCAAGCTGCTTTGGTTGTGAACAAACTCCTCCTTGAGACTGTTTACTCCGCGTGCAGGGTCACCGCGATCATGTTCACAGGCAGAGAAGGAGAGAGGCTCAAGCAACGGTGATGGTAGACAGTGGAACCATACACTAAGGTCATATCATAAGGAGGTATATCATTTCACTACGGTGGAACTGAAAAGATGGTGACGGAAGCGGATCAATCTAAAAGGGGAAGACTGGCAGGGAAAGCGTAAAGTGAAGTCATTTATCAATACGATTATTCTTAAAAATAATTAACTGCAACGACAGGAAGCATGGCCAATAGGCAAATGGTGAGACTGAATGATGGTGGCAATTGTGCAAGAGGTGAAGAAGGGGCCGCGGTGACAGGGAGAGGAGAAATGGTGACGGAAATGGTGATGAAAGAAATGAAACGAATACTAAAAAGGCGACGAGAGTGATGGTAATGGTGATGGATCAGGTGTTAAACCTCAGTTGTTTCATCTCTGCTTCCTTCTTCTCCACTTCCCCTTCCATCCGTACACTAACCGTTTCCATCGTTAAACAAACCGCCTCCATCACCTCCACCAAGCGCCTCCACCTCTCACTACCGCCTCCATCCCTCCACTACCGCCTCCATCACCTCCACTACCGCCTCCATCACCTCCACTAACCGCCTTCACATCTCCACTAACCGCCTTCACATCTCCACTAACCGCCTTCACATCTCCACTAACCGCCTTCACATCTCCACTAACCGCCTTCACATCTCCACTAACCGCCTTCACATCCCCCACTAACCGCCTCCATCACCTCCACCAACCGCCTCCACCACCTCCACTAACCGCCTCCATCCACTGCCCCCACCACCTCCACCCACCGCCTCCAACCCCTCAACCTCCGTGTCCCGGTGCGGAACCTTGGCTGCGCGACGGGCGCAGTAAAATAAACCATGCGGGCGCTGGTCCCGCGCCAGCGCCGCGCGCAGCCCCAGCTCAGCAGGGAACTGCGGCCCCACCCCCACCCCCACCCGCGGCGCGGCCAACGCGGTGGAGACGCACCCAACCACGCCACGGAGGAAGAACTCCAGCCACGACACAGCCCGCGATGAACGCGAAGGAAACGAAGGCCAAGGAGGAAGAAAGCTCGCAACAATCGAGAGCATTCCGGGAATAAGAACCCTGAGGCCGACACACAATGATTGAGTCAAGATGAAAACAAAGATAAAAGACAGACTATGCTGATCTACGAGTCTGTGCTGTAAGATGGAGATAAAGGCGAAGGAGAGAGAGAATGTTAAGTACTGGAGAAGTCAAGATTATAAAATGTACACGAACAAGCGGTAGATCCAAAGGAAACGAAGAGGAAGGAGAAAGACTGCAATGCATTACATGTGGATGAGATTAATATTGTAAAGGGAACGAAGACAACAAAAGAAGAACACTACGAACAAAGGAAGTCAATGGGTTAAAATGATAAAGGCGAAGGAAAAAGAATGTTACGTACGGGAGATGTCGATGAATGTTGACTGTAATTTCCATTCCGTATAATAACATTAGATTTAAAAAACAATCGTTTGTTCAGTTTAATTCAGCCAGGACGTGAAGCAAGCATAATTGTGCAGACATATCTTATCAACATGGAGAAGATCAGGTTTTTTGACTTCAGGAGTTATTGAAGTTACTTTACTACATTTCTAGAAAGCAAAAACCAGACTATGCACCAAAGACTTCAATTAATGAAATTTGCAAACGTGTGAATCAACAAAAGATAATCCAGCAACAAAGGAAACGGTTGAATGTCAAGACCACTCAGAAGATGACAAAAACAAAGGAAACAACCAGACGCACGCGGAGACAAAGTAGCAGAGGCAGCTGCGCGGAGGTGAAGCGCGCGCAATTAACTTTAGGCGGAGATTGGGTCGAAGGGCCATATCGGACGCGGAAATTTTTATGGTTTTGCCTGAATAAATGGAGGTAGGTGGCTGCCTTGGCTTGGCGGTGTCGGTGACTGAACAGTTGTCGGCATAATGTCGGTAAGGGAGTCCATGTCGCCAATGAAGATGACAGAGGATGCGGCCAAAACAGTGGCGGCGGCGGCGGCAGTGGTTGTGGTGGTAGTGGTGGTGGTGGTGGTGGTGGTGGTGGTGGTGGTGGTGGTGTAGTAGTGGTGGTGGTGGTGGTAGTGGTGGTAGTGGTGGTGGTGGTAGTGGTGGTGTGGTGGTGGGTGGTGGTGGTGGTGGTGGTGGTGGTGGTGGTGGTGGTGGTTCGGTAAGACGTACCATGTGCATTCGTTTGACTGGTTCTGCCTGCCACAGGGAGAGTTACCACTAATTACCATTTGATTGAGCGGAGACTATGGGATTCGATATGATCTCCGTCGTATAGTTCTGCACGAATGACCCCGTATTCTAGTTGGTTTGACATCGAGGTATTTCGCACGAATGCGTCTATTTCGAACATTGTTACATTGTATTTATGAATGAGCGGATAGACAGTGAACAATCATAAAACTTGATACTTTCTAATAAACTACTCTTAGTCCAGAGAAAGTTACGTAATGTTGTAGAAAGAAGTGGCGATTTTTCGCCAGAAGAACGTTTTGTGGAACCTCATATCCAAAAAGTGGATTTTCTTGCTCCTGGTTGTACAAATAACTTTCTGGAATACGTGGTGTAGCCAAGCCAGGTTTTGTGGGATCTGTCTGTGAATGACCCTTCTACTATACCTACACAATGCTAATTAAAATAATAATAATATGCAAATTGACACTTGTATGTTTACTCCCCTTTCGGAGTAGGTCTTTGAATTTGTACTGTTGAAAGACACGTGATAAAGACAAATAACACATAATTTTTCTTTCAAACACGTTTCGTTCCGCGATTCCACGCGTGTTGCTCCGAAAGCATCTGTTGGACTTAATGGTCATGTGGACGGGTAAGGGAGAGGACGGGGCTAGGAGAAGGGCGGGGAAGGGCGCGCGTTAGAAAGGACAAAGCCGGCGCGAGGGTGCACGTCGTCTAGGGGAGCCACGCCCCCTCGCAGCCGCACTCCCTCTGGATCCCTGCGGTACACCCCCTGCACCTCTGGCAGCACAGCCTCCCCCGCAGCCGCCCAGCACCGCGTCTCCCAGGGCCGCGCCGCCCAGGGCACCAGAGGCTTACGGCGCCGCCATGAATCAACCGGAGGTGGAGGCGGAGACGGTGGAGGCGGTGGATGCCGTGCGGCTTCAGGGGTGGAAAGAAATGGAAGTGAGGTGGGCGTGGAGACCAAGGTGTTGGGGAAATTGTATGGTAAAGGTAAAAGCAAATGGAAGTGAAAGGGGGTAAGGTTCAGTTGCAAGAGAGGAAGGTCATTGAGAGGAAGGTGGGGGAAAGAGATCAAGAAGAGAATAATAAAAGTAAAGATCGTAGAAATTCAGTAATACAATTTTAAATAACCTAGATATCCTTCAGTGTACCTGATTTCTTACTGGGTTTTGATTTAAAAAATGGTGAAACCACGAAGAGTAAAAATACTTCTGAAACAAGGCGATGACAGCCAGCTCCCGCCACTGCGCTCGCGCACAGACTAGGAAATAACATAGATCTGAATGCTGAACTACGCTCTACCTCATACGCCCCTCCCCTAAATTCGCGGAATACATAAAACAGAAACCGGGATGATAACACTTCTCTCCACCAACTCTCAGCGCACAAACGTTTTGGCCGTGCATAACTAGATAATTCGTGGAACGTAGGGACTCTAGAAGACTGGCGGAGTATGAAGCACCCGATGGAATGATGCATTTCAATTCAATTCAATGACGCCTTATTTTTTTACGTGGCGAGACTCAAACCACCAGGCCTGCTATTCGCCTGGCGACGCAAATTTCGCGACGCTCTTTTCACCATCTAGCGGAGAAAGAACGTATCACTCGGGTGACGCAACAGGCGATTTAAATTTTGCTCAGAGGCTTCTTTCAGGCTTGATGATCTTTTACATGCAGTAAATCTACAACATTAGACAGCCGGCTTTACTTCGCCACCAAAAGATTTTTTTTTCACCCATCAAAATCCACGGCTTCAATCAGGTTTGAACCCGCAAACTTGCGTAAGATGCATTTCCCGAGTTCAACAAATGCATCGAAAGAAGTCCACTGCATTACCGGACCGTCTGTGGTGACCCTCTGCTGCGGCAGAGACAAGAGACAGGCGGAGGCAGAGGTTTAGACCGACGGCAGCGCGGCGCGGTCTGATCTGTTTGCGCCCGGGCCGCGAGCGTATGTGTGTGTGTGTGTGCACAGGGCCTCCCTTGAGCCTGTCCCGCCCCTTCGCACGGCTCCTGGGCCACTGCCTCCGGCTCGCTTGCTTGCCTTGGCTTCCGCTTCGCGCTTCCTGGCGCCCCTTTGTGTTCCTTCAGGCTTCCCTCCGCCACCGCTGCTTCATTATTTTCGCCACTTCCCATGCGAGCGAGTTGTTTTTTTTTTTTTTTTTTTTTCTTTGGCAAACCGCTTTTTGCTTTCGTGTAAATCAGTGCCTAAGCGACATTATTGAGGTGTTTGTTATATTTTTTGTTTGTTCCAATTTCTTCATCTATATTGGTGACTGTACAAGACTATTATACCAGAATGTAATGTGGAAAGAAATTACTCTTTTCGTTTTGGTGACCAAGACTAACCAGAATCGCAAACCCTTTTTTTTTTTAATGTCTAGCATTAATTTAACGTTATGTAAAATCATATGCAGGTATTGCTTGGGAATGGCTACGTACATTTTTCAGTCCATATTTTAAAGCAACAAAGGTATAATCCAAGTACATTATTATCTTGTTCAGGTTTGTAGTACCAGTGCCGAAATTAGTCCCGCCACCTTTGTGTAGACGTTTTCCGCAGTTATTAGAGTCCTATCCACAACAACAACAACAACAACAATAACAGCAATAACAACAACAACAATAATAATAATTATAATAATAATAATAATAATAATAATAATAATAATAATAATAATAATAATAATAGAAAGACGAAGAAGAGGAATGATAAACCTACATTCAAAATATGTCACACGCAGCCCCGCCCGAGAGCCCGGGTGACCTCAGTCCACCGCCAGCACCGGGGGCGGGGCGGGGCGGTTGCGGGGGCGGCGAGGGCGGGGCGGCTAGCGGGGGTGAGCGGACGCCGTTATCACCGCCCCGCCAGATAGCGCCTATCGCGCGAGCGCGGGGCGGCGCGGTGATCCGTCACTGCCCGCGCTGCAGATACCGCCCCACCCTCCCCCGAGGTAATTAGCCCAGGTGGCGCCACGCTCGCCACCGCCGCCGCGTACGCGGTTTCCGCCGGGCGCTTGCGAACTGGCGGCTGGGCTCAAGCACACGAGGCTTTGGACGCCAATTTGCTGCTTTTAAAAACTCAAAATTTGATACCGGTCACGTCTACACTTCGGGGGCGGGAATATATTGTTTTTGAAAAGAGATGAAGTTCACCTAAAATGTATGAAATTGAATGTAAGGCGCACTACGATTCAGGGTAGGAGCATTGCTCATGGACCGAAGCGTATTGCGTCAGCCATGATTGATCAATTTTAAAGAGTATGTGTGTGTGTATGTATGTATATATGGGGAACATTATCTTAACTTCGTACATAATACGTTAGTTTATTCTTTTTCAAATATTAATTTATGCACTTTTCTTGCTGTTTCGTGCTTCATGTCAAAACTTATTTGCAAAGCAAAATAAAATGTTCACTCAGGAAATATAGGTGCATGATCCGTTGTCCATCGGAGAGAGAAAAAAATGTAAACACCCCATATTAGTTCCTTCAAAGTTATGTACATTAACTTAAAAGCGATGTCAAGGTGGGGGAATGAGGATAGGGGCGACGCCCAGGTGCTTCTGACCCTCATCCAGCCCGGCTGCCGCTAGCATGCCAATTGTATTATGTGATTGAAAAATAAACAATTTATACATTTCGGGGGCGGGAATGAGATGTTAAGAATACTACTTGATTCTCCTTTTTTACTCATTTAAGATTGCTTTTAACTACTAAGGCCATACAGTGACCCCTGTAAGTAACATTGGTTTTGAAACTTTGGGAGTTACGGTAGCGGAACTTATATTTCGTATATACGAACCCACAGAAACCTCGATACCCCGAGCGGGAGTCGAACCTGCCACCCTTTTGGCACGAGGCAGCTGCAGTCCTTCAGTCTTAGCGACGTCGGCTATTCACACCGGCGATTATCTTTATTATTCTGTGCATAATCAAGTATGTGACGTTCCTTCTGCTTGTTGAGAAGTGTGTGGACGTAAACTAACGAAAATTTCCTATTTTACAAGAAATTGTATCTAAAAAAATAAGACTAGTATTACTCGTGCTACAACAAAGATTGGAGGTCATTGATCGGCTTCAAATAAGTTACCAGAAGATTAGTTCAGACCATTACAGGATAGCAGGAAATTTTGCTTTCCTGTAAAACTTGTTTTGCGAGATATCATTTCACTCACAAGAGTTAAAGATATATCGATATTGTGAGACCTATCGGAATGGCTGAAGAAGAACGCAGGCCACCTAACACCTTTTGTCCGAAAGGTCGACGGTGGTCGTAGATATGGATGTCTGTCTCTCATCTTTCGAATTGTGGTCTTTGCGAAATTTAATCTTCGAATGCTCATCACCAGCCTCCACCCCCCCTCCCGTCTTCGACAAGATCCATTCAACCTCCCAGATTCGATGATCATATCTTCTATCACAATCTGGCCTACTCCATCGCCTCTTCCACCATTCTCGCTTCTAGTTCTTCTTTCACCTTTCGCCCAACTCTTTCCATCTTAAAACCACATCGCCAATAACTATCCCTCTTACTACAGGGCATTATTTTCTCCCCTTTCCCATCAGCTTCTACCTTCAGTATTCTCAACTCTTAATTAAGCAACCATTTCCAGCTGAATGTCTTTCTCCTCCATCCGTTTCTCCACCTTTCTTCCTCTCGATCATCGCACACTCGCCTCTACCATCACTTTCGTCAGCACCGACGCGGTACCCGAGACCCCAAACTCCATTTTATGAACTCATCCAACCCCCACTTATTCTTCCTTCCCCCTTACCATTTCCCCACTTACTTCCTTTTCCAACCCAACCCATTCGTCGCCCGCCCGTCACTTATTCCCCGCCCACCTGCCTCTCTCCTCCATTTCCGCTTCCACTCCGACCTCCAGCATCGCCGTGGCACCAGAGATCCAACACCATTTTATTGACTCTTCCATCCCACCCTCACTTATTCCCCGCCTACCTACCTCTCTCTCCTCCATCATCTCCCCATTTCCGCTTCCACTCCGACCTCCAGCATCGCCGTGGCACCAGATATCCCAACACCATTTTATTGACTCTTCCATCCGACCCTCACTTATTCCCCGCCCACCTGCCTCTCTCTCCTCCATTTCCGCTTCCACTCCGACCTCCAGCATCGCCGTGGCACCAGAGATCCCAACACCATTTTATTGACTCTTCCATCCGACCGTCACTTATTCCCGCCCACCTGCTCTCTCCTCCATTTCCGCTTCCTCCCCGACCTCCAGCATCGCCGTGGCACCAGATATCCCAACACCATTTTATTGACTCTTCCATCCGACCCTCACTTATTCCCCGCCCACCTGCCTCTCTCTCCTCCATTTCCGCTTCCACTCCGACCTCCAGCATCGCCGTGGCACCAGATATCCCAACACCATTTTATTGACTCTTCCATCCGACCTCACTTATTCCCCGCCCACCTGCCTCTCTCTCCTCCATTTCCGCTTCCACTCCGACCTCCAGCATCGCCGTGGCACCAGATATCCCAACACCATTTTATTGACTCTTCCATCCGACCCTCACTTATTCCCCGCCCACCTGCCTCTCTCTCCTCCATTTCCGCTTCCACTCCGACCTCCAGCATCGCCGTGGCACCAGAGATCCCAACACCATTTTATTGACTCTTCCATCCGACCGTCACTTATTCCCCGCCCACCTGCCTCTCTCTCCTCCATTTCCGCTTCCACTCCGACCTCCAGCCACCTGCCTCTCTCTCCTCCATTTCCGCTTCCACTCCGACCTCCAGCATCGCCGTGGCACCAGAGATCCCAACACCATTTTATTGACTCTTCCATCCACCCTCACTTATTCCCCGCCTACCTGCCTCTCTCTCTCCTCCATCATCTCCCCTCCATTTCCGCTTCCACTCCGACCTCCAGCATCGCCGTGGCACCAGATATCCCAACACCATTTTATTGACTCTTCCATCCGACCTCACTTATTCCCGCCCACCTGCCTCTTCTCCTCCATTTCCGCTTCCACTCCGACCTCCAGCATCGCCGTGGCACCAGATATCCCAACACCATTTTATTGACTCTTCCATCCGACCTCACTTATTCCCGCCTACCTGCCTCTCTCTCTCCTCCATCATCTCCCCTCCATTTCCGCTTCCACTCCGACCTCCAGCATCGCCGTGGCACCAGAGATCCCAACACCATTTTATTGACTCTTCCATCCCACCCTCACTTATTCCCCGCCTACCTGCCTCTCTCTCTCCTCCATCATCTCCCCTCCATTTCCGCTTCCACTCCGACCTCCAGCATCGCCGTGGCACCAGATATCCCAACACCATTTTATTGACTCTTCCATCCGACCCTCACTTATTCCCCGCCCACCTGCCTCTCTCCTCCATTTCCGCTTCCACTCCGACCTCCAGCATCGCCGTGGCACCAGAGATCCCAACACCATTTTATTGACTCTTCCATCCGACCCTCACTTATTCCCCGCCCACCTGCCTCTCTCTCCTCCATTTCCGCTTCCACTCGACCTCCAGCATCGCCGTGGCACCAGATATCCCAACACCATTTTATTGACTCTTCCATCCGACCCTCACTTATTCCCCGCCTACCTGCCTCTCTCTCCTCCATCATCTCCCCTCCATTTCCGCTTCCACTCCGACCTCCAGCATCGCCGTGGCACCAGAATCCCAACACCATTTTATTGACTCTCCCCCCTCTCCTCCATTTCCGCTTCCACTCCGACCTCCAGCATCGCCGTGGCACCAGAGATCCCAACACCATTTTATTGACTCTTCCATCCGACCGTCACTTATTCCCCGCCCACCTGCCTCTCTCTCCTCCATTTCCGCTTCCACCGACCTCCAGCATCGCCGTGGCACCAGATATCCCAACACCATTTTATTGACTCTTCCATCCGACCCTCACTTATTCCCGCCCACCTGCCTCTCTCTCTCCATTTCCGCTTCCACTCCGACCTCCAGCATCGCCGTGGCACCAGATATCCCAACACCATTTTATTGACTCTTCCATCCGCCCCTCACTTATTCCCGCCCACCTGCCTCTCCTCCCATTTCCGCTTCCACTCCGACCTCCAGCATCGCCGTGGCACCAGAGATCCCAACACCATTTTATTGACTCTTCCATCCGACCGTCACTTATTCCCCGCCCACCTGCCTCTCTCTCCTCCATTTCCGCTTCCACTCCGACCTCCAGCATCGCCGTGGCACCAGATATCCCAACACCATTTTATTGACTCTTCCATCCGACCCTCACTTATTCCCCGCCCACCTGCCTCTCTCTCCTCCATTTCCGCTTCCACTCCGACCTCCAGCATCGCCGTGGCACCAGAGATCCAACACCATTTTATTGACTCTTCCATCCCACCCTCACTTATTCCCCGCCTACCTGCCTCTCTCTCTCCTCCATCATCTCCCCTCCATTTCCGCTTCCACTCCGACCTCCAGCATCGCCGTGGCACCAGATATCCCAACACCATTTTATTGACTCTTCCATCCGACCCTCACTTATTATCCAACACCATTTTATTGACTCTTCCATCCCACCCTCCTTATTTCCCGCCCACCTCCTCTCTCTCCTCCATTTCCGCTTCCACTCCGACCTCCAGCGGCGTCGCGGCGGCGGCGGCGCCCGAGGCCGGCGGCTCGGCCCAATTAGCGCCGCCGCCACGGGGAGGGGCGGGGCCCGGGCGCCGCCGCGCAGCCGTTTGTGAATGTCAAATTAGGCCGCAGCGCGGGGTTCATTGATGGCGCTGACGGGATACTCGCAATAACCGCGCCCGCGACGGCTCATACGACATGGAAATGAACGCGCGGACGGGCCCTCGGATGGGCGATAACACGTCGCGGAAAGCGCCCACTCCAAAATATTGGACTGTCCTAAAAGAGCAATATGGCCACTAAGAAGATTACGGTTCAAGAAAACACATTACGACCCTCGTCTGATTCTCCAACGGCACAGTAAAAGCGGGATCTCCTTCGCTGAATTTATTATAGTTGAGAGTGAAGCGACTCATTATCAGACATTATTCGTATGTGATATTAGCATTTTCTTTGAATGATACATTTTATTCATCACTGAAATCCAAGCATTTATTTACGGAAATAACATCTAGTTAATATAGTCCGTTGTTCCAAAAATTAAATTATCTAGAAAGAGTTACACACACACACACACATTTGTCGAAAAAAATTAGAATTAGAATTTCATTAATATTATATTCAAATGGGGGAGAGTATTAGCATTAGAAATACTCTAGAATTTGAAGAAAAAAATGTAAGGTCCAGGAAAATATAGCTTCCAGAAAAATTAGGAATCGAGAGAAATTACGCCTCCCGGAAAATTATGATTGGATTAATTGCAAATTTTTTTATTTTATCTCTCACTTTGGATTGTGGAATTTGAGAACCTGTCAGGTTTAGAAAAATATAGATTGCAAAAAAAGTTACGCCTCCCGTAAAATTACAATCGGATTTATTGAAAAATTTACTGCTTTACTACTTTCTCTCACGTGGGGGCAAGAACCGTGGGCAGCAGATCCTGCAGTACACAGCTTCAACTAGCACCGACATCCCCTCGATTGCGCACCAAATAATACGATTCAAGAAAAATTACGCTCCCCGGAAAAATATGATTGGATTAATTGCAAATTTAGAATTTTACTTTTTTTCTCACTTTGGATTGTGGAATTTGAGAACCTGCCAGATTTCCAAAAAAAGTTACGCCTCCCGGAAAATTACAATCGGATTTATTGAAAAATTTAGAGCTTTACTACTTTCTCTCACGTGGGGGCAAGAACCGTGAGCAGCAGATCCTGCAGTACACAGCTTCAACCAGCACCGACAACCCTCGATTGCGCACCAGATACCATTCAAGAAAATTACGTTCCCCGGAAAATATGATTGGATTAATTGCAAATTTAGAATTTTACTTTTCTTTCTCACTTTCGATTGTGGAATTTGAGAACCTGCCAGATTTCCAAAAAAAGTTACGCCTCCGGAAAATTACAATCGGATTTATTGAAAATTTAGAGCTTTACTACTTTCTCTCACGTGGGGGCAAGAACCGTGAGCAGCAGATCCTGCAGTACACAGCTTCAACCAGCACTGACAACCTCTCGATTGCGCACCAGATACCATTCAAGAAAAATTACGCTCCCCGGAAAAATATGATTGGATTAATTGCAAATTTAGAATTTTACTTTTCTCTCTCACTTTGGATTGTAAAATTTGAGAACCTGTCAGGTATTCCAAAAAAGTTACACCTCCCGGACAATTACAATCTGATTTACTGAGAAATTTAGAGCTTTACTACTTTCTCTCACGTGGGGGCAAGAACCGTGAGCAGCAGATCCTGCAATACACAGCTTCAACCAGCACCGACAACCCCTCGATTGCGCACCAGATACCATTCAAGAAAAATTACGCTCCCCGGAAAAATGATTGGATTAATTGCAAATTTAGAATTTTACTTTTCTTTCTCACTTTCGATTGTGGAATCTGAGAACCTGCCAGATTTCCAAAAAAAGTTACGCCTCCCGGAAAATTACAATCGGATTTATTGAAAAATTTAGAGCTTTACGTTAGAGCTACTACTTGCTCTCACGTGGGCAGCAGATCCTGCAGTACACAGCTTCAACCAGCACCGACAACCCCTCGATTGCGCACCAGATACCCCAAGCGATTCTCCACCCGTCTGCCGGCCGAGTGCGCGCGCGGCGCGGCGGTGCGGCGGTGGCGGCGGCGGCGGGCGTCGCGTCGCCTGCGGCGGCCGGACTGCCGCTCGCTTTGTGCGCGGGAAGCGGCGAGTCACACGGCGCTCGTGGCGGCGCCGACGCCCGCGCCGCCGCCGCCGCCACCGACACCCTCCGGCGGCGGCGGCGGCCAGTGTATTTGACCGTCAGAGGGATACCACCACCGCCACCGCCGCAGCCGCCGACGCCGCCGGCGACTCAACCGCCCGAAAGCTTTGAGCGCCGCCGGCTGCTGGTTGCACTTCACAAAGCGAGACGCGGCGTGGAGCTCCGACAAGCAGCTGCAGGCGGTCCGTCGACGGGATACTCGGCGCCAAGTGGACGATGGGCAGTACCTCGGTGCGGAGTGGACGCAAATAAATAAATAAATATATCACCATCATCACCTTCTTCTTCTTCTTCTTCTTCTTCTTCTTCTTCTTTACGGATTAGGCATATTGCCTGTTCCAGCATCTTTCCATCTCATTCTTGGCCTTCCAATGTTATATATTATATGTGTATATTTCCAATATGTGTCGCCCATTGCTGTCTGTACTTCTTAATTTTTTTCTTGTACTATTTCTACCCGTTTTCCTCTTTTTTTTCACTTTTTATTTGGTCTTTTAATGTACAGCCCTTTACGTCTCTCAAAAATCTCATTTCTGCTCATTCAATCCTCCTAAAATCTTCTTGTTTCTGAACCCTCGGTTATATTTATAAATCGCATTTATAAATAAATAAATAAATAAATAAATAAATAAATGACTTTATTGGTGGCGTGGCTCAGGCCATTTGTCCTGCTCTTCCGCCTGACCACTTTCAAAATTTATAGTTCAATAATTCATAATAAAGGAACTCATTTAATCACAAATTTGTACCCAATTTGGATGAAGGTTTTCTCATATAGAGTACAGGAGTAAAAGCTAGGGAGGAAGAGTTTGATAGAAAAAGGCATCCTCACACAGTATTTGTGTGATTAAATTTATTAGTTTCAAGTTACGGATGTACATTAAAAAAGTCACATATCAGGTTGAACACAAGGAGATTCTACTCAAGTTTAGAGAAATTATCTTTTTGTGACTCAGCAAGTTAGGTAAGAAGAGGATTGGGAAAAAAAAGGGGGGGAATCAATGAAATGTTAATAACTTCTAATTATTTCAAAGAGGTTTTGAAGAAGCTACAATTGCGTACGTATTTTTGAATTACCTGCAGAAAAACTAGAAAGGGAGGGAATCTCGTCAGCATACAAGCGAAAACGCATGAAGTCAAGAGTACAAGCCCTGAGAGAAGACGTAAGGAAATGGTTTCGAAGGGAATAAACAAATCGCGCTGTCGTTAGAAGGTAATGCTGTGAGGTTACAGTAACGGTGGGTTCTGAACGACCTTCCCATAATTGGGTTTAATTTTAATTGCATTTTAAGAGAATGTCGGATTCGAATGGGTGGAAATTTAGCATTGAAGTGGCAGAAGATTAGGTAATCAAATTCAAGAACAAGAGATTAAAGGCGCTTTCTTGCAATTATGATGACGCCGATGCATTATTGTTTTAGGTACATGACAGCACTTTCTGTGTTGTATAAATGAACATTTCTTCAATTAAAATTATTCTGCGAAGGGAAGAATGTTGACTAATTGCACTACTGCCCCCATTTCGTGCATCTTTTGTATAAGTACACATTTAAAACGTTCTTACAAGCTTTATTGAGAAAAACAAACAAATTATTTTTTCTGAAGTATCTTCAGAAAAAAATCTGAAACAAATTATAGGCCTCCTGATGCGTAATAATAATTGTACGAATACCTCATAACTTCATTAAACAATTTTTTTCTATATACGAAAATAATGAAGTGCAGTTGGGATGAAGGGAAATTTCAAGAGAAGTGTAACGGGAAATGATACAAAGATACGCCGGATGGAAACTTAGTTCTGAGACTAAACGCCGGCAAGGGACGCAGGTCAAACGCCGAAGAGGAGGTGGCGCGGGGGCGCAAGCAGTCTGCTGCGCCCGCGGCGCCGAGCGCCACAGACGGCGGCGCACAAGCCATTTACATCACAAAACGCCCAGCGGGCGAGCGCAAGCCCCGGCCACGGCGGCGGAGGCGCTGGCCAGGCCGAGTGGGCGGCCCAGACACAGGGAGAGGCAAGGACGACGAAATAAACGAACATGAAATACGTACGAAAGAGAAATACAAAAAAAAAAAATTAAAAAAGGCCGGAAAAAAAAAAAAGAGAAAGAGAAAAAAAAAAAAAAGAAAAAAGGAAAAAAAGAAAGAAGGAGAAAAAAGAGAAAGAGAAAAAAAGAGAAAGGAGAAAAACAAGAGAAAGAAGGAGAAAAACAAGAGAAAGATGGAGAAAAACAAGAGAAAGATGGAGAAAAACAAGAGAAAGATGGAGAAAAAACAAAGAAAGATGGAAAAAAAACAAGAGAAAGATGGAGAAAAAACAAGAGAAAGATGGAGAAAAAACAAGAGTAAAATGGAGAAAAAACAAGAGTAAAATGGAGAAAAACAAGAGTAAAAAAAAAAAAAAGAAAAAAATGAAAAAAACACAGCAAAAACAAAAAAACGGCCGAACGAGCAAGAAAGAGACCAGTCGATGCAAGATTCGAGATAAGAGACAGCCTGCCGAACCGCACGAAGGCGTCAAAGCCGAGGCGAGGCGCGTGAACCGGCGCGCCGCCCGACGCACCGCGGCGCGGCTGGCCACAGGCCGGACGAGCGCTGCCTCGCAGCCGACGGCGGCGGCCCACGGCCGTCGGCCGCCGCCCTCTGACGCGGCAAAGAATCCGCCGCGGCGGCGGCGGCCCGGGGGCGCGAACGGCCGGGGCCGGGGCCGTTGCCTGCGCACTTTTTTATTGCTCAAAGCGAGCGGGCTAACGAGCGGCGAGCGCTGCCGCCCGCGCACCGCGAGACGGGGGCCGGGGCGGTGGGCGGCAGGCAGGGGGGCGGGGGCGGGGGCGGGGGACGTGACGTGACGGGACGGGACGGGACGGGACGGGACGGGACGGGACGCCACGCCACGAGGCGCATTTGCCAGCCGGACACCGCTGCACGGTACTAAATTCGAGTTAGGCAGTGGATGACGATAATACTGATCAAATCACTTCACTCTGAAAATATTTTACATTTCGAAGTCGATAACTCAAATTATTTCATTTCTCAAATTCGTTAATTCGAAATATTTGTAACTATTCTTTCCAGTACCCTTTCACCTTAAACATTCGAACCTCTTTATCTAGAAAATATGGAATCTTTTTGTTGTTGTTGTTGTTGTTGTTGTCGTCTTCGTCGTCGTTTCCTTCAAATTCAAAATTGCCGCGTCTTGTTTTGAGCTCGAATTTTGAAGGCTAGAAATCTTTGTAGATTCTACGCAGAATTCGAATGTTGTTCAAATCTGTATTCTGCTGCTCGATTCTTCTCTAATCAAAAGCTGGCGCGCTCGCAGTTTCGTCAGGTCTCGAGATACCACTTACAGTCACGATTACTTCAGGACAACCGTGACTCTCCGTTTCTAAAGGCTCTCCAACTCTGAATATTTCGTTATTTGAGCGATTCTCAGTTATATAATTATTGTTATAATGATACTATGACATCACTTTCTTAAATTTGTATATATTTATTTTGTACAAATCAAAACTGGGGCTAATAATAGTTTAATTTTTATTTTTGCAAGGGAAGAAACAAAACCGTTGATAGTACCTGAAGTTTAATTTCGATTGGCACTAATTCATTGGATTCGTACAAATTTAATCAAGTAATTTTTTTATCTTCTTGAATGGACCTTATATATTTCTTAAACGAAATTACGTGTGGCGCCCAATGGACGGATCTCCTATGCGAGATGAGAGATCAAAAGCCGACGTACATGCAGCACATTCCAGACAATCAATCCGACATCTGCTGCCGACGCCTTCAACTGACCTCCAGGCGGTTCACGTGAATATTAAGGTGCGTAAGGTAATGTCTTTTAAGTTCGTTATCCAATTAAATGCACATTAAGACGAAGTTTGAAACATTGGCATTCAGCTTCAGTTCCAAAACGATGTTGACAGATCGAGTTGGAGTTAAACGTTCAAGCAGGTGTTCAGTTTCACTTGAATACATTTGTAACAAGCTTTGGAAAATGTTCTAAACTAGCATTTGACGATTTTGTATCGGTCTTGGCGGTTTTCTTCCGGCCAAGCTGCTAGAAAGTTACATTTGTGCATTTTAAATTAAAAACCTGTCTGTATTAAATATAATTAAAAACTAATTATATTTAAATAAAATTGCCGTTGGAATTTGTTCACTTCTCACAGGTTTTGGGGGGACACTTAACCTGCATTAGCTTTTAAGCTTTATTCCTGACCTAACATTTACCAAGAAGGTAGCTCAAATGCATCTTCTCGTACATAAACATAAGACCTGTTTACCACAACCTCTAATCATGGACAAGCCACTGAAAACTCCCAACAATTCGTTCGAAAAGAAGTAGAAACAAGTAGCTCGCCGCAGCTTTATCAACATTTTCCCTCTTCTTCCAACCACTCGCACACGACACCTGTGACTATGAACAGATGCGATCTACTAGCAGCACAGGCGCCGAGGCAATTTGCAAAGGCTGACGGCAGACCCACCGAACAGCCGACTCGACGTCCACAAAAACTCGGCGCTACCGTGCAAGCGTTTTGTGCTTAGTAATGGCACCGCCGAATCTCACGGAGGAGGAGGAGGAGAAGAAAAAATTAAGGGGAGATGCTGGCCGCGTTGCCGAGAAGCAATACGCGGGCAGCGCACACTGGTTGAATCGCGCCAAAAACCTGGCCATAATGGCAAAGTTAAATGTGCGCGTTCGAAATTCTGGTTTATCAAATCTCGTTCCAAAGACATTGGTGCACACTACATCAGCTCCAGAATGTTATTTCAATCATTTCTGTCATCCTCACGGACTCGTGAAGTTACCGTTTCTCCAATCGCTCGTATTCATTGATTCTTGTCGTCTATATTTGTAAAATTAAAAGAAGTGTTTAAAAAATTGTTTGTTTAAACACTGTTTGTGGATTCTTTTCGTATTTCCGAATAGAAGACTCTTTTGACTATAACTCAGGTATATTTTTAAGAAAAGAAGTCTAATAATTTGATGTCTAACATGCCTGAATTCTAATCTATGGAATACAACAATGTTGGTCATGTTAACTGTTGATAATACTTTTTGTCCTGCGAATTCCTGCCTCAATTATTTTTTTATTTATCAAATAGAATACCCTTAATGAAAATAACACACTTTTAGCTGCACATACATGGACCTTTTTGTTTTATAGCCACTTTACTGCTACATAGTACGATTTAACACTAGATATCCCTGAATTGCCTTATACGCCACAGGAATTATTTTCTCCGTTTATTTTTTTTCGATTTCTTCTTCTGATAATTACTTTTAATAAGCAAATTACTGATATAAATTTTTGGAATGATAACAATACTAACTCCCAACCGCGAGAACCATTGTATCAATATTTCTACACACATCGGGTTCATTCTTATGAGTCAGTTAGCCTTTTCGAAATCGCCATTTTGAATTTTGAAATTTCTCATTTGAAATTTATAATATTCACATTCAGCACCCTCAAACACTCATTAATACTCATTTTTACGCAAATCCACTAGCATTTGCTATTATGACCAGGTTTTAGGCCCGATTGAACCAGTGTGCGGCGGGGCGACCGCCCAACGTATTGTGTGGCCGCGGCCGGCTCCATGGCAACATGACGTCATCCCCGAGATGGCTTCAAGTGCGCGCACGCAACCGCAGTTGACTTCATTAACTCCGGGGAAGGGGGAGATTTGACTTTTAAGAACTCCGTGTATAATATGCGCGATGGAAAATACGAAAAGGATTCTGTTACGTTGGACTTGCGCGAATAAAAGGCCATGACTACGAGATATTTGGCCTTCCAAGTACATTTTTACAAGGAAATGAATGTTCAACAGAAGTGAAAATAACGTTGATTAAAATTTTGTTTACATTTTATACATATTTATTCGTGTTCTTTGTGCACTGGAATTATTTTTCGAACAAGCATTATTTAGAAATAATTTCCTTGCGTATTTTATTCAGTGCATTTGATTCCTATGCTTTACACCGACTAATGATAGCGTGTGTTCTCACTGACTTCTCTATTAAGGTTTCACATTCATTACATATATTGTTGGATTTGAATTTTTTCTGTAAACCAACAAAACTGCAAATTAATTCGTGGGATTTTCATTTAAAAAACGGCACCTGATTCATTTTGGGGTATCGAATTACGAAATGCAGACCAAAAACGAAACATAATACGCTATGTACAGAAAAGATCGCGCGCGGGCCATGGGCCCCCCGCTGGATGGCGAGATCCGGCGCCGACCTACCGTCGGCTAATGGGGTTTCCCCCTAACCAGGACTCACCCACCAGGGGGGGCACCGCCCCAGCCGGGATAAGCTCTAAGCTCCCGACCGGTCTCCCGGAATATGTGGTAGTGGCATGTTAGTGTGTGTGTGTACGTAAGGAGCAGGATATGTCAAGGAAGAGGAAGGACAGATCGCGCGCGGTCCGTGGCCCGTTTGGTAGGGTACTGCTCCGGCATTCGCCTGGTGTTGATCGAAGAAACCGCGGAAAACTACCGACCAGAGCAGCCGTCCGCTAGAATTCTCCTCCAGACAGCGACTGAATTCGACCTAGCTGAAAAGCTAGTGTCGAAAATCCTGCCGCCGTGGGGAGTGGGAACCTAGGACCTCCCGGTCAGAGGCGCTGCAGTGACATCAGTTGATGCACTGAGCTACCGCTCCCGGTCAGTGATTCGTCTCCCAGGCGGTCACCACGAGTGGACTCTCCTTGCGAGTACACGGACACCTGAGTCTCTCGAGCTGCAAGGTTCTTTAGTCGGCCGCGTGCCTCGGCGTTGGGGAGGGGGCACTTGACACCGTTCCCTCTCCCTCTCCCCCTTCGCGACGAGACGAGACGAAATGCGACGGGGGCCTTGGATAAGAGACGCCCAGCCAGTCCGTTACGGGTGACGAGACGGCAGATAAACACACGAGTTACGACCCGGTGCAGGCCCGGCGGAGGCTAAGCGGGATTTGCTCGCGGCTAGCGAGGAAGGCGCGTTTTATTATTTTTATCTGTTGCAGCTGTGTAATCGGCTGTGGGAAAATTTATAGAAAATATCTAAGCATTGTATCTTACATAAAACGGAACATGTAATTCATGTTTTCAATAAAAGTGTGGTCAAGATTTTTTAATGCCGTAATTTGAAATTAGTAAATTGTATAAGCAATAAAACTTCCTGCAATAATGTCGCAAAGTTATTGCACACGAGAATGCGAAAACATTGTTGTCATTGACTAATTATAAAATTGTTTATGTATAACTTTTTATTAACAGATTTTTACGGCTTTGCAAATGTAGCATATTTGTGTTCCATAATTTAGGCACATTCTCCCCATTATATAATTATAATTCCTTTATTATTCTTGACTTTTTGTATTGGCTTAATTGTGTTATACGACACTGAATTTGTACAAGAAATTATACACAGTTTAATTACGTTACTGAAAGTATTGATAAAAATATACAAATATATTAATTAGGCATCATTACGCTTTATTATTATTATTATTATTATTATTATTATTATTATTATTAACCTGCAAGAAATCAAAGCCTTTAAGCATAGTACTATATCCCAACAGAAAAAGCTCTAACGCTTGGGCGACAAAAACGTGTGCAACAATCACCTTGCGCACATGTAGCGTATACTACTTTTTAGTACGTTACAATGAAAAAATAGTTATTTCACCACGGAAAACATGCCCCGGCATAGTGTGTTAAAAACATTTTTATCCAGTTAAATCAAGGCCCTGCAAGAGAAAAATGAGAGCTTCCCGCAAAGAAATGTCTCGCCAAACCTTTTGCATAATCAGAAAATGAAAGTAATGAAGAAATTACATAAAAGCGTGGGCAGCCTAAAACGGAAAAGGGGAGGACAACAACATTTTGTGTGGTTATTAGTCGTTACAAGTCTTCTCAAATATTTTATTAAACTATGTAAAAGTCCGGCACCCAATGCATCAGACTTACACATTAAAAAAAATTCTTAAATACAGTTCATCTTGCTATACTTACAAAGGCACAAACAATAGCTACACAGTCGGCAGTAATTAGTTCGCTCAGAAGGAAAGTTAAAGAATTTAGGAACATCATCGAGATGCAATCACTTCAGTTCCGCTGCGAGTTGAAAGTTCACGAGGCACGAAGCCAAGCGGCGAAAGAGGAGGTAATTGCAGATGTTGGCGTCGCGACTATCATCACAGAACCATTAGCAGCCCATCACCGCAGACCCGTCATTGTCACTTCGTCGCACAAGCCTGCCAACTCCTGCGTAGAGAATGATGGACTACTCAATTTCACATTAACACCTCCGTCGAAAACTGCACTTTTTCCTGCGCGTAATACCGTCAAGGAACCCAAAATTTCCGAGAGAAAAGTCGTGCTTAGACCAGCATTTAAATATCGGAGGATACTACATGCGATTTTAAAATTCCCCACCCAGTCTGCAATTTTTTACACCGCTTTTATCTCGTATGACATTTTCAGTCGCATTATAACAAAGAGGCAAACAGACATCCACATGGACACACATTTTCATCACGTACTCTCTAATAAATTCAATTCATGATAATACTATATTATTGGTAGAAAATGTGAAAGTGCTTTTATTTCGATATCCGTCGTCTATAATCATGAGTATCGAATTATGAAATTCTGATAATGCAATTCTAGTTTCCATTCAGTTATTATTCCAACGATAGCACAAAGCAAATTATATTCTGTTTTACATTCGAATTCAAAATTTTCAGGAAGTAGTCAGCGACTGCAATCCTCGTCCCATTTCCAGTATAAAATTCTACTTTCGGTAATAAACCAATAATTGTCAATGGATTAACCAACTGTACTGAAAAATCCGTAAATGCTGAAAACAATATGTATTTACAGCAGATTACATATCAATTGAAAAGAAAGAAGGGAGCTTTACAGAAAGTTCGAAAACATGGTTGTGAAATTATTACAAAAATACAAGTTACGGACAAAAAATAAGGAATAAAGTAATATTCGGGAGAAAATAAGAGGGAAAATTCATGAGCTTAGCAAAGAACAGAAAAGCTGTATAGGTTGCTAATACTTTGCATCGAAATTGCCTACAGAAAGGGCGATCAGAATGTATGATGATGGAAGAAGACTAAGAAAAATAACTAGATTGTCAAGAAAAACAAGACCAAGTTACAGCACAAGGGAGAACATTAATGGAAACCTTTCGCCAGATCTACGAAAAAATCATATCGATATTTCGAGTGCGGATACCATTTCTATAACAGCTGAAATGTTCAATTGCACGATGAAACGAGGTTCTTCAGTTTGAATTCCGTCCTCCGTGCTCTCGCCCTATTTTTATTCAGAGATGAAAACAAATTATAAAAAAATGTCATTATAGGTTTTTTTGTTTCACAGGTCATGACTGCACAGTGCAGAAAAGATCCCATTCCCATTTGACAACTACGGTACTGCCATCTCTAATTAAAGAAATATAATTTTTAACATGGTATTGCAACAAGAGAATAAATGTAAATTCATCATTTTCTCCTAACACATCAAAAAGGGTTGGGCAATTCCTGTGTAACACCATCAAAATCAGGAGTGTGCAACTTGCAAGGCCTAAAGGGCCACAACAAAAACCTTCAACATGGATCCAGGTCAAATTTTCATTACTCGGGCGATCCACATGACTTCCTCGTTTTGTTAATATCGGCAGATGGTCCGGGTGGTCTGAATCGGTGTGGAGGGTAGAGGGAATGGAACCATGCACGGTATCACGATGTATCATGCATAACGCAGTGAAAATCATTGCGTTGATTTAGAATTTTTTTCCCCCTAGGGCTTTTATTCAGCCAACAGCCGGTTACCCTTTACGTCCCGATGGGACGCATATTCGACCATACACTAGACCAACACACTTGTGAGCTCCTCTGATCTGGGGTCAGCAGACCGCGAGGCCCTCAGCGACAACACATACAAAGTCAAGGGACAAACAACCATGCCCAAGGGGGGACTCGAACCCGCGACCTTTCGGACTGGAGCGCTGAGTCGGTACTCGCTCTTAGCCATCTCGGCCATCCAGGACCGCTGATTTTGAATTGACGAATTTATTTTTTAAAAAAATACCCTAAATCTAAACTTAAACTATTTTTCAATTAAGGGGTTGTTGAGTGTTGACTCCGGCAAGGCACGTGCGCTAAACACACCATGATCTCACCCGACATGGATGCAAGGGACTTTGGACTAATAACAAGGGGACGGATTTTAATGAAATGTCTTTTTTTTTTCTTTTCACTTTAGAACAATGCCGTTGAGGGTAGAAATTAATTTAATGTTATGACAAAAGAAAACGAGTCATTTTTATAGGTCACTTTTTGCATTTTTCGTCGATTTTGACTAATAAGTCACTTTTTACCGTTTTCCGTCATTTTTATGCATTTTGCGTTGTTTTCATCGATTTTAATATCATTTTAATGGTACTTCCTCGAAATAATATTTTCGAGATGGATAAAATGTTCTCAACAGAATTAATTCGGAGATTTCGGGTTAACTAAAGACAGGGATTTCCTGATAAAGAACAGTCCTCACCAATCGTTAGCGACCTGAGTTCACTTCAACGAATGGAAGAAGCGTCGATTATATCATTATCAAATCCAACAGCTTGATATGTCCATCCAAATTGGTTTTGATCACATTTTCTACGTCATTTTTCTTTGTTTTTAGGGCATTTTAAAAACATTTCAAGAGATGTCCAATTTGCAAAAATTGAGTTCTGTTGTTTTTTTTCCTAGAATTTTATTTCCAGAACAAAACGTGAGATGTCTTACGATACATTAAGTAGTACTCTATTCATTAAGTTCAAGACAGTGTTGAAAAGAGAAAAAAAATTGTGTTTTTTAAATTTTTATTGGAAAAGAATAAAGCGGACATGTCACGCTTTGAACGTTTGCTCTTCAAATGGCAACGTGGGCAACCACCAACCGTCGGACAACTCTGGTCCAGAAACACTCCACCAACTGCCAACCGAAATGGCCCACCGCACGCGTGCGCGTAGGTCGGCGCGGCGGCGGGGATCCGCAACCCGAGCGCCCCGTGCGACCGCCCAGCGCCACGCGTGCGTCCCCGCACGCGTGACGCGAGGCGGCGCGGCGCGCGTTCCGATTCGTTAGCCCGGAGACGCAGCGCACGCCGCCGGCATGGCGTCGGCCACGCGTGCCGCCCCGCACGCGGACTGCCCGCCCGGATTCAACCTGCGTGCGCACGACGTTGTTTACGGGGCGCCGCGGGAGCTGACAGCGGCTGATCCGCGTGGAAGAAGAAAACATTTGAGTTAGATGCATTAAAAGACAGGGGCATTTTTGAGACAACTAAAAAACTGGATACTTTTCTTAAACAACGTTATTTTTTTACGCAACGTACGTTATTTTTTGACGTACAGTACACGTTATTTTTTGACGTACAAATTTTTTGACGTACAATACACGTTTTTTTTTATGCAAATTTTTTTTGACGTACAATTACGACAAAGAATAACGTACGTTATTTTTTGACGCAAATTTGATTTCTGAAGCAAAACTGTTAACTGGGTAAGGAGTTAGAGAGCTGATAATGGTGTAATAGATGCCCGAGTCTTGGTTTTTAAAATAATTTCTTTAAATAGCGCGTAATTCTTTATAATTTCATCAGGGAATGGTTAAAAAAATGAAGTGAAATGTCCGGAGTAGTGAGGGAAATTTATCACCGGCAAAGAGTGACATGCGTCCTGAAATGTTTCCTTTTTTTTTAAGTCATGACTCTTAGTAATATTGAAATCAATTTTTTTCGAATATGGTATATATGAATATGAATATATTTATAGACAACCACATTGTTAACTATTGTGGGCAAAATGTGAAATTGAGTAATTACTAAAATATTTTAAAATTTAAACCAGGTAATTACTAACATAGTTTCTTATTCTTCAATATAACGTTTCGAAGACCTGTCTTGTTCACATCATAAAAACGTGTTATTTTATAGTTCCATTATTATATCGTAATGACATATAATGACGGTACTCACCACAAATAATTCAGTTCCTCTGGATTTAATTTGTTTTCTCTCTTTGAAATTTTGTCCATAGTAATTAACAATCAGTCTATAAAAATATATAGGCCAATTCCAAATAATATAATTTCAACATTAATACGAGTCATGACAAAAAAAAGGCAACATTTCAATGCGCATGTCGGGGTGGCCACTCTTCTCCAGTGATACATTTGCCTCACTAATCCCGATTTTTCAATTCATTTTTTTTAACAATTCCCTGATAAAATTGTAAAGAATTTCACGCTATCTAAAGAAAATATTTTAAAAACCAAGTCTCGGGCACTTGTTATATTATTGTTAGTTCTCTAATTTTCCGTGCACAAAGTTCACAATATTTGCTTAAGAAATAAAATTTGTATTAAAAATAACGTCTCAATGTTGGTTTCTATGAAAAGTATTTAGTATTATAATTGTCTCAAAAATGCTTCGGTCTTTTAATGATTTTCCTACAAATTCTTTTTTTTTCTAATTATTCCTGATTAATTCATTTTTGTTTTAGTTTTCCTAAAAATGAACATACGGCATTTCATGTTGAGTGACAGCTGTGTCAAGTCCAAAACAGGGCGGTCTATGCAAACTCCTCAATGACGTTAAACATTGTGTCGCAAAGATTTTGATACCCGCCTTGATTTTATGCTACTCAAGTCCGATAGCGTTAAACCTGTAAGAGAGGCGATCGCCTGGCACAATGACCTTTGCATAGCCCCAAGACGCCATGCCGGAAGACCGCGCTTAACTCTTCACCAAGGAATTCCGTCTTCAGACGGACACGATCGTTTCCCTTCCATACCAAGGCAATGTTGCACAGCGGATTTTCCACTGCAGAGCGGGATGCCGTGTGGTTAAGGGAATGTTGTCTTAGCGACACACTGCGTTGGCTACCTGCGTCTGTAGTCCAACCCCATGAAGAGTCAAACATACCGCCCTCCTCTCTAATAATGTTCATTCCAACATAAAATACAATAAACCATACAGTCCTCTATAACCAGGCCTCATTACATGTCTTGTCAACAAGAATTAAAATATAAAATTCCCTTTTCGAAGCCTTCTTGAATATATTTTCAAGTGGTTGTTAACAGAAGGGGCTCTTCTTGTTTCCTACACAACATGTAATGTACTGACATTCAGTGTAATAAATTATCATGTAAGCCATCACAACATATGAAAATTGTTATGATACTGAACAATGTAATTATCCAATACTCGATTTTTTTAACCTAAAACTGCATAGACGACCCAGTCCCTTTCTCTTCACTAAGTATGGAATGCTATCGCGCCCAAACTACGCACAGTGTTGTAGAGGTAAAACACTATTTTTCGCCGCTGGTACCTGCTTCATTGTCCCCTGCCATGAATCTCCTTTCACTTTTGGCTACCTGCGGAGACTTAGCCCGATTGCATTCCGGTCAGTGTTTCAGGGGGTGGAAGGAGAAAAACAATATTTAAGAGCAGAACCTTCGTTTGTCATCAAACTAAAATATACTCATTCTCATATTTTAAGAGAGACCATGGCCTCCTTGTTCTTAATTCTTGGAGCAGCCCACGGCATAGGTAGAAAATACGTTTCAATGAAATAACATCTGATACACTTGAATTCCAAAATTACAAGCTTCCCTTACTCTATTCGATCATTTCAACACAAGAGTAACACAAAATGAACGACAGTTTTGTTCCATTTCTCTTGTATGGTTTTCAAATATAAAAATGAAATGGCGATCTTCCAAGCACTGACAGGCGAGCTGTTCCGTGTACTCACGAAGAAAGCCGAACGGGATGCAATCGGGCTAAGCGTTTTTAGTAAGGTAAAATGCTTGACAAGTTGACTGCGGGATGCAATCGGGATACGCGCTTCAAGCCTGGCTTGCGCGTGAGTGGGACGCCTTAGAGGCCGAAGGGAGCTTCAGCTCTCCTGCACCTACAGAGACTAGACCAGTTCTCACAGTCGTGTTCTATGTGGTATGTAACCTACATTTAAAGCAGGCTCCGAGTTGAAAGGCGTAATGCGCTACGCTGCCCACCCAATGCCTGCGGTGAGTTCAGTGGATGCGACGGAATGCGTGAGATTTATCTTGCTTCTTTTAAAATCAGGGGAAAATTCTTATATCTCTTTCAACTGAAATTCATAAGTTATATTGAACAAGGAACCGAAGAGGGAAATCTTTATTGAACTTAACGTCTCAAACCTTCGTGCGCAAAATATTCCTATCCTTGCAAACATGTCCTAATATGTTTTCTCTTTTTTTTTTTTTTTTTTGTTTCGTTTTTTTCCAGAAAAATGTTTGAGTCATTGTACTCACAAACTCCAGTTACGTCTCTTCTCAGTTATTACCGCATCCTTACCTGTAACAAAAAACAAATACATGATATCCAGGTCATAATAAAATGTTAACAACATGACAGGAATCAGGTATTAGAGTGCAAGTTGAAGTTTTGAGATGGGAAGCTATGTGTTAAGTCTTTGCGTTAGACCGCTGGGTATGGCCACCTCGACACAACGAGGACAACTAACAAGGCGACCGTGACAACGATAACTATAATGTTGGCATTTTTATGCTGACGCTGCCGAGGCAAAATCGTCCTCAACACGACGGCAGCGGAGTCGACTATTGCATTGACCACAGTGACAATCATGATGATGAAAACAGCAATTAATTGTATCAATTGACAATAACCACGATTGTGGCCGCAAAGGAAACTGGGAGAACGAAAATGACGATTACTGTAACATTTAATTATCAACCCTTACAATTTTTCAATTAAACATTTATTTACAATCTGTTCCTACATGAGAACAATAAGTACATTTTTTGACTAGGTAATTAACACTAGTTTAAAAAGTTACTCAGTATCTGCCCCTTAATAAAGTTCATTATACATATATATACTTTAAAATCTCTGAGGCAAATCTAAAGGTTTGAATTTTTTAAGTCGCCTCATTTCCAAATCGTTATCTAACAAATTTATGACTTAAGTATTTGTGTGACATTTTAATTCTTGTTTTTTTACTCTTACATAATATAGACAACGACGCCTGCGGCTGCACCGAAAACGGTGACGACGAAGGCGTGGAGTATTTTTAATTAATTACTTTACAAGCAATTGCTCGACCCTGACGACGAACACTGCAGTCTAAACGAAAACGGCGGCGACAACAACAACGACGGAGGAAACAAAAACGTCGACGATTACTTGCGTCAATTACATCACAAGCAATTAAAAAACAACGGCAACAACCCTGACAACGGTGACAATAATTACTTGCATCAATTACAAAACAATTACACGATATGACCACAACCACCATTGCGGCTGCAACGACAACGATGGTGAATACTTATGTTAATTACATTTCCAACAACAGCACAACAATGCCGCCAACGACAAGTGCCGCGTGAACGCCGCCGAGGCCGGCGACCGCGGGCGCCGCCGCCAGAGAGCGCGTCCGAAGGCGCTTGACGCGGGCCAGCGGGCGCGCGCTCGGATCCACTGGATATTAATACGGCGCCGCGCCGCTCCTCCGCGCCGACCCCGGGTCAGCGGTGACGTCAGCGGCGCCGCTCCGCCGAAATAAACGGCCGCTTCCTCCGACGCCCCCGCCCCCGGCCCTGGGCGTCGCGCAGGCGGAGAAGCCAAGCGCGCAGACGAACGCAGCAAAAAGCAGGAAGAAGCAGGAAGAAGAAGAAGAAAAAATATGAAGAAACAGAAAAAGATAATTAAGAAGAAGAAAAGTATGATGAAGAAAAAGAACAAGAACAACTAGAAGAAACAGATGAAGAAGAACAAGAAAAAGAACAAGAAAAAGAAGAAGTAAAAGAAGAAGTAAAAGAAGAAGTAAAAGAAGAAGTAAAAGAAGAAGTAAAAGAAGAAGTAAAAGAAGTAAAAGAAGATGAAAAAGAATATGAAAAAGAAGATGAAAAAGAAGAAGAAAAGGGAAAAGCGGAGACTTTGAGGAAGTTCTCTTGTTCTGGGTGTTTAGATGTTGCATTTGAAATAATTAAAGTAACTCAGTCTGCTACTCCACCCACATGCGACCACGAACATCACGAAATAGCAGGAAACCTGCAAATATTTTAAAGGGTGGCAAATGACAAAGGAACAAGGTGAAGTAGTTCTAGGGACGGTTCTGGAGAACGAACGAGAAAGCGAATGGGGATGAGAAAATAATGTTTTAACGATGAAGAAACAACGACAGAGAAAAATATTTCAAATACAGAAACTTAAAATTGCAAGGATTGTTTAAATATTGTATTCGATACTTAAATATCGCTGAATTTGCGAGTTGTGCATTTTGTATTGATGGTAATGTATCTATCTACTGGAAGGAACATGCCTTACTGAGTTAGTAGTAGTTAGAGGTCAGTGGAAAGTATTGATGTTTTTAATTGAAGCGAATAGACATTACAATCATCCTGTAGAAAATAGATGAAACATTAAAAAATGATTAAGAGAACACTATAGGCAAGGATATTGTGGACACAATGACACCTATTTAAAATGTATTCTACAACAGCGCAAAGGACAATAGAAAATTCCAAGCACAAATAAATAGCTCGGAATTTTCTTCTTCGGAATGCTTTGGACTAAGAACACATTGGGCGGCTTTTACCGTAGATGGAGGCCGCGTCGCATCGTCTCCATGTTCCTTCTCTCCTTCCAGAAAGGTGAAAACCGAGTGTACCTGTGAATATATCGTGATAGGCTGAAGTGCCCCCATTCTCTTTACATGCCACTTGTATTTATAATTTCATATTGACCCATTTCGACTTGTGACCTTTAGGCTCTTTCCTTACAGGCTCGGAAATGTAGTATGTATTCAGAAATAATCCATGCGCCTTTAGTATATTCGTCATGCTCGTTAATTAAAAAGAAATAAGTTCAGAATGGCGTCGTTTTGTGTCCAACAATTTAGAAATACACATCCCATATTTTCAAACACAAATATAATTTGTTTACTGCGGGTTTTACAGAGCTGCGTTTGAAGTAAATCAGCTGTTACGGTGTCATCCAATCGCAACGCTGAACGTCACCATTATGACGTCACTGTAGTGTCGTGTAAGGTTCCGATTGGACGGCATCGTAACAGCTGATGAAATGTCAAACGCAGCAATGTAAAAATCGCAGTGTACTTATAAAGGTCTCGGTGAGAGAAAACCATAAGACATACTCTCGCAGTTATGAAATGGAATTCGTTTAAGTTTGGCGAACACAAGCAAACAACGTATGCCCAAGATAGACGCGTTCAGTTATCCTACAACATGGCTAGAAACTTACGATAGTAAAAATGGAAACTTATAACAGCGAATGGAAGAGGGTTACTGAGAATCGTGGTATGGACAGCTTGGAAATATTCAAAAACGTCACTTATGTCTATCTCTCACTGACCCATTCATATAATTGTTACATATGTTTTTCAAAAAGATGATATGCTTGTAGGCACAAGGCAGGGCTTGATTTCTGGCAGAACGCAACGGAACGCCATTCTTGTACCTCGAAATCAAAACAGGGAAAATACAAACAAACAAACAAACAAACAAACAAACAAACAAAAGGTACAGGACAAACACCTGGCAATTTCGATTTTTAGTTCGACCAACTTTCGCTACCTCAAAATTCAAGTAGTATATGACTTAGTGTACGGATCACAGAATTTTGAAAAAATGCACAGAATTAACTTCTCCGCATAGCACGTCATACACAGTTTTAACTGTTTTTTGACATACAATAAATAAACTACAATTTTCAAAATTAAGCACTGCTTGTAGGTACATATCCAGTTTTGCATCACAAATTCCAATCGTCTGCGATAAGGAAGAACGAACACTCGGAGGTTTGGCTCGCGTCCGCTGTCGTCGCCGGTGCGTCAACCTGCGTTTCGTCTCCTGCGCCGTGCGCGACGCTTGCGGCTGCCAAACGCCCGCCACCGACGCCGACGTGGCGTCCAAAGCACGTTCGCTCAATAAATAAGTGTCCCCCTATTTTTAAATACTTTTTAAAACGTCGTTTATTCATTCGTTTTGTCGTCTGCCCGTACACACAGCCGACTCGCAAATATATCACAAACGACTACGCCAAGTTCAAAATGTTCTCCTAGGCTGCCGTTTGGAACATCCAACGACTTTTGATTTGCTGAGTAAACAAGTACATAATGCTTAAAATTTCGAAACATTCCTCATTTGAATGTTTTCCTTAATATAACCTACGGTTAATGACCTGATTCCTCAAGTTCAGCTGAAAGATAAGAAACCACAACTTCAATATTGATTTTTTTTAACGTAAATATTTTGAAATTATTATATTTTATTAGTAATTTATTTCGATACGTTTGCAAATAATTTTTGAAAATATATGATAAAGAAAATATTTACACAATGAAATATGTTGCATTGATCATTCATAGCAAATCACAAGTAGGGCACTAAATTAAAAATCCATCAATCCCAAAGATACGTCCAGCTACAACATAAGCAGGTTAAACATACCACGTACACTGCAAGGCTCCGACAAATTAAGATTAATTATAATTTAAGATGAACTATAGACTACATTGTGACATAGACCGGAAATTCAAGGATTGCCTACTCACTTTGAAAACCCATCTCTGAAACGTTACATCGAACGACCTTTTGAAATATTTATTGCCAGATCTCATGCATTGACTCTACATTCAGTACCCCAGACACCACATTCATAATTCAAAACCGGAAAAAGGAAACGGTTTACGATTGTCTCATCAGCAATCTACACCCAGCGATTTACTACGATCATCCATAATTCCTATTGTATCAATTACATTTTAATTGCCGGACACTGAGCCCATTGAGTTCCGATAATTCATTGCACGTCTCGTCTTCTTCTATAGTAAGTCACAAGTTTTATGAACATACAAATGAAATGAAACCATGAAATGACATACAGCGTGGAAAATTTTAGTCAGAGCGACTCTGGGCAGTAAAGAGAGACGCTGCCACAAAAAACTGGAATAACTGCCATACGAGAGTAGAGAATCTGAAGAATGAAAAAGGAGCCACGAAGGAAACGGGGAAAGAAAAACCAAGAACCAGAAAGACGAGCCGTTCGGCCAAAACTCCGAGTCGACTTCAAAGAACGCCGATCGTCTACTCTCATTGCAATGCACTTCGCCATGCCTTGTCACCAAGCACCATAAAGAGAATTCCACATCGCATCACCTCCCTGTGATCATTGCCGTCATCACTTCACGCTACCACAAAAAGATGGCTATAACTGTACTCACATCTTATATTAATTAGTGCAGTTGTAGGAATAATATGGAAATACACGATAGAGTAAAGCAGTAAAACCTGATGGGCGATAGCACGCCAGAGCATGCAATACTAATTTTGTCGCACAAAACACCGACCACAGCGCTCTTCCGCCCAAAACGTGAACCACGCGGACGCCCGATCGTCAACGATCTTTAAAAACCTATTAAATCTCCATCCAATCTATCAATCTATTACAGAAAGCCCGCCCAAAACACTGCTATATTCCCGCGTATCTTTTACACCAATCGACACTCGACGTGCAGCAGATATCACGAAGTATACGACTATCGATAAATCAATACCACAAAAAATTCCTTAATTTACCTAAAAACCGGTTGTCGGCTGTTTAATTAACAGGGCTCTCTGGGGGCGGGTGACGTCACAGAGGCCCGTTCGTCGAAGCTGTCGGGGCGGGAAGCACAGGAAGGCCATATAATTTGGAGGAGAGCAAGATGATGAAGATTAAAATGAAATGAGTGTGAAGAAGAAGAAGATGAAAATGACTATCAAAAAGAAGATGAAAAATAGTATCAAGAAGAAGATGAAAAATAGTATCAAGAAGAAGATGAAAAATAGTATCAAGAAGAAGATGAAAAATAGTATCAAGAAGAAAATGAAAATGGATATGAAGAATATGAACATGGAAGTGAAGAAGAAGATGAAAATGAATTTGAAGACGAATGCTTCAGTAACAAGCGTCAGGGTGGTATGAAGTTTACTTCATCTCGAAATACGTGACAATGCTAGCCATTTCTATCTCCCTGTTCGGGTAAACAAGCGTCTGTGACCATAACTCGGAGGGTAAAACCGTCGAGAACGACCGCCAGCTTCTGTTTCCCTGCAGGACACGGGATTGTGCGCGCCTACATCCCGACTTTTTGGGCGTATAAATTTACACCGTAAGTTGGATTGCGACTCACATTTTCTCTGGACAGAAGTGTCTGATAGAAGGGAGCGGAGGGGTGAGAATCAGTCAAACGGCTGCTGAGATGGGGACACGCAACACGCAAACACGTGCGGGTAACGCTACGATGGTCAGGGGAAATAAAGGAAAAACGAATAGGAGGGAAATGAACAATCGGAACAAAATAAATTAGCAAGAAATGAAAAGTAGTGAAAATTGACTGAAATAACAGATCATTCATAAAACATGAGCAGACCTCGTTCATCAGTACATTTAGAAATACAGGAACATTTTACAAGAACTATTTCCTTGTTATATTACACATAAATGTGCTTACATAAAATCAGATTTTGTAAATGAGTGATGTTTATTCAATAAATTCTGTTTTAAAAATTACATCTACGTTTCGAAAGCTCTTTCGCGTTTTCTCCAAGTGATCTGGTAACTACCTGTAATGTACACCTGACGGCCACCTCTCGAGAAAATTTACGTGTAAAAAGTAATGGTAACTCAACATTTCAAAACTGGTAACTTATTTTTATAATATAAATGCTTTCAAAACAAAAGAATATAAAGAACCCAAAAGAAAGCACTTGCTTAAGCCAAAAAAATTTCGCTAGTTACAACGTAAGCAAAAACGCATGCACGATTAGAACTGTCAACACCTAGCACGATGCGAAAACTGTTCCAGGACGATGCAATATATTTACCGACATTCATTGCCCGCGCGAGTGTAGCCAAATGCTTTGATACACCGATATTTCAATATTGCATGATATCAAAATATTAATTCTACCAGGCAGTATTAATTTTAAAATTTGCTGTTTTTTTAAGTCTCAGGAGGTAAGAAGAAAGTTAAACCTTGTGTTTCAAGGATTGTGTGTCCGGATTTCAAATTCGGAATGATAACCCGTAAACATGGAAATTGTTTCGATATATCGCAAGTCAGACAGAAATTTTCAACATCGGTAGGAATACCGTAGCATTAAATAAAAAACGTGGGCGAAGTGTAAAAATCGGACTTCCCGCTTCGAGGCCGTCAGCGAGCATAGGAGGGGAGAGGGTAAGAGCGGGTGCGAGGATGAGGGCGAGTGCGGAGTCACGGGTGGTGGGGGAGGGGGGAGGGGGCGGAGGGAGGGGCACGGGCGCGCGCAATTAAGCCCCGTCGCGGGCAAATCCGTTACGCTCCCTGGTCCCGCGGCAGCAATCGCAGTTTCCCATATACACGGAACGTAAGTATAGAGGTCACTCCCACATTGTTGCAGAAGGAAACGTCCATCACCGCGCATAACAATTGCCGGGCGCAAAAAGGGAACGAGACGAGCGGGAGGCGAGGCGGGACGCGGAGGAGGGGGAGAGGAGTGGAGCGAAGAGGAGAAAAAAGACGAAGAGCGCGCCGCGGCGGCAGCAATCTGAGCGGCGGGGTGAGGGGCGCGCGGATGAGGTGGGATGGAGATGGGGGGTTGAGATTGGGTGCATTGGACGGGATTGGTTTGCTATGGGTTGGTGGGGGTGGAATGGGCTGGGTTGCTAGGGTTGGGCTGGGTTGCTGGGTTGCTATGGGTTGGGCTGGGTTGTGTGGTTTGGATTGTGTTAGGTGGGTGTGTTGGGGGGGGGGTTGAGTGGGAGGTTGGGGCGAGTGGAGCGGAGTTGAGTGAGGCAGTGTTAGCAGGAAAACGGGGTTGAGAAAAAGGGAGAAGGGAGTGGTCAGGGAAGAAGGGTAGAGGGGGGGGGGGGTGGGTGGGACGATCGAGAAGAGCGAAAAGAGGAGGTGAGGGGCGGAATGAGACCAAGAGGAGAACCGGATTCAGTTCGGTGTAGAAGATCTGGGTGCGGGAATGGGCATAGCGAGACGAGGCGGGGCAGAGGAAGACGGGGATTGCGAATGATGGGGTGGGGAGGGGCGGGATGGGAGCGAGGTAGGAGAAGGATCCTCACGAAGAAGAGAAAGTGGGGAAAGGCCAGACATGGCAGAGTGAGGCAGGGGTGAGATGAGGCAACGGGAACCGATGCAAAGAGACGAAACAAAGAGGGGCATAGTGAGGAACAGCGAAGAAATGGAGCAACGTCAGTGGCCGCCCAAGAGAAGCGCGGCCTCACAGTTCGGGCCCCCCTCCCCGGAAGTCAATGTTACGTATATATTACTAATGTTCTATACTGACGAATATCAATTAATATATCAATCATGTACGTTGAAATATTAACTGTAAGGCAACAAAATCAGTATAATAAAACACCAAGTCGGCTGGACACTTTAGTCCCCTCCCCCGAAAAATTCTGGTTTCCCATCTCAGCAACGTTGAAGTGTGGAGGGGGCTTTTGCACTTCTAACAACTAGTTTCCTTTCTAAGACATGTGTAATTGCTGTGCCTATACAAAATTCGAAGCAACTGAAAAGGAAATCAGGTACACGGAGGTATTTCTGAACTACTTCTTGGATATCTATACATCCTTGAATTCAACATGATATTTTGCTATCTTTTCACAATTATCATTAAAAATTAATTATTCTGACAAACGTAAATGAGAAAATTCAGCTGCCGTGAAAATGAAAAAAAAAACGAGCTCCTATTATTTTAAGAATATAATGAATTTACGAGTAAAATGATTTTGATTTCTTCCATCATAAACATTGCAACTACTTGGAATTACACTGCTATGAATTAGGAAGGCAGTCACGACAACCTTCGAGTTGTGAACACTCACGGGTCTGCACTTTAAATGCAGAACTCGTCCCCTTTCTCAAACTGTCCACGCCAGGTGAACAGCACAGGCAAGTAGCAAACAGCATCTTTTTGCGGTTGGATATTACAAACCGCCATCTCAATGAAAGAGCGATTACTACTGTTTCGAGTTTTTTCAGAACCTCTCAACCCAAGCAAACGCCAGACGGTATGTGGTAGAAAGAGAACAAAGAACTGTTACGTTCTTGCAAATCGAAGGAAGTCCGACGAACAGACGCGTAGAGGTAGGTGAAAGAAAAAGAGAAGACCGGGGAGATTCGTGGTAACAGTCCGCAATTACATCCGAAGAAAAATTACTGCCTCCTTACAAAATGCAGCTCAGCTCTACTGTCCTGCACCGGAAACGTGCTTATTTTGCCTCATGCATCTTGAATACACTTCACAAAGTGAAATTCCATACTAACGAATCCAGCAGGTTCTATAATACTACGCCACAAAATGTTTAGATAAGGTATTTACGGACCACACAGATTCGTGAAATCTGTACGTGTACTTGTTCGGTTTTAGTCAGAGAAGAATGCAAATTATTCATAACATGGAGCCTCAAAAATAGATTGTAGCGTCAATGTTAAGAAACACACGATGGTTGTAACTAGTATAACAAAACTAGTTCAGGTCGCACACAAGTGGAAAATGACTAAACAGATTGTTGATTAGACGTTTCAATACTTCATCAAGCAATATACTTTTCCGCCTAGCAAGCCAAAACAGGAAAAGAAACTCCGACTGGCATTCATCGAACGCATAAAAAATAGAAAACTTCTTACATTTTATTAGTTGTTTTATTCGGTGCAACATTGAAATCTAGCATAACTTTTTTCTTTGTAACAATAATTAAAATTACGAGTAAAAGCACCTCATCAGAACAGCTGAAGAGACTATATTAAAAGGCAAACAAAGAGCTTAATCAAGCTCAGGTGCTAAAGATTTTTTGCCTACACATTAGAAAAATTATAAAAGAAGAAAATAGAATTAATCATATTTCATATTTATGAGTCAGGTATTTTAAATTAACATAACGATAATAAAGAGATTACAACACTGAATATAGTTGCAACCACAAAATATTTTAAGTTACATACTGCAACATTATCGCATCCAAACAGCAAAATAAAAATTCTTCCTGGAATCATTTCCAGTATTTCTACGACTTTTCGCTTCTCTTACGTCTGACTGTCAATGGACAAAACGGGCGACCAGACTCCTGGCACCGCCTACAACTCTCGGAGGGAACGAAGTCGATTCTGCTCTGTCGGAAAGGAGGAAGGGAGCCACCGTTCACCGGATCATAAAATTCCGTACAATACGAGGCGGCGGCGAAGCTGCTAGCATTGGAGACGGACGGCGATGCGCAAGTGGGGGGAGCGGTGGGTTAGAGGATGGGGGCGGAGGGAAGAGTGGAAGAAAGCCGCGGGCGAGAGCGAGGCGCGAAAACGGGTGGGTTGCGAAAGCGAGGGCACAAAACAGACGGAGGCTGGAGCTGAGGGAACGGTGGCATACCTGGAGGTGGAACCGAAGGACGGGGATAGTTGGGAGGGGAGGCAAACGTGGGCGGCTGGATGAACGTAGAGGCGAGAGGGCGGGGAGACGAAGGCGGAGACGAAGGCGGAGGCGAAGGCGGGGTGAAGGCGGCGACGGAGGCAGCAGTGGGGACGGAGGCGAAGGCAAGGCGTGGGCGGGGCCGGGGACGGGGGCAGAGTCATGGGCGATGGCGGCGCCTGAGGCTTTCGCGCCGAATCACGCACAGAGGGCCGTTTGTTTTCGCCTCCGTTCTCGCCGCCCCTTCGTCGTGGTTCGCATCCGCTCACAAATATTAGGCCTAGAACGCGCACGTGATACAGGGGGCTTTCTTCCCGCGCCCTCAGGTGAGCCTCATTGTTCGGGGCCCCTTAATGGAGTGCTGACTAATAGGCCGCCACATGCTACATTTACTGTAGGAGCAAGTGGAAACGCACAGCCTACACGTACTGTCCTTTCAGACCACGTCGCATTAGCCTAACTTACAATATATTTTAACTTTTGAATATTTTCGCCATGAATCACACAAAAACTCCGCGCGAAAATAATGCATCAAACATTGCTGTTCTGTTCAATGTTGCTTGTTCTGCTGAATTACTAGTGCTGTTAATCTCTCTCTCTCTCTCTCTCTCTCTCTCTCTCTCTCTCTCTCTCTCTATATATATATATATATATATATATATATATAAAGAGAGAGAGAGAGAGAGAGAGAGAGAGAGAACTACCCTAATTGAAATAGAATAATAATAATAATAATAATAATAATAATAATAATAATTTCCATTCTACAGATCAAATTCGTATTTTTTGCGAAAGGGTTCTTGATTAGTATATCATTTCCCCCAATCCAAAAATGGCCGATTCCGTCTCGAATTCGTATTATATGACTGGCAGTGAATTAAAATAAATGGCGGGGATCCGACACAAGCCATTTCCTCTTCCAGGCAGAATGTGCTGTTAATACGACGCGACCTCCCGGCCTCTTCAGTAGGGTTTGCTTTGATGAGCGAAGAATATTACTGATAAGCTCGAATCGAAATTGCGTTTGGTAGAAAGTAAATAACAATTTTACTAGCGATTTTGACGCACGGAAACCTATAAAATAGAAATCAAATGTATTAGCATATGGTTGCGAAACAAGCAAAAAATCATATTTTGCAACACAAAGCATGATGTCTAAATGCAGCATATATGAGCATCTCTTCGAACACACTGTCTTAGTGTGCATAATTATTGTTGTTTGCTGTTGCTGCTGCTGTTGTTTTCGTCTTTCCAGAATTTCCTCAAAGGCCTGATTCTTTTAACATGTTGGCAACATTGCCCCATTCTGGTAACATAATGAATCGTACTGGAAACATCCATTTGAAGGTTTATTTTTAACATTTCAAGTAACAATCGTTCTGAGTGTATTAATGAGTTCACTGACGAAAAAATGTGATTTCAATTTGTAGGACATGTTTAATATAAGTGTTGATGTTTCAGTAACGAAAGCCATTTTGGTGGAGCACTTGAAGCCCGACTCCGAAACTAAAGTGTTAGATCAAAAATGCTACACAGAACAAGCAAACGTTGAGTGTTGTGACCTCGCTGAGGTGACTTAGGGCATCAACTGATGTCATTGCAGTGCTCATTGCTCTGATCGGAAGGACCTAGAGTTCCGAGTCCTGAAGGTGGCAGGATTTCCTACATTAGCTATACTGCGATTTCCACAGAGCTGCGTTTGAAGGAAATCAGCTCTTTCGGTGCCGCCCAATCGGAATGTTGAACGCCACCATTATGACCTCGCTATAGTGACATGGAAGATCCCGATTGGACAAAACAGCTGATATCCTTCAAACGCAAATCTGTGAAATCGGCAGTATAGGTAGGGGCGTTGCCCAGCTAGTGAGAGATTCCTGAACGGGGAAGCACCACGCAATTCTCTGCTTACGTCGTTGCCAGATCTCACCAACCAGCGCCATTCCGTGATTTAAAAAGATGTACTACACTTACGGGATTCATTACCTTACACGCCCGGAAACACGAAATAGTCAATCAATCCAAGTTGTACCTCTATTTCGCGAATCGCTCACCTTCATTACAAACCATGCCACCGCCTACCCCGGACCCAAATTTCCGATTCCTGCCGCACTACCATGGAGTTGCAGTGGTCGCACCGCGGTGCTTTGACTGGGTGGGAGGGAGGGAGGCTGTCGGTCAGAGCCTTATCTCGCGGAATTAAAACCCGCTCAATCACGCGGCGGCGGCTGCTCTTTCAGCGCCCACGCCCACGCCCGCGCACGCGCACGCACTCGCGCCTCCTCCGCGCGCAATTTGTCGCCCACCGCCGCCCGCGCCCACGCACGCCGCGGCGACACGACTCGAGGGCGGCCGATCGGCCGAGAGTGACCAACTCCCCACAAATGCTACCGAATGTCGAATGTTTAAAACGTATCGAAGGCAAACGATGACGAACAGGTGGAAATATTTTTTTAAAGACAGTACATTAATCTTGTATTTAATAGTTTAAAATAACTGTGCAGGTCAACCATAAAATGTAGTTAATGTTATTATTGTTACCATATTATTATTATCATTATTATTATTATTATTATTATTATTATTGTTTTTAAATAATTTAAAGTTAATATTAGAAATATGTAAATTGTAGAGTTCTGCCACCTGGTTGTATATACCTATCTGCAGAATAATAAATATCTATCTATTTATCTATCTATCTATGAAGAGTCAAGCCACGCCCTCTTTGAAAATCAAGATATTTTTTTTATATCATGAGTAGGCTTAGATAAAATCTATCGATATCTCTTTATATCTATCTTCGATATATCTATCTTTTAAAGTTAATTTTAATATTATTTAAAAATTAAGAATTTTTCTCGAAGACAAATGACTACTACTAGTAATTTGTCTTTTTAAATTTTAATTTAACAGACAAAGTAATTTGTCTGTTTAATAAAATCATAAATTATTTAAATCTAATTCGACGAAATCTCATTTCCTACAAATATATTTATGCTACTTGTGTATTAAACTGCATTAAAATTTTATTAAAAAATATTCTTTTTTAATTTTCTGCCGGGTTTCGATAAGCCCCACTCCTCCACCGCCTGTCCGAAAGAGGCTTCTGAATAAGCTAAATGGACGCCAGTTTGTATTTTCTTCACTAATCGGTCGCGGGTCAATGGCGCGATAACCCGCGGACGCCGGCGGTGAGGGGAGAGGGGGCAGGCGGGAGGGGCGGGTCCTCGTAATGCAATGCCGCGGGCCGGAGAGTGAGTCGAGGACGTCATGCGAATGATTTCCACATTTTTCACTCGCTCCCCCGTCAGGACGAGGCGCACGCCGCGCCGCAGCGCAGTTTTTCGATCGGTTTGGAACACGACGCCAACAGGCCGAACACGCGGTTCGGGGAAGATGGGGGTGGACTTTGTCGTTTGGGGGCGCGGAGGTGGTGACAACGCGGAACGTCATTCCGGGCCCATTTCATTCTCTGTCGAATTACTCCGTGAGAAATGTGAGGTGTGTTTGGACGAGTTCTTGGTATATGATCAATGAAACCAACTTAGAATTATTTATCTAAAATAACAATGTTTTAATAATAATAATAATAATAATAATAATAATAATAATAATATTTAATAATCATTCTAAAATATAACAAAATCGTATTAGCGATGGAACACATACACGATTCGGAATATCAACAGGAGACACTGAATGCCTGTCGCATAGCACTTGGTACTACTCAGAAGGTACGGAATGATGTTTTTTATGAGATCCCCTTAAAAAATTGATAGTAGAGTTTAAACTTGAAGTAGGCGCTAAGCATCAATTTGACTTGAAAAGTAAAAACTTGCATTGAAATTGTCAACTCAGTTTCTTTTGTAAGTAATTAATTTAATATGTCCCATTGAATACATTCTTTGGAAAATTAACTTTTATACGATATTTCTTTAATACATCCGATGATGTAAATTTTTGTAGTAACATCTTTGCCGTATACTCCTTCACCTTTCTGAAATGTCCTATGTCTTAATATTTTTCTATAAAGAACGAGTATAATAGTACCCACTTCACCAGTAACAAAACAAAGTATATTAAATTAATATTACATTCTTCCATTAATGGGCGTTTTTCACACTTATGAAATATCGCCAAATCTCATGCGATATGAACTGTGAATCCAACAGAGCAGGGGAATTTTTTTTGTCAGCATTTAGCACTTCATTATGGTGCTATGCTTTCTTTATGCACTGATTCAGAAATACGTCTCTCGCTAAAGAAGTATACCGTAGAAAAATAACACAGCAGGGTTGGGGTTGCAAATCAACAAATACTTCCTTCTCACGCGGGCGTTGTGCGTAACAAATTAAAGAGTCGGCGCAATTAACAGGCTCGCGCACTGTGATGTGAATGCGCCTTTCCGAGCGTACTATTATTCACGCCTCGGTCCCCAGGTACGACTACAGAAAGTGCATGTTTTGCTTAACGGTCACCCCGCGCTAGGCTTGACGTCTTCCTGCGTTGCAAAAAGTTCGGCAAAAAGTCCAATATTCAAAGCCCATAATCCATGCCATGAAAAACCAGTAGTGTATTCTCCGATACACCGCGTATACCGCCCGTATACCTAGTAATGCGAAGTGTATAAGAAACATTTAATAAGTTTGATAATCCTCTAAAAAGGTATTGAGAGTTTGAAAGCTTTAAAACAGATGTGAAAAAATAACTGTTTTGCTACCGAGAGCCAGACAGTCTGATGCGAGAACCTCGGATCAGTAAGCGCTATGAAGTGCGTTAGTGTGATAAGTTTCAAACAGTTCTAAATATTATGCAGAGAATTCGTTCGGCGCAGACGAAGGCACCGCATGCCAGCCGCGATAGCCTAGGGTTCCTCATGTTTCAAGGGCGGGGAGAGGGGAGGATGACTGTCTGGACGGTCAGTAGGCACCGCAAAATATTGCGGTGAACAGTCCTTCTCTGGTCGTTTGTAGTATGTTACGCTTCTCCCAAGTTTTTGTAAAAATGGAGGGCGTTAATGATCTAGAAGTTAGTGGTTTATGTAATTGTCTCATAGAACAATTATTAAGGACGAAATTTCAGAGTATTGGAATTTCAGAAAAGCTCAAAATAAAAGACAACGGTAGAAGTAGCTTCCATAAAATGCGGTGCACTTGAAATAATGTTCAGGATTCACCACTGTGAAAAACAGTTGAAGGGTCGGAGAAGGCTGGTGTCGAAAATCTGCCTCAGTGAGAACACGAACCTTGGACTACCCATTCACAAAGCTTTAGTTGCGAACTAGGAACTACTACATGCGCTTCCGCACAGTGGTTGTGTCTCATGGTGGACTGCATAGTGATGCGTCATCAATAACAAACCATTAATGTTGGGTAGCATCGATGTTCAAAATTAAAACATCGATGTTAACTTTACATCGACCAAAATAATCCATGTTTTTGAACATCAATGTTAGAAGTATGTTTTGTAACCTCTAACATTAAATTCGTGCGCAACGAAATTTAATTTGACAATTGTTGTGCATATTATTTTAAAATTAAAATTTAACTGAAAACAAAGTTAAAAAACGCCCCTCCTTGTGTGAAATGCGAGTAAAGACGAAGGAAATATCCAAACATCATGACCAGTTCGGGAGAGGAATAACAGCCTCTTCAATGAAGGTAGTACACTTCGCGTACGTGTGGTTCGAAAATTTCATATTTTAACTCTCGCACAATTGTGATTATGGGCATTTTTCATCCACGAGCAAAACGTCGTAAACATAAAAACATCGAGCAGAAAACATCGATGTTCACACACATGAGGTTGGTTGGTTGTTAGTGATTCCGGGCGCGTGAACAGCTTAGGTCATTAGTCACATAAGTGTAGTGCACGTTTCTCCTCGGGAGATGGCAATGATCTTCCCTGCTCAATGATGAGATCCTGCGCCGACCTACCGTTAGCTAGTGGGGTTTTCCCTCAAGCAGGCATCTCCCACCAACGGAGCACCGCCCCAGCCGGTACAAGCTCTAAGGTCCCGACCGGTCTCCCGGTATAACATCGGCTTCAATACATCGATGTTTTGAAACCGTCGACATCGATGCCGCTCCTCTACTCCGCATCGACTTTCCACGACCTGAAGCTCTCGCATTCTCTAGAACCGTGACGGTACGGCGACTGCTCCATTTGCAGCCCTATGGAGTCTGCGTTTCGGCTGCAATTTCGGCTCGGAAAAGACACCACCGTCGAAAATCGAACGTTGAACCTCCCGGTTTACGCAGCTTCCGTTGCGTACACTGCTTTCTCTCGGGAGATGGCGGTGATTTTCCCCTCGCTGGATGGCGAGATCCGGCGCCGACCTACCGTCGGCTAGTGGGGTTTCCCCCTAACCAGGACTCTCCCACCAGCGGGGCACCGCCCCAGCCGGGACAAGCTCTAAGCTCCCGACCAGTCTCCTGGAATATGTGGTAGTGTAGTGCATGTTAGTGTAAGTGAGTGTGTAAGGGGAGAGGATAGGACAAGGAAGGGGAAGGACAGATCGCGCGCGATCCGTAGCCCGGTTTGTAGAGTCCGGCATTCTCCTGGTGTCGATCGGAGAAACCACGGAAAACTACCGATCAGAGCAACCGACCTCTCCTCCAGACATCGACCTAGCTGAAAAGCTTGTGTCGAAAATCCTGTCGCCGTCAGGACTCGAACCTAGGACCTCCCGGTCAGAGGCGCTGCAGTGACATCAGTTGATGCACTGAGCTACCGCTCCTGGTTTACATTGCGAACACAGGGGCTACTGCATCCGCAACTACAAGCGCGCAGTACCCTGCTATAATCACCTTGAAAATTTAATGAAGCGGAATAATTTATGCCAATACCAATGTTGATACCGCCTGCGAATTCATCTAGACATCATACTTATTTTAAATAATGCAACCATATGGCACAGAGTCCAGAATATAATGAGATTACTCTTATATTACAAATAAACTCTTCTGTAAACAACAGTGCGGTAAAGGTACGGGTTATTATATGTATTTAAAGAATAATAACTACGCTCTGCCGTGCACAGATAAAAAAGCACGCCACCTGCATTGAACACCAGTATATCATAGTTGCGTCAAACGTCGGCTTCAATTTCGTGTATTTTCTACAATGCCGTTTAGATAATTCCCGCGTTGTGTGTTTTAGCATGGAGCACAAATTCACTTGAAATGACAGGCACAGTAAAAACAAAAGGCAAATTTAAAAATAACAAACGAGCATCCAATATTCCAGAAAATATTCAACGGATAGCTTTTATATAAGCACGTCGCCAATTGCCAATTCATTTGTTTTAAGCAGGGACGTGTTTTCAAAGCGATATTTTATGCGTATATTGGCCTCCAGTGCTATACCTGTGGGGAAAGACGAAAACATGACCTCTACACTGTTGTTTGTATTTCGTCAAATAAAATTCCCGATCGCATATTAATTTCATCGAAAATGAAATACGCGCGGAGTTTCCAATCACATCAACATCAAGAGAGAAAAATATTCACGATTCCTCATTTTGCGATGCTGCATGAAAACAACGCCGCACCAATTTGTGATTCCATGCGAATCGTCGGAAAACAATTCTCTAAAATAACACAACAAATGAAACAGATTTTTAGACGAGGTAGAACCGTCTCCCACACAGGTTGAACAGAACAAAAATTTTATTTCGTTTCGGTTTACCTATGTTTCTATCTGATTACGGCGCTCCGGAATTACATTATATGAAGAAGCCAAGCTTATAATGACGTGGCGTAAGAAAGGTTACACAAAATAAGTATATACGTACGGAAATTTTCTTTAATGCAATTCTAGACAACACGATCTCCACGATCTTATCCGAATTGAAGAACATGAGTATTGTTCATGTAATACCAAAGAGGAAAATATTGTCCTGATAAACTTATCTATTTTTTACATCTACTCTTTAGGAAAATTGCTACGGCACATTATGTATAAATTTCGTGAGGGGGATATGCACTAGCCTACCATTGCTCACGAACATCTTGTTTCTTTTATTCTCTTTTTATCTCAACATTCATATTGAATTTACCATTAAACTCATCTCCAAGCTTGCCTTCCAGGTCCACCGAACCCGAAAAAGATTCCCTTCATTCTGATTCGACAGACATGTGAAACTCAAAGGTACGTAATACTTGCCATTCTAAATGCTCCAAGAAATAACAATAAATAACTTTCCTCCAACATTAAAAAACTCTAATTTGGAGGCTCACGAACGCCTTTTGAGGAAAAACGGCAACAAAAAACTCATTAAATTTAACATTTTTATGGAACCTCGTGAGGACAGAAGGGACACCACAGAACCCGAGTCGGAAGAGTGGAAGAGCTTTCCTCTCTGAGCCACCTCGTTATATTCCTTCTACATGGCGGCTGTGCATTGAAATTTCTAAAATCTGAGACTTTTCCAGGTTTGCCAGCACAGAAACTTCGATTTTCCACGTTATTTTCTAGACTTTTTCTGCAGTGTCTCCTCATTTGTTGTTTAAAACCAAAAGGGGGGAAAACCACAAGAACATAAAAAGCATATATCACTTGCTTTCAATAAATTCTCCAAGGGACTATAAGAATGTTTGAAGTAGGTTTATACTTTCCACTGTAGAGAATTCAATCTACTCCGTATGAAATTATCTACCAATCGGTCGAATGATAAAGATGGCATAATTTCTTTTTTAATTATTTGCTCAGAACACAGAAATTAAATTAGTGGACCTGTAACTAAGGAAGTTACAGCATTTGTAATTTTCAAAATGTATTAATGCGTGTGTGTATATATATATATGTATATATATATATATGTATATATATATATATATATGTGTATATATATATATATATGTATATATATATATATATATATATATATATATATATATATGTGTGTGTGTGTGCGTGTGTGTAATTATTTTCTTTTAAATCTTTCGAATTGTTAGGTCCGTCGCCCGGAAATTGAACTCGGTCCTCCGGATGAGCTTGGAGTAAATGTATGCCATGATAATTTATGATCACTATTATGTTTATTTTCAAACATTTTATTATCAATATTGAATTTTTTAAAAAAGGCGCAAAACTCTAACATGTTCCTGGGCGCCGAAATTCTCTTCTTCATTCCCAGGTTTTCCAGGTGCGCAACAGTCCCCTCACAAGACCCAGCCCAGGACGGGGGTGTCCGTTACCTCCCCCTCCCACCGCTCCTCACAATAATTCCTCCCCAGTCGCACAAGGCCGCTTCTCCCGGGCCTCCCGCCGGGCGTCGCGCGTCTTTTGTCACTGCGCTCGTATATACAGTCGGCGGCCGCCTGCCTCATCGCCGTCACTTGTCCGGGCGCGTCTCGTTCTTTTTATTTGAGCCTCCTCTTTCTCCTCTCCCGAAACAGGATTCCGCCGCCTCGGCCGCCGCCGCCGTCGCGGCATATCCCTTCAGCGGCGCGGCCTTAAGCCCCCGGGGCCGCCCCTGGCACGGCCGCCCGGGCAGGTGCGGGGGCACACGGCCGTCTTCTTCACGCTCGCCAGAGAGCGCGCGCTCTTGCGTGGAGGAGAGTCGAGAGGGCAACGGATGGGGGGGCGTCTATTCGCGGGGGCCACCCGGCAGTGACCAGGCAGTTGGGCGCCGAGGGTGGCAGGACGGGCGGGGATGGAGACGGTCGTGGGTGGGGGCGTGGGCCTTCTGAAAATGTCGAAAGGGGCCCGTAGCCGCGCGAAATGAAACTTTTTTTTTTAATTTGTTGCGTCTACAACTTGGCGCAACGCGTCTCCAAGCCTCTAAAGAGGCGTTGAACGCTTTGCACTGGGAGTAATCCTCCATTAATGTGCTTTATTTCTGGAGTAATCCTTCGTTACTGTGTAATTATTACACTGAATAATTACTATATTTGTCAAGTATCGTCACGTCGCAGTCAGTCAGTGCCTTTTATCCCTTCGGCCAGGGGCTCGACGCCGTTAGATCCCGGGGTTCCTGGCCGGTCACCCAACCAGGAACCCGCGAGTCTCGAATTCGCTTAACCTTCGTGACTTCACGGAGCGTAGTAAACGAGTATGCCGGCTAGCGCCGCCGGCAAAATTTTATTTACGTAATTCCCATAATTCCAGATTTTCACCCTTTTAAGTTGATAAATTGGGGAATTGGCAAATATTTGAGGAACAGGCTCCAAACATTTAGCAAATCCTTTATATGTTTTAACATTATATCAATAGTATTTATTAATTATGTCGAAGTTATAATTACATTATATTCTTTTTGTATTGTTTTACGTATTTCCGAGTAAAATATGGCATTTGTAAATAAAGTTTAATGGTCAAGGGTGCCCAGATGTGTACCCCTCCCCTGTCCTTTTATGCCGCCCACGCATACGGAGACGGACAATGACTGACTGGGCGGGTTTTCGTGAAATGAAATCCCGGTTTGTAGGAATTTGTTTCGAGAAATCCTACTTTTGATAGGCGAATTCCAAAAATTTGTCATGTGAACTACCCTAAAGACAGAAACTTCCCTCTAACGTGACAAAAATTTACGACAGAGAACATTCTTAATTTTTTTCTGGGCAAGACATTATCTGTTACTATGCGCAACATACGATTGCGTACTTTTCAGCACCTCCAAAAAAAATTGCAACTCTAAAACATTGAATGCAACAGAAAAGGTTTGATTAAAAAAAACAGCTTTACGAGCAGGATGGAAAACGTCAAAAGCATTCGAAATGTATGACTGTGTAGAATAGGAAACCTAAATTTCTGATTGGAAAGAATAGTCAGACGGAAGTAGTTTATTATCCTCAGTACGCACACATCATCATTCCATGGTAGAGAACCAAAGGTGATGACACAGGAAATACATGACGAGGCAAGTGGAGTGTGATAATGACAGGGGTGATGTCGGCAGACATATGGAATCGGCAAGATTTTCCATGAAACATAGCGCACCGAGTCAGTTCTTGGAGATGGGAATGCAAATGCAAATATTAACATGCGCAATGGCTGGAGGTACGAGATTTCAATGGAAATACAGAAGTGGAGAACATCAAAAGTATTGGGCGACGGTGAACACCATACGACAGAAAAAAATATATTTATTCCTAGTAGAACTGTACCCTTCAACCGAAAGATTCTTCGTAGGCCTATCGTTGTTCACATTCTACCTAGAGTCGAATGTAATCAAGGAATCATTCCTATGAAAATGTTCTAAGTATGCCCGAGAAAATTTAACAGAAATTTGTAATCTCTGTTTTGTCATCGGTTCGTTCAGAATGAAGCTGGAATATCTTCCCCGAAAGTGCAACGTGCAGCATTTTCCTTGCAACATCACACTCGACATTTCCGGAACACTCGCTTTAAATTTCAATAACAATATACCCCATTAAATAAATAAATGATTTTAACATAATTATTTGAAATCGTAACTGCAACCAGCAATTACGAGCGGATAGAATATCATACGTGTCCACTGTAATACTTGGTATTTCGGTACGATCGACTGACAGTGCGCATTCTCTGCAACGTTTCACCTGGTCACTTTCATCGTGGTCTACCCTGCAAAGGCGGCAAGTCTAAACCGTGTACACCTGGTCACCCTCCGCGTCAATAGACGCTATTCACCAAAAGCTGACGACGGAACGGTGAACAACGGTGGATACCGGTTCGAGTCAGTTCACGGCGCAGAATAGCACTCCGCCATTTGGGCGAAGGTGCGAAGGAACCGCAGGTAGGCTGCCTTTACAGTGAACGATCCTAGATAACCAGTTGTATTACGCAGCTGCAACTGACTGCCATGGAGATTTGAAAACTGCGACGTTAACAATGAATAAAGGCGGCACCTCACATGAGGAGTTCGACTGTCGGGAGCGCCACACGTGGTGCCTAGCATATGGTCGCCGAATTCTGATTAGGGGGCATGAGTTGCTTGGTCCTAGCCCAGAGTCACCTTTTGGTGCTCGTCCAACTGTACTTGGGTTTTCGTAACGTGGCGGATGACATTAGGTCATTTTTACACCTCCTGCCCCATAAAATGAATCTTTATAACAGTGATAGGCACATGTTTAAGGCCATGAGTCCCGTTGAGAAGGACGTTCGCGAATTATCTATAGCTGAACCGCTCGCAAAAAAAGCATCATGACGGACGTGCATTTGGTATAGTCTCAGAAGCTGCCCCTAGCCTGCGGCATCTGAGATTTCCCCTCTCGGCGATAAGGAAGCGCGTAGGCGACAAGGAGAGGCGACTGCAAGACGTAGCGATCGCGTTGACCGTCACTCGTCAACTCGTACTCCCAGGAGTGTCCAAAGAAATGAATACATCGTTTTTGGTCAGCTTCTCTGCAAAACGTTTCCTTTTCTTTTAAGGAATGCTCGAATTGTTTCTGCTGCCTCGCGCCCTTTTATAAATCCCCAAACAAGTTCTATTGGATTTAGATCTGGATGGTATGGTGGAAGACGGAGAGTAATGTGGCCATGTTCAATGATTATTTGATCAACGACCTATCGTTTTTCAGTGGATATACTTTGAATTATTTGTAATACTTGGGTTTTTGTAAAAAAAAAAATAGCAGCTAGTGTGTAAAGAACACTGTCACTGCTCACTAGCCACGGCCATCAGGGACTGGAGACCGGAACTCTTCAAGACAAGGCTTATTTTCTGTTGATCGTTTGGACCACCCCTTTTGTAGAAACACGTAAGCCGCCTTCCGTCTGATCCTTCTCACTCATCGGTTTGTTATCACCAAACTCGCAGTGTTGAATTACCGCGCGACCCACGAGAGAAAGACAGAACGTGCTATGTCGTGACAAAGAGCACAGGCAGGCGGGGAAATATTAAGAGCTTTGGAGGGAGAGGCCACGTTCGGGCATGCGCATTGGAAGGTTTTTTTGAGAGTGGTAGAGCAACATACGGATTCATTGTGGGATATGGATCACGGGATCGATCCCGTGATCGATCCCGTGATCCATATTCCACAATTTATTAACGGTCGTGAATTCTACAATGGTAAAAGGATTCATTTTATAAGGCGGGAGGTGTAAAAAGGACCTAATGTCAACCGCCACGTTACGAAAACCCAAGTATAGCAGCAAACAGTCATTTGACTATCAGTGGCACATCAAAGAATGTGAACATTCGCCCAGCACTTCGGCTACTCGGGATTGGGCGAACAGTCGCTCGCCATTCGCCGAATACCGAATGTGTGGAACCGCGTTTATAGGAGTTAATATGTTGTTCTGGCCATTTTGGGGGTTCTAGTCATTTCGGTAAAGACTGGATTGCCATTTAACACCGATCTGCTGGAGGCGTATTATTGGCACTATAGATTATTCAATTTCGTATCTTTTCCTAGCACTTTATAATTATTGAAAACTAATTATAATATTAAAAAAATAATTAATACGTTATTTTCACAATGCCAAGACACGTTGGCACAGACGTCGCACAGGTTCTTCAAGTAGAGGTAGTATAGAGCGATTTTCCTAAGGATGAGCGAAAGTGACAGCTAGTGCTGGCAACATAACTGAAGGTTCTGTGGTCGTTGTGCCCTTGAGACCATTAGACTCCCTTCCCGCACTCGTACGTTCGCAGTTGGCAAACTTGTAAATGGCTTCGACACTTCCTTTTGTCGAGTCCTTGTCTGACAAAAATATAGAGCGCCACGAGAAATAATTGATATTAGGAAGTGCAGTGCTCTTCTGTAAAAGTTCTTTTTTTCCTTTATATATTACATTGAATTTACATTTTGTGTGATAAATATTATGTTTATTTTAAAACCGAGACTTGAATGCGAGATGCGTATATGCGGAATGCGAGATGCCGTGCACGTGTATCCGGCTTAAAATCGTTTTTCTTTTTATTCACATTCGAGGCAGTTTTCTTTTACTGATCGTGAGAGCATGTTAAGAGATTTTCCACATACGTAATTAAATTTAAATATTTCCCGGATTCACGTACGTGCATATACCTCAGCGAAACTCTTAGACTTCTGCACAGGGATGTTTTCACAGGAGCCATTAGCACTTTACGAAGGGCCGTGACTGAAGAGCTGTCGCGGCGGAGGGATACTTCTCTCAAATACATGTGATGTTCACTTGTTTTCACGCACTGTCACTTTGGCTCATGCTTAGGAAAATCGCTCTATAGTCAGTAGTACAAGGCGGGCGGGCGTGGGGGCGGGGCGAGCCGGCGCGGCCTGGCACGGCGTGGAGCGGCGTGGAGTGGCGTGGCGTGGCGTGGCGTGGCGTGGCGTGGCGTGGCGTGGCGTGCCGGCGGAGGGTGGCCCGGGCACGGGCACGGGCGCGCACGGCCGCCCGCCGCTCTGGCAACACCGCCCCCGCCCGCCGGGCGAGGCCACGCTGAGGGCCCACGACCGCCCACGCCGCACTCCACCTCAACCCATAACGCCTGGAGGGTGGGAGTACGTTTCCTCCCACAAAACGCCTAAGCACAATCCCCAACATCTGTACGCTTCCTTAATAACTCTATCAGTTCCGGAGCCAATAATGTGGGACTCCGAGCAAAACAAATTCAGGACAACACCCTCAAATAAATAAATTAAAAAATAGTACATTTCCTGGTTAGGCAGAAGAGCAGGCCTTACGGCCTGAGCCTCGCCAGTAATAGAGACATCATCATCATCATCATCATTATTATATTTACAATATATTTTAATAAATATATTATGAGGTAATAAACTGCTAATTCGTAATAGGCTTCATTTAGTTGTAAATGTTATACAAACTTGAGCTAATTCACCCCAACAAAGAAAATATTTTTAATATTTTAGAATTATTTTTCCAGTTTTTTGCCACTGTTCCTTGTGACTCCTGGCTTTCAGGGCCTCGAGTGACCGTCCCTATGCCCATGCATAGCGCCGGCACTCAACCCTTTACACGGTCACACCTGGCTTGAGTCTGCTAGCGTTGCGCCACGCCGATTACAAACGGGTTGATATACATTGAGCGAAGAATGAAGCAGACACCAACAGCCAATGTTTGTAAAATGTAAATGTACTGCTGATGTTATAACATATAAAAGGTGATGAAAAATTTTTATCATTCTTTTTCTGGACTTCCAAAATGAGATGATGAAATTCTGACGGAAATTACGGTCGGTTAACGGAATTCTTGTAGTGGTGACTGTCTTTCATGAGTATATTACGTGTTACTTAACTGTATTCCACTATACATTTCACTTTGTACTTGTTAACGCTAATTAAAGTTCTCATATAAGCAACCTTGCAAAATATTAGGCAGGATGAAATTGGAATTACCGTAACTTTTATAATCGTATCAGACTTAAAAATTTCCGCAAGGAAACAACATTATATAGTAGGTTGAAGTAACTCAAAAACAATGCAAAAGTTACCTTTGTTCTGACTTACACAAATCCACGAATATATACTGGAATATTATAGGGGGGTTTCACGTTTACCAAGAGAAAATAAATGCAAGCTCAACATTCGCGAGCATGGCCCACTTTACGCAAGAAATCGTTGCAAGCCGGCCGTTCTAACATTAGAACATCAGCAATTCGTATCACGGCCCCGTGCGTCACAGCAAATCTAATATCCACGAATCACGCGGAGCTAAAAGGCAACTATATAGCCAACGACCAACGGCGTCTACTCTTTGAGCACACACAACGCGTAGGCGACAGCAGCGCTACAACCGCCGTCAAAGAGTAAACATGAGAGTGCTTCGGGGTCGGCGGTGAGCACCCACACGAACGACCGCCTCAAACGCAAAGCTGAGGATTTCCACGTAAGCGCATTTGAGTCGCATCGCGTCAGGATCCAAACGGCGGACGCCAGGTTGCGGTCCGCGCTGAGTCGGATTTCCTCGGAGTAAACACGACAACCCCCAAAAAAAATCTTGTTTCCTTCAGAGGGAGCTTCGTTTTCAAATGCACACTGAAATACAAGTCTAGAATATTCGCGTAATGCGCTCGAATTCTGTTGAAGGATGAGCATCAATTAATGTTGCAAAATATTAAAGTTGAAAGTAAGGCGAGTGCTTAAGTAGCAATGTACGGATATAGAAGAAGATTATAATTACACACTTCACCTTTATTGTTAATGCGAACTTTAGCTTTAAAATTCAAAAGTGTCATTTGTAATTAAATTAAATACAACATAACATTTCCAATTCAAACATCTAAATGTAGACGATTCTGTATCGTGAAGATTAATTTCACTGATTATGATGAATACATGGTAAGAAATTTTTCAATTATTTTTAATATCCAGGTCTGGAATATGGTTATATTTTTGATACAATAATAACCCACCCAAAAAGTCATTCATTGCCTTACATTCCCATTAATAAAAAACATTTTAAAACTGCAATTGACAATCGTTTTAACAGAGTTAAATGCAATACGGTTTCTCACCGAGATCGTAACGCTTTAGCTTGCGATTCAGTTATGTAATTTTCACCATTATAAAAAAACACAATACATACTTGCTAAAGCATTACGAATCGAAGAAAACAAACAAGCCACTTCAGTGAAGGATTACGTTTAGTATGTTGCACCAATATTACATAATATTATTGTACATATCTGTATCAAAAATAACACAAGACACAAATTAAGAGAGAGTGGAACCGAAGAAAACATCTGTTACGTCAGTTAACGACACAGTTTCGTGACTACACCTTTATTATCATCAGTAAATTTAGTATATTCACAAATAGTAGTAGTGAAAAACATGAGAACTCTAAAAAATATCCTAGTAACCTGAGTGGATGATTCAGTTCTGTAATTTCCACCTTTATTACATTAAAAAAAACGCAAACAATTCCTCTTTCGCGGAGTTGAAAAAGCGAGTCATATTGAACGATTCAGTTCCGTCGAAAGAACCGTTGCTTCATCAGCAGCGTGTACACCGGTTCGCTTTGCGAGCGGCAGAGCAGCCACACGAGAAGTGTCGGAACAAAGCGATTCGGCCTACGGCGCACCGTGACGGCACGGGGTTCACCTCCGCGTGGCAGGCTCCAGCAGTCTTTCTGACCCGAACATTATTCTTTATTATTACGGATTCAGGAGCAATATGATTTATTTTTACCTCTTCGAATAACAACCACACCTACTCACACCACAATATGCATATTGTTTGCAACATATTTTGAATATTATTATGGTTTCAGGAGTAATATGATTTTTTTTACTCTTAAATAACAAACACACTCCAAAATGCATATTGTTTGCAACATATTTTGAATATTATTATGGTTTCAGGAGTAATATGATTTTTTTTACTTCTTACAATAACAAACACACGTACTCACAAATACTATGTGCATATTGTTTGCAACTTATTTTGATGTACTCTATGACTAAATAGTAAAATACAAAGAAAACTTGAAAGTTAAAGGCTCGATGACATGGCCTCCACTTGAAAAAACACTATACACTGGATGTTCATTTTTTTTATTTCCAAAAGACAGTTTTGCCCGGTTATCGGATAATGTTAAAACGGTTTTTAAAAAACTGGTTATAACTCCGGCAAAAAATAACCGAAACACTGTAGCAGAAGGGAAAAACTAGAATTTGGCCACAACGAAACTATTAAAATATTGTTTGAAATGGGAAATAAAAATCGAAACCATTTTTCACTCATGATGTATTGTAGGAACAGGAACAGAACACCGTAGTATCGTTACCGAGTTCAGGGTATCACAGATCTTCATAATTTCGAGTAACTTGTATGCTAGGTGCTCATTTCGAGAATTGTCTCAGAGTGCAAACGATATAAGTCTGAGTTTTTCAAAAGCAAATTTACCATTATTATTTCTTTATTTTAAATTATCGAGGATTGTATTGGACGGAAAACAAATCGAGAAAAAAACCGACATAGTAGTTTAGCATTACATGCTGTGTGTTACTCATTTTCCACATGATCTTACACTTTCTTCTGTGTACATCGGTGAGCAGTTCTTTTCCGACATGAACTGTAAAAACGAACTATATCAAATCGGTTTGGTACCCTGAGTACAGTTTTTAATCCGAAGACCATGTAAAACGCCTAACATAAATTACCTTCGCTAGTAACGTTCAGCAATAAGCTTCATTAAAGTTGGAATACAAATATAGCAGTAAGTAGGAATACACAATGCAAAGTTGGAATACACAATGGAGTATAAATTTATTCCAATCGAAATGTTTGATTTGTTTCGTGTTTTGAATTTATATTGTACAACTAAGTGCAATGGTTGGGAACTGTTTTGAAATTTATATTAGGCAATCTAAGTGCAATGATTGGAAACCGTTTTGAATTTATATTGGACAAACTAAATTATTCTACAGTTCCCAACCACCGCACTTAATTTAATATACTTTTCAAATACACTGGAAATTTTACTTTAATGTTGTTTTGCCTTTGAGATCTGCGCCCTATAACTTTATTAAGATAAATATCTTAATGCAATTATTGTGCAATTATTGAAAGTTAAAAATAAATATTTCTTAATTTTTATATAACAATGGCTTCGAAAGAAGTACAAAGTGACACGCCAGAAATTAGAAAGTAAGAAAATTAAGTATCACACTAGTCATTACGATAATCCATCTTGATTCTAAACCTTTATCAGTAATTTCAAACTTATTTTTAAAAAAATACAAGAATGCCGTAAGGAACAGTTTCAAAACGCAACGCTTTTCTATCAAAAACTAAACCGAAGTGTTCACAATTAACCGAAACCGAAACGATATCGGAAACATTCGAAGTCTTCGTTGTAATAGGTAAAGTTATTCCCATCCCTATCTCTTGCAAATGGACGACGCTTGCCATCCAATGGACGGAAATAATTGCAGGGCAGCCTCTCACTTCCTAAAACAAATTTTTGCCTTTTCCCGGTTTTCCAGAGCTTTTTAAAAATGTTCATTGATAAGATTTGTAGAGTATTACCTGATTTTTTCCTGACTTTTCCAAAGCAATGAAATTCACAACTTTTTCCGGTTTTCCTGAAAGTGGCCACCCAGCGCTAACCGAAACGATATCTGGAAACTTTTGATGCCATTGTTGTAACCGGTAGGTTATTCCCATCGCTATCTCATGCAAATGGGCGGCGCTTGCCGTCCAATGGACGGAAAGCATTGCCCCTCCCATCCGTCCATCCCCCACCCCCTCCCCACGAGCGGAGCGCTCGCGCGCCACACAAAAACCGCACGCGGCTTTCGTCTCATTTTCATCAAAACCCGTTTTTGTTTCGCGAACCGATTTCGAGGTGTACTCGTATGTCAACGTAATGTCATTTTGTGTTGTCAACCGCTTTTCCTGGCTGCAACGGGAACAATGGGAAGAAAAATTGGTGGGAGTTTCAACCAAGGCGGAATATTCGCGCTGCTGCGATGTGACCCCCAATACATATTATGTTTATTAGGGAACTCTACTAGCGGCACGGTCATAAAATGATATTTTAATTTATCGCAGTAATTTTTTATGACTATTTTATCGTACAATTCAGCACCAGGAAAACCTAGGAAGTGAAGAAAAAAAAACATTAGGAATGTTATTTTGTGAATGGAGTGTGACCTGTTATGCAAAACGACTTGTGAAATTCTCTGGTGTAAAAAAAATACCAACACAAGAACGGTCACAAAAACTTGGAAGTATGTGAAATACATTACGAGTGCTATAATATAATACAAGTGGAAGTTAAAGGAATTCGATTGACTTTTGTAGGGGACTTCTCATCAAACCACAGTTTGAAAGTTCATTGCCAAAGGATTACATCAGTTCAGCTAGGTGTACGAAGCAAGTTATACGCGCAAGAGGTTTTAATTCGAATAAATCCATCAAATTATAATAAATGACTGAAGAAAGACATATCTTCGTTTACCCTGACGGAGTCTGAGTAGCACGAATAATTCGCGAAGGCACGTGGAAACTTCGAATCATAAAAATGCTCGAGCGCTTGCTCAAGGCTGAGTAGTTTTACATTTTTAGCCGGTGCATTTCCGTACGTCTTTCTAAATCCACCACTGAAGCTTTCGGGAAGCCCTAGGTTCGACCCCTAACAGTGGGGGATTTTCGACTAGATTAGCAGAGTCTAACAGGTGAGTGGATGAGAGTTCTGGAGACAGACTGCTGTCATCGAATGTTTCCTCCGTTCCTTTCGAACGGGGCTTACCTGCCAGAAACGAGGGGGAAATGAATTTCAGTTAGAACGCCTCTCCCGTAAACATGTTAGAAATAATATTTTTAATTATTATCTTGAAAATGTTTATTAATTAATGGAGTTCTCCTTCGAATGTGACGCGACCATTTTGTTGCGAGTAAATTGAGTGAACACGATACCTTGAGGGACGGGAGCATGGTCCTCATCTCCCTCCCATGGATCCACCACTGTTCTCGAAGCAATACCTTAAATAACGAAGCCACCGTGTGCGCACGACTTTTCTTTCCCCATTCTGTCCCCACTCGCATCCTCAAGAGCTCCATCCATTTAGCTAGACAATTTTGTTACCCAAGCCTTTTCAGTGTGCTGTACACTCTCAAGCACCCCTCGCAATTCTGGCTTGCTGCTGAGGGAACAACGGACGGTGACAGATCTACAGTCGGCGCAAGCCCGTCTTAGGAGCGGCGCTTTAAGGTGTATGGGTCGCTTTAGAACCGGGTGATTGGTTGGTTCCCTTCAATTGAGAAGGCTTGGGCAGTATTGTAAGTCGGAGAGGCTATAAGACCAAAATCCATGGAGGTTAAAGGGCCAGATAAAAAGTTTGTATTTATTTTTTATTCAGGGTCGAGACTCTTCTGGGTTTGCTTGTCACCTTGAAGGCTGCCACCTGAAAACGCCTGAGGAGCCTATCACAGTTATTTCTACGACATCCACTGTCCCTGTGGAGAGCCCAAATAACTGCACGAACCTCACGTCGAGGCACCTATCTCGCCTCTAAACATTAAGTATTGCAATATGTAGCCCGTGGGCACCTTTTCGTCCTAGTAACTTTTTAGTGAGTGCATCCTAGTTACCGGAAGAGTGAAGGAATTTGGAAATGATTCTACTTGAGAGTTGATATAAGAGAGACCGAAAAGCCCTTTGCCACACATAAACTGAAAACATTCATGTCTGAAGCAAGATTCAAACCCAACAGGCTCCGGGAGCGGTAGCTCAGAGCATCAACTGATGTCACTGCAGCGCCTCTGACCGGGAGGTCCTAGGTTCGAGTCCTGACGGCGGCAGGATTTTCGACACTAGCTTTTTAACTAGGTCGAATTCAGTCGCTGTCGCGGGGGAAGATCGCCGCCATCTCCCGGGGAAAGCATGCACTACATTTACGGGACTAATGACCAAAGCCGTCGACGCGCCCGGAAACACGAAAAAATCAATCAACAGGCCTGCTGTCTGCCTACTTGTGGGCCACCTACTGCAGGCCTCTGTGCACCGAGCCAACCCATAAAAAAGTATTGTTGTTATGCGGTGACAATTTTCATGGTAGGTTTAACGAAGTCCGCCATCTCCCCCCCCCCTCCCCACGTAAGCAACTACGCCAGTACATTGAGTTGCCAACGTAGCTTAAGTAATAAATCTTTCTCCGAGGTTACCTAGCACTGCTGTTACGAAGAGCTGACAATGTCGGTCGCATTCCGGGGACAGCCTACGAGGCGACCATTACAAGCCACTGCACTTTCAAGTTACACTCCACTCACCGATCGGATTTCAGAAACATTACGGACTTAAGCAAGGGATGAATGAACGATATTTAAGAAACGATACACTTATGAATCACCACGGCTTGATTTCTGGAACGCGACGGAACAGCGTTCCGGTATCTCGGGAACAAAATAGGAAAAAATAGAAGCACAAAGCAGAGGGCAAATACTTGACCACTTTGATTTTAAGTTTGAGCAAATTTCGTTAACTCAAAATTAAATAATGTTCCACTTATCTGTATCATTTCTAGTAATGGAATAAGATTATTAGTAAAAAAACGATAAAAAAATCATTATAGACTAATTTTTTACTTCCTATTATTATCATTATATCACAAAGACCCAGTGCTACCACTTTTATTACTTGTTATTATGCACGATTTATAATTATTAAATTATATTATAACTACTTCCATTAAATAAATGATTAATTTAGGGCGCGTTCCTGGACCTAAAGTGTTATAAATCAAGCACTGCAAGTCACTACCTCACTGCGACGAGTGCTTACGCAGATTCAGAGGCATTGCCAATATGGGCAGGAGAATTGAATAGAATTCCAGAAACAAGTCTCAAGACTTCCCATGTTGCAAATGCTTGGTCAGTTTATTCTTCTTACAGTGCCAATATAGTATTATCACACTCTAAGCATTTCTGGCGAAACTTTCTCGCGAGTTTAGTAATATTTAATGCAGGTTTGGGAGCAAATTTCCTCTCAAAACTTCTTGCGGAGTTTTAAACACCTCCCCCTCTCTGACACTTTTTGCGTGAAAGTGTCGAGTGTGTTTGCACCATCTTGCTGACAAACTGGACTGGGTAACAAAAAGTACTCGAGTCTTCATTTTCAAGAGAACATTTCAAACAAAAATAAACAAAACATTTCGAAAAGGAAAATTAAATGGGATCGTACAGCTTAATTTGATGATCACATACTCTGAGACGTTATTGTTAAAATAGTGTTATACTCGCATTGATTCATAAAATTATACCATTCATTCATGGCGCCATTATCATTATTTTACTAGTCTTCACGAGTACCGTGCGATGATCAACATTGTAATTCAAGGAAGGTCGTACCATCCTTGGTGTTCCTCAAGGGTGCAGTACCGGGAATGACAATCGTGTTCTCAAAGAGTCATTGGGAAATCATAACTTTTATTAATCTTTTGGTACATAAAAATACGTTTGTACAAATCATAAGATCTGCGTCTCATTACTTCTTTCCGGAAAGTTCGTGTCCCGAACACAAGAATATTTCTGCAAAAATGTTCGTCGTCCAATTATTTCGGAGCCCTGTTTGTTCGTTTGCTTCTAACCTCCTACACTCTAAAACGTAAATACAACAGCACGTGGTCCACTAATTCTGACAGATTTTCCGCGCTAATCAAGATGCCCGCCCTGGATGCTGTGTGTATGTGTGTGTGTGGCCTGCCCCAGTTGGAGCTGCGTTCCTCGAGGCCAACGGGTCATTTCCTCTGGGTCAATCTCTCAGACTGCCGGCCACCGCAGGGGAGGCATCCGTATTAGCCGGCAGGCGAAGGCGGCGGCGGTGGTGGCGATGGTGGAGGCGGCGGAGGACGCCGCGATCTGTTCATAACAGCGCACGTGCGCGTCGCCATCGCCGTCGCCGTCGCCGCCGCCGCCGCCGCCGCCGCCGCGCGTTCCTTTTTCGACGGCCCGGCACGCCGTTTGAGCGGCCAAGAATTACCGCCATTTTTCAATCATTGGCGCGCCTTCCCCTCCCGTCTCGGAGGACGGCAGCAGGGCCGGCGGGGGCGGGAGCGGCGGCGGCGGGAGCGGCGGCGGCGGGAGCGGCGGCGGCGGCGGGGTGGCGGCGGGGCGGCGGCTGGAACGGCGGCGGCGGGGCGGCGGCGGGGCGGTGGCGGCGGCAGCGGGGCGGTGGCGGCGGGGCGGTGGCGGCGGGGCGGTGGCGGCGGGGCGGTGGCGGCGGGGCGATGGCGGCGGGGGCGGCGGCGGTATCGGGGCGGGGGCGGGGGCGGGGGCGGGAGCGCCGACGCCTCGCGGCAAACTTCCACTACGAACGTGTCGCGTATGTAAGATAGACTGTTGATTGAAGATTGACTTTCGTTAAATTATTTTGGTTCAGGTAGTCTTCGACATGTTTTGTCAGTTGACAGAACTGTATTGTTAATCATTTCCGACGGCGCGCTGTTTTTAACGACCACGAATTACCGCCAGTTTTTAAATCATTGACGCCCCACTCGACCCACGTCCACTTCGATAGTGTCACATACGTTTGTAAGACAGACTTACGACTGAAGATCGGCTTTTGATACTTTATTTTGGTTCGGTGTAAACTACATTTCATGATAGTTAGCATTGTCAACCTTTTTCGATGGCGCGCCGTTTCAAGCGACCAAGAATTACAGTAATTTTTCTAATCATTCACGCTCCCCTCCGGTCTTAACGTGGCTCGCTGCGACTACGCCGGAGTCACATATTGTGTATGTAAGAGACTTTTGATTAGAGATTGACTTGTGTCAAATTATTTGGGTAAAGTGTAGTATACAATGTGTTGACACTTGGCAGCACTGTATTCTGCCAACGTAAGGACAAGTGAAAAAGGGAAGAGTGTAACTAAACATTTGTATTTAAACTTTGTGCATACGATTTTGTTTATGGAATAGCTTTTTTTCTCTCTCCAGTTTCACTGCTTCTTTGTTTTATTGTTCCTTTTTTGGTGGGTGTTCATGATAAATATTTAATTTTTGTGATAACGGCACTACATTCATCACTAAGCCATAAATTGCTCTTCACTGTTACATGCTTTATCCGTGTGTACTACCATAAGTATTAAATTAAAGACAGAACAGTATATAAAATGTATGTGACCCCTATTGACCCACAGACACTATAAAGAACCTATCTAAAACTGGAGTTTCATACCAGATAGCTGCTCGCATAATAATAATAATAATAATAATAATAATAATAATAATAATAATAATAATAATAATAATAAAATAATAATAATAATACAATTATTTGTTATCGTCTTCTTCTTTCCCAACATATACGTACTTTATTTCTGAAGTTATTCTTTGTTTGGAATGTTAAGGAAGTCACATGCAAAATCTCTCAAAAAATATCAAACACCGATAAAACAAATTCCAAAACACATTAACAAAATTTCTAACATGTCTTGCACTGCGCTACTTGCGTCAAAGAACCCATTAAAATCGGGCCCTTCGAGAAGTACGTAGACATATGGTCGGGCGCCGCCGCCGACGGGGCGGCGGCCGCAGCGAAACGCAAGGGGGACGAAATTGGTCCCCCTCGCTCGCCCCGCCCCCCCTCCGCTGCCCTTGGCCTCATCCCGGGGCACATGTGGCTTGCGGGCGCGGGGCCGCCTCGGCGAGGGTTTCGTCGCCGCCGTCTTTTCTTCGCAGGGCGAGACACACGCCGCGCCGTGCCGCGCCAAGCCGCCTGCAGCTGCTTGCCATTGACTACGGTTTTCTTTGTGGCTGCGAGGGGGCACCAGGAGTACTCCGAAGTTGCGTTTGCCCGTGCACGCGGAGGGACGGCCACAATAGGATTGGATTTTTTTTCTCTGCGTATTGATGAGCGCTCTGCGATGTTTTGAGTAGGAATAATGTATCGCTTCAATGGGGTTATTAAATGCCGCCGTAAAATCCACTCGGAAGTGATTGCAAGGCTGATGATGCTGTTAGACACGAAACGACAGCGGGTACCGAGGGATTATAAGGAAAGTAATGGAAGCAGCGATTTATGTAACTTCTTTTTCTATTTGATACTTAGGAATATATTTCGGTGATAATTTGTAAGGCTTTTTATACACCAGCAATAATATTAATAAAAATTATAATCTATACTATTAACGACATCTATACCACAAAAAGTAGTGTACGTATTTTTGCAAGCTCTTCATCAGGATTCTTGCAGTGGTCTTGGAAGGTTTGGTAAAGAATAATTCAATAGGAAGGCGGAAGATGAATATATTCCACCAGAGTCCAGTAGCGGTGCGGCAGAACTGTTACCTGCTACATTCGCTAGAGGCCAGCAGCGGAGCGTAAGGTTACATTTGTTTTTCTAATACCAGTGTACTGTATCATAAAATGAAGGAAAAATTATAGTATTTTATTAATATTTGAACGAATTACTTCAAAAATAATGCTCTTAAACACTGTAATTTGTATAAAATTGATATATTTCCTCTTTTTTACAAGGATTAGATACGAAAAAATCCGGGCAACGTCGGGTAGTATTTTTTAGTAATAATGTAGTTGTAAAAATGAGCACAAGGACATGGCGATGCAATCAAAATATGATATGCGCATTAACGGATTTAAATCTCAAATTTTCTGACAGCATAAAATGGAGGTGAGACCAAGTAAGCCAATTTCCAATTTCTAAACATATCTCACTCCATTTCCACAAGTGAAACATTTTGTAACTTATTTTACATTTCTATTCAGTTCTAAAGGAGATTAATAAAAAATTATCCAAAAAATAATTAGTAATATCTAGTATATAGGATATTCGAAATAAAAGGATGTAGTGGGCTGCCAAATTATTCTAGTCACTACGAAAGTATCATATTTTTGTAAATTTTATGCAAAAGAAAAATATTTGATGATATTTTACATCTTATTGAGTGAAAATTATTTATAATTTCTAACAAATTTCCAATACATATGAATTTCTTAAACCCCAGTTTACAATTAAATACTAATTATTTGTGAAAACAGCCTTAGCGGCAATAAGTGCAACGATCCTTCTCCGCCTGTACATTTTCTTGTTAATTCTTCCAAGTAAGGGCATTTCCAAGCTTTTTTTTACTCTTTCGGTACGAATATTCTTACTGGAAATTACTCCTTTGATTATTTCTTCCATCACATCTTTTTAAATGTTTTGAATCCAGGTCTACCAACTTTATAATTTTGAGAGCTTACTAACCACTTATAATGCACTTTACAGTTCTCGGAATTAATAAATCAAAAATTGGCAATTTACCACAATTGAAAAAAACTGAAGGTCTCTCTCTTTCGAAGAGGGATTTTCTTACGCCGAGTATGGCAGACCACTGGATGTTCGCTTTATGTAATAACATTACTTGCGGTGCATCACTCATCTACATAATACAAATTATATCACCCAATTCATTTTTTTATATCTAAAGATGGGTTGAGGTAAAGCCTATTTACATTCCTGATTAGATCGGAATGTTAATAGCTCCCGATAATTAATAATGAATAATTTTTTTTCTTTCATAATTGACAGGAGTCAAAGTATTAAGTGAAGAGCGGAACAATTTCGCTTCACGCCAGCCACTTCCGCTTTCTAAATCGACAGCTCTTAATGGCGGGTCGCAACCTAATGCTTACTTGACTGATCGATTTTCCCCTAATGCCTAGACTAATGCCGAAAGCTAAATCAATCATCCCAGGGGCTAAATTAAATGTAATCGGTGTCTGGGTCGATCTCGCTCGAAAAACAACAAAACGAAAGTTATCGAAAAGGAGGCTTTTAACAAAGGGCATTTTTTGATTCCATTGTTTATTAACATCAACGTTTTTTCATGCACTCGCGCATTTCCTTACATTTCGTCACCTGTTATAAGGTGGAACAGTAGCTCCCGGTTTTAAAAAAAATCTTACCTCAGACAGCGCTCTGTAGAGGAAAGATTTTTCTGTGTAGATAATGATTTTTTTTATTCGAACAGACATTTTGGCTTTCCTCAAGCCTTCATCACTACTGATTTCATCGTCATTTTTTAAACGGATGACATGAAATTCTGCTGTAAAAGCGGAAAGCTAGTCTCTTCGGATTGCCAACATGAAAAAAATATTTGGCAACGTACTAGTGCCGAATTGAAAGTGTAAAATGCGAAACAAAGCTAAGAATTTTTTGTCAACAGGTCTTCATTAAATTTTGGAAAGAGAATTCAGGGGATTTTGATAGAAATGCGAAATTTTACGAGCAGTGACATAACAAAATCAATTCATCGAAATTAATTCGATTTATTGAAAGCATAAAACTCATTCAAGCACTTTTTTATTAGAAAAATAATTCCCATCATTTTCGTCGAGGGTAAAATTCCCTAATTATACGAGAAATAGAAGTAATATTATACGAAAAAGAATATTTTACATCTATTCCAATCCACTACTGAATAAAAGTCTTGGATGGCTCTGTATGAGAGAATTAGATTATTTTTCATACTTAATCACATCGGTTTAAACCCAAAAGAATAACGCAAGATCTGAACCTGAATTCAAAAATTTAAAGCTTCCTTTTCAAAAGTCTTCATTTTTGACCAACACTCTCACTCCGTGACACGGCAGGATTTTCGTGCCTCCGACAATGTGCCTCCGCCTGTTTGAAGCAACGAGGCAGGCTTGCACTGGCAGTCGCAAGGGAGAAACAGCTGCGACGCGCAAGGCGAGCACAGCGGGGCGGCGACGCCCGCGGGCGATCAGCTGACGCGACGGGGGCGGGGCGGCGGCGGCGGCAATGGATGCCATCACTCGAGTCCCGCCTCGCCCCGCCCCCGCCACAATCCGCCGGCTCGCTGCCTTCAGTGGCCCAGGCGCAGGCCTCGCGCCGCGCCGCGAGAGACGCACGCTAACGGCCGCTTAGGACGGCCGTTCACGCCTTCGCGCTCGCTTACCCTACGCAACTCGCCTAGGGTTGCCAACTGTTCAGGTGAAAGGGAAGACACTCGACAAGCAAAACACAAACACACACACAAGCATCAACACATTTCTTTTTTTATAAATATTTCATTTAGACTAACATCAGCTCTATTTCTTCTTCTATCCATTTGCGATTCAAGTGAAAAAAATCAACACATTTCTTTTTTTTATAAATGTTTCATTTAGACTAACATCAGCTCTATTTCTTTCTTCGATCCATTTGCGATTCAAGTGGAAAAAACATCCACACATTCCTTTTTATAAATGTTTAACTTAGACTAACATCAGCTCTTTCTTTCTTCCACCCATTTGCGATTCAAGTGGAAAAAGTGGAACATCAGTTCTATTTCTTTTTTTCTATCCATTTGCGATTCAAGGGAAAAAACATCAACACTTTCTTTTTATAAATATTTAATTTAGACTACATAGCTCATTTCTTTCTTCTATCCATTGGCGATTCAAGTGAAAAAGTTTCGTTCAGAAAATGGTCTGAGTGTCTCTTTTTTATTTTAGTCGCTAGACAGAGACACTATCATGTATGCGTGTGCCAGCGTTCACAAAAAGGATATTCAGGTTTTCTATTCTAAATTAAACAATAAACGATAAAACGTAGCAGATTTTAGTCATGTGATAAAATAAATGATATAAAACTTTATTAAAAGTAGGACATTTCAAATACAGAGGACGAAAGGACAATTGACATCAATGAAAGACTGTTCTCCCAAATGAAGGACGGTTAGCAACCCTACCGAAACCTAACTTCGTATTAGGAAAGGATGGAATTTCGCAATGCAAAAAGGGACATGCGTTCCACAGTTATGATGCGAATACAGGACTATTAATCGGCATTTGGAGAGGCGAGGCGAAGTGATCTGTTTGCAATATCTTATCGCGTTAGTTTACGCATCCCAAGGGTTTTAAATATTTGGAATGCCGGGGATTTTAATTTGGTGCAAATGAAAAAAGGACATTCGATCAATCAGTCAATTCAATCAGTCAATTGGGTGCAAAGTGATGAGGTGGAAAGACACAAAGTTCACGGTATAACACACTTTCCTTGGTACTATGATTACTATGGTTTTTGCCTGGATAAAAACAAACTCCAAACACGGACATACGCGCAAATTGGCAGTTAATGGTTAAGGGAATAAGGTTAACAAAAGTCGGAATTTCTCTGTTTATTTTAGCGATATTCAGAGGTTTGGAAGTGACGAGAAATGCTTTTCTGTTTAACTTTCATACTAGAGCACTAAACAATAAAGTTGTTTCATTCTTCATATAAATAATTTCTGAAAACAACATAGATTATCACACTGATAGTACCAACACTTTGCGTCATACTTATTGTAAAAATGTCAATGTCTTGCAAAAATCGGGTGTATAAGGCGAAAGTTCAGTATTTAAGGGAATAAGAAATTATGCACTTTCGAGGCTATTGGTAAAAAGGTACAAGGAAAGAAGGAAAAAGTATTTATGTTGCTTCAAAAACGAAAAACCTCATAGGATGGCCACGCACTTCCCGTAATAAATTTCCCTCACATTTCCCTGTGGAGACTAATTTTTTAAAGGAATAATATCTAGTTATCTAACAGTCTTAAAATTTTTCTGACTTCCAACGATTCTTCCATATAATCCTCCACTGTTCCAGAGTAATGATATATTGGTTTTTTGTATTTTTTTCGGTTTTCCAGAAAATGCCCCCTACCTTAACAGAAGAAAATGTGGACGACAAATGTATCTCCAAATAAATTCATTGAGTCATCACGTATAACCAAAAATACCCTGAGATAGCATGGCGCGAACAAGAGAACAGTACGAGTTCGTGACATTGCCCTAGGCACCCCCATTACAATATCCTATTTTATTCCCCTTTTACTGGCTGCTCGGTTAAACCAAACACGAAACATACTAAACATATACTCGTACAAAGCCTTTCTCGACGAATTCAGAATACTTCGGAACGGTAAAATACTTATGGAGTGAAAATTACAGAACCCTTTCTGCTAATATAAATACCCAGTGATGAAGTTTAAACCCATATTGATATAATGATTCGGTACGATTACATCAGCATATCTACTTTGCTGGAAAACGAATAAATGGCAAGAAATGAAAATATAATAATTGATAATCACCAATTTCTAAATAATTTACTTCAATATTATTACTAATTTTCATAAATGTTTTACTAGTGCTGATAACAACTGTAAAACATTACCAAGAAACATACAACACATTCACAAAGAATATTAAAGTGAGTAACAAGACAAATGTTTAGGAAGTATTTCGATATCGAATGATTGACTTGACTAGCACTCTAATCAACTAAGTATACGCACACTGAATAATTTAAAACCGGAAGCGAACAATATATTCCGAATTCGCACAACGATTTCCACAAAACTCCAGCACATCTCATTACCCTCCGTAACAACTCTCACAGTCTCTAGATCCTAACCATCACCTACTTCGAGGCGTTTTTCCTTCTCCCTTCTCATCGCCATTGTCTCGCCAACGAAGCAGTTCCATGGCGCCGGCGTGCTTTTAGCAGCCAGCATTGTCTCGAGCCGCAATTACTCGGAAAACAACGCACTCACGAATTCCTCCCCCCGCCCCCCAGTAGTCAAAGAATGAATCCCGAGTTAGAGACATTTTGTTTCCAAATAAGCGCTATGATTAATGTTTCTCTTAAAAGGCAGGCCCTGAGAGCTGCCGCTCTTCTTCTATCCTTCTCTCTTATAAAAAAATGATAGCCGAAAAAAAAAATTAGAAAAAAATAAAACAAGGTCGACTCGACGAGAAACGCGGACATCGATCGGCAATCGCTCACACACACACATACACACATACACACACACATACACACACACACACACACACACACACACACAGAGTGCGCTCGTGCCCGCCCTGTCGCGCCCATTTGTCCACTTTGATGTTTTAGTTACAAGCCACGGCCCGGCCGGCGAACGGAAAATAAACACGCACTTCGCAGCTTAACGGGAGGAGTTTTCCGGCCCGCGGGAAGTTTCTAGAAGAGGGAGACTCTTACTCCCCACCCCCTCTCTTCTTTCCACGAGTTTCAAGTGCTCTGGACTCCGCTCACTCCCCCGAAAAAAAAAATAATAGGAAGGAAATGGTCTTCGATACACAGAAGTGCACTAGGTTTGGTTTATTCCTGTCTAAAGAGAGTAAATTAATATTCAGAGTTGGGCAGTTTTATATGATATAAATACAATATTACACCTGGGAGTATTATCATTTCGCATCATTACCCAACTGTGCAATAGAGAGTTCGATTTTTCGCCGTGAGCCTTGTGCCCTCATAACTTGAGAATCAATGAATTTTGATGCTTGAAGAACCACCAATCCAATAATTATCAGCGGGGGGCGATTTACAGGCTCTAATTATAATCAAGAAGGAAGGCATAACCATGGTTAAGTGTTGAAGAGTCCTGTGTGAAACATTTGGCATTTAGGCAAATTCATAGTCAGGTTCAATGTCACTTCATTGAACGATAATTTTGCAAAAATCATATTTACAGCACAATATGTACTGCAGGTATTTTTTGGCTGTCGTCGAGATGAATCAAATTAATAAGAATATTTTTCCTCTAGGCGATGTAAAGGAACCCGAGAGAATGAAGATAATACGAGTATACTTTTCAAATTTTTTGTCGAAACGCTTTTCCCGGCAATTAATTTAAATATTGTTCCGGTAATTTCGTTCGCAATTTCCTACATAATTGAAACCATTAGTGACTTCGCACACATTAACCCATTTACAATAAAAGCAACAAGATAACCTTCCACCTTTCTGATGCTCCGATATCCTCAAATCAGCGAATTCGTTGGAAGTCGTTTGTGTCCGGATATTTCCCTTGCAGAATTTTCCTTCTCCTATCGAGTTGTTCCACAACGAAGGAAATGCACTCAATTGCACGAAACTGAACAAGGTCGCTTTAAATCACTGCGACTGAAGCGTCTGAATCGAGATTGGATTCATTTGAATTTCAGAACGCTGCCTCCAGCAAGATTATAAATCTGGTGTTCAAATCGAAGAAGGCCTGAACATAATATACCATAAATCGGACTCCAGACGTTGGATTCGGCTTGGAATAAAGGCTCAAAAACGCCCACGACGCTAGCCGTGCGATTACATGTAAAAAGAAGACCCAAATACATAATGCACCGTTGTGATATTGCGTTTTCCTGCATCGTAGATTGATTATTTGGCTGTTTGAATAAATGTACGAGGCAACATATATTACAGGAAGAAATCGTAAAAGGAAATGTTTGATATAGCCACAACGACAGCCATTTGCTTAGGGAACATCTGACCATCAAAGAAACGGTTTAGCAGTTTTGAATATCTATCTATTCAGGATACGAATGAAATTGACGAAATGGAAAATACCACAGGAAACAGATGGGGAGAGTCTACTTCAAATATTCCGAAAGTTACGGTCTACATGAGTAATATGGACTTCATGAGTAAGTTATGGTCTATACGAGTGACAACGTAGTAAATGCCCAACACTCGTACATGGAAATAATATTTATAAAATAATGAATGCTCTTTGCGAATACCAACCATCATCTAAGTAACCCTTCTATCCATCCACTACCGCTCACCACCTACAACCACACAATACCCATCACCAGATTTTCTAATCACACTTATCTGATTCCATCCTGAGGTTACCTGCTCCTTCGATATCGTAGTCACTATATCACCGGTTAACCCCGTCCTCCAATGCCATTCCATTTGATGCCTTCAATTACTAATCTTCCTAGATAATCTTCCTACTGCTCTTATTATTTTACTGACGCTCCTGATCCTACTGCGTTCTGGCACACTCCAAAAACATTTTTTTTTTTAAATTTTCCAGTGCACATCAATCAGTCTTAATCTTCCCCATGTTGCAATATTTCCATTGCCATGTTTGCAATGATGTTAGAGTTTCGTTGACAAAATTTAATTTAAAAAAATACTGAAGTTACATAGTAAAATTTTGGTAATACCCTCCAGGATAGAACCTGTCAAGACGGTAAAATTGTTGAGAAAATGTGATGGGTATGAAGTTTCGTATTACAGTCACGCCCTGTAAACGCCTCACGCCCCGCAAGTCATCCTGTCATAGTAGTTCTCCGCATCTACCTTTACGCCCAGCTTTACCCTCCTCTCCACGCCCGCCTCATCCTAGCCATGACCCCTTAACAACGCAGCCGCCCCACCCCTTCTGGCCCATGAGTGGGTGATTGGTGGAACGGGGAACGACTTCCTAGAAGGTTACACCGCGCCAAGGTAACAGCGGTGGCAGCAGTAGCCGGTTTGTTTGTTTGTTGGTTGGTTGGTTGGTTAGTGATTCCGGGCGCGTCAACGCCATTAGTCCCGTACGTGTGGTGCATGTTTTCCCTCGGGAGATTGCGTTAATCTTACACCGCTGGAAGGCGAGATACGGCACCGACCTACCGTCGGCTAGTGGGGTTTTCCCCTAACCAGGACTCTCCCACCAGCGGGGTACCGCCCCCAGCCGGGACAAGCTCTAAGCTCCCGACCGGTCTCCCGAAATATGTGGTAATGTAGTGCATGTTAGTGTAAGTGTGTGTAAGGGGAGAGGATAGGACAAGGAGGAGGAAGGAAAGATCGCGCGGTCCAGGCCCGTTTGTTAGGGTACTGCTCCGGCATTCGCCTAGTGTTGAACGGAGAAACCCCAGAAAACTACAGATGAGAGCAGCCGGCCGCTAGAATTCTCCTCCAGGCAGCGACTGAATTCGACCTAGCTAAAAAAACTAGTGTCGAAAATCCTGCCGCCGTCAGGACTCGAACGTACGACCTCCCGGTCAGAGGCGCTGCAGTGACATCACTTGATGCACTGAGCTACCACTCCTGGTAGCCGATTCAGATAGACGTGCAAAGCCGTCAGGCAGACGCAGAGCTATTTTGTTTCGTAGGCCAAACCACCTCAAATACTATGCAACGAATTTTCCGTAAACCTGTAGAGGACAGAAAACCTCCCATGACGGAAATTTTCCAACGAAATCACGACGTACCATATTAAGCTGTCCATACATTGGTAAGTCCCGCTCGTGATCCTGTCTTGTGCCGGTTGTAAATCCATCAATTCCGCATTGTCGCCGTACCCTACTTTTTGAGGAAGCAACGCCAAACGACAGATTAGCAATGAACGAATGCCTGGATTACGAGCGCGTCTTACGTTCGTATAAGGCCCTTTAGGCAAGGTTTACAGCATTTCAATCGGAGAAAAGATCAGGGCACTACCCATCCGCCAGCTTCTAGTTTTCCGTGTCTACCATCCCGGCACTCCATCCACCCCTGGTTCTGCTTCCGTCCCCTCGATCCCGTCACCCCCAAAGCACGCAGCCAGGCGGGGCGGGGAGCGATTTCCGAGAAGGCCAGACCGCGGCAGCGGCGGCGCCGCGGGGGCGTGCAGAGCGGGGCTGGGCCGGGCTGGGCTGCGACAAAAGCCCCCGGCGCGGTGTTGGTTGGTCCGAGACGCGACGTAACAAAGAGGGGGCCCGGCCACGCAGCCCGCGCTGCTGCGGGCGGAGGGAGCGGTGGTGAGAAAAGGGGGCGGGGCGGGAGGGAGAGGCGAAGCCACCCCCCAGCCCCTCCGACCCAACCCTCTGCCCCACCCACGCCCCCCACAGTGGGCACCGCTGTCTAGGACAGGGGTGTCCAAATTGCAAGGTCTCAAGGACGACAGCTAAATATTTAATATGGTTGCGGACATATTTACATTTTACACTTGACTTCCCCGTATTGTTAATCTCGGCAGTTTGCCCGGCTGCTCTGAAATGGGGGAGGGGGAGGGGGATGGAACTATGCGTGGTATCACGCCGTATATCTGGCATGATTCATGCATTAAGCAGTGAATCACATTGCATTGATTTTGAATTTCTGGATTTACTAGAAAAAAATTCTTTAATGTAAACTTTTATGTAAAAATCCTTTAATGTAAACTTTTATGTAAGGTATTTGTACATTAAGGGGTGTTGATCTCGTCAGGGTGCATGCGCAAGGTACGCAAAGTTCTCGCCCGACTTGGATGAAAGGGACTTTCGCTTTTGACAAATGACTTTTCGCGGGTCACAAAAAATGGCCCTGCGGGCCGCCAGTTGGACAACCCTGGCTTAGGAACAGAACCGTCCCATAAGTTCCGAGGGGAAGGGGTCAGCCTCTCGACCCATACGCGCTCTCTGTTCAGCTGAAGTAATGTTTCGCACAAAGAATACGTCACTCCTCGCGTTCCGGGATTAACATCCCGGATGGAAGGCTGAAATGCCCACCTTCTAGATTTTCGTCTTCCATTGCATTTCCACAATTACGTGAAATTTTTAAATACACACGTTAATAAAAATGTTACATACATTTTACAATATTTCTATTATTCAAATTATATATTAGTTTAAAGGCGAAATATATTGATGAAAAATACGAAATCTGTGCGCTTTCCGTTCTATGAAATAATATTCAAACATTTCTCGGGAAACGATGCGTCTCTCTTTGCACCATGTGAACAAGAAAAGGCGGCTGCTGTGTGGGCGACTTCCTGGGTCAGCTTCTCGACCCATCCGCGCCAACCGTTCGGCTTAAGTGAATGTTTCACACGAAACATACATCTCTCGACACGTTCCGAGATATAACTTCCTGGATGGAGGCTGGAAAGACAGCGACACATATGTGACTTTCGGCACTGTTTTGGCGAATTATATAATTAAAAATTATTATTATGAACGAAACCAGACTCCCTGAACGAATAATAAACGATGTACCGACTGGCAGAAGAGTTAGGAGACCAAAGACTCGGTGGATTGATGATGTCAAAGTTGAAGACGGAACAGGATAATTATTTTAAATATTGACAAATACTTTAATTCTAAATTCAATGCGGATTATTTCTTTACTTGAAATCAGATATCCATACCAATCGATATTATCTATATTTGTAGTGTAGTTAGTATCTACAATGTGTTGTTTATATCACTACCAATTAAAACGTGTCGAATTAAGAGTCTCAATATCCCTAAAAGTGACAAAAATAATAAAGAGTACTGTCACCTCCAAGCATAAGGAAGTGTCAACTCTTCCGATTGTAACTATTAGTAGGAGGTGAAGCTTACAATCAGAAGAAATCTTATTTACAGGAGCTGAAGACAATTTATAATACACACGAGAGGTACGTTGGCGGTGAAATCATTGGACATGTCTCATTAATGATGTTTCACCCACAGCAGCGACCGTACTGGGGGGGGATGAATGAATCAAATTATACGCAATTTGCCTCAGAGAATCCGTTTCATCGGTTCTGTACATATTATGCATTTGAAAAGATGTTTCACCGTGATCTATTAATTTGAATTCATAATGGTTCAGATACAAACGATTTTGCTTGGTAGTGTACATTCAATATTGAAACAATTTTTTTCACTCTGTTCGCTTTCACTCTGAAAGATTATTGAATGCCATTAGTTGTATTATTCCTATGCCCAATGAAAGACATAACACAGAGGTTTCATTTTCTTTTTCTTTTTTTTTCTCTTAAGAATAATAAAGAAATGTAACTCTTATTCTAAGGAGTTATCGTTGTCATGATCTCATTTTATGAGCAACAAACAACTACGATTGAAAATCATTACATCGCTATCACCGCTTCCAACTCGCAAATAATTATCCAACTCGTAACATTAAAAAAACAAAATAAACCGGTTTCACGCAATAATTAATTTTCATACATACTGTGGAGGATAATTAATGCAATATAGTAAAAATACGATGGTGAAATTTCAGTGTAAAAACAAGTCCGAAAAGTTGCCATGTTCAAAACCGTCATCTGTCCTGCCTTATTGAGACTAAAACATAATCTCCTTTGTGATAAAAATGAAGATGATTTATGAAGATAAGAAGGTATCTTACTGATTTTCATTCTGAAACAAATGTTTAATCAATATAAGGATTTTGAAGATCCAAGATTTCCAGCAGATTTTTTCCTCACAAGAAAACCGACTCACCTGAAAAACTGTTCTTTTGCAGAACTATTTGATTCTGAGCGAAGCCGTATATTCCGCGGTCAAATACTGTGTTTTGTAAGTGCAGGATGTCTTGTGAGCTCTCATTATGAATGTTCTACTAGCAAAAATGTACTATTCTCGAAAATTCTACGCTTAACTAAAAACTGACGATTTCTAGCATACGTCACTTCTGTTAAGAATTAACCAGTTTAAAAACATCTCGTGTATCCATTCACATTAACCCAGTAGATGTGTCTTTGGATCCGTTTAGGGACGGAATGTGGCAGTCTCTCCAGCGACCTCGTCACAGGCCTTGCCCCGCCCCCATCCCTCTCCCATCGTTTCAATGACGCCTCTGAGCTCAATTCAAATCGCCTGTTTCGTCGCCCAAGTAATACCTTCTTTCTCTCATGATCGGTGAAAGGAGTGTAACGAAATCTGCGTGGTCAGACGGAAGAGCAGACCTCACGGCCTGAGTCTCGCCACGTAAAATAATGCACATTCAATGCAATTCAATTCAATCGTTTCGTATCCGCCTCCATCGCCCGGCGAACACTCGCCACCACCATCGCCGTTTCAGTCACCCCCGACAGCCCCAACCCCAGCCTCACCCACGGCCGCAGCCACGGCCGCCGCCACCGCCCTCGCCGTCTCACAGCACAGCCACAGCCGCCGCCGCCGCCGCCGCCGCCTCGTCCGTCGCTGCTATTCTTAGCCGCGTGCGGTGTAGCCAAGTGTAGCGGCGCCGGCCCCGACGGCGAGGCGGCGGCGGCGGGCGGCGGCGGGCGGCGGAGGCGGAGGCGGCGGCGGCGGAGGCGGAGGCGGCACGGCGGCGGCTGCGCTGGGCGGGTTGGGTTGGGTTGGGCGGCTTCTGCGGCGGCGGAGGCGGGCGGCGGCGGCGGGCGGCGGCGGGCGGCGGAGGCGGCGGCGGCGGCGGCGGAGGTGGCGGCGGCGAGGCGGCGGCGGCGGCGGCGGAGGCGGGGCGGCGGCGGCGGCAGGCGGCGGCGGCGGCGGCGGAGGCGGCGGCGGGGCGGCGGCGGCGGCGGAGGCGGCGGCGGCGGCGGCGGCGGCGACGGCGGCGGCGGAGGCGGCGGCGAGGCGGCGGTGGCGGCGGCGGCGGTGGCGGTGGCGGTGGCGGTGGCGGTGGCGGTGGCGGTGGCGGTGCGGGCGGTGGCGGTGGCGGCGGCGGCGGCGGGCGGCGGGCGGCGGGCGGCGGGCGGCGGGCGGCGGGGCGGGCGGCGGGCGGCGGGCGGCGGGCGGCGGGCGGCGGGCGGCGGGCGGCGGGCGGCGGGCGGCGGGCGGCGGGCGGCGGGCGGCGGGCGGCGGGCGGCGGGCGGCGGGCGGCGGGCGGCGGGCGGCGGGCGGCGGGCGGCGGCGCGGCGGGCGGCGGGCGGCGGGCGGCGGGCGGCGGGCGGCGGGCGGCGGGCGGCGGGCGGCGGGCGGCGGGCGGCGGCGGCGGCGGCGGGGCGGGCGGCGGTGGCGGGCGGCGGGCGGCGGGCGGCGGGCGGCGGGCGGCGGGCGGCGGGCGGCGGGCGGCGGCACGGGATGAGAGCCCGGGCCCAAGGTGGGAGTGATGCAACGATACGCCCGACACTTGAAATATTGATATTTGGATTTGGATATTATCACAATTGCCTGCCTCGCGGGGTCGAAGGAGCTCCAGGCAGCCTACAAGTACTACATGGGACCAAAGGAGGCGGGGTCCACGAAGGTTTGGGCGTCAACTTCAAGATTCACGTCTGGAATACAATTCTAGGATTCAGTAATCACTCCGAAGCTGCTCAGAATTTTACGGATTAAAGATTTGAGGTCGTTAGAATATTTACCACATGTATACGAATTTTCGAACTCACGGAAATATTTGTGCCCATTTGCGTCCTAAATACTGGAATGTTGCCTTGTTAATACAATTTTATATCCTCGTTTTTCTTTGTAATATTCTTAACGCACTAGCACAGATTTGTATTCCTTCTGCCAAAAAGGGAAAGTTGCCAGACTTTCAATTTGTTGAAATTGGCTGTAAAATGTACACTGTACACCAAATTACGTCAACATCCAGGATTGTTTTACGATCATTACGCAACGTGACTATGGATACGTTAGTAAATTTGTAGTAGATACAGGTCAGAAATTCCCTCCACTCCTGAATAGGAACTATCTGCTGCCTCTATTTTTCTCGTGCTGGATTCTTTATATATTTCAGTCATGATAATCCCGCAGGTGATACATAACATAACGAAATAAAAACATAATTTCGTTCACAAGAAGTATTTTTTCAAACAAAGATAATGCCATGTGCAACAGCATTAGTCAGAATATAAATTACAATAACAAATAAACATCTTAATATAGTTAGATCTTGCTAAGATTTGCGAAGTTTTCATTTTCGAAATGTCCTGCAATGGAGAAGGCTTAAAACTGCATGTCACCTCCCCCGCCTACTCTCGGAGACCGAATTCACCAGAATTTGACCATCCAAAACTACCACTGAATCTGAAAAACTGGTGTTTACTCGTCCATTCTGAGTCAATGACCCCCATCTCGATCAGGTTTTTCGACCAGTTTCCCAGACCCATTGAGCAAATGCTGAGATGGCCCCTTGTTTTGCTTCTGGACATAAATGTAACTTCATTATATGTACACGTCTCCTAGAATTCAGTGGGAAATATAGTTATTCAAATTATCGTTTCCATGTTGTCGCTGCTTTTTTTGCTTATTGCTTTATTGCTCATTTATCCTTGAAAATAGATTTTATTACATGGGAGCGGTTATTTTATTTAAATGTGCACAGAATGCACTTCTCCCCATAGCACGTCATACATAGTTTTAACTGTTTTTGACGTTGAATAAATATATAAATAAAATCCTTATACAGTAATCAAGTAACTAGTGTACGCCCGTCAATCACGGTTAGACTTCTTCCGGTCTAACAATCGAGACAAATGAGGTATCACTCGCGCGTCTCGATCTCGTCACAGTGAAACGATTTTTTAATCCATCCAGAAAATTGTAAGGAATTTCTCTACAAAAACAGGTCTCTGGTGGCAAATCGAATGGATCTGGAAAAACATGTGTTTTTGTTTTAATGCACCTAAGAATACGTTGGTGAAAGGCAGTAAAATGCTATAATAGCTTTCCTATATACACTTGAATCGTCCCGACTCGAGTCATCAAATTATATTTAATTTTGTAATTAAAAAACATTTTAATTGATTCTTTTTCATGTAGTTTTTTATGTTGAAAATGGACGAACAGGGCACTGTTTAAAATGGCCTTGCAAATTAAGCATTTATTAATGAAAATTCATTATCCACAGATCCTGAATATGTACGGCTCATAATTCGATTATAAGGTACCTTGGCGTTCAGATTGCTGAAACTAAATTCCTGAAATAAATTCCGTGTGCCATTCCTGATGTTTACGCTCAGCCTAAGGGACGGATGTTTTCACTTCGGGATTGTGCCATGGTTGGCTATATACCTGCAATATATAAAGTTGAATATATATCTGCAAGCTTAGACAACACGAAGGAACGGTCGTGTTTTGTCTTAGTGTCGAAGCAGAGACATTGTTAAAAATCTAAATGAAAATTTTAGATGATTCCAATCAAGATTCTTTTATTTTTTTAAGTGATTCCTACAGACTTTGTTCCCTCACGAGGAATCCCATTCTACTTTTGAGTATGGTCACCGATTCCTCTTGAGGACATCTCTCTGAATATGATATACTCCCCTTCTTAGTGCTGGTTTACACAAGTGCGAAGAAGGAAAAAAAATATTTCGTTTGCACTGATGGCATATAAAGATCCAAAAGGAATTTCACAATAGCATTTCTAAGAGATAGCATAGCAAGTACAAGAAATTCGTAGCCATCATACTGCGTGGTCATGTGTAACCCAGATTAAAAAGAAAATATCGTTTTTACACGTTAAATGCTAATGTAAATTTTTGAGTTTGTGCAGAAAAGTGAATAATTTTAATTATTAATTTTTTACAATAATTCTTTTTAAATACGATTTTCATTGTCTTCTTGCCCCTTTGCACCCCTACTTTAGCTAGAATAAATGATTTTTGCCTGGCTATTTTAGTGAAAATAAATGCCTAAACTTCCGGACCCTAATCATGATCCATTGCGTCGTCTACGGAACCTGAAAAGGCTTCAGTGTGAATCTCCAGGATCGGTGAATGATGACGCAGTTGTCGACTTCATTCTAGTGCTATATGTTTCGCACCTTCCTGACTAACAATTTCAGGTAAAACGAATATTTTCCGGCATTTGATTTCAATTAAGTTATCAGAAATATTAGCATCATCAATTATTTATATTTAATATTATTTATACGAGTGTCATTAATTTATTCAGTTAAATTGGTTATGGCCCTCTGTTACTACGTCTTGCTTCATAATGTACAGGAATTAAATGTCACTGCATGTTATATTAGTAATATCGTTAGTAAATCAGTTTCTGAAACATTGTTGAAATTTATAAAAATTAATAAATTTAATAAAAAACGGTTGATGCTGTTTCAAAAAATGTATAACATTTCAAAGATTAAAAAGACCACATTTCTGAGACATTAATTTTTCTCCACCTTCAGGTCATTTGCAAATTAATTTTCAGATGCCCTGAAGATTAATTAATGCATTAAATTAAGTGAACAAATGAACACAGAAGTTACAAATACAGACGCAAACTGCCGAACTGCAACGAACCGGAGCAAACCGCTCGCTCCGAACCGCAGCCGACGGAACGCAACTGACAATATTAGTTAGCGCTCGCTAGTGGCAAACTGGGGAATCGTCAACATTTCGCATCGGTTCAGCCTATCCCTCGCCAACGCGCTCGCGCCTTTAAAATCCCTCGCAAACGCTCAGCGGCTAGCGAGAACGGAAGCAAACGCTGGAAGTTGCCCGACTATCCTCCAGGCCACCGACTCTGACCCGGCGGGCTGCGCGACCGCAAGCGCCTTCGAACGACTGTTTGCACACGTCCGCCCGATTTATAAAAAGCGCGCCCCCCACAACGCCCCCCCCTCTCCCAGGTCCGAGAGGGTTTTATTGCTGCCGGGAAGGACGACCGCAGACAGTCACACCTAAATCACCACGACTCGATGCCTCCTAGATCTGCTATCCGGCACGTACCCTGAGGGGGATCCACAAGATGCCCATCTTCAAAGCTCACCCATTTTTCTTCATAGAAATGTACTCAAAACAATTGCTACATTTATTGTGTCATATTCAAAGAATGATTTCCATTTATAAATGTACAGTTCACGCTAACAATTAAATAAAAATATTTGCCCAAAAAACTTTGGGGGCAACAAAACTTTGTTCCACCCCTTCCAAAATAATTCCCTCCTCCCTGAGTCCACCCCTGCACGTCTCTTTTTTTCTTATGGACCTTGGTTTGCCCTTTCTCACTATCTAGACTTTCTTAACGTTCTCTTTGGTCCATTTTATGTAAAATTTATACAATGGAAATACTAGTAGAAATTTGCGTGATACATACAATTAGGATTTTGGAAGGGTTTTGGACAATCATTCTGACTGGGGTTGCTCAGCAATTTCTGGATTACCCATATTCAATGTAAATTTATCATGCTTACGAAATCGAAAAATATTTGATTGAGTTCCTTGTCATATTCGTAGCAATTTTAAATCTTGAAGAAATGGAATAAAAATTTTATTTTAATTATGCTTTGTATATTTTGAAAAAACTTTTAACCGTTCACTTAATCAGACAGTTTTTCCTCTTTAAAAGCATTTTAACTGCTGAAGCCCTTACGAAAATATTTCTGTAAACACAATTTATTAGAAACCATACTGAAAACAAACTGCAGATCTCGAAACTTTCATTTACAACACCCAACGTAATACCTCTGAAGACTAGGAAGCATAATTGTGAATGTGCTTAAGTTTCAAACACATTTATCTTCAACGTATGTGCACTTTTCTTCTATTATAAAAGAATCCGTCGACGAACTTCTTGAACAACTTCAACGTCCGATATGGGTATCCACAAAACGTGAGAGGAAACTCGTTCCACAAAAGCGCTCAAATTTACATAAACGTGATCGAAGCCGCGGGTTTGGTGGCGTGGGATCAAACGCACTGGGCATTCCGGGAGGTCAGCAATGACAAATGACTTCATATTAGCCGGGGCCCGCCGCAAAAAGTGGCCAGTCATGGGCCGGAAGGGTGTCGGTGGAGTGCACAGCATTCCGTGTCGTAGCCACGCGAAAATACTCCGCGTCGGTATGGCGCACTGACCGGCCGACGCGCGGATGGCCTAAAACGCTCAACGGCCCACGCGCAAAAACCTGCCCGTGGACGCACAGGCGGAGGCGAAGAGGACAAGCACTACAGCAGGGTGGTCACTCACTTCTTGGAACAAATTTCTTCGATATTTCCAGGTTTTTCAGGGCATTTTTTTTTTTCGAGAGATTTACAATTTCACACTACTTAAAGAAAAATATTGAATTTAGTCATCTCTGATTTCGCCGTTAAAAGGTACAAATTGACATTTTCTCACCATATAAAAATTGAGGAAAAAATAACGCTGCATTAATATTTAAGGAATAATATTTATAATCCTCTCAAAATTTCTCCTGATTTTTAACAATTCGTCTACAAATTCCCTGACTTTTCTAAAGCAATGAAATTACCTTATTTTTTCCTGTTTTCCAGAAAGAGTTTCCTGTTTTCCTTTATAATCCTCTCAAAATTTCTCCTGATTTTTAACAATTTTCTACAAATTCCCTGATTTTTCTAAAGAAATGAAATTACTTGCTTTTTTCCTGTTTTCCAGAAAGAGGCTATCCTGTCCAAAGAGCTTCCGGCGAAGCTTTGGACACGTCTACGTCGAACGATTCGTTGAAATGGTGAGGCAGAGGCGAACGTGAAACGGAGGTGGAGGTAGAGATACAGGTCAATCTGTTTGCCGAGAATATTCAGACGGATACTCCAGGTAGGCAGATGAAAAAAGCACGGAGTTCTGGAGGAAGATGCGACAATGATTCCACTGAAACGGTGGAGGAGACGGGATTGATATGCACCTGTGGAGAGCAAGAGCGAAAGGCAAAATTTAGGAGGTGAATACAATCGTTATTCCACAGAATACAATGTTATACCATTGGACATAACCAGGAGGTAGATGAGATGAACTGGGAAGCCAGATAGATGTTCGGTTGCAGAGGATGTTCATACGAACCAAGCAGGTTAAGAATGCAGAATACATGGAGACGTTTTCGTGACAGATTAATACAATGAAGAATTCATGGCATACTAGCAGATACTTTGATGCAAAAAGCATAAGATGATGATAGGGAGTAGAAGACCCGACGATGAACACACTTGAAATACGAGACAAAGAAAACGGTATTGTGTGCCAGAAATTGTGGTATAATGATCACTGCGCTGATGATGGAGGGCGAAGATGGCTTGAAAAGTTCTAAATAAGTAATAAATTCCAAATAATGAGAATAACAGGAAAGGGGGATCCAAAACTAGGTAGATAAATTAATAGGAGGAGAATCAGAAAACGGAATTCCAGGAAGTGGTAGAGTACAGATGGGGTTATCATGAAAAACACATGAAGAGAGAATGGGAGGCAAAAAAAGCACGCTTTGCCTCAGAACGATAGGCAGGACTAGAGACGCAGGGGAAGGCAGAAGACATGACGAAGGAGGAGGAGGTGAAACCAAAGATGGGGACAATGGTGGGGCGAGCAGCACGGGACGCATTGGGGAGGGGAGGGCGGCAGATGCATAGGAGTAGGGGTTGGCAGATAGCAAAGATGAAGACGGGGGAGGGATCGGAAAAGGCGAAGAAGCAGCATTAATGTAGGAGACGGATTCGAAGGAAGACACAGGGGGGGGGGGGGGCCGGCAGAGGCGGGGGCGAAGGCGGAGGTGGAGGAGGCAGGGGCAGAGGAGGAGGCGAAGGCAGAGGCGGAGGAGGAGGAGGCAAGGGCAGAAGCATAGGTGGAGGCAGAGGCGGAGGCAAAAGCGGAGGCGGAGGCAGAAGCGGAGGCGGAGGGAGGCGGAGGCGGAGGCAAGGCGGAGGCGGAGGCAAAAGCGGAGGCGGAGGCAGAGGCGGAGGCAGAGGGAAGCGGAGGCGGAGTCAGGGACAGGCGGAGGCAAAGGCGGAGGCGGAGACAAAAGCGGAGACAAAAGCGGAGGCGGAGGCAGAAGCGGAGGCAGACGCAGAGTCGGAGGCGGAGGCGCAGGCGAAGCGCAAGCGGCGCAGCGCGCACAGAGCGCAGAGCGCGTGCCGGGCGAAAGTGCGCGAAACGACGGGCGCGCGGGCGTGCGGGCGAGCGGTGCACGCGCCGCCCCCGCGCACCGCCCGCGGGGGGGCTCAGCTCCTTACAAAGATGTTCGAGTTCTTATAAAAAGAACTTACAAATTTAAAAATATTTACTCGCTTCGCCGAGAGAAAAGTGACAAGTAAAAGGCATCAATTTTTACTTCAGTGAAGAACTGTTCCAATAGTCACTTTTACTATTTAAAATTTCATAGATAGTTCACGGGATAGCTGGTTTATAAAGTAAAAAGCATCGCCTTTCATCTTGAAATAGCTCCGCTCAATATAAAACGTGGAAAATGATTTTTTTTTTTTTTTTTTGTAGATGTGTCAATTCGTCCATCAATAGCGCGATGTGTACGTATGCGATGTTTTTAACTATCGATAAAGTTGTTATATTTCGAAAAGTCTTGGATTTGTGCTTGACATTGATTAAATACATTGTACTTCCCATATGTAACGATAGTTTGAAATTGTTCGTGAAAAGCGTCAAGAAAGCAGCATTCTGATCAGAGAATAAACAAATTCTTTGCTAATTAATAATAGTGCTGAGAAAACCACAGTTGACCATTACAAAAAACTTAATTTTTAACGGATCTTTATATTGTTACGGTGTTCATATTACAGAATACGATTGACATATACGATCCTGTCCTGCATCACTGCACTGCAGAACGGACCTTTAGGAACCTAGTGCGTTTCCGATCTCGAATACCAATCTACAGTCACCTTGTTTTATTTGACACTTGTTAAAATTTCAAGGTAATATGATTGCTTAAACGAGTGGCACCAGTTTCGATGTTCGGAAAGCCGATGGTTAAGAAATATTTTACGCGAATTTTACCTTGTAAACGTCAATGTGAATCAATTGTGAATTAAGTCGTAACGATTCAAATTAATGTTGGAAAGGGAATATAGGAATTAACAGCGTTTCACCAATGAACTCGTAAATGCCGTGAAACCTGATATTGTAAATATATATTAAACTTATTTTGCTGACTCTGTTGAATACTACTTCCTTTTAGTAAAAACTCTTATTACTCAGTAAACTCACGTTAGCACGAATTCGCTCAACACGAATTTCGCCGTAACACGAACAAAATATCGGTCCCGGCAAGGGATTACGGTAATACGGATATTTATAATATTGGGATAACACGAATTGTTATAACACGAACTCATATTATTTCGGTCCCTTAGAATTCGTGTTAATGAAGCTTTACTGTGTTTTCAAATCATACAATTTTTCTAGTCTTCTTTTTATCATACTTCATCATTTCCTTCAGACATCAAACGCTTCTCTTATTTGTTTGTCCCCCCACGCTACATATTTTTACACGATTCTATGACAACATACGCAATACTCCATCCCACACAACCATAAAAAACTCGTGATTTCTACAACTCTTTCAGAATATCCTAGAGAGAACCGACTAAGAATTGCGCCTATCAATTTGTCTTGTCGAGAGGAATCGATTGAGCTTTTGATCACCTCGGCAGAGGAACGGATTAACTAGTAGACACGTTTGGCACAGGGCTTAGGCCCGGGCCTAGAAACATGGGGGGCCTACGAGAGGATCTCCTGACACTTTTTTAAAGTCTATTTCAGAGCTAAAAATAAATAAATCACATATATACATTATCGATTTTTAATCTAAAAAACTTCAATAATTTATACATAATAATATACACATTACATTACGTAGGTTTGTAAAAGAGCGCGAAGAAAATTAAAAATCACAAAACGAGAAATCTTTCAGTCACTTTAGAAGACGTAAATTTCGAAAGAATTGCGTCCTCTAAATTACCGGTTTAAAAAAGAGTCCAATAATTCCCGTTTAATACTGTCCCATATTTTTTTGTAAGGCGTACGAAAAAATTGTGCCTAAGTCCTACATCAAGCTTAATCCGGCCCTGCCTCTAGGTGTCCCTAGGCATTCACACTGCGTTTTAGTTGCCTAAAAAGGTAAAAACACGTTTTTAGAGAAGTGTCTTAAAATCTTCCGGATGGATCAACAAAAAATAAGTTCTCCACCAGGAGACCCGAGACGCGTCGAAAGACACCTCATTTGTCTCGATTGCTAGACCAAAGTGACCGCGAGTGACAGACTGACGCCGAAGGTTACTCCATTACTGTAAAATAATATGTAGTATATAAGGGTTCGTTTCCCAGCCCGTAGGGTAGACGATGTTTGTTTACTAAAAATTGCAACTTTCCTCCCCTCCTTTCGTTCGCTCAATCAACATTCCGCTGAGTCACAATAGCTACCACTGTGTTGTCTGCCTGTCACGTTCCTTTCGGATTTCTGGACGAAAATAATAGGCTTAATTTCTTGTCACACAAACGTGTCCTGGTAGATCTGTTAGTTACTATTGGAGACGCAATAATTTTAAACAAACATTGCTGTCCTTTTCGTGAATTCAACTTCGTGTAAAACGGAAATATTAAGAATGTAAGAATGTTGGAAGCAATGTTAGAAATGTCTCACTTATTCCTGAATATTCATCATCCATTGTTCTCAATGCAAACTCGCAAAATTATGATTTCATTACAGATCGAAAGGCTCTAGAGCAAATTTATACATCCTAGAGCAAGTTACTACACATATTACAGCATACTGGAGCACGTATTACAGCAGGTACAACTAATACACACAACTAAGAAAGTCTTGGATAAAAAATTCTTGAAAAATTGTCTACTACCAACAACAAGACACAACATTTCATTCTTTAAAATTCGCCGAAACATTAACAAACTAATTACTAAGGACTAACTTGAAAACAAGTCAGAATAAAAAAAATCTGACAATCCCCCAAATGAAATACTTTCCCGCGTAATCTGTTTTCATACACCCAAGCGCACTTATTTATAGAAGTATTTACATCCGCAAGGATGTTATTTCCAAGCGCACGTATTCTACGAATAACCCAATTTTTACGGACTGTTTTTAGAACGACCGCTTCCACGTAAATGTCCATTCTTCGGGTATTTACCAGAGTGAGGAGACCCAAAGGCTTCCAAGCGTGCTCGGGCCGAAACATGGCGGCACAACAGGGAATCGCGAGTAAATAAATACTGGCGGCCGCTACGCCCGGCTACCGCACGCGGCGTAGCTCACAGACAAACACACACACACTCACTCACACACATATATATAAGCGTCCACACACACACACAGAGCAGCGGCTCGGCCGCCGAGGGGGTGAGAATTCCGGCCTCTCCAGGATAAACTAACAGGCGGCCATGACAAATGCTGAGGCGACGGAGGAGAAGAGAGGGTGGAGGCGGAGAAAGGGGAAGGGGCCAAAAAAGGAAAGGAGGACGCAAAGGACAAGAAGGACGAAACGGCGAAGGTGGACGAAGGGTCGGATGAGTCAAAGGCGGAGGATTATACGTTGGCGGAGCCGCAGGCGGCGGAGGAGGGTAGGGGGAGGAACGTGAAGGACGAGGGAGCGAAGGAGAAAGATGGGGGCGAAGGGGGGAATCGCGATGAGTGAAAGGTGAAGGATTGTGTTGGTGGTGCTGAAGGCGGCGAAGGAAACGAAAGGACGAGGGGGGAAGGAAGGAGAAGGAGAGGGGCGAAGGCGGAAAAAGCGTCAGACGAGTGAAAGGCGGAGGATTATACGTTGGCGGAGCCAAAGGCGGCCGAGAAAGCGACGAAGGATAAGGAGGAGAGAGGAGGAGGAGGAGGAGGAGGGGAAAGAGAGGGAGGGGAGGAGGAGGAGGAGGAGGAGGAGTCGGCGAAGGCGAAGGAGGGCGAATCTTCATATTCGTCACATGCGGAGGATTATATGTTAGCAGAGCCGAAGGCGGCGGAGGAGGAGATAGCGAAGGAGGAGAAGGGCGATACGGCGAAGGCGAAGGAGCGCGAAGCGTCAGATGAGTCACAGGCGGAGGATTACATGTTGTCGGAGCCGAAGGCGGAGGCGTGGAAGGCGAAGGAGACGGCCGCGTGGCGCTGCCCGACGGGTCGGCTCCCCCAAACTCCTTCCTCCACCTCCGTCGCTCCTCTCTCTCTCTCTCAGTCAAACGAAACCCTTTGTCCCGAGACGAAGCTAAGATGGCGCCGCCGCCGCCGGCGAGGAGTCCCCACGCTAAGCGGCGAGCGAGCGAATTCATCTCCACAATTAGCAGGCGACAAGGGAAAGCTGGCGGCGGGGGCGAAGCTAAAGCCCAAACCGCCCGCCCGGGGCGCAACTGCAGCCACTCCGCCCGCAAAACAATCATTCGACGGGAATTGAAATCGGACGCTACCAGCAATTCTCAACAATTCATCGGAATAATCAAGATGTTAAACGTCAAAAAAAAAAAAACTATTTCTAGTTAATGAGGCTCCGTTTCAGATTAAAATGAGCTTCCTTCTTAAAACTGATATTCACTCTTACACAAGTGAAAGAAAAACTTTTTTATTTTGTTAAACCAGTCTTTTTGGGTTGAGAAACGCAAATACATAATAACTGAAGTCTATGCTATTTAAATTATGAGATACAAAAAAAATTGTCGTTTCTAGATTTACGTCTATTTTAGATACAAGAGGTGTCCCTTAAGCAATAATAAATTATACATTTTCAGGAGAATTAAAATATTCCTAAGCAAGTTGCAATATTATTACTAAACTATACATAAACTATACATTGTATCTTGTACTAAAAGAATCCAAGAAAATATACAATTATAGCGCATTTTGTTTTCATAAATAGTTTCGTAAGACGTTTAGGATTCATTCTTTTGATGTGTCCATAAACATTTATTCTACATTTTCTGTTATCAATCTGAATATCTGTATATTGTCTGATTTCTTTTTTGCTTCTGAGTTTGTACTACTCGCTTGTGAATTTCGGACCAAGAATTTTCCTAATGACTTTGCATTCCTTCCCCCCCCTCCATATTTTCTATGTCCTTTTTTCCTGATCAAAATTAGAGTTTCTAAACGAGACATTCTGGTTTTATCACTGTATTATAAGAGTCTCAGTTTCGTGTCCTTTGACATGCACTGTTTGTTATAGATATTTTGGGTGAGACGATATGCTGTTTCCATTTTTTTTTACATCTGGATTCATTGACCTTAGTTTCAATTCCATTTTCCTCAATTATTTCCCCCAAATATCTAAACTGTATGACTCTTAATGAATTATTATTATTATTATTATTATTATTATTATTTTATTTTATTTTATTTTATTTTTTTTTGTTGTTGATGTTATTTATTTTTCCTTGATTGCATTCTGACATGGCATTGGGCAGTCTAAGGAGGGTCCCCAAGAGCGACTGCTAGGCGAAAACGCGCCCGGGCAAAAACCCAGCGTCGACGACTACAACGACGCAGTGTCGCGGCGAGGCGCAGAGGAGGGGGGCGGGGCGGGGCGGCGCAATCGTGGGACAACAAACAGACAACGACGGCGGCGGCGGCACGCGCTCCTGTTAATTGGGCACGGCGGCGGTGGCGGCGTAAAAACGGACGTCGCCTCGTCGCTGAACGACGCGACGCGACGCGACGCGACGGCGCTCCGACCGCGAACCGCGCTGCAGCGGTCAGCGGTCAGCGTGGCACAGGGTTGCGACCACGGGCCAACCTATCTCGATCAGGCTTTTGTCCAGTTTCCCTGATCCATTGAGCAAATGCTGAGATGGTCCCTTGTTTTGCTTCTAGACTTAAAATGTACCTTCACTATGCGCACGATTTGTTGAGCTATACTTTTGTTTGTAGTTGTAGCAGTAGACCTGAGGGTGAGTCTCTATTTTGTTAGCAATGCAGAAATATCGAATCTACAGTTCGTTTATAGTAGAAAATGTCTAGTTTTTCAAATGTTGATAATCTCCTGCTTTTATAAATTGTATTATTATTATTATTATTATTATTATTATTATTATTATTATTATTGTTATTGTTTTAACTTTCAACAATTTATCGTTAAAATGTTGGGATGGGTTTCTGGTGCTCAAGAAAACGTGTGCAAATATTTTTCTCCCCCATACGTCATATATAGCTTTAACTTTTTTTTTACCAAATAAATCAAACGAGCGGCTTTCCAACAGCCGGTATCGGACTCATTGAGACTATGAGTGATTCCGAGCGCGTCAAATGCTAAGGTCATTAGTCCCGGAAGTTAAGTGCACGTTATTTTTCCTCTGGTAGAGGTGGTAACCTTCCCCAGCTGAACGACGAGATCCGCCGCCGACCTACCGTATCTCCCACTAGCGGAACACCGCGAAGACAAGCTCTAAGCTCCCGACCAATCTCCCGGCGTGTGTAGTAGTGTAGTAAATGTTAAAGTGTGTTTTTTAAGTAAGGGATGAGAATAGGACAAGGAAGAGGAAGGAAAGATAGCGAGCTGTTTGTGGGCCGTTTGTTAGGGTACTGCTCCAGCATTCGCCCGGTGTTGATTGGAGAAACCATGGAAAACTACCGATCAGAGCAGGCGGCCGCTAGAATTCTCCTCCAGACAGCGACTGAATTCAACCGAGTTGACAAGCTAGTGCCGAAAATCCTACCACCGTCGGCACTAGAACCCAGGACCTCCCGATCAGACACAGTAGTGACATCAGTTAATGCCCTGAGCCACCTCTCCCGGTTCGGTATCGGAAATGACAGTCTGGAACGATCCGGGTGGAACTGTCAACAGGCAAATCGTTCACTTTGTCTGGATTGCCCCATTCCAACACTATTCAATCAGAATTTCTGTATCGTCATAGTCATCTATGCATTAAATCACGTATTCATTCAGGTTCACCGTGGTTCATAACAGACCCCATCCGCTCTTGAACGAGGCTTGCCTCTCGGTTGAGCCGGTTGTAAATGTGCGTGTTCCCACAGGAGGTGACATATTTTCATCCAGCGCCAACTAACTTTGCTAGTCTTGCCCAAATGTGGACGGAGCCCTTTAGGCATGGCATGTGTATTGGCACCACTATTAAAAGACAGAATGACCCAGCCCTGCGGTTCCAACCCTGTTCATTCCACGTGGAATTACTGAAGGGCCAAAGGTTCGCGACTGGTTTCTTCGGTGTGTCTCCGTTCCTCCGTTTCCTCGTTTCTCGCCTCTACGATAGCTCGATCATAACTTCCATTCTCTCCAGTATCACCCATCACCATACATTTCAGGTAACACGTCTCTGGTCCGAATACTGGAAGTGTAATACTGAAGATACTTTTCCGAGCGACGGCGCTACCGCCGTATGGGCATATTTCCTTTACCCTTTGACAGCTCTAACTCCGGAGACACAAACAGCTTTTTACAAAAGTTTGAGTCCAGAGAGAAATTAGTGGACCAGAGTCCAAAAACCAACAATTTCAAATTTTTCTATTGTATTATGCGAATTTCAACTCAGGGTTACCAAATGTTCCAAGGCAAATCTTCCAGAATGGGAGATACGGGCACTTACAATATTACTCCTTTCTCAAAAAACACAACCTGTTTCCACACCCAGCCTATCGTTTAACCTAAAAAGTTTGTATTTTGAACGAAGGTCGTTTTTGTATGAGTTCTTTAATTACATTTCGCTATAATTGCATGATTATTCAGACAACACGTGTGAGGTTAGAAATTAATTTTTACCTCACCCTCAATTCGCGGTCACACCATATAGAATTTGTGAAAAATTAACAGTTCGCGACAGGTTTCTCACGGGTCCTGCCTCTTAAGTCCATCACTTGCCCATCTTCATCGCTTTAAGAAGCTTCACACCTCGCTAAATGATCCAAAATCCCCGGTATGAAAATGAGCCATGGGTTCAACAATAACCTAAAATTAAAAATATTTAATACCCAAATAAGCGTGGCGCTGGTGGAGCTTACAAAGGCACTACCTTGTCCGCGGACACAATTCTGCGTTACCTCAAAGCGCTAACGAATTATATATGGTCAAAAGCGTCACTCGCATATGGTGTCAACATGTCTTACCTTTAAATTTCGTATTTCGTAAATGAACTATACCCCAGGGACAACCAAACTGGCGTGCGATCTAAATTTTTGTATGCAATATTAACTCTTTAATTTCTCAGGTTTCGCGTTAAACGCACAAACACGCATCCATATCCAATAGACTCGTAATTAATCGACAATTTCGAGTCAGAGCTCTTAAACGTGAGATTGTCGCTTAAACAGCAACCGAAATGAATGGCTGACAACCGAATCGCCCAAAACCACTCCGAAGTACGTGGATAACTTAGGAAATTCCCAAGGAATACGCGAAAAGTTAGCGCCCACAGTGCACTTGTGTTTTTAAAATAATTCGCATGTGAATTTATCGTTATGGAAAATACATAACCTGATGTATTCCTGAGAATCAAGGGCATTAGCACTTCCAGCCGCGGCAGAATTTTGACCCATTCGTGAAGTTTTATTCACAGAGGGAGGTCAAGAGAAGAGAGACCAAACCAAATTATAGATGGAAGGATATTTCTATTCAACGAACAACAAAAAACTAAGGCAGTTAATATGTAAATTACCTGATGTTCTTAAGAGCAATAAATACATTTCACACAACGTTTGATTTCTATTTCGCCTTTCTCTTACCAAACACAGATTTTTTATTGAAAAAAATCATAAATTAAACATTAGCAAATATACACTGTGACGTTCTCTTTGTGCATTCCAGAATTTCTTGCCCGACTCGCATTATCGTAAAACAAAATCGTTGCCAAGGCGGTATTGTTAACCCTCCACTTTCCATCGGCCGGTTCACAATTTCTGGCCTACGGCATCGACAGCCAGGTAAACAAAGCTTTCCCACCCAAGATCCGGTTCACCGAGAAGGCGATTGCATCCCGGGATTGAAGCTCGGCAGACCGCGGTCTCCGGCCGAGGTACAGCAGCCGGGAGGCCCTTCGTCTTAAAAATGAAGTCATTATGCAAATTGCAACGACGCCAAGGCGTTGGTACCGGCAGTAGCGGCGGTGGCAGAGCCGGTGAAGGGACCGCCCCGACACTGCACGGCGGCAGTAGCCGTGATGGCAGAGCCGATACACAAACCCAGACACGCCTAGTCCCGCCCAGTCCCCACCCCGTCACCTCCGCGGGAGTCGACAACGAAACCCCCGAATAGGCAGATCACAGCTCGCTTCACGCTCCCTTAAAAACAACGCGCGAAGTCTCCACCCCATGAGACGGGTGGGGGGGAGAAAAAGAAAACATGCGACGCCGAGAAAAAAAAAGGTCCAAAGGCGAGGCTTACCACGAGGAACTACATCCAATAATACCGGCATTAATAGCGGACATCAAAGAAATTTACGGCAATAGACGCGACTAAACGGTCCTTTCCCTAACCACGCATAAATTTGCTGCGTATTTTTTTTTCTTTTATGAGTTGCTTTCCGCGCGCTGTTTTTTTTTTATTTTCCTGCTGGGCATGAGGGAAGTCTGCGGTGTGTGTGGCGATTCAAACTCACCTGTTTTCTCCTTGATCTCACACAGCACGCTGAAGAGAGCGTTCTTCATGCGGTGGCAGTTGAGTGTGTGTTTCCTGTGAACAAAGGGAGGCGTGTTAGTTTCACATATTGCTTCGTTTACGCATGGTTCACCTTCGAAGCAAGTTCTCGTTTGGTTTTAGCTAATGCAAACACTTTGAAGAAGTATGAGCTCGGTATTATGTTTCCAATGCTTGTAGCTGTGAAAGATTTCTACCTCGTCGTCCTACACAGTTTCAGGTCCCTCCTTTCATAACCAAGGGATTGTCCCTCATGGAGATCTTCGTATCCCCTTTGGAAAAGTATTAATTTGATCTTACTAATAATTTAATTTATAAATCACGGTTATATTTATATATTCCACATTTTTAACTGTTCACATCAATTAATTCAAATAGAGAAAAAAATTAAACGAAAAGTTTCCTACTAACACTATTAAGATTCATTTATACTTCACTACGTAAGCGAAGGAAGGGCGACTGTTTTGCTTGTCATTCCGTCAATTCGTCAAATGCAGACTTCTCCAGTATCTCACCCTGCTTATGGAAAACTTTTTCACCTTTCGTCATTTGTGTTTCAAAACACCTTTTCTTTTTTAATCACAACAAAAGCAAACAATCGATAGCTTACAAAAAGCATTCGGATTCGCAACAGATCTTTCACCGGATGTAAACACAACTAGTCAGAAATCGGCCTGGTCAATTATTTTCTCAGTCTACTAAATAGTAACACAATTTTTATTCACATTTCATTAATTCTAGTCACAGAATCAAAACAGTATGTATGAATGGCTTAGGGCAGAACAAGATAAGTCACACCTGTTTCAGCAAGCTTCCAGCTATTGGTAAATGTTAAAATATGGATTTTGATCTTATAACTGCACCAAGCGCTTCGTCACTATGCACAAGGCATACACAGTAACAATATAAGCTACATTTTCATTAGAATCCATATATTTACATTTACGAATTATGTGATGTTGTGACTGGCGGGGATTACCTTATTACTGCTCTAAGCCCTTCACACAATTTAATTACTTCGGGGATGATTTTAATGCCTTAATAATATTTAATTATGCTTTTAAAATATGCATTATGACCTAAAAGTTCTGGAATATGCACTTTAGTATGCAATTAACAATATTTCATTCGCTGTATAAATCGTTCTTGATAAAAATTTCAGGAGAAGCATGCTTGAAATGAAAAGATATTTTTGTGCAAACGTAATACAATCTCCCTTACTTTTCGGGAAAAATAAAAAGGAAATATTCACGTTAGTGAAGTATATTGTACGTCTTGTTGCATTTCTTCTGTCTGGTTTAAAAAATATAATATTAAGAAATATTTCACACTCGCACAAATATTTAATCATCTGTAGAAAATAAAACAAAAGGTAAACTGTGACAAACTCTTCCTAATCAATGAACGCTCACAAACAAATAGATCCTATCAAAAGATGAAACATTTCGGAGAAAAGTGGATTTTAGCGAAATATGTAAAATATGCGTCTGTAAATTACATGACTATGCACAAACGGGAAAGAGCTGCCACATATGGTCAAACATGCACTAACATATTTATCTACATAGCATCCAATTCTAACCAAACGTCAAGAAATTTTACCTAGCAATGCCTTGAAGCAACACACAAAAATGCGCAAAAACATAGAAATCCGCTCTATATTAATTACACATAGTCATATTATTGTATATTACATTTAATTATTTATTTTAATCAATATATTTCATTATTCGTCATTAAATTAATATAGTTGACATCCCACGTTTTGATGGCTTACATTGATTATTTGTAACTGGCATTATCTTCACGCCACAAGAGTGATAAACTTTCAAAGAAATCAGCATGTTTTTGACACTCGAGCTATGTAAAGATCTGCAAATAAATGTCTCTTTTCCCAAAATAAAAATAAAACAACAACCAAATTTCGAAATTTCATTCAAGAACACTATAATTCTCCTCGAAATTTCATTCTCTCCACACATGCCACTCTCCCCCCATTCATGGCATTACTTCAAGTACTGAATCCGGCTCTACTTCTATTCTACCCAAACAGTTGTTTTACTTGTTTTCCTGACAATAATACATATTTTTCATGTAGTCCGAAGTATTTGTGAAGTTCTAAGTTTTGACAGTAATAGTAATTTATTCTTCTATAGTCATCAACTCCAAATCAGAGCAAATTCCATTAGTATCTACATGCTATTGTATCTCTTTGGTTAAATGATCTATCGACCTTCGGTTTTCATTTGTTTTCCTACAGACAACATTGGGGTAGGCATTTGTTACATTTAAACAAAACGAAGTTTTACGAATCAACATCTCAAGCGCTATTTCTTCTTTATCATTATCAAACCGGCCAGGATATTATAAATATTATAAACGTAATTCAACTCACGCGAGAACAGCTATAGTAATTTTTTATCCAAGTTTTATCTCTGTCAGTCTGCAAGATGCTGTGGCAAGTTAGAAGTTCGTATTTTAAATGAGGGAACAAACGAGAGACAAAGCAATCACTGTCTCAAAGATTTGAAACTTGATTATTTAAAGGAGCCCGAGAAAACCGAGAAAATAAAACTAGGAACGTTATTCTGTAGACTTTAATACGGTGAAGAGATAATATTCAATAGAATCAGGAAAATGGTGCGAAGAAGTCAACGGCCCGACAAAAATTTCATCGTCTCAAAAAAACTACAAATATGTACGTTGTCAATGAGTCAGGAGAATCTATAAATTAAAAAACGGTTGTATTTTGCAGTTCTATAACATATAGAATATCACTTATGAATAATTCTTAATAGAAATTATTCAGAGATTACAATCTACTACAAAATATGATAATTTGCCAGAAAAGTCTTTGAAACTGATCGTTTGGTCTTAATGAGCTCTTAGCATATTTTGTTACCAGTTTTCCGGGTTAAACAATTTTTTTTAAATGCTCTCTTGTTATAATTACTTCAGCACACAATAAATTATGCTTTCGTTACAAAGAATACTGAAACCGTGAATGTTTGGAGTGGGGGTCATACATCAGAAAAAGTTCTGCTAATAATTTTACTACCGTGCAGACAGGAGAAAACACATTACTGCCTTGTGATACATTTAGTTCAACTGTTTTGAGTGGTAAATGCTGAGACACGTGCAAATGAACTTTAAGCAAAACAAAACAATTCAAATTCGATTGAAGATTGAAATAAAGAAACACGATAAAACAGAAACCGTCTCGAACCCATTCCGTGGCTTACACAAAGTAAAATTTTGTTCACTTGCACGGTACAAAACACTTCATGTTTTGTTCGCGGCAACGGGGATTATTCCCCGAATTACCTCACTCAACAGCAATGACGCGAGTGTTTTACCAAACAGGTGAGAAAGAACGAAGAATTAAACGCAGTACACGCACGTGAGGGCTAGTTCCGGACACAATCGTGAAATCTCATAATCAAGGCGCTGAAAATGATGATACACATGCTAATGAGGAACTAAACAAGGAATTCCACGCAGATGAGCAAAACAACGGACACGCGATCTTGGGCCTGCCAGTTCTCACAGCTACATTTCTCAGAGATTCGTAACAACTTCGGAAGCCGCACTATCGCGTCTTTGCTTCTTCAAATTTATATCAGGTGTGCAAGTTTAAAGGCAAGGCCTGCACGTGAATATTTATAAATGCGCACGAAATGAGTACAATACAGTGACCACTTGTTCCACTGGAACTTTTGGAATTCGCTTTAAAATATTATGACAATAAGAACTGAATGTTACTTTTTTTATTCCGCCACCAGGTGAACTTGGGTGCATTTTACGATTCACCAGGTGTTTTATGTTGATACATATTTGACTGCGAGGGAGATTGTGTAAGAATTTGATGTCACAAGTTGCAATTCTGGAAATTGACAAAAACTTCAAGGGCTACCGAACCATGAAAGAATGAACTATTATTTCAAAATCTGCAACTCTCCGCACGTGTTACTCTGAGTGAAATCAGTGCGTCATACGTTATTGGTGCGTATTTAAAAAGCAATGCAAAGTCCGAATAAAAAGATGTTTACATTTTACTTTACTTCATTAATAATACATACACTCTCCGAGAAACTGTCTGTTCCCTTTCTGGGAACATTATTGTCACCAATATTACACTCAAACCACGTTTGTACTGTTCTATGTCAAATGTTCAATGAATGAAAAAAGAAAACAACAGCTTTGTTTTCATCAGGATTATTAACTATTTTAGTTTTAATAGCAAGATACGATTGCTTTGGCATTCACTCAATGATTAACAACAAACGCTCATTATTTTATGGGAATACAAAATGAAATCATTATCAGTATAGGTTTTTTACGGCTCGATATTTAGTCTCTTAATTTCTGTGAGGCGGACAAATGTCAGAGGATTGGGAATTGGAGCTTGCTAATTCATTTTATTAATTTCAACTCTGTAAACAAAGAACTAAATATTTCCGACAAAACTGAAAATGTCGTTTTCCAGATAAAACACAACTTCCTAATTCTGTAATGGCCATTTTTAATTTACTGAACAGTGCCCAAACCGTGTTGGTTATCTAATTTACTGTAATAACTGAAATTTCAAACTTGTACATAATCTTCATCCCCAAACGTCATCGCCTCTTTAGAAACTACATAAACAACCGAAATAACTGCATTAATTTACAATTGATCTCCAAAATTTTTAACAGCGCCCTTCAAGATATTTTCATCATTTATAAAACAGCATCTCCCCTTCATTCATGAATTGCAACAGTGTGCACAACAAGGAATTTATTAATTTTCAATGACACCTGCATAGAAATTAAAGAATGACGTCCAGAAAAATGGTTAGGTTTCCGAAAACGAGCTGAAGGCACTAGTGAAACTGCATGGCACAATAATGCTGTTTTTTAAATGAACCGAACATTACACAACAAATCGATCAGTTCTACGATCATTAATAGCTTGGTATAATCTCGTTTTTACAACAATTTGCAGCAAATGGAAAGGTATCGGGATACAAATAAACAATGAACCAGGGTATTAAAATTACTGTTACAATGCCAACTGATGTCGCCGAAACCACACGACTCGTTTCTCAAAACAAAGAACACGGGCGAGCTCCCGAACAAAGAAAATCCGATTTCGCGCGCCGAAACAAAAGCCACAACAATAAACAGTCCCGAAAACAATTTCGCAGCGCCACGCGCACCCTCGGGCAGGCAACCAACATACGTCCATTGTTGACGTACGTGACGAAAGCGGAATTTGGGGACTGGGAGGGAAGGAAACAAGGAAAGCCGGTCCGGCGGTGAGGCTGCGGCGGCGGCAACACCGGGCCGGCGGCTAGGCCTAAAACGAGCGGGCGCGGGCGCGGGTACGGGCGCGGGCCCGGCGGCAGCGGCGGCGGAGGCTGCTGCAGCAGCGGTGGCGGCGGAGGCGGCGGAGCCCGCGCGGCGCTCAATACTCACAGGCGGCGCGGGCCCGGCGGCAGCGGCGGCGGAGGCTGCTGCAGCAGCGGTGGCGGCGGAGGCGGGGCACCCGCGCCGCGCCGCCCGCACTCACACGCCGTGCCAACGCGCCGCGCCGCGCCGCGCCGCCCCGGGCTCGCCCGCACGCCCGCGCCGCGCCCGGGCCGGTCAACTCACCTCGCCTGCGCCTCGTCCAGCGACTGGTCCGTGATGTTCATGATCTGCTGCAGGATCTCGCCGATGTCTTGCCTGCGGGTCTCTTGGTCCGGCGTGGCGGGCGCCCCGTGGCTGGGATCCACAGGTTGTATGCCGTAGGGCTGCGGCATCACGCCTACTTGGCTGCTCACGGGATGCATCATGCGGCTCTGATCGTCCATGCTCTGACAGCAGCGCAGACGGCGGTGGAAGAGGAGACGGCGGCGGCGGCGGCGACGACCGGATCCTTCGCGGGCACGGCGACGGCGGGCGGAGGCTCCGGGCGGTCACACGGCACACAGCACTAGGCGCAGTTCACTGGTCCTCGCCAGCCTTCTCGTCGGCGGGCAGGGCGGCGAGAGAGAGAGACAGAGAGAGAAAAAAAGGAGAAAAAAATAAACGCCTTTATCCAGCACGACACTCCGGTTGTGAACGCACGGCGTCGTCGGGCTCCGCAGCCCGTTCACGCGCGCGCGGTCGCTGCGACCTCGCCGATCACTAATAAAATATAAAGTCCGGCCACAATAGTTTTGACAGGCAGTACGGGTCGCGCGGTCCCAAGGAGGAGGGCCGTCCGCGCAGCGGTATGCCACTCAAAGTCCGAACGCCATAAAACCTTCAGCCCAAGTGCCATTTAGGGAAGTGAGGCTTTGAAAACCGGCCAATGAGAGGCCGGCCCGGCGCGTCTGTTTCCGCGGCGGCCGCTGCCAATCACGCGACGCGCCGCCTCCGCCGCGTGAGCCACGCGCGCGCGCGCTGCGTCGCCGCCCCCCTCGCGCCGCCCCCACGCCCTGCCGCCCCCGGCGCACCGCCCGCGCCGCCCACGCGCACCGCCCTGCACTTACCTGAGCTGCCCTGCGTCCATTTGCACTTAAAATCTTAACAAAAATCGAGTCGGAGACATTAACATCCCCACGAGAGCCCCGCAACCTTTTTGTCAGTCGTACCAACTCTGTCTCCGCCCACATGAGAAGCTCCTTCGTTATTCAATTTAACTCACAACTTTACCTCGCCTTATTTACTCTTAACTTCGCTCTCAAATAGAAAGGCGCTTAATATTATACCGTTATGCAGGGTCTCTTGGGCTCCTACGGGCGAATAAGTGGCAAAACCTCCATAAAAATCTTGTTCTTAAAACCAGAGAATGGCGCCCACGGGTGATTTACGTCAGCGTAAACCAGAGGACTGACAGCCAAGATGGCCGCCGGCCCCGTGCTGCTTGGAACCAAAACAAACGAAAATTCGCGTGGCAGCGTGCGTCGTGTGGTGAGGTTACAGCTCTGCGAAGGCGGAGTGGATCCAGAGGTCCAACGCGAGGCTCAGAGTAATAAGAATGCGCACTTATAACGACGCTTCGACTGAGAAACAGCTGAAGTGCGTCGCAGCATGAAAGTTTCGTGACCTTATGAGCGAATTTATGAGCATTAACAGGTGTGCAATTGTATATATCGCAGAGATGTAACGACGTGTCTGTGGGAAATTGTGTTTTACGACGTGTTTCGTATTATAATGCGGAGTGTTATAATGTTTGAAGTGGTTGTTTTGTGCACGAAAGCAGTGTTTGTGTGCAGATTTGGGAATAGGTTATACGGCATTATGGAACCAGAATTAAATATGACACCCCGTGTAACCGCCAGTGCATCGTGATGAAAATCAATAATGTGTTTGCGCGCGGTATTCGCGGGCAGGATGTTCATTTATTATTAATTTCTCGTTCTGACGTGATAACGCATGCAGTACTGATGAACCCGCATAATTGACATTCGCTGGCAGTCGACGTGTCAGCGCTAGACGAGGCTCGTGATAGAGCAATTTCGCGTTTGAAACGCACGTAAGCCAGTCGGTACACTCTGCAGCAAATGAAGCAATTTTCACTGCACATTAATTCGGGTAGCTCGCTTGACTCGCGTCGCCACATTCCGCTGGTAGTTCGCGCGACGTCCGCCAGGGCGCGGCGGCGGCGCGTTTGCTGCAGTCGATACGATACTTATCGACCTTGGGAGCGCGTGTTGGCTGGAGGGAGCGAGGAGAGGGGGCTCCCGTGGGCTTTTTGTTGTGCAGGGCCGCAGATGTTGCCGCGGCGAAGGCAAGTCTGGCCCCCCAGCCGGAGGGGAGATGTGGATGTGGGGGAACGGGGAGGAGCTAGAGGGTTGTGTGGATGCACCCTCGTCTTCTGCGGTAATTCGGCTTTTGGGATTGATGTAATGAATAATTAAATGAATAAAAACGAGAATAAAATGTGTACTTTAATTACGATTGTGGGTAGATTTAATGCGAGCTTCGAAAATATGAACGTAAATATCATTCTTCAGTTTAACTTTTTCTGCTAATACAAGCAATTAGATAACGCGGAGCTAAGAGCAGAATATTTGCAAGGGCGATACCACTATCGACAGTTAGGTAATACATGCCAAATTGATCTGAGCCTGTCAAATACAATTGCATAATGTAACTTCTTGTCTGTAGGACATTTCAGAAAAACGTTGCTGCTGCTTTTACTTTACTTTTTATTAATTAATTTGAAATCTTTTCTCGCCAGCATTTGTTTTAATTTCACAATTTAACGTCCTCATTTCTTCTTCAAGAGTAAATAAACATTCGAATTCAGTCTTATGTTTCTCATACAAAGGTCATTAATAAAGTAATTACTTGACCACTCCTCTGTTACGCGCCTTCCACCTAATCCTCTAATCATCTTTGTAAGGATCCAACAAAATGCAAGAAAATTTATTTATTAATAACACTACGGAACTTTCTTTTTTTTTCATTTTCTCTATACATTTTAAAAATATTTCACAATAAAACTCTTTTAATACGAATGTCAGTTTGGGATGGGGAGATATTTTCTACAAGGTTTCCGAGATATAATGCTCAGTGTAATGTCTAAAGGTTACCCTTTCTCACCTTATCTGATACCTCCTTAAGCCATACGTTTGGCATTTCAATCTGTGGACGAATAATTAACCTTCATTTCTTTAAGCATAATACCAAACAGCATTTTATGAGAACAATAGCGGGTTCGTATGGTCCTTGCCCAGAAAACACCCATAAATTATTTTCAAATTGAGTGAAGCTTTATACTTGCTTATATATTTCTACACGGAACTCGTCATTTGTGCAATGAACTCTTCAATTTGTGCAAATAAACATTGGCGTCATATAACAAAGTAGAAAGTAGAAACGTATATACATGTCGCATCACAATCACAACCGTGGGAATAAAAAATGTAAAAGTACAAATGATTAACATACAATCTTCGTTCTTGATTTCATTAACTTGCGAACATGCCATTAATCAAAACGCTATCATTATCTAGTCTATTTACATATTTATTTATTCTCCAACTACAATGATAAATATTTTTCATTCAAATACCTGATAATTAAACTTGACTTTGTCTTCAGAGAAATATTTTTGTAATAAATTTGAAAAGTACAGCGTAGGACATTCGTGTATGTTATTTTCAAACAAAAGATGGACTAGATGAACCGGTTATTTCGAAAAGGTCACATCGCCATCTGCTATTCGACGCGCTCACGTTGTTAAATAACAACTCATCTCTGTAGAAGTTGCCTTAACACCGAACCGCACCCACTTGAAGTGTATTCACGAACAGTGAAAGTGAGGCGTTTTCCCTTGTTATGGGGCTAAAAATACAATAATGATATTTATTATAGACTTGTTTATTCTGAATGAAATGCTTGCCTCATTTTCACAAACACTGAAGAACTGAATTTTCGAAACGATTAATTTAAATGAAGTATTTCCACAATTAAATCACTAACAGAATGCAATGCAACATACAATGTTATCCATGCTCCGGGAGATCGGATCTTTTCAAGGAAGCGCCAAGAGCTCAGAAAAGAAAATTTGCCCAGATTCAGTCTTGCATTAATATTCTCTTTGCTATGACCCCCTGCTTTTTTGTTGAGACTTTGATTTTCTACTTATTTTTCTCAATATAGACAGTATTATCGGCAATTGTTTCATATATTGCCTCGACGCTTTTGGTCTCATCAAGAATGAACTGTAAACATACTCGTACATTGTTTAAAATTAATCGTGAATGTTTTGTGTAATCGGTTACCCAGTCGGGAGCTTCAATATCTAAAATTAATGTTTTAAGGAAGCCCCCAAAAGGATAACCGCGTACAGTTATGTCACAAGTCACTATTATTTAAATTGGACGATAGTAGAATGTTATGGTATTAAGTTCAACATCGAAAGCACAATTTCGTTTCCCCGGTATAATCGGTTAAATATTCCGCTGAGGGTTATATAAAAGGATATTAGCCGAACGTAATTACACTGGTCGACTGTGATTCGGAAAGAAAGACCGAATTATCATTTTTGTTCTTAATTTGTATTGTTATTTAAATACCTGCACACAAGAAAGACCACCATGTCCTTTTTTTCTTTTTGTATTTTTACAATGACACTTTAGGCAGCTCTGCGTGTTTGTGGTGTGGGTAGAGTATATTAGTTATCTAATATATCTGGTAATCTAAATAAGATCAGGTATACATATTTGTTTGGTTAATTTTAGTACGTATTTGTATAATGACATTTTCTTTGTTGAGAATGGGAGGGGGATACAATTAGAGTTAACATTCAAAACAGGAAGTTTTCGTAGTATTCCTTCCTAATGTCCGATAAATTTTGTTATACTTTTGGACGATTAACGATAAAACCACAAGGTAGAAGTTTAACACAAAAAGGGTGAAAATGCTTATTGTTCGTTATTGGGGTTGCAAAGTTAATGATGAAGATGAAAGTTGGGCCCCATATGTATGTTATATAAATTGCCATGTGACGAATGGTGAAAGAAACTTTATGCTATTTACTAACACCATGGTATGGCGACAATCTATCAATCATTTTCATGTTGTTACTTCTGACTTACAAACACAGAGGAAAGTAAAAGATATATAAACATTAATATCCAATATGCTCGCAGATCTGTTCATTATGGAGGAAGTTTATTAATACCAAATTCATATTGAATTAGATGAGATAATAACATTCGAGGAATTAGTGATACTAATGTATCTCGATGTAATCAAAATAATACACTACTGAAGAGATTTGTGATCCTACTTAAAATATCACATCTCTAGCGAACCTCATTTTATTCGTCAAAACGAAGTCAATGATTCACTGAGAAACTTGGGACTATCAAAACAAAAGAGTGAATTTCTCGATTCCAGATTGCAAGAGTATCTCTTGGCACAAGTAACAAGAGTCCTTCCGAATTAGTGGTGCTACAACAGTACGTACGTTCTCGCATTAATAAGGGCATGAAATACTACCACATTATCTGTAGATATTAACATATCTCAGGCATCACTCGTAAAACACATTACCAACCATAACACGTGAGGTGCGAAAACTATTTTTTCTAAAGCTAAAACATCATCACTAATTCGACAATCCTCAACTGCGTGACTTTCAGCGGGAAACATTAACGCCCGATAAAAAGAAGGAATTTTATGAATTTAAAACTGCCCTACCACGGCGTTGACATTGTCGTATTGCGACCTGCTATCTCGTGGAGAAATCTACTCCGCAAAAGAAGCGAAGAAAATTCGAATTGTCGATTTTTAAGAAAGCAAAAATGGGGGATACTACATATATTTTCCAAAAAATAGACATGACCTTATTTACGACGTAAACGAAAAAAAATATTAAGAAAAATCTATTATAAATAATGTAGTTTTGCAATGTCCATTTTTCGCTTTTTTCGAAAATATAGATTTCAAGTGAGACCTTCACTATTTTTGTAACTGTATTGTTCTCTATTTCAAACAAAAAAAAAACAGGAAAAATTTGGAGAATTTTCGAGAAAATAGTTTTTAATTGTCTATATTACACGCAAAAGCGACTCATATTTTCGAAAAATTGTACAGACCATTATTTCAAGATCTGTCTTCGAATAAGATATTATTAGCGTACCCGTGCGAGAACTCTCGTATGTTAAACCCCACCCTCTTTCTATCCCTTTTTCAAAACCCTCTTATCCTCCTTTACTTGTTTTACTTGGCTCCTTGTAATCGATAACAATACAATACATCCTTGTCAATAAAAAACTATTCTTATTTAACGTTATTACCGGGCAGAGAGGTACACCCTTATAATTCAATCGCGTAGAATATGAAGTAATTAGTTTAATATCACATACAGTGGTAGATTCTACATGCTCTGAACAGGTGAGGTTGAATCGAGATGCATTGAATCAGCTAAAATGAAGGAGGCCTTTGGCCTCAAGAGTTTAATTTTTAAAGCCCTAAAAGGCTTCGTTCAGAAGTTATTTCGCGATATAGTTTAAAAAAGGCGACTGAGTGTCGCGAGTTGCATTTGGTATGAATATTTAGATGCTTTCTTTAAACAAATCCTTCATGTTTTTAAAGTCAAAGTGTAATTTGTCACGTCTCCGTGAAATTCTCTTTCTTTAGAGACCTCATTTATAAAGATTGGTTGCATGTGAGAGCCGCAAAAGGTATGTATACTATGAAATAATATAGGAGACGATATTAAGAAATAGTCTCCATCTTCATTATTGTAGTTACAGGAAGACGTCCAAAAATAGTTGAACTCGTAACTTTCTAAAATTCAGAGAGTTCAACCAAAAAGGGACATGAGCCATTTTTATAGCTTCTTTTTCTCTACTGAGAAAAAAACTAACCATAAAATTTAGAACCGTTTTTGAGAAAATTTTGAAATGTTCGACGGACAGAGGGCAGATAGACAGAAAGACGGCCGGACATACATACAGACAGACAGTCATTCATACATACATACAGACATTTTGCCATTGACCAATCACAGAACCACAAAACGTGGATTCTGACTATACAACGTTATAGGACTTGATGTGCCACAAATAGGAACAAGAATTATCCCCTTTTGCGGTATCAGTGCCCCACAACACGTTTTTCTGTCGAAAAATTGTTGATTTTTGGCGCAGCATTACATTACTTTCTCAACACTACGTATGTAATATGTGAACACGTAAAAAGAAAAGTGGTTTTCTTAGTTTTATATAAAGAAATGTAATATTTGTTTGAAAACGATTAATGAAGGAAATACAACTCTTCAGTTTTACGCCTTTTTATAGTTACGATTAAATCAGACCAATGAAACTTTTTATGAAGGTTGTGGACAAAATAATGAAGATTTTTTCACAGCTAATTGAAGCCTAAAGGATTTTGTAGGAATTCTGATGTGGTGTTGTTGACGCTCTTATGAGAAGAAATAAAAGAGGTCATCTTTGTCAACATATTATTTTCATTTAGATAGCCGACTTTCGACGGCTTTGCCATCATCGTCAGTCTCGCTGCTTTCGGCAAAAGTCAGTAGTCTGTGCTCTTCTCTAAAGGATATTGTTTGAACATGATATTGGAATAGTTATTTCTAAAACTATTTTTAAAGATAGGTTTAATGAAATCAAATTAGTCACTTGGAAATCGATTTTGAAGGAGTTTTGATTACGAAAAGGAAGATTTTTAGGTAATAAAAAGATGGAAACTACAATACCTAATAGAAGAGCATCTTCAGTCATACGCGACAATGTGCAATGCGAGTGTCGCATACCATTAATACTGCATTTCTCCTTCACTGCCTTTTTTGGATTTATTACCGGGAAATCTAGGGAAAGTTAGCCTCTAAGAAGAACAAAGATTTCGTAAGGACATTAAGACTTTGAAAACATTATATCAAGGTCACTGAGATACAGCAGTGATGGCGTCTGTTGTCCGAATAATATATCAGTCTACTCGACAGCTAGCGACTGAGCGAGGAGTGGGGTTCCGTTTTCCAATCCGTCTGTAAATTCTGATGTTACTGCAAAGTACCTGATCCCGTTAAGAAAAAAAATTACAAATTAAAACGCGAGCAGAAAACTGAAGAACGCCGATTGGCGCCATTATTTGTTTGGTTATGCGTCGTGTGTATGGTTCTGTATCGTCTACTGTTGTGTGCTCTCATTGCAATTTGTTTCTTGGTAGTACTGCTGCTGTTGTGGTCTGATGCAAGAACCACGTGTCTGCTGCCCGAGTAAGTGGCAACATTTCTCTACCCCACCCCCAGCTGTCAAGTAGACAGAAATGTTATTCGGACAATACTGCTGGTTTCTGAGAAAAGATATAGCACGGATGCCAGAGCAGCTGGCCGCTAGAATTCTTCTCCAGGCTGTGGCTGAATTCAATATCTCTGTAGATAGTATCGAAAATCCTGTCCCCGCCGGGTCCCGAAACGCGACGAAAATCTCCCGGTCAGAGGCACTGCAATGACATCAGCTGATGCCCTGAGCCACCTAAGTGTTAGTCGCGAGATTCTGACTCTTCTGTCTTTTTGCATCCAATCAATGAGTTCGATTCCAATCTCCCCTACCTAGTTTTATCCATTCGGTGATAAGGATAACATTTCATGTAGTTGTAATTTTCTATTTTTTCACTAACAAAATAGGTTTTGGTGACCAACGCCCTTTCAGCTCTAAGACCTGTTGCTGGTGTGTACTGTGAGTTTCGCTCCGTGTATATAATGTGTACACTATTTATAATTGTTCTCACTACTGATTTACATTTTCTTACTTTCGAATCCTCAGAGACTTAGTGTTAGATCCCAATATATTGTTTAGGCAGCCATGCATTCTATATTTTCCATTTATTATTTGTTCCTTCACTTCTTTATTTGTCTGACCTGAACTTGTAACCATTACATCCAGATATCTCGTTTCCCACATATGAAAGATTCAAAAGACGAAATTCCCGCGAATTTTCAGAATCCAAATATTTTCCAGATTCGAGAATTGGAACATTCCACCCCTAATCATAAGTACACTTCGTACGCCGCCGATGTAATTTTCTGTCATTGTAATAGATGTTATTGATTGATTAGTGTTTCCGGGCGCGTCAGCTGCTAAGGTCATTAGTCCCGTTAGTGTAGTGCATGTTTTTCTCGGGAGATGGCGGTGATCTTCCCCCGCTGGATGGCGAGATCCGGCGCCGACCTACCGTCGGCTAGTAGGGTTTCCCCCTAACCAAGGCTCTCCCACCAACGGGGCACCGCCCCAACCGAGACGAGCTCTAAGCTCCCGACCGGTCTCCCGGAATATGTGGTAGTGTAATGCATGTTAGTGTAAGTGTGTGTGTAAAGGGAGAGGATAGGACAAGGAAGAGGAAGGAAAGATCGCGGGCGGTCCGTGGCCCGTTTGGTAGGGTGCTGCTCCGGCATTCGCCTGGTGTTGATCGGAGAACCCACGGAAAACTACCGATCAGAGCAGTCGGCCGCTAGAATTCTCCTCCAGACAGCGACTGAATTCGTTAGTCCCTTAAGTGTAGTGTATATTTTTTCTCGCGGGAAGTGACGGTGACCTTCGCCCGCTGGCTGAGGAGATCCGGCGCCGACCTACGTCAGCTTTCGGGGTTTTCCTAAACCAGATACTTTCCATCACCGGAGCCCTCCGCCGCCGTGGAGAACCGGTCCGCCTCCGGACGCCGCGCCGGCAGGGGATGGGTCCGTGGAGGGGATGGGAGGGGAAGGGGTGGGCGCAGGTGCTGGAAACCGAGCGGGCCCTATGGAGGGAGAGGGGAGGCTGGTGCCGCCCTGCAGGGAAGGATGGGCGCTGTCGCCTTCCGCATATATTACCCTCTGCGACGCGGCGCGCCTGCCTGCACCCTTTCCCCCAGTCGCGTGTCCTGCAGGATCCGTGCTTCCCCGGTTGGAGGGGAGGAAGGGGCTGCCTTGCTGAGAGAGGGGAACGGGGAAGAAATAGGAAAGTCGGCTGAAGGATGGATGGAAATGGATTTATTTCAGGCGCTTAATGCTTTTCTGCTAACGAGTCATGCACTGTGATCACAATGGAGTTGTTTCTTTTCGATGCAGGCCTTGTAGATTTTATTAACTAGAAGCTAAGAAGAAACACTACAAGAGAATCTTATACACGGTATCCCAGACCAGGCGGGAAACACTTCAGATACATGTTTAGAATACGGATTATGCAAACATTTTACGACATTACGTTTTTGTCGACAGTCGATTATTTTACGTGAAGAATGCATGTTTTACAAGATACGATCAGAATTATTCACTTGATGGCAGCTTCCCAAAAAGTCTTGAATTCACTTGAAACTGTCCAAAAACCTTTGAAAACATTTTTTTTTAATTTTATTTTTGAACACTGAAAAAGTTTCGGATATTGCAGGCACAACTACAACCTTTTAAAAGTAATTAACAGTACAGGGAAGAATAAAGAAATATACTTACGGTCACATAACGGTGAAATTTCATTGCAAAGGTCTTGGTATTCTATAGATGGAAGAGGATACGCGTTATTAGAACATAAAATTAGAAAGAATAAATTAAAATGAACATTGCCGTTAATGAGAATCAATAACGAATTAATGAAACTTTCTGTTACCGACTGGTCTGTACATTTTATTTTCATTTTCTGTTATTTGATGAGTTGCATTAACTGCCCAATAATCCATATTTTCATTTCATTCCATTAGTTTACGAGCATTTTAATTTGGAAAACATTACGTGAACTTCAAAAAGAAAAACAAATACATTCTCCTTAATGACTTCATACTGTGGGATTGGTGGAAACGAAACATTTCATAATTACCAAAAGACAGCAAATAATATTAACACATGTGCAAATTACACAACTACAGAACATTGAACGTCACTGTAAAAAATTACTAGTGCAGATAAGAAGTGAAGCTCGTATCTGCACATATAAAAGCATCTGTTCATATAAAGGCGTAGTATTCCCACCAACCACGTGGAAATCTCTTGATTTCCACTGTACCCTGACCAGCCAACACAACTTTACTACACATTTGCATTCGAAAACATGTTCTTACATGTTGGAAGTGACCTACATTCATGTAACTGCACGCCAGTGGCGGGTGCCGATACTTTACTGCACGTTTAATAGCATAACTTCACATTCCTCTTAACCTGGCACTACCATAATCGATTTCTACAAAAACAAATATTCCACCTTATACAATAATTTCTTTGCTAATTGATTACGCAAAAATTAATTTAATTTCCCTTCAAACATCCGAGTAATTAATGGTGAGCTAGCATAAGATTAAGCCGGCTTCACCAACTGTTACCACAAAAATATATTTCTTGAAGAATAAGTAATTGCTAATTAATTTCCCAAAATATTTTAATTGCTCTTCAAACGTCCGAGTAATTAATGGTGAAATAGCACATAAGATTTACTTATAAACAAGTATGCTTATTATAAGACAATCTTATAATAACCATATTAATTTTTTTGGTAACCGATTGGGGTGGTGCCAGCTTTATCCTAACCATTAATTTTTCAAACATTTGAAGAACAAAAAAATTAACTTTGCGTTATTAATTGGTAATTAAATAGTCCTAACGGCGGTATACTTGTTTTTACGGTGACCGATTACGGTAGTGCCAGCTTAAGAGAGGTTAACTTCAACGATTCTTGCCTCAGTAGTGGAGAAACGTGCTACAAGTCATCTACATTACACACCCGCGATTCGAAGGGTATCAAATCAAGAGTCCTCGCAGGCCAATCGGATCCCCTCACTTCATCCCACGATTCACAAAGTACTCGTCAGGGTATTGAAGACATCATGTCCGTAATGAACGGGTCATCATGGCCTTCTGAGCTTAATATTTTTTTGCAGATTTTCCGGCAGGCTCTGTATTCAATACTCTTCGAATCAATGGTAGCTGATTCCGAAAATAAATGCAGAGGAATTGAAATGTGACAAAACGGGCAAACACTTCTGCTTCCTATTTCCTCCACAATCTTGTCACAACGTGAACGCTTTCGCGCTTACATCAATACGGTAATTGGCGAGACTGCAGTGTGTTAACATTCGTGACTTTATTTCTTAGTACACCCCGAAACAGATCGTGAAGGGATTGCTACCTCCATGTTCTTGCGAGAGCGCCTCATAGAATATGGCGTGGCAATCGAAGAGGTTTAGGAATTAGGAATGCATTTAGGAATAAAGACCAGATAAATGTCTGTTAAAATGATATTGAACATAGTTCCAAGAAATAATTGCCTATATATATTCCAAACGAGAACATTTCATTAAAAAGTGTAAAGAAAAAAGTTAAATGATTGATTGGTTGTTAGTGATTCCGAGCGTGTCAACTAGTGAGGCCATTAGTCCCGTAAGTGTAGTGCATGCTTTTCATCGAAAGGTGGCGGTGATCTTCCCCCACTGAATGGCGAGATCCGGCGCCGACCTACCGTCGACTAGCGGGGTTTTCCTCAACCAGGTATCTCCCACTAGCAGGACATCCTCACCACCTCAGCCGGGACAAGTTCTAAATCCCCAACCGGTCTCCCGGCATGTGTGGTAGTGAAGTGCATGTTAGTGTGTGTGTGTGTGTGTGTGTGTGCGTGTGTGTGCGTGTGTGTGTGTAAGGGGAGAGGATAGGACAAGGAAGAGGAAGGAAATATCGCGCAAGGTCCGTGGCCCTTTTGTTAGGGGACTGCTCCGACATTCGCCTGGTGTTAATCGGAGAAACCACGGGAAACTACCGATCAGAGCAGCCGGCCGCTAGGATTCTCCTCCAGACAACGACTGAATTCGACCTAGCTGAAAAGCTAGTGTCGAAAATCCTGCCGCCAGTGGCATCAGTTGATGCACTGAGCTACCGCTCCCAGTTTATTCTTGTTCGACATTATTAAGTCCTTCAAGGGGCTTTATGTTACATAGTATAAACAATTTTTCAACTACATTTCATCATACATGTACAATGTTTGAAGACAATAATATTGACAATATAAGACATTAACTAACAACTAAGGATACCCAGGAAGGGTCCTTCAGAAAAATATATACAATATTTGGATTAAAAACAGAAATATTGAATTTAGAAATGTTGGAACATGCTTTACAGCTAATTAAGGAGGATGTAGTAGGTTTTAAGAATATCTTGATTTTATTCGTGGAAAAAGATTGACTGATTTACCTAGTGTGTAAAAAGGAGATGCCGGGTAAGATGAAAGAGAAGAGTAGAAATTGGAAGAAAGTTTTAAAATCCAAGTTTTCAGAGGTTCCTATAGATAATTCTTTTAAAGTTTGATCATTTCTGATATACCACGGAGCTATTAAAACATTTATTAAAAATTTATTTTGCAGTACTTCCAGTTTTTGAAGGTTACGCCACGTTCTAGGCACAAATGCCAACTTTTCGGTCCCCATTGTGCAACCTTGCTCTAGGCCAAATGCCTTGAGTAAGTATTTCTCTCTGACGAAGGTCGTAGAATGGCGACCAAAACGTTGTCCCCTTGCCTAGGACGCGGCGGTGTGACCTGGGCAGCCAAGTCTTCCCATGTAAAATTATTGGTTTGACTTCGACCTCACTATTGAACCAGTTTTCAACTGTTTCGGTATGGTTTAATGACTTGACACCATTTGATTTCAACTACGAATTTCTGATCCTTTGATCCTTTATTAATCGTCATTTCGATTTTAATTCTTCATATTCCTACCTGCAACGACACATAATTTTCTATGCCAATCTCCCCTTCCTCTTGTAGCTGTCATCAGGCTTTCTGTTTGCACCTGTGATGGGGATCGGTTACTCGTGCTGGTTAAGGCCTGGTTTCTTTCTCGGCCGGATGCACCCTTCTGCAGCCTTATAATGAACAATTGTGCGGTGGCAGTCGTAATAAGAAATATGAGGAGCATCAGATCAAACTGTATTTACGTCGAAGCAAATTCTGTGTTATGACCTATCAAAACGCATATTATATAATGTAATAAGTGTAATATTTAGGGGCGGATTTCGATGACCTAAAACATCGCCAAAAGTGATCAATAAAATGCTCTTGAACTGTTTCAAAAATGACCTAAAACTACAGAAAAATGACCTAAAAATGTGAAACCAGTTCAGATGAACAACTTAAACTGTCAGATATGTTACTGATGTAATCGAGTCTTCTTCTATTGATATAAGTGAACTCAGCTTTCAAACTTTTGGTTTCGACTTTTCTTTGCCGGAAAATCTGTCTTTTGTTATCCCGAAATCGGCTGAACGGCCAATGACGCTGACAGGCGTCAGAGGAGCCTTAGATTACATACTGACCATGGCTGATATTAAAACTTCTGAGCGAAGAAATCGAATAGGCTATCAGGCATAAGTACTGCGGAATTCTACGGAGAACATTTATTGATTCTCGTAAATATTATTTGAAGCAAGTACCATTAAAATTATATTAAAATATATGCAGCGAAAAATGCATTAAAATGACGGAAAAGTTAAAAAATGACTTTTTAGCCGAAATCGATAAAAAATGCAAAAAATTGACGTATAAAAATGGGCCTTTTCCTGTTGTCATATCATAAAATGAATTTCTATGCTAAACGGCATTGTTCTAAAGTGAAAAGAAAAAAAAAAAAGACATTTCATTAAAATTCGCCCCCTAGTAATATCATATGCAAGGTGAATCACGTAACTCTAGCACCTCCTGTAACTTTTGAACGGTTCAAGTTATTGCAATGCAGTTTTCACGAAAGTGAATGGGGTTAATTGATAAGTGTATTTATTTATATATTATAACTTGTATTGTCGAGATATTTGAGGTAACTTTGTTTTTTCAAATGGAACAATACATATTTTTTCAGTCTATCATGACGAGCGTAAAAAGAGGAATTCAATGATGTACATATTGTCATATGTTAGATAAGAATTATTTTGAGTAATTTTGATATTTTTGCGTCTTATGTTAAACGGATATTTTGAATGTAACCGCCCTCCACGCAAGGCCACGCAGCGCTCCACCAGCAAACGCGCGCTCGGGAAAGAGAAGCTGATTTTAGTATTTCATAATACCGAACATATTCCAAATATTCACAAAACTGTTGCAAATTTCTCCTGAACTCTGCTTTCAATCCCTCGGCGTGTTTGTTTTGTTGTTTTTCGTTTATTCAAGGAATTGAAGGATTGAAAATAAAGGTTTTTACAAGTGTATTGTAATAGAATTGTTTATTACTTCAACTCCATTAAACGGGTTTTACGTCGCAGGATATTAATGGGATCTTGAAACAGAACACAATAAGGATAAATAATTAAGACTGAACAAAGAGTATTGCACATTTCGAGCAAACACTTTTAATGTTAATAAACATATACTAATAACTTTGCGATAGAAACATAAGGATAGTTATTATCATTATCTTCCTGAATTTTTTCTTTTCATAAGGCGTTATTATATTCTCATTATCAAAAAAATTAGTTGAAAATGTGCATTTTTCTTTGAACAATCTTAATAATTTATTATTATAGTGTTTAGTTTCCAAGATCCCATTAATATCCTTTGGAATGACACCCATTTACAGGAATTTGAAATAACAATCTTATTTCAATATACCGTATTGCCCGCCTAAGATGTTCCCTTCAATTTTCTCCTGAACCGTTGCAGATACTGAGATGCGGTTTTCACTATATGCAAGGGACACATATGGCCATGCATAATATTATTGTATTGCATTTTCTATTGCAGAGATATTGACCCAACTTCAATTTTTTAAAATAAAACCCTATAGTTTTTTCTCATCATAACAAGCGTGAAGAGACGAGTTCATAAATATACATATCGTCATATGTTACATAACAAACTTTTCGAGAAATTAAGAGTTTTAAAGACGCACGCCGACTGCTAGTTTCCATAATCTGAACGAGAAATTCCGGGTGATATGCGGCGAATCCTTAACGCAAAAAATCTGAAAATACGAAAGGATGGCAAGCTGAGTTCAGGAAAAATCTGCAACATTTTTGTTAATATTTTGAATATGTTTCATATCTTCAAATACTAAGATTCTTTCCCTTCTCCGAGCGCGCGTTTGCTGGTGGAGAGCTGGGTGACTTCTTGTGTCGGACAGTTACATTCAAAATATCCGTTAAATATGAGTCGCAATAAAGTCAAAATTACTAAAAAAATTATTAACTAACATATGACAATATGTATATCATTGAATACGCTTGTCATGATATACTGAAAAAATATGTATAATTCCATTTGAAAAAACAAAGTTCCCTCAAATATCTCGTAAAATACAAGTGGTAAAATACAAATAAATATACGCATCAATTAGCCTCATTCCCTCATCTACTTTCGTGTAAACTGCATTGCAATAACTTGAACCGTTCAAAAGTTACAGAAGGTGCTAAAGTTAAGTGACTCACTCTGTATATTAAAACTGTAAAGAGGTCGATTTTGGTGTCCCTCCTAATCGACTCCCAGTGAACGGTTTTAAACAAATGAGGTAACAAAAAAAGTTGAAAAAATTTGAAATGGAAGAAATTGTGTATTGAATAGATTGCAACTTTCCTTCATTAACAAAAAGCTTGGAAATTTGCGTTGTTTGAAATCCGCGGCTAGAATGGAAACGGGAAGATGGTGTCATGCCCATCTTCGCAAATTGGCGGGAAATGGAAGAGTAAGATAGCTGAGCAAGTTCTTGCTTTGAGAACGTGTTGCGCTGTGAAAACGATTCTAATTGTTACTACTGACGAAGTTACGATTATTATCAATTGTAAGTATTTAATGAACTTTCTTGTACACTAGCTGAACCCGTGCGATTACATCGCACAGAAGGAGAGTTGTAGGAAAGTTATCACAGAAAGCGTTGGATTTCCATGAATTTTCAGTTATTATATTATATTATTTATTAAGTGATATTTGATAATAATAATTATAATATTGAGGAAAGAGAGATGAGGTGTATGTTATTTAATTTTGTTGTAAGCTTCATTACTTGTAAGTGTGATAAATGTTCTGTAAGTTATTAGCAAATAATACTTAAACGATACGTACTATTATCTACAGAACGTTATGTAATATATCCATGTATCTCTCTGTAATTGTCTTAAGATGGCAAAATGTTATAAGTCACTTATTAAAACTTTTCCATGCCAGTATGGAGGGACAGCATCAAGATGTCATGAAAAATTACTCTGTGGCTTTTGTCTTATTGCAATTTGCCGCCACTGTTTTTTCATTAACTACAACAGAAATGCACGTTTTGGCTTCTAAACATTAACAAAGAAGAGTGACTTATGTCATTTTGTCATCTAAGCACAGAATTGTATTATATTTGGCGTACTTCCATCTATACTTTAAATAATTATTTAAAATATTTAGAGGGAGGGAGTTGTTAAAATTGCAGATATACATTCATGACTTGTGCAATATCTGTGACTGAAAGAGTATATTTGTTTAGAGTAAGTCACATTCCATTGGCAGGAAAGATTTATTGGTAGAATAATGTGGTGAATTGGTGGCTAATGTTACTGAAATTCATGTATCCATCTCTGTAATCGCATGCGGTGCATTTCCAAGTACATTTTAAATAATTATTTAAAATATTCGTGGTTCATAATTCAAAAATATTCAGTTCAAAATAACAAAAATTGACAAACGTACCATAGTCCAATTATGCTTAGTAATCTAAAAAAAATTCCTTTGCATAAAAACTTCAGCGATAACATTAAATAATTCTGTAGCATAATTACGATAAGGTAAATATTTTTCTGTTATAGACCAAAACAATATCCATGTATATAGTGTAAATATGGTATATATAAAACACGTGAATATTCATGGAAATGCAGTTTTTTTGGGGGCAACTTTTCTACAGTCTCATTCTGTGCGATGTTATCGCACCGGTTCAGCTAGTAATGTAATATGGGTAATATAATGTAGAATGTGTAATTTAATAATATAGTGTAATAAGTGGTAATTTCACAGGATTCGGTGGTCATTTTCTAGTGCGATAATTTTTCTTTTTTATCCATTATTTTAATAAACTTAATTTTTGTCATTGGTATCAGTTTAGATGGTTTAAAATATAGGGTGTCCCTTTTTCTTTCGTAAGAGCTCGGAATATGTTCGTCCCTGTCAAAAAACAACAAACAACTTAAATACAACATAGTTCCTGAACAATAGTTTTTACAGAATAAAATCATGAATATTCATAATATAAATCCATTTTTTGGAGGGAAGTTAAAAAGATACTGGTCTTTAACTTACAAAAAATATTATTATATCTATTTGACGTTAGTAGTCACAGTTTTTAAATTTTTCTTTAATATGAAAATATCAACATAAATCTACAACCAATTCTGAGGAATAAAATTGATTAACGTGGTTTGATTTCGAAAAACATGTTTTACACATAAGTTGTAGGAAATTTTATATTCTTTAAAATTGTATTGAATCATTTTTCTACATGACTTAAGGTAGAAGAATTACAGAAAACTCTAAAACAAAAAATACTGGTTTTCGCACCTACCGGGATTAGCACAAGTTCTACGAGGTCGAAAACTTGTGACTTAACTAGTGCTTGGGTACAAACAACGTACCCAAAGAAAACGTTTTACGGCCTTTTTTCATGTAACCCCCTTTTTCAGTACCTGCCGACTGGACTAACACGAGAACCGGGAATAAAAAACACTTTACTTCGATAATCGGCAATGTTTCGCAATCAGCAACTTCCCAATAGGTTGATATGTTTTTGGATAGCGAGGTTTACATGGGGGCATTTAATGATTCTGCACCACTTTACAGAACTTTCAACATTGTAAAATTAAAATTAGACAGGTACGGCAGTATAAAATACAGATCCTGCAATGTTGTTTTATTTGGAAACAGGTTTATATTTATTATCTCCCTATAGCTAGATATATTAAATTTTTTTTTTTTGGTTTTTCACTAATTATTCGAATGTTTCATGAAGGCACACCTTGTTTAATACACACTAAACCAGGCACGGAAACCGCGCCCGCACGAGCTACTTGCCCGCCTGGGGAGCCCGGCGTTCTTAAGGACACGGGCAACTTCCCTGACACCGTACTCATTTCTCCTTAAAATTCAAAAAATCCACGCGCAAGATGAAGCGACCCCAGGCGGTGAACAGTTGCTTCACACGAAAATATGTTTCACAGATTTTTTCTATCAAGTAATCGAGAATAGTATTATGTTTAAATTCTTCACTACTTATTACTAAGGCCCGGATAATTACGTAATAACATATTTTCCTGTTGTAACTCTGTCAAATCGAATCAACGATATATACACGTTTCATATCGGTTAGTGCCATAAAAGGTTGACTTTTAATACATATTTTACCCGAAAGTATATATATTTACATATTTTATCCAAAAGAACATACTTTAACATATTACTGCAATTTTTTAAAATTCAATTATTAATTTTCCCTCCGTTTTTAATATGGAATCACCCAGGCAAACAATTCAGCATTGCCAAACATTTTTCTGTCCGTCCATAAATACCGACGGTATTGCAAATAAAAGGGCAATGCAACGACGCAATACGTATTTTCTGGTGTGTTAGTTTCCTGCGCGAGTAACGCAGAGAACAGAAGGGAAGATTGGTTTGTGAAAATGATACGTTTAGCAGGTGATATCGCGCAGCTTTCAAGGTCTCCCTTGACCTTGATACCCTTCATCAGAAACTACACGCACCAGCTCAAGAGGCGCCGTCCTTGTATTTGCGGAGATCGCTGTAAAATGATTGGGTTATTGGGACAATAATGTTTAATAATGGTCTTTTTGCTAATGAATCAGTACAATATACACTAAGATAACAGTATTTTAATAAAATAGAATTGGTATAACGATAATTAGTGTTACATATTTATTACTTTTTAGTACATATTTTCGTATATTATAATACATACATATGTACATATTTTCCCTCTGTTTAGTACATAATTATCCGGGGCCTACTTATTACTATTTGATGTTTATTTTCTTACTGAATTTTTCCTCATATAAACATAAGTGAGAGGAATATGTTTGAATGGTGAATTCTTTCTTTTTTGGTTTTGTATTGTATTATTAAATCATTTATTTAATGTATTTAGGAATAATGTGAAATAAATTAACAATAATATGTAAGTTAACAATTCTTGCTTACGAACGGTCAGAGCTTTTAACAGACTAAAATATTGGGCGGTTATACCTTCTAACCTGAACGTAGAAAGTTCATGCATTTGTATCGCTCTTAAATAAACACTATTACAAAATCAAGATTCTTTTGATTCAATTTCTTAAAGTTTTACTCTCAGTTGAGAATTTGAAATCGGACTGATGTAATCATTTTAATGGATTATTTCTTTGCCTTAAAGAGAAAATAGGAATTAATACAACTAGATTTGTGCCAATAACTGTCATGTAACTTCTTCCAAAGACTAACATGGGCCAGGTATCCAGTGAGGCACCGCCATTCCGCAGCATTTGCACAACCCTTATTTTTATGCCTGCACTAAACCCACGGTGGGAATCAATATTATATTGGTTTATTTATTTATCTTTTACTTTTAAAGCATTCCCAAACTGTGCCAGGTCACAGCACTGTCACCGAGACGACTTCTTAGACATTCTAATATTTTCGCTCCGTTAGCTATCTTGAACCTGGCTGGTGGATTCAGAAATGTTATTTAGCCGTGGGTTCTGGTCAGCTTCAACCGGAAAATGGCTTGCGTACATTATTATCAGCTTACGTTAATTATATTCAAGAACACGGCAAATAATTAATAAGAATTCACAATTTTCTTTCCAAATATGGCAATGTTATTCGCCAACAATGGCAACCTCTCACGTTCCATTTTCACGTAAAAACACAAAACATTTACCAAATCATTACCATTTTTAAAATACCAAATAACTGAAAACAGTTAAATTCAAAACTGCTTCTGCTACATATGAATTTACAAAACCCAGTCATATCAAATGATATCTAATTAGTGCACCACATTACTAATTGATTTTACTATTTTGATAATACCGAAATCGTATTCTATTGGAAACAAAATTCATTTTTCTACAATACATTACTTGTTTAAGGAAGTTTTTTGTAAAAGAAAATATGAGAAGTTCGTCCTACTTTAAACTACGTCCAGCTCAGACGACAAAAAGTCCTCGGGCCAAGGCTTTCGGACTTTTGCCATAGTTAGAAACCATATAATACCCTTGGTGCATAAATAACATTTTTTATAACATTATCAGTACTCTACAACCTCTACCCCAGACATTTAGATTGCAAAAGAAAATTATCCGAATAATGAAAAAATGCCATTCACGTGATCCCTGCAAGCCTCTTTTCATTGAGCTTGGAATCTTACGATTGCCTTGCCTATTTATTTATGAGTCTGTTGTATTTGTCAAAACTGACTTACTTAACGGTGGAAACTTATTTTCATGTAATACTGATATTTATAGTTACAACACTCGACGTAGAAATAATGTTCAAGTGTCAGTATCAAGAGCTCACTACAAGAAATCCACATACATGTACGCTACTTTAAAACGTATTGCCAGATGAAAATAATCAATTAAAATTGGTACACAAATTTAAATTAAAAGTGAAATATTTTCTGCTGCAAAACTCTTTCCATACAATTAGAGACTATACTAATCGTGAAAAAGAAAAATAATGTTTACTTTAACAAAAAAATGAGATAGTATAATGAATTACATTTGTATTGTATAATTCTTTTAAAAAGACAATATGCCTGTAACAAGTAATGTACTTCAGCTTCCGGGTCAATGACCCCCATCTCGATCGGGTTTTTGTCCAGTTTCCCTGATCCATTGAGCAAATGCTGAGATGGCCCCTTGATTTGCTTCAGGACGTATATGTAGCTTCACTATGCTCACGTTTTGTTGAGCTTTCCTTTTGCTTGTAGTGGTAGTAGAGCTTAGGTTGAGTTTCTATTTTGTTAGCAATACAGAAAAATCAAATCTGTTCGTTCGTTTACCGTTAAAAATAAGTTTTCTATAATTCGACAACGAAAATATCTAGTTTTTTAAATGTTTCTCTTGCTTCTTTAAATTTATTATTATTATTATTATTATTATTATTATTATTATTATTATTTTTTATTATTATTTCATCTTTCAACTATTAATAGTTAAATTGTTGGGAAGGAATTCTGAAACTCAAGAAAGCGTGCGCAGATGATTTTCTCCCCCATACGTCACATACAGTTTTGACTGTTTTGACTAAATAAATAAATAAATAAAAATACTCTCGCTTGAACGTTAAACGCATTTTCGGGACTCGAAGCACCGTTCCAGGCTGGGAAGATAATTTGAGTATTCGAATCTGAAGTTCGACGCCGACCTTCAGAGAACTTCGTCGCGCTCCGACTTACGAAAATAATTGTGCAGGTGAAGCAGTTACATTTTTCGTTCAATAATCGAAACATTCTCTGGTACTGACTCTGGTACTAGTATTTATGAATTTCATATTTTCTTGTTTCACTCTACATATTATTTCCTTTTCAATTCTATTGTGATTTGTCTATTTCTTTTGTTTGTCATGGAACATTTTTTGTAAAGGAATGCCGGAGCAGTACCCTACCAAACGGGCCACGGAACGCGCGCGATCTGTCCTTCCCCTTCCTTGTCCTATCCTCTCCCCTTACACACTCACTTACACTAACATGCACTACACTACCACATATTCGGGGAGACCGGTCGGGAACTTAGAGCTTGTCCCGGCTGGGGCGGTGCCCCGCTGGTGGGAGAGTCCTGGCTAGGGGGAAATCCCACTAGCCGACGGTAGATCGGCGCCGGATCTCGCCATCCAGTATAGAGTATTTACATTAATACCAACCTCTGGAAAGTCAAAGTCATATCTGCGGCTAGGCCATCGCTCTAGGTAGGCAACAGTTGGGACACTAGATAGGAGTTTTAGGTGCCTCCCTTAAAGGACCTGGACCTGCCTCAGCCATTTTTTTTAATGATAATGGTATAAAGCTGAACAGAAGTTCCCGACTGTGAAAGCAACTAGCTTTGACTAGATTCTGTTTCGCGCCAACGAAGTTTTAATGCTTGGAATGTTGTCATCAATGCTTGCTGCGAGCTTTTGCATTCAACTGTTTATTGCTCAAGGGAAGGGGGAGCAAGGTCATCGTTCAAGAAAAGTTGCGCGAGTAGTATGTCTAGATGGTGTTGATAGAGCTCTACAATCCGTCGCCCGCGACCGACCTGTTTCCTGTCATCTAGTAGTGGGCATATGAGCGCTTTCCGTAAGCGGTCGCTACTGATCAAACGCTGGCGACCGATCGTACGCGGTGAGCGTTTACCCTCGCTCGGCACTGCCGCCTTCCCGCTCCCCGCTCCCTTCCCTTGGGCAGCTTTCCCTTCTCTGAACAAATGCGCGCGTCTGTGGATTCTTTTACAAATTCTGTTATTCATGACGGTGGGAATGGGTTTATTGGTAGTGCAAATTACATAGAACATGCTAAAAATTAAGTACATTTACCCTTTGGCGAATTTCTGATGCTATCCTTCACAGACTTGTCAAGGATGATTTAGAAGTACAATATCAAATTACGTAATAATTTTATCACTAATTATTTTGGTTCCTTCATTCAAAGAAGATTTTAAATTAAAGTAATTACGTAAAACGCCATGAATCGTTTGTTTTTTAATTACTTACCTATCTATAATAGTGAATTTTTTGATTGAAACAAGCCCTTCTTCTCTACCAGCAAGATTCGTAATTTTACGAATTATTAATTAAGTTAGATTCATGAATCGTTTCGTTTGAATGACACTCGTAATTTTTTTCCGAATAATTTAGTTGTTGATTGGACCAGGAAATAATTACGACTCTAACCCGGATGTTTCCTACGTAATTTTAATATTTCCCATCCAAAATTATGTCGTACTAGCTCAGTTAATTGGGTTAGAAGTTCATAATTGTTACTTCTTACTCTGCAACCAATTACTCAATCTGCCATCCATACGGAGTGGCAAGGAATCTGAAAAACTTATCAAAATATCTACTACTGCACGTAACGAATAATGATAATCAGCTTTGTTTTAAAGTAAGAAATTGAAATTTATTATAATGTGATTCTAATAAAAGTTAAATATGAATTGTTACATCGTTAATCCAAAATGAAATTATCTTTGGTCATGACCAGCTCTATCTTGTCATAATTATAAATGAACCTTGTTATATTCGCGAATCTTCGCGCGCTCTTCACTTCTCCATTCGATGGCCCCCCGTAGAATCTTCTCTGTCGTCGCAGCAGAATCTTCCTTCTTCATAAAGTCCTCCGCCTAATGTTCGCGATCAAGTTCAAATTCTCCCAGCGGTTCTATTATTACCCGTTACTTCCCTTACTCTCATCACGGGTGGACGCCTACACACGTACTATTACTTGGTAGAATTCCTTCGTCTTTTCCCCACAAGAACGTTATATCCTAATATAAGAAACGATAGACTTAATTATACTACAAGTTATTGCATCGGATTTGGTTGTCCATCAACAGTCTTTCCTCGACTTGCTAAAATGTCAGGAGCCGACCCGCTCATTACCGCGTTGCTAGAAAGAGTGTCACTGTTCTTCCTAAAGCTCAAAGCATCAGAACTCTATATGCTCCTCTTTTGTCTAACAAAACAATACTATTTCCGCCTCCGTCCGGTCATTTCCACATCTTCTTCACCTAGCGAAAATGACCTTTAACGCCGGTTGTTTACTTGTCACATAGCGACCTCCCTCGCGATCGTCTTTTGACATCCTTCTTCATGTAAATGACATTTTCATACACAAAAATTGTTCGTCATTTTGTTATATCACAACATGCACAATCTAATTCATATTTCCAAAATAAATATTGTACTAAATATTACTTATCACATGGCAAAACGTACTAAATCTTTTTTGTTTACTTATGAAAGTGTACCATGTTCACTCGCTCCTTGATACGTACCTCTCCATTGCAATTTTCTAATTTCTTCGAGTACTATATTGTTTCAATACTGTTTTCTCCTGCAAATTTTGTTGCAGGTATACTTGGTATACGCATAGTAATGGTAAATGTGATGCTGGTACAGTCAGTTGGGTGCAATTCCTAGCAAGACACTAGACACCGGAGAGAGCACCAGTTGGACGTTCTTTGGTTTCAGAATGATTTCACAAACATCCATATTGCTGCAATATCATGAATATTGAATGTCATTAAAAGGAAAATATATATTCCTAAGATAGATCTTTTTCGATTATCTGGGGGTTGTGCAACCATGCAACCTAAGCACGTGCCGCAACTGCTAGAACCTAAGCAACCTGTCAGGGGGTATTTGGTCCCAATCGGATTTCTACATGTGAGATCCGGAGCATTCCGAAGAGCATACCGGGAGCGGTAGCAACAACTGATGTCACTGCAGCGCCTCTGACCGGGAGGTCCTAGGTTCCCACTCCCCACGGCGCGCCGTGGAGGCACGGCCTCCGCGGAGGCAGGATTTTCGACACTAGCTTTTCAGCTAGGTCGAATTCAGTCGCTGCCTGGAGGAGAATTCTAGCGGACGGCTGCTCTGATCGGTAGTTTTCCGTGGTTTCTCCGATCAGCACCTGGCGAATGCCGGGGCAGTATTCTAACAAACGGACCGCGCGCGATCTTTCCTTCCTCTTCCTTCTCCTATCCTCTCCCCTTGCACATACACACACTAACATGTACTTCACTACCACATATTCGGAGAGACCGGTCGGGAGTTAAGAGCTTGTCCCGGCTGGGGCGGTGCCCCGCTGGTAGGAGAGTCCTGGTTAGGGGGAAACCGCGCTAGCCGACGTTAGGTCGGAGCCGGATCTCGCCTTTCAGCGGGGAAGAATCTTCCGGGTAAACATGCACTACTCTTACGGGACTAATGACCAAAGCAGTTGACGAGCCCGGAAACACGAAATATCAATCAATCGATCCGAAGAGCGTCCTTTACCCAATCCTTCCCAAAGATCGACGAGCCAGGGGTCCAACTGGTGGGTTACCAGGCAAGGCCCGACAACAAGAAGCTTAGCATCTCCTACTCACTGCCCTCACCTTGAAGCTAACGGCGTGAGTATCGCCGTGAAACTCAGGGTCCCGGTGGTCGTCTCCAACTCTCCACCAGAGATCGCGGCAACCAATGCCGCCGCGTTCTCCCCCCCCACCCCTGCGTGGCAAGGTACAATTGTATAGGGATGTCTTGGAAAGGAATTAAACAGCGGTTAAGTATTCCTACGTACATCAGTAGAGGGGATCACAGGCACAAAATAAATTTAAGAGCGCAGAGAACGGATGTCGGGAAATTCTCTGTCACAAATCGAACGATAAGGGATAGGAATATATTGCCTGCAAACACCTTTCAACCCTTTCCTCCAAGCGTTCAACAGTTTAGGAAATTAATTTAGGGTATTTCTAAGTTTATGAGGGCGTTCACTAAGAATATTAAGTTATACAGTGAATTGAGGTGTCGTGCAGTGTAAAGCAGAGAAATAATGAAGGAACTGTTTTTAGTGTTATAGTGAAGTGAAGTGAAGTACACTGCAGTGCGGTAGAAACACTCAGTACGGCTTTAGATGATAGACGTTTCTTTTCTTTTTCTTCATGTAATTTAATGTTTTAATAATCATCTATTTTTAATAATATTATTTTAATAATTTTATTATTATTTTAGCATTATTATTACCATTATATTATTTGCATGGCATTTAATATCTTATTTATGTAATTAACTGCCACCGGGTTACACCCAATTGCAGTTTAAATAAATTTATCTTTTATAAAGCGCTACGAGCGCGGAGCTTTGCGCAGCGTCGGGAGGTGAGCGTCTATCTAGAGGATCATTCTGGCGGCCGGTTGCTCTGATCGCTAGTTTTTCGTGGTTTCTCCTTTCAATACTAGGCGAATGCCGGAATAGTACCCTAACAAACGGGATACGATATTTCTCCTTTCTTTCTTCTTCGTTGTCATATCTTCACCATTTACTTACACTTACATGCACTACACTTCTACACATGTCGAGAGTGTATAGCTTGTCCCATCTTGGTTGGTATTCCGCTGGTGGGAGATATTTGGTTGGGGAAAACCTGCAAGCCGACGGTAGGTAGGTAGGTACCGAATCTCGACATTCAGCAGAGAAAGATTACTGCCACATCCCACAATAAAACATGCACTTAACTTACGGGACTAATGATCTTAGTATATGACGTGCCCAGAATTACTAATCAATCAATCAATCAATCAGGGTCAAAGTCTAAAATCAAAGTATCGACACTTCTCTGTAGTTGGTATCAAAAGAAAATTTCGTAATGATTCAAGTAACGCTACAACCCTAAAGGTCTCTTTACACGTTTCAGTTTTCGTGCAGATTAGACTTACAGAAAGCGTGATTTTCAGTCTGCATGGAAACGTTTGAACATGTTCGATGTTTTACTTCCAGAAGGCGTTCGGTTTGACTCGTACGCCTCTACCTCCACTCGTGCAGAGCCGTTCGCTAACGGAATGGTTTCAGGCGGAAATCATCCATTTCAATTTTCTGGTTATATTAGGAGCAATTCGTAAGAATTTGTGTATCGGCATGACAGATTCGAGTTCCCAGCTATTGTAGTGAGTTTATTTAACTGACACGAGAAAATATGAAAATATTGAATTTCTCTGCTGCAGTCAAGACTTCATCTATTTGGGGGCGTTTTTCTGCGCAAACACTATAGCCGGAACAGCCACAACCTTACTTGTAGTGACAACAATGACTATCTTTCAATTTTTCCCGTCAGGTTTTATTAATAGTTAAAAATCACACTCGCTCAGAACGTGCGTACGCAAATTCCGCCAATGACGGCATGGACGACTTGGACAACTTAATTCATTAGTGTACAAGCACAACCCCTGCTGACAATTCTTAAAGAAAACGCGCGGGGCTTGTAAACACCATTTTTGGCTTCGTACACTTTAAGTTTGGTATCTGTAGGTTTCTGTATAGTTTCTGTATGAGAGTCTGCACAAAAACAGTGCTTACCGTGTAAAAAGGCCTTACCTTACCCTCTACTCCCCCGCCGCCATCTACGCCCCCGCCGCCATCTATGCATCCGCCGTTTTCTACACTTCTGCCGCTCTCTACGCCCCCGCCGCCCTTTACACCCTCGCCGCCCTCTACGTCCCCGACGCTCTCTACGTCCCCCGCCCTCTACGCACCCGCCGCCCTCCACGCCCCCGACCGCCCTCTACTCCCCCGCCGCCCTCAACGGTCCCGCCGCCCTCTATTCCCCAGCCACTCTCTACTCCCCCTCTACGTTCCCGCGCTCGTTCCCCCCCTCCCGCCGCCCTCTACACCGCCGGCCGCTCTCTACTCCCCGCCGCCCTCTATGCGCCCGCCGTTTTCTACCCTTCTGCCGCTCTCTACGCCCCCGCCGCCCTTTACACCCCCGCCGCCCTCTACGTTCCCACTGGTGCGGGATTCCGACGTGAACGCTGCACCCATCCCTCCACCAAGTCGCTTCCTGGTGCGCGACCCCAACGCAGGCGCGACGCCGTCGGACAATTGGCGCTGGCGGGGGGGGGTGCAGGGCGACGACGAGGCCTGACAGCGGAGGGGAAGAGAGGGGAGGGGAGCGGGCGGGGGAATTATTCCGATCTCATCCAGTCGGGCGCGCGGGGTATGAGGAACGCCTGTAACAAGGGACATCAGTGACAAGAACCTCCGAGATCCGAGGAAGGGGCGCGGCGGTCGGGCCAGGGCGACCTTTCATTTCCACATTCCTGGGTCGCGAAGCGCCGGGCTGTAATTAGAATCTCCTGTCTTTTTCTGAGAGGAAGAGGGGAGGCGGCTCTCCTATACGCCCCCGCCGCCATCTTCGCCCCCTACATCCCCGCTGCCTTCTCCGCCCCCGTCACCCACTACGCTTCTGCCGCCCTCTACGCCCCCGTCGCCCTCATTTCCCCCACCATTCTCTACTCCCCGCCGCCCTCTACGCGCCCGCCGCACTCTACGCCCCCGCCGCTCTCTACGCCCCCCGCCCTCTATCCCCGCCATTCTCTACTTCCCCGCCGCCCTCTACGCGCCCGCCGCCCTCTACGCCCCCGCCGCCCTCTACCCCCCGCCCCCCGCCGCCCTCTACTCCCCCGCCGCCCTCTATTCCCCCTCTAGTCCCCTGCCGCCATCTATGCCTCCGCCGCCCTCTATGTCCATGCTGCCCTCTACGCGTCCTCCGCCCTCTACGACCCAACACCCATACTACCTCACAATCGACGCCGTCCCCGTTGCGACCAAACCCCCCGACTCGGCCGTTCCCATTCCCGCGCAACTCCTCCGACCCCCGAAGGTGTGCCTGTCCCCGGCGCCCGTTGCTCCCGCCGCTGCCTCGCCACCGTTGCCGCCGCCGCCACCGTGAAGACGAGGCGACCGGGTCCCTTCGCCAGAAAGCGAGTAATCTCCAAGACTTCCACCTCGCGCCTTCGCGACTTCTGTCTTCAGGTGATCTCTCCAAAGAGGGCCTTTAAATGAAGGGTAAACTTGATGTGACAGTTCCGGACAGCTGGTGACGACAGGGCGGTGAATTTAAGGGTTCATATTCTCCGAGGAGAGTATTGGCGACATTGAAACGACACTTTTTGAGAGGTGTCGTCTGCGATGAACGATTATCTCGATCAGTACTGACGGAGTAAGATCGATGGAGGAAAAAGGAGAGAGTAGAGTAATTACGAAAATTGAGAATCATGTATTTTATTGTCATATTCGTCTGAAATAATGTCAATAGCTAAAAACGCATAGTACCTTCAACATTATCCACCTGTAGAGAGAAGCACAATCCAAGTACGTAGTACGTGAATTATGTAATGCACCCACTCCGCCATCGACGGAAAGCGACGTTATACTTCTTTGTGTGTTTTATTGAAGATCATCAGTCAATCCTTCCTGTGGTAGTGAACCTGAGAAAGCTAAGTTGCAGAATCAACATTATTCGCAACATTAGCAAATTTAACTCGTGAAAGTTGAAAAGTGCAGTTCACTCAAATTCCGTATTGACAATTCGCCCTAACAAAAATAGTACAACAAAAAAAGTAAATTAGTATTTTGCGCTTTGAAAACATCTTTCCTGACAAGATGTGTGTTGTATTTCGAAATTCAAAGATCCTCTCCGTGCGCACAGAGAGGATTTACGAGTGCTTTTAAAAGGACATTCCAATACGAAGACAAAGGTGTGCCTGGTCCGCACGACAGAAGGTACCGGATCAGACCCAAGGCAAAAATGACTTTCTTATGAACGCCGGCGCCGACCGTCACGTGTGCTTGGCATCCAGGAGATTTCCCCTCTTCAGGTATCTTTCCCCAGCAGGGAACCGCCCCGGCCGCGACAAGATCTAAGCTCCCGACTGGTCTTCCGACATGTGTGGTAGTGTAGTGCATGTTAGTGTGCGAGTTTGTGTAAGGGGTGAGGATAGGTCAAGGAAGAGGAAGGAAATATCGCGCGCGGTCGGTGATCCGTTTGTTAAGGTACTGCTCCAGCATTCGCATGATATTGATCAAACAAACCATGGAAGACTCCCGATCTTAGCAGCCGATTGCTAGAATTCTCTTCCAGACAACAGCTGAATTCGATCTAGTAGCTATCTAGCTACTGATCAAAATCCGCCACCATCGGGACTCGAACTTAGGACCTCCCGATCAGCGTCATCGCTGAGACAGCGGCAGTGTTGGCTCTGAGCTAAACCCAGCTGGCATTTATGACAGAGGCAGCTCCAAGGAGAGAGACTCAAGAGACACGTGGTTTGCATAGTTAGACCTACAAATATTTAAATTCGTAGGAACTTGGAATATATTTTTTATCATCTCAGTTAAATGTATTCTAACGAATATTGCGTTATCTGCCGGCACTACCACAAACTACATGTATGCGCGAATTGCGTCATCGGCCGGCGGCCCTCGAACTAGCTAGTCCCAGAGTGTTCTTGGCGCTAATCGCAAAGTCAAGAAAATTCACGACGGCGCCCGCCGAATATAAATACGCGGCGACCGGCGACCGCGAGTCAGTCTTAAGTCTTAAGTGGAAGCTGAGCTGTGAAGTGTGGGCCTCACGGTGAATAGCAGTGCAGTGATTGTGCTCAGTGACGTGAACCGTGGCCGGCACCGTGAACTGTGGTCAGTGCAGTGGACTATGGCCAATGCATCGAACTGTGGTCAGTGCTTAGGACTGTACGACAGTGCAAGAGAAGTGAACAGTGTAAATAAATAATCAAGAGAAGTGAACAGTGTAAATAAATAATCAAGAGAATGTGACGTGTAAAGAATAATCAAGTGAAGACTATCTGTACATAAATCAAGTGTTTTCAATGATTGTGTTAAGAAACAAAATATACGTTTTTGTTAAAATAATACTAGAGTTTTAATTCACTACTAGAATCGTAACAGTATATTTTGTTAATTTATTATATAACATATTACTAAGAGTTTGCATACGAATATTTCAAAAGGTACTTTAAAATAGTCTAATTGGAAGTTTTTCTATATAATACTACTTCTCTTCCTGCAGATGCTCTCCTCTTGGAAGTCTTTGAATCCTGACCGGGTGGAGTAATGGGAATTAGCTGATTACCTGGCGTTGTCCGAGCATATCAGCATTCTTTACCTTCATTAGAAAACAGAAGAAAATTACAGCGCCAGCTGGTTGACGTCTGAATACGGCCGGGCGGGGCATAATCAAATGAAATACATAGGTCGTACGATAGTTTTCCTTGGTAACGTTTAGATATCGTATTTTCTTTTATTATCAAACGTTAACGATAGTCTAATGATAATTATGCCAGTACTATGTTCTTCCACAATAGTTTTCCATAAATGTGCCCTTCTCCTCTTTTGCATGTTAGGAAGTCAGTTTCCATAAATCATCAAGGAAATTGTCTCTTCCTCGTTTTAATAAAATTCTATTCGCATCCACTTCATCCTATTTGGTCCCTCACTTCTACGATCGACTTCCTGAAGATTGTTTTAATTTGAGCACGGATCAATTGACAGCATGTTTATTTGATTGGATTGAAGCAATTATTGTTTAAGCCGCGATTGTTATAGAGCGATTTTCCTAAGGATGAGCCAAAGTGACAGTTCACGAAAACAAGTGAACATCACATATTTCAGGGAAGTATCCCTCCGCCGCGACAGCTGTACAGTTTCGCTAAGGTATATGTCGTTAATTTCGTATGTGGAAAATCTCTTAACATGCTCTCACAATCTGTAAAAGAAAACTGACAATGTGAATAGAAAGCTCTCAATTGCAGCTCGCCACACAACAGCACAAAGGCGGGAACCACGTGCATCAGTATGCATCTCGCATTCAAGTATCGGTTTTAAAATAAAAATAATATTAATAACACAAACAGTAAATCTAATGTAATATATGAAGAAAAAAAGAACTTTTACAGAAGAGCACATAACACTGCACTTCCTAATTTCAATTATTTCTCGTGGCGCACTATATTTTTGACGGACGAGGACATCACAAAAGGAAGCGTCGAAGCCATTTACAAGTTAGCCAACTGCAAACGAACGAATGCGGGAAGGGAGTCTAATGGTCTCAAGGGCACAACGACCACGGAACCTTCAGTTATGTTGCCAGCACTAGCTGTCACTTTCGCTCATCCTTAGGAAAATCGCTCTATAGGAGAGAGGGTATCCTATACCAACTCGCGACAGCAAAGAGAGGCTCAATTGAGAGACAGCCCTTAGACTACACGTACTGTCAGTGCTGGGGCTAGACAATTTTCGGACCGGAGCAATGCTGAAACGTAGCTCCTCCTCCAAAAAAATTAAAAATGTGAGAGTTGTATCAAGAAACTATGAGTTATTTTATTTCAACAAATAATAAAACTATGTTTAATGTAGAAAACGTTTTTCTAAATATAGTTTAAACAATAGTTTTAAATAAATGTATTTAGAAATCAAATAATCCAATTTCATTTATTTTTTTATTTATTTATTTTACGTCAAAAAGCAATTAAAAACTGCGTATGACATGCTATGGGGAAAGTGAATTGTGTGCACATTTTCAAAATTCTGTGATCCCTACACTAAGTCATATACTACTTAAATTTTGAAAAAAAAATCTCCCATGTAATAAAATGTATTTTCAAGGATAAAAAGGCAATACATTTTGGCTCTTATCCACGTTGTATCGACATTTCCACTCTGTGATGTGAAAACTATAAAAAATTATGTTTAATTAGTGTTTAATAAAATCACTTGTATAATTTAAATTTCAGTGAAACCTATTTTAATGTTAGCGTCATTTGTTTTCCAAGTCCTACCTTATAAGTAATGACAATAATTAAAAATCAAGGGAAAAATTTTGAAAATTTTATAAAAAATATCAAAGTACTGCACCGCGACTAATAAAATTACGTGAACGATTTTCTCAAGTTATAATTTCTTCTTCCATTTTTTACTAAATCTCTCCCATCAGTCCGATCATCGAGCCCCTTGACTTGGAGGATGCATGTTTATTCACACAAAATCAAAGCTCATTATTGGCCATTTTAGTTAACAAATCTCATTACCTACCATTTCAGTTGTTTGTTTTGATGGATTTTTTCGTGTTTCCGGGCGCGTCAACTGCTTCGGTCATTATTTCTGTTAGTGTAGTGCATGTTTTTTCTCGGGAGATGGCGGTGATCTTCCCCCACTGGATGGCGAGACCCGGCACCGACCTACCATCAGCTAGTGGGGTTTCCCCCTAACCAGGACTCTCCCACCAGCGGGGCACCGCCCCAGTCGGGACAAGCTCTAAACTCCCGACCGGTCTCCCGGAATATGTGCTAGTGTAGTGCATGTCAGTGTAAGTGAGTGTATAAGGGGAGAGGATAGGACAAGGAAGGGGAAGGACAGATCGCACGCGGTCCGTGGCCCGTTTGGTAGGGTACTGCTCCGGCATTCGCCTGGTGTTGATCGGAGAAACCACGGAAAACTACCGATCAGAGCAGCTGGCCGCTAGAATTCTCCTCCAGACACCGACTGACTTCAACCTAGCTGAAAAGCTAGTGTTGAAAATCTACCGTCGTCAGGTCAGTTGTTTGTGAAACATAATGTCGTCAAGGTGACGTCCATCATTTCGAATGCAGACTCAAGTTTCTTCTCAAAGTCGTCCATCACACGGACTAGAATCTCTGCAAGGATGACCGCAACTTCTTGAATGATTGCATTCTTCAAATCGTCCAAATTTCGTGGTTTTTGGTTACAGACCCAACTTTTGAGGTATCCCCACAGAAAAAACTCACACACTGATAAGTCGGGAGATCTGGGAGGCCAAGGAACATTGCCAAAACGAGAGATAAAAACGTGCTAAAACGTGTGTTAACGTTTGGTGTTGAATCGTGATGAAACGTGTGTTTGATTTTGTGTGAATAAACATGTATTAGTTTTAAAATTGGCTGAGTATTATTTCATTAAAAACCGTTCGTCTCCCGTGTGTCACCTGTACTTACACGTCCGAGGCAACGTGGATCTTGGTGAGAGAGTCGGCGTGTCATGGCGTGGCGATTGGGCGTCATCGTCGAGCAACGGCGGAAGGTAGCATGTCTGTCGTGCGCCTACCTCGCACTTGTGCTTTTTTTTTTTTCAAGGGCTTTTATCCAGCCAACAGCCGGTTACCCTTTACGTCCCACTTGGACGCATATTTGACCATACACTAGACCAACACACTTGCGGGATCCTCTGATCTGGGGTCAGCAGAACGCGAGGCCCTCCGCGACAACACATACAAGGTCAAGGGACAAACAACCATGCCCAAGGCGGGACTCGAACCCGCGACCTTTCGGACCGAAGTGCTGAGTCGGTACTCGCTCTTAGCCACCTCGGCCATCCAGGTCGGCACTTGCACTTTACCAGAAAGAAATCACCCCAGGGTGAGCACCTAGGCGTGAGCCTCTATCCGTTCCCCCCGCAGACCTACAAGTGCGCCCTTCGACTGGTATCTGGGTCCAGCCAAAACGCAGTCGACCTTCACCGTAACCTCTCCATAGAATGCCTGGGTCGGGCCGCCGTGTCACCTTAGAGTTCCTAGCTATCCAGGCTAGTACCGGAGTTCAAACAATGCGCTACTCACTCGCTGGAACTAAGGTTCGAGCGGCTCGGAGCTGCCTTCCCATTTCCTCACTGCCTACACCTTTAGGCTGTTGACTTGAGTATCGCCAGAATCTGGGCATCCTAACCTATTAAGTTCCCGCCGGACTTCGTTCTGTGCATTCCACAGGAGGTTAGCATCGCCTACTCACTGCCTCCACCTTGAAGCTAACGACGTGAGTGCCGCCGTGAAACTAAGTGTACGCGTGGTCGTCTACAACTCTCCACATGAAATCGCGGCAACCTCCGTCACCGCGACTTCCCCTGCGGGGAACCATGGAAGGTGCAACATTAGCGACAGCAGACCCCGGCGGCACCCGCTAATGTTCGCTACAGTATAGAACGATTTTCTTAAGGATGAGCCAAAGGGACAGTTCGCGAAAACAAGTGAATATCACAAGGTTCGAGCGGCTCGGAGCTCCCTTCCCATCTTCGCACTGCCTACACTTTTAGGTTGTTGACTTGAGTATCGCCAGAATCTGGGCATCCTAACCTATTAAGTTCCCGCCGGACTTCGTTCTGTGCATTCCACAGGAGCTTAGCATCGCCTACTCACTGCCTCCACCTTGAAGCTAACGACGTGAGTACCGCCGTGAAACTAAGTGTACGCGTGGTCGTCTGCAACTCTCCACAGGAAATCGCGGCAACCTCCGTCACCGCGACTACCCCTGCGGGGGACCATGGAATGTGCAACATTAGCGAGAGCATACGCCGGAGGCACCCGCTAATGTTCGCTACAGTATAGAACGATTTTCTTAAGGATGAGCCAAAGGGACAGTTCGCGAAAACAAGTGAACATCACAAGTATTTTAGAGAAGTATCCCTCCGCCGCGACAGGTGTTCAGTCACGCCCCTTCGTAAAGTGCTAATGGCTCCTGTGAAAACATCCCTATGCAGAAGTATAACAGTTTCGCTGAAGTATATGCACATACGTGAGTCCGGGGATATTTAAATTTAATTAAGTATGTGGAAAATCTCTTATCATGCTCTCACAATTAGTAAAAGAAAACTGCCACGAATGTAAATAGAAAGAAAAATGATTTTAAGCCGGATACACGTGCACTGGTACGCATCTCGCATTCAAGTCTCGGTTTTAAAATTAACATAATATTTATCACACAGCTGTTCAGTCACATCCCTTCGTAAAGTGCTAATGGCTCCTGTGAAAACATCCCTATGCAGAAGTATAACAGTTTCGCTGAAGTATATGCACATACGTGAATCCGGGAAATATTTAAATTTAATTACGTACGTCGAAAATCTCTTAACATGCTCTCATAATTAGTAAAAGAAAACTGCCACGAATGTAAATAGAAAGAAAAACGATTTTAAGCCGGATACACGTGCACTGATACGCATCTCGCATTCAAGTCTCGGTTTTAAAATTAACATAATATTTATCACACAAAATGTAAATTCAATGTAATATATAAAGAAAAAAATATTTTTTACAGAAGAGCACATAACACTGCACTTTCTAATATCAATTATTTCTCGCAGCGCACTATATTTTTGTCGGACAAGGAAACCACAAAAGGAAGTGTGGAAGCTATTTACAAGTTAGCCAACTGGAAACGAACGAATTCGAGAAAGGGAATCTAATGGGTTCAAAGTCACAACGACCACAGAACCTTCAATTATGTTGCCAGCACTAGCTGTCACTTTGGCTCATCCTTAGGAAAATCACTTTATAGCGGGGGTAAATGACCAGATGGATCACCACCGCCCGCTGCATGTCGCCACGCGACATTCTGAATAAAAATTGGGTTTAAAGGAAATATTTGTAATTTTGTTTTATTTTACTGCTGGGTATGTAAATCTGTCTTATGTTTTATGGGTATATTACCAATCGTATTTTTTAATTTGTATGTGATTGTAACTTTTATTTTGCATTCACCAACTATTTTATAGTACCTTCAATTTAATGTTTTTACCATTTATTGTACTTAGATATTATTTATATTTGTTATTGTTAATGTTAATTACGCATTTTGACTTATGTAGTTTGGTTGTAAAGTAGATATTCTTAAATCATGCTTTAGTAAACATTCTTCATTTGTATAAATTCTTGCACTATATTTCTCTATTTGTACAAATAAATTTAATAATAAACTTGAATTCTGATTGCTGAATTATGACAATTTTTATTGTTTAATACCGCGGAGAGGAATGCTGGTGGTACACCTTGGCAATTCAAGTATGGTGACTCTTGCTTAGTTTGGACAGTTGCAGGGATGCACAATCCCCAGATAGCCGTCAAATTCTCTTCATTGTTAAAAATATATCTTTTTGATTTAATGGCATTCAATAATCAATATTTCAGCAATATCAGCGCATGAAATCATTTTGAAATCAAAATGCACCCGTCATCTCCCAGAATAGAACATGTACTACACACTAGCGTACTAATGATCATAGTCACCAATTAAGGGCCAATTCTCGCAGGAACCATTGGCCACGTTTATGTTTAAGGTAGATTTCACTGTTCAGTTACAGTACTAGATGCTTATTTTCTTCAAATTATATTTTAAATTATTAAAAGAACATTTTATTGAAACATGTTTGAAGTTCATACCTTTATAACAATATATTAAGGCTAAGAACTTAAGGGTTATAACTGTTATGCAGATAATATATACTACTTTTTTAGTTTATGTTATTGTTAATGTAGCAGTGTTTACTCATTATAATTATTTTATATTATTATAATTAAATTAATTGTAAAATTTAGTGAATTAAATAAATGAAAATCAAATAAATATTCTTATAAAAATAAATGATCATTCGTTATAATATTAAGGATGGAAGAACGACGATAAGAAACAAAATTTCGTTTGATATGTTTAATTTTCAGCACATAATATCTCACATGTACAGTCCGACAAATTTAACTCGTTATTTTGATCACACAGAATGGAAAAGACATTTACTGGTACGTTAGGAATACAGGTTAGCTAATTCAGGTAGGGAAGCTTGACAGAAGAAATCTCACAATGCGAATATAGCAATGAGCAGGAACAATTTACTGGCCGGTGTAGCAACCCGAAACCTTGCTGAGCAAAGCCGATGTTTGGGTGGGCACGCTCGCGAAGACGGCAGTTTCGCACGAATTGACGTTCATCTGGAAGCCGGCAACGAGAGCCGCGGCCTTCGTGATGTCGCTGAAGATCGCCACGAAGTCAGAGGAGAGCGTGCTGGCAGCATTGGTCAAGACTTGGATATTGCAAATCAGGCTGGTTAACGGATTCGAATTGCAATTAGCCATTTCGTCCTGCAGGTTACCGATGGTCTTGTTAACTTCCACTCCTCTGTCGATGAGATCCTTGACAAGACTCTTGCCGTCCTGCCAAAATGACACACCAATATTAATCTGTCATGTACACTCTCGGTCAAGGGATCGAGAAAATATTTCATGATGGGAGGGGGCAATATCCATTCGGAATCTGTTATATCCATGTCGGAACAAATCCTGTATCTGGTCAACGCTAGCGCCTACCAACTGTTCAAATAATTTCTCCCAAAATTGGTATTTCCCCATCAATCTGTATGAACTAGAGGTCCTACAAGTTTGAAGCGAACGTATTTTTGGGAGTGTTTTGCATAAAGTCCCACCTTTTGTTTCTCAAAAATGGCTCCAAATTTTATTTATTGAAGTTTGTTCATGGATAGAGTAAAGAACGCATTAAAGAATGGTGCAGATCAAATTTTCATTGCCATCCTCGATATTTCCTAGATGTTTCCAAAATTGCAAAAGTTAAATTGTTTTCTGCGTCTTCCTACAACTACAATATTGAACATTACATTTTTTATTAATAAATCTATGATCCAATTACAGGTCTTGAAGTAAGATTATGTACAATTCTTCGAAAATGTGAGCAGTTTTTGCGTAATTTTTCGTGAAATATAGACAATTTTAAACAATTATATTCTCAAAAATTGTCTTCAATTTTTTTCTTTTATTTTTCTCCTTGAATGTGTCAAAGAATGGTAATAGTAATTCCATCTTCGGCGAACTCTCTATAGTTTCAAACATTTCAAAAAATTAAAATTACAAAAGTACAATATTTAGAAATGATAATGTACATTTTAAAAACACGAGTAATTTTCGCGTAATTTCTGTTTGGAGTTAATGCAAGTTACCGAAAAACATTTCCTCAAAAACGACACCTTTTTGTTTTTTCACTCGACTCGAGTCGTTTTTGTGGCTCTAAGACAGCAGAAAACTGATGATGATGGCTAAGCCATCAAAAGCCGCTATTATTGAAATAAATACTATTGTTGACAATGACAACGCTTTCAATCATTTCAATTATGTAAATGTCAACTAAAACTCACCACTGAATCAATACGACCATCATATTTTCGCAAATTTGGGAAACACAATTTCTTCTCAGTTATTGCTAAATAAAGAAAACTGTGCTTACTTATCCAACTCTTCTCGCTCTATTGAAGGGTACTATTATTAATTTTACATTTATCGCAATGGGTACATTGCAGCAAAATACCACCTCTACCTTACTTAATTTCTCACAGAAGTCACTTTCTGATGGCAGAAATGCAATATATATATATATATATATATATATATATATATATATATATATATATATATATATACCCAGGTCGGCACTTGTGAAAGTGACCTCTGTGAGAAATTAAGTAAGGTAGAGGTGGTATTTTCCGTGCAGCGTCGTGGCATATATATATTTTTCGTGGTCCTGGAGGGACCAAACTGGAAAGCTTAAGAAAAGACACGCTCTGGCATGCACCGGGATACATTGAAAAAAAATCTGTTAACCTTCACTTACCTTAACTTCGTTAGTGACGCAACTCATGGCGCTTGTGGTGATGTTAGATACGAGTTCCTCGACCTCCGAGGGAACTTTCGCAGAGCATTCGACTACGTTTTTGCCAGCTGCTACGAACGTGGAGACCGCCGAATCCACCTGGGTCCTCACGGTATTGGCAACTGTCTGGATATCGTCGTGGATCTTGGTGACGATCGCATCCGTGTTGTTAACAATATTTTCTTCAACGCTTGCGATAGTATTGTCAATCTGTTGCCTCAGAGAATTTGCCTGGTCCACAAGTTGTTGAAACCATTCTTGCGGAGAGAGAATTGACGCAGCATCTGAGGTAGCCTGTGGAAGAAAACCATACGTTTCTAGATGTTAAAAGCAAGGCATTAAACAGTTTCAAATAACGTTCCAGATTCATTGAATAGTTATTTATTAACATCAATACGCGTTAGACAGAAAATAACTAAACACATGCGTTATTTGCGTTGTCCACAGTATTGTTCAGGACTTAGTAATATCGTCTTTTAAGAAAAAAGGAGTAAAAACAAGAAATACCACTTTTAGACAGCCACTAGTTAAAGCGGTTCTTTCAGGGTGCGAAGAGCGCGGTGAAAGTTCAATTTTTAGTACTAGTGCTAAAAGTGATACGATGCTCAAGTTTTCAGATAAACTTGTGAATGCAACAATGAAAACAAAATACTTCCCTCTGACCGCATCAGCTACTACTGACCTAAACGTACTACTCGCGCAACTTTTCTTGCACGATGATCTTGCTTCCCCCTCCCTTGAGCAATAAACAGTTCAAGGCAAAAGCTCGCAGCGAGCACTGATGACATTCCAAGCATTAAAAAAACTTCGTTGGCGCGAAACAAAAGCCAGTCAAAGCTAGTTGCTTTCATAGTCGAGGACTTCTGTTCAGTTTTATTATTCGCTTATTACTATCTAATAAAATGGCTAATACATTTTTTTGGAAATATTTCTCACTATCGTTAATATGCACATTTCCAGCAATTTGTAAACACTATTGCATTTGTGAGTTAAAGTGCTTCAAATAATTTTCCGAAAACTCAAAAATTTTCTGTGAAATAGGGCTTCCATTTCACATTTTTAGTAACGCTTAAACGATATTTTCTTTAAAACGGCTCCAAATTGTCATTTAGGGCGAGTTTTTACTCTTCTTTAATATTCTTAAAGCAATATATCGGTTCTACAATTAGAAAACCAAATAATTGAGAATTTAAAAAAAAAAGTGCTTTGGGCGGAGATAGATGGCAGCAGGCTAGAGTATCTGGCAAGTCCGATAAATTATCCAAGACGAAGAAAATAGAAAACTAAAACGAGAAAGTCTGTGCCATTCTGTAGCACTACTAGTTATGTATTTATAATTATTTACCTTTTTATCTATATTTTTATTAATATTTGCCTACGTGCAATATTAATATTTGCATATAATAAGCAAATGTCCCCTCGAGTTACGTATGTTTTCGCTAGTTACACATACACACTCACACACCAAAGATAACGAGTAAAACGGAAATAAAAGGCTGTTCACCACACAACACGTTACAGCAGTTTACACACTTTCAATATGGCGACCATGCGCATCATATCGGCGCACAGTTGCTTTTCTTTCTGTGTAGTACCTATTCTGTGGCAGGGTAGAGGGCGCGGTATCTGGGGCGGCAGGTGGCTGGCGATTGATTGATTTTTTCGTGTTTCCGGGCGCGTCAACTGCTCTGGTAATTAGTCCCGTTAGTGTAGTGCATGTTTTTCTCGGGAGATGGCGGTGATCTTCCCCGCTGGATGGCGAGATCCGGCGCCGACCTACCGTCGGCTAGTGAGGTTTTTCCCCTAACCAGGACTCTCTCACCAGCGGGGCACCGCCCCAGCCGGGACAAGCTCTAAACTCCCGACCGGTCTCCCGGAATATGTGGTAGTGTAGTGCGTGTTAGTGTAAGTAAGTGTGTAAGGGGAGAGGATAGGACAAGGAAGGGGAAGGACAGATCGCGCGCGGCCCGTGGTCCGTTTGGTAGGGTACTGCTCCGGCATTCGTCTGGTGTTGATCGGAGAAACCACGGAAAACTACCGATCAGAGCAGCCGTCCGCTAGAATTCTCCTCGAGACAGTAGCTGAAGTCGACGTAGCTGAAAAGCTAGTGTCGAAAATCCAGCCGCGCCGTGGGGAGTGGGTAGCTAGGACCTCCCGGTCAGAGGCGCTGCAGTGACATCAGTTGAGCACTGCAGCACTGAGCTACCGCTCCCGCTCCGCCAGTCAGCCAGCCGGCCGTCTCGGATATTGCTCCCGCAACCGTCGCCAGTGAGGTTGTCCTCGGTAGTCGTGGGCGGAACGTTTGGCCCTTCAACGCCAATTGGACCACGGCCCTCCAGCCCGCAAACTTTCTCTGATATTAGAGTTTCAGGTTTTGATACCAATCGTTTCCGTTTAGGTTTCGAAACGTTTCCCATGATTTTCCTATATTTTCATTAGAGAACGTATCAAGGATTAACTGTCCCTGTGCGGTGTGGCTGTCGTAGTGACGAGTGCACCGTTTGAATAGGATTTTAGAGCATATTTTATTTATTTATTTGTGAGTTATTACAACCATCGTTTTACAATTAAATGCTAATAATTTTCAATTTATACAAGAAACATCTGTAAATAAAATTTACACTATGAGACGCTTCGACAACAAATTAAGCCGAACAAATTGGAACAAAATATGAAGATCTTTTAAAAATCGAAACTAAAATCGTTCCATTCGGTTACGGTTCCAGCAATAAATTTAATAAAAAATAACGGTAATATTATAACGGTTTTAAAAGGTTTCGGGCATTTGTGTGATGCGTCGGTGAAAAGTAAATTATCAGGCGACTTTCTGGATTCAAGGATCACAAGAATTTACTCAGGCAGATAATGCCAAATTACCACAAGAGAACCATAATACTATGTTTTCTGAATGAATATGAATGTTTTCTTTAAAGAAGCAAGTCGTTTCTTTTACGGTAAATTACCATATTATAAAAGTAGCCACAAATCTTGGAAGACTACTTGGAATTAGTGTACGATACTGCTGAATTGAAATACAATACTGCATATTCAGGCATATAACTTTAATTTAAAATGTGAGAAAAACACTACAATATATCGCTGCGAATTCGGTGTGAGATCTTTATTGTAGTATGTATCGTATGTGTCATTAATGTCTCTAATTTTAATGTAACAATGATGAAAATTTCATACTTTCATGTGGGCATACGAAATTTTCAATCACTTCCCAATCACACAATCCATTTGCAATGAATTCGCAGTCGTTATACATACATTGCAGTAAACCAGGAAGAAAAATTGACAACTATCGACGTCGAGTGTCTTTCTTAGACTGTAACTCATTTCTACACTTTATATGAATTTGAAAAACTAAAATGAAAAATATTAATAAAATATTTATTAGAATTTTTGAATATTTTATTATTACAACAATAAAATTTATTGCAATTAGTGAACTTCAGGAACCAACCGGAAGCCACGCAAATGACATCACTTGAAGAGTAACTGCCCAATTTTAGTACTATATTGATTCCCATTTCAATCGAAAATTTTAGTTTTCGCTTAATCCCAAAACGAAAATGCTAGAATAGACTTGTTTTATTTGTGGGTGATTAATATAAGTTTTCTTTGGCACCAAATGTTTTATACAATACGTTTTTATAAAAATATAGCAATTAATTAACTCGTACGCACCTGCAACGCCAGGAAGGCAACCAGAACGACGAGACAGCGAGCCATGTTGACGGTGAATGCGCAGGGAGATTATCACAAGCGATAGATGGAGACAGCAAAGGAGCCTCCTTATATTGGTCTCCGGATCGTGGGTTTATCACCTGTTTAAACATACGCACTCTCATGCAGCCACATTCAGGTGTTCCAGAAGGCAGGACGTGATCATACCAAGGTTCGTGTTGGCGTGTGTACTTGGCGTGAGGACCAGATCCCACGCGTAAGCATTACATAGATCGCAACTGCTGTTCGTCATTGATGCACGCAAAGCATATTTATCTCCTGTGTACTTAAATGCTTATTTGTTGTATGAGGGGAAATCAAATGGCAGCGTTGAAGAGGAAAATTGGCCAGAAGAATGTGTCATTAAAAATATCAACCCTAGTTTGCAGACGAGAATAATAAATGAATTCCTCTCATTAGTAGTACTGCCAAGTTTTCGGACAGATCATTTGTTGTTTCCGGGTACGTCACCTGCTTTGGTCATTAGTCCCGTTAGTATAGTAAATGTTTTATTCCAGGAGGCAGCGATATCCCTTTTCTGCTGGATGAAGAGGTAACCCTTGCATTTGTGGGCGTTTGTGTGTGTAGGGGGAGAAGATATGCCAAGGAAGACACGGAAGGAAAGGTAGCGCGCGATGTGTGGCCCGTTTGTTAGGGCACTGCTCCAGCATTCGCCTGATATTGATCGAAGAAACCACGGGAAACTACCGATCAGAGTAGCCAGCCGCCAGAATACCTCTCCAGACATCCCCTGAAATAACACAGCTATCTAGCTATTGTCGAAAAGCCTGTTAGCTTCGGGACCCGAACCCTAGGTCAGAGGAGCTACAGAGTCAGCAGCAATGCTGGCACAGCCTGGCAAAGGGCAACGGGCTATACGGAGATAGATGAATTGATTCATTAATTACTAGTGAACTGCTAAGGTCATTAGTCCCGTACGTGTGGTGCATGCTTTTTGCTCGGGAGGTGGCGGTGATCTTGCCTCGCTGGATGGCGAGATCCGGCGAAGACCTACCGTCGGCTATCAGGTTTTCCTTCAACCAGATATCTCCCACCAGCGGGGTACCGCCCCAGCCGTGACAAACCCTAAGCTCGACAGCTGGAAAAAATATCATTGTATGTTATTTCAATGTTGTTTATTATTTTTTCAAAATTTTATCATTGTATTATTCATTTCACTTTTTTTGTCTATTTTATTCATTATACCACTGTTCCTCTTAATGTTAATAACTCAATTTTTCCTTTTTGTCAGAGACCCACTGAGGATGGAAAAATATTGTTACCGAATGGTACTTTTGGGCATAAAATAAATACATCTTATTTATTTTTACTATTGTGGTTGATTATCCCCATACCTATAATGTGAGATCTATTGGAAGGAGAAAGAAATTGTATCTTCAGAGGATTGTGATAATGCATAAATATGAGGATCATGTAAAATGAAATATATACTACAAAGAGAATGTAAGAAACTTGATGGACATAATACGGCCTTCGGGAAATGTTTTATTTTATTTAATTTTACGTCAATTAAAAACTGAGTGTGCGGTGCCACGGGGAGAAGTGTATTGTGTGCGTTTGTGTAATTCTGAGATCCTTACACTAAGCTACAAACAAGTAGAATTCTGAATACAGAAAGAAATGGGCGTTTTTGGCCAGAATTGATAAGAAAATATTCGCTCCGATGTAATAAAATCTATTTTCAAGGGCAAATCAGTTATAGATTCATGTCCCTCGAGAAGGAATATACTTCCTGCCGCGACGGCATGGAGAACGATAATTTGAACTAGTACTGCTACAGGCTGGCACATATTTTCTCGTAGTAATGTTTTCTAATTTCCTTGGTATGGACTGGTTTTACGGTCTGGCTCCATCTTCTTGCCAGCTGCCATCTATCGTCACCCAAAGTACATTTGTTTGACATTTTCTCAACTTTTCGCTTTCCTAATAGAACAAACGAAATATTATTTCAAGAATACTAAAGAAGAGTAAAACCTGGTCCTAATTACAAATTTTCATTGAAAAATTTGAAGCCGTTTTTAAGAACATGGCATTTAAACATTAATGTAAATGCCAAATTTGAAGCTCTTTTTCTCTGGAATCTATTGAGTTTTCGAAAAACTTCACTTAAAGTCATTTGAAGCCCTTCCACTCGCAAATGCAATAATGTATACAAATCGATGGCAATGTGCACATTAACGGCGTGAGAGTTATTTCAAAAAAATTACATTTGAATAATTTTTGAAAATACAAAAGAATACACCAAAATGAACTTTACGTCGTATTAAACAGTGTCATTACCACTATCCGTTGGAAAAGTTGAAAGAAAAAATTTCTAGCCATTTCTGAGAAAATGGCGTTTGAGCGTTTCTGAAAATGCGGAAATTTGAGCTCATTTTCACAGAAAACCGTTGAGTTTTCAAGAAAGTATATTTGACATTAGTTAAAGAACATGTACTCATTTACATGACAATGTGAAGAAATCGCCTCTAATGTAAATATTACTGACGTGAGAGAAAGTAAAAAAAAGTACATTTTTATAATTTTTGAAAAACAAAAGAATAGAGCAACATCGCGTTTATGTCATGTTATAGGGTACATTTGGCATTACCGCAACCAAAAAGTTGAAGAAAATTATTAAAGTCGTTTTTGAGAAAATCTTGTTATTGTTATTTTTTTAAAATTGCAAATATTGCATGCAAACTACTAAAAGTTTCAAAAAAGTCTACATGACCTTATTAAAAGAACTATTTATGAATTTCAAATGAATTTTATTTGAAGGAAAACCCTTTATTTTCAATTTTATAGTTGTAGGAAGACACCATAATAAATTCGAACTTCTGCAATTTTCGAAAATTCAGAGTTAACCGTGAAAATCGTACATATGCCACCTTTATAAGTGTAGGTTACTCTATTCTTACAAGAAATTTAAAGAACTAATTTGGAGCCGGTTTTGAGAAAATTTTGAGAAATATTTTGAAAATGTCCGGATGGCTTCATGTAAAATATCTCCAAAGGGTACCCCCGAATAAGTTGGTAAAATGTTCCCCCTAAACCAAATGGCATATAAGTGGTCACATGATAATTCTAACATCAAAATAATATTTTTGAAAGGTTTCCTAGCTTCCGTTCCACGTCCCACACCGCGCTAGAGGCAAAGCGGGTTTTTCAATTTTAATTTTTTTCGACAACTTAACACTATTTTATGTAGCTGAAAAAATATGATAATAAGAAGACAATTTATACTATCAGAAAAATATTTTTTAATATTTTCTCAGACCCAAATTCAAACACAAAAAATATTTTTCAAAAAAAAAATTGTATTGAGTCTTAGAAACACGGAACATGCTCGAAAAAATCACAAACGTTCCTCTTAAAACACAAATGGTTATGAATATTTTTTTAGATATTGTAACGAATATTGCGTGAACCGTACCGAACCACCACCTAAAGGAATTCCTGAACGACTGCAGAATCTGGTTACAGAGGCATGTAAAGGCTTATCTCGGGAAGAGTGTCATAAGGCTGAAGACCTAATACGGCGCTACCAGCATGTCTTTGAATGCAGTGACGGTGTAAAAGGAAAGACTGATATTGTTCGTCACCGCATAGACACCGGAAACGCCACACCGATTCGCCAAGCTGCTAGAAGATTACCTCTGTCAAGAAGAGAAGAAGCAGATGAGATTATTAAAGAGATGAAGAAGGATGGCGTAATCGAACCATCCAGCAGTCCGTGGGCTTCTCCCGTCGTATTGGTAAAGAAGAAAGACGGGTCGACTCGGTTCTGTGTCGATTTCCGACAGCTCAACAATGTAACGAAGAAGGATAGCTATCCATTGCCCCGTATTGACGACATGTTGGACACGCTCTCTGGGGCCAAGATCTTCTCGACACTTGACCTGAAAAGCGGATACTGGCAAGTAGAATTAGATCCCAGAGATCGAGAGAAGACTGCATTTACCATCGGATCAGGTTTGTGGCAGTTTACAGTAATGCCTTTCGGACTGTGTAATGCTCCAGCTACATTCGAAAGATTGATGGAAACCGTGCTTAGAGGTCTGTCGGAGACATAGTCTGTCTACCCTCGACGATATAATTGTTGTTGGAAAATCTTTAGAAGACCACATCAATAACCTAGAACAGGTGTTCAAGAGGTTGGAAGGAGCGAACTTGGAAGGAGCGAACTTGAAACTCAGCCCAAAGAAATGCCATTTATTTCGGAAGCAAGTGAATTACCTTGGACATGTAGTATCTGGCACGGGAGTAGAACCTGATCCGGAGAAGGTTAAAGCCGTAAAGGAATGGCCGGTCCCAAAGGATAAACATGAACTGAGAAGTTTCCTGGGTCTATGTAGCTATTATCGCCGCTATGTTTTGGGATTTGCCAACATCGCGAAACCGCTGACTCAGCTGACAGAAGAAAAGCGTTTGTTTCAATGGGATCAAGACTGCCAACGCGTTTCGAAAAGCTTAAAAGCGCCATGCTGAGTGCCCCTATATTGAGCTATCCACTACCTCAAGGGAATTATATACTTGATACTGACGCAAGTAACGTTGGTATTGGAGGGGTATTATCGCAGATACAAGATGGACGAGAGAGAGTAATCGGTTACTATAGTAAAGTGCTATCAAGCCAGAACGCAACTATTGTGTAACCCGAAGAGAATTACTGCTGTGGTGAAATCCGTTGAACACTTTTACAAATATCTCTACGGTAAAGAATTTCTTTGAGAACGGATCATGCCGCTTTGAAATGGCTGCTGAACTTCAAGAATCCGGAAGGTCAAGTCGCCAGATGGATTGAAAGATTGCAAGAATTCACATTTAGAATAGAACATCGAAGCGGAAGTAGTCACCGGAATGCCGATGCTCTCTCCAGAAGACCGTGCCCTGAAAACTGCAAGCATTGTTGTCATGCGGAAGAGAAGATGTGTCCTACCTTAAGGGTCACTGTCAGTAATGACCAATGGCAACCCAGAGAACTTCAGAAAGATCAGAAAGAGGACACAGAATTGAAACATGTTTGGAATTGGAAAATAACGGACGGAGACCGTTGGCAAGAAATAGCTCCTGTTCTTCAGCAGAAATCATATTGGGCGCAGTGGGATTCGATTACTGAAGAGGAAGGTGTTCTGAAACGAGTTCTGGAAAGTGAAGACGGCTCGCAGAAGAGGACGCAGATATTGCTACCAAGAGTAAGGGTCCCTGATATATTGAGAGAATTGCACGATGGAACTTCGGAGGACATCTCGGTATAACGAAAACCTTAGAGAAAGTGCGCGAACGATTTTACTGGGTTAATTGCAAGCAAGATGTAAAGATGTGGTGCACAAAGTGTCAAGTTTGTGCTACCAGTAATGGGCCACATAAAAAGAGAAGAGCGAAGATGAGGCAATACAACGTTGGGAGTCCTTTCGAACGAATTGCCATTGACTTGGCTGGCCCATTTCCAATGTCAAATGATGGAAATAAATACATACTCGTGGCTATGGATTATTTTAGCAAGTGGGTTGAAGCATATCCCTACCTAACCAAGAGGCCACTGCTATCTCCGAAGTACTGGTTAAGGAATGGGTGAGCTGATTTGGTGTGCCACTGGAATTGCATTCAGATCAAGGACGGAACTTCGAATCTGCAGTGTTTCAAGGGGTGTGTGAACTTCTTGGAATAAGAAAAACAAGAACAACAGCCCTACATCCGCAGTCAGACGGAATGGTGGAACGCATGAACAGAACAATGGGAAAATATTTAGCGAAGGTCGTGTCAGATCACCAACGCGACTGGGACCAATACATACATCTTTTCTTCTAGCCTACCGCTCATCTGTTCATGAGACAACTGGGCAAACGCCCGCTAATATCCTCTTCGGCCGGGAACTACGTCTACTATGTGATCTACAGTTTGGTTGTAAAACTAATGAAGAAATAGCCGGTGAAGACTTTGAAATGACCTAAGACGGAAAATGGACGTAATTCATAACCAGGTGCGTGAAAGAATCCAAATCGCAAGTGACAGGATGAAAGACCGGTATGACATCAAAGCTGAAGGAGGAGGCTTATCAACCTGAGATCATGTCTGGCTGTTTAACTCCAACGTCGCCGCGGTTTGTGTCACAACATTACAACGACAGTGGGAAGGACCGTACGAGGTCGTGACGAGGCTAAATGCTGTTGTCTACCGAATTAAAAATTGCCAAATGGAAAACCACGAGTCGTTCATTCGAATCGGCTGGCCCGTACGCAGGAAGTAATGAAAATGATGAAGAAAAGACCGCACGAGTTTGTGAGCTGGACATGCAAGAGTGCACATTTCACGAGTTTATGTCTCAGTATAATGAAAAGCATCAAGCGCGTTATGGGGTAACAATGGAGGTGCAACGGGATCTGTTTGCGCTACCCCAGGAATATGCATTGGCGCATTGTGTCGCCCAGGATTTAGATATGACCAGAGGTGTTGCTACTGTATTCAAGAGAAAATACGGAAGGATAGAGGAATTAAAGAACCAACAACCAGATATTGGGAAGGTTCTGCATCTGCACGACGTCAGTCACTATGTTTATTACCTTGTCACAAAAAGTAAGTCATATCACAAGGCATCCTATGAAAATCTGTGCGAAACTCTGATTGAATTACGCCAACAAGTACTGCAAGACAACGTCCAGAAGATTGCCATGTCAAAACTGGGATGTGGTTTTGATGGACTGAACTGGAGAATAGTGAAATAGTGAATCTTAGTCTGCAGCTACCACCATGGAATGTTGTCATATCCAAAGAAGACAATTGACTGCCACTTCTTCTTAACCTCCAACTGCACCAGAGGCTCCAGCTGCAAGTATCGGCATGATTTCACTAAACGCGCTCCGAGACGGATCGCAACTAAGGAGGGGGTAGTGTAACGAATATTGCGTCATCCCCCGGCGCCACTTCGAGGTGGCGGGTTACGTCATCTGCCGGCGACCACGAGCTGCCGGTGAGCACAGGTTGCGTCACCTGCCGGCGGATTCGTCCAGAAAGTGCGCGGCGTCCGGATGGTTCTGGATTGTCCTGACGAGTATAAATACGCGACGGCCGGCGGCCGCGAGTCAGTCTTGAGTCCGCAGTGGAAGCTGAACTGTAGGTGTGCATCGCGGTGAATAGCGTGCAGTGAGTGTGCTCAGTGAAGTGAACCGTTGTCAGTGCATCGTACTGTGGTCGGTGACGTGAACGGTGACCAGTGCATCGAACTGTGATCAGTGCAGTGAACTGTGGCCAGTGCTTAGGACTGTGCGAGTGTGCAAAAGGAGTGTAGTGTAAATAACTGAAGAGAAGTGTAGTGCAAATAACTGAAGAGAAGTGTAGTGTAAATAAATAATCAAGTGTTTTCAGTGATTGTGTTTAGTAACAAAATAAACGTTTTTGTTAAAATAATACGAGACTTTTAATTCACCACCTAAAAACGTAACAATTGGTGTCAGGTGTGGGGTATAACGAGTGGTGAATTAAAACATTAATCAAGATGAGTTTCACAAGTTTACGTGATCTAAAAGTGACGGAGTTGAAGAAGGAGTTAGAAGAGAGGGAACAAGACACTTCCGGAACGAAAGCCATATTACAAGAACGTCTTGCTAACGCAATGAAGGCAGCAGGCGAGGATCCAGAGAATTTTCTCTTCGAGACAACGGGGAACTTTTCAGACCTATCCAAAATATTGGAAGGAAAGTTAACTGAAAATTCCAGAATTTTAAAAGAAGAATTGACAGGAGAATTGACGGAAAATTCCAGAATTTTAGAAGGAAAGTTAACAGAAAATTCCAGAATTTTAGAAGAACTGACTGAAAACTCCAAAGCTTTAGAAGAAAAATTGATCGAAAATTCCGGTTTTGGAAAAAAGTTGGAACAGAAGATAACGCAGAATAATAAATTGGTGCGAGAAGAAATTGAGGAGATAATTTTGAAGAAAGAAGAAAAAATGGAAAAGAAAATTGAGAAGATGGATGAGAAAATTTTGAAGAATGAGGAAAAGTTACTAAATCTGTTAGAAGAGAAGCTGAAGGTTTTCCCAACAGAAAAGAATATAAACATCGTACAGGAACCACTAGAAATGGCACCAGTAGCCACCGTACGGGAGCCACTGGGAAAAGCACAGTAAAACCACCTACCTTTGATGGCACTTCTTCATGGTCGAATTATTTGAAGCAATTCAAGGCTGCTGCGATTTGTAAATGGCTGGTCCGCAACAGATTGTGCTACGGCCCTGATTTTGGCTTTGCGGGTAACGCCGTCGATATTCTAGAGACAATACCGACCGATGAACAGTCCAACTTCGAGCAAATTGTCAAGAGACTCGAAACACGGTACGGGCAAGCGCACCTGGAAGACATGTATTTTACCCAGCTATGAATCGTGTCAGAAGCCTGGAGAGAGTCTTCAAGAACTGAAGCTGATATTTCGTCTGGCGCGCCTTTCGGACCCTGATGCCTCGGAGAGTTCCTGCAACGCACAGCCGTCCGGTGCTTTATTGAAGCGCTACATGATGCAGAAACACAACAAGCATTGAGACTGGCAAGACTGAAAACCTTAGCTGACGCATTAAGTCAAGCACTAGACTTCCAGGTTGCAAAAGAGCATCGAAACGTGACGGACGAGTACGAGAATTGCAAACCGGCGTCGATACTTATGACGAAAAATATTTGAGCAATGGTGGAGAGGTTGGTGGACGCACGCATTTCTAGTGGCAAAAGGCGACAACTCGATGTTGGAATTGTGGAGAATTAGGCACGTGAAAAGTCGATGTGACCGTCCACTGAAGCAACAAGGAGAGCAGCAGTCTCTGCAAACCTAGCAGCCAGCAGAAACTAAAGCAGGTTGATGGAAGGGGCATCCATCGACCTGTCAAACAAGAGCCCCACCTTAGAAATACACGTCAAGTCCATTCGACACCGTTCTGACAGCGTTTACGTAGATGCATTTGTAAATGAAAGGCCATGCGTCTTACTTTTGATACTGGTGCAAACAAGAGCATTATACGAACCGATTTTGCCAAATCATCTCATCTTATGCCGTCCAAATGGAAGCTTCTGGAACAGCCACTGGTGACTCGGCGAATGTTGTAGGAGAGATGGATGCCTCCTTGCTATTGGAACTGTTGCTTTCAGTCATCGCCTGCTGGTCGCTGATATAGAAGAAGAAGCAATTTTAGGAATGGATATTATGACGACATATGGGTGTCAGCTGGATTTACGACACGGTGTGCTGAGACTCAACGAAGTGGAGGTGGTTCTACATTCACGTAACAACATTGCCGTGAATGTAATTACGGTTGACGACGTAATCTTGACGGAGCGTAGCGAGATGTTTATAGAAGCGAGCCCTGAGGGCGACGTTCCAGCTGGAGAGATTGCTATTCTGGAACCTAGAAGTCACGACGAAGACATTGGTCGAGGAATTCTAGTGGCCAAAGAACTGGTCAGAGTGAATAGAACAATACCTGTGAGAATACTGAACATTAATCACTATCCTGTTAAGTTGAGAAAAGGAACAGTGATTGGTAATTGTTCTACGGTATCCTCGGTTTTGCAGAATGTGAACCGTACCGAACCACCACCTAAAGGAATTCCTGAACGACTGCAGAATCTGGTTACAGAGGCATGTAAAGGCTATCTCGGAAGAGTGTCATAAGGCTGAAGACCTAATACGGCGCTACAGCATGTCTTTGAATGCAGTGACGGTGTAAAAGGAAAGACTGATATTGTTCGTCACCGCATAGACACCGGAAACGCCTACACCGATTCGCCAAGCTGCTAGAAGATTACCTCTGTCAAGAAGAGAAGAAGCAGATGAGATTATTAAAGAGATGAAGAAGGATGGCGTAATCGAACCATCCAGCAGTCCGTGGGCTTCTCCCGTCGTATTGGTAAAGAAGAAAGACGGGTCGACTCGGTTCTGTGTCGATTTCCGACAGCTCAACAATGTAACGAAGAAGGATAGCTATCCATTGCCCCGTATTGACGACATGTTGGACACGCTCTCTGGGGCCAAGATCTTCTCGACACTTGACCTGAAAAGCGGATACTGGCAAGTAGAATTAGATCCCAGAGATCGAGAGAAGACTGCATTTACCATCGGATCAGGTTTGTGGCAGTTTACAGTAATGCCTTTCGGACTGTGTAATGCTCCAGCTACATTCGAAAGATTGATGGAAACCGTGCTTAGAGGTCTGTCTGGGAGACATGTCTTGTCTACCTCGACGATATAATTGTTGTTGGAAAATCTTTAGAAGACCACATCAATAACCTAGAACAGGTGTTCAAGAGGTTGGAAGGAGCGAACTTGGAAGGAGCGAACTTGAAACTCAGCCCAAAGAAATGCCATTTATTTCGGAAGCAAGTGAATTACCTTGGACATGTAGTATCTGGCACGGGAGTAGAACCTGATCCGGAGAAGGTTAAAGCCGTAAAGGAATGGCCGGTCCCAAAGGATAAACATGAACTGAGAAGTTTCCTGGGTCTATGTAGCTATTATCGCCGCTATGTTTTGGGATTTGCCAACATCGCGAAACCGCTGACTCAGCTGACAGAAGAAAAGCGTTTGTTTCAATGGGATCAAGACTGCCAACGCGCTTTCGAAAAGCTTAAAAGCGCCATGCTGAGTGCCCCTATATTGAGCTATCCACTACCTCAAGGGAATTATATACTTGATACTGACGCAAGTAACGTTGGTATTGGAGGGGTATTATCGCAGATACAAGATGGACGAGAGAGAGTAATCGGTTACTATAGTAAAGTGCTATCAAAGCCAGAACGCAACTATTGTGTAACCCGAAGAGAATTACTTGCTGTGGTGAAATCCGTTGAACACTTTTACAAATATCTCTACGGTAAAGAATTTTTTGAGAACGGATCATGCCGCTTTGAAATGGCTGCTGAACTCAAGAATCCGGAAGGTCAAGTCGCCAGATGGATTGAAAGATTGCAAGAATTCACATTTAGAATAGAACATCGAAGCGGAAGTAGTCACCGGAATGCCGATGCTTCTCCAGAAGACCGTGCCCTGAAAACTGCAAGCATTGTTGTCATGCGGAAGAGAAGATGTGTCCTACCTTAAGGGTCACTGTCAGTAATGACCAATGGCAACCCAGAGAACTTCAGAAAGATCAGAAAGAGGACACAGAATTGAAACATGTTTGGAATTGGAAAATAACGGGACGGAGACCAAGTTGGCAAGAAATAGCTCCCTGTTCTTCAGCAGTAAAATCATATTGGGCGCAGTGGGATTCGATTACTGAAGAGGAAGGTGTTCTAAACGAGTTCTGGAAAGTGAAGACGGCTCGCAGAAGAGGACGAGATATTGCTACCAAGAGTAAGGGTCCCTGATATATTGAGAGAATTGCACGATGGAACTCGGGAGGACATCTCGGTATAACGAAAACCTTAGAGAAAGTGCGCGAACGATTTTACTGGGTTAATTGCAAGCAAGATGTAAGATGTGGTGCACAAAGTGTCAAGTTTGTGCTACCAGTAATGGGCCACATAAAAGAGAAGAGCGAAGATGAGGCAATACAACGTTGGGAGTCCTTTCGAACGAATTGCCATTGACTTGGCTGGCCCATTTCAATGTCAAATGATGGAAATAAATACATACTCGTGGCTATGGATTATTTTAGCAAGTGGTTGAAGCATATCCCCTACCTAACCAAGAGGCCACTGCTATCTCCGAAGTACTGGTTAAGGAATGGGTGAGCGATTTGTGTGCCACTGGAATTGCATTCAGATCAAGGACGGAACTTCGAATCTGCAGTGTTTCAAGGGGTGTGAACTTCTTGGAATAAGAAAAACAAGAACAACAGCCCTACATCCGCAGTCAGACGGAATGGTGGAACGCATGAACAGAACAATGGGAAAATATTTAGCGAAGGTCGCCAGATCACCAACGCGACTGGGACCAATACGTACATCTTTTCTTCTAGCCTACCGCTCATCTGTTCATGAGACAACTGGGCAAACGCCCGCTAATATCCTCTTCGGCCGGGAACTACGTCTACCATGTGATCTACAGTTTGGTTGTAAAACTAATGAAGAAATAGCCGGTGAAGACTTTGTAAATGACCTAAGACGGAAAATGGACGTAATTCATAACCAGGTGCGTGAAAGAATCCAAATCGCAAGTGACAGGATGAAAGACCGGTATGACATCAAAGCTGAAGGAGGAGGTTATCAACCTGGAAGGACGTAATTGTAACCAATACCAAGTGCGTGAAAAATTACAACGACAGTGGGAAGGACTACGAGGTCGTGAAGAGGATAAATGATGTTGTCTACCGAATTAAAAATTGCCAAATGGAAACACGAGTCGTTCATTCGAATCGGCTGGCCCCGTACGCAGGAAGTAATGAAATGATGAAGAAAAGACTCGCACGAGTTTGTGAGCTGGACATGCAAGAGTGCACATTTCACGAGTTTATGTCTCAGTATAATGAAAAGCATCAAGCGCGTTATGGGGTAACAATGGAGGTGCAACGGGATCTGTTTGCGCTACCCCAGGAATATGCATTGGCGCATTGTGTCGCCCAGGATTTAGATATGACCAGAGGTGTTGCTACTGTATTCAAGAGAAAATACGGAAGGATAGAGGAATTAAAGAACCAACAACCAGATATTGGGAAGGTTCTGCATCTGCACGACGTCAGTCACTGTTTATTACCTTGTCACAAAAAGTAAGTCATATCACAAGGCATCCTATGAAAATCTGTGGGAAACTCTGATTGAATTACGCCAACAAGTACTGCAAGACAACGTCCAGAAGATTGCCAGTCAAAACTGGGATGTGGTTTTGATGGACTGAACTGGAGAATAGTGAGAAGCATGTTGGAAGTACTGTTCCGGTACACTGGGGTTAGCATCTTAGTCTGCAGCTACCACCATGGAATGTTGTCATATCCAAAGAAGACAATTGACTGCCACTTCTTCTAACCTCTAACTGCACTAGAGGCTCCAGCTGCAAGTATCGGCATGATTTCATCAAACGCGCCCGAGACGGATCGCAACTCAAGGAGGGGTAGTGTAACGAATATTGCGTCATCCCCCGGCGCCACTTCGAGGTGGCGGGTTACGTCATCTGCCGGCGACCACGAGCTGCCGGTGAGCACAGGTTGCGTCACCTGCCGGCGGATTCGTCCAGAAAGTGCGCGGCGTCCGGATGGTTCTGGATTGTCCTGACGAGTATAAATACGCGACGGCCGGCGGCCGCGAGTCAGTCTTGAGTCCGCAGTGGAAGCTGAACTGTGAAGTGTGTGCATCGCGGTGAATAGCTGTGCAGTGAGTGTGCTCAGTGAAGTGAACCGTTGTCAGTGCATCGTACTGTGGTCGGTGACGTGAACGGTGACCAGTGCATCGAACTGTGATCAGTGCAGTGAACTGTGGCCAGTGCTTAGGACTGTGCGAGTGTGCAAAAGGAGTGTAGTGTAAATAACTGAAGAGAAGTGTAGTGCAAATAACTGAAGAGAAGTGTAGTGTAAATAAATAATCAAGTGTTTTCAGTGATTGTGTTTAGTAACAAAATAAACGTTTTTGTTAAAATAATACGAGACTTTTAATTCACCACCTAAAAACGTAACAATATTTTCATCAACTGGGCTACAGTTAAAAAATAAAAAACATTTTCCCGCCTTTACTTCACCTTGTATTTAAATATACTTTGAAGATGACTGCAACAGTTCTGTGAATTTATTTGAGTGTTTATTATACATTTGTATACATTGTTGAAACAACCAGTAATATTTTGATTTTGGAATTTAGTTATAAATTATTTTTTTTAATCTTTCTAATCCTTTGCATAAGTATATCATATGCTAAGGAAAAACAATGTTTTCTGCCAGTTGATGAGAAAATTCGGTCACAAATGAAGGACAAGTGGGGGACATGTGTGGAAGGGGGAACAAGTTGAACCTAGATTTGCCAGACTTGTTTTCCTGTGTCTTAGAACACCGACTCAGGCACGAAAACATCTTTAACCTTCATCTCAGAACACTTGTGAATTTCTTTCACATTCTTTTAATTGCTGGGCTTTAGTTTAAAAAAAAATACTTTTGTAGTCAAGTGTCTAAAAAGAACTACAAACAACGTGTGAACTACAAAGTGTCTAAAAAGTGTTTAATAAAAGACTTTTGTAGGCTGTCCGATAGAAGAGGTCCGATTCGTCCAAAACGATGGTCATAGAATGGCGTCTGAAACGTTGGTAACTGGGCCTAGAACGCGGAAGGTCGCAGGTGCCTAGGACGCGGCTGAATTCGTCCAAGATATGTAACTAGAGTCGAATATCCGCCCCGCGGGACTCGAACACTAGGACCGCCTAGTCAGCGACTCTGAAGATAACAGAAATGATGCCACTGAGATATCGCAACCTGTACAATGTGACGTTTAAAAATTCAGTAAAGATTTCATTTCCATTGCAAAGTTAAAATTTTTCAACATTCAATTGTTTCAAATTTCTCGTGCGAGACTCTTGACTGATTAACAATTGCAAGAAATTACGTAATTGGTAATGTTGCTTGAATGGTTTAAGAAAATCGTAACATGAAGGTTAATGACAATTTTGCAAAAACTGCTGAAGTAAATATTCAAAACAATGGCTCTCAAATTTTTAGCTGTCCTATTTCTAGACATTATGTTCTTCTAAAACATTTCAAAGAGGCATTCAAGTTTCATTATAACGCTGGGGTTCTCAATGAGAACCCGAATGAGTAAACTTTTTTGGTTCCTTTTTATAGAGAAAAGTTGAAACATTTAAGTCAATTCCGTGACAAAATTATCTGTCTCTAAAACTGAAAAATGTACCAAAACGATTATTTCCTAGTATTCCAACCTAATGATAATATACAGATTTCTTTCTTAATGCAATTTGTTCTTCACTATTAGATTTTTAAATCATCTCTACACTTTCTTCAAATACGTGTAGTTACGTAAAAGTTTGAGTTATATGATGACATTTATTTTTTCCTAATGCAATCTGTTCTTAAATATTAAATTTTCAAATACATTTAATTTACAATTTTGTCTCAAAATGCCAATAGCTTTGGCGATTTTTCCACTTCATTTTTTGGTGTCAAGAACAATGTATATATTCAAAATAGTGCATAAGTAACTTCTTTAAGAGAAGTGCCGCAGTGTAGTTGGATTAATGGCTACTTGCAGTGCAAATCCTAACCCGGACAATTGTTGTTTTTTTTTATTTTGAACATTTTTGTATGTATGTGGCCAATGAATTTGAAATCACTTATTATGTGAGATTGTTATTTATGTTTAAGGATTAAATAATTATATAATTACGAGTGTCTCACCCCAGGGACGTGCGGTGTCCAATTCGTCTGGGTAAGCTCTGTAAATAGCAAGAGTGTGATTTGGAGCCTGTTTTGGAAGACAAAACGAAATTTTTTCAGTTTTCTACGTTTTAAATTAAATCGTTATATCAAAAAGATTATTATCACTATTATTATTACTATTATTTTATTATTACTATTATTATTATTATTTATTATTTTACTATTATTATTATTACTATTATTATTAATATTACTATTATTATTACTATTATTATTATTATTATTATTATTATTATTATTATTATTGCGTTTTCTGGAATAACGCTAGTCCTCCCCATACACGCCCACAATTCTCAGTGAACCAAAAGTCAATTATCAACCTTTGCCTTTTGAACGCTTCACACGTCGCGTCGTAAATACTCGTTCGGAACGTAATGAACGCTGCATCCCATAAAGGGCGTGGCAGGTAGCGAATACACCTGTGTGTCGGTTCGTACGCATGCAAACACATCTGCAAGCTCAATTCAGAGCTAGCCTGGGCGGGCGTGCCACAGCAGTGGACCCGGGTGGCGACGCTTACCAGCGTGTTGCTTAGAACCAAACGAAGCTTCCAGAAAGTCAAGAGCGCATGCGTGAACTGCCTATTGTATTTAGATAGAGAATAACGTCACGCTCAGTTCGGGCCGGGTTGCGGCGCCTACTACCTCCGTCTCTTTCAACCGCTTTCTTTGTCAGCAACAGCGGTGTATGCTCAATGAAGGGCCGCGCGCCTATGCGAGCCAGTGTACCCTTACTTGGCAGAATTTTTATTTATTTATTTATTTATTTATTTATTTATTTATTTATTTATTTATTTATTTATTTATTTATTTATTTATTTATTTATTATTTATTTATTTATTTATTTATTTATTTATTTATTTTTTTATTTATTTATTTATTTATTTATTTATTTATTTATTTATTTATTTATTTATTTATTTATTTATTTATTTATTTATTTATTTATTTATTTATTTATTTATTTATTTATTTATTTATTTATTTATTTATTTATTTATTTATTTATTTATTTATTTATTTATTTATTTATTTATTTATTTATTTATTTATTTAATTTTACGTTAAAAAAAGCAGTTAAAAACTGCGTATGACGTGCTATGGGGAAAGTGAATTGTGTGCACATTTTCAAAATTGTGTGATCCCTAGACTTAGTCATACACTACAAAAAAAAACCAAGCTTAATTCTCTATGGCGTAAGTGGTGATTTCAAAATACAATATTTACATTTAACTGTCTTTTCTCCAGGGTAGGCGCGGCATACCTAGCTTACCTGGATTGCACGCCACTGTCTCACCCGTTGTTTTGTTAAAGAGTTTTATTAGAAAAATGAAGTGTTAGTAGTGTAACATTTTTAATATATTACAAATGTTACCCTTAAAAGAGAGCTTAATAGAGATTGGTGCCAGGAGGGGTAAAGGGGAAAATAATGACGAAAAAGGCAAAAAAGGCATAAATAAGGCAAAATGTCAAAAAAAGGTATCAGAAGCTGCAACAAGCAAAAAAAGGCAAGATGAAAAACTGCTAAAACAACTCCAGAAATATAATTAAGTTATTCTTATGATTAAAGTGATAAAATCATAATAACAATAAATACGCATTTTGTCAAACTTCCGGGCTCTACTAATTTTGTGTGCGGAAAATAAAAAAATGCAGCCTCCAATCATGTGAGAGGTGTCTATGGTTTTGTTAGATACCCAAGATCTCTGGAAAAATCCAAACACAATGAAACAGTTTCGATTTTGACTACGAGGGAACGGCAGTTATTCTAATAAAAAAAAGCAAAATTTGTACATCTTTATGTACTTATTTTTTCTAAAATATGTAAGAAAAAAATAGAAAATATGTGAAATAAAAATTCGTTATAATGTTTAAAATTCCATTCTTCACGCGTTTTCCGAGCACATTACGCTGCCGATCCGATTTTAACATGGATTCAGAGAGGCTGAAAAAAGATGAAAAGCTGAGAAGAAGATGAAAAGCTGAAAATCCGTTTCCTAGTTATAAGTATTGCAGTATTCGTGAAGAATATCTTTGTGAAAATATTTAACTTATCGCAATAGTACACAAGATCGTGGGGTAAGAAGAGTACAAGGTCATGGTGTTCCTTACGCCATGACAGAGTACATTATTTTTGTTCTTAATGTGTATGCTACTTTCTAGAAAACCATTTTGTGTGGTTTTGTTGAGCAGCATTTTTGCTACTGCATGCCACTAGAAGATACTACATTTTAATTAGACGCAAATCTGTCGCAGTACCTGAAAATTAACAAGTACTCGTATTTACAATTACAGTGGGTCTTTTCTCCCAGCAGGGACTAATGTGATTTGATTTGATTTTTCGTGTTTCCGGGCACGTCAACTGCTTTGGTCATTAGTCCCGTTAGTGTAGTGCATGTTTTTTCTCGGAATCTTTCCCAGCTGGATGGCGAGATCCGGCGCAGACCTACCGTCGGCTAGTGGGGTTTCCCCCTAACCAGGACTCTCCCACCAGCGGGGCACCGCCCCAGCCGGGACAAGCTCTAAGCTCCCGACCGGCCTCCCGTAATATGTGGTAGTGTAGTGCATGTTAGTGTAAATGTGTGTGTGTGTGTGTGAGTGAGAGAGAGAGAGAGAGAGAGGGAGAGAGAGATGGAGAGGATAGGACAAGGAAGAGGAACGACAGATTGCGCGCGGTCCGTGGCCCGTTTGGTAGGGTACTGCTCCGGCATTCGCCTGGTGTTGATCGGAGAAACCACGGAAAACTACCGATCAGAGCAGCCGGCTGCTAAATTCTCCTCCATACAGCGACTGAATTCGACCTAGCTGAAAAGCTAGTGTCGAAAATCCTGTCGCCATCAGGACTCGAACCTAGAACCTCCCGGTCAGAGGCGCTGCTGTGACATCAGTTAATGCATTGAGCTCCCGGTGGGACTAGTGTGCATTGATAACTTTGGTTTCTGCTTTCCTGTCCCATCATGAGAGTCTCAGGCTGATATGATTAAAAAGAAATACATGCGCACACTTAATTTTTGTAATCTATTCTTGTTTTCAGAATAGTCGGTAAATTAGTTCATAATTTTAGAAGAACATAGAGTAAGTGCAGAAGTGGCCCATCCGTAATACTCCTGAGCAAGTTAAAATTATTTACAGGTATTGGAAAGGAAAATAACTAGTTATTAGGACATAATTATATTTTAACTACACTAGCTGAATCTAAGAAGTTTTAATCTTTCAATCTTCTTGTTTCTTGACCGCTGTGAAGTATATTTATTTGAAGGTGATTTTATTGATTCTGAAGTCGGTATCGATGTCCATTGGCAAGTGCTTTGATTGATTCTTTGTTCTTAGGATTTTTCAAGTCCTTGTCTATTGTATCATTGCTGAAGTACGGTTTTTTAGATACACTGATAGGAATCTTTGCAGAATGTCGAGATTGGAGCTGTTTGCAGTTTCTCTAAGTTCTATTCCATATGTCTCATGAGACTGGATATCTGATTTATAGACATGTAATTTGTTGTAGGGAGAAATATTAGTATTTTCCAATTATCCACAATAACGTCTTAAAATGTAAGTATTACGTATTTATTGACAGCTCTACTGTCAGTATGAAACAACATCTTTACAATCACTCAATTTCTCTCTTAAAGCGATTCAGAGGATGGGCTATTTAGCACCTAGCCATGTAGTATCATGTAATGACATCAAGTTTATTAATAAAGAATCAAATCAAAAAATATATACTACAGAACTTACGTACGATATGCTGATATGGTCGATTTAGGATTGTCATGTAGTCTGGTATTCCGAAACGTATTGAAAAGTGATGCTGAACGCTAAAGAAATGATAAAGAGATCAGAAAAATATCAGGAAAATGTAGACAAAAATTTGCTCGAAAATAATCTTGTCCGTTAATACTTCTTTCAGTAGACTTTACGTTTCAACAATAAGTTAGAGAATATAGAACAACTCGGTATCTATCATTAGGTTCAATAATTGATATTTCGGAGAACGTGCGGAAATCACAACTTCATTCCCTTCCGAAATCCTCAGCTTTAAAGCAGCCGACTACGAAACCGAGAAATCTTCCAGCTGCAGCGGCAACCGGAGCAAGAGTCTCGCGCAATCCTCGCAGCAAAATCTTGTCCGTTAGGAAGAAGCGAAGTGACAGCCCCTGTCCCCGTCTGCCCTCGGCCCTCTCCCGGCCGCCCCACGACTGGCGCCGACCTCGCCTCCGGGTTTTTAACGAAATTTGCGTCCGTCGCCGCCCATCTATCGCAAGGCGGCTCCTCCACACAAATTAACGCGCCGAAATTGAATTCCCCGGCGCGGGCGGTGGCGGGGCGGAGGCAGGGCGGGCGCGGGGGTGGAGGGGGTGACTGTGCAGCCGCCCTCGATCGCTCACTGTCTTGCGGTCTATTTGAGCGGCGATAAGCGGCGCCGCGACAATTTGCATGCCATTTGCATTAAGCAGCGCGTGCGCCGGGGATAAAGAGCTTGAGGAAGGGGGCGTGGTCGCGAGAGGACGCGGCGCCCTCGTCGCGCGGCCTCCGACTGCGAGAGGCGATGGGGACGCGATAACCTTCCGTCAACCGCCCCCCCCACCCCCAGGCCGAATTTACGGTGCCCCGGGGGCGCCGCGTCGCCGCGATTTCCGATACGGTGGTGCCCCGCCCACCCGTCCCAGGCCTGCGCCGCCGTAGGGAGATAGGGACACGTGACCGCTTTCCGGGCGACGTGACCGCCCCCGTGCGTTGGGTTTCTTTCGACGTTCTGCGAGTTGTGGGAGGGATGTGCCAAATGAGTGGCTCAGGGCTGTGTAGCGTTCGAGAGAAGTTATTGTGAAGCTGAAAGTTTTTGGTTCTGCACTCTTTTCATTACGCTGATTGAATTTTTCGTGTTTCCGGGCACGTCAACTGCTTTGGTCATTAGTCCTTTTAGTGTGGTGTATGCTTTTTCTCAGGAGATGGTGGCGATTTTCCCCCGCTGGATGGCAAGATCCGGCGCCGACCTACCGTCGGCTAGTGGGGTTTCCCCCCTAACCAGGACTCTCCCACCAGCGGGGCACCGCCCCAGCCGGGACAAGCTCTAAGCTCCCGGCTGGTCTCCCGGAATATGTGGTAGTGTAGGGCGTGTTAGTGTAAGTGTGTGTGTAAGGGGGAGAGGATAGGATAGGACAGGACAGGGAAGAGGAAGGAAAGATGGCGCGCGGTCCGTAGCCCGTTTGGTAGGGTACTGCTCCGGCATTCGCCAGGTGTTGATCGGAGAAACCACGGAAAACTACCGATCAGAACAGCCGGCCGCTAGAATTCTCCTCTAGACAGCGACTGAATTCGACCTAGCTGAAAAGCTAGTATCGAAAATCCTGCCGCCGTCAAGACTCGAACCTAGGACTTCCCGGTCAGAGGCGATGCAGTGTGTGTAGCGTTCGAGAGAAGTTATTGTGAAGTTGAAAGTTTGGTTCTGCACTCTTTTCATTACGCTGAGCAACGTACTAAAACTCGTCTGTCGTGTATCTACGGCACGGCGTCTTTTGTCTTGTTGGGAGTTCGCTGCCGTTAAATTCTCTTTTTATCTCTTTCTCGTGCCCAATTTGCCTCCCTCTTTTACCACTTTTCTTCCTCTGATTTTTTCTCTATCATTCTTTCCTTTATCTTTCGCGTTTTAACTTCTTCTTCAGTCCACTGATTCATCTCTCTTCCGTTTCTCCTTCTCTCTGCCTCTTTGGTGTTCTACAGCTGAGGTTGTTTGTCACTATTTATTTAATTAATTCTTTTAGTGATGTGTAGTATGTTCAAGTGACGAATAATGTTGAAGGTATTGTATAAAATGACATAATCGCCATTTTGCTAGACTTTTTTTCAAAATTACACATCTGTATTTTTTAAAATATTTCGCACGTCATTAACATTTATCCATTTTTAACGTTTTATGTTATTGCATTTGTGAGTAGAAATGCTACGAATGATTTCCAATTAAGTTTCTCGAAAACTCAAAACTTTTCTGAGAATCAAATTGCGTATTTTCTGAAACGCCCAAACGACATTTTCTCACAAAGGGCTCCAAATTTTTCAACGAAAATTTTCATATAGGGCAGTGTTATATTTTATATAATATTCTTAAAGTCGTATTTCCGTAGTACTATTGACAAATGTGAAAAATGACCTTTAGACATTAATAGTTGGCAGCTGGAAAGAGGGCGGGGCAAAACCGAAATGCTGAACCAGACTATAGAAATTAGAAAACTAACTAATACGAAAGCCTGCCATCAGTAGCATCACTAGTTTTTTCACTGTTCGTATTCCTATTCTGCTTCTCCCATTCGTCACATCAAAATGCGTTCGCTCCTCTTTCCTGCTGTCTGACACACAAGAATACGTGGACTGATTTTGTTTCCTGACGCATCAACTGATATGGCGATTACTGTTATTGCTTATGCATAAGCGTTATCTGCGCGAGTAAGGTGTAAAGAAAGGTAATTTATTCATCCCAGCACTAGTAACACATATTTTCTTGAAATGCTTAATCTTGGAAATTAGATTCTAACACAATTAGGTGCTGACAGTCGATTATTTGATATTTCAGAATTCTGTATTGAAAAAACAAGGAAGGCCGTTTTCAGAAAACCGCCAAGTAAAACGATTACGCGATCTGGGAGCAAACATTTCTGGTTATCAGAATTTGTCAACAAAGCTTTTTGCTATCTTATTCTGCATTCAACTAATGTTAGTAAAGGAGAGGGGGTAGCGATGCCGGGGCTCAAGAAAACGTGCGCGTATAATACCACCATTCCTTCGCTAACATTATTTGAATTAAGAACAAATGATAGCAACAAGCATTGTAAAGAAAATCTGATAACTATAAACGTGTAATAGAAATTATTTACATCGAGAAACGAACTTCAAATTTGATATAAGATTCATTTTGTAAAAATAATTAAAATCACCACTTCTCTCACAACTAGGGAAGCTAGGGCTCAGGAAAACGTGCGCGGATAATACCCGAGCTCCCTAGTCATCACCCAGCGCTGAATAGCACGGCCCGTTGAGATACCTCGAGGTTCGTTTCGGAACTTCACGTACCAATTTACAATGCTGGCAACAACCGCCTCGCACGTTTAAAACACTAGTCGTCTTTCTCGTGGAATTACATTGTTTAAAGTGAAAAATAGACTTAGGTTTCTGTTTTTAAGAAGATAGTCTAAATGAAATATTAGTACACTTCTTGACTTAACGATGTCAAGAAACTGTTAAGTAGAGTCGGCTATCTAAAATATCAACTTCACCATTAGTATTTAAATATGCCCATACGCGTCCTCGAAGTCCATAGGCGTTTGTCGTGGATTCTGAAAGTCGTTGAAACTGTGAAGACAAATCGTTGTTGAGCATAAAATGTCCAATAATATTTTATTTATACTCTAAAGAAATTACTGAAATTAAAGAAACTCCTATGGATTTCCTCTTCAAATAATAGAGAGAGAATAGATTTGATAAGAATGCTGTATTCATGTCTAAATCTTCTTAAAAACAGAAACCTAGCCTGTCTACTTTTCACTTTAAACAATGTAATATTTTATTTATACTGTTTGACAGAGGTCCCAATGGTGAGCCCTAGGCATAAACGGAAGGGCTGTCCCAATGGTGAGGGTAGCGGTAGCTCAGTGCATCAACTGATGTCACTGCAGCGCCTCTAACCGGGAGCTCCTAGGTTTCAGAGGCGGCAGGATATTCGACACTAGCTTTCCAGCTAGGTCGAATTCAGCTGCTGTCTGGAGGAGAATTCTAGCGGCCGGCTGCTCTGATCGGTAGTTTTCCGTGGTTTCGGGCCACGGACCGCGCGCGATCTATCCTTCCTTGTCCTATCCTCTCCCCTTACACACACACTTACACCAACATGCACCACACTATCACATATTCCGGGAGACCGGTCCGGAGCTTAGTCGGTTAGACCGGTCGGAGTCCTGGTTAGGGGGAAACCCCACTAGCCGACGGTAGGCCGGCGCCGGATCTCGCCATCCAGCGGGGGAAGATCACCGCCATCTCCCGAGAAAAACATGCACTACACTAACGGGACTAATGACCAGAGAAGTTGACGCGCCCGGAAACACGAAAAAACCAAACCAACCCAATGGTGAGCCCCAGGCATAAACGTGTACATGAATAGATTGTTTATTAAAATATATACTATTGATATATTATTCTCTGTGTTTCATTTCGAACCATAGGCAGAAAGTCACCATTCGGATGGATCCAGGCTGACGGTTCGTAAATCCCATCTTGATTGCGATTCAACTCAACTATCGCTCGCACCATGTACCCGCTAAAATGAGATTAACCCACCTTCCATCCACGGACCAAAGCAGTGGCGAACCCTGAATATTATTTCAGGTATACCGCAATTTATGGAAGCTACCTCTACCGTTGTCTTTTATTTTTAGCTTTTCTGAAATCCCAATACTATGAAATTCCGTCCTTAATAATTGTTATATAAGACAATTACACAAACCACTAACTTTTGGATTGTTAACACGCTCCATTTTTACAAAAAAAACTTGAAAGAAGCGTAACTTACGAACGACCAGAAAAGGACTGTTCACCGCAATATTTTGCGGTGCCTACCGACCATCCAAACGCGCATCCTCCCCTCTCCCCGTCCTTGCAACATGAGTCACAGGTTATCGCGGTTGGCATGCGGTGCCTTTCGTCTGCACTAGCGAATTCTCTGAACAGCATGAAGAACTGTTTTAAACTTTTCACTCTAATGCATTTCATAGCACTAACGACCGGTAGCTGTAGCTCAGTGTATCAACTGATGTCACTGCAGCGCCTCTGACCGGGAGGTCCTAGGTTCGAGTCCTGACGGCGACAGGATTTTCGACACTAGCGTTTCAGCTAGGTCGAATTCACTCGCTGTCTGGAGGAGAATTCTAGCGGCCGGCTGCTCTGATCGGTAGTTTTCCGTAATTTCTCCGATCGACACCAGGCGAATGCCGGAGCAGGGCCCTACCAAACGGACCGCGCGCGATCTGTCCTTCCTCTTCCTTGTCCTATCCTCTCCCCTTACACACACACTTACACTAACATGTACTACACTATCACGTATTCCGGGAGACCGGTCGGGAGTTTGGAGCGTGTCCCGGCTGGGGCGGTGCCCCGCTGGTGGGAGAGTCCTGGCTAGGGGGAAACCCCACTAGCCGACGATAGGTCGGCGCCGAATCTCGCCATCCAGCGGGGGAAGATCACCGTCATCTCCCGAGAAAAAAAACATGCAATACACTAACGGGAATAATGACCGAAGTAGTTGACGTGCCCGGAAACACGAAAAAATCAATCAATCTAACGGATGCGGAAGACTGACTAGCTCTCGGTAGCAAAGAAGAGTTATTTTTTCGCATTTGTTTTAAAGTTTTTAAAATCTCAGTAGTTTTTTAGAGGAATATCATACTTAAGTAATATTTCTTATTCACTTCGTATTACTAGGTATACCGGCGGTATACGCGGTGTATTGGAGAATTCGCCACTAGGCCAAAGATTAGCATCTACAGCATAAGCATGATATTTAAAGAGCACAATAGCATCAGCAGCATAATACCTCCACAGCTAACCCAGGCAAGGGACGTGTAAACATGCACATACGTGCTGTACACGTAGTATCTATTAGCAGGAAATTCTTTACGTCTCTATAGAACCGAATAACGTGCATTGTAAACAAGGACCCTGGCAGTCACGTGTGTGTCGTTGCGTAATATGTTTTTACGCGAAACTCAGTTGCGATTCAAACACGTAAATACATGTGTCAGGTTTTGCACACATACGGCTTCATCTACATTGATTACAAATACGACAAATATTTGCAGTATTTTCCGGGTGTTATAAGAACCGATGAGACAAGTTTTAATTCCGAAACATTTACTCCATATATTGCATTAATTTTAAAACCAATTTTCTTCTTTTCTCGCAATAAATTGATATCTATTTTATTTTGATTTGTATTTATTTACATTTATTAAACTAGTGGTGCTACAGAATGATAGACTCTTTCTCGTACTAGTTACTTATCTAATTTCTTTCGTCTAGGATAGCTTTTTAGTCTTGCCACATTCTCTTCCCATCAAACGCCGCCCTACATTATTTTTGAAATTTTCACAATTGTTCGGTTTCCTAATAGTAGAGCAGAAATATTACTCTCAGGATTTCATACAAGGGTACAACCTCTTTCTATCAGGAAAATTTCGCTGAAACATTTGGGGACATTTTTAAAGAAATGCCATGTAGGCGTTGGAGTAAATCCGAAATTTGAAACTCTTTTTCACAGAAAACCTTTGAGTTTTCAAACAACTTCATTGAAAGTAATTTGAAGTACTTCTACTCACAAATGCAATAATTTTTACAAATTGTTGAAAATGTGCATATTAATTATAATTGCGCAATTTTTGAAAAAACAAATGAATACAGCAAAATTACTTTTGTGACATGTTAAACAGTGCAATTAGCAGTAACCACGCAAAAATTCTGACGAAAATATTTGGCGCCGTTTTTTAGAAAAAGACGGAGCGTTTCTGAAAATCCAGAATTTTGAGCTCATTTTCACAGAAAACTTTTGAATTTTCGAGAATGTTTATAAGACAGAATTTGAAGCAGTTGTTTTAACAAATTCAATTCTGTAAAAAAAATCGCCGCCTACGTAAATATCAATGTGAGAGAAATAAAAAATACCTTTTTGTGTTTTTGAAAAAACAAAAAAATACCGCAAAGGACATTTATGTCATCTGATGGAGTACATTTGGCACTATCCCTACCAAAAGTTTAAAGAACAAAACTTGGTGCCATTTTTTAGAATGTTTTTGATATTTTTAATATTACACATATTTCAACTGGCGCAAACAATATGACGCGAAAACTAACAAAGTTTTCAAAAAAATGTATATGATTTTCATGAAATAACTAGTTATGGAGAATACATTTCATTTGAAGGAAAAAAATCTTCAATTTTGTAGTTGTAGGAAGATGCCTAAAAAATTTCAAACAGTTGCAATTTTCGAAAATATGGAGTTAAAAGTAAAATTTGGAGATATGTGTATTTTACTCTATTCCCACAAGAATTTTAGAGAAAAAGATTGGAGCAATTAAAAAAAACGCATCAGCAAAAAAATCAAGCGCGTTACTATTAAATGCGTTCTTGTATTAAATTTATTATTATTATTATTATTATTATTATTATTATTATTATTATTAGCCCATAACATCCCGTAAAGGGCAAAGGCTGGTTGTTGGGTAGGTTGATATTCAATTTCACTAAAGTTCACTCAATTTCACTCAAATCGATTAATAGCACTGTGGATCATCATCATCTTTTTGCTGCTCATATCCCAGTTGCCTCCATGTTGTTCTCTCTTGGGCCAGTCTCGTCCAGGTGGGACCAGTTGCTTTGCATAGCACGTCTGTCCAACTTCTCCTCTGTCTCCCTTGGTTTCTCCACCCATACCGAGGGTCCCAGGTTGTTGTAGTGTATGCCCATCGTTGCTGGTCTTGCCTTATAATATGTCCTCCCCAATGCCATTTGCTTATTTTGGCTTGCCGTACTGCATCTTTAATTTCAGTCTTTTTTCTAATTTCTGTAGTGGTATTTTGTCTAGGAGCGAAATATTTAACATTTTCGTTCCATTTTCCTCTGGCATCGTTGTATCCATTTTATTTGTATTACTGTTAAGGACCATGTTTGTGATCCATAAAGCAATATCGGCAAGAAGCACGAGTCCATTACTACCTTTTTAATTTGGAGGTTTATCTTTTTATTTAGCAAAATGAAAGAGAGGCTCCAGAATCTTCTCCATGCTAATTTAGTTCTTCTTATTTCCTTATCTCCTCTATTTGTAAATGATATTAGCTGGCCCAGATAAACATATTCTTGCACATATTCTATGTTGCTGTCGTTCACCATTATTGATTTGGGTTCACTGTTACTCATTACTTTAGTTTTCGATAAGTTCATTTGTAAACCGACCTCAGTACATTTTGCGTTTACATCGCATAGCATTTCTTTTAGAATTTTAGGCGAGGTAGCAAATAGAGCAATGTCGTCGGCAAAACTGAGGTTTATCAGCCGCCGTCCGTTGACATTTACACCTGCTTGTTTGGACCAATTTATTTTACGGAAACACATTTCAAGCAAACTATTAAATAATTTAGGAGATATTGGGTCCCCTTGTCTTCCTCCTCTCTTAATTGGAAATATTTCTCCTTCTTGATCTGTACTTACTTGTGCTTGGCCGTGTGCATATAGGTGTTTTAAAATATTAATAAATTTGCTGGGGACTCCTTGATTCTTGAGTGCTTGAAGTATAAATGAGTGTTCTACACAGTCAAAGGCCTTCGTAAGATCAACAAATGCTATGTACAATTTTATATAAAATTCTTGTGCTTTTTCGATGATCTGATTGACTGTTTGCAGGTGGTCTGTAGTGCTGAACCCTGTTCGAAAACCTGCTTGTTCCGGTGGCTGCTGTTCGTCCAGTATTTTGGTCATTCTTCTAGTCAGGATTTTAGAGAAGAGTTTGTACATGTTGGACATAAGACTAATTGGCCTATAGTTAGTGAGATTGTCTCTGTTACCTTTTTTGTGAATGAGTATTATGGTACTTGTGTACCATTGTAAGGGGAGTTCTTCCGACTTTAGTATATGGTTGAAAAGTTTGACAGTTTCTTTGAGTAATTCATCTGTACCTTCTTTAAGAAGTTCGACAAGAATGCCATCTTCTCCCGGCGTTTTTCCAGTTTTCATTTCCGAAATTGCCCCACGTACTTCAGATATGATGAATGGTGGTATTTCGGTTTCATCTTTTTCGTTGTCATCATACAGTTTTGTGGGTGTATGATTTGTACATTCATAGAGGATTCTGTACTATTGAGTAGCTATTTTATTTATGTTTTTCCTAGAGGATATCTTCTTATCGTCAGTATCTTTTAAAGCTATCATCCAGTGTTTCCCTATTGAAGCTTTTTCTTTCAGTAGTTTAAGAGATTTGCTATTTTCCATAATTTTGTGTGTTAAGTCTGTCAGATGGTTTCTTTGATCTCTGCGGATTAATTTTTCACTTTTGTGTTAGTTCCTTGTACTCATTAGCGTGCTCTGGCGCATGCCTTTTGGACCGTAGCAGTTCTCTTTGGTTTATAATTATATAAATATAAATAAATATAAATAAATATAAATAAATATAAATAAATATAAATAAATATAAATATAAAAATAATTTATTATTAAATATATAATTATATTCAAAGTAGTATTGTATTGAAGTGTGGTGACGTGTTGTGCAGTGTAGTGCAATATAGAAGTAGAAAGAGAAGTGAATTTCAAATGTGAAGTGAAGTGCAATTAAAAAGTCGTGTAGTATTAGTATTTCATAGTTTAAAATAACTGTGCAGGTCATTTCTAGACAAAAACAGCTTCAATTTATTATAGACAACGTATCACACTTTTGTATTATTAATAGACTTAGTGTATTAATAGACTTAGTGTATTAATAGACTTAGTGTATTAATAGACTTAGTATATTAGTTTGTATTAATAATACAAAAGTGTGATACGTTGTCTATAATAAATTGAAGCTGTTTTTGTCTAAAAATCCAATAAATAAAGACAACCTATACAACATATTAACATAAACTGTGCAGGTCAGCCATAAAATGTAGTTAATGCTATTATTGTTAGCATATTATTATTATTATTATTATTATTATTATTATTATTATTATTATTATTATTGTTATTATTATTATTATTGTTATTATTATTATTATTATTGTTATTATTATTATTGTCATTATTATGTCTTTAAATAATTTAAAGTCACATTGTTAAGTAATTTAAAGTTAATATTTGTAATATGTAAATTGTAATCTTCTGCCCCCAGATTATATATACCTACCTGCAGAATAATAAATATCTATCTATCTATCTAACATTTATTCTGGAGGAGTCCTCTGTTACCATATTACGTTTAGTGTCCAGTCTCGTCGCAGTCAGTTGTCAGAAAACTCAACAGTTCGAGCTCGGCTCCCGACGGATTAAGACCTCACCGAGAGTCGCCCTCGCGATAAGCTTTCTACTACTACCAGTGAGGTTTTGTGTTATCGACGCTGATAGAATTGGTGAAAGTGTTTCAGTAGTAAAAACAGGTGTAGGTTTTACTTGTTCTTTTATTGATTCTTTTTTCTAAAAGTGCATGTAATTATTCATTAACACTATGTCCGTGTAATGTGTGAAAACGGCTGCCCCGGTACGGGACAGCATATTAAAATGGCAATGGATGCTACAAATTGTGATGAAGTAACCTTTGAAGGGTCTTCCCGCATGAGCTCAATGGAAAATAACATTATGTTCGCATATGAAAATGGTCAATTGTTGCCGCAATATCATGCGGGGTACGTTCCTTTCCATTCACATTCGAGTGTTAACTTGCCACAGCAAGGCATAATGCACAACATTATCCAAGCTCAACAGCAAGGTTTAACGCAACCAGAAGCAGTTCCACCGCAGCAAATACATCAGGATACTGCCGGAACTTCACAATCCACACGAGAAGCAACAAAACACCAAAAAGAACTCGGAGCAGCCCGGACAGGGCGCGCGACGTGCTTTCAAATCTTCAACCAAAAAAATGTAGATATATCTTAAAAAGAATCAGTGATTCAAGTGTTAAGTGATAAGTGAGTGTTAAGTGATAAGTGAAGTGTTAAGTGATAAAAGACAAAAACGTTCACAAACCGAGGTAAATCAAATACTTTATAATGTACCTGTAGGAAACAGATTTGAATACTTACAGAACGTAGAGGACAATGATGATAGTGAATTCAAGGCAATAAAAATTCCCCCAATTTTAATTCAAAATTACAGCAAAAGAGAAGATGAATTATTAAGTTATAAACAGCTTAAAGAAATAAATTAAAAAGTTGAAACATTGAAATTTGGAAATTTAGACATTTTTGCAAAAATAACGAGATAGAGTTCTACTCCTTTAGAGATTCATCTATAAAAGCATCTGAAGTTGTAATAAAAGGTGTACTGGAAGTCAGATGTTAATGATATCAAAAAAAATTAATGAAAATTCCTGAATTAAAAGTGGTATGACAAAAACAGAAAACCCCTACAGATAGTTGTTGTAGACGTAGAGAACAATGTTGCTGGCAGATCAATTTCAAAACTAAATAAGTTAGACTAGTGTATTGTTACAGTGTTTGTTCGAACCAAAACTAAGCTCAAGCTCAATGTAAGAATTGCCAACGCTTTAGGTATACGCAAGCTAACCATTTTAACAATCATCCTTGCGTTAAATGCTTTAATGACCATAATTACTCTAAATGTACACTCCCTAAAACGGGGGTTAAACTTTCTTGTGCTAATTGCAAGGAAAATCACACAGCGAATTATCATGAGTGCTCTGTATATAAGGCCGGCGGCGCTAGCCGAATTCGTTTACTACGCTCCGTGAAGTCACGAAGGTTAAGCGAATTCGAGACTCGCGGGTTCGTGGTTGGGTGACCGACCAGGAACCCCGGGATCTAACGGCGTCGGCCGTCGAGCCCCTGGCCGAAGGGATAAAAGGCACTGACTGACTGCGACGTGACGAGGCTTGACAAATATAGTAATTATTACACAGTAACGGAGGATTACTCCAGAATAAAAAGCGCTCAACGCCCCTTAAGGGGCTTGGAGACGCGTTGCGTCAAGGTGTAGACGCAACAAATTAAAAAAAAAAAAAAAAAAAAAGGCTGAATTAAACAAAAAAACAAACCTGCAAATGGTTTGAAATATAACGCAGAACAGGACAAGGCATTGAATGGTGCGCAGGGTGTAGATCAAGGGATAAGATATGAAAGCAGGCAAGCCAGATACCGCCAACCTCCAGTCCTGACCAATGCGGAATTCCCTCCCCTACCCAAAATACCAGGTCCTTGGACAAGACCTTTAAATAATTCTCAAGGTAACATTAGAAATACGATGCAGTACACAAATCAAGGCATTGATATAAATAGATTAATCGAATCAATCACAAGTACTGTGATTACTCAAGTAATGAATTTTCTGTTACCACAAATCCAAAATATGATTCAGAAAATGCAATAAATCTAAAAACAGCAGATTCAGAAATAATACTAATAAACGCCTACAAACCACCCAATAAGAAATTCCCAGAAAATACCTCGGATACAATATTTAACTTCAACAATAACAATGCGTATTATAATAATAAGAAAATCATTGTTATAGGTGACCTAAATAGTAAAAATAAAGCGTGGAACTGTCGAATTACAACAGAAGCAGGTCGTAAACGTTTACATTTCGCTCAGAGACATAATATTTTAATTCATGCCCCTCTTGCACCTACACGGTATCCATTTAATGATAAATGCGCCCCAGACATTCTTGACATAAGTCTAACATCAAAGATAATTTGTCCCTTTTTTCATTCCGTAATACCTGATCTGGATTCGGATCATAACCCCATAATAATATCATTTCAGAGTATCGCTAAAATAAACAAAAGAAAACTAAAATGGCGAAATAAACTGGGATCTCTTTAGAACAAAAATAGCCACTCAATTTTAGTTCCCAAAAGATATTAAAAACGACACAGATATTGATTTACAAATCAATAATCTAATAGATGCAATAAGCTTCGCGATTAAAGAATCATGTTAACCAATGCAATCGGACAAATATTCATCTTACTGGCTACCGAAACACATCGTGGACTTGATAAAAGATAAACACAGAAATAGAAGACTCTGGCTGTTGTATAGACGACCACACGTAAAAAAGAAGCGGAACTCTTTATGCAAAAAAGGAAAATTCCTAATAGATGAACACAGATATAGTTCATTCAAGCAATTTTTGGCGCAAATTAAACCTGCCTCACCCTCATTACGGACTACCATAAAAAGGTTACCAGAGAACAATCTAGAATACCACCATTAAAATCGGGCACCAACTCCCTTTATACAGATGAAGAAAAAGCGGAGGCTTTTGCTGTTCACTTCTTAAATATGCAATTTTCCATTTCAAATAAACCATTCTGTGCTCCATTGAAAATGAACGGTGTACCATTGACTGATGTTAAGGCAACAAAATTTTTAGGTCTCTCAATTTAGTCAAACCTTAAATGGAACGTCCATTTCAATGAATTGAACACAAAATTAAGTTCATTATGCTCCGCGTTCAGAATTCTTTCAAATTCAGTCAGCCTACATACTGCTCGTTGTGTATATTTCGCGAATGTTCATTCCCGCCTGAGATATGGCATAATATTCTCGGGAAATACATCTTATAGCTCCCAGACTTTTAGATTACAAAAAAGAATTATACGAATAATAACCAAATCCCACCCACGTGATTCTTGTAAGTCTCTCTTCATTAATCTAGGAATTTTACCATTACCTTGTGTGTTTATTTAGAAATCAGTGGTTTTTGTCAAAAATGACTTGCTTAAGGGCGGGAATATATTTTCAGAAAATGCCGAAGTCTATTACTATAACGCTTGACGTAGAAATCATATTCATCAGGTGACAGTATCAACAGCTCAGTACAAAAAATTCTCACACAATACATGTACTTTGTTTTACAACACTTTGGAATGATTGAAGGCGTTGTCATTGTCAACAATAGAATTTATTTCAGAAATAGAAGCTTTCGATGGCTTAGCCATCATCATCAGTTTTCTGCTGTCTGGGAGCCGCAAAAACAGGACTGACTGACAGGCAGTCCTGTTTTTGCGGCTCCCAGACAGCAGAAAACTGATGATGATGGCTAAGCCATCGAAAGCTGCTATTTCTGAAATAAATTCTATTGTTGACAATGACAACGCCTTCAATCATTCCAATTATGTAAATGTCAACTACACCTCACCACTGAATCAATATTACAACACTTTGCCAGATGACATTAAACGATTAAATTTTATAGAAAAGTTTAAATCCCCAAGTGAAATCCATTTGGTCTGCATAAATCTAAACAACCTGTAACAAATATTGTAACGCAGCCTCCGGGTCAATGACCCCCATCTCGATCAGGTTTTTGGTCCAGTTTCCCTGGTATATTGAGCAAATGCTGAGATGGCCCCTTGTTTTGCTTCTGGACATAAATGTATCTTCACTATCAGTGTACGTCTTCTAGAATTCAGTGGGAAATACAGTTATTAAAATTCTCGTTTCCATGTTGTCGCGGCAGGAAGTATTATTCCGAAGGACTACATGGATAAGAGCCCAAAATTTATTGATTATTTATCCTTGAAAATAGATTTATTACATGGGCACTTTTTTTAAATAAATTCAAGTAGTATATGACAGTGTAGGGATCACAGAATTTTGAAAATGTGCACACAATTAACTTCTCCCCATAGCACGTCATACCCAGTTTTAACTGTTTTTCGACGTAAAATAAATAAATATCTTCAAACCCAATCCAATAGTAAACCATTCTTTTAATGAAGAAATTATAAACAACGTGAAGCAACCTATAGACTCCGCGGAGGTACGGACAAAATTCATTCCCCCAGCAGAACTTTAACGCACAATAAACAGACTCAAAAACAGAAAAGCGGCTGGGCACGACCAAATAACTAGTCAGATATTAAAGGAATTACCAAAATCAACAATTGCAGCAATAGCAGCGATTTTAAATGCAGCGTTCAGATTAGGTTATTACCCAAGCGTTTGGAACGATGCAATAATTATTCCAATAAACAAACCTAATAAATGTCCACAACAACTTGACAATTACAGGCCAATTAGCCTATTACCTTCATTAACTAAAGTGTTTCATAGACAAATTTTAGTTCGTTTAAATACATTCTTATACGATACAAAGGCCATACCTGATTCCCAGTTCGGCTTTAGAGCTAATCACTCAACTGAACACCAAATTTTAAGAGTTACGGATTTGATTGCGAAGGGTTTTCATGAGAAAAAGTACACGGTAGCTCTATTTTTAGATGTTACTAAAGCATTCGACCGTGTCTGGTACACAGGACTGGAATACAAAATTCGACATCTAGGCATTCCCAAATATCTTCAAGATATAATTAAAAGTTTCTTGCTAAATAGGTCATTCAATATTAAAATACACGACACCATGTCAGATAAATACAGAATCTCAGCTGGAGTTCCACAAGGTTCCCCATTGTCCCGACTTTATTCAAAATTTACCTTTCCAATTTTCCAGAACTATTAGATACCAAACCTTTTTCGCAAACTGCCATCCTTGTACAACATGAAGAACTGGATATTGCCTTGGAATACCTTCAACATGATTTAAATGGACTGATTTAATGGCCTGAATGACTTAATTAAATGGACTGATAAATGGAGGATCCAGATAAACCCTAACAAATCACAAGCTAAGATTTTCTCGCTTAAAAGATTTATAACCCTCCAATTTTAACAATCCATAACAATCCGGTTCTCTGGCTAAGAAATAACCAACCCGTCAAATACCTAGGAGTCAAATTAGATAGACGATTAACATGGAAAGACCACATAGTTGATATTGCAAACAAAACGTATGCAAAAATTGTCAAACGTTACCCATTAGTAAATAAAAACTCAACTTTAAGGATAGAAAATGGAGTAACAATCTATAAATCTATAGTCCGTCCGTCGCTCACCTATGTATGCTCAGTATGGGAATGCGCTGCAAACACACACATTAGTAAATTAGAAATAATCCAAAACAAATTCCTAAGACTGGTTACCAAAGCTCCCTGGTTTATTCCTAATGCTCAAATCCAAAGGGAATTAAACATTAGTGGCATTAAAGTATATATAAATAAAATATCGAAATTTTTTTATTTAAGGCTTAAAGCTTGTCCCAGCAAAAGAACTTTCAACCTTGGCCGTACAGCTTACGCACCATCCAGGATATTGTCACGCTTTCCAAAAGATCGCTTATAGCCACCATGAATTGCCGGTGATATGATTATAAACATTAGATATGATTGTAATATGTGTGTATATATATATATATATATATATATATATATATATATATATATAATGTATTACTCACAAGTGTGATATTTTCTCAATGTTATATTCTGGTATTAAATGTAAATAGAAACCTGTAAATAGATCAAAATCATACGCTCAAGTAAGTGTACTTGTGCCCTGATGTACTGAAGGAGACATGTTCTTCATGTAATGCAGATTTTGTAAATAACCCCTGAAAGGCTTAGAGAGCCGAACGGGTAAGAAATAAATGTTGTTGCTTTTGGTTTGAAATAATTGTTGCTTTTCACGCGAAGAGATTAAATATGGACGAAATTCACGAAGAACACAGAATGCCCCACACACCACAAACACATCTTAAAAATCCATGTATTATGCGGTTATCGAATCCATAATTTTAGTGCCTATAGTTGTCACCTGTTACCTACCTCAAGCCGCTGTCACACGAGGCCAACTCCCTTGACCGTACTTGCAAACGTTTTAAGGTTTTGTAAAAGAATAAATTGATAAAATTAATTACGTAACTAAAACTTATCTTTCTATACCCTTGTTTCTTCACATGTACATGCTGTTTTATCATTGATAGTTTGTTACTATGAATTTCATTTTATCTGTTACTTTTTCCGTTTTTTATTTACTTTCATGTGTATCTTTTCTTATCATTACTAGCTTTTGTTTTAGCTTTCAGTTTACGTATCATCTGTTATTTATTTTTGTTATTTTCTTGTTTGTAAGGTCATTTCGTAAATAATGCAGTTTCGCAACACCGCCGGCTGAAGGACGCGACGGTTCTGATTGTAGTACATATTGAACTACAAGTGACTACTTGTAGTTCAAAGTTAGAGCAGGGTGCACGTGTCTCGGTTTCATCAATAACTGTTTCGTTATTTAACGAGTTGTAGAAAAGGAGCCTGCACAGGTCTCGGGTACTGTAAATGTTGAGGATCAAAGACCGTACATTATGACCGAAATTTTACGGGGTAAAACTCGACTGAAATCCAGAAAGCTTAAAGTAAGTGTGCGTTTAGCTTACACTAGTCCATAACACAGTTTTCCGTTAGGCTAGTCGATTTCGTGAAGGTCGTGTGAGCACAAACGACGACACAAGACTGGGAAGACCTAGAACCGACAGATGAACGAAATGTGACACTTGTTGAAGTTGTTATTAATAAAGATCTAGCGACATCTGAAGAAATTTCTAAAGCCTTAGGAATTTCAATAACGTCTGTATTTCGATTACAAGTCAATGATTCAACCTGAAAATGCACAAAACCTTTCATCCCTTAATGTGCTTTCTGCAGCAGGTAGGTCAAGCTGGAACAGCCATGTCAGCACATCGAAATGAATCATGCCAAATTATTTATTGCCATTCAATTGCCACGTATTTTCAGGACGAAACGGGTGTGAGCTGGCTTGACGCGACGCCAGTACACACATAAGATAAATTAGGATCACAGCTCGATGGAAACCCTCAAATGATTTATTGCTAATTAATTGCCACAATTTGGAATTAATTGTCACGAATTTTCCGGACGAAAACTGGCGTGAGCTGGGCGTCAGCACACATATAAGTTAAATTCGGATCCAGCTCGAGGAAACCCTCAAATTGCTAATAATTGCAAATAAATGGCAAAATTTGGAATTAATTGTACGATTTCCGGCGAAAACGGTGACTGGGTCAGCACACAAAGTTAAAATCGGGTCGAGGTGACGGAAACCCTCAAATGATTTATTGCTAATTAATTGCTACATATTTTCGTGGTGAAAACGGACGGGTGACGTGAACTGGGTGTCAGCACACAGTTTTTTTTAGAAATTACTCAGGTAATTCCCTTAGAACGACCGACACCGTCATTTTGACGACTACAACATATTCAAATAAAGTTATCTTTATTAAAATGAACAGTAGGTCATTGTGATTACTTTACTTTAAATGTATTTATGATGTAAAGTATATGTGAAAATTTCAAAATCACGACGGAAAACATCTCACAAATTAACAGCCGGAATTTTCGTAATTATTTACATGTCAATCGCATATATTATAATTACTGTATTGACTTTTTTAGCCAAGCGAATGTACGTAGTTTTGACAACGCTGTGCTGGCAACAGTGCCTTGCTCGCTTCTTGGTTGAATTGGACTTTTCAAATAATAGCTGAGGTGTTAGCAGCACAGAAAATGCAATATTAGCTGTTTCTAATAAAGCGAGAACGTATGTGCTGTTGTAGTACCAATAGTTTCTTAATGAAATGTGTTCATCAAAAACATCTTCAAATAAGGTCATGTTGAATTTTTCGAAAATGAGTAGTCTTTGAGTAATTGGTCGTGAAACGTGGTCGCACGCTCTGAAAATCATGCGCTTCGTGAACGTAATTTTAGATGTATTTCGAGGCAATTGGATGCTAGGAAGTTAGAATGTGTATATTATTTCATATTTCTTTGTTCGTTTCTTACAATGAAGCTTTTGTTATTCATTCACAAATTAATCTTTTAGAAATTATTGAAAACCTATTTGAAATATATATAAAATAAAGATTGCTAGCCTTTAGTTGGCCGCTTTTTTCTTCCAAATTTAGCACACGGTTTATCAATTTTTTCGTTGCCAGGGTCCTGTAAGAAGAGTTTTTTTTTCTTCAGAAAATTCGTTGTTTTTTCGCGCAGCATTACATAACTTTCTCTCGACCGCGGTAGCGAGAAAGTAAAAAGCGGGAAAAACGAGAAAAAATATTCAACCCTTTCTTTAGTAGGTGCAGACAGAAGATGACGATAAGAAATAATTCAACACTGGCTTGTACCATGCGCTTATTGCTACGAGTATACCGTTTTGAAAACTTGAAAAACGAACGTGTAACCATTTCTTTAGAAAATACCATCTAATTCCGCAATAAGTTATGGCAATCGAAGAAATCCGATTTGTTTTTAGAGAATTGGATCCTTTACGTCTAAATTGGAATATTAAATATTTTCATTTGCTTATTGAGGGACTTTTTGTGCATATTTTCAACTATAATGCCTATTGTTAAGTTTTTAGTTCCTATTTGCCTGCCTATTTTCAACTAAATGTTGTTTATACAAAATCGTGTATATATTACCCACATTGTGACATTTCACCAAAAATTGAACGAAAGCTAATTATATATAATGCTATTAATATAAAATAATGAACAAGGCATTAATCATTGTCCGCTATTATACGTAAGCATACTAGCGGACTATGCTTTAATTAAGGGGAATCGGAAGGCGAAAAATTATAGTAATTTACGGAACGAGTATAAGAGGTGTATAATTGCATGAATGGTACGTTCAAGAAAACGAGCGACGATAGAAGCGAGTTTTCTCATACACCATGAGTGCAATTATACCCGTTTATACTCATGTTACGTTCAATATTATTTCGTTTCCATTAACGAATAATTCAAATTTTAAAACATTCAAGCGCATATTTTCCACCCGAGGTATGCATTGCATGACGTACTGTTGCTTCTGAAAAAGATCTATTTTAGTGGACCTTGCATTGTTTTTGTTTCGACGAAATATTTGCATATGGAAACTATGGTAGAAAATGATCCTAAACATATTCCGGATAAAATATTAGATGCTAAGGCATTACTGCCCACGAACAGTAAGAATCTGTGGAGAAACATGTTGGAGAAAAAACTAGTCATCTCTGACACAGTGTTGCTATAGCGTTCTTTCCACAACAGGTAAACGCAACCGACGTTTACATTTTTACACTCGTATTCCTACGACCAAATGTTTTACATGTAAAACATTTCATTTTTCCAAAGCTAGCTTAACGTTTACTTCCCAAATTTAGTTGTGTACATGTAATCGTTGTATGTATGTAACATGTGATGATTTTTGTTCGTTTCATGGCCAATTGCAAATAGTACCTTGGTTATACTTTCTTAATTACACGATTTAGATCCGTTTCTGAATTCTGATTGTTAGGTGTCTCCTTTGCACGCATGCTATTAATATAAAGATAATCAACGATTTTTCATGAAATTAATACGCATATTTAGTTAACTAAATGAAAAAATTACGATTTTCACGTGTTGGTGAATTAAATCTCCAATATTTCCCTTTTTCAATATTGTATAAATTTTATTTGTACATTGTCTCTAAGTATTTTTTTTAATTATATAATATGCTGCGCGTAGAAATGCCGATGCATATGGTTGCCGATGTGATATTATCTTGCTCGTTGTACTTTCACGCATGTACTAAAGAAAGAAGAGAAAGTATTGTAATCGTGGGCCGGAAAACGGCGAATTTTCGTCATAAAAACTTTTAGAGCCGGGTCCTGGCAGAGAAGAAGTGGATAAATTCAGTTGCTAAATATGAGAAAAAAAAAATTCTAACACGTGGTGCCATAGCCCATGTTTTGTGTATCCTACATGCCGAAAAATGGATTAACGGCAAAAGGTCTCTCTCCGTCCATTTGGCTGTCTGTGCACAATGATGGCGCATAAACAGTTCAGCTGATTTCCTCAAAAATTGATGTTCCCCAATCGTTCCGGCTGATGTCGCGGCCCCTGGAATTTGAAACCAATATTTTAAGTTTTGGGGGTTCTTTGTAGCCCCTCGTACATTTAAAAAATTTTCAAAAAAATTGCTCCAAATTTTTTGATTAAATTTTGTTATTAAATAATGCGAAGGACGTTTAAAAGAAGGGTGCTGGTCTCGTTTTCGTTCAAATCCCTATTTTTTTCGAAAATGCAAAATAAAATTTTAAAACGAAAAAATTGAAGATATTTTTGCCTCATACAACGTCTGTTGTACAAACTTAGCTATTTAAAAAAGGTAATGACAATTTAAAAAAGAGTAGTTTTTGCGTAATTTGCGACTGAAATTTAGGAATTTTTTCTCTCAAAAACCGCTCCAGATTTTTAAAAAAGTTTCTCCACATATGTTGTAAGGGATGGTAAGATATATTATGCTAGTCCTATCTCCGGGCCTTGCTCGTTTTTCCCGAAAAAAAAAAAAATTAAAAACTACAAAATTGAAGATACATATTTTTGCCTCAGACAAAGTCTGTTGTACAAAATTAGCTCTTTAAAAAAGGTCTTGTATAATTGTTTTTAAAAACTAATAGTTTTTGAGTAATTTACGCTTGAAATTAATGAAATATATACAGGTTTCACATCAAGACCACGAGAAAAATTTAATGAATGATATGAAAATAACTTTTTAATTTTAATTATAATTTATTATTGAAAATGCCAATATTCTATTTTTATTTTTTCGCTTTTTTACTTTTTACTCAATTTGTATTCTCAATGTATTGATGTATTTCTTTTTATGCAATCCGCAAAGCTTAATAGAAAGTTCGCGACAATGTCGCATTGATACTTGAGAAGCTAATTGTTGTCGAACGTCGAGATGGTGGAGGTGGTCAGATACAGCTGTTTTACTTCGTCCATCTGCTGGTGGTGTAACTCCTAGGGCCAAAGAGTATAATCTAGTGCGAGAGTCAGTACTTCCGTTTGCGATGAATTTCGGAACAGTTTTTTTAAAAATTACTCCTCAGAATGCCCGGTGAAGTAGGTTACGATTTAATATCATCTGAGTCCTAAAAAACGTTACTGCGTATTGAATAAAAGAAAAGTTACATTAACCGTATAACTTCTTCAATAACTTAAAGAAAACTCTGTCCGCGAAAGTTTTCTATAAGAGCCTATACGAATTTAAACTTCTTTTATTAAAATATCAAGCCCCTGAGGGTCAAATTGTTTATCTTGAAGAACACAGATACTACTTACATTTGAAGGTTTTTTTTGGGGGGGGGGCAGGGTAATTCACCGTGGTCGATCTAACGAACTACTATATATCTAACGAAATACTATCTTAGTTTTCATTTCCTTCGCTTCCCTTGACGCGGTGTCAATATATAAAAAGGCGGTAATAAATTAACTTAACTCAAGAACGACCGACGCCGTCCTTTTGACGGCTACAACACATTCAAATAATGTTATCTGCATTTATTTATTTATGTATTTAATTTTACGTCAAAAACAGTTAAAAACTGTGTGTGACGTGCTATAGGGAAGTGAATTTTGAGCACGTTTTCAAACTTCTGTGATCCCTACACTAAGCAATATACTACTTGAATTTTGAATACAGGAAAAAATGAGCGGTTTTTGCAAGGATTGTTGAAAAAACGCGCCGATGTACTAAAATCTATTTTCAAAGATAAATCACCAATAAATTTGGGCTCTTATCCATCATGTTCTTCGTCAACGCATAATACTTCCTTCCGCGACATGGAAACGATAATTTGAATAACTATATTTCCCACTGAATTCTAGAAGACGTGCACAGATAATGAAGTTACATTTATGTCCAAAAGCACAACAAGGTGCCATCTCAGCATTTGCTCAATGGATCAGGGAAACTGGACGAAAAACCTGGTCGAGATGGGGGGTCATTGACCCGGGGGCTGCGTTACAATACTTGTTACAGGTTGTTTAGATTTATGCAGACCAAATGGATTTCACTTGGGGATTTAAACTTTTCTATCAAATTTAATCGTTTAATGTCATCTGGCCAAGTGTTGTAAACCAAAGTACATGTATTGTGTGAGAATTTTTTGTAATGAGCTGTTGATACTGTCACCTGATGAATATGATTTCTACGTCGAGTGTAGACATCGGCATTTTCTGAATATATATTCCCGCCCTTAAGCAAGTCATTTTTGACAAAAACTACTGATTCGTAAATAAACACACAAGGTAATGATAAAATTCCTAGATTAATGAAGAGAGGTTTACAAGAATGACGTGGGTGGAATTTGGTTATTATCCGTACAATTCTTTTCTGTAATCTAAAAGTCTGGAAGCTATAAGATGTATTTCCCGAGAATATTATGCCATATCTCAGGCGGGAATGAACATTCGCGAAATATACACACCGAGCAGTAATTAAGGTTGATTGAGTTTGAAAGAATTCTGAACGCATTAAAATGAATAGTAGGTAATTCTGATTACTTGACTTTAAATGTATTTATGATGAAAAGTATACGTGAAAATTTCGAAAATATTCACCCACTGGAAATTGTTATATTGATCGATTTTCAACGACCGATAGAAGTTAAATTGGCTGTTTCCCAATAACTGCTAAACTCAGGGTTGTCAAATGTGTTGCGAGCACTTTCCCCTCCACTACGTTACGAAATTTACCCAAATAACCTGTCCGATTAAACAAAATTTCCAAAATTTAAAACGAAAAATATTTACCAATTATAGACCAACGACATGAGCTGTCCCTGACAATTCCATTGGCTGTCCCCTTAAATTCATATTAACCAATATTGCTTTGTAAGTTGCTCGAAGCCGTATACTGGTCTTCGTGTTTCTTTCTCTACGTGTGTCGTCTATTTCTCTCTTTTTGATGCATAAAAATGAGAGGAAACAACGTCTCGTGTTTCTTTTTACTCATAATAATTAAGAGAACAATATTTCTATCTCGACTCCGGATGAAAATAATTTCCCCCAAACATTTCCCCGTCCATTTGCGATCCCCATTCTTTCCTCACATCGAAATGGGGACGCTAAAAGGTAATCTGTGAGCCTTAGAATTCACAAATTATTTTCCAATCAAATCGGTCATTAAGTGTTCTATTTTCAATAGTTTTGTATTGAATCGTTGAAGAAAATTAAATGTTTTCGACTCCTTTTTCATGCTTACTCGCGAGGGAAGCATGTGAGTGTTTGGATTGCAACCGAAATCTGTATCTAGCCCTCCCCAAAGTCCATCGTTTAATTGAGTGTGAGTGTGTGCATTTCGTGTGTGTGTGAGCGCGCGCGCGGGGGGTGCGGTATGCGTGGGTGTGTTTGTGCGCGCGCGCGCGTGTGTGTGTGTGTGTGTGTGTGTGAGAGAGAGAGGAGGGAGAGAGAGAGAGAGAGGAGGGAGAGAGAGAGTGTGTGTTATTGGACTCCTCTGAAGGAGAGACAATTCTTAATAACGGGAAGATGATTTTTAAAAGGAATTCATCTCTCTCTCTCTCCCTCTCTCTCTCTCTCTCTCCCTCTCTCTCTCTCAAGCCACAAAGCAAAGTTCTGTGGAAGGGTGATAAATAATTTGAGATAATTGGCAAAAGCACAATATATCGAAACTCGCTGGAGGGCCCAACACAGGCTCCAAAAAACACAATTTTTATTGCGGGGCAGCTGCCTTGAAACAAGACCAAAGTACATATTGAATAATGAATGAGGCTTGTTGTGGCTCATTTAAAAACTTCATGCTGCTGCTGAAACGGTTTTCTAAGTTGTCAGGTCACTCATGATAAATCTTTGGTGTATAATATCAGCACAAATGGCCATTGCACAGCCACAATTGGATTTGTTATAGGTGTTAAAGTTAACATCTTTCCTATGAAATGAATTTGATGAAATTTCAATTTGATCAATTAATTTTTAACAGTATTGGAAAATAAATCAAACAAACAACTACAACAATCTGTACAAAACAAAAATCTTTCCATGGCAACTTTAACAAGACCAGGCAACTGTAAGAATGCGAAGATCTTCAGACTATAAGTGGAAAAGTCAGTGTATTACATGTAGTAATCATTCTTGAGAAGTTCCTTTTCTCATTTTCTTTTTACACAAGAGGAGTTTATATAAAGAATTTCTTGGGCTTTTGATGACTATATGCAGTACAATACATTATACCCTAGGTTTCCATATAGGGTTCAATACATTATACCATAGGCTTCCATTTTTCCTTGAAGGGAAAGGAAGTTCTTTTGTCTACTTGATCATCCTCTCCTGCATGGTTGATTAGGTTAGGTCTGAAGGGTGGATCTTAACCTGATTTTCAGGGCTCTCAAAGGAATATGTGCCTTTAATGTGAAATCCCATCTTTAGATGGCACTTTCATTTCACCTCTATTTACAGAGAGATGTACACATATCAGAGATTTTCCTCCGCAACAAGATGTTTTGTCAAGACGGAATGTTGGCTACTTGTTACGAAGCTGACCAGGGGCTACCTGTTACAGTGCAGACACACCCGCTATTGGAATGCTATCACTTCCAACCTAGGCACCATGCCACCACCCTTAAAAAAACAAATTGCCTGTAATAAAACAGACAGAAGGATCCTAAACAGCAATTCTCAGATTTTTAACATACTCATGCATATGTGGACAGTGAAAATGGTAAAGGTGGGTACCTCTAAAAAGAATCTTCACAAGAAATGGTACGCCCCTGAAATGCACAAGATTAAGAAGCAATGTGAAAAGGTTTATTTGCTGATAAAAAATTCAGCAAGTTCTGATATTAAAGAAGCTTTAGAGACAACTAGGTCATCATACTAGAACAACAGTCATAACAACAAAACTTTTCTTATAATATTTATTTTCTACTTCAAACTGAAATATGTACGATTAGATAAGCATTTAATACTTACAATACTTACTAATACAGAAAGGATAATTTTATGGATTTGTACCAGATATTCTTTACAGGTTTAGACTAAGATCTGATCATTGCATTTTTCCAATGACGTAGGACTAATAGTAAAATAATACAAATGGTTCTATGTATTGGAAAATAAATCAAACCAACAACTACAACAATCTGTACAAAACAAAAATCTTTCCATGAAGATCTTTCCTAAGAATGCGAAGACAACTTTAATCACACCATGTACTATATGGACCAAACAACAGAATAGCTAACCTTGTAAATGAACACTGCACATAATTTATATTGATAACACACACATATGTATACTATAAACAATTTATATTGTATTTATATTATATTCATATTTGTATTTTTATAATAATGTTACTTATTTAAATGTATAAAGCCGATTGGCGTAAATGAATGAATGAATGAATAAACATGTATTTATGACTAGAAAGCACTTAATCACGTTTTCAAGTAAATATCAGGAAGGTGGGCCACAATGCTCGCTGGCTCCAATACTCTGCATTTGAGTGAGATTTCCACATTTGAATAGATGCACAGCAACCAAAATGGAGCCTTTCATTGAGGCAAACCTGTTATCCCCCTTCCCCCAGACAGACACACAGTAGCTGGTAGTAGCGTGACATATTAGCCAGCAGAAGTAAAAGTATTGCTCACTTTAAATGAGCAATGACATGATTCTCAAACCAAATTGCAATTGCAAATGCTAGAAATGCATATATTGGCTGTATTAATTTGGAGTGCCATAGACTCCTCTTCAGTGGCTGCCCCTATCTGACAGACTGAAAAGGCGATCTCATAGAAACAAATTATTACAACTGTATGAACAATTTCATCATCTTAAATGAAAATCAATACCTCAGGGGTCATCAAAATCGGTAAGACTTGCTTTAATACAAATGCATTCAAAAATTTTTTCTGAGCACTGAAGTTGATAGGATCTCTCTTACAGCTCACATTGTAAACACCACAAAAGGACAAATATTTAAATTCGTCATCCATTCTTCAAGATTATCATGCCAATAGGTAAGACATTCTTACTTCTATCTTTATTTATGCATTATTCTTATTTTTAATCAGACATGTGCTGTGATGGCTCAACATGTCAACATGTGCTGTGATGTCTCTGCATCATCATTGGCTAGGGGGACCTAAGGTTTGAGTCCTGATGGTGGCATATTTTCAACACATGCTGATATGCGGGATGAATTCAACCACTGTCTGAAGGAGAATTCTAGTGACTGTTCAAATCAATGTTCTCCATGGTTTCTTTGATCAATACTAGGCAAATGCAGCAGTACCTTAACAAATAGGCCAGGGACCAGGTGTGAATTTTGCCTGCCTCATATTTGTCCCTCTCCTTTTCGATTACATGCACAAGTGCTACATTATACCTGTAGAGATCTTGCCTCATCTGGGTGAGGCTCCACTGAGAGAGAGACACCAGAAGAGGGGAAACTTTCTGACGAACATTCAAATCGAGATGAATCATCTTCAAATTGAAAAGAAAAGAAAAAAACAAACAAACAAAAACAAGCAAAAAACAACTCTGTTTTTAGATCCTCGGCATAAAAACGAAGAAAAAACAAGAAACAAATACAAATTAGGAATATATTTTATTGAACTGCACTAAACTGAAAAATAACAACATAGGTTAAATTAATTACACCACATCAATTAACTTTAAAGCATCTAATATGAATGTTTGAATACGAGCAATGAACTTCGCACAATTTTTGACATTTATTGTATTAGCATTGTTATTTATATTTTTTTTCTAACTCATGGAGCCGAAATTCTATTTGAGATATATTTGTTCTTTCTTCTCTGGTAAATATATTTAGCAACTAGGTAAATCCATCGAGTTCCTTTCTTCAAAAGGAAGCTTCCTTTTCCTCCTTCCGTCCTGGCTTTCACAAAATTAATAAAGTTAGTTTCGTTGTATAACATAAGAACATAGTTGGCTTCATAACTTAATAGCTGCAGAACATATTTGTGATGGGTATTTTTCATTGCTTTTAGTTTTCTCGGGCTTTCTTCGAATCTATTTAAGTGTGAAGAAACCATCTCAATGTTTCTGTAAACATTTTAAATTTATGTCAAGTTTTTTAGTTTTAGCCTTGGATTCTTCTCAAAATTAATTAATTAAGTCTTCCCGTAATTTTCACCTTCCATCCAATGGTTTGGTTTTGTCTTGGTTCTTCACCTGTCTATAAGCAGTAGATTATTTTACTCCAAATGTATTTGCCAGACCTCTACAATCTCCATTGTTGTTAAATAAAGCACATATATGCTGTTTGATGCTTTCTGCTTCCCTTTTTTTATAATATGGTATAATTAATCATTAAGAAAAACTGTTTAGAACAACTAAACAGAACACAATGGCATAACCTGTATTTGTCAACTAAAACTGTTTACTTCTTATTTTGAAGTTGTTTGGACTCAATATGAAAATGGTAGGTCTCAATTTGAGTGCGATTTGTCTCAATGTGAAAGAGTTTGTTCCCAATTTGAGTGTTTGTTCTCGATTTGAATGTGTTTAGTCTCATTTTGAAGTTGAAAAGATATAGCAATGGAAGAACACTACCAGCTCCCATGATAAAACATGCATTACACTCGTGAGACTAATGACCTCAATAGTTAAATTGCCCACAATCAATTCTCAGAACTGATATTACCACTTCATAAATCAATGTTTAAAAGTGAAAAGTTTCATATTGGAAGCCAACTTCAGGCCAGAACCTGAACTGTACATACATTGCAGCACTGTAGAACCATCACAATGGGCCTGTTAACACCATTCAAGTTTACATAGATTTCTAGTTACTCATAATTTTTGACCCCCCTACTACAGTGTAGGGGTCACCAGAAGAGCTAAATCTCTCACTTCATCACTCTACCTGACCTCTGAACGTTTCCCTACATGCTCCCAATATATTCCCCTTGTATATTCTCCAGCTCTTCAAATCATGTTCACCACATGTTGTCAACATGTTCTCTTGCATGTTGACCATATGTTCTCTCATTTTTCAATACATTTTCCCTTGCGTATTCACATGATCCCTCACATTTTCAGCATGTACCTCTGCCCATTCCCATTTGAATCCCTACAAGTTTCCTCATACGTTCATTTATTTACATATTAATTATATGGATTTAACTGTCCAATATACAAACAGGAAATACAAATAAGCATTGTGTTTATAATACTGCATATTTTGTAAGTATCTCAAGAGTACAAGATCAATATCTTTTACTCTGACTCAAACATATAAATTATAAGTGTGTTTGGTAAGTTTCATTTATACCTTACTTCTTTCATTTACAATTCATTATAAAGTGAATTGTATTACGCAAATCTAATATATTTAAATAATGATCGTTTACGTATTTACACAATCTGTTGATTGGGTTTTATGCAGAATGTCTTGTAATTTTTTAACAAAAAATGTTCATCACAGGTTCCCTACACATTCTCCAAAATGTTCCCTAGACATTCTTGCACTTGTTAATTTGGAAACTTATCTGAAATTGAAAAATTTAATTTAAGAGTTTTTATTATGAAGTACTTTTACAAAGTTAAGGGGCATACCTCCCTTGCCAAATGAAAGGGGAAGTTCTGATTAGCTGGAGAATCCCGAAGAGTCACTTCACCCCCCCAAAAAACACACACATGCACAATAAATAATTTTAAGGACCTAGCATGCAACATTTCAGAATTATCCACAATAGTAAAATGTGTTGCAATGTAAAGCAGGTTGCAGGTGTGCCTGATAATCCAAATATGCCATAACCTGTGAATTTCTGTTTTTCAACTTATAACTCTTGATGCATCTCTGGGATGTAATTCCCTATCCAGCAGTTAAGGGGTTTTGTGTCCATGGTTTCTTATAATAGGGACTAATCTGTCATATACAGACTGATAGATACAGATGTACATAAATATATTTGTCAAAATGCTGCACTCTGCTACACCTAATATTTTTGCTTGGTCTAAGTTTTCGGTTAAGTAACAACAGTGGCCAGTCTGCCATCAACAGCTCCAACAAGCAGCATGTGGTTGGCCTGGCTGAGAGTAGCGTATGTCTTTATGGAACTAGGGAGCTCAGACATCTAAAAGCTGCTTCTTCCTTTCACGGTTTAGGGCAGAAGGCCTGTTCTAGCTTCACTCAATCGTTGCCTTGATCGACCACGATCTCTTTTTCCAGCTGGTCAACAATGTAGACCACTTTTGTGAACCTATAATCTTCCATCTTTTGTAGGTGTGTCCATGCTGAATTCTAAACACTTCAAACAACAAACAAAATTCCACACTGCTTCTTTATTTTGTCTAATATGGAGAAACTTTTTAGGTCATTTTGAATACTTTCGTTTCTGACCTGGTCTAAGAGGCTGTAGCCTTTTACTGCTCTTAGGAATCTCATTTTGGAAGCCTGTATATTACTACTGTTCTTTCTTGGCAATACCCATGTCTCACTCCCATACAGTAAAACTTGTACTGCCATCACTTAGTACATTTTTAGTTGAATCTCTCTTCTTGTCTTCGAGACCGTCCATCTTATTATCCCACAGATTTGTTGGAAACGATGGAGTTTGATATCGATGTCATTCTCGTAATCATAACTCAAGTTGCTGCCAAGGTAGTATAAATGTCTTACTTGTTCCAATGTTATCGGAGATACATATTTTTCATCTGATGGAGAATTTCCCTTGGAAAGCCATTACTTCCCTTTTTTTAAAAAGAGATTTTGAGGTTGTAATCTTCCAATATATGAGCATTTTTCTGGAGTTCATTTTCATTTCTACAACTTAAAACCAGGTTGTCTGCAAATAAGATAGTATTTAAATAATTCCCTTTTGTACCAAATATATTCCATTTGAACATTCTCTCCTCGACACTTAAGAGCTTCATATTAAAAAGTGTTGGGATAGACTGCATCCCTGTTGTACTCCTTGATTTACTGCATATCTTTCACTCTTTAGGTGTTTCCTTTTTATAACTACCTCTCTTCCATTAAATAAAGAATTTATACTTGCTATTATTAGCTTTGGTTATCCTCTGGTCCTTATGTTTGGCATAGCTTTCTTCTTATAACTCTATCGAAAGCCTATGAAGACAAGATGGGTTTCCAAATTATATTCTCTTCTCTTTTCAATTATCTGCCTCAGAATAAAGATTTTATCTGAACACTAGCAGCCTTGTTGAAATCCGTGTTGTTCATTTAATAGGCGCCCTTTGCTAATGACTTTTAATCTATTGTTTAGGATTCTGGCAGATACATTATAACCGATATTGAGAACATAGATTCCTCAATAGTTTCCAGGTTCATTCCTCTCTCCATTCTTAAAAATGGGGGTTATCACTGCAATCATCCAATATTGGGAAACTCTTCCATTTTTCCAGCACATGTTCAATTATGTTATTAGACTAAGTTTAAAGAAAAAGCTACTAAACTTAAATAGTCCTGCATTCAACAACCTCTGTTGGCGCTTTCCTACTCCTAATTTTTGTTCATACTGAGTTCATCTATACCTTCCATTATCTTAAATTTGGTATAAATCTCATTTCAATTATGCCACAAATCTACGTAGCCACTTATCTTCTTCAATTGTATTAATTCTGGCAGTATCTCTCTCTTGACGGTTCAAGTTACAGAGAAGCTTGTAGCTTTTATATCTAATATTGTTGTCCATAAATCTTGTTCCCCTCTTATTAAGTTTAATTTATTTTCCTTTTATATATTTCCCATCTTTCTGCTGTTATTTTTCTGTAGCCATTTCTTATAGGCAGTTTTTTTTTCTGTTCATGACTCTTTTGTGTCTTCGTTCCATATGAGTCCCATCCTACTCCTGTAGATCTTTTGTTAGCACAAAGATTCATTTCCAGCTTGCTCAAGATATGTCTTAACTTTGTTCCATTCTCAAGGTTAGGCAGTATTTAAATACTTATATTTGAAACATGTCTTTTAAATATATTTTGTATTTGAAAAACTGTATTTCGAGTTTTTTGGACATGTATTTTGGAGATTATTTAAATACATAAAATACGTGTATTTAAAAAAAGAAATATTTATAATATTTTAAATGCAGATGAAGAAGATAACGAGGATAGTTTCTTTTTGTTTGATTCGGCTAGTGAATGCACCTCATTGAAAAATAAAAGCCCCTTTCAACTGTGAATTTGAATTCTCTTAATTTTTAAGTGATAAATCTAAATCATTAAAAATGCTGGACAATTATTCCAAAATAGAAAAAAAAGCGTTTGTTTGTTATAACACAAGTTTGTTCATCCATGTCAGTTGTGTGACTATTTTCCTTTGTGGGTTATATACATTCGGGAACTAGGGGTTTATTGTCTGATGATTTGCTTGAAAAATTAGCTGTTTTAAAAAGGGAATTCTGTTTATTTGAGTTAGACATTTTTATCTATTGTTTTATACTTGAAAATATTTATACCTATATGTATACTAGCAAAATACCTGGCACTGCCCAGGTTTTCTTCGTATCCATCCTTGTGAAAAAGAAAAAAGATCAATTTCATATAAACTATGGTGTTTAAGATTGTTATTTTTAATACAATTGAAGTTTATAAAAAATACTATAATTTTATTTCATAGTACATTGCTATCATATTAAAATGTTGTATCTTATGCACTGCTACTGGCCTTTAGCAAAACTATTAGGTACCAGTTCTGCCGCACTGCTACAGGCCTCTGGCAGAATACATTAGGAACCAATCTCTTAGCAACAGGCAAAAATTAATGATTGTGGGGAATACAGCACACCAGAAAAGTCTCTCTGCAGTGATACCTTGCTCATGGGAGTGGTAGCAACAGAAATTAAGTTGGTAGCACGAACTGCAGCTTGTAAATTGTAAATTGCAAACTCACCATATCATTACACATGCTGGAAGTGTTGTCTCTCTCATTTTTTTCCCAGTGATCTGTTTGCTACCGATATAAATGCAATTTTTAATATGAGACCCTGACTCAGCTCATTGCAGAGAGACTTTCCTGGCATACTATATTATTTAAATTATTTACTTTCCGCATTTGTATTGAATTAATCTTTACCAAACATTGCAAGGACATTGCAACAATCCTGAAGGGCCTGTAAAAATTTTGTGTCTATTCATACTTTACTTTTTGGGTATCCATGATGGTTACATATCATTAAATTCACTTTTTATTATTATAGAGTTAATTCTTGTTCAGAAATTTACAAGATTACTAATTTATTGTTGTTGACTTTTATAATATTTTTTTTTTGGTTTTAAAAAGTACCATTCATACGTATTTTGGAGTCAAAACCTAATGTATTTTGAGTATGAATTTAAATACTTATTTACAAATTATTTTGGCGAAGTATTTAAATACTAAATTTAAAGTATTTTGCCCCACCCTGTCCATTCTTTCACATCTTCCAATGTGGGAGGGATAGCTAGCAGGCCATCTAGTCTAGTTTGGTATAGCGCCCATATACTCATATCACTGAGGCGTTTAATTTTATATCTAAGCTGAGAGGTATCCACATTAGGTTTTACATTTGGACTCCCTCTCTTCCATGGAGCCATTAGGAAAACTTTCAAGACAACTAAAAACTGATCTGAACTGATGTCACATCCTCTGTAGGCTGTACATCTTTAATTAAAGGAGACATTTTTCTATTTGAAATAATGTAGTTAAGAATAGAGCTTGAATCTTAATTTGACCAAGTGAACTTATTCTAATCTTTCTTCCAGAAAAAGGTGTTAAATATTTTAAAATTATTATATGTACAAAAAAATGCCTCGGTGAATTTCGATTATCGTTTATGCGATATTCCCCCATTGTACCCAAGACTTTTGGGATTGAATTGTTACCCATTAGAACATTCCGATCTCTGCAAATTATAACATAATTTGTTTTATTAACGTGATTCAGGTGTTTTTGTAGAACAGATAGTTTTCCTCTTTCCTACCTTCTTCCGGGGAACAGACTTCAATAATAGTCAAATGTTCTCAGTCTATCTTCAATCTCGTTGTTACAATCCTCTCATTAATCCAATTAAAAAAAGAACAATTTTATTCCTCTATGATTCTTTGACTAGAAATGCAACCCCTGCTTGAGTTTGACAGTTTTGATTTACTGTTGTATCATAATTTTGTAACATCTTAGTTCCTTTTAATTTCATCTTTGTTTCAGTAACAACACATATAGTTATATTCTTCTCTTTGAGTTCTCTGACCAGTTGAGAACCAGTTCTCATATTGTTATGGCCACCTGGAATGTCAGAGGGATACAATTGAAGCAGTCTGCACTGGTCAAAGAACATCTAAAAGCTGATACCAGCAATTCATGTCAATATGTATTTGAAACGAATGTAAACAGTAAAATCAGAAGAACAGGTTTTGAGAATATTAAATATTAAGAATACATTTTCATAAATATCCCTCATTAAAACAAAAACAGCCTAGTGTGAAAAAAACCCTTCCAGAAATATTGATTTATGCATCTTCCTTTAATTTTGTAGGATAGAAACCGGTACCTAATAAAAATGAATGGGTTTCAAAAGCTTCTGTATATAATGTAAAATTGTAAAAAATGTTTGTTTACAATGTTTATTTTTAAAAAAAAGTTTTTTCCAATATAAACCAATAAATAAAAATTTTATTCAAACAGTCTTTATAAAGTGACAATATTCAAAAATACTGAAAAAGAAAGGTCAAATAAATGAACAATGAATACAAATTAACATCCAATGGCAATTGATAATAATCTTCTCGTGCCCTTTTATTTTAGCTCTGGAAGACATTGTTATTAACTACAATGAAAGAGTAAAAAAGAAATCAGCACGATATTACTTATAAATTCACTAAAGTACATAAAAATGTTTATCATTGCCTTGGAAATACTGAGAAGAGTATGCCCTTTTAGATACATGATAGTACGAAATTAGACTTACGTGTAAGAAAACCTTTGAGATTTGCACTAAGCTATGGGAAGTAGTCGCACTGTTTCACAATTGGGAAGAGTCTAGTGTTGAGAAATGATACATAGACAAAGTTAGGGCACATGTTGTAACCTCTTGCAATCAACTTTCTCCAACTGGACGAGTGGCCGCAGCTGCTCCGCAAAACTGCGCATGTCTTCTGCAATGGCATCCTGACCACTAGGAGCCAACACACTCAACTCAACCAAATAAGATTGGGACAGAGCCTCCATATTATCCAAGGGTTTTCCCTGTCCAGACTGCACACATGATTTAAAAGGAAAAATTAATATACATATGCTCAAAATGAGTTATTAATTTTTTGAAAGAAAGACTAACTAATTTCAAGTTACCTTAAAAATTTTTGAAACTGTAATCTTCATTCGGCCTTTACGGAACATGTAACCTCGGACAATATATTCAAAATCCATACGACATCCCAATTCCGTAAGGAATTCCACAACAGTAGCACTTGTCCCAATGTCAATGCTATTACGTACTATAGTAGGCCTTGATTTGTCACCTGCAAACAAAAAATAGAAATTATACCATTCAGAAAATGGATTTAAGATGAAGTATAGAAATTTCAGAAGAAGTAAATTCAATACAATCCAAGAAATCTAATAAAAATTAAGATACATGTTAAAAAATAATGTAAAATATGTTAACAATATAAAATGCTACAAGAATAAAATAATTTTGTGGAGAAATTCAAAGAGACAAATATTGCTTCCTTTATTTTTTTCCTTTTAATTTTGTGAAAAAAAAAGTGAAAATATTCTAAATGAACTAAGTGCCAAGGAATGTACTGTTACATAATCCCTTTGAAACATTTACAATTAACACTTACAGATGGCACTAGGTGTACAGAGATGGATCTAGCTGATCATTAAGGGGGGAGGATTATAGATTTTTGTCCAGTAATAAATATATTTGTTATTATATTGTATATTGTTTTTGTGGTGTGTATATGGTACTATACAGTATTATCATTTAAATACATAATTCTAACCTAAATATTTAAACTAATTTTACCAAATAAAGCAGGTAACAAATGAATACTAGTTTTCTTTTGGCGTGTGTGTGTGTGTGTGGGGGGGGGAATGCCCCCCCTCCTCCCCCCGATAAAAATAATAGAAAGTTCTATCCTGATTTGCTCAATAAAGATTTGGACATAGCTAATTTAGAATAACATTGACAGTGGCAGTTAGCTCTTTTCGTTGCTTTTTTTCCACACAATTTGTTTCTTTACAGTTCCAATATTTATGAAAAGAGTTTCTTGTGAGGCTGTAAACAACCATGTTTTAGATATGTATGAATTTTTTGTAATATAAAATCCTGTAAAAGACAGAAGATATGATGTTTCATTTTACTGACTCAAAATGACAATTTTGGTGCTTAGTTCATACGGAATTTCCATACTGCATTTCTTCCTAGAAAGACATTTTTAAAACACTTGTTCACAAAAATATTGCTTCTGGCAGTACTTCTTTCTATTTAGGACAACAATATTAACAGGTGTCAAAAAACATGACCTACTAAAACTCCCTGACTTTTCAGGTCGAAAATTAAAAAATTCTATTTAAGAAGTAAACTGTTTGTATTACTCATTTTTATTCACAATTTTCTCACATGATTTGTTAAGATTAAGTACCATAAATTAATAAAAAAATCAATTCTCACATTTAGCACATATTTAACATAAACTTAAATTACAAATAAACGACATATATTATCTCAATAATTACTTAACTAATTACCGTTTTGTGCTCCCAGTATGAAGCAGCAAAATAATTTAATTTCCATTGCACATTCTGGGGTTTGTTGGCATACTATTTTTGGAAATTTAAAAAGAACTTTGCTAATGTTTATGACAAGAGTTGAATTTATATCCACTAATTATCTTTGAAATATGTATGAATTTATCCAGTAAAAACGGAAAATGTGCATCAAAATATGTCCTGTAAACTATATTATTTTATGTGTTATACATACTACAACACTTTCTCATAATTTTTATGCACAGTGCATTTATCCACCAGTTTACTCTTACTATACCGCTCCATAAAAGTTTGAAGATAAGTAATGTCAAGTTTTCTCAATGGAAAATCTGCCACTAAATATATTTAACAATTAGCATTAGAACCACATTAGAACACAATTTTGAGAACCTGTCAGTTTAATGCACATATCAAGTGAGCATTCTTTCTGACTGTAATCAGAAGGGAAAATATACATGAACAATCCCAGTCCCTACTATTAATTATTAATTTTACTGACTTACAAAAATCACTCTGCAAGATTTATAGAACTTGAAAAGTATTCACAGCCCAGGTACGCACTTCCGTCGGATTTGCATTCCAAGCTTCAAGGGCCAGTAAAACACTACGTATTTCATTAAACAAGAAGTATCAAATCACATACTCTAAAATATTTTAAAAAATTTGAAGTTCAGCATGTGTATAACTTCTGGAAAGACACAGGAAGTAGTAGCCTCTTAACGATTCCATTTGAATTGTAAGTCAAGGCCTGGCATGAAACATAAATGTCATAGAAACCACTTGCTAATGACGGGTTTGTTTAGTTCTGCATTTGTTTATAAACAAAGTAAGGTGTGCTGTTAATGAGTGTCATAAAGGAGCTTATATTCGAAAAAGTAAATATTAAATTGATTTGATATTGTGCCTCTATAGTAGATTTAATTGCATTTTATGAAATGAAGGATGCCAAAGAGTTGTCTTTTCTCTTTTTGCTTTGTAGTTTCATTTCAGTAAAAATAGAAATAAGGTGAAATAATGTACTGGAAACAGTACTATTCCCTTTAAAATAAATACTCTTACTATGAGGGAAGTTTATAAAACAATGTTTGTGCTGACGTGAGAGCATTGGAATGAACCATGTCCTCTGAGTGAAAGCCATAAGTCTTTTGCAAGGATAGCATGTAGGGTCCTTTAGGAAGCAATGCGTTAGTGCTGCAAAATAATGTATCAAAATGAATAGATTATAAAATTTCATTCTCTTGAAAATGACCTCTGACAGAAAGATTTTGACATCAAATGTTTACAAACTGACATATCTCATGTCATTTGGTAGTAAGATAATATTTGTTGAAGATAACTGAAAATTTTTATTGATCTGGGCTGTCCGGGTGACGCCGCGTCGAAGGCTGGGGAGCTCGATGCGGCGTCACCCGGACAGCCCAGATCATAACTCTGGCCGCGGAAGCCTACGATATCATCTGAAAATTTTTATTTCTACATAATTTGTATGTTACTAAGTGACTATTTTATTAAAAATAGTTTCTTTTATGGTTATTTTAAATTACACTAAAACGGAAACTAAATGGAAATTGTTGAATAGTGAACACCCCTAAATTACACATCTTAAAATTCTCAGGCAGAAGTACACAGACTTTAATAACAATATTTTTCAATAACAGTCATGTTTAATTACATACACGGACACTAGTGGAAAACCATGACCCCAATACAATTCTTCTTAATAACAAGGAACTGTCTCCAATTCTTGAATTCTACACAATAACAGACAGTATTTCTAACTATAGATAATTTCTACTGGTGCACAAGATGGGCAATGTGGGAGTGACAAGTGGGGAGACTTCTTCAAAGACCACAAGCTGCCAATTTTCTTCATGCTACCATGATAACTCTGCTTCAGCTGTGAACACAGCTTGATTACAGATCTGTCTTCTCTTGAAGTCACATCACTGTTTAATGTTATCTGTATGTAAATGTGTATTTTTTGAAGTGCAGACATCAGAAACCATCTTAATTATCTTGAAGCACGTTACGTGTACAGAAATACACAGTCTTTAAGGAGAAAATTCAGTGTGTACTTTACTAATTACTATATAAGAAATGGATGGGAAAGATGTAACGAGATGTTCGAGACACGGGCATGCATTTTGATATTGGAGGATTTCACTTGAAACATATAAATAAGATAATTACAATAAACTTTCAGAAAAATAAACATTTTGTACAATTGGGTTTGGGCAGAAATAGTTGAAGAGCTTACTGGGAAAGGTAAGTACATGTAAGTTCTCAGTATCTATGAATTGTTTCATGAATGTTGGAAAATAAAACATTTCATTAGTAAAGTACTGTAATATGCTTTTGTGAAACATCTGAGCATTATTATCTAATAGTGGACACTTATTTACAATGTACAGAACATTATTGAGACCTTTTATCGTACATTTCTACATAAGAGAGTTGTTTTACTTAGGACAACAGAAGAGCTTGCAAGATTACTCTGTTTACAGATAGTATTCATGGTGCAGACTGCTGTTTTCTGCATAAACCAGTTTCTGAATAACTTAAACACATTGTGAAATGTAAAATAATGATTTGATTTTCCCAGACTGAAACCCAAATATCTCAACTTCCCATAGAATTTTGACATCCCCAACATTTCTAGGAACTGCGAATTCTGACTTTTTCAAAATCTCTAGAACAGTCAATATTTTCTATTTATATTTAGAAAGAATATTACTACATCTCACCTATCTCTGGCTGACCAATGTATCTCAATTGCCAGGGCATATCTTGGTAGTCCAAAGCTCTTCGCACACGTAACAGTAATGGCTGCATGGAGCCTGCGCCTCCTTCAACAAATGTCATAACCCTCTCCTAAGTATCCAAAATATATGAACAAAGTTAACACAAACTCTGTAAATCCAGACATACTTATACTAAAACACATTTCATGATCATAGAATGGTTCTGGCCCGCTATCTACGTTATCACATAATCCCCTCAGTCTATGCAAAAGGACTTCCACAGCTGAATCCATAACACTGCCTTGTAATAGGTACTCTTGATTAGGTATAATGTTACGAGCAGCGTTAAGGCTTTCCGTTGCTGTACTCACTGGCTGTGACACGTTCTCAATCTAGAAAAAAGTGTAATTCAATGGGTCACAATTGTAAAATATCTTACCCATAAACATGGGGGAGGGGGTGTTTACAGCAAGTGTTTTGACATTTAAAAAATTGAATTGTACATACCATTTTCAGGGTTACGGGATTCACTCAAATTTATACAAACTCAAATATATAGGTTCGTTCACCTACTGCCTGCGCATTATTGTTTTAGTAATATTAAACTCTCATTCCCGTTGCTCCTCTCATTTGCTAAATGTAACTCAACGCCACTCTACGCGTATACTCGATACTCACTGCTCAACGCCGACAGTACATTGCTCGGCATTTGTCAACCACTATGGCGAATGCAAAACTACAGCACATTAAATATGACGCCGCAAAAAAATTTACAAAATGTGTTGGCGTTTTCTGTTTCTCTTTACGATGTTTATCAATTAGCGAATATATTCAAGTTATAAAAGTTACTATTTTTTCACATGATATCATGATAGTTTAATTAATAGACTTACATTGATTGTTCATAAATGTTGGCACTACGTGCCCATCTTCCTAGCCAGCTCAAAGGCGCGTTCTTGAATCACGATAATTACACGTATTAAATCATTAAATTTAAATTACTCAAACGCCTGGCAATAAAAATAATTACATGATTGACTTTTGTCTTCTTTCTAATTCTAAATGTATTTTTCTATATTCTAAATTCATTGCTTCTCTACAATTAGAGTAGACTGACCATCAAAAAAGGAAATATTTATTTTAACAATGATATTTACTGAATTAAGTAACATTTGTACTGTATAATTTTCAAAGACCAAATATTACTGTAAAAAGTAATGATATTAAGCTTCTGGGATTATAAACCTCAACTCAGTCGGGGTTTTTGTCCAGTTTCTCTGATCTTTTGAGCAAATGCTGAGATGACTTCTGGAGAAACATGTAGCATTATTTTGCATTTATGTTTTGTTGAGCTCTCCTTTTACTAGTTGTGGTGAGACTGGAGATGGGAATGTGAGTTATTATTTTATTGGCAGAACTATTAAACCAAATCTGTAGTTCGTTTACCAATGTAAAATAAGTTTTTCTATAACTTGGGGGCAAACATTTCTGTTTTTTAAATGTTGCCAACTTTTGGGGAAGGGATTCTGGAACTCAAGAAAACGTGCACAGATTATATTTCTCCTCCAAATTCACATTGTGTTTACTTTTTTCCCACAAAAAGTTAATAAAAAAGGTAGGAAATGGTATGGTGTTTACGACATTAGCATCATTATTGACATAGATATTAGGCTTTGTTTTGTCTAATGAGTTTATTTTTCCATAAAGGTTTTTTGGCTGCATTGCGGCCATTTTCAGTTCTACAAAGATAACAACATATAAAATTAAAATTAAAATGTTTAATTTCTGTAATACACAAAATAAACTACATAAAATGGTTTTTCCCCACTTCTTATTATTCTTCTTCCCTGATGCCTCTCAGCGTCGGGTTAGCCATTTGATATACTCCTTTTTGTCTTGTGCCTTGTGCTTCACCTCTCTAGTGTAGCTTCGCTCCTTTGGCATATATCTTGTTTATAGACGTTCCATGTTCCCATTCATATTCCTTGGCCTTCTAGATGATCTTTCCCTCTAGCCTGGCTTTGATAATTTGTTTCAGTTTTCTATCCTCTGCCATTCTAGCAACATGTCCGTACCAATTCAGAGCCTTGTTTTCCGTTTCTTTGAGTAGAGGGATCCTCTCTGATTGTATTATACCTTATTCGATCTCTTCTTGTTTTCCCTACTATTCTGCATAGAAATTTCATTTCCACAGCTGTGACTCTACTTTCTGGTTTCCACACACGGGTCAATAATAAAAAATAAAACATTCATATATAACACAACAATAAATTCAAACAAAAATCATTTTAATGAATACTGCAGTCACATCACATAGTATAGTATATATACAGGACAATATATATATATATATATATATATATATATATATATATATATATATATATATATATATATATATATATAAAAGAAAAAGAAAAAGAAAAGAAAAGAGAAAAAGTTGCTGTGTCATTACAGAACACATGAATGGCAAATATTTAATCACAGGCAGCTTCTTCCTAGGAGCCTTGTTTTCGCATCATGTCAGCAGTGTCAGAAACAGTGACCTACAGAGTATGGGAATTCATTCGTTAGATGCAACATAAGAATAGGTAGAATAACACAATCAAATACTTACATTTTTCAATCAAAGTCCCAACTATTTTTCCTAAGTTCCTGATATACAATGAAACCATTGGAACTTCTCACAGGTTGGATAGTTTGCTTTCAAGTTCTGCTTGAATTGGAAATTACTAATGAAAACGTTTTTGTATTTTTCTTGATTTCCTGTGTATTTAGTGAAAACCTTAAACATCTCTCACATAGCTGGAGGCTACATAATTTCTTTTCAATTTCTGTGTGCATTGTCAAAGCCACTGTCTCTGCAGCAGCTCTGACCAGGTCGGCTCAGGGTTCAAGTCCTTTCGATGACGAATTTTCAACTTTGGCTAAATAGTTAGGTCGCATTCAGCTGGAGGAAAATTCTAGCGGCAGGCTGCTCTGACTGATAGTTTTCCCAGGTATCTCTGATCAATACCAGACAAATGCTGGAACAGTACACTAATAAACAGGCCATGGACCATGTGTGATCTTTCCGTTTTCTTCCTTGTCCTATCCTGATCCCTTTCACACACTTTCACTTACATGCACCATGCCACTACACATGTTGGGAGACCAGTCAGGAGCTTAGAGTTTTTTCCTGACTAGGGAGGTGCCCTGTTGGGGGGAGATACCCAGAAGAATTTTTTCCTACAATCCTGGCTTTTTTGCTGAATCTATTTTTGTATAATTTCAAGAGTTTATTACAAATTTGTGAACAAATGTATAGTTTCTTTGATGCTAAGGTCCCTCTTGTTGCTTTAACTGACCCACCACTACGAATTGTCTGCTAAACATGAAGTAGCACTATCCCACATGGAGGCTTACAAAACTTAAACATCACCATGTTTTAGTTGTCCTCTTTATCCTGATATTTTTTCATCATACCTACTTAGTTTTGTTATTGAGAAAAAAAAAGTGCAAACCATCTTTACAAAAGGGTGTGTTAGACTAGGGAAACAGACACAGTATTGCAAGATATAGGAACAAGTCAAGAGTCAAGATTTATTTATTAGATTACTGCTCTTTAATTTTATTACATTTTAATTCTCAAAACTGAAAATGGTAATATTCTATGTAATGAAATGTAGTTATCCTCATATCTGTCAATATCATATCTATGATTTTTATTTACTTGATGCAGTTAGTGTTTCCCCCTCCTCAAATTTGACCTGGTGAGTCCTTGTTACAAATCCTTTCTCTGGGCTCCAGGTTTACTCTGGTTGTTTCATTATTTTATTTATTTTACATAATTATAATTATTTAATTATACTTTTTAAAAGAGAATACTTAATTTCTTATTATCTTAAATGGCTTCTGCTTAATCACTTCAAGTTCTTATTTTATGTTGCATGGCACTCTTTGGCTGCCATGGAAGAGATTTCAAAAGTTTCAATAAAAAAATGTGTGGTGTAAAAAGTGTTACTATAGATCGATTTCATCTAGTAGATTGCATTGTGTGTTTGTGAATACACATAAGTTATTATACCCTTAAAAATAATTTGATCAAATATGCATATGATTTAAATCCCACATATTTACTCAAATTTTTAGTGAACTTGCTTATATTTGATCCAAGATATTTCTATGGCTTTAAAAATATTCAATTAATCAATTCTGTTGCTGGCATACTCAATAAATTGATTAACTTTTACAAAAGTTTGAATTTCACACCTCTTTAATTTGTAAGCAAAACATAAATATATAATAATCTCAAGGCTAATTGAACAAACATTTTCTCTGCCTGCCCCCTATATTCAATTCTTCTGTTATAATACAAATTCTCCAGGTGGTAAATTCTCAATTCTGTGGATGTTTATATCCATATTTTTATCCTATTTAAATATTTCAATTGTAATTACAATTACCCTACAATACTGTAAAATATTTTGGGGTCAATAACCTATCTCAGCTTATTTATTCCTCTTAATCAAACGCTTAATCCATAAAGCAAAATATGAGAAGTTTTGCTTTCAGGCAGCATCATAGCTTTCATCTTCCTCCCAAGTGTCACATTAGATTTTTAATGTTTAGAGAGATATAAAAACATAACACCCATTACAGAAAAAGAAATATTACAAGATGTTAAGAATTTGATTATTTAGCAATAAAAATAGAAAAGGATGCAAGGCAAGATGATCATAAGATCAAAGATATTATTCAAAGGAAGAACAACATCATCAATATTATAGAATATTACAGAAGAAAACTACAACAACAACAAAAAAAATGAAAATATAAATGTATTGTGGAAAGATAATTTTTTTTTATGAAGTAGAAACTTAAACTCAAAAAACAAAGTTCTTTAAAAAAAACTAAATTAGTAATAGCAACTGAAATTAATTTTTTAAGTTCATTCAGAATTTCCATATTAGATGGAATTAGAAATTAAATTTGAAGAGAGGAAAGGAAAAAAAAAAAGAAATTAAATTTTAGAACTTACAACAACAAAAATTCTGCTGAACAAAACTACACCAAATGGTTTTGCAAAAAGTAGCACATACAGTGATCTGTCTCATGTAGCACTGCAATAAATTAAATATTTTAACAAAAAAGTCATCACGAATATTGCAATAACATAGAAAGAATAGTAAGTTAACTGTTCAAGATTTCTTTACATATCAAAAATATAATAAGAATTGCTGTTCCATAACACATATGAATAACAAGTACTTAGTGGCAGGCGGCCTCTTCCTTGGAGCCTTGCTATCACATTTTATCAGCTATACGTTGAGTGGCGAAGTGAGTATGAGAATTCAGCCAGTATGTGCAGTTTAATATGAAAATAGGAGATATGATAATATGGCAATAGGAAGAATAATAACAAACTCAAATATTTGCATATTTCCAGTCCAAATTGGAACTGTTTCGTTGTTGGTATTTGCATTTTCCAGAGTTTTTGGGTAAATAAGGAAACCATTGATCTCTCACATACCCAGAGACTTCTATTTCAGCATATGTTGGAAATTAGTAATATTTATTCAAGTTTAGAGAATAAAAACGATTCAGGAAAAGTAACTTTTAAAAATTTATTTTAAAATGGTCTGATGAATAGGAAAAAAGAGGAAAGCCAGAATATACATAGTAACAAGAAACAAATCAACTTATGAAAGAGAGAAACTACAAAGGGAACTACAAATAGAGTGATAGCTGAAAGAAGAAAATAAACATTATGTAGTGTGTAAGAATTTTGGTAACATGGAATTGTTTAAACTTCATCTTTCATAATCCCCTAAAAATTAAAAATGATCGAATTATGTATTAAAATAATATTCACAAAATATTAATCATCAATCACAAATTACATCCAGTAAATCCATCCACCAAATGGTACGAGCATGTACTTTCTCACATTATTTGTAACGTTTGCAATTTTCGAAAATTTAAGGTTTAGAAAATGGGACCTGCGCCATTTTTATAAGCTTTGCTCTCTCGCAGAAAAAAAAAATGTCTTTGGGGCTAAATGTAAAGTACCCCATAAAATCAAAATATCCGTTTCAAATTCAAGAAGCCAGGTTACCAGAGCACGGCAATAACAGTTTTTCTGCCGAAAATTCATGCTTTTCGGGCGCACGCTTACAAAACTTCCTCTTCCTACGAAGTAGGTACGAGAAAAAAAATGAAGTAATTTTCGAAAAAAATTAAAAATATCCTTCATGCTTCAAGTAAATACCCTCAAAAATAAAAATCATCGGTTTCAAATTCAAGGGGCCGCGACATTGGCCAGTTAGTTTGGGGAATATCAATTTTGGTTAAAATCCTGCATACGATTTAGCGGCTAGCGTCGTACTGACAGACAGAGACACACAGACAGACACACACACACAGACACACACACAGACACACACACAGACAGACACAGACAGACACGACAGGACAGGACAGGACAGGACAGACAGGACAGGACAGGACAGACACGACAGACAGGACAGGACAGACACGACAGGACAGGTCAGGACAGGACAGGTCAGATAGGACAGGACATGACAGGACAGGACAGGTCAGATAGGACAGGACATGGCAGGACATGACATGGCAGGACATGACATGCCAGGACAGGACAGGACAGACAGGACAGGGCAGGACAGACAGGACAGGACAGACGGGACAGACGGGACAGACAGACGGGACAGACAGACGGGACAGACAGACGGGACAGACAGACGGGGACAGACAGACGGGACAGACAGACGGGACAGACAGACGGGACAGACAGACAGACAGACAGACAGACTGACGGACAGATGGGCAGACATTTTGTCCTAAACCAATTTTTCGATATCAAGGACCAACAAAACGTGGATTTTGACTACACAGGGTGTTAGAGAAAGTAATTTACTACAGATAGGAACAAGAATTATACCCTTTTTCGTTATCAGGGACGTACTACAAAAGGACTTTTTCTGTCGAAAAATCGCCGAGTTTTGCTGCAGCATTACATAACTTTCTTTTTCAGCGGCCGAGAATAGAACTCCATTTCTAGGCCACTCACAGCGGGACATCATTGCTCCCGCGGGGCTGATGTAATGTTATAAGTTACAAACATTCCTTCTGCCCCTAGGAAGTTTTCATTATAAGAGCAAGAAAAACGATATAAATATGAGGAACATTAACAAAAAATACAAATGAATACACATTAATTACTAATATTCACAGTTACATTAACACTTCATCAGTTTGTAAAACTAAGTTCGGGATATTTTTCTATTGTATTATTAGTATATAGATAGTTTATAGATAGTATAGAGATATTTTTCTATTGTATTATTATTATATATCTATTGTATTATTAGCAGGACTCGGATTCTAATACTATGTCATCCTTTGTGCATTCTACACGTAATTAACTTGTAAATGAATGTTTATCATAACATAAAGGCGATAGAAATGTATAGTTATTGGTAAACTATATGGGGTCAATGAGGTATCTACCACAATAGTATTAAATGTAATTTTAATATGATTACATATAGCCAGACACGTGTTTCGGGAACACTCTTCCCATCCTCAGTGGTTCCAAGAAACACGTGTCTGGCTATATGTAATCATATTTAAATTACATTTAATACTATTGTGGTAGATACGTCATTGACCCCAGATAGTTTATCATGGAGTACCACAAAATCTCCGCTGCCACCTCAGAATTTATAGTTATTGGGCCATTTTTCAATATTTAGGCAATTTCTTTTGGACATTTGCGTCATTTTCTCTCCTTTGTTTTTTTTTGTTAGTGAACGTAATATGAATTTTTAATGACACTAAAACAAATTTTTTATTGTACCATCAGTTCATGACTAAATACACTACTGCAGTGGATTCTGACGTTCGAACTCAAAATTACACAGATCTTCGGTAACTTCCTCGATCTTTGAAAACTGACGGTAGGAAGATTGGGGCTAAAGGTTGTATTTACTCCTAAAAGAAAGACTACATTAAATATAATTTTATATAAATAAATGTATTTAAATTGTAAAATTCTTAATAAGTAAACATTTTCAAAACCCTTTTCAAATCATTTTATAACATTTTCAAAAATTTTTGAACTCGCCCTCTTATTATAACTTCCTTGTGCTTGTTGAACACCCACATTCACTTGGAACTTTCTTTGCAACATTAATTTTATTTTCACATGAATGTAGCTCTCAGACACAGTCGAAGATTTCCAACCTCCGTGACGCTTTATAGCGGTAATATGAGCTCCTGCATTAGTTAACAATGTGGGCGAGGTTCTAGGTAAGCCATGGCTAGTGTAAGATTAAGGATTTTCCAGTTTCAAATACGACGCTATAACACTTGTTAAGTTTTCTATTGTATTCTTCCAACTGGTTGGCATGTACATTTTCCTGCCTTACGAACTTTGGACACATGCCAATGATCAACACCATCTTACTTAATTCTCCGGTAACAAATGTTCTCGTCGTTTTATTTTTCGACTGTTTTATTTACACTATTACATGTGAATCCATATCCTCGATATCATCAATTGTGAGGTTCGACATCCTCCCGCTGTGCCAACTATTAATGGAACCTATAATGAACACAAGCCCCCTCTCGCTTACGTCTGTCTGTACAGCCCATCCCTTTCTTGTGCGACGAGGCCTGTAAGGGACATGTCGGCTTTCACACCACAGCGTCATACGAAACCGTGCGAAACGCCCAGGCCACCTTCAAGGCGGACCTTCTTTAGTATCTAATCAAAAGGCAAGAATTCATAAAACAATTTTTATTCAAGACCAGGTACAATTGCCGAAGTTCCGTATCACCAGAAGCATGTACCAAAAGCGAAGCCGTGTTATCGTTGTCCAGAAGAAGTCCCAAAAATCAGCCGAGTCGTGAAATATCCACAAGAGAGTTCCACTTTCGTTGGGCAGGTCGTCGTCGTAGCTGATCTCCACTCTTCGCTCACCAAGTCACTCGCCAGGATCCAATCACTAACACCGTCGCTCGCTATGTGCTCTGGCGTCGGGTCGGAGCCCTCTTATAGCCCGCGAGGACTAGCGGCCCGCCAACTAGCTGCGGAGTAGGGGCGGTGGCGAGTCCCTACCCGCTTGCTCGGGCGTGACGCCGGTTCCTTCCTCTCCCGCAGGGGCGGTAACCCGGCGTCACTCGGCGGCGGCCCTCCACATGCGTGCGGGCGGTCACGACCCTTCTATATACCGACTTCCCACCGCGAGGGACGACTGGATCCCAAAGGCATCAGCTCAAATGGGGGCTGCGAAGAGCAGCGTAGAGTTAACTGCGCTAGTCAGTAGTCTCCGGCTACTTTGCCTTGGACACCCATTTCGTGCCAAGGCGGAAGCCATGCGAGACGCTTTCTCGTAGACTGTACGCAAGTGCTCGTCGAAACGCTGTCTCGCGTCAATATGGACTCCTAAGAATCTTAGAGACCGCTGGGAGGCTATTTTACTACCTCCTACATTGAGAGTAATGCCCTCTTTCACTTTTCTGCCTGTCATCAAGACAGTCTCCGTTTTATGCTCGACTTTCGGGAGCACCACCGACGGCACGCGCTGTGTATGTGTATGTATGTGTATGTGTATGTGTATGTGTATGTGTATGTGTATGTGTATGTGTATGTGTATGTGTATGTGTATGTGTATGTGTATGTGTATGTGTATGTGTATGTGTGTGTATGTATGTGTATGTGTATGTGTATGTGTATGTGTATGTGTATGTGTATGTGTATGTGTATGTGTATGTGTATGTGTATGTGTATGTGTATGTGTATGTGTATGTGTATGTGTATGTGTATGTGTGTGTGTGTGTGTGTGTGTGTGTGTGTGTGTGTGTGTGTCCGCGCGCGGGCGTGCGGATCCGTCACTCACAGTTAGACCACTTCCCATGCACCATTCGAGACATAAGAGGTATCATTCGACGTGTCGCGGTCTCCTGGCAGGGAAATGATAATTTGTTTTCGGATTTGGCCAGAAGATTCTAAGAAATTTCCAAAACCGTGTTTTTGCGTGTTTTGGCGCTGCGATCTTAAAGAGTAGACTGAGAATTAAACCAACGCCGCCTAAGTAAATAACCAACGCCACCTAGATAGATATGTAGGTAGCGTTGATTAAACCCCAATAATTTTCGGATCACGACGTCATAATTTTCTTCGAGGATGGCATCACTGATTTTCTGGAACATGTGAAATGCGGCAGAACTGTCAATAGTAATGCTTCTTTGAACATAAGAAGTGAAGTATTTCGTCCATATTAACATATTTTTAATAATAAATTTGCAAACACCTACTTACAGTATTACCTTGGAACTTATTAAATTAAATTTAATACGAATTGGGAACTTATTAAATTTAATTTAATAAGTTAATTAAACGCCAAGTAAATACGGAGAAACCCATAACTGTAATGTTAGAGAACGGAAGCACATGCGTATTCGACTTTGCACATTTAGCACGTTCTTAAGCGTGCAACTACGAGGGAACAATCAAATGTAATTGTAAACGATTTTGTGACAGAATTTTCAAAACTAAAAGAGAATGACCTAATACTCGGATTAGAGAATAATGCTGAAGAACAGCTTGTATGTGAACTTTGATAAGCATTTTTGTGCATATTAGCAAAAATGAATTCATGAAGGTAGCATTGATGTCATGTTGTTTAGTTTATTTAATACTGTCCGTTATAAAAATTTACAGAAGAAAATTGGAGCCGTTTTCGAGAAAATGGCGTTTCTGCGTTTGTGAAAACGCGGAATTTCAAACTAATTTTCATAGAAAACTTTAGAGTTTTCGAGAAACTTTATAAGTCGTCGTTTGAAGCACATATATTCATAAATTTGAACAAATCGCCGGTAATACAAATATTAACGACGTGAGAGAGATATAAAAAAACATTTGTGTAATTGTTGAAAAACGAAACATAAGAATACAGCAACACGGCCTTTATGTTAACTGTTTCAGTTACATGTTATTTAGCACTATCCCTACCCAAAGTTTAAAGAAAAACATTGAAGCCGTTTTTGAGAAATTCTTGTTTTTTTATTATTGCTCATATTTCAACTCAATATTGACTTGACACTTCAAGTTAATGAAGGAACTAATTATGGAGAACAAATTTTGTAATTTTTCGACAGAAAATCTCTTATTGCCGGGTCGTCGAAACGAAAAAGTGAGTGAATTTTGTTCCCATATGTGGTGAAGTATATCCTCTACCACTTTATATAGTCATCATTCAAGTTTAGTGTGTCCTGTACATCGAACTAGTGATGCCTCAAGAATGTCTTGCATTATTTATAACATTTATAATATTTTGAAATTCAGGGTCTAACGAAAACGAGACCTGTTCCATTTTATAAACGGTCTTTCCTCTACCCAGGGAAAAGTTCAAAGAAAAAAATGGGAGCGGTTTTTGGGAAAATGTTTTCTTTTATTAATTACTTTATCTTCAAGAAGAAATTACGCGAAAACTACTACCTTCAATTGCAATACTTTGCAATTGCAGTTAAGTTTTTGCAATTTTCGAAAATATAGAGGTCACTGACAATGGGACCAACACCAATTTTTTAAACGTCCCTATATACATATGAGGAGCGAATTTAAAGAAAAAAACTGGAGCAGTTTTGTAAAAAAAAAAAGTTTAAAAATTGTCTATGTTTCAGGCAAAATTACGCGCAAACTACTCACATTTTCGTAAAATTGTACTTAACGTTATTTGAAGACCTGTCTTTAAACAACAGAGTTCACAAAAACAAAATCTCCATCTTCAATATTGTAATTGTAGGTGCCGCGTGATCTTGGATAACGATTATTTGAATACACTCCCATTAAACAGTAAGTCATATTAGGGTCACTAGCTGAAAAGAGAGGGGGACGCTGTCATTCAATCGGGAGATTCAGTACCAAACAGTCGTAAGTTCAGTAACAGTCGTAAGTACCAGTCGTAACAGTAACAGTCGTAAGTACCAAACAGTCGTAACGTTCGTACCGTAACCGTATCGTAATTGGGCAACAGAGACCCTCTCTCTTGTCAGCTCGTGACCTTGAAGAGACTTACTGTTTTAATCGGAGTATAACTGTACATTGGACCATTCTTCTTTGTTCTTGACGAAGTCCCTCTATATACTTTGTATACAGACGGACTTGGCTTGACAGTTCGGCATCGACAGAAGCAACGTTGCCCTTGCCTCGTGCGCTCTGCATGATTTTTCGCGGACAATCAACAGCTGATTCTAGGTTTCAGTCCTGTACTTTTGATATTTGTCAGTGCAATACCTCTAATGTAAACTTTGAAATGAAGGGAAATTTTGATTTGGAGCTCATAAAAGAGGGACAGAAGCGCTCAGCTCTATCACCTTCATTTACTCATTCCCAGTTGATGGCAACAAGAGAAGACTAGGTCACCGGAAAAACTGCTTCTATTGCGTATGGCTAGGAAACCACTTTCGGGGTCATCACGTGATTCTTAATTGTCAAGCACAAAGAGGTTTGTTTCATCGTGTACGCATATGTACTTGTATATCTTACTGAGATCATGAAAACCTGCACAGTTAATAAAGCTCCCTTTTGTCCAAAAGCAAAAGAAGCGGCCCATTTTAGAATTCACGCAATGGAACAAGGGAAACTGGACGAAAAGCCTGATCAAGTTGTTGGTCATTTACCCAGACGACATGACGACTTCCTCGAAGATATAGGCATTGTGTGTCTCGGTGAGTATTATCTCACATTCTGAGGCATCGCGAATTATTTTTGATTGAGTGATGATTCTAGGCGCGTCAACTGCTAAGGTCATTAGCACCGTAAGTGTAGTGCATGTTTTATCTCTCGGGAGGTGGCACAAAACATGTCGGTCTGTCCGTCCGTCCGTCTGTGAACAACGCTAGCGGCTAAACCGTTTAACCGATTTTCTCCAAAATTGATATTACCCAATCGATCTGGCTGATGTCGTGATTGAATTTGAAACCGATATTTTAATTTTGGGGAGTACTTTTCATGAGGCCCATGGGACATTTTCAAAATTAAAAAAAATGGCTTTTTTACGCTTACGAAAGACGTTTAAGAGAATGGTGCAGGTCTCATGTTCGTTGAAAACTCTGATTTTTGAATATATATATTTCCCTTACTGAAATCTGTACCTTCAAGATAGATTTCGAAATAAGGTTCATGTACAATTTTTCGGAAATTTGGGCACTTGAGCAAGTGTATTTTTTCGTGAAATATAGGCAATAGGCATAGGGCGAGAAAGTATGTGCTGTTTTAGCTCCACTAGTTAAAATGGCGTACACGTTTTTGGATTAGGGCTCAGATTTTCTCTCAGCAGCGGCGCTAGTTACACGTGTATCTAACTATCCGACAATTGGTGACAGATCAATGGAGAAAGACGACAGATTATGGCTCAGATTTTCTCTCAGAAGGGGAGCTAGTAACACGTGTATCTAACTATCCGACAATCGGTGACAGATCAATGGAGAAAGACGAAAGTTGGCTCCGGTTAGCACGAGTTCTGCAGAACCACTTCTCCCTCCCAAACACGCATGTGGTCGTGCGACCCAGACGTCAGCGATCGCGAGGGAAAAGCACCTCCTTCCCGTCGCGGCCCTCCTCCAACAGCGTCCTCACCTCGGTCCGGAGTTTTAATTTAATTTCCACCGAGTTGAAAGCCTGAAACAAAGTTGGTCGGTCGGCAAATATCTCAAGCAAGTCGTGGAAGTTCTTTTAGTGGACAAGGGACAACAGAACGGGAGGGGGGGAAGAGAAGTCTCTCAGCTGTCCGCCAGGGGCGCAAAGTCGACAAGAGATGGGTCGAAGATGAAAATATAAAGTAAATATAATGTCATTAAAATTGCAAAGTGAATAACACAATTTCCGTGTTGTGGAAATCAGATTAAGCAAATGCTATTAAAAGTTGCGTGCTGGCCTGTTATTGGACAAAAAGGAAACACCCGTATAAAAGTAAACTTGAGAGTTAATGAAAACCCCCTCCTCCTTTTGCTGCCTCTTACACACGTCTCCGTTGCTGGTGGTGGTGACGGTGATGTTGTTGACATGGCTTATGGTGTCGTCGTCGACGTTACGTTTTGAAACACATTTTGCAGACGCTGGAAGCGTGGTAAGACCCGTGACAAGGATTTGGGGGAGAGTGTCAATGTGTCAGAAGTTTCAAAACGCTGCTCTTCAGCTTCAGGCATAGGCGTAAGAAAAGACATCAACAAATTTAAGAAGGATGCATTGCAGATGGGCGGTGCGTCATTATATGCTTAGACCACCGACGAGGGGAGACATTACTGGAAGAAATAATGTGATGGAAGTCCCTACTATGTACTCTCTCTGAAAACATGCCCTTCATTTTACCTTAGAGCAGAGGGAAATCAAGGACTCCTGAAAAGTGACTGTTTTCGTGTTCTATTTTTTTTAGTATTGCATTTAATTAACAACAAGTTGTATTTTTTTTGAAAAACGATTTTACTTCAATGAGAAAACTCCATCTCGGAATAATACTACTAACTTTACAATGATTGAGAATGGGAAACAAAGTGTTTTGGTGAAATTATAATGCTTATGGAGTATTTTTTCGTTGGATGAAAGTATTACACAGGAAAAAGGGCATCCCCTCCACTTACCTTGGCAACACTAGTTAGATCTGCAAATGTATGTTTTTATGCTACGACAATAAATATCACATTTATATAATAATTTTTGTATCGTACTTGTCAATGAAAACATGTTACGTGTGAAATGGGTTTGTGGAACGTAATAAGTAACTGATTTTTTAAATTAAAAATGTCTTTCAGAGACAACTTGCGAAACTCTTGACGATTTATCACTGTGAATCATAATACAAATTGAATTTGTTGTTGGACAATATTGTTCAGATAAGTGTTTTTGCACCATTTTGACAAAAAATCAGTTATTTTACCAAAAGGATAATCGTATGTATTTTTTAATGATTTTTTTGTCATCGTATTGCCGATTGTTGGGTATATTTGTCTCTCTTTTCCGAGTTCAGAATTTCTCAGTGAATTGTATTAGTCGATATATTTCTATCCTGAGACTGTACACGTGTATACAATTATTGGAATTTGTCGATCATTTTATACTGTGTAGGATTTCAAATGGAGGTGGCTTTAGGTATGCAAGTAAATAATCATGTTTCGCTAGGCTTCTCCATTTTTCTATATAATAAAGTGTATATTACGCAAACGCATTGTAAAGCGAGTTCCTGCAACAAGGGAGCTAAGGTCAGGGAGACAAATAAAAGGATTCAGTGAGAGATAATCGTGAGCCACCGCCTGAGATTTTTTAATTAATACGGAACTCTTTAAGCAAGAGTATTCCCATTCGGTTTTAAAGAGGTGCAGATTCTCCTCAGATGGCGAGGTAACACATGACTGATTCTCTTGGCTCTTCATTGACTGTTTCCGTCAAACATTAGATGACCTGCAAACTCAAAGTATGACTTATGATTATTTCTCACTGATAACATTACTTCTATTTATGCTACAATTGTGGAATAAGAAATATACACCAGAATATTACGAATACATATTTATTAATTTTATAAGAAATATATATGTATATATGTTCATATGATACATTTGGATACACATATTGTATTGTTCTCCAGACATACGCAGTTGCCACAGACTGCTATAGGAAGCTCATGGGTAACCTAGAGAAGCTTCAGCCTCTCTGTTAATCATGCGGTGTATCCCATTTATCTAATATTACTACCTCACTACGTCACAAGTTCACAGTTCAGGTGATGTATGAATGCCTTCCCCCTTCAACTCCGGTCATTTTAAAAAAATAACGAAGAGGTCAAAGGCAATTTACAACTATTCACAAACATTTTAGTAACTGCAACGGCATTGCTACATACCTGTAGGTTAACGAATCCAGTTTCTCTGACATATCTGTATCATGTCAGGGTGCACAGCAGTTCCCAAGATTTTTTTAAAAGAAGTATGATAATCCCTTAAAGAGGCCAATTTGCCTTTACTACTTTTATTCTGTTTGTTGACAATTATGAGGATGATTCCCAATACATTATATTATTTTCAACAAGAAATAACCAAACCTCAGTGACATAGCAACTCAGACGAATTAAGTCATATTTTAAATCTACACATTTTATGGGAAAAGACCATTGTCCAAAACATAGAAAAAAATTGTGTCAGAAAAGTTTTGTGCATTTTATCAGAACTGGAATCTTCATATTCGCATTTCCTGATTAACAAATAACAATAGTGATATGTATGGTATGCGATGGTTTGGCAATGACAATTTTTTCCTGCTTCCAACATTGTTATTAAATATTTAACGGGAATATGCTATAATATAAATTGAGTATTCTGAATTATAATTCGGACATTGGTCTTTTTTCTTCCAAACTTAATATAGCGAACCTTTTGATGACCACTGCAACTTGCTCTGGTTTAGAATAACCGCAGTGCTGATCGCGCTTGCTGACAGAGTCGAGCAACCCATCTCTTTTAACATCAAGAGAACTTACAGTCTCATGTTAATTGATCTATACGAGGAATGTCACCGATAAATTGGAAACTTCTGTACTCGACCCAACCAAAGGATAATTATACGCAAGCAAATGGAACACGTCACAGAACACTCAAGCAATGGAACAACCAAAGCCATCCAGAAGAAGCAAGTAGCGTTCATCCAACAAGGCCTCTACGACTTTCTTCGCAAACGACCTTCCTACCTCATGTACATTTTTTCACGTCGCAGTTCATTTGAAAGAGAAAGCTTGAACGACGCAAGTTTTGCCTTAGAAGAACACTCAGCTACCGCGATTTGTCTTTGTAAATTTTCTGCGCTCACTTGCATACAAAACTTCAAAAATTCACTCCTTTCCTTGTGGCACTGTAGCGCTGAGAGAAGCGAAAGAAAGCGGCGGTGAAAATAATGATAGTTCATTTCGCAACATCCGTTTCTTAAAAATATTGGTAATCTCTAGCTGTACGTAACTTCAATATTCTGCAATGTTTTATAGCTAAATCTATTTACTGCCAGAGGGCAAATGGCTTCAGCCATAACTGGTTACACCCATTTCGCAGTTCTGGTGATTACAACCGAATTAAGGGGTTATGCATGACCACTCTACGGGGCCCACTAGTAAGTAAATATTAAACGTATATAATATGTATTATATAAAATGAATATGAGATGAAAATATAACATTTGTTATTTAAAAAATAATGTTAAAATGAGAAATATTTATGAACGTGTAGACAATTTTGTTTAAAAAATTGTGGCAGTTATACGGCGAGGTCCTAGTCAAGTGTTTAGTTTGTTTATGAATTAATCCACCCTCGCTGGTGATCAAAGGTAAGGGTATTGAGGTGTGATGGGGGCAGCCTTTACCCCACAGTGCCATCTAGTTGCGATCAGAGGTGTCACCACCAAGGGTGTCACCACCAAATCATTGGGGAAACGTGTCAATAGAGAAGATATAGATTTAACCTATGATATTCCAGAGATTTCACATCCAATATAGCCCATATAACAAAAAATGTTAGAAGATCGTGCCCCCGATCGTGACATGGTACGATTACAGCGAATGGTTTTAGAAAAGAGGAGTCAAAAGAATTTTTAATCACTCAATAAAACCCCGTGTTTGAACAGGCAATATTGTACTTTTCTGTTCTTTGAAAACTTTTGTCCTTTAAGAAACTGAATATAAACTATAATTTCCCCATGAAAAATTAATCGTATTTATTTTTCGTAGTGTTAGTCGTAATGGTTCCGTAACTCACGTACATTAAATAACATATTCAAGAAAAAATAGAAATAAGGCTATTGTGGTGAGCTCTTAAAACTTTCACCGAAGTATTAACAAAGTACAATTTCGTCTGAATGCATTAAAAATTAGAAGAAACTATTAGATATACTGCTTTTAGGGACTTAAATTTCATTTCTTTTGTACTTTTGTGCTTTCTACTAAGCAGTAGAAGTGGATGATCACTTTTCATATCTGAAGCGCAAAAATATAATTTTGTCTTTTGAAATTAAGAACTGAAATATTCAAATTTAAGAGAAATAGACAAATTGTTTTCTAGAAGCAACAAACGAATTTAATTCAGGTCACTTAATTTTAATAAGAGACCATTTCGTTTCGAAAAGATTCTTGGTGAATTGCCAAATTATAAATTGTTCGTGTAAGTCGCATACGAGATAAGTCCTAATTTTTGAAATTAAAATATAAAGTTCACTTTGAAGAAGCCCTTAAAAAAGAAGAATATTCCATTGAATATTGTTAAAATATTTATTTTCATGACGGGAAACGCTACGTAGATTAACTTGTAGACCAATCAAGCCCTATTAATCTTGTATTCACGAATTCTTAAAGTGGCATTTTTATTTGCAGGCAGTTATAATAAGTTTTTTTTCAGCAGTTCAAATTTCCACAAGACACAAACCTAAGTTGATAACAACCCAAAGATATTAAAAATGTTGGTAATATACCGATACCTTTGGTAGATACCCTCAGTTTTCAGTATAGAAAACGTCATAACCCAAGCTGGAGTAAAACACAATTCTTTAAATATTTTTCCCATGAAATTGAACACGTATTTTTTTCGAATTGAATGTGTCATATTTTAAAACAATAGTAGTGCGCTAAAAGTCTCTACATTGGACGTCAGGGATTCCTATTAAAAATTACATTTATGTTGGTAGCAAACAGATCGCTTGGAAACAAATGAAGGGGACGACACTTCCGGCATCTGTTCCGTTGTACGCAATTTACGTTTTCTTTTGTTACAAGCTGCAGCTCGTGCTACCAACATAATTTTCGCACTCTCAACAGCAAGGTACCACTGCGGAGAGGCTTTCCTGGCGCCTGTATGACAGATTAACAATTTTTTACATAAAATTTGACTTATTTTATATTATCAGGCTTTTACAAATGAAGCTTCTGTTGCCAAAACACGAGAACTAAAAACGAATTTCCTATCAAGTGACAGTAAGAGCTAGTTGTACGAGTCGCACTGAAAGCAAACGAAATAAGTCGCTCAGTCGATGATTCGCTGGCTTAAACTGCCGCCATAAAATCGATTGCGGATGAGATTTCGTCGCCTTTTCAGCAGACGGAATCGGCTCTTCGCCCCTGAGCGATCGCCGCGATATCGCTAAACCGATTGAATCGCCGAAGCAATCACTGGGTGCGCGGCGCCACAGTGGCGCAATTCGACAGGCAAGCCGCTCGATACATCCCGCAACACATCCGCGCGTAGGGAGCGAACGCGGGGAAATTTATTCGAATTTTGTGCACTGGGACCCCACTCAACCACTCTTCACAATTGGAGAAAATCCGCATACGCTGCAGAAGAAATACCAAAGCTCTATTTTAACCTGATTGGTTATTGATTTAATTCTTGGCAAGGGCGGATCTAAGGTGTGTGTGTGTGTGTGTGTGTGTGTGTGTGTGTGTGTGTGTGTGTGTGTGTGTGTAGGGGGCACGTGCACCCCTCCATCGATTGATTTTTTCGTGTTTCCGGGCGCGTCAACTGCTCTGGTCAATAGTCCCGTTAGTGTAGTGCATGTTTTTTCTCGGGAGATGGCGGTGATATTCCCCCGCTGGATGGCGAGATCCGGCGCCGACCTACCGTCGGCTAGTGGGGTTTCCCCCTAACCAGGACTCTCCCACCAGCGGGGCACCACCCCATTCGGGACAACATCTACGCTCCCGACCGGCCTCCCCGAATATGTGGTAGTGTAGTGCATGTCAGTGTGTGTGTAAGGGGTGAGGATAGGACAAGGAAGAAGAAGGACAGATCGCGCGCGATCTATGGCCCGTTTGGTAGAGTACTGCTCCGCATTCGCCTGGTGTTGATCGGAGAAACCACGGAAAACTACCGATCAGAGCAGCCGGCGGCTAGAATTCTCCTCCAGACAGCGACTGAATTCGACCTAGCTGAAAAGCTAGTGTCAAAAATCCTGCCGCCGTGGGGAGTGGGAACCTAGGACCTCCCGGTCAGAGGCGCTGCAGTGACATCAGTTGATGCCCTGAGTGACCTCTCCTGGTCTTCACAATTGGAGAAAATCCGCATACGCTGCAGAAGAAATACCAAAGCTCTATTTTAACCTGATTGGTTGTTGATTTAATTCTTGGTAAGAGCTGATGTAAGTGTGTATGTGTGTGTGTAAGTGTGTGTGTGAGTGTGAGTGTGAGTGTGAGTGTGAGTGTGAGTGTGAGTGTGTGTGTGAGTGTGAGTGTGAGTGTGAGTGTGAGTGTGAGTGTGAGTGTGAGTGTGAGTGTGAGTGTGAGTGTGAGTGTGTGTGTGTGTGTGTGTGTGTAGAGGGGCACGTGTTCCCCTCCATTGAACTACAACATACTAATGTTCCCAAATTAATAATCAATAACATATTACAGTATTTAATTTACTATGAAGATAGCTTTACTTGAAAATGGATACGCGACTTGGTGGAAGAAAATATGATATTACAGTATTTACTTTATTATGAAGATAGCTTTACTTTGAAAATGGTTGCACGACTTGGTAGACGAAATAGTGCTACATTAAAAATTAACATTAAAACTTCGAGTAGGTTGCATCAAGGATGAAATGTACTTATTTTTAAATAAATCGCGTATTTTTTTCTTCTAAAGGTATTGCGAAATCACAAAAGAAACGCGTCAAGTAATTATGGATTTAGCTCAGGGCACACGAAAACGAAATGGAAACTATCCAAACATTTCAAATTCTAAAACTCTTGAACATTTGAATTTCATAGAATAGCAAATAAGAACTAATTTAAAAGTAAATTCGTCTATTACGAGGATATTGCTGTAAAACTTAGGGGTGAAGGGTAGAAGACGAAGATTCACGTAAAACGAGAGGAAATAAAGCATTTTAAAAAATATCTTTGATTTTTACCAACAATGACTCGGAAGTTAATGGAAATATAAAATGGAAATAAACCACCCCACAGGCAATAATCACAGCTTTCATTTTGAATATTTTTTCGCTACGTCGCATCGTTTTCGAAATATAAATGAAAAATAATTTTTACTTCACAGCTGGGTCTGGAATGCGTGGTAGTATGTAAACATTAAAAAGTCCCCACACCTACGAAATGTGCAGGTGGACATGGCACGCAGGTCTTTTTTCTTGGATTTTTTAACGTAATCTTAACCAGAAAAGAGTAACTAGGCCTAATAATTTTTAGTCGTTTTGTCCTATAACGAAAAATGGGTATGAAGCAAAATACGGGACGTTTTGGCAGGCACCCCGACGAAGTCTTTTGGGACAGCGGTAGGATCTCGGAAAAAGAGGACGATCCCGTATTTTACAGGACGTTCATGAACTCTATCAGGGACTCAGCCTCAGCAGACAAGATATGTGAAGCATCTTGAGGGCGCAGTACTGGTTACAAGATCTATGGTTACGCAGCGTGGGCCAGAATTTACTCCTATTGCGAGATGCCCACGTCTTTAACAAACGACCCGGAAATTCATATATTCCCAGCGAATATTTATTTTTAGTTTGACAATTGTTTTGAGTATTTCTTTGAAAGAAGTTTCGTTATAATTCAATATAGTATTTGTTTTTTTATTACCATTGGCATTTTACAAAAAAATTGTTTTTTCTGCAGAAAAGTAACTATTATGTTCGTGCTCTTAAGCGCTTCCTCGGTTCGCGCCTGTTCAAAGAGTCATATGGTATTTCACAAATACTGGCATGCTTACTTTAGGCTCTGGGCTGCTTCAGCCCAGAACATTACTTGCTGAAGACATTTTTAAGGCATTAAATTTGAATTACCAAAAATCTATAGTGGTCATGCAATTGAGTTATTAAGGGATTTGAGATGCAGGGAATTCGAAATATGAAGGAATTCGAATTATCGAGGGAATTCAAATCACTAAGAATTCGAATCATCGAAGAAATCCGAATTTTCGAGGGAATTCGAATTATCGAGAGAGTTCGAATTATCGAAGGAATTCGAATTATCGAAGGAATTCGAATTATCGAAGGAATTCGTATTATCGAAGGAATTCGAGTCAATTCGATTTAGGTATCAAGATTGCACAGGGAACGATGCAGAAGAATCAAATTAATTCCGTCGACGTAAGCACTTCTCTCAGACCGGAGCGCGCCGCTTTCCTCGCCGTGTCGCGTCGCCTCGACGCGCGATATCTCGAGGCGCCTCGCTCCCTCAGCCTAATCGATCGCCGCAAGATTACAGGCTGCAGCGCGGCAGTCGCCGCCGGCGCCGGGGGTGGCTGCCGCGAGCTTACTCGGGATTTCCATACATCGATGTATAGTATCGCCGTCTCTATTCACGGCTCTCCGGCTCCATTACCATATATGCATGGATTTTCTGACACGTTATACGTAATGCCAAAGGACGCTCTTCGGCTGAAGAGACGCGTCGGGGCGGGAGCTGTACCGAGCGCCTGCACCGTCATCAGCCCGGAATTGCATTACCGGTGGTAACTCGATCACTGAACCCTGCTGGCGCTCATAAAAGTGGGCGGGGCGCCTCTTTGATCATCATATTTTCATTCTTCGTCAGTAAGTGATTGCCCTAGTTGCGGCAGGTTTTGCATGTTGATATAAACCGTTAGAATATTACAGGCTATTTAGTACTTAATTTGAGATTCTTAAGGTTGCATTATGGAGATTTTTCTACGAAAACCGGTAAGTTGAGAAGGTTTTTCACACATATTTAATTAATTGTATTTGTATTTGAGGGTCAATGGATAAAGACGTCAATGGTTGCAGCATTACGAGTACGAGTAAATTTCAAAACTTCATGATGGGACTCGGTAACAGGAAAATGACCACATACTTGTAAAAATATGACTAAATAACACGAAATTAACTACATGAAAACATCACTGGATCAAGGAAAATCGTCCGAGAAATCAATCTTACTGTCTGTAAAAGTTTGTGGAAACGCACTGGCAGTACAATTTTTTTAATCGCTATAATTTTAATGTGGAGACGTTTGAAATGGTCGTTTTTACACACCCTCATTCACTCACTCATTCATTCACTCACTCACTCACTCACTCACTCACTCACTCATTCACTCACTCATTCATTCACTCACTCACTCATTCACTCACTCACTCATTCACTCACTCACTCACTCATTCACTCACTCACTCATTCACTCACTCACTCATTCACTCACACACACACACACACACACACACACAGATATGCATTGATATAAGCTTAACTGATATTGATCAATAGAAGTTAAAAAATCTTTCTTAAGCAAAGGAATTGTTTACTTAAGAAAGTGGTCATTGACACAGAAGTTCTGTACACTATCTCGATCAGTTTCTTCGATCAGTTTACCTTCATCTATTAAGGAAATGCTGAAATTCTACTTTGCTTTACTTCTCGACAGTAAATGTAGCTTTGTTCTCTCCACATTCAGTTTTAAATGTTTTTGACGTTAAATAGAAAAATCCTTCTTCGCAGAAATACAATTTGTCCAATAATTTGTCTTCGTCAGCATAATAAGAAACACAAAACGAGAGGAATTATTTTCTTGTTGCCCCAGGTGAAGTCTCACGAATACCACTGCTTCATTATTCCGTCATCGTGAACAAGAGCAAACCACTAAAGCTCTCTCGGCAATCAACTCTCTTGCTTTTGGAACGCGCCCAAGCTTCGTTGCATTGCTCGGTTCGCCTGAATTTCGCCGTTAATACTTCATCTCTTCAATGAAGAGACGCATCAATTATTTGAGAAACTCAGTCAGCATCTTGAAGCAATCAGAGAAACCAAGCGAGAGACAGACTGCAGATATCTCTGGAGGCGAGAGAAGGAACCATTTTCTTTGTCTTTCCCATTAAGGAGAAGTTATTCGTATCGATTGTGCTAACCTGTCCCGATAATTTAAAAAAGGTCTCCGTCTGGAAGAAAGTGATCTTAATAAGACAGGAAGAATATCTGAAATAAATGCTTTCCAAATCGTTTAATGAAAGCGTGGCTTTTCTCCAACTTTGATGTAATCGAAATCAGATTGTTAACGCTCATTACATTAAGGGGAGAAAGTTTCGAGAAATACGATCATTTCAGTTGGGTAGATCGGAAAAGAATAATATACTGAGGAAAAATAATGGATATTTTCAACGCACTTTATTACACCTTATTTAACGATAGAAATAAAACATTCTGAGACGCATTAAATGGAGAAAAATATATAACTGTCGATGGGACTACTATAATTCCTTTTTGTTTGAAACAACGAATGAAATGTTTTTTTATTATAAATTGATTTAAAGAGATTTTCATCTTTGACAAATGACAATTAATTATTGATTCATAGGAATCTTTATCCTTACAGTATGAAAACTATTTAGCCAAAAGGTCTTACAATTATAATTACAAAATAATAGTTGCAAAGAAATTATTTAAAGGTTACATCTCAGTCTACAATAAAGGGCCCACAGATTCGTTATTAGTATACCATTTTATTTTATGCTTTTGAAAGCTGGATTTGAGTCGAAATTGGGCGAAACGAATAGTAATAATAATAATAATAATAATAATAATAATAATAATAATAATTATAATAATGATTTCATTATTATAATATTTATAAACAGCAAATTATAAACGAATAATTGATGCATTTTAAAATGTATCTTTCTCGCCATGTATTACGCGTTCTTTGATTTTAACACCGTCGAGGTTCTTAATCGGATGCAAATGCAAAAAGAATTACTACTTACAATAAAGAAAATAAGTACAATATCTCGGACATGTTATGAGAACCGAATGCATCAGTTAATGAAATTAATAATAGAAGGAAAGATAATCGGTAAAATTTAGAATGAAAGTGCAAAATATTCGAAGCTGATGGATATTAGAAAATAGTTCAACTGCACATCATTGGCAGCTTTTGTGATCGCTTCATAGATTACCAACCTCGATATGGAGACAGGGTCTTAAGAAAAATAAGTTATTTTTGTATGGGATACAACATGTGAAAAAGTGAAGAAGTTTTACAGGCAAGCAATACGTATTTCACACTCCTAACGTAATCAACATTCAGTCGGTATTTATATTCAATATTCAAATCAATATTTAATTTCTCAATATTTAAAAATAAAAACGAACTGAAAGTTAAAAAAAAAACAATCTTGAATTTTTCGTTAAGACAAACGCCTGATAAGAATTTTGAAAAAAAAATTGAAAAAAAAAATTGAAAATATATTTCTGAATCAAGAAATGAATTACACCACCCAATCAATTTACTTTGCACTGTTAAACGCTAAGCACTGAGCACAGGGTACAATAAAAAAGTTAAGTTTTGTCAAATATTTGTAAAAATAAATCAACGAAATGAATGAGTGGAAATTGGAAGAATGTTCTCTTTAGTCGTAGTGTGAAATGATGTCCTTTGTTATAAATTGTCGTGATGTCGTATTGTAAAGTACTGTTGCATGTTTTAGTCGTACTGTGCAGATGAGGTAACGGGATTTTAGGGCAGTAAACATTTTTCATACAGCTCTTTTAGTCGCAGTTGTACTACGATTGGTACATTCTGACAGACGTATGAGTGTATGGCCCGGCTGTAGAGGTGTGGCGAAACATTACAATCCAGAATTAGACGCACCTCGCGATTTAAATTATTATGCGGAAGATGAGATATCTATAGCATAGACATTGAAAAAAAAGAAGTCGCCCACAATTCATCTGTTCTAGGCCACATATTAACATGGGATGCGATCTAGTAGTATTCCCTCAGTGCCAATGTGCTATTCGGAAAGGAGCAAACCATTGTTGCCTAAATTAATGTATACAAGTAAATGAAGTCATAAATGGAAATATTTCCAATACAAGTTACTTTACTTAACGTAATTTAATTAAAACAATCGAATCGCAGTGCTCAAACGATACAAGCCAATCTGAGCGTTCTGACGCGTCATTTCCATGGAAGCGTGCGAGCTTCTTACATACCACATCTATTACTTTCTCATTTTCTTCGCACGCCGTATGTTTCACAGTGGTCACTCACTTTTTTCAAGAAAAACGAAAATAAAAATAAGGAAGCGGAAGCGGCGACGTTCCATCCACGTCGAAGCTTCAATAGAAACTTAACACGCTGGCATTTGAATCTCGACAACTGAGCACCAGATTACTTTCGTATTAAGCTCGCTTCACAAGATGCGGAATTTCTTTCTGAATACGCAGCAGTATTGCACGCGCCAGATATTTCAACAAGTCGCAGAGTAAGACGAAGGAACTGCCATTATCCGCGCACGTTTTCTTGAGCCCTCGCTTCGCTGGTTGTAAAAGAAGTGGAGATTTTGGTTATTTTCACAAAGGAAATTTTATATCAAATGTGTAGTTCATTTTACGATGCAAAAGAGTTTCTATTACACGGGAGCGAACGCTTTTGGTTATCAGATTTTGACTACAACGCTCATTCGTGTCATTTGTTCTTTCTTCGTCATTTGTTTTTTTTTTCAACTGATATTGGCGAAGGAGTGGGGGGTAGATATTCCGGGGCTGAAACAAACGTGGCGTATAATACTCCCCATCAACGCGCTCTCTTATGGACTGCTAAACAACATTGGTCCGTATGCTGAACCATGTTGTATCTCATTCGCCACTTTTATGAAACGGATACAGTAAAAAGTAACCTGGCCGCACCAACTTGTAGCGTGCGGACTGCAACAAGTTTTATACTTTCACGTGATAATATTGAGTTTTCATTCTCAGTTTCTCCACTATGGTCATCTCCAAAACTTACATAATAAATAAACTGCCTAGAACAAAGGAGCAACGAAACGAAAAAAGATGTTTATAAGTTAATTCCATGGAATAAGTACTAATTTTTGTAGGGGGATCATGACCCTTATTAGAGAGCAATTGTACAAGTTAAATGAAACTAGATAGACAAAACTACTAATAGACCATAACGGCAATATTTAGCATCTCATGTGCTGGGAGCGTTTTGGACAATGCTTTCCTTCTGTCACGTTATTAGCAGTTGTTGGTACTGTAATGACTGTATTGTACTGTAGGTACTGTACTGTTACTGTTACTGGTACTGGTACTGTACTGGTACTGTACTGTAGGTACTGTACTGTAGGTAATGTACTGTAAGGTACTGTAATGACAGAGTATTGCTATCATTAATTTCACATGATGGAATACATTGCTGGTTTGAACTTCCTATTTTGGATCACATTTGTTTACTTATGATATATCTTAAACATTTTAGTATACTTCCATTACAAGTCGAAACAAATTCCATTAGCGTGACGTTAAACGCTACAGAACCAGATGAACTACGAGTACTTCGAATATTTTTCTCAGGTGACAGGTTCGCGCAGCTGCTCAAGTTTCCAAATTACAACTACTAATCGCGCACTTTTTCTAGGTCTCCATTGCGGGGGGGGGAGAGGCGGGTTCTCTCTGCGTTACGGCAGTGCAGTGCTGTCAACTTCATTGACAAAAAACTAAACGGACGAGCGCGCCTTGAACTCCACAACAATGAGAAACAAAGCAAGAATTTTAAAAATTCTGAAGATTAATTAATAGTTATAGAAACTTCTGTGGTGGCAGCAGAGATTTTGTGGTACTCCATGATAAACTATCTGGGGAATTGAGGTATGTACCACAATAGTATTAAATGTAATTTTAATATGATTACATATAGCCAGACACGTGTTTCGGGAACACTCTTCCCATCTTCAGTGGTTTAATCTGTGTTACTTGGAACCATTGAAGATGGGAAGAGTGTTCCCGAAACACGTGTCTGGCTATATGTAATCATATTAAAATGACATATAATACTATTGTGGTAGATACCTCAATTTCCCAGATAGTTATAGAAACTCTTGTGTAACAAGAAGGAACACTGTATGCACAGGTAGTGAGAAAGACAGAGCGGAAATTGAAAACCCCGCATTGTCAAAGTCGAAGGTGGGCAGCACTGCAAACTGAGCCGTGACGTTCCGAGTAAAGCTCATGTCTTCTACCGGGCCGTGCTGTGCCGGGTTGGAACAGAACAAGGGAGCTGGAGGATCAAGAAAACGTGCAAGCATAGTAATGTACTCATAGTCTCAGTGCAGAAACTTCATTGTGTTTGCAATTTAGGGAGAAAACTCGCACTATGAAGCGGGCTTTACGAAAGTAAAAGTACTCTTTTTCTCTCCGGCTGGCGCCGGTTTAAGCTACATGGAGGTTACATTGCGCACCCTTTGGAAAAGATATGGATGTTGTATGGCAGCCCTGCAGTCTACTCGTCTTTATGCACACCATTGCTGAAGCAACAGCGGATTCTCGTACAGCCCATTGCAGACCTTTGCATGAAGTTTTATATGTTACTTTAGAAAGTCTATCAAACTTGAAACACAGATGTAGCGGTTGAGGTACATAGGTCACTTGGCCGTATATTAAATCCCTTGGGAAGCAGCTCTCCAAACAATCTCTTAACTACGCCTCATGGAGATTTGACAAGATGGCTTCAATGTTTTGGTTTGATTCACTACTCGGTAAATAGGATATGATAGATACTTGAGTCAACACGTAAGTACGAACAACGATTTCAATAGCAGAGTAGGGGTTTGAAGGTACGAAGGCAACGTCTTCTGAAGACATGTTCATTGTTAAACACCACAACACAGCACACTTCTTGAATCTGTCAGGGAAGACGGAGCTCTGTGGCTGCTCGAGGTCTTTTCACTGTCATACGCCTATTATCGGGACGATATGTTGCGAACCAGCTCCAATGACACATTCAAAAACTGAATTATTTTTCGGGACTGCAACATTCATGAAATGGAAGATGAAGACGAAGCGGTGCAAGTAGCAGCCGTGAGAAATGAAATTGCAATGCTCCATTATCGAGGATTTCGACGTTTAAGGGCCCCCTATGTAAGTAGGATCGTTAGTCATGATTTGTGAAGCCACTTTACCCTTCACGCTAACAAACACACTAAAGATGCTACTTCAGAGTACGGATGCGGCATTGCAAACAAAACATCGATGTTTCCCAACATCGGCCCAAGAACATCGGTGTTTTTAGAACCTAAACGATAACTTTTAGTTACCGTTAATATTCACACGGGAGATAATCTAACGGTGGCCGTGTTTATTAATTTGTAATTGAGATTTAACCCACAAAATAAAATCAATGATAAGGATAATAAACAAAAGTTTTATTGCCTGATTCGATAATTCAAAAATAATATAAATTGCACGAAAACCTCTATGTAAATTACTTCCCCTCTTGCTCACTTTGATTTGAAAAGTGTCCAATTTATGGATATCTCAAAATTATTACAAATTTATATAATGAAAGAACTGTTTTTCACTAAAAAATTAAAAATATCAACCATGAAAAAAACATAGAACACATAACATCGATGTTAAAAATCTTCGTCTTCAAAAATTGATGATTTTATAAAAACATCGATGTTTCGCAAACATCGAATCGATGTCGCATCCCTACTTCAGAGAGGCCGCTCATTCAGCGCTCGTAACACTCTAGAGTGCCAGGGCGCGGCACGCTCACAGTGCTTCAGGGAGCCTCATCATGCGGGCAAAATTAATTTTTAGTTTTGCAATGGCATTTTTTCCCTACATTCGGTTGAAAGACATTGGCAACACGTTTTCGAATTGAAAACCTTTGAACATTCTAATGCTTTTTACACATTATTTTATGGAACTCACGTAAAAAAGTAAAATATCCTGGATAATTTGATGATTAATGTATGAAGGAGGCGCTTTGAATCGTACGAGTATAATAATTACCATGTTTTCAATTTTTTTAAAATTAAATTGCTATTAAACTTTCTCGTTTTTCATTTCTGAATTATTGTACAAAATTCGAATTTAAAGGGAACAATTTCAACATAATGACTGAATATACACTACAATTTTAACATCATAATATCGTTTAAAAATTTGAAAAATGAAAATACGGGATAAAACAACGAATATCAGAGGAAATAATTAATTTTGAGTGCGAAGTAACCCTTCCGAAATCCATTTGCGCTGCAGGAGCGCTGAAGTTGTGCATCGCTGAACTAGCCGAAAGAGTGAGTCTTCAATTTGGAGTGCCACGTTTGAACTCACAGTTGGTTTGTAATGTTGCGAACGGGTCAGTTGTTTTGGGCGACATTGAAGAATTGTGAAATAGATTTTTTTTTCTAGAGAATAGAAAATATTGAAACGAATTAATAAGCAATACATATGTTACAAAAGGTACTTTTGAAACGCATTATAAAAATAGTTTTAATCATTTCGATTGTTTTATGTTCTCAATTTTTTAAACTTGTTATACGTAAAAAAAGCCAACAATGCAAACTGTCCCAGGCCATGCGTCGGTTGAGTCTGCTGTCGGTGATTCATTTGAAATTCAAGCATTGCATCTGTGGTTTTGAAAACCTTCTCTGACATTTCGCTTGAAGCAGATAATTCACGCAGACCTCTTCTTATAAGAGACGGGGGAAGGGAGGGGAGGGAAGGGGGAGGGGTAAACAGTTGACAGCAGCAACGGCGAGGTGATGAGGCGACAGGTCCATCTCCACGTAGGTTGTCGGGGGCGTTGCTTTCCAGGGAGGCGCGGGAGGCTGGGAGTGCGCCTTGCAGCCCACAGCTCGTAGCTCGCCGCTGGAGCTCACAGCTCGTGGCGTCCGGCCGCTTCCAGTAGCCGGGCGCACCAGCTTGTAGAAGCGCAGCACTCCGTAGATGGCCGCCACCTGCGGAAACGAATGAACGCGGAACTAGTTTTTTTATGTGAAGTCGTAGGCTTCCGCGGCCAGAGTCATGTAAATGATCTTGGCTGTCCAGGTGACGCTGCGTCGAAGGCTGTGTTGCCGACGTTTCGACCATCTTGTCGTGGTCTTCCTCAGGGCTGTTGTGCGACACAACCCTGACACAGCATAACAGCCCTGAGGAAGACCACGACAAGATGGTCGAAACGTCGGCAACACAGCCTTCGACACGGCGTCACCTGGACAGCCAAGATCATTTACATAGTGTTTTTATGTTATCACTAGTGAGAACCCGTCAAAATTTGACGGTGAGATCTGAGATAAATGTAAAATACTGTACCCAGACTAATGTTCACAATATATTGCATTGTTTGGATCTTGAGGGTATGAAGATAATCTCTGATGAGGAGTTCCCAAAATTTTGAACATGTATGGCCCATGACCAGGTGGCAATGCAATATCGGCACAAAAGATATAGCACTATTATACTGAAGGATATTATTTCTAAAGTTTTTTGATGTGTCATCATCTCCTATAAACCACTGTTTGATTTCTTCTGGCTAATTGCTCGAAGGTATACTTATTTTCACATTTAAGCAACACACAGTAAATCGTTTGCAGAATTTCCCTCACATGGAAATTACAAAGCAGAACAAAACTGACATTTCATAGACAATGACCCAATAGAAAACGAAATTACCTCACTATCACGACACCTACGCTGACTTTCTCTTTCCCTGCGCCCAGTTAATGTAGTACGTTTGCGTCTTTTGGGGCGCGTGAACAACGATTCGGAATTCGACATAACCTGTAAACAACTTTACTTCAGTACAACCGAGCGAAACCCACTGTGCGAATGTTCTCTACAAAATACACCATAGAAGCAAATACACGCAAACTGTCAACACCACAATGCAATTATTACACTGAAACAAAACCTTGACGAATTGTAAACAAATCTCAACAATCCAAACAAAACATCAAGCAGCATGGACTCACATCTATGGACTCATGTATATCGATTTTGAAACTGCCACCCTTTGAAAGAAAACAATTGACTATTGATAAGCGTACTATTAAATACTGATTTAATTAATTAATTTACACTGTAAATGTTGGTGAATTAACACAAACAATATCTGATAACACATCTAGGGATCATATTCTTTCATTTAAAAGAAAAAAAAACAATCGATTCAGTAGAAGCTCTAAACGAAGGCATGGTAGAATACCTTATTTTTTTTATATACAGATAATTAGGGGGAGGATTGTAGTGAAATGTCATTTTTTTCACTTTAGAACAATGCTTCTAGTGTAAAAATTAATTTTGTATTATGACAAAAGGAAATGACCTATTTTTATACGGCATTTTTCGTCGATTTCGCCTACGTCTCTTTTACCTTTTCCCGTCATTTTTAAATCATTTTTCTCTAATTTTATCGATTTAATATAATTTTAATGGTACGTGCTTCAAATAATATTCAAGAGATGCAACAAATGTTCTCCAGAGAATTCCTGAGTAGCCTATTCAATTTCTTCGCTCATAAATTGTAATGTCAGCCGTTGTATGTAATCTAAGGTTCCTATAACGCCTACCAGCGCCATTGTCGGTTCGGCCAATTTCATGATAACCAAAGACAGATTTTCTAGTAAAGAACAGTTCACATCCAAAGTTTGTAAGCTGAGGAGTTCACTTGGACCAAAGGAAAAAGAATAGATTATATCAATAACATATCAAACAGCTTGAGATGTTGATCTGAACTGTTTTATATCAAATTTTTCCTGACATACTTATTTGCTTTTAGGGTATTTTAAAAACGTTTTAAGAGCATTTTATTGATCATTTTTGGCGGTGTTTTAGGCCATAAAAATGCGCCTCCTAATTATAATCATTTCCAGATTTTACAACGTTCAGTTCACACTCTACATTTGTATTGTTGGCTTAAAATAAACTAAATGCCAATAATTTAATTCTAAAAAAATCCTTTTTTTTTAGGAATCCTGAATGTGTAGACCTCAGCGGAGTTACGCTTCGTAAAACTTTGTAAGGAAGAGGAATTTATTTCTAATATGTGTATGATGAGTGGATGGAATTCCTGCCTAAGTTCTCACATTAAAAATTCCATAATCGCCGCAATGAACCGTCAAAACATCGTTGTCAGTGGTATTTATCCTTTTATATTACGGGATAAGAGAACTTGTTAGGACGGGAATGAATAAGGATTTAATTGTGCCGGGAACACGACCAAATTCTTTTACGGGCCTCAAGCGTGACATGCAAGATTGAGGATTTTCCATCCTGAAAATCCACCGTCTGAAGTCGACTAATAACACTGTAATACAATTTAGCGGGGGTCTTTCCCCGCTGAATAGTGAGATCCTGCGCCGACCTACTGTCGGCTAGCGGAGTTTTCCCCAACCAATTATTTCCTACCAGCAGTGCACCGCCCCAGCCAGGTCAGGCTCTAAGATTCTGACCGTTCTCCCGACATGTGGGGTAGTGTAGTGCATGTTAGTGTAAGTGTGCGTAAGGGGTGAGGATAGGACAAGGAAAAGGTAGGAAAGATCGCGGCGGTCCGTGGCCCGTTTGTTAGGGTACTGCTCCGAAATTCGCCTGGTGTTGATGGGAGAAACTACGGAAAACTACCGATGAGAGCAGCCGGCCAGACAGCGATCGAATTTGACCTAGCTGACAAGGTAGTGTTGACAATTCTGCCACCACCGGGACTCGAACCTAGGACCTCCCGGTCAGAGGGACTGCAGTGACATCAGTTGAAGTCCTGAGCCATGTTTCCCAGTATCAGATGCTAATGCAGTTAGGAATGTGATTCACGGAATTTGGCCGGAGTGAGTAGAAAAAAATTAAATCATTAGTTTGTCGACGTTTCGGAATATTTTTATTCCATCCTCAGAGCTTACTAAGTAATTATGGGAATTTACAGACTCTCAGCAACATTATGGTCAGGTTCCAACCCAATTCCACATGGAATCGCTGCCCATTATATTCTTTCGTGCCTTGGTCCGAGTGGCCATTTGCTTTGGTGCCTTAGTCCGAGTCGGACATGGCACGGGATGGACTCCTGCGCTGCAGCAATTTCGGAAAAATTTGGGAAAAACAATTTGGGAAAGTCTTTCTCAGAAATTGAGGTTTCCAACATCCTATACCTAAGACGTAATATTAAGCTTTTCCATGTTACAAATACGGCGTAACTTAATTTACCGCTTTTCTACAACCACAAAGAACAGTAATATGTACTGTTGAAAGAGTAAATACGCATGTCATAACTGACGAAAACTGCTAAACCAAACACCTGTGTAATAAATGTGGCTCATATATTTACAAAACTCCACTCGGATGTGCCGAGAGTTCGCGGTGTCCATACCACATCGACGCAAACAAACCGCAAGCACATATGTACACACACATCCGCATTCAATGTGTACCTCCCTGGTGATCACACAGAATATTCATGATTTTTTTTGCAGTATGCAAATCTCCTTTTATGGAATGGCGATCACGCGAAACACAAAGCTGACTCCTTGAATTCGTGTTGAACAACGATACAAACGATAGCCAAATACATACAGCTCCATCACTAAACATTTGTTACATGAAATACACTTCCTCTTGTTTAAGGTCTCATACCAAAGAGTATTCTATGGTTCTTGTGTCGGTTTTAGAAAGCAAACAACATAGTACAATCATTATATATTATGCAACTAGTTTAAAATGTTGAATTGTTTTGATATTTGAAGATTCAAAAACATTGAACGAGCGACATTAGGAGAGAGTTCGCTGTTATATATAAATCATTATGAATAAAGAATAGAAAATAATTTTGAAGATTGGTTAGACAAGAGACTTTCATCAGGTTGGTCACGTAACACATCATCTTATATGTTAGTGTTGATGTAAATGATTGCAATTACTACCGAACCAATAAAAGATAGTTGCAAGTACTCTCGATTCAATTACGATGTCTGTCTCAAGATATAAATGGTCTCGTAAACAATTGATGAACTTTTCTATAATTATAGGAATATTTTTTAATTGGATTGGACTTTTGCTTTCGGTATCATGGATAATGAATATACTACACTGTTTATTATTACATCATCGCATTTCGTTATATCGTGGATAAGTAATAATTCAAGCATAAAATATAACTGGGGTGTAGCCCTTTCAATGTGATTACGGATAGGTCAGACAATATGCAGCCGTATTTTGCCAAATTAACTTGTATAACGGTTACGTTACTTAGTGCGTTAGGAGTTTGCATAGACCGTATTTATGCCGAACTGTAGAACATTTGTGAAAAAATTGCACCGAGGGATTTGCCGTTCAGAAGAGTATATCCCTTAAGGTCCCTTTTTTTTCCGTTTGAAATTTACTGCTTGATATATGAATGAAAACGGTTGCAACGTGTGGCCAAGCCTCATTAAAAAAAGGCAGGCAGCCCATAGCCGCATTTCATTTAGAATAACAGAAGCGGAACGTCACAATTAGACTCTTTCATAATTATCTCGTTTTGGAGTAGTCTCTACAACCTGTGCATAAAATATTTTTCTCCGTGAATTACGAAAAATTTACTTCGTTGAATTCAATGTTCACGGGCATTACAGATTGTCGCACGAGAAGCAAGTAGAGAGCAAATAGGAGACGAGATGGCAGACAATTCGGAATAGTGGACTATCTTTGATAGTTGGTAGGATACGGAAATTATATTGAACGCAGAGTGAATAAAAGGGAAATGTAGAAGGAGAGGAGAAAGTTAGAAGAAAAGAATTAATGATGAATATAGATAAATTGGAATAAGCAACAATAAAACAGGAAATGAAAGATAGGGGTCGGAGATATGGGGCTGAAGAGAGATAAGAGAGGCATGGGTTTAAAACTATAATGATAGAATTCCATAAATAAATTTATCATAAGATTTCTCATATTTTCAAAGGGACAGAATGAGGTAATATGCTATATTGATGAGGAGTTATTGGTCTTATATGAACAACTCAATTTGATGTATTTACAAAAGTTTTTATTTTATTAATGTGTCAATGTAGAAGTAGTTTCGTTCAATGATTTTTAAGTAATTAAAGATACTCACCGAATTAATATAAATCTTAGTACACGTGTTACACATTGACAGAAAAAAGTTCAATTTGAAATGTACATTCAATCAAGAAAATAACGTAATTCACACAAATGATACTTTGCAGTTTAATGAGAAAGGTATTACAGAAATATCAAAGAAAAAATTAGAAGAAAAAAAGGAAGCAAAGGAGAATAATTTAAAAAATCGAAAGAAAGGTAATTAACTCGAGCAATATCTCATTATTTTATTAAGCGTAATTGCCAGAAGAATCGAGTAATAATTTTAGCAACCTTCGCGTACAAGCATGGCAATGGATTAAAAACTATTTCGAAACATTAGACGGCTAGAGCAGAAATTTATTATTACGCGGAGCTAGGGAAACGGGTAAAGAAAAACAAAGCAATGGACGAAGGGTGGGAGACGAGAGGTCAAGGGAAAAAAGGTGGGAGAAAGGAGAACCGTGTAGGAAAACCGAGGTGAGATGTAATTAGGAAGCAAAAGGGTGAATGGTGGGCGGGGGGAAAGGACAGGGTTAAGGAGAGAAAAAGAGTGAGGGGGGAGGGGGGGGGGGAAAGGGGTGTAGAAGGAGGCTGAGGCAAGGGTGGTGTTAGAGACAGGAAAGGAGGTGGAGGCGGAGGGCGGGGCAGAAGGCAGGGGCGGGTTAGGTGATGATATTGATTGATGATTCCGGGCGCGCAAATTGCTGAAGTCCTTAGTCCTGTAAGTACAGTACATGTGTTTTCCTTGAGAGGTAGCTGTGATCTTCCCCCACTGGATGGTGAGATCCGGCGCCGACATACCATCGACTAACGGGGTTTCTCTTATCTCCTACCAGTGAGGCCCCTACCAGAACAAACTCTAAGCCCTCAACCGGTCTCCCGACATGTATGGTAGAGTAGCGTATTTCAGTGTAACTGTATGTAAGCAAGGTGTGAGGATCGGTCAAAGAAGAGGAAGGAAAGATAGCGCGCGGTCCGTGCCCCGTTTGTTACGGTACTGCTCCGCCATTCGCTTGGTATTGATCGGAGAAACCACGGAAAACTACCGATTAGTGCAGCTGAACGCTAGAATTCTCCTCCAAACAGCGGCTGGATTTCATCTAGCTAGTGTCTAATAGTTAAAATTCGAAAATCTTAATAGTGTTGGGAGCGGAACCGTCGGACCTCCCGGTGGGAGGCACTGCAGCGACATCACTTGATGCCCTGAGCCATCTCTCACGGTGATAGGAGAAACCACAGAAAACTACCGATTAGTGCAGCCGGCCCCTAGAATTATCCACCAGACAGCTGCTGGATTCCACATAGCTAGTGTCGAAAATCCTGCAGTGACATCGATTGATGCCCTGAGCGACCTCTCCCGGTGTGGGCGATTGGTTTGGTTTTTTCGTGTTTCCGGGCGCGTCAACTGCGTTCGTCATTAGTTCCGTTAGTGTACAGCATGTTTTTTCTCGAGGAGATGGCTGTGATCTCCCCCCGCTGGATGGCGAGATCCGGCGCCGACCTACCGTCGGCTAGTGGGGTTTCTCCCTAACCAGGACTCTCCCACCAGCGGGGCACCGCCCCAGTCGGGACAAGCTCTAAGCTCCCGACCGGTCTCCGGATTATGTGGTAGTGTAATGCATGTTGTGTAAGTGTGTGTGTGTAAGAGGAGAGGAAAGGGCAAGGAAGAGGAAGGACAGATCGCGCGCGGTCCGTGGCCAGTTTGGTAGGGTACTGCTCCGGCATTCGCCTGGTGTTGATCGGAGAAACCACGGAAAACCTCCGATCAGAGCAGCCAGCCGCTAGAATTCTCCTCCAGGCAGCGACTGAATTCGACCTAGCTGAAAAGCTAGTGTAAAAAATCCTGCCGCCGTGAGGAGTGGGAACCTAGGACCTCCCGGTCAGAGGCGCTGCAGTGACATCAGTTGATGCCCTGAGCGACCTCTCCCGGTGGTAGGAGACGGTGGCAGGGGCGAGTGTGCGTCGGCGGAGGAGGGGCGGGCGCGTGACCCGCCAGGGCCGGCTCAACCTCGTCGAGTGTCGGACTCCCCAAGAAGGAAAGCAAAAGGGTCGCTGGGAGCGCTCTCCAGCCGCGGGCGGCGCGCGCCGGAACGTCGGCAGCGCGACTGGAGTTGGCGACTAGTTGTCCGTTTAATGAGCGGGGCCGCCCCGCCGTGGCAGCGGCGGCTCGGCGATCGCCAGCGGGTGGCGGGGCGGGGATCTCTTAATTATATAGCCAGCAATTACCGCCACCGCCGCCGCTGCTCATAATGAGAGCCGACCCGCGGCTGCCGCAGAGCGCGCCGGGACGGCCCACGGAACGGGACAGCTGGGTAGGGATGGCAAAAAAAAAACATCGATGTTTTTATAACATCGATGTTTTCTACCTCAAACATCCATATATAACATCGATATTTTGCTTTCGATGTTTTCTACCATTCGATATTTTGCTGCAAAAAAATCGATGCTTCTTAATTCTTTTTTTTTTTTAAATAAAGGAGTTTAAGCACATTGAAGAGTAGCAGCAATCCACAGCAATATCGTTGTTTTGCGTCCTCCTCTTTATCACGATGCTCATTTCGTCTGTGCAATATGAGGAAGTCATTGCCTGCTGAATGGACAAGCTCTAAGCTCCCGACCGGTCTCCCGAAAATATGTGGTAGTGTAGTGCATGTTAGTGTATGTGTGTATGTGTGTGTGTGTGTGTGTGTGTGTGTAAAGGGAGAGGATAGGACAAGGAAGACGGAACTAATGACCAAATCGGCGATGAAAGATCGCGCGCGGTCCGTGGCCCCCAAGTCGATAGCCAAACAGGCTGCTTTCTATTGCTAATTTTATTCTTTATATTCGTTAATAATTTTTTCACACTACTAACATTCTGTTAACCAAACAATAAAATATATCCCTTTTACGTAGTGTAATTAAACACGGATAGGAAAATAACATGTTTATTAGTCTATAATTAAAACATCAATGTTTTCTCGTCGATATTTTCATCGAGATCAAAAACCCTTTAGAAATGTATCGAAACATCAATGTATGGACCGGGAGAGGTAGCTCAGTGCATCAACTGAGTTCTGACGGCGGCAGGATTTTCGACACTAGCTTTTCTGCTAGGTCGAATTTCGGCGCTGTGAGGAGCAGAATTCTAGCGGCCGGCTGCTCTGATCGCTGGTTTTCCGTAGTTTCTCCCATCAACACCAGGCGAATTTCGAAGCAGTACCCTAATAAACGGGCCACGGACCGCGCGCGATATTTCCTTCCTCTTCCTTGTCCTATCCTCTCTCTTTACACACACACACACGTACTCTAACATGCACTACACCACCACATATTTTCGGGAGACCGGTCAGGAGCTAAGAGCTTGTCCCGACTGGGGCGGTGCCCCGCTGGTGGTTGAGTCCTGGTTATGGGGAATCCTCACTAGCCGACAGTAGGTCGGCGCCGGATCTCGCCATCCAGCGGGGTAAGACCACCGCCATCTCCCGCGAAAAAAATGCACTACACTAACGGGACTAATGACCAAAGCAGTTGACGCGCCCGGAAACACGAAAAAATCAATCAATCAATGTATGGATATTTTGGTAAAATTTGGCATCACTACGGCGGGGGCGCGATGCGGGGGCCACGACCTGCGGCGGCGATGAAGAAGGGGCGTGGCGTGAATAGGTTGGTGTCACTCTCAGAGTCAACCACAAACGAAGCCATTTCGGGCAAAATCAATGTGTAAATGACGTTGAGAAAGCCACACGTTTAAAAGTACTCAGCAAAAACTCGGGGACAGTTTTGTACAGTGCTTGACGGCTGTGCCGTAACAAGTTGTCTGAAGGGTTATAGATTTTTCCCCGGCTGGTTTGTGGCAACAGACTTTAGTGTTTATCCGAACAGAGCATGAATTCGGAGAGAACGCGGGCCGCTTTCCTTTACAGACTGCTATGAAATTGTAAACTGGGTGACCGCCGTCACAACAATGAACATGAACAACCGTGGAACTCTGATTAAAACTTATATATGAAAGTAATAATATTTTTCAAAATTATACCACAAATGCCAAGAAATCATTTTTGAATGAACTCAAAATTGAGTTATTTTAAATATTGACTATTTAGCTGCGATGTGTCACTCTTTTGCAGCTCAACTGACATTTTGATTTATTTTATTCCTGAATATGTTACAAAGTGCAATAAATAGTTTTCACGTCTTAAGGGGTGGGGATGATTAACTTCTATCCCCTCTAGATACATCAATATAATTCCCAAGTAAAATACATAATGCATTGCTGTACGATAACATTAACTATCTATGATCTAATTTGAAAGTAATTTGAGGTTTTATGAAAAAATTGTATGGTCTCAAATGTTTTATTAGTAGCATTTTTATATGCAATTGTTTGCACGACAAATTAAAGAGGTTGATTCGGTTGAAAATAGAAATAAATTTTAGAAGGCACTTATTTCTTTTTCTTTTTTTTTTTTTGAGACCTATATTCCTATTTCGCTTCACCTTATCCATTATTCTTTTACTCCCCTTTATGCTATTTTAATGTGAATTTTTAAATGTTTTCCATGGCGCATTGTGTATTATATTTTTTTATTTACCTGAATTGCAATTTACAAAACATTTCTCAATAGTGAAATCGAGTATGTCTCACTGCGTTTATGAAACGTCAATTGTTTTACGTATGAAAAGTATCCTACCGCCACGTCGTGTATCTGTAAAGGAACAAAGTATTCATTACAAACGACCTCCTTTTTCTTTTTATATTACTAGAATGAAAAAAAGGAAGATTTATTCACCAACTTAATTTCTAAAACACTATATCTTGTGACGCGTTTTTTAAATGATTCGTTTCCTCTCTTCCTAAGCTGAATAATTCAGGCATGAAACTAGAGTGTATGTACTAGTTTTTTTTTATTATTCATAACAATAACATATTAAAACATTGCATTAATTTTCAATGATCGAATTAGACGTTCCACTAACTTACTTGCATTTGCACATTTTAGTCCTCTCTTTAAAAACATTTGTATTTAAGTGCCATCTCCTCCCATTTTACCATTGAAAATCGCCCCTAAAAATTCCAACTCCAATCATAATGGAAATTCAAATTGCTGTCCTCGTCCAGTGGTCTACTTCCTGCTGAGTGCAACGCGAGGGGACGGCGCGCCAGCTGGCAGAATAAGCGACGCAGAGCCCAGAGTGTGCGCGGGACGCCAGAGGCGGTGGCGAGGGCGGCGTCGGCGGAGGGGAATGAAGGGACGAGGGTGGCAAGGGAACGATGAGGAGAGGAGGTGCTTTGGCCGAGGGAAGGGGTGTGGGCGAGACGGAGGCGAAATGCAGAGGGTGAGTAGGCGTCGGAGGCGAGGCGGCAGCGAGGTCTGTTTCGGGAGCAAAAAATCGACAGGGGGCGGGTGGTGGTCGTGGTGGTGGTGGTCGTGGTGGTCGTGGAGGTGGTCGTGGTGGTGGTCGTGGTGGTGGTCATGGTGGTGGTCGTGGTGGTGGTCGTGGTGGTGGTGGTGGTGGTCGTGTGGGGTCGTGGTGGTGGTCGTGGTGGTGGTCGTGGTGGTGGTGGTCATGCTGGTGGTGGTGGTGTTGGTGGTGATGGCCGTGGTGGCGGCGGCGGCGGAGGGACGGCGGCAGCGGCAGTGGTGATAGTAGTGGTGGTGGCGGCGGCGATGGTGGTTGTAGTGTGGGGGTTGTGAGGCTGCGTTGACGGCAACGGGACAGCCATGAGTGGTGAAGTGGCGACGATAGCGATGTGGGGTGTTGATGGGTGTGGTTACAAGGGTGGAGATGGAAGAGGGATAGGGTGCGGCGCCGGCGCAAGGTTGGGCAACAGAACGGCAGACGGAGTTTTGTTTGGGGCAGTCATGGGATGGCAGGCGTGGCAGCGGAGATGGCAGGGGGAGCGACGTGTGAGGCGGGTATAGGGCAAAAGGCCGGGGAGCCGGTGAGGTTGTGATCGGGGACGGGAGAGCAGTACTTCGGGTGATGTTCAGTGTAGTTATGGGCGGAGGGTATGGTGGTGGTGGTACTGGTGATAGTAGTAGTAGTAGTAGTAGTAGTAGTAGTAGTAGTAGTAGTAAAGTAGTAGTAGTAGTAGTAGTAGTAGTAGTAGTGGTGGTGGGGGGGGGGGTGTAGTAGTAGTGGTGGTGGTAGTAATAGTGGTGGTGGTAGTATAGTGTGGTGGTAGTAATAGTGGTGGTGGTAGTAATAGTGGTGGTGGTAGTAATAGTGGTGGTGGTAGTACTGGTGGTAGCAATGGTGGTGGTGATGGTGGGGAAGGGAGGCGGGGGGGGGGGGGGGGGGGGGCCCCCCGTTGACCCTTCCCCGCCCCCCCGAGCGGGCAGAAATCCTCGACTCACGTAGGACGCTCTGCGCTATGAAATGTCAGAAACTCTAAACACAGAACATACTTTTTTCCAATTTATTGCGAGAGAAGGGTGCAAAGAAAATGCGAATTATTAATAATTCGAAATAACTCAAAATTACATATTTTAAAAATTAATAGTTTAAATAAATTTATCCTACCGAAGAAAACAGAGTTTGTGCTTTAAAGCACTATCGATCTTCTGAGCATGTGCAGTTTAAGTGTCGCATCACTTTTGAGGATCTGCGCATGCATAGAAGATTGATAGTCGGTCCACTAAGACGAGAACAAACTCTCTTAAACATAACAATGGCTCTTACTAGCCGTCATTACTGTGATCATCTTAAGAGTCGAACACACTGGCATTGCGTCAACATTTGAAGTCAGACGATATCAGCGCCTTCAGGAAACTTTCGCCGCTTAGCGTTTTTAATCTCACAGATGTCAGAAGCAAAAATAGCCAGATACGTAGATAAGACAAAGAAAATCGGAACTTTCCTTGCAAACGTACAGCAAAAACAGTCAATTGCTGAACGCGACATTGGAAATTACACTTTTTTGATGAGTTCGATAATACCAGAAATTTAACCCTTACGGAATATATAGTAATTAAATTAAATCCTATTTAGTGAGAAGCGCAAACCGCTCGTCAGAACGGAGGACACACGGGTTGCGAGACAAATCGGATCGCCGTGAAATAACAAAAAAACTGGGTTGAATTCCACCACCTTTATTGCCAACGCAACTACATTTGTCACTACAAAAACAATACTTGCTCAAATGTCCTCCGTGGCTACAAAACATGGCAGGCATCGCAATGCTCCGTCACACATCTTCTAATGTTTTGTCGAAAGGAAGTGCCACGTACACGTACACCTGCGCGACGGCATCGTACTAGCGTCATGCGGAATCGCGCAATCACAATCCTTGTCGTAGCCACAGAAGAAATCCAGGGGCGTCAGGTCGTGTAATTGTTAGTTAGTTATTTTGTTAATGCCTTATTTTACGTGGCGAGACTCGGGTCATCTGGCCCGCTCTTCCGTCTAACCACGCAAATTTCACTACGCTCCTTTCACCACCTAGCGGAGAAAGGAGGTATTATCTTGGGCGACGAAACAGGCGGATTTCAATTTTGCTCAGAGGCTTCTTTTAGGCTTGAGATATTTTAAATGCTGTAATTCTACTACATGGGACAGCCGGCTTTACTTCCCCTCCGTAGGAAGGCGTACGAAGGATTTTTCGCCCTTAAAAATCCACGGCTTCGATCGGGTCGCACAATCACAAACTCGGGTACAACAGTCCGGTACGCTGACCGTTATACCACCGAATCCGCAACCGCAATTACCGCCGGTCGTGTAATTGTGATGGTCAGTTGAGAAGGGCTGTGTGGACAATCCAGCGACCGGCGAAAGGTTTATCGAGGTACGCGATAATAGAGATGGGCTTAACAGCTTTTCTTCAATAACTGTTATTACAATAACAGTTGACTCGTAATAGCTGTTATTAATAACAGTTGAAAAATAAGAGGTCCATGACCAGCAACCTAACATGGCCGACTGCTATGGGTTAAAGCAGTTGTGGCTACCGCTATGAGTTAAACCACGCAAAACGAATTACTTTGGTAGCACCGTAAAGCTTGTGCAGCTACCTTGTGGCATTTGCTTGCACTACTTCCCCAAACATGTTTGGACAGAGAAGCAGCTGATATGAACGACACTCTATGAACTACCAAGGATGAATGGTAATCCATATATTGTGTAGCAAATGCATATAGAATAGTACTAAAATAGAAGTGATTCGAGTTCAGATTGCAAATACTCTTTCGAATATGCAACGTGCATAGTGAAGTGACGAGTGCCAAAAGTAATGAGGAGAAACTGTGTGTTTCCTTACCTATAGCTAAAGTGGTAATGACTATTGAATATCAAGTATTATAATGCGAGTTATTTGACCATAACTCATTTTATTTTATCGGACCTTGGGAAATATTAGTTGATCTCATGTAAGCGGCAATGGGACAGAAATAAGTTAACAAACATATTGGACGGACTTAATTGAAAGGACAAACTTCTTATTGTGGTGTATACAATAGAATATAAAAACTATTGTGGCACATGGAGTATAATAATGATGAATTATTTATTAAATCATTTGAACACTGGTGAATCTATCATTTGAACTGAATCTATCATTTGAATAATGGTGAATCATGATTGATTAGCTGCAAGGAAGTTGTTATCGTACAAAATTGTTGCCAGAAAATCTTGTAGTAGTTCCGATTAGGCCCAGTGGATTGCAGGTTTATGCATTTCAACTGGTAACAGCCAATAACAGGATAAACGAATAACTGTTATTTTGCGTAACAGTTACGAAACGTTAACTGTTAAGAGATAACAGTTTAGCTGTTAAGGGCACATCCCTACACGATAAGAATTCTTCCGCCTGACCACGCACATTCACCGTCTAGCTTTCACCGTCCAGCAGAGAAATGAGGTATCACCCGGACAACGAAACACGCGATTTTCATTTGGCTCAGAGGCTTTTTTTAGACTTGAGAATTTACATCATGTAAATCTACAACATGGGACAGCCAGTTTTATTTCCCCTCCGATGGAAAACTTACCAAGGATTTTTCGTCCGTAAAAAGTCACAACTTCGATCGGGTATGAACCCACAAACTTGTGTATAGCGTTACGATACGCTAACCATTATACCACCGAAGCCACATGTATTATGTACTTAACGCATTATGTACCTAAAGCGCAGGGAAACTCACATTTTTAGCCACTTGGACTTGTGAGAGCTGTATATTCATTTAATTGCAAATGCTGCTATTTTTCAAGTATGTTTTATTGTTCTTGTCGAGTTTTCTTGTGGTATTCAACTCGAGAGTATCAAGCTGAGGCCCTTCACCCCAACGCAGATAGGACCTATTAGCAGTCAGCTAATTAGCTAGTCAGCAGCGAAATTCGTAATGTTATTTTTTATTAAATTATTTCCTTACACAGCGGATTAGCGTTTCACAGAGTTTTGACACTAATTAAAAACAGCTAACTTAGCATTAACCTTAATGAGAGCAAGACCACTCGCCAGAGTCCTGAATTTTCGGATTATGCGGTTGGGGTGATTTCGAGGAATGGTAGAGTAATAGGAATTTAATATCGTTAGGTTAGAAGAGGAAATGGGATAATAAGGTGGTCTGAATTCGCAATGTGCTATTTGATTTGTTGAACACCCCGTACTTCACTATATGTTCCTACAAAATCAAGCATTTGCGGGCTTTTTAATCTTGCACTCTGTTGACCCTCATACGTCCTCCCGCCTCCACCTCTACGTCCTCCCGCCTCCACCTCTACGTCCTCGCGCCTCCACCTCTACGTCCTCCCGCCTCCACCTCTACGTCCTCCCGCCTCCACCTCTACGTCCTCCCGTCCCCCCTACTTCCCCGCCTCCACCTCTACTCCCCCGCCTCCACATCTCCGTCCTCCCGTCTCCACGTCGACGTCCTCTCATCTCTACCTCTACGTTCTCTTGTCTCCACCTCTACGTATTACCGTCTCCACCCCCCTCCCCACCTCCGCCATTGCATCCACTTCCGCCTTTACCTCCACGTCAGTCTCAAACTCTACCTCGCCTACCACTCACCTCCACACTACCTACTCTTCTCCACTTCCACGTAATCTCCGCACGCACCGCCTTCGAGCGCCCCCCCGTGACAAAGCGTGGCGTGGGCGGCGACGTGGCGACCGACGCGTCGGAATGGAAATAACGGAGAGCTTCGCGGAGGATTTGCGGGAGCCCCGCCATTCATTTCTTCGCCGTCACTGCGCAAGAAGAGGCTCTCGGCAAGATGAGGCATGCCGCCACGCCCCTTTCCGTGAAAAAAAAAACAACCCTGCAAATCCCGCGCGCCGCTATTTGCCCACAAAAAATATCAAGAGCGGAGCTTGATTAATTGTTAGTGATTCCGCGAGCGTCAACTAGTGAAGTCATTAGTCCCGAAAGTGTAGTGCACGTTTTTCGTCGATAGTTGACGGCGATCTTCCCCCTCTGGATGGCGAGATCCGGCGCCGACCTACCGTCGACTAGCGAAGTTTTCTCTAACCAGGTATCTCCTACCAGCGGGGCACCGCCCCAGACGGGTTAAGTTCTAAGTCCCCGACCGGTCTCTCGGCATGTGTGGTAGTGTAGTGCAAGTTAGTGGAAGTGTGAGTGTAAGGGGTGAGGATAGGAGAAGGAAGAGGCAGGAAAGATCGCGCGCGGTTCGTGGCCCTAGCTGAAAAGTCGACCTAGCTGAAAAGCTAGTGTCGAAAATCCTGCCGCTGTCGCGACTCGAACCGAAGACCTCCCGGTCAGAGGCACTGCAGTGACACATGATGCACTGAGCCACCGCTCCCGGCAAGAATGGAGCGATTCCGTGGAGTTCTCGCGGTTATGAATGCACAATGAATGTTATCAATTCGTTCCGTTTGTTTTAACGGAACCTCAATTTCTTGGATCTCAAGAGCCTGATGTATTATTAATATTAATTCCGAATTACTATATATTTCAACTTATCGAGGGAGTTACCGATCATTGGGCGTTTTTAGTAAATTAAAACGATAGGGTGCTTGATGGATCAAGCATCCTTGCCTTAATATTATGGAATGTACAATTTGGAAGTAGTAATGGCTTAGAGGCCCTCCAGGGTGCTCGCTTTCCATGATGCGACCCCGAGTACGATTCCCAGTCGGGCAAGATTATAGTGTGTGTTTTTCTTACAATGTCCTAGTATATGTTAATGTGTGTGACGGCGAGAAAACACGCTTCTAAGGTTGCGAAGACCAGAACACGGCGTAGGGATGCGTACGTGCTAACCACACCTACTTCGTAACCCACGGCCGCACGGCCGGGTCGCCGCTGGTAGGCCCAGGCCTTGTCTGAGGCTATTGCGCCAAAGTATTCATGTACATACAATGGCTTAGAGGAAACAATTCAATTACTATTGTCTTCTTCATAATCTCAAAGGTTTTCATGGATTTTAGACACGGCCATTTTAGAATGGCAGATTTCACACACTGTTCGTAGTTCGGAAGCCATGCCCTAGGGCTAACCTGGGGGGCCGTAACAAAGTGTGCAGCCATGTACAGAGCTGTTTAACTTGTCGTCGCGAGGAGATAGTATACAACGTCATTACATTTCCAGGCTCTCAATGTTTAGTAATGAGAATTGTTCGTTATCTGCTTGTGACACAAACGGTCGAAAATGACAGTGTTTCCACAGCGTTACTTCTCCATGTCTCGTGCCGTGGTGACAGAAGGGTTTATCTCTAAATTGCCTGATAATTGAGTGTTAACGCTACGAGGGTTGGAAAACGGCTGCGAAAGTCTTTCGCAAGCCCTGGTTGCTATCAACGCTGCGCAGGCTTTGGGAGAACAACTCGAAACAATGGTAGGGGATTCTGTTGCTCGAAAGGGTCGCTTGTTTATTGATTTTGTGCAACGTGAACACGCCCGACGCTACCGAAGTAAATGCGGTAATAAAAATCAACACAGTTATCTACCTGCACGAAATATTTCTCTCAGAGTTGTAACAAGTGCAGCGAATCCAACCCACGATAAAATTGTATAATTAAACATATGTAGTAATTGAATAAAAGCTTGTTATGTAGAAACGGATCACACTGTAACATCGCTCTAGTTCTACAAAAAAGATTTGTAGCACATGAAGGATATGTTTGAAGATTTGTTAAGATTAAAGGAACATTATGTTATGAAATTAAATGTTACAAAAGTATGATCAAATTGCCATTTTAGTAACAATGGGAGGGAAGTATTAAAACAATATTTTATTTTTTGATATAGAAGGCAGAATGGGATGAAGGAAAATCGTTTGGAACATTTCTCTGTAAGTGAACTTGCCCTGCCAAAATAGTTTCATATGTCTTCTGTGTAAATTCGAAACTTTCTTGGGAGGAGGATTCGTTTCCCTGCAAGAGGATAAATTCGATCCTGTAATTTCGGAAACCTCAATTATTTTCACAACCCCAAATATAAACTAAACCCAAACGCATACAGTTAGAAAGATATAAATACACTACTCGGCTTTTTTCTCATAAAATATGGTCGGTAAAACGGTCTATGTTATTTTTTAATGTGTGCAGCACCAAAGATTTGGATATTTTAAACATTCTCAAGTTTTGAAGTCAAAGTGTACCAAATTATCAATTTACATTGAAAATGTCGCTCAATCGCTGATGTTCATCCATTGAGGAAGTGGACTCCACGTCAACCAATATTTGCCTCGTAATGAAGTAGGAAAACTTGTGTAACATCAGTTACTTCTGATGTACGATACAACGAATTTCGAAATTGATCAAAATATTATAGTTTTTATAAATATTTTTAAAACAAAATATATTTTCGCGTATTTAAATGAGAGGGAAAACAATGTAACTACGGAAGTGAATGAGCGATGATTTAGTTCATAGTTAATTACGTTCTGCTTCCTTTATTGCGTAATTCTCTCATGTTCACTATCAAGTTTACAAATGATCTACTAATTTGTTTACGTGAAAGGTTCAATTAATAACTGGGAGATTAATTATGAATTTCTCGACCCCAATAATAAACAAACATGATTAATTGACGACATAAGAAAACACTATCCATGATTCACAACGGATTCCATGACAGAAACATTTTTGAATTCTTGGAATTTCCGAAAAATTAAGGATTTCAACGAAAATGAAATCTACTCCATTTATTTTGAAGAACTCTTACGCTATCCGAGGACAAAGTTAAAAAAATTTGGGGCCACTTTTGAGAAAGTTTTGAAAATGTGGTTGCGGATTTATAGGCTTCTCAATGACTCGTGCTGTTTTGCGCGCCAAGATTCACGTCATTAAGGTTCTAAAATTAATGTATTAAAATTTGATACAACAATCAAATAACAGAGAAAACACTGTCCACTTACATGTCAATATTTAATACTGTAAAAATTAATAAATCTTTATTTCTATTTTCACTCATCAAGAGAGCGATATACATATACGAGACGTAAATCAATATTTCTTCTTGATTGTCAATATATGTTTGCAAATAAAAGTATCCAAAGTTTTTTATGACAATCATTTATTTCAGCAATTGCACAACGTTTCGTAACTAGTTCTGTTACATCATCAGGTGCTAAAATAATGAGACACAGAAACCGTTATTCTACATATTTATGATACATATTTATATAGAATACATATTAATGTAGAATAACGGTTTCTGTAGTACGTAGGACTGTAGGACGTAGTTTCGTTAAATATTTTTCAAGAGAAGGGCGAAGTGTTAGAAGGATATACTATGCAATATAATATTAGGTAATCACGATAATTAATATGACAAAGTATGTGCTGTTGAGCACTACTCGTTAATTTAATGAAGGAATGATTTATTTTCATGTCTGGATGATTAGATTGAAAACAATTTCTGGAGAATACTTCATATTACCGGTAAACCTTGAAAACTAATATGCCTTACACAACATCGATCCTGATTTCAACGGTACATGGATTTATATGCAGCAGTTTTCAACGCACATGATGTCGATGTTTAAAAAACTGTCAGACCAATACATTGTATTAACACTGCATCAATTTTAACCGCGTCGCGTCGATTCAAAAGCGGCCGTCCTGCTCTAAAGGAAGGAAGCCTTACAACTTTGAAGCTGCCTAATGTAAGAAGATTAAAGAACTTTGAAGGCGTCGGGCGCAGAAATGACACCTTGAACGCCAGTTGAGAGTTAATGAAGTAATAATTAACAATGTCTTTGTTGCAAGGAAGGAAATGTAATATTAGAAGTTTAGTCAATAGCTTACTAATTACATATTCCTTAACTGATCATTTTATGGTCGTGATGTAGCGCTCAGGATTATCTGTTTAAGAAATTTGCATAATTCATCATCTCAAAGATGCTTTTGTAAATACTTGTCATGAGTAAAGTTGGAGATTAAAAATAGAACGGTTAGTGTCATGAAGTGAGGGGCGGTACATTCGTGGCGGTACAGAAAGTAGTTAAAATAGAGAGGCAAATCAAGTAAGAAAATAAGACAAGCAACAACTTAAAAATTGTGTCGAAATTGATTTTGTGTCGCGTTAATAATCAAGACAAAGGTCAATTCATGTTTCGTAGTAATTTAGGAATTTTCGCACAGTCCTGCATCTGTTTCAGGTAATAGATTCTTGCGTAATTTTGAACATGTATTTGGTGTTTGAGTAAGTTCCAGATTTTTATGAATGTTATTTGGATTAACCTCCGAGCACGAAATGACCAGAGGAACAATATGAATTTTTGGAGATGCCGTAGCGCCTTGATTTCTGCTGCTAGTTCTATCTACTTAGTAATTTTTTCTGTACGTACCGTTTGAAGAATTATTGTTTGTACAACAGTGATAATCTGGTTCCGAGTCGAAATATTGTATTGAGATATACCAAAATTTTCCTCTCTCTCTACATCTATATCTGCTAAAGATCTTAGCGTCCGGCTTGCTGGGTCAATGGGTCACGATATATTATAATCTTTATTACCTCTGTAATGGATTATAGGATCCGCCGACTATACAGCGCAGCTGGGAATCTGAAATAGAATGATTCTATTCCTAGTTCATTTCTGTTTGGATTGACTAAATTAAAGATCACTTTCTTTTCTAAAGAACAAAATTCAACAAAGTTTATTTTTGCCTTTCTAACAAACAATTTAGAGAATTTACAATTTTTAGGCCTTTGATCAAGATATCTTTCAATTTACACCTTATACCGCGGTTAACTTATCTTTTCTTCGTTGATGTCCCTCGTAGACTTCTCAGTCGAAATATCTTGCGATCTTGCCGTAGTCCAAAGTCCCAAGGAATCCTCTTCTGCCCCTATCCAAGCTGTTCTCAAACTATCAAAATTCCCCCTTACGTCCTATGCCCAAAAAAATATCTACGAACAGTTCAGAAGCGCGTTTCAGAGCAGAATGAAATCTTCCTGCATGATTCATCCCTCGAAGACTTCGTATTAAACTCCCTTCATTTTTTTCAAAACATTTGACCGTCCTTCTCTCACCCAGCCAATCCATACGTTCGTTATATTTTGGTGTAGCTGACATTTTGATCGTGTTAACTTCTTCGCCCAATCCCAAATTTTCTACTTTCGGCATCCAGAAAACTCTTAATGCATTTAGAAAAACAAAAACTACATTGTTTATTCACGGTCGTTGCTAAGCTCTAGCTCTCGTGATATTTCGTAATGCATGTTCCACCATATTGTCTACAAATAAATGTTAGTTTATTTTAACGTGACATATCGGTATGTCACAGTATATTGCCAATCTTTGTATTGTAAATTGTCAATTCAGGTTATTTCTGATCTGCTATGACGAATGGATTACCAGTTTTCTCTGTGATAAAACAACTTATAGTTTAATTTTCAAGTACAATTTCTTTTTATTATTATTATTATTATTATTATTATATATAATTATATATATATATATATATATATATATATATATATATATATATACCGAAAAAAATGTATACTTCCATTTAAAAAATCAAAGCTGTGTCAAAACTACAAGTTACAAACCTGAAAATTAAGTATGTTATTTCTCCAATCATCTACACCAAATTGCGCCAACTGGATTCCGATACCTCAAACCATTTCGGAAATATATGTGTGTGTATATATATATATACTGAACTCCTTTGAATGATCATTTAATTAATTCGAGTTAGTGAGCGTCTCCTCCCTCTCATTTCGAATCCTGTGCAGGGGCTCGTGCTGAGAGGCTTTGGGCGGCGTCGGCCCACTGTCGGCCGTGCGTAGGTGAGTGCAGCGGGTGCCGGCGCGACGCCAGCGCCACGTCCGTCGCGTTGCGTCGCGTCGCGTCGCGGTGCGCCCGCATCCCGCCGCGGCGCGGGGGGGGGGGGGCCGGCGCCGCGGGCGGGCTGGGCCACGGGCGGCAGTGGAAGCGGGGCGTGAGCGCGGGTGGGGTGGGGGCGAGTGGTGGGGGCGGGGGCACGGGGGCGGGGGCACGGGGTCGCGGGGTACGGGTGGGGGCGGGGCGCGGGGGCGGGGAGGGCGCGCGCGGAGCGGCGGGCGGCGCCGCGGGCGGGGCTGGGGCACGGGCGGGGAAGCGGGGGCCTAAGCGCGGGTGGAGGTGGGGGCGGGGTGGCGGGGGCGGGGGCACGGGGGCGGGGGGCACGGGAGCGGGGGCGCGGGTGGGGGCGGGGGCCGCGGGTGGGCGTGGGGCTGCGGGGTGGGGCGTGGCGCAGGCGGCGGGGCGCGGGAGGGGGCGCGGGCGGGGCCGGGCCACCGCCACACCGCAGGGCCAGCCCGCGGGCGAGAAGAGCAGGCAGCGGCGGCGCAGTCCCCGTTCGTGTCAGTCTTACGGCTCGTGCGTTCGCAATACGAGTACCAGGGGTGGGGGTGGAGCGTTCATGGTGTGAAAGACGTGAGAGAATGCAGTAGGGGATGGATTCAGCAATAGTATCGGATAATAAGGGTCGGATGAGGATCAAGGTTAGAGTGGACGACGGGAAAGGAGTTGGGAGCAAGGACGGGGATGAGTTCAAGGAGTGGGTGGTGAATCGACTCGGGATCGCGGTTGGGAATAGTGAAGAGGACCGGGATGGTGTGATGTTAGAGCGTATGGGGTTGTGATAGGGCGCGTGTGGTCGTGGATGTATCAGGAGTGAATGCGAGAAATTCAGAGAACGGGTGGGAATGACGTTAGGATGGGTTGGGGAAGAGGTGGGTACGGTGTGCGGACGGTGCGAGAACGTTGTGGGGACGAAATAGGGACGAGGTGGCTACGGGTGGGGACGTGGGATGATAAGGGTGGGGACGTGTTGGGAAGGGGGGGGGTTTGGGGGGGGGGGGGAAGGGGGGGGGTTGGGGAAGGGGTGGGGCTGAGCGCGACGTGTTCCGGTGTGTGTGTTCTGAGCGGGGAGGCGGCGTTGGGGAGGCATGGACCGTAGCGGAGGGCGCGATGGCGAGGGGCGACTGTGAGGACGGCGGCGGAAGGCGCCCGAGGGCGAGCTGCCTGCAGGAGGAGCAGCGGTGCAGTGCGTGTGATGTGCCGCTGGCGCCTGTCAATCTCACGGCCCGCGCGCTGCCTAAAAATCCTCGGCGCCGCGCCGCGTCGCGCGACCGTGCAGACAGAGGAATCCTACCGGAAGGCAAAATACGCTCCCCCGGAGGTGACGTGCGGCAGAGCTTTTTCAAGCCTACCCTGACGCCGGTAGATGGCTACTGCACTGCCTGTTACTTTGGCTAGGTTGGAATTTGTTCTCATTATATTTAAAATGTAAGGAGGTATAACATTTGCAGAGCAATTAAAAAATATCAATGTATACCACGACGTTTTTAGAGAAGTTTTTAGAAAAACAAAAGAATGTATTTCTATACGTCATGCACATTTTTAACCAGGATTGATATTGTTTCAAACAAATAATAATTATTTAATAAAAAGTGACGTCGAAATAAGGGATATACAGCTTCATTATTCCAACGGCCGTCAACAGAGTAGTAACGCTAATCAGTCATAATTTCGACGACAATTTGCACTAGAAAAAATATTTATTCAAAAATTAGCTAGTATTGTACTCTATAATATATATTTTCATACGCACAGAGTCAGACTGTACTCTTCCCATAAACCTCGCGAAGTACGACCTCGGGTTGTTAAACATATGTGTTAAAATGTAAAATCGAGTGGAAACAATTCAAAAAGGATTATTTTCTCACAATGCTTACTGTAACAGATCACAGCGGCTTCGTGTGCAACTCAGGGTTACAAATCACTGGCCATTTTCGTTTTCAGCGACAAACGCGTTTTGGATTCTAGGGTTCTATTCAAAGAATCAAAGAACCTATCACGAATGCAGAGTCATCTTGGCATTAAAACCTAAATAAAATCACACTCAGAAATCACCAATTATCTCAAAATTAACAAAGGGAACAAAAAACGCAGAACATACTAATTACAGCATGTATCAGTTTATGTTTTAGTTTACTTCCACGTAATATTGTGAGGAAATTATGTACGTCTTTTAGAGGTCTTTTATAAAAATAACGTCCATTTTTTCACATTTTCTCAATGTTTGGTTCCGTAACAGTAGAATGGAAATATGATTGTAAGAATATCATAGATGAGTAAAACGTGGTTCTTTTAAAACCCAATTTTTTTTTCTCGAAAAAATTTTTTTTAAGCATTTTCACAAATGCAATAAATAAAACAAACACTTCTGTAGTGTAAGTAGTAATGAAGTGAGACAGAATTAAAAACCTTACTTTTGCGTAACTTTTGAAAAATCAAACTTAAACATCAAAATGGTTTTGATGTTATATTAATGTTACTTTGTGCATTTTCTTCGAATCGCACAAAAAGTTTAATGAAAAAAAGAATGATAAAAGATTTGTAGGAAAATACAATTGAGAAAATCTTGTTTTTAAAATTGCCTATATTTCACTCAAAATTAGTTAATTCCACTCACGTTTAGTTGAGGCACTAGTGTTGTTCCCAAACATTTCGACAGACGAGCGTCTTGAAAGAAACAACTTTTTCGATATCAACGGATCGCAAAAGGTGCATTTTGTTGAAGTCATTTTGACTTATTCTATATATAATACTCAGTATATACGTAAGTGTAAGAGCAAGTAAATGACGATGAAGTTCATCAGCGTTATAGTGTGTGGTTGGTTGTGTACTTACGTTGAGGACCGCACGCGCCAGGAACCCGGCCGCTTCCGCCCGACTTAGGGCGTCGAATCTCTGCAACAGAAGAGGGCGATTTTCAGTGAACATTCATTGGATGTCTCTTCTTACAACAACATTTATTTGATATCGAAAGTGTTCAGAACTGAATTAATAAACCAGATCACTACTGTGCTACATTTTCGAATCTAAGGCACCGCAATATGTATGTTGCATTGCAAATCAAAGAAGACTAGTGGTCGCCCAGTGGTCGATATTATACCGGAATTCATTAAAATTGTCATTTTAAACATTATCTAGGTTCTTTTGTCAAAGAGTATTCTTGTATAGTTATTACATTATACTAGTATGATTATTACAAGGGCCCGGGTAATTATGTACTAAAAAGAGGAAAAATATGTACATAAATATGTATTATAATATAGAGAAATATGTAATAAAAAGTAAGAAATATGTAACATTAATTATCGTTATATCAATTCTACTTTATTAAAATACTCTTATCTTAGTGTATATTGTACAGATTCATTAGCAAAAAGACCATTATTAAACATTATTGTCCCAATAACCCTATCATTTTACAGCGATCTCCGCAAATACAAGGACTATTAAAACTGTCTCATTTTGTACACTAGGGCATAGAAAACCAAACTCGTGTACCCTAAGGCACACGGAAATCGGGGTTTTAGACACTGAAACGTATCGTTTCAGAGTTATGTTTGATAATAGTGTGTGGCAGCGTTGTGCGGGTTGCATCTCCGTACTAAATTGTTTAATTTAATATAATTGTAACACATATTGCATTTACATTTTTGCTTTCTGCGCTTCTCTTTCACATAAACTTTAACTATGCCGCATCTCATACTGCTCCGTGAGAGCAATGCGCTTAAAAAGGGGTACAACATTTTCCTCTACACGTATTAATGTATAGATAAGACCGAAAATTGGTATGAACAATTTGCGCAAAAAACTTTACATACGAAAAAAATTAGAAGCTAGTTTCGTTGGTTGGTATAATTTTAAAGAATTGGTAAAAGTAGTTCTTAAAAAATGAATGGTTCATAGAAAAAATGCGAATAAAAGACAGAAATGATTTTCTATGGTACTCTGGATGTAGTCGATGCAAATGACTATATTTGTAGAATACATTCTTCATAAAACTGACGTCTATTCTTTGATTTATCCAACTGAGAAAAAAACAATGATACCGGGTAGATGTGTTACATCGAATGTTCATAACCTCATGTCAAGTTATTACTCAGTATAATTCTGACGCTTTGACATTTGATTGCTTCCCCTAGTTGCGTAATCTACATTTCAACATGTGAAATCACAAATGGTAGGATTCCGCACACGCGGAATTTTTTTACGCAGAGTTCATTACCTCATCAGTAATTTGTAAAAAATCGTAATCGAATTTACAATTTAATTCATTTAAAGAATGTTTGACTTTCAATAACATATTTATCTACGTTGATGAAACGCGTAATTCTTCCACTCACGGATAATATGAATCATACAGTGGCGAAAACCTTCTAACTATGTTATAGAAAGACGCAATTTTAAACTATGCTCCTTTGCAACACGTTTCGTATAATACACAGAATTATAAACGAATTCTCAGTTGGTAGGTTTCCCTTTTCTTTAGAGTGTAGTCTCTTTCGCTGTGCCCGACGCCGTCCCTTCTGCCATCTGTGGGCGCCTAGGGCACTCTTCGGGATCTCCGCAGTATCCCAGCGCCGAGCGCAGGGCCAGTATATTGACCGAAATATCCAGTAACTCCACGAACCCCGCCCCGAGGTAGCCAACAGACCCATTTCTGCCATAAACATACACATTGCTGCCCACCCCTGGGAAGTCTACGGGTCTCACCCAGACCATGTAATGGGATTAGACAGCAAGGCTCTCAGCGTGAACAACATCTCACCAGTACACATGTTAGGGTAAGTTCAACGGAATCGGAAACTATTAAAGTTTAGATGTTATTCATGAGGTTCAGGGAACGGTCACAAAGCACAAACACAGCTGAAAACATTGATACCTTTCTTCGGATTAGAACCTACATACCTCGGGTCGGTGTAGTTGGTACACGTGCTCCAAACCCCTGTACCAGAGGCAGAAGCGGATTAATAACTTTGTCATCTACGGGTATGCGGAAAATTACGTGCCTATAGATGACATGATTTATAAAAAAATATAAATTATATTTCTTTTCAAATAACCCAGGAAAAAGTTATATATAAAAACTAGTATAATTTATGTTTAAAAAATAGACATGCATGTATGAACGAAATAAGACATTTTCAAACAGAATATAATATTATATGTATATAAGTATACATAATTTCTACAATTTAAAACACGAATAAAAGGCTGTCACTAAATTAATTTGCTAGTATTTAATAATTTTGTTAAAAAATTCACATAAAACAAATTAAGAAAAAGAAAAAAGAAGGATCGCCGGCGACGAAAACGACTCTTTAAACTCAATTTGAGTCCACAATTTTTGCCACCGTAGGCACACTGTGCCCATATGTAAGTCCGCCCCTGGCCACAGAGCCGACCACGAGTCCCTTGCGTTCGGGTTCCATTGAATCCAACGGTTCCGAATCGAATCAGGGGCTCCGAAGCGCGTCTCGCGTGGCGTCCTCTCTGTGACCAGAGCGCGCGTGGCGGCGGCGAGAGGGACTAATTAGCGACGGCGAGACCCGCAGTGGGGAAGGGGACGCGTAGCGAACGATGGGAGCGGCGTGCGTTTGCGGGGGCCTGGTCGGCACCCGTGAGTCGAAATGGTTGGATACAGAGAGTCTCTGAAATACACGACCCAACTGAAGCACGAGGAGAAGGTTTTTAATTTTTACCTTCTCGTGTAACTAGTATAACATAAAATCCACGATTTCAGGTGTTCTTAATGCTGAAAGTGTTTTGTGACAGTGTTAATGTGTATTATGTATCCATCCGTCAATGGAAAATATTAGCGTCTAAATCATTCACAGACTTTTCTCAAAATTGAATACACCCCGATGTGGCGCGACGTCAGGCCCTGAAAATTTGAAACGAATATTTTCTTTTTTGGAGGTACTGCCCATGAACACCCTATGTCATTCTCAATTCTTTCTCAAAAAACGGTTTCAATTTTTTCTTTGCATTATTAGCTGGAACTCAACTAACTTTTTGGAACATATTTGATTTTCGTTAAAACTTATGCAATTTCGGAAAATGCAAAAGTTGAAAATTTTTCGACACCTTCTTACATTAAAATATAATTCGTTAATAAGAAAATTACTAAGTGTTAAAACTTTAAATAATTTCATTTACATATTGTTCATAATATTAGTATTTTTGCGTTATTTTTACTTCTATTTATTTTTTTACTTACATCTGGATATTTTTTATGTTGATACTAAATCATGTACAGAGGATATTACGTACACAATACTATCACACTAATGGGGTATTGTGCCTGTTTTCTTATAAATCGTTCTAAAACCTTCATATTTCCTTAGCGTATTATTTACGGAGTGGGTGATATTAATTTACATTGTAATGTAACTAGTTACAAATCCCTCTTATCATACATGTTCCGACCGTGTGTTTTTTAAAGCGTGTGTGTAACAGGTACACGACGGGAAGTGCTGGGCAGAGTGGCATCAGAGCGGCCTGCGGTGAGGGGCGGCATGTGATGGGACTGTGGCCTTGTGGAAGCACTGAGAGAACTTTGAGAGTCCCTTCCGCCCAGCGCAGCATCCGGGGCGCCGGCGAATCTCCCGGGGGTCATAGGCCACCCGAGGCGCGTCCGTCGTCGGATTAGCTCGCAGCTGCTCTCGACCTGCCTTCGCCCACGCCCACGCCGACACTCACACTACACTAGGGATGTGCTATTAACAGTTAAACTGTTATTTCCTAACCGTTAACGTTTCGTAACTGTTACGCGAAACAACAGTTATTTCGTTTATCCTGATATTGGCTGTTATCGGTTGAAATGCATAGAACTGCAACCTACTGGGCCTAATCCGAACTACTACAAGCTAGCAACCATTTTATACGATAACAGCTTCACAGCACCTAAACAATCATGATTTGCCAGTATTCAAATTTATTCATTAATCCATAATTCGTCATTATTACACACCATGTGCCACAATATTTTTATATTTTATTGTATACTCTACAACAAGATATTTGTCCTTTAAATTAAGTCCGTTTAACATGGTAACTTAGTTCTGTCCCATTGCTGCGTATGTGAGATCAACTAATATTTACCTAGGTCCGATAAAATAAAATGAGCTACGATGATATAACTCACATTATAATACCTGATATTCGAGTCATTATCACATTAGCTATAGGTAAGCAAAAACACTGTTTCTCCTCATTATATTTGGCATTTGTCACTTCTCTACACTTTACAAGTTGCATATTTGAAAGAATATTTGCAATCTGAACCCGAATCACTTTCATTTTAGTAATATTCTATATTCTACACACATTCGCTACACATTATATGGATTACTATTCATTGGCAGTTCATGCAGTCTCGTTCATATCAGCTGCTTCTCTGTCCAAACATGTTAGGGAAAGTAGTACAAGGAAGCGCCGTAAGGTAGCTGCAGAAGCTTTAGGTGCTACAAAAATTATTCGTTTTGCGTGGTTTAACTCTTAGCAGTCACTACAACTGCTTTAACTCTTAGCAATCGGCCATATTTGTTTGCTAGTCATGGACCTGTTATTTTTCAACTGTTATTAATAACAGCTATTACGAGTAAGCTGCTTTTGTGATAACAGTTATTGAAGAAAAGCTGTTTAAGCCCATCTCTACACTACACTCTCACCAGTGGCAAATCCTGGACATTATTTCAAGTACACCGCGCTTTATGGAAGCTACCTCTACTATTGTCTTTTATTTTGAGCTTTTCTGAAAGCCCAATACTATGAAATTCCGTCCTTAATAATTGTTCTATAAGACCATTACACACCACTAACTTCTGGATCATTAACACACTCCATCTTCACAAAAACGTGAGAGAAGTGAAATGAACGACCAGATAAGGACTATTCACCGCAATATTTTGCGGTGCCTACCGACCGTCCAGACGCGCATCTCCCGTCTCTCCGCCCTTGAAACATAAGGAGCCCTAGGCTATCGCGGCTGGCATGCGGTGCATTCGCCTGCGCTAGCGACTTCTCTGGGCATTGGCCTTGGAAAAACAGAGTTACTTTTTAGCTTCTGTTTCAAAGCTTTCAAAATCTCAATATCTTTTTAGAGAAATACCAAAGTTACGAAATATTTCATATACACTTCGAATTTCTAGATATACAGGCGGTATACAAGGTATATCGGAGAATTCGCCACTGACTCTCACCCTCATACTGTAACTCGCCCATGCCTTCGGTCTTCTCCACTCGACTACTCTATCATCCTAGCCCTGGACTCATCCCTTCGTCCTCGCGCTCGCACTCGAACTCGCCATCACCTTCGTCCTCGCCCTCGTTCTTACCCTTGTCCTCGTCCTCGCATTTGGAGCGGTAGCTCAGGACATCCACTGATGTCACTGCAGCGCCTCTAACCTGGAAGTTTAAGGTTCGAATCCCGACGGCGGCAGGATTTGCGACACTAGCTTTTCAGCTACGTCGAATTCAGTCGCTGCCTGGAGGGGACGTCTTGCGGTCGGCTGTTCTGATCGGTAGTTTTCCGTGGTTTCTCTGATCAACACCAGGCGAATGCCGGAGCAGTACCCGAACAAACGGGCACGGACCGTACGCGATGTTTCCTTCCTCTTCCTTGTCCCATCCTCACCCCTTACACACACTAACATGCACTACACTACCACACATGCCGGGAGACCGGAAGGATGGTCCCGGCTGGGGTGGTGCCCCGCTGATGGGAGATAACTGGTTGGGAAAACCCCGTTGGCCGACGGTAGGTCGACGCCAAATCTGGCCATCCAGCGAGCAAAAACACGAACTACACATTCGGGACTATTGACCATAGTAGTTTACGCGCCCGGAATCACTAACAATCATGCGTCTTGGACTTCGTCTTTGCACTCGCCCAAGCCCTCGCGCTCATCTATGCCCTTGCTCTGGTCTTCGCCCATGTCCACACTGTAACGCATTCCCTCACCTTTGCTCTCGCTCATGCCTTCATCCAATCCTTGCCCTAGCGGATTTCGCTCTTCAGGCGCTGCTTCACCCCTGCACTCAAAAGGGATCCGTCACTGATTCTGATCATCAGCACGACTATTATCTACAAATGTTTGAAACACAAGTGGTGTAAACAGACGTTCCCCGAACATTGATCAGAACCTTATATTAGTCGAGTAAGAGAATGAATACAATTTGTAGAGTAATATGAAAATAATTTCTTTTTCATACCACCATACAAGCTCCGGATCAGCCCCACTGCACTTCAGTGCTTTGCTCTGGTTTCCTGCCACTTCCTCCAACTTATACCTTCGCTGCCCACTCTGCCAATTCTTTCCGTTCGTCTCCCTGTCCCTTTCCGTCGGAATTATTTTCAACATTGACCTTTAATTACTCGAAAAATAATTACGCTACTGAAATTAATTAAAATAGAATTAGTATGAAACTTTATAGTTTTCAATTAACCCCTATCCAATTTGACCTTTTTCTCGTTTTTACGATATACCTGAAAAAGGAAAGTGCACTCTTAAATTCTGCCTGAAGGGATGTGGTTCTGTGGTTTTATTTTTCAAAAAGAAGCGGAAAAATTACAGAGTGTTCCACCAAAACAAACGAGGAACCGAGTTCACGGCACTTAGTGTAATAATTGCGGAATGCGATCTTCAATTGCTGCATTTGTTTATTCGTTCTCGTTCATTCAGTCACTCACTTATTTTCAGTTCAAGGGCAAGATCAGGCTATTGGAATTTGGCGTCAATGTCAGAATAGTTATTTATAATACAAGTGATAAAATTGCGAGTAGGAAACGCAAAATAAAAGCACATTAACCCTGTGTATTATACACTATTTTTCAGATAGCCTTATTGACGTTTTGTCCTTTTTGGACTTTTCTTTTTTTTTTTTTTGTCCTGTTTGCCTCGTTTGTTCCGCTTGCTCCGTTTGCCCTTTTAGTTCCATTTGTTCCCTTTCCCCCGCTTATCCCCTTTCCATCTCTTTTTCATTTTGCAGCTTTTGTCCCCTCACTCACTGAGGCCCTAGCTTCGAGTCCCGACGGTGGCAGAATTTTCTATACTAGCTACATAGCTAGGTCGAATACATTCGCTATCTGGAGGAGAATTCTAGCGTCCGGCTGCTCTGATCCATCCATTCCGTGGTTTCTCCGATCAACACCAGGAGAATGCGGGAGCAGTACTCTAACAAACGGGACCCGGACCCGGTGCGAACTTTGCTTTCTTTTCCTTGTTCTTTCCTCATCCCTTACTTACATACAATTTCTCTTACATGCACTATACTACACACTACCAGAAGACTGGCTTGGAGCTTAGAACTTGTCTCGACTGGGGGCGACCAGCTGGTGGGAGATAGCTGGTCTATGAAAATCCCCGTACGCAGACGTAGGTCGATGCAGGATATTGCTATCCATCGGGGGAAAGATCAACGCCACCTTTTACTATAAAACATGCACTACACTTACAAGACCTTCATGAACTTAGCCGTTAACATGTCCGGAATCACTAATCAATCTTTCTCGTAGGCGTATTCCTCCCCTATCAACCTATATGTGTATCTCCCTGGCGTTATCTTCTCTCTGGCGCCAACGGTCTGCATGCACTTCCACCGCCACGTTCCTCACCGCCGCCATCCGCCTCAACTGACATGTCGTGTGATCGGACATATACTGAGTCTTTTACTTTGCTGCTGCTGATATTTGATCAGATGTTGCGGTGTTGTCCAGTCGGGACCTTATATGTCACTAGTGACGTCATACTCGCAGCGTTGAGTCATCCGATTGGATGACACCGTAGCAGCTGATATCCTTCAAACGCAGCTCTGTGAAAACCGCAGTATACTCGTAATACCCGCCGTCGCGATGGCGCCTAAGCGTCTGGACTTTGGGGCACTTTCTGAGTGAAAGCTGCAACGCTCACACGAATGTTTATTGATTGATTGATGTTTTCGTGTTTTCGGGCTCGTCAACTGCTTTGGTCATTATTCCCGTTAGTGTAGTGCATGTTTTCCCACGGGAGATAGCGGTGATCCACCCCCGCTGGATGGCGAGATCCGGCGCCGACCTACCGTCGGCTAGTGGAGTTTCCCCCTAATAAGGACTCTTCTACCAGCGGAGCACCGCCCAAGCCGGGACAAGCTCTAAGCTCCCGACCGGTCTCCCGGAATATGTGGTAGTGTAGTGCATGTTAGTGTAAGTGTGTGTGCGTAAGGGAAGAGGATAGGGCAAGAAGGAAGGGGCCGGCCCTTTGGGGCCGGTTCCGGAAAACCAAAAAGTGGAAAAAAACCTGCCGCCGTCAGGACTCGAACCTAGGACCTCCCGGTCAGAGGCGCTGCAATGACATCAGTTGATGCAATGAGCTACCGCTCCCGGTCTCACACGAATCAACGGATTCTGTCTTGCCAAGCATATGAAATAAAATGTTTGCATAATTCTGCTTCGCTGGGGCCCCAAGAGACCCACAAAACATGGATTCTGGCTGCATCACGTGTTAGAGAATGTTTTTCTAATTTTAGCAACTGGATTTACCAATTTTTTTTAGTTACCAAGGACCCCGCAATAAATTTTTCTGACAAAAATTTGCTGTTTTCTTGTGCAGCATTACATCATTTTCTCTCTACTGTGTAAACGGTAACGAAACATGAATGAAATAAAATTTAAGTATTACTTGTATTCTCAAAGAAAAGAAATATTTCCAAATTCTGAAATTTTTGTCACGGAAAAGCTAACAAATTAATACACACACACACACACACACACACACACACACACACACACATACCGGGTGATTAGTATAAAACGCAACCCTGCAGTTCGAGGCACCGAGAGAAAAGTAAAAGTTTTGCAACACTGCTTCTGGGACAGCTCCTTCGGCTGCATTTCAGGAACACTCCATTCACCCCCTTCCTATGGTGTGGATCATACCTGCTCAAAACAAAACAGGCCGCGTCTTCATTCACAGTTTTCTTCTTTCACAGTTAACGTACAATGCGCCTCAGCGTAGAGCAACGCAGTTTTGTGGTGGAGGAGTATTTCCGAACGCTATCTTTTAAAGAGCGCCGGGCAGCTTTCGGAAAAAAAATTTAATCTGAGTGTGTGTTTTTTAGTGATGACGCTTGACTTCATCTGGATGGATGTTAACCAGCAAAACAGTACTCTCTGGGGGTACCGAGAGACCATAGGAAACAGTAGAGAGACCATAGCATTAAAAAAAGATTCGAGCATGGTGTGCCATTTATCGACGCAGATTAATTGGTCTGTTGTTTTGCAAAGAAACAGGAATGGCAGATACGTATCAGAATAAATTGACATATTATATTTTAATTAGTTAATTATTTTTAAAGTAATCTTATTAAATAATAATAATAATAATAATAATAATAATAATAATAATAATAATAACAACAAATATTTGTTCTGCGAATCTGAATTTATAATTTATTAATATTTATTTACAACAGAAAAGTATAAAACATATACATTTCTGGAGCATATGTCCTGGAGCGTATGTATTGTATGAAACTAAAACAAGCAAAGTTTACTATTAATTTACCTAAATGTTTATTTTACATGGCACATTTATTTCACTTTTAAACCAAATAGGAAGGAATCGTTGTTCTTGACAATTCAATTTTCTTAGGACGCCAAACAAGCAGGCGCGTGCCTTTCTCTTTGACCTCGGCGATCACCTACTCTCCTCCTCAGGGTGGCGTTAATGGGAGAAGGGATAAAGCGTACTTCCCGTCAGTTTACCTGCTGGAAACCATCAGCCGCTATCCAACCCGCTCAAACATGGTTGCCGGTGCATTTCGATCTGCCTGCTGTGGGTTACGTTTTTTACTGATCACCCGATATATATATATATATATATATATATATATATATATATATATATATATTGTGTGTGTGTGTGTGTGTGTGTGTGTGTGTGTGTGTGTACGTGCGTGCGTGCGTGTGTGTGTATAGATATTGGTGTGACATGAATTTGTTGACGTGGAGCATCAGACATCGGATCAAATCATCGGTTTAACGTTCATTTAAAAATATGTGTATGGGATAGAGTTGTACGTCGCCGTCGCTCATCCTCGGTCGACTCCAACACAATCCCCATCGCGTTGGCGGCCGCCCCCCATTTCCCTGCTCCAGGAACTCGTTATCTCCCCCCCCCCCCCCCTTCCCTTGTCACCCTTTCCACCTTGCTCCCCCCCCCCCCTCCGGCTTCGAAGGGTCGTCAGGGCACAAAGGGAAGCTTAATTTCCCAGGCGAGGGCTAATAGCCAGACGCGTTACCCATGCTGTTTTTGAATACCGCCGCCCAGGTGCATTAGGCTGTTTCGTTTGCGACTATTGTCGGCCAACGCGGGACCCTGCGGGGGATGTCTGCTATATCATATCGTATAATAAAATACTGATTGAACGGAACGCGTCCAGCGTGTAGATATGACTCGCTTCTTTTTTGTAGGCCATCGGCATTCACGCAGTGTCGGCACGGACAAAAGGAATATATGTGCATTCGAATGGAGAATCTCGTATGTCGCGTGCTTGTGAGGCATACCGAGTATGCTATCCGAGATGTATCAATGCCTGCGACGCTGCGCGCGTGACATGCCAATGAATATTGACAAAAGCTTGTCCAGCTCTGACACGGCGCGTGAGTGTCGAAACGAGAATAGTTCGTCAGCAACCATACGCACAGTGCATCACTATCCTGCAATTCTATTCCGACGCTCTATTGCAATGTATTATGGCATGATGATTAAAAAATCCAGTATTCACTAACAAATAATTCATATTAAAAATAAATTTCCTCTGTCATCTATTTCAGGCTTGTGCATGCGAACTTTCTGTTTCTGTGCAATTCAATTATAAACGCATATTTTTGAATGAACGTTAATCCGACTGCTCGACATCAACAAATTCAGGTCACACCAGTATCTACACAAATTTACAGCTGTGAATTATATTTCACTTCTAATACGATTTTTATGTACACATTTACGAATGTTTTAATTTATTTATTTTAGAATATAAGGAATATTTAAATTTTACTTCTTTCTTTTACTAAGAGGTAATACAAATATATTTTGTTCTCCAGAAAACACACGTATTAGTATGGTTCGAAAGTGCATGCATTCATTTGACTCCCTTGCACACACAATTACTATTACGTTGGAATTATTTGCTTTGTTTACTGAATCATGTATAAATGCTATGGTTACGTTTCTAAATTTATTTATTATTTTAAAAAATAATACGCGATTAGTAGCAATGAAACAAGCTACTTGTTTTCTGACGCTAACAAAGCGAATCATTTGCAAATTCATTGACAATTCATTCTTTCGCAAGTGTTAATTCAAACCCATCTCGATCAGGTTTTTCGTCCAGTTTCCCTGATCCATTGAGCAAATGCTGAGATGGCCCCTTGTTTTGCTTCTGGACATAAATGTAACTTCATTTTCAGTGCACGTCTTCTAGAATTCAGTGGGAAATACAATTATTCAAATTATCGTTTCCGTGTTGTCGCGGCAGGAAGTAATAAGAGCCAAAATTTATTGCTTATTTATCTTTGAAAATAGATTTTATTACATGGTTTTTTGTTTGTTTTTACTCCCTTTCAAAATTCAAAATTTATTGCTTATTTATGAAAATAGATTTTATTACATGGGAGTTTTTTTGTTTTTTTCCCTTTCAGGAAGTAATAAGAGCTTTTTTTTCCCTTTTCAAAAATTCAAAATTTATGTCAAAATTTATTGCTTATTTATTTTAAAATAGATTTTTTTACATGGTTCTTTATTTTTGTTTTTTTTTTAAATCATAATTTAATTTTAATAATTTTGAAAATGTGCACACAATTCACTTTTCCCCATAGCACGTCATACGCAGTTTTTAACTGTTTTTTGACGTAAAATAAAATAAAAAAATAAAGACTTAACAAATTCGATTTTAGTTGCAATACAAACAGTTCGCATAACCCTGTGGTGTCGAAACGTTCGTTATAGTAATGAGTTCTCCGATCAAACCGATCCACAATTCCCTAACCCTTTTCGGCTCTCACTAGAAGCCGTGAAGGTAAGTTTCAAAGAGAAAGAACAAGCGGGAAACCTGTTCAGAAAGCGAGTGTTCTCGTTATTCGCACGAATAATACGGCGCTGTGATTCTCACTACCTTTAGCGAGACGAGAGCGCGGAGTCTGAACGATTCCTCAAGGATGACAAGGAGGGTGGGGCGCTGCGTATACGTCGCAAACGAAGGCAATGCAGTCGAGAGCAGAGTCGGAGGAGGTCGCGCTTCAGCATTTGCATCAAGAGCCGGAAGGAGGGAGATGCGTAAAGCACTGCGCACACTCTGACGAATTGCGCTCCTCAGCGATCGGCAGAAACCGTACGCGGTTCTGGTAGCGCACGCTCTAGCCGCCGATAACCGGATACCTCTGTGGCACTCTAGTGCCAGAAGTATCACACAGCACTCTAGTTGCAAATACGATATTAACGTTAAGTGAATCTGTGGGTTACGTGTGTGTATGTTGTTGTCGTCGTCGTCCGTGTGTGTATATTGTTGCCCGTGTATGTTGTCCGTATGTATATGTTGGTGTTTGAGTGTATGTTGGTGCCTGTGTGTCTGCGTGTGTCTGTGTGTGTCTGTGTGTCTGCGAGTGTCTGTGTGTCTGCGAGTGTCTGTGTGTCTGCGAGTGTCTGTGTGTCTGCGAGTGTCTGTGTGTCTGCGATTGTCTGTGTGTCTGCGAGTGTCTGTGTGTCTGCGAGTGTCTGTGTGTCTGCGAGTGTCTGTGTGTCTGCGAGTGTCTGTGTGTCTGCGAGTGTCTGTGCGTCTGCGAGTGTCTGTGTGTCTGCGAGTGTCTGTGTGTATGTGAGTGTCTGTGTGTATGTGAGTGTCTGTGTGTATGTGAGTGTCTGTGTGGTGTCTGCGAGTGTCTGTGCGTCTGGAGTGTCTGTGCGTCTGCGTGTCTGTGCGTCTGCGAGTGTCTGTGCGTCTGCGAGTGTCTGTGCGTCTGCGAGTGTCTGTGCGTCTGCGAGTGTCTGTGCGTCTGCGAGTGTCTGTGCGTCTGCGAGTGTCTGTGCGTCTGCGAGTGTCTGTGCGTCTGCGAGTGTCTGTGCGTCTGCGTGTGTCTGTGCGTGCCTGAGTGCATAAAGTAAAAAAAAAAGATCTGACCTTGCTAATATCGACAAATTTGTACTGTCGAGAAGGTCTTTCCCTAGTAATGAATTCTCTAACAGACTAAATTTTTGACCATTTTGTTTGCTTTTGAATTAATGGAAAAGATCAGGAACAGCAAAAGTGTGTTCTGAGATAAATTTATAGTCAATCTCCTCAAAGTGCCTAGTTGTTACAAGAAATATATATGTAAAAACCGAAACATTATTCAACAGTCCTGCACAATTATAAATCCACACAAGTGAGTAGAAAGAATTAGTGTGTTTAAGGCTTTTAGGGGACATAAAGTCGTTTGGTACTTACAATAATTAGCTTATCAAGCACTTTCATATGACCTTCAAACATATGCGTGATGCCATGTGCTATTACAGATTGTAATTAAATGGACAAGTTTTGGGACCTTAGAAGTTACATCACTTTGCCCAGATAAAAGCACAAATCTGAAATTTTGGAACTTAGATCAAAACGCTCTACAACTATACGTACAAATTGAAAAATCTTGGAATTCGAGAAATCAAGAAATTTGAGAAATCGAGGAAGGCAAAAAATAAGGGAATTCGAGATCCCGGTACAGAACGTCCATCAGGCAATGCGTTAAAATACGAAGTTTAAAGGTAAAGCGGTCCCGTTATCTCAAAAGGGAGTTAGTGCACCCTCGAACGTTTAAATGCTATCGATCTTCTGCGCACGCACACTTCAAGATGGATAGTGCTGCCCGTTATGGCGTGCACAAACTCCCTAATGTTTCCTCAGCTTTCGAGGTTCCACAGTTGCAAAAAATCAGAGGTAGAACCAGAGCAGAGGTTCCACCAGAGGACTTCGTAAAAGGCGGCAGCACTTGGCGGCGGTTGCGAGGCGTGGGCGGTAGAAGGCGTCGGCGTCGGCGCGCGACGGGGGCCATGTCTACGAGACAGCGCAGAGCGCTATCGACACTCGGCGATTTCTCGGCGCGGAACAATTGTTTCCTGCGACAGATGCGACGACGGGTGCTGACGACGAGCCTGCGCGACCGGGTGGCGCGTGGGTGGGGGTGACGGAGGAATCGAGTTTCGCGAGCTGTCGGCGTCGGTTTCCGCAGCGGAGGAGGCAGGGCGGTGGTGGAGGTGAAGGTTGAGTCACCAAACGGGTTGAGTTTTACTTAGAGGCAAGTTTTTGATTGATTGATTTTTTCGTGTTTCCGGGCGCGTCAACTGCTTCGGTCATTAGTGCCGTTAGTGTAGTGCATGTTTTTTCTCGGGAGATGGTGATTTTCCCTCGCTGGATGGTGAGATCCGGCACCGACTTTCCGTCGGCTAGTGGGGTTTCCCCTAACCAGGACTCTCCCACCGGCGGGGCACCGCTCCAGCCGGGACAAGCTCTAAGCTCCCCACCGGTCTCCCGGAATATGGGGTAGTGTAGTGCATGTTAGTGTGAGTGTGTAAGGGGAGAGGATAGGACAAGGAAGAGGAAGGACAGATCGCGCGCGGTCCGTTTGGTAGAGTCCTGCTCCGGCATTCGCCTGATGTTGATCGGAGAAACCACGGAAAACTACCGATCAGAGCAGGCGGCCGCTAGAATTCTCCTCCAGACAGCGATTGAATTCGAACTAGCTGAAAAGCTAGTGCCGAAAATCCTGCCGCCGTGAGCACTCGAACCTACGACCTCCCGGTCAGAGGCGCAGTTGATGCACTGAGCTACCGCTCCCGGAGCTTAGAGGCAGCAATGGCGTTGTCTCCAGTGATTCTGACCTGACGTTGGCGGATTTTTGACACTAGAGAGTTTTCGCACGCCATAGCGGGCGCCACTATCGATCTTTTGCGCACGCGCAAATGCACTGAAGTAATGCGAAACTTAAACTTCGCATGAGCAGAAGATTGTTAGTGCTTTAACGTTTGAGGATGCACAAACTCCCAAGCAGCTACGTATATTAACTACGTCTATGTCTAGGTCGAATTCAGCCACAGACTTTGGTGGCTCAGGATATCAACTGATATAACTGCAGAGGCTCTGACCTTGAGTCCAGACGATGGCGAATTTTCCACACGCGCTACACAGCTGGGTCGAATTCAGCGGCTGTCTGGAGGCGAATTCTAGCGGCCGGCTGCTATTATCAATAGTTTTCCGTGGTTTCTACAATCAATACCAGGAGAATGCCGGAGTAGTACTCTAACGAACGGGCCACGGACCACGGAAAATGTATTCATCTCCCTTCTTCTCTCCTCTACTCTTACAAACACGCATTTGCATTGACTTGCACTTCAGTACCGCTTATGTCTGGAGACCAATAGAGAGTTTAGAGTTTCTCCCGGCTGGGGAGGTGCCTCGATGGCGGAGATACCTGGATAAATAAGGTGATGAGGTTCTGGAGAGACCGGTTAATGGAGGTGCGCGCGGTGGTTGAAACCAGGAAGTAGTGAAGAGACGGCGATGAGGTAGAGGATGAGGGAAGTGTGGTGAAAGCATGAGGTGTAGAAACCGAGGCCACAGATGAAGGCGCTGTTGGATGTGGAGGAATACAAACGGGGAGGAGTTGTAGGTGGCGCTCACGTGGAGGAGTTGGTGGAGACGGGACTTTGATCGACGTCTACGGGTTACAGGCAACGGTGGCAGCGGCAGTGATGTTGGTGGAGTTGCGGTGACGAATTCCTCAGGCGCATCATCCGCAACACGCGAGTGTTCGAGGTGAAGGGGCGGGAACCGGGCTGACCTAACCGTCTGGAACGGAACCGGAAGTAGTGGTACAGCTCGGCGGGCGAGGCGAAGTGTGGAGGGGCTGGGGGCGTGGTCAGCGAGGGCGAGGCGAGGTGTGTAGGGGCGTGGGGGGGAGAGGTCAGCCGGCAGGGACGTGGGCGGCCGCAAGGCGAACTCCCAGTGACCCTTCCTGTCCTGTCGCCTGCACAGCCGTGGGGGCCCCGCGCCGGCAGCCCTCGTAACGCAGGGAGGCTGGGCATCGCTGCCACTTTAGCGTCCGCGGCGCGGAGTGGCGGGGCGTGGCGCGGCGTGGAGCGGCGTGGCGTGGGGTCGGGGAGACGGAAAGCCACGTCCGGCCCGGCCGCTGCGAACTGCGCAGCCGAGAGTGTCCCTACACGGACGAAAAGCGAGTGACACTCTCAGCTTCAAGAGGAGAGTTGGAATCGTTCACAATGCAGCGAGCAAATACGGCAGAGCCCGCACGTTGCTCGTGAAAGGAGGTCGATCGAAGGCGAGAGGTACGTTGTGCAAAGAGGTGCGTTGAAAGCTTTGAGAATTGCATGTGGTGAGACGATTACGTAACCAAAAAGTGTTCCAATTTTTTTTCTTTAAATTTCTTGTACGAATAAAGAGAAATACATTCACAATAGTGACTTACGTCCGGTTTTCACTGTTAACTCCGAATGTTGGAAATGGGAAAATATTGGAATATTTTCGACCCTTCGTAAAGCTAGATAACCATAATATAGTTAGCTACTATTAGCTTCGTACAGCTAATTATCTTCGTAAAGATATATTTTTTTCTTCAACTGAAATTTTGACAATTAATATCTACAATAATTCTATAATTAATGTCATTTACTTTTTAAAAAAATAGTAATTTACCCACAATTCTGAATGAAATAAGGACAATAATAAAAAATATGAAAAACGACATTGTAAAAAATTGAAACAATTTTTTTCAAACGTTTGGTTCTGATAGTGCTAAGTGCAGTGAAGAACTTGTCATAAATGCCATTTCATGCATTCAATTAATTTTTTATGATTTTTCTCTAAAAAATTAAAACGTTTTATCTGACAATGAGCTTAACATTCTCATTTTCAGAAACGCGCAAACGACATTTTCTCAATAAGGGATCCACATTTTACAAACAGTACTAAGTTTTACTCTTCTATAATTCTTTAAGTCATATATCAATTCTACTATTAGGGGATCGATAAATTGAGACCAAGTGGAAAAGTGGCTTTTAGGCGTCCAAAAATGACGGCTGGGATGATGATGGTGCAAACTCAAAACGATAACCCTGATTGAAGACATAAGAAAACTAAATAGTATTAGAAATTCCGTGCCATTCGGTAGTACTACTAGTTAAATTCTAATTTATATGGAAAGTCGAAACTACGCAGGGGAGTATCTCGCCCCTCTAATACCTGACTGTCGTTTGTTCCTCCTTCTATGTCAAAAAGGAAGGTAAGCTACAGTTGATGATGGATAATGGCCCAGAATTACCTCGAAGTTATCAGCAATGCGAGTTAATTGGGGAAGCCTCGTCGAAAATAATCTTGAGCAGCGTTTATTTATGTTCAGGTTGCCTAATATAATATTTCATAGACAGCGGATCGGCTAATCCAGATGGCTTCTCGAAAGTGTCCTTAATGAAGTGAGAAAAGAAGAACTTTTTGAAGGGTAACCTTAAGAGAGTATTGTAGACGAGTTTTTTTTAATAAATTGAAATTTTAATATAATTTTTAATATATTGAAGGCCAACTCAGGAGGCTCATGTCAATGCAGTGTCTCTGACTGGGAGGTCCTAGGATGTGAGCACCGTTAGAGCAGGATTTTCGACACTGGCTACAAACGTCGACTGGCGGTCGACTACTCTAATAGGTAGTTTTCCGTGGTTCCTCCGATCAACACCAGGCGAATGCCGGAGCAGTACCCTAAAAAACGGGTCACGAACCGTGCGCAATCTTTTCTTCCTCTTCCTTGTCCTATCTTCAACCCTAACACCACATACGCCAGGAGACCGGTCGGGAGCTTAGAGCTTGTCCCGGTTCGGTCGGTGTCACTCTGTTGGGAGATACATGATTGACGAACACCTGCATGTCGACGGGTAGGTTGGCGCCGAATCTCGCCATCCAGCGGGGGAAGATAACTACTACTACCACCACCATACCGGGAGCGGTCGCTCAGTGCATCAACTGATGCCATTGCAGCGCCTCTGACCGGGAGGTCCTAGGTTCCCATTCCCCACGGCGGCAGGATTTTCAACACTAGCTTTTCAGCTACGTCGAATTCAGTCGCTGTCTGGACGAGAATTCTAGCGACCGGCTGCTCTGATCGGTAGTTTTCCGTGGTTTCTCCGATCAACACCAGGTGAATGCCGGAGCAGTACCCTACCAAACGGGCCGCGGACCGCGCGCGATCTGTCCTTCCCCTTCCTTATCCTATTCTCTCCCCTTACACACTCACACTAACCGCCATCGATCGTTTTAGTGATCGTATAAAATAATAAATTTTAAGTGGAAGTAACACAATGAAAAAAAACAACTTTTGGTCACCTTGGAATATAAATCCATTGTGTTACCTCCCCTTCAATGAAAAGCTGAGGTCAGACTAGCATTGAAAATAGCAAGTCAAACTGTACCTCAGGTTCAGTACATCTGGAAAATTAAACATTGTATTTCGATACTTCCGTTGGTATTTCGATACTTTCGTTGGGATTTTCTGTTTCTTAATGCAACGTATTGTATGCGCCCATTTTCTTGAGAACCGGAATACCTTCCCCTACTCCCTTGCCAATATTAGTTGAAATCAGAATAAATGATAGCAACGAGCGTTGTAGACAAAATCCAATAACCAGAAATGTTTGCTCCCGTATAATAGAAGCTCTTTTGAATCACGAAACGAACTAGACATTTGATATAAAATTCCTTTTGTCAAATAACTAAACTCCCCACTCCTCTCTCAACCAGCGAAGCCAGGGCTCAAGTAAACGTGCGCGGGTAATACTCGGTTGCAACCCCAGCGGGCTCCACTTGAATGTCTTCGCTTGATTGATTGATTTATTGATTTTTCGTGTTTCCGGGCGCGTGAACTGCTTTGGTCATTAGTCCCGTTAGTGTAGTGCATGTTTTTTTTCTGGAGATGGCGGTGATCTTCCCTCGCTGGATGGCGAGATCCGGCGCCGACCTACCGTCAGCTAGTGGGGTTTCCCCCTAACCAGAACACTCCCACCAGCGGGGCACCACCCCAGCAGGGACAAGCTCTAAGCTCCCGACCGGTCTCCCGGAATATGTAGTAGTGTAGTGTATGTTAGTGTAAGTGTGTGTGTGTAAGGAGAGAGGATAGGACAGATCGCGCGAGGTCCGTGGCCCGTTTGGTAGGGTACTGCTCCGGCATTCGCCTGGTGTTGATCGGAGTAACCACGGAAAACTACCGATCAGAGCAGCCGGCCGCTAGTCTTCGCTCGAGAAAGGTCCCCGCTCGCTGATGTCGAGGCACCCAGAGTCGCGGAGCAGCTAGTCGGTAACGTTGGTTTGCGGGTGGGAGCCCGGCTGGCCGTGACAGCGCTGTCCCCGCCCCCGCCGTCCGATCGCCGTATTTCGCGGGACATTGCGTTCGCCGCCCCCGCCGCCCCCGCCGCCCCCGCCGCCCCCGCCGCCCCCGCCGCCACCACTCCACCCGCAGTCACCCCGTTGCCGCCCTGCCTGGCCCCGCCGTGGCTCCAACCGCCGCCTGTGTTGCTGCTCTCGCAGCCAACTCCTCTTTTCGGCGTTGCTGCCACCCGTTACTTCGGTGTTTCCCTGCCTCCTGGCGCCTCTCGAGGCCGTCTCCTACAGCCTGAAGTGGCTCGTGGTCAAAGGCGGGTCTGTCTGGGAAAACCTAGGGTTCGAGTACCAACGGGGGCGGATTTTCGACACTACCTACACAGCTAGATCGAAATCAGACGCTGTCTGGAGGAGAATTCTATTGATTGATTGATTGATTTTTTCGTATTTCCGGGCGCGACAACGGCTTTGATAATTAGTCCCATTAGTGTAGTGCATGTTTTTTTCGCGGCAGTTGGCGATGATCTTCCCCCGCTGGATGGCGAGATCCGGCGCCGACCTATAGTCGGCTAATGGGGTTTCCCCCTAACCAGGACTCTCCCACCAGCGGGGCCCCGCCTCAGACGGGACAAGCTCTAAGTCCCCGACTGATCTCCCGGAATATGTGGTAGTGTACCGTATGTTAGAATGTGAGTGTGAGGGGAGAGGATAGGACAAGGAAGAGGAAGGAAAGATCGCGCGCGATCCGTGGCCCGTTTGTTAGTGTACTGCTCCGGCATTCGCCTGGTGTTGATCGGAGAAACCACGGAAAACTACCGATCAGAGCAGCCGGCCGCTAGAATTCTCCTCCAGGCAGGATAGTTTTACGTGATATCTCCGATAAATACCAGGCGAATGCCGCAATGGTACCTTAACAAATGAGAATTTTCCCCAATGTGAATTTTAACTTAGATACGACGGTTGGTACCTTGCGAAGAATTAAAAATTTTGTTTTAAGAGTGAAATAGCTTCTTACTAGCATCAAAATTCAGACAAACCCTGCTACGGACAGTAAAAGTTCTCTCCAAAAAATAATAGGAGGACCAAAAAAGTTGAATTTTGAAGATTACGGTACATACTTCCTGTCCCAAGCGTTTTTGTATCTAAACTATAGAATGAGGTCTTTCGAACGTTCTGGTGCATCTTGAAATACATTTCGTTGTTTTGAAGTAATACTTTACTGAGTTCTCTACATTGCAAACATGGCTAACCAGTGCGACCTCCGATGACTCCGACAGTAACCCCACGTGTGCAGAGGTCGCGAGATCATTTAACAATGAGGTTAAATTTGAACAATGATTCGTGTGCTTTAGCGGTCACAAAGCGACTATGTTCTCTGAGGGTCAGACCACACACCGCGCACGCATAGCCGAAAGAGCAATTTGTAGCGTCAGCTGTGGGACCGCCTGACTGCAACACGTGTGGGGAACTGACAGAAAACAGATCGAAAGAGCGGGGTGGGTCTAATTGAAGTACAAACCCACGCCTAACCTTTACCTCGAAAGATCTCTCTAATGGGACACACCTGTGGTTCCCGGCAGCCCTCTCTGTCTGTCTGTCTGTCTCTTGTCTCTGGCTCTCTAAAGGTACGAGGTTCTTTTATCTAGAATTTTTTAAAATTACGGTAATCTGATGTCGTCCTGCGAAGTGACAAAATTGTGTAAGTTATTTTTGCATACGTATCTATTATTATCCGATATATTTAAATATTTTCGCTTTTGTTTAGTGATCATTACTTTAATGAAAACTAAGATTTTACATCTATTCAGCTTTTGAACATCATAACATACATGACAATCATAAAACACAGTGACTTTAGATTATCTTTCTATCTCTTTTTTCATCAAATCAAACGAAATTGTTACCTGTTGGTGTAGAAACATTTTGTTCAACACCTCCTTTACCATGACCTTTAGGTGTGAGAATTGCAAAAGGGATATGTGTTACAGAAATAACAAACGCATGATTCCCATGTTGAATGTACACTGCCTGTTAAGTTGGTAGAACTGGCTTGCAGTAGGATACCACTCAATTAAATGAACTGTAAGCTGAAATGTTGTAAGAGTGTGTCTTATGAATCTATTGACAGTTCAGAAAAATAAAATGTTATGCACACATTATATTATTGAGTATATTAAAGTATGAATAACAAGTTGTGTTAGAAACCAAATAAACGATTACCAGCTGATGTGAATCTAAAACTCGTAAGTAAACAATTCAAATTAATGTCTTCAATACTGAATAATAATTATAATAAAGTTCTGTAATCATCAACCAGTGATATAGTTGGTAAGGGCATTTGTCATCGTAGTTAAAAAACGTAGAAGAATATGAATTAGCCTTAAAGTATAGTGGACTATCAAATGACTGTCATAACTCTAAATAATAAATGCTTAGTCAATATCTCGTCGATTGTTGTTGACATCCTTCAGTATATATTCAAATAAGTCAGTAATGTAGTCAATAATAGCTACACCGACTCTGGACGCATACATTTGATTTCACAGGTATTATACTTGGTCATGCTATGTGACCTTTTGTTCAGACTTCAAATAGAAACTTGAATTGACACTACACACTGACAGTTAGCTCACATATCTTTTTAGTACGAAGTTTAGAGAAGGACTGACAGAATTTGGAGGCGGAGAGGTAATTTGCCCAACTGCTGGAGTCAACAATCACAGTCTGTGGTGTCACGATTTCAAAGGACACATGCAGCGAGTTTCTGCCGTTCAACTTAAAGATTACAGAAGTTATAATAATAATAATAATAATAATAATAATAATAATAAACTACTTTACCCTTGACATGATCATAATATTGACGTCCAAGACGATGTAGAAAATTGATTATTCTTTGTTGCATAAAAATTATACAATAGTAAGATTTGATTAATACAATGAATAAACGTTGATCATTGGTAGAGTGCCCTGCCATGTGTTATTTACAGTAAAACTTGTCTAAGACGGAAACTCCCCATCCAGGACAAAAATCTCAAACTGGAACGATTTTATACGTGAAAATGACCTCTATAAAATGAAAACATGTCAAGATGGATTTCAAGCAACCATCAGGTTCCGTATTAGACAGGTTTTACTGTAAATATTTATCTCTTAATATTCGCCCAATTGCTTTAAGAGCACTTCTAGTATTGGCACGCAGGAGCCAAGCGTGGCCGTGCGGGGCTCACCCTGTTGACGTGGTCGCGCAGCACGTTGCAGTAGACGGTGGCGACGGCCTCCAGCGCCATGACGGAGATGAGCACCAGCGTCCAGGGCACCGCCACCGACGACCGCTCCTGCAACTCGCGCACGCCCCGCGGGCTAGGCGTCACTCGCGCCGCCTCGCTCCGGACGCGCCACCGCGCCACGCGCCAAGCGCCACGCGCCAAGCGCCACGCTCTAACCGCCCCGCGCCAAGCGTCAAGCGTCACATGCCAAGCGCCAAGCGCCAAGCGCCACGCGCCACGCGCCGAGCGCCACGCGCCGAGCGCCACGCGCCAAGCTACACCGTGCCAAGCGCCATGCGCCAAGGTACACCGTGGCAAGCGCCACGCGCCAAGGTACACCGCGCCAAGCGCCACGCGCCAAGCGCCACGCGCCAAGCGCCCAGCCAAGCGCCACGGCCAAGCGCCACGCGCCAAGCGCCACGCGCCAAGCGCACGCGCCAACGGGCACGACCATACACCTGCAAGAGGGCACATGCGCCGCGCCACAATACACCAACAGCCATGGGACCTGGGCCATGAGGCACGCCCCACACGCTTAGGTCTTCGGTCATGGGCCACGCCAAAATGCAACAGCGACCACAAATCAAGAGCCACGGGTGGTGCACAACACGCCACGGGCCATTCCATCATGCACCACTGGCCGAAGGATACGTATCACGAGCAACACTCCATATAGCACGTGTCATATTCTCCACACTACATTGTGTAGTGGCGGCGATTGTGTAACGGTTAGCGTATCGGGCTGTTACACCCAAGTTCGCGGGTTCAAACCCGATCGAAGACGTGGAATTTTTAAGGGTGAAAAACTCCTTCGTACCCCTTCCTTGGGAGGGGAAGTAAAGCCGACTGTCCCATGTTAGTAGATTTACTGCATGTAAAAGATCCTCAAGCCTAAATGAAGCCTCTGAGCTAAATTCCAATTACCTGTTTCGCCGCCTTCTTTAATAATAAAGTAATACCTTCTTTCTCCGTTACTAGGAAAAAGGAGAGTAACGAAATTTGTGGTCAGACGGAAGAGCAGGCCCATGGCCCGAGTCTCGCCACGTAAAATACGGCATTCATTCATTCGTACTACAGGGAACATACGACCGATCACACATGGCGTCATAGGCCACGCGCAACACGCTACATTCTACAGACCGCGGGACTCATGCCTACTGTTGAATGCCGTGGTTGCAGTGAGAATAGAAAGATGACAAACCAAATTCCAATATGGACCTAAGGTCGGACCACATTGTAAGAATGATTCTGATGTCAACAACTACACGTGTTCAAAATTCCCTCTTAAAGTTTACTTCGTTTTGCACGCGTGTGTGCACAAACGTCCGGTACTGGAAATAGTTCTTGATCGAACACATATTTCATTGTTTATACTGATATGAAAGTTTGGTAAATACAAAATGGCATTTAGACAGGGGGAAACGATTATAGTAAATACATTATTGTGAACTCTGAATGTGTTACGCATTGCACTCTATCGGCCGAAGATGAAACCTTGAGAAATGAGAACGCAGAAATATTTTATGAACCGGTAGTTGGCTCATATAATCGTACGTAGCGTAGCTCATATAATCGAACGTAGCGTGCTGGGAGCACTGTGTGCAACCGGAGAGCTGTTGCCAAATGATTTACGAGATGAACCTCTTTCTGACGAGCCTACAATGAAGGAAGAGTGACGATTGTGAAGCGAGATGGGAGTGTTACCGCTGAAAATCGGAGCGGTGATCATCTGTGCGCGCGGAGACAATTCTGACAGTTCGTATGAATCGTGTGCCTTTAAATGAGGAGCCTGAGCAACTGTTCAAAGGGGTAAATGGCATTGCGTGATCAGAAAATGCATTATATGCTGCTTTTTTGCATCAGGATCATTGTAAAGTGTCAGTAGAATCGTAACAGTGGACTAGTGCTTAAGCTACCACCACAGAGTATGCTAACCTAAAGCAAAACTAGCAAACGATTACTTCGTGGGGCGTTAAGTATTGTTATTTTTGAAAAGTTGTTGTAAGCTGCCACAAGTCGCGCTCAGGACAAAAAAAAAAAAAGACTTTGCGAAGGAAAATTTAGCATGTTCCATTTCATGGATGCTTATTCACAGAATCTATTTTTCGTACAAAAAGCGCCCAGTCTGGTCGGACGCGTTTTTGTTCAAGCGAAATTGGATGGAAATTATTACGTGTAAATCGGACATACGATTGAATAAAGCTTAGACTGCAGCACTGTCGAAGAGAGATGGTATGTTCGAGAGTTCCGTGGAGTTTTGGGTTGGGGCCTGGCTGCTCTTCTGGCGGGCGACCTTCCCCGGTGTCGCCCGCATACAGGCGCTGTGTGCCCTGTGCCCGCCCGCCCCGCGCCGCCCCGCGCCGCCCCGCGCCGCCCACGCTCGCGGCGCCATTTTTCGGGTGGGCGCGCGCGGCGTTTATCGCGTTAATTGATCCAGGGTGGCTGATTATGCGGCAGCGCGCGGCGGCCGGGGCCGGGGGGGGGAGGGGAGGGGCAGGGACGAGGCGGGTGGGACGAGGCGGGGAGGGACGAGGCGGGGAGGGACGAGGCGGGAGGGGCGAGGCGGGGAGGGACGAGGCGGGAGGGACGAGGCTGGGTGGGACGAGGCTGGGAGGGACGAGGCTGGGAGGGACGAGGCTGGGAGGGACGAGGCTGGGAGGGACGAGGGTGGGGGGTCGAGGCTGGGAGGGACGAGGCTGGGAGGGACGAGGCTGGGAGGGACGAGGCTGGGAGGGACGAGGCTGGGAGGGACGAGGCTGGGAGGGACGAGGCTGGGAGGGACGAGGCTGGGAGGGACGAGGCTGGGAGGGACGAGGCTGGGAGGGACGAGGCTGGGAGGGACGAGGCTGGGAGGGACGAGGCTGGGAGGGACGAGGCTGGGAGGGACGGGGCAGGGACGGACGAGGCGGGGAAGGATACTACTTATTAGTCACCGAATTTTTAGACAAATGCCTATTTTTAATGTTTATAGGCTGAAATTCGAAATTAATTATAAACACTTATCTTACCTTTGTGATACCACGGGCAATATATTTCTAGTAGTACCTAAAATGCATATTTTAGTAATAAAGACAAACCATACCTATTATTCCGTTAATTATATTTTCAGATTCTTGTTAATTTGGTTATTTTGAAGCTTATTTTGAAGTCGAATCATCTCAAAGGAAGAAAAGTTTGCTATTTTTGGCTTGGAACATCATCGTGAGCAACGATTATTTTCGTTAGCAATTATCCGACATTACAATAGATTTTACACCACTGAGTTTTCATTCTCAAGAATCTCTCTAGTCGGGCCTCCGTTTTATCCATGATCTTAAGGTGCCACAAAATTTAATTAACCATTCTACCAATTTTCATATCTTTGTCCTCTCAGTTCGCGAGTCAGTTTTATGGAAAGAGGACCATTTAAATTTCAGGACGCGGAAAATTCAAATCAATAAAAACACACTAATAAGATTTGAAGGAAGTTAATTTGATTGATTCTCGATCCACGGTTAACACGTTATTTTCTCATTGTTGTCAGAACCCAATGAATGGCTTCTCTGTAGTATGAATAATAATAATAATAATAATAATAATAATAATAATAATAAGTACACTACTCTTAACATTGTCACAGGATTTTGTGTGGCAAAAACTGCCATTTAAATAAAAATGCCAACAATAGTGCCAATATAACATCTTCAAGTAATATCAAATTTATTCTGAACATATTTTAGTATTAATTTACACTGTATAATTTAAAAAATTAGAAATTTTATTTTCGCATTTTAGGAGCCTATTTTTGCCGTCTAAAATTGGAAGTTTTAGAACCTAAAAATCCGAGGGATAGTTAGAGATTTGCGAACTGAGTCAAAGCAACCACGACGCACGAGATACGAACAGCGGGGAGAAATAAATGGAACGCAAGGATTGCCAAAGGGCGAAGGCCGATTAACGTATCGGTTATCGTTACGATCAATGCGTCCAACAGTTAAAGCTTACTTCTCTGTTAGGCCTTCCGACAACACAATAGTCTAAATAACTTACGTTGCAGACTGTATTTCAGTTTTGCTACTCTTTATATTGTGAATTTTGTCCCCTACATTGTTGGAAATGATCTGAATTGTTATAAGCTGGTAGAACTGGTTTTAATTTCTTGAAAATAATTTGAAGATGAGGTGAAGTGCTCTTTAATTTTATTGAATTTTTTTAATGGAATGCTTTCTATCCCATTTTACTGAACAGTTGTTTTCAGAGAAAAATTACATTTTTAAATGTTCGGATTTTTTAAAATAACAAGGGCTTAATGTTATCGAATTTCACGAGGCTAATTATATAAGAAAAATTCACAAAAATTTACAACTGAGAATTCTGAGAAATTTAGGGACTCTAAAAGGTGCCTTGCGAAGCGCCCCCATATTAGCAAAAATAAAATTAAAAACGAGAGGTATAAACATATGAATACAACATTCATTATTCATTTATTTTGTGAATTCATTAGAAATAAAATTTTAAAGAAGTTACTGAAATATATTTAACATATATTTTACCGTATACACAAGGGGCTACAAATTCAAACAAGAAAGGATGTACTATATAGCATCTACTCTTATTTGAGTGAAATTACCCTTCGAACGGTTTAGGATTGCTTGCGAAAAAAATATTTACAAAGCGATAATCCAGAATACGTTAGGAAAGACTATTCAGCAAATGTTTATTTTATTGGTTGTAATTGAAATACTGTCATAATGCTAATACAACTGCATTAAAATAAACAAAAAAATAATATTTTTCATTCTCATTGCTATTACAATATTAGTGCTCGTTGCCAATCTCATTAGAGATTGCTCCTTAATGTGTTGCCATTTCCACTCAGCTAGCACCAGGGACACATAGCATTGTCCTAGTAAGCAAAACCGAGGATTGTGTGTTCGAGTTCCGGTACAGGTGTTTTAAGCATGTGCTTGCGGTAGGGTTGACATCTCATACATTAATTCCATCGGAAATTCCATCCGTAAATCGCTCATCTTTTGTCATCTTTCATCTCTCAGAATCAGCCAACCATTCATGGACTAACTATCCAGAAAAGAGAAGAACAGAAAACCTAAGCCTTCAACATCTGTACTTTACATTCTATTCAGCAAGAGTTTAGCAATATTATAATATTTAACCACGAACAGTACCAGGCCTACATAACGGACAGTTCAGATCATTTTTATTTATTAAACGTAAAAGAAAGTTAACGACAAACGTTCTAAATTGGGTATCAGATAGACGCTATTTTTACTTTCAAAATAAAGCAGGAAATATGCGCACTAGTCCAACGTACGCGAATCTAATGTGCACCCCATATCGAAATTTAAAATTATGAAAACGTTTTGTATCGAATATAATGGACCTCAATGACAGAATATTAGGTACAGTATTTTATTTAAATTTATGTAATACAATAATAGATTTATCTTATACTTAATTAGCGCTGTAACTGCTTTACTATTAACTACATTAAGCTTTAATGAAGCATCATAAGGCGTTCTTGCCTGCTTACCCCCCATATCATGACTTAAACCCCTCACTAACAGACCTAAGATAAATGAAACGAAATTGAAAACTCCAGCAATCCATTGTGACGTAATAAACGAAAAAATATAATAAAGTTACTGGCGTTCTACTGAACGGATGTTGCACTCGAATCTAATGCGCCATCGGATCTAATGTACAACACAATTTTGAGTACTATAATTTATTAAAAAAGGTGAGCATCCGATTCGCGTGAAGACGATATCTAATTATTGTAATAGATATTTGTCTAACAATTTCTTACGTTAGGTTCTGATTAACGGACAGAACAAGCATTTAAAGGGGCTATTTTCGTCGTGCAGCAAGTTGCGTGCGCGAGGCTCGGCAACAATTAGGGTCGCGCCAGGCACTCGGGAGACTACAGCTGTATGTCGTTCTGACACGCGAAAGCCTCTCTGGAGCGCGCGCGCGACCTTCTGCACGCCCCCGCAAACTCATCCCACTGCACTCGTGTTTATAACTCCTGCGTTTAAGTGCGGCGGCGTATGGTCGGCGGAGAGCACACAGAAACGAGGGGAGCAGGGGAACAGCCAAGAGTGGGGGGCGGAGGGAAAAGGGCTTCCGGTGCAGCGGCGAAGCGGAGAACCGGAAGTACGCTAGCGGACGCGTCTGAGGGCGGGGGGGTAGAGATGGGGCAGAGGGGGGATGAGGCGGAGCGGAGGCAGTCAGATGGCGGGTGTAGAACTGCAGGAGGGCTCTGTAAGGGAAGGCAGGGGCTTGAAACTCCGATGTTACACTGTTACCTGTGACTGCGTGTTCAGTTATGAAAGGCGCTTTATACGAGGAGCAGATTCTACCTGAAGGACACATCAAAAATTTAATGGAGTAAACAGCAGAAACTTGGGTGTAGGTAAAACAAGTAGCTCCCTAGGATTATCGATACCGAATTTTCGGAAATATAATAAGTTAGAAACAATGTGAGAAAGCATGTACTGTTATAGTACCACTAGTTTAAAAAATATGTTTCTTTGTGGAATGCAATGAACAAGAATCCACCTGCCTCTCATTAGCATTATTTTTTATTTAATATTAATAAATACATGGTCGAATAAGCTTGCAATACCACACAAACACATCTAACTAGCAATGCCGCTGTTCTTGCACCTTTTCACTGGAACTGCTAGGTAAAACCACATCACTTGCAAACCATACTTGCTTTGTGATAACTGAAGAGGGATCAATAGATTTTTGCCTTTGTTCCGTACTGCACCAACTATAATTCCCATGACATTTTTAGTGGGTAATGTGTTAAGATTTTATAGTATTTATTTACAGTAGTTTACGTATTATTATTTTCTGTAATTTCTATATTTATTGTATTACATAATTGGTTATTATTTAGTTATCAAGTCTTTTGCAAGAAACAAATACGGCTTCAAATTTTGTCCTTACATTTATGCTAGAAAAACGCAAAGCGCATTAATACAATATCATTTTCCTAAATAATTAATTCACCGTTCGAACATGATTTAAAGCAGCGAAAGCCAGATAGAACCACGAAAACAAACCCAATAAGCGCATCAAGAAGACTAGAAAATGGCCGATGTCTATTTCAAGAAGACGGAACGGGCCAGAAGGCTCGGTCACAGGCGATTATTAATGTTGATAGTTTGGTTAGAGTAGTAAGTTGAGTGGTTGGTTCATTGTTGTCTAACGGCAACCCGGAGTGTTGCCAAGTGCAGCGGGTGGTATTTCTCCTAGTTGCTTGCGCTTGCTGTTCATTTCCTGTCGCTGCCGCCGCCACCGACGTCAGCGCGAGAGCCTTCCTTGGGCACGAACATTAAGGCAAAACACGAGCACATACTGAGCGCATTTATGGACACGTGAATTGTTACTCGAAAATGTTGTAAACAAGAATGATATGAGACTTGAGTATGTAAAATGTTTTGTATTATTCCCTGTAATTAAAGTTGGATAATAAACAACGATAACAATTAAATAATCACTAGTGAGAGCCCGTTAAAATTTGACGGTGAGATCTGAGATAAATGTAAAATACTGTGCCCAGACTAATGTTCACAAAATGTTGCGTTGTTTGGATCTTCAGGGTATAACGAAGATATTTTGTGATGTAGTTTCCAAAATTTTGAACATGTATGGCCCATGACCAGGTGGCAAGGCAATAACGGCACCAAATGACACAAAAGAAAGATCACTATTAAACTGACGAAATTTATTTCTAACGTTTTTTGATGTCATCATCTATAAACAACTTTGATTTTTTCTGGCATATTGCTCGAAGCTAAACTTATGTTCCCATTTAAGCAACACAGAGTAAATTCGTATGCAGAATTTCTCTCACTTGGGAAGTGCAAAGCAGAACAAAACTGACATTTCATAGACAACGACCCAACAGAGAACGAAATGACCTCACTAACACGATTTCTACGCTGACGTTCTCTTTCCCTGCGTCCACTTAATGTACGTTTGCGTCTTCTGGGGCGCGTGAGTAACGATTGACATAACCTGTGTACAACTTAAGTACAACTTAAGTACAACCGAGCAAAACCCACTCTCCGAATGTTTTCTACAAAATACACCACAAAAGCAAATACATGCCAACTATCAACGCCACGATGCAATTATTACACTGAAACAAAACCTTCACGAATTGTAAATAAATCTCAACAATCAAAACAAAACATCAAGCAGCGCCACCATGAAGCAGCTTTGGAAGAAAACAATTGACTATTGATAAGCGTACTATTAAAGAATGATTTAATAAATTAATTTACACCGTAAATATTGGTGAATCAACACTAACCGTATCTGATAACACATCTAGAGATCACGTTCTTTCATTTAAAGGAAAAAAATACTACAATCGGTTCAGTAGAAGTTCTAAACGAAGCCATGGCAGAATACCTTATTTTTTTAAATATATAGATTGAAGAGCTCTGAAAATCCAAGAACACTAATATATAAATTATTTTTGAGGATTTGAGAGACGTTTCGTATTTGCCTGTTTTCAAGTGCATTCATAAATTAAAACACAATAGTAAACATGACAGAAGCTGATAAGTTGGTTATGGTAATGGCTATAGTAAGAGAATGGTCATGGTAATAGTGACAGTTGCCACATATGTTTAAATAGGAAGAGAATCAACAAAACATGGATAAAAGATCGATATAACGAGAAGGGTACACGTTGAGCTTAAAATAGTTATGTAATATTCAATCAATTATGTCAAACATTGCTCGGCACAAAGGGAATATGATTACAACAATGGCAGCTGAATACATCACAATAACATTCACTTTAGTTGTAGCTATCTGGTCCATTACCACCAACTTATTCTGATGACTAGCTGTTCAAAGTCCTTCCCAGAAAACTTCGTTAACATTACAAAGTTAAACATATCTGGAAATGGCAAAGCGTATTTGGAGACTCGCTCGAAACTCCATTCAAGCAGAGTAATCTAATGGGACCCCAATTTGCACAATGTTTCTCCGGTGATGACCGACTGAATCTGCAAACTTAATCCATTAATGCGCTGTATCAGCTAATAGTGGAATTAGAATGGTTAAATAAGAATTTACCTTTCGGTTTGGGGGACCTGGAATCAATTGTTCCTACCCTATTGATTATTCTTCGCATATGTGAATAACAAATGCATAAAAGTTACTGAAATTCATTCACTCACGATCACTGTAAATTTATAAAGCTGTTCGCAGCGTGAAATCCTGTACACATCTAGTTCCCTGAGCAATTGTCGCAAAGTCATCTCCACATTTCGTTGATGTGTTTCCTAAAATATAAAAAAAGAACGCCTACAGCAATACTAATAGTGAAAGTAATAATATTATTTCGAGTGACATCTAAATGCAATCTGGGAGATATTGCAGTGGACCCTAATAAAGACAACAACATTCCGGTCGAAAAGGTGGCAAAATCACGAAGTATGCGACGTTCTTCTCTTGGACAGTCAAGTTTGAACGGTCACCAACAGCGAGAGTCTACACCAGGAGTGATCAAAAGCAAGAACTGGGGTCAGGCTGCCCACGGTGGTTCACGGCACTGGCCCGCGCTCCACTAGCCTTTGGACAGACTAGAGCCGATCGCGCCTGCGCGCCCGACGGGACGACTAACACTCCGTCACTCGCGCTGTTGGATAGAGTCAAACATAATATTATTTTCTTCTTAAAAAGGAATGTTGGCCTTCCACGTACAAAAACAATGCTTCTATTCCACGAGTGGTATCTGGGAAGGGTGTCGATAAACTTCTTATCTCTACTATGCGGGGTGTCGCCATACCCTGAAGTAAAATCTTAGTGCCTGTTTGATAGAATCCAACATGCGGGTACTGGCGTATAGAACGGTGTTTTTGTGTAATTGATAAAAATGATATTTTCCAATAATATGAGAATATTTAATATTTTAAATGTTGTGTTGATGCATTTGTATCCGTTAGTGTGCAAAAACATAAATGTTATAACTAAATAATGCGGGCGTTGGACGTAGTCCAACGCGCGAGTGCTCGTGCTACGAATGGCTGCGCGAATGACGGAAATGTAATAAAATCTTCAAAATGGTTTACAACTAATTATTTACGTGTTTTTCCATGGTATATTCAATTATAATATAAGCACAGATACATAAGAAAAATGTATAAATGATGTTAATGAGAAAAAGAAACTCCTTAATAGTTGTGTTGGGCGGAGTCCAACGCGCGAGTACTGGTGTTACGAATGGCCGCGCGAGTGACGGAATGCTAAACAAGTAGCGGGCCATATCGAAGGCCCGCAGATAATTCGTTGCGTCAAAGCATGACAAGTGCACCGCCCACTTCAGCAGAAATCATCTACAGCACTTCAATCTCAGTCTAGGCCAGTGGTTGCCAAACTTATGAAGTTTGTCTGAAGCATCCATACTGTTTTCAATCCTACTATGAGGTACCAAGAAACTAAGACAAAAATTTCAAATCTTAGCATCTGTTTTTCTAGAAACACATTTCTATTAAATAGAGAATAAATTTTAATACAAGTAATTAGAAAAAATAAATGAAATGGAATTGCACATTAGGAAAAAATGAAATAGAGTTACTAACAAAGTATAAATGTAACAACAGATTTTTTTATCAGACTTGTTAATGAGAAGGATGGAAATATTTTTTTTGTCATTCAATTTTTTATGTTGGGATAGTACGTAGTGCCTGCCATTCGAATACGGGTGTCCAAATGTTCATCAGTGAGTCTGTTTCTGTATTTGTTTGTGCTCTTTAGATGCCAAACTTGAGCATGATCGCGTGCATCAAAAATTGCCTCACGAGCAAATAGTAGCTGGCAGTTGACGGTTTAGCAATCACTGGTTTAGGCTTTGACCACGTGCCTACATAGTACAAGAAAGTCAAGGGGATTCGAAGATCAACAGGTTGAGCAATAGAGAATCCATCATTCAGTCTTAGGAATGGGAAGGTGGACAGATGGGGGCAGTAATGGTCTAACGTGGTCAGTGTTCAAGACGTTTCTGTTTGGAAAATACCAAGGAATTGCCCTTACAGAGCAGCCGCTCTCAAACATATTTCTTCATCTTAATAAAATTAAACAAACTGGAACCCAATATCCAAGTTTCAAGTGCATGGTGCTAAACTGAGCTTTACACCATCGGGGCGGAATTAAGCGTTGCTAAACATTCTAAAATTGCTCACCGTTCATTGACAAACAAGAAAACAGAGAGACTTGCAATTAAGATGCAAACTATCAAAAGGTCAATTTAGTTTTAAAAAGATACCAAGATTCTGCATTTCATACCACCCATGCTACTGAATCCGCTTGCACACTTTGTAAATAAACATGTACATACTTGTGGGTGTGCTTACTTCCACAACGCCACAATAGGCATAAGGGCGTGAACGTGTGGAGAGGGGGGGGGTGTGCGCGTGGGTGATGCGAGAGGTGTGATCGTGAGGGGCGGCGTGCATCGCAAGGGCGATGGGAGTGCGAGCGTTGACGCAGGCGTGGGCGTGGTGGGAGGCTGGTGAGAGAGCGTGGGTGTGGGTGATGCAAGAGGGTGTGATCATGAGACGGCGGCGTGCGTTGGAGGAGTGTGGCGTGGGTGATGAAGAGGTGTGATCATGAGGGGGCGGCGTGCGTTGCAGGGGCGATGGGAGTGCAGGCGTGGGCGTGGTGGCAGGTCTGTGAGGAAGTGTGAGCGTGGGCGATGTAAGAGGGCGTGATCATGAGGTGGCGGCGTGCGTTGCAGGGGCGATGGGAGTGCAGGCGTGGGCGTAGTGGGAGGCCGGTGAGGAGTGTGGTCGTGGGTGATGCGAGAGGGCGTGACCGTGAGTGGCGACGTGCGTTGCAGGGGCGATGGGAGTGCAGGCGTGGGCGTAGTGGGAGGCCGGTGAGGGAGTGTGGTCGTGGGTGATGCGAGAGGGCGTGACCGTGAGTGGCGGCGTGCGTTGCAGGGGCGATGGGAGTGCAGGCGTGGGCGTAGTGGGAGGCCGGTGAGGGAGTGTGGTCGTGGGTGATGCGAGAGGGCGTGACCGTGAGTGGCGGCGTGCGTTGATGAGGCGATGGAAGTGCAGGCGTGGATGTGGTGGGAGGCCGCCCGCGGCGCTTCAAAGGCCGCTAATTCGGCCGGCGCGTGCCACCGCCCGCGAGGGGCGGAGGGAGGGCGGGGTCAGTTTACAAATTGTATCAATTTCCTTTGATGGCGCCGCCCGCCGTGATCGCTGGTCGGGGCAACGGGACGCGCGACGCCACGCGGTTGCTAAGCGACGCGGCGGTGTGGTAGCCAGCCGGGGAATGAGGCGGCAATGGCTGGCTGATGCCGCGTTCATTAAGGTTTTCATAGCCGGTTGGTGGTTGGTAGAAGTGTGGTTGTTTATTGAGATGTCGGTGGCGGATTTGTGGTAGTATTGTAGTGGGTTTGGGACACGTTTGCGACGGAATTAAGGCACGTTGAAAACGTATTGGTGCCAGGTTGGTTAATGCAAAATTTGTTGTGTGTAGACGATGCATTCAAGACATGATGGTAAATACCACAATAATAATAATAACAATAATAACAATAACAGTAATAACAATAATAATAATAATAATAATAATAATAATAATAATAATAATAATAATAATGATAATAAATTACCCAGACATTAAAAGAGTAAAATAATTAATGGGGAAATATAGCACGAGTAATTAACGAGCAAAAAGAGAGCAATTACCCTATAGCGGTTCAATTCATAGCACTGTGAATGAAACACACTGTGATTTATTTATTTGTATTAAAATGTAAAATCTAGATTTTAAACATTCCCCTCCAAATACCTCGCGTCATTGCAGTACACTGTTAGAGGATGGTACGGCCACCATAATTTGTCAGGATTCTTAAGGCACATATCAACGAAACTAATTCAGGTGGAATGTTTCAATCGATTATGTACGAGTGGAGTATCAACGACAGTACGTCCTTCTACTTTGAGCTATTTGCCCTCAACCGCACTTATCTCGATTGCACCTATCACTTAGTTTATGCGCATCAAGTTCATGTACACACAATATTGAGCAATTTCCAAGTTCAGTTAATCCCAATAACTTCTTATATCTTCACTCACGATTACAATAAATTTCTTTCTCGTCTTTTTCTAGCTAGCATTCACTTCTACACAGTTCGCTCTCACAATGCGTGGTGAAAATGAATGTCCGATAAGTGAACATTCATTAATTATCTTCTCAATTCTATTTTTTACTTCCTATTCAATGGCATTTCGATACTCAGGTACTCGAATCTCAAGATGTCTCAAGAGCTAGTAACTTTATTCATTGTTACATATTTCGGCGTCCTGATCGCTATGCTTAGCAATTTCTTATCCATCTCTTCCAGCTTCCTATTTCAATGTCAGCATGCACTCGTTATCATCTACTTTCCTCAACCAATCACGTTCATTCATGGGAATTTCATTCGTTTATTCGTTGCAAGGAACTTTATAATTCCGAAATCTAATACAATTTTTGAAAATACAAAGCGTTCATCCAAAATAGAATCTGCGCCTTTTTTATTTTGCTCTATTCAAGAAGTCCTTTAAAGAAAACAATTGGAATCTGTTTTTGAGAACACTTTGTTCCGAACACAAAAGTCCTCGCCAACGTGACGTCACCTCCGCCTTCAGCAAATGGCCCTTTCACTAGTGCGCCCTCCCCCCCCCTCCGGGCCGTCGGTGTGCTCGCGAAAAGGCGCCGGGGAAGTAGCCTCTACATCAGGCATGCCAAGGCCATGGGGAAGATAACAAGCACACTAGAGTTCGCGGGGAGTGCGTCCACAGAAAATTGTCGCGAGATTTAAAAGTAAGAGTGGTACAAACCGCTTGGGACGGTACGTTACGGAATAAATGGCCCGTCGTAGTCTTTGTGATAAGTTAATTCACAGTTATTGTAACAAGTGTAGCTACGTTAATTTCCATTTTCTTTTTAAAGCAACGTAATGATTCATTAAAATGAAATAATACATCAGTCAGAATTCAAATTCTCAATTGCGAGTAAAATTAAACATTTTGAATGGAAAGTATCCTGATTTTGTAGTGCTGTTTACTTAAGAGTGATATAAAAGCTTAACTTTCTGTGTTCAGGTTAGAACATTTAACAAAGATTCTTGTCTGTTAAAAACACTCTCCGTCCGTAAGCTCGGAGTCCGTAAGTCCGTAAGCCGTTAACTCATAGAGGCTGATTGGTTTATTTCACATTGTTGCTACACGCAACGAATAATTGAATGATTTAATAACAACATAAAACGAAAACAAGAAATGAATTCGCCATTGAAACATATTCTTACCCTTAGGCAAAAATGTTCATGCAAGTCAGATTTTAAAAAGAAAGCACACATGAAATGGTAATAAATAGTAAAGAATATACACATAATTCAAATCTCGGTTGTTTGGTAAAAGAAATCTACATATTTTCGTATGAAGCCACTATTCTGCGCCTCGCGCCGCTTCAGCTTGCGCATGTACACCCCTTTCTGCATTTTAAGGGGAAATGAGAGCGCAGTCAGGGGAAGTTACCCCTGCTCGGAGGAGCGCCGGGCTTCCCAGGCGGGCAAGTAGCTCGTGCGGGCGCGGTTTGACGTGCCTGCTCTACACCAAAACACATCCTCGCACGTCCCCTAAACATAATCTCGAGGGCAAATCTCTGCTACGAGCATATACTCGTAAAGTTCCTCCCCGACCCGCTTCATTCTTCTTGATATTTATCTACGTACGAATAACTACGCTGCTGTAGCGTCACGTTGGCGGCTGTGAGTGGGAGGAGGAGCGGAAATATCGCATACCTGCGGGCATGAATAGCTAGGCGCCCGGCGTTGGGATACATTTAGACAAAGGGGACGCCAGCTTGACCGGGAAGGTCACGTGGTAGACGCGAGCCTCCCTCCCACACCTAGGACGGTCACGTGACGGCTGCACCCTGGTATAAAATCGAGCCGACGAGCTCAGACGGTGGGTTTTAATTCTTGAAACCTCGCGCGATGCGTAAAACTTTACGCCCAGGCTGGAGCGTGTCGCGCCTAGTGCACGGGTGACGTGGTCACGGTAGTGGCGCGGAAGTAGCGTCAGAGGAGGCGGGGCCTCCCTAGCTATGTGGGGTATCCACAGAGAAATACTCACAAGTGTGTAATTTCGGAGCAGAAGTTGGTTATTGTACAAACATGAAAATAAACTTGTATATACTTGTAAATGTCTGTGTTTTTTTTCTCCATGACGCCACACTGCTCTTGGCAGTTCTGCTTTCTACGACACGCAGAAGTGCTTTCATTCGTTACAAGTTTATCCTCGAGGAGGCACTGCTGCCTTCGGCAGCTCTTGGTTGGTTGTTAGTGATTCCGAGCGCGGCAACAGAGTAGATCATTAGTTCCGTAAGTGTAGCGCATGTTTTTTCTCGGGAGATAGCGGTGATATTCTCCCGCTGGATGGCGAGATCCGTCGCCGACCTACCGCCGGCTAGTGGAGTTTCCCCCTAACCAGGACTTTCCCACCACCAGGGCATCGCCCCAGCCGGGACAAGCTCTAAGCTCCCGACCGGTTTCCCGGAATATGTGGTAGTGTAGTGCATGTTAGTGTTAGTGTGTTAGAGGAGAGGCTAGGACAAGGAAGAGGGAGGACAGATCGCGCGCGGTCCGTGGCCCGTTTGGTACTGCTCCGGCATTCGCCTGGTGTTGATCGGAGAAACTACGAAAACTACCGATCAGAGCACCCGGCCGCTAGGATTCTCCTCTAGACAGCGACTGAATTCGACCTAGCTGAAAAACCAGTGTCAAAAATCCTGCCAACGTCAGAACTCAAACTTAGGACTTCCCGGTCAGAGGCGCTGCAGTGACATGAGTTGATGCACTGAGCTACCGCTCCCGTCGGCAGCTCTTAGTCCGGCAGACTTCGTTATGTCGGTGCTAAGTTATGGTTTACTTTAGACCCCATCCAAATATACATAGCCTTCGGTAATCTTAAGTACGTGTTTCAGCAGTGTATTTATGCATTTTCGAGTGTGTTAATCTTGAAAACCGACTCTACATCGGTACATGTACGGTATTCTTCTCCTCGGCCGACCTCAGTGCATTACCTCAGCATTACCTCAGCAGGGAGCAGTACCTCAGTGCATCAACTGATGTCACTGCATACGCCTCTGACCGGGAGGTCCTAGGTTCGAGTCCTGACGGCGGCAGGATTTTCGACACTAGCTTTTCAGCTAGGTCGAATTCAGTCGCTGGCTGGAGGATAATTCTAGAGGCCGGCTGTTCTGATTGGTAGTTTCCCGTGGTTTCTCCGATCAACGCCAGGCGAATGCCGGAGCAGTACCCTACCGAACGGGCCACGGACCGCGCGCGATCTGTCTTTCCCCTTTCTTGTCCTATCTCCTTTTACACACACACACTAAGATGCGTCTGAGTAACTGCCATATATTCCGGGTGACCGGTCGAGAGTTTAGATCTGGTCCCGGCTGGTGCGGTGCCTTGCTGGTGGGAGAGTCCTGGTTAGGGGGAAACCCCACTAGTCGACGGTAGGTCGGCGCCGGATCTCGCCATCCAGCTGTGGAAGATCACCGCCATCTCCCGCCAAAAGACATGCACTACACTAACGGGACTAATGACCAAAGCAGTTGACTCGCCCGGAAAAACACGAAAAAATCAATCAATCAATTCTCGGCCGACTGTTGGAAGCTGCCCATTTGTGAGCCGCTGCCTCATTTCTGCTGCCTTTGTGTGCACTGGGGTCCCATTTCGGAGCTGTATACGCGCTCTGCAATAGCTGGACCCTGTGGGAGCTTGCATTCCGACATCGACCAGGCTGTGCAACGCAGAGATCTACACTTCACATCACCTGCGACTTATAAGATTTGAATTTCACTTTCGTCTTTCGAGCCGTGTGACCTGTGAATTTACATGCCAGGTACTAAAAGAATTCACCAGAATAAGAGACGCATTATACTTTCATTTATTTGTAATGGCAATTGACGTAAGTCACTTGTTATGGTGTCATCCATTCAGGAGCTTGAATATCACAATAGTGATGTCACTGTAGTGCCGTTCAAGCTTCCGATTGGATGACACCGTAACAGCTGATTAAAAGACAAGTGCCATTATAAATATATCGAAGTATATTTAAAACGCCTACATCTACGTACATTTTCATGTTCCTCTTCCATTTCATTTTCCTCAAGACATTTGTATAACTCTAATTAATTCAGTCTTAATCAATTGTGATTTGTATCTTTTGTATTAATAGTTCAGTAAATACACTGTATGTGCAACGGTATTCATTATAATTACACCGCGTTGTCTTCAGTCAAAATGTGTTTCCTTCTCTAACCAGCGCCATTCCTCTCCCCCTTCCCAAAGGCAACTCACGGCGCGACGAGCGCAGCGCGGCGCGGCGTAAAACTTCCTTTGTGCAGAGCAGGGACCTGTTCAGTCCGCTACAGCAACCTTTCCCTTCCAAGGTCATTCGCCCCTCCCTTTGTACATTCCTGTTTCTGAGGTTGCTTTATGTCGGGCACATATAGACGAAAACTACTCACGTTTTCAACAAATTGAAATGACTTTATTTAAAAATATAAATTTGAACGACAGATTTCATTTAGAAAAATATCTTTTCGGTATTGTAATTGCAGGAAATCACCGATAAAATTTTTAACTTTTTAACTTTCGAAATTTCAGAGAATTAAACAAAAATCTCTTCTGACCCGTTTTATTAGCGTACTCTGATCTATTTGAAAAAAAAATTCAAAATTGGGACCATTTTTCAGAAAATTTTGGAAATCCCGATGAACTTCATATAAAGCACCCCGCAAAATCAAAATATTTTTTCCATCTTGAAAGTACCGCGATATTGGCCAGTTCGAAAACAGCCGCGATGTCAGCCAGTTCGTTTGGCGAAACTTCTGCTCTCAGTTTAACCGCTAGCTTCGTTTACACATGTACGAAAGAACTGAAAGAAGTTTTGCATAACAATTTTTCGATATTAAGGACACAAAACATGGATTCTGACTACATGTTTACGTTAAATATGTATCCCCTTTTGTCAAGCATTACAATATTTTGTCTTTACTATGTAAACACTACTATGTACATGCGCGTACTATGTAAACGCGCAATAGGCAAAGAAGTAAAAAAGAACAATCTGCGCTCTTGTAAAATATTAATTAATATGTTAATTCCTAGTAATCAACCTACCAAGTGCCAAAAAGACTAAGTGGTACACAAAGAACGTAAAAGATAGATAAGAGCGAAGAATTCAAGAGTAAAAGAAGAGCTTCTAGCACATAGCACTGTTTTGATGCAATTCTTGCACGCCATGCACCTAATTGATTTGCTTTCTTAAAAAACGAGTCAGAATCTAGACGTCAGTACACTCCTCCACCACCGTCAAAAAGTGAAACAGAGAGGAAAGCAACAGGCGATAAAAAGGTTCTTTAAAATCCAGAGACGAAATAAAAATTGTGGCAGAAACCTTCGCATGTATCTATGCAATATTACGACAACAAATAAATTTAGAAGAAAATATTTTTAAAACATTTTTTACAGCAAGAAGACGGACGTATACTTCTCCACCAACCGGCCACGAAAAGAACTTTACCATCATCACCTGCTGTGCGACGCGATGGCGCCTCACGATGCTTTTTTGTTGACGCACTAAATAAAAAAAAAGAAGAACGCGCCGCGCCCGAAGCACTTAAGGGCGATCGCTCCTTCACACGCCGGGAAGAAACTGGATCGCGGAGGCGGCGGCGGCGGAACCGAGACGCGAGTGTCACCCGCCGCGATGATGGATGGTGTTGCGCCGAAGCGCGCGGCCGGAATAATTCAAAAGAGCAAACTTCCAGTTAATACAGGCGGGCGGGATCAAACGCAGACTTTCGCAGGCTTACGCACGGCCGATAGCAAACGAGACGAGACGAGTCGAGTCGAGTGCGGAGTGGAGAGGGGAGACGAGGGGAAGTGGAGAAAGTCGGTGGAGGGCAGAGGAAGGAGGTGAAGATGGAGCTTGCTGTGTTAATATGCGAGAGCACGGTTTCGTTTCTGTTTTTCTATTAAGGCCGTTACTCAACGAAAGTCCTTGCAGGTTATTACGAGAACTTATGGTGGGTTTAGGTAACCCTTCCTGGGGATTTATGAAAGTCGAGTGTGATATTACGATACGAGCAAGGTTCGAGCGAGTATCGTAAACTTCACACGAGTGTATTAATACCCATTATATAGAGTTTCATACGGTACTTTCTCTACGACTTTTTTAAGTTAAACTTTTACATTGAATCGTTTCGTAGCCGTTGACATGCAGGATTCAGCCAAGGCCACCTAGCAGCCAGCTACCCAACCTACTGCAGGTGGCTTTGGTTTACCAGTTCGCCGGCGAGAGAATACAAAAGTAGCAGCAATAATTCCGAGGTCACCATTTTCGCTTTTTCTCTTATTTCTGGAGGTGCCAACTCCTCTTCTGATTCACTAGACATTTCAAACTAAAGAATTGGCCGGTTTTAAAGGACGAACATACGACAGCAACATATTACACACAATAACTTGAGTTCTGATCTTAACGTCAGTCAAATGTTCCCTCTGCCACTACCCCTGCGCTAGTCAAATAGGATCAAAGTGAAATTACGATCCATTTGTTTTCAATATTATTCCACATAAAATTACCGATAACAAAAAAATTAAAACTGATAAACGTAGTATAACATTAAATGCAATTTTAATGTACACAATCGAACAAAATATTTACTAGAACCCCTCAATGATTAATAAATTGTCAATACTTGGTTTGTAAACTTCTCTGTGGTTGGTCAAGAACCTGTATTATAATGAAATCTGCATCCTAATGAGTATCATTATGCAACGGGTTGCAGCCATCAAATGACAGAATTATACAATGGGAGTAGAAAAAAATAATTATTTCATTATTATTATTATTATTATTATTATTATTATTATTATTATTATTATTATTATTTACGATTTCTGAAGAAACAAGATAAAGTCGTTTTGTGGGTCTCGAAAGAGTGGATTTTTCTTGCTTTTGTATGCAATAAATTATTTCTTCTAATACGTTGTCGAGTCAAATCCACTTTTTCTGGGTAAAAAATACCAAAAACTTGGTTTTCCGGAAAACGTCTATTTGTCTGTTCGACTATTTGTCTGCGAACAACGCTAGCGGTTAAATAGTAAATATAATTTTAATTAAACTTTGTATTTCCCGATCGATCTGGCTGATGTCGCACGCCTGTCTTTGAAACGGATATTTTTATTATTTGGGATACTTGACATGAAGCCTTAACGACATTTTCCAACTTTCTTTTAATAATTTCAATTACCATTTATGGGATTCAATGAAGTTTAGTGATTTCTGAAGGAGGGCTGTGGTGAAGTGTGTACTTATCATGATTGTAAAATTCATTATTTATTAAGCGTTAACAATTAAGCATTGTTAGAATTTTTGCAGAATTCTCTTGATTCAGATACATCAATCTCGCTCCTGTTAATTGTCCATAATGTGAATTAATTTAGTTTTTAAATATATACAGGAAAATGTATTCAATACAATGAAACTCTGTTAAATAAATACTTTTTTGCCGCTCCCTTCCATTTGAATCACACACAATACAAAAACACAGCTTTATACGCAAACTCAAGCAAGAGACGAAATTTCCCCCAAACGACAACAGAACTTAGAGTCAGACTGACATAACTACAATGTTCGCATTTTTTTATTTACAACCACTATCAGAATCAGAACTAATTTCCACTTCCTAGGAACAAACAAACATATCTTTAAATGATCTTGGCTGTCCAGGTGACGCCGCGTCGAAGGCTGTGTTGCCGACGTTTCGACCGCGTTTTAGCACACAGCCCTGAGGAAGATCACGACAAGATGGTCGAAACGTCGGCAACACAGCCTTCGACGCGGCGTCACCTGGACAGCCAAGATCATTTACATGACTCTGGCCGCAGAAGCCTACGACTTCACCAAACATATCTTTAGGTATGTTAGTAAAGAAGTCACGATTTAACGTATCTATAAAATTATATCTCTTATTAGAGTCAAAGGAACGTAAAAGGTGTCATATCTGTCTAACCCCCAAATATTTCGCGTGTGTAGTTACGCGAGTCTGACGCTTAAGGTACCGAGATATGTGTAACCCAACGGTTGAAACGACGTGCTTTAAGCGCGAAAGGAGGTCCCATTCTTCTGTTTCTCGTCGGCGGCTGTGATGCGCAAACAACTTTACCGTCCGGGAAATTGAGTCTGCGAAGACTCATCGCGAACTCATCCATCCCGAGGCGCTCCCGTGAGGTGCTGCCCGGAGATACTTTGGTTTGTAGTATGTATTTGGTATGTAATATGTACTATGTATTTGTAGGCGTTCACACATCGCGCGGACGTCTTCCTTTCTCTCTCACAATAGAAAAGTTTAAATCCAAAGTGAAATCGTTTCTGCTGCATAACTGTTTCTATACAATTAGAGACTATACTAAGTATCACAAAAAAAGTAACATTAATTTTAACAATGATATATAATGCATGATTTACCATTTGGGCTGTATAAATGTGTATAAACAACCTGTAACAAGTATTGTACTGCAGCCTCCGGGTCAATGACCCCCATCTCGATCAGGTTTTTCGTCCAGTTCCCCTGATCCATTGAGCAAATGCTGAGATGGCCCCTTGTTTTGCTTCTGGACATAAATGTAACTTCATTATCTGTGCACGTCTTCTAGAATTCATTGGGAAAAAATGTAGTTATTCAAATTATCGTTTCCATGTTGTTGCGGCAGGAAGTATTATTCCTTGACGAAGCACATCATGGATAAGAGCCCAAAATATATTGCTTATTTATCCTTAAAAATATATTTTATAGCATGAGGGCTTCTTTTCCTTTTTTTAATTTTCAAAATTCATGTAGTATATGACTTAGTGTAGGGATAACAGAATTTTGAATATGTGCACAAAATTCTCCCCGTAGTACGTCATACGCAGTTTCAACTGTTTTTTGACGTAAAATAAATAAAGAAAATAAATAAATAGAATTAGGACTGAACTTGTGGTGCCGCAGAAAGACACAAGGTTTGCGATTCTAGTTAATTTCCTTATCTCACCAGTCTGTGCCCCTTTTCGGTTTTACACCACTCTCTTCTCAATTGGCATCAATTGACGTCTAAACACACATTTTTTCACGCATTCACAATTGTTTGGGTCCCTAATAGTTGTTATTATTAAAATAAAATATAACAATAGTTATTATTAAAATATAACTTTAAAAATATTATAGAAGGGTCAAACTCTCGTCCTAAATCAAAATTAATTTTAACGTTTCTGAAAATGTGCATTTTTCACTTTACTTTCATCCTAAACTTTCGAGTTTGCGAGAAAGTCCACAAAAATATTTGAAGCAATTAGACTCACAGAAATGCCCGTAATGAAATATTCAGATGAGATATTTTTTAAAAAACAAAAGAATACATCAATGTAGCATTTATGCCATGTTATTCTGTGCATTTATTCGTAGTACTATTCATAAGACATATTTAAAGAAAAAAATGGTGCCATTTTCGAGAAAATGTCGGAGCGTTGAATGCGTAATTTCGAGTTATTTTCACACAAAACTTTGAGCTATCGAGCAAGTTTATGAGACATCACTTGAAGCACTCTTTCACACAATGTACAGAAAAATCGCCGGTATTGTAAATACTAGTGACGTGAGAAAGATATCAAAAAATAACATGTGTGTAAATTTTGAAAAACAAAATATAATGAACTGATCTTTATATCATTTTGCAGAGTGGATTTAGCACTATCTCTACCAATGGTTTAAAAAGAATAATTGGAGAAGTTTTGAGAAAATCTTATTTTTGTTATTTTACAAAAATGCGCGTGTTTCACTCAAAATTACACAAAACTACCAAAATTCTAAAACAAAATCCTGACGTTAATGTAAGAACTAATTCTAGAGAAAAAATTTCATCGGCATAAAAATCACTGTTTTGACTATTATAGTTTCAGGAAGAGGCGAAAAATTCCAACTTTTGCAATTTTCAATAATAACAATAAAAATCGGATCTATGCAACTTTTATAAATGTATTTCTCTTTATTACTAATAGAAATTTAAAGAAAGTAATGAAGCTTTTTTGAGAAAATGTTGTCCCAGGGGTTTCATGTTAAGAATCCCAAAAATGTAAAGAATGTTTTTCAAAATCACGGAGCTCTGAGTCGGGCTAGATCGACCAGGTTGGAAAATATCCTAGGAGTAGTTTAGACGCAAGTGTTGTTCTCAGACAGAAACAGAAAGACTGTCAGACGTTTAAAGAAAACAACACTTTTTCGGTATTAGGGGCCCTAAATCATCCGTTGAAATTTGGAAATCGATTTTTCGCAACATTACATTACCTTACTTTCACTATATCATGTATATTACTCCGTATATTTGAACCTATACGAGGAAGTAAAAATAATTTTTTTACTTTCTACTTAAAAAATTACTACGTTTTAATGTATTTTTTATGGGTAGACAGTGCCTATCTTGTTTTCCCTCATGCAATACCACTGCATGTAAATCAGGGTTGTAGAGTTATGGGAACAATCATTGGTGTTCATAATGTCAATAAATTTTAATCAAATATAGGAATTTAATTCACGAAGAGAACGGCCAGGAAATCAATCATTTGTGTTGACAGGTAAATATTAATTATGTTTGATGACATTGGACGGAAACTGAATGAACAATCATATTTAAACGAAAGTGTATCGTGAATAACGAAAGGAAAGAACTGCAATTAAAAATGAAGTTACGGTGAACCGTTGTTTTACGTTTACAAAAGAAAATTAAAGGCGCTTTTGTATGCGAATTAATGTATACTTAGCATGGAATACATATAGAATTGATTTGTATTGCAAATATCCATGGTATTGCGTAGGTTTGTTCATTTGTAAGTTCAAGTGAAATTGAATAAAATAACAAGTTACCCTAATTTTTCAGAAATCATCTGTACTCTAGGTTCCTATCACCTTGTATTAACATCCCTTCTCTTCACCAACGGTCGTGTCGGGGATCTTGCTTCGAAGAGAATAAGAAGGCATACACAAATAATTGTAAAAATCTGGCATATGTTTCAAAATTAAATACCCAACCCAGAAGACATTCACTATAAAATTGAATGATCCTATAACCTAAATCATAAAACGCTCTCTCTGAAACAAAATTTACAGGAATTGTAGAAAAACCACACGAAATGATCTTCACTAAGAATCAAATCATATACCACATAAATAAACTGAAGTGTTGAGAAAAAATACTTAATTTCTTTTGTTATGCCGGCTGGCGCACCAGTTTCTAATCTTCAATGATTAATAAGAAGTCTTGCTAGACATAACACCTTTTCACTGACACACAATAATAAACCTTACTAAAAGTAATATTTAGAAAATTGAACAGGAGAATAACTAATCCATCTTAACAAATATGCCATGACTACATTCCCAAATCTTTCTATAATTCGACCTACAACCTGCCTACGAAAATTCACGAAAATGTTAAAAATTCGTGTAAATCATAACTTAATGGTATACGTGTAATTATAACTTATATTGTATACGAGTTGTCTATTTTTGCATCAATTGAATACAAAAATAAGGCTTGATCGTATTATAGACAACTATATCTGCTCATATCCTTCACATATTACATAAAAGTCCTTTGTAAAACCACACCAAATTTCTTAATCACAGCGTTTCGGAGATCACTAGTCTCTATCTTCAGCTGTCAACATAACCTAAAAGCCATTAAGTTACAACACTAAACAATTACTACTACCACTATGAATATATAAAATAAACAGAACATTACTTACATACATAAGGTACAGTGTACATCTCGTCAGAAGAATTATAAAATCCATAAAACCACAAATATATTAAAACAATATTAACATCAATATTTATTTATTTATTTATTTTACGTCAAAAAAACAGTTAAAAACTGCGATGACGTGCTATGGGGAAAAGTGAATTGTGTGCACATTTTCAAAATTCTGTGATCCCTACACTTAGTCATATACTACTTAAATTTTGAATTTTTGAAAGGGAGAAAAAAAACAACAAAACCTCCCATGCAATAAAATCTATTTTCAAGGATAAACAAGCAATAAATTTTGAAAAACAAAAACTCCCATGTAATAAAATCTATTTTCAAGGATAAATAAGCAATAAATTTTGAATTTTGAAAGGGAGAAAAAAACAACAACAAAAAAACTCCCATGTAATAAAATCTATTTTCAAAGATAAATAAGCAATACATTTTGTCTCTTATCACTTCCTGCCGCGACAACATGGAAACGATAATTTGAATAATTGTATTTCCCACTGAATTCTAGAAGACGTGCACAGAAAATGAAGTTACATTTATGTCCAGAAGCAAAACAAGGGGCCATCTCAGCATTTGCTCAATGGATCAGGGAAACTGGACGAAAAACCTGATCGAGATGGGGGTCATTGACCCGGAAGCTGTAGTACAGTAGTTGTTACAGGTTGTTTATACTCATTTATACAGTCCAAATGGTAAATAATGCATTATGTATCATTGTTAAAATTAATGTTACTTTTCTTGTTATGCTCAGTATAGTCTCTAATTGTATAGAAACAGTTATGCAGCAGAAACGATTTCACTTGGGATTTAAACTTTTCTATTGAATTTAATCGTTTAATGTCATCTGGCAAAGTGTTGTAAAATAATGTACATGTATTGTATGTGAATTTTTTGTAATGAGCTGTTGATACTGTCCCCTGATGAATATGATTTCTACGTCGAGTGTTATAGTAATAGACTTCTGCATTTTCTGAAAAAATATTCCGCCCTTGAGCAAGTCACTTTTACAAAACCACTGATTCGTAAATAAAAGACACGGTAATGGTAGAATTCCTAGATTAATGAAGAGAGGCTTACATGAATCACGTGGGTGGGATTTGGTTATTATTCGTACAATTCGCTTTTGTAATCTAAAAGTCTGGGAGCTATAAGATGTATTTCCCCAGAATATTATGCCATATCTCAGGCGGAATGAACATTCTGCAAGTATACACAACGAGCAGTATGAAGGCTGACTGAATTTGCAAGAATTCTGAACGCGTAGCATAAAGAACTTAATTGTGTGTTCAATTCATTTAAATGGACGTTCCATTTAAGGTTTGACTGAATTGAGAGACCTAAAAATTTTGTTGCCTTAACATCAGTCACTGGTACACTGTTCATTTCAATGGAGCACAGAATTGTTTATTTGAAATGGAAAACTGCATTAAAACCGTTTTCTTTTCGTTCACTATTAATTTGTTATTTCGGAACCAATTTGAAACATCTGATATTGTACTATTTACGGTTTCTTTATTGCAAAGGATGTTCGTATCATCTGCAAAGAGAACCGTTCTTCCGTTTCGAATCGTCGAGGGCATATCGTTTACGTAAAGTAGGAACAGAATAGGGCCTAAAATCGATCCTTGAGGAACTCCACATGCAACGGGCAAAGAGTCGGAAAGGTGCGTACGTAATGTTCCATCATTCCAGTAAGGTATTTCAACTCTCTGAGATCGTTGTTTAAGGTACGAACATAACCAATCTAGAGCAATACCACGAATTCCATATGAAGGTAATTTGGAAAGTAAAATGTCATGATCAATGACGTCAAAAGCTTTTGAAAGATCTAAAAATAATCCAATAGGTGCCTCGTTTTGATCTAATGATGAGGCGACATCTTTAAGAAAAGAAAATATAGCTGTTTCCGTTGATTTTGATTTTCTAAATCCATGTTGGCAATCTGAAAGCGCGTCGTGTTTAGTGAGAAAGGTTTCCATTCGTACGTAAAAAAGTCTCTCTAATATTTTTGAAAAACTGATAGAAGAGAAATGGGCCGATAATTTTGAATTACATTTTTGTTGCCTTTTTTGAAGAGCGGCTTAATTTTAGCTGTTTTGAAAATATCTGGAAACGTTCCAGTGCATAAAGATGCATTAAATATGTGAGTTAACCGATGTATAATGGCATACGCACAAGTCTTTAACAAAGAATCCGGGAATTCATCTAAACCGGACGAATATTTATTTTTTAGTTTACCGGTTATTTTGAGAATTTCATAGGAAGAAGTTTCGGAAACGAACATTGTGTCTAAAATTTTGAGTGAAGTGTCTGTTTTTGAATTTTGTGCCTGAAGACCCTTAGTGAGATCGGCAGCAATTCTTGAAACGTATTGGTTAAAGAGATTAGCCACTGTTGCCGGATCGTTCACATTTATATCGTTATATTTTAAAACAACATTCTCTACGGGTTTTCTAGTTGATTTGGTAGTATTTTTTTATTCCACATTGCTTTTGTTTATTATTTGAGTTAAAATATCCTGATCGTTTTCATGATTTTAGCCTGCCTTATGACTTTTCGTAACAATGTTTTGTATTTTTAAAGTAGATAAGAAATCTTGAGATACGTCATGACGTTTAGAAATAAAATAGAGATACGTTTATTTTACACGATGTTTAATTCCTTTGTGATCCAAGTATTACTTTTCGTGAAATGTTTAATTTTCTCTTTTAATAGGAAAGCATGCGTTAAAGAGAAATGAAAGCTTTGAGAAAAATAAATTATATTTTTCATTCGTGTCAATAGCGTTATAAACTGCCTTCCATGATTCTTTCAGCAAGTAGTCCGTAAATAATTTTATGTTAACTGTAGTAAATGCTCTGCACATGCGTGTTTTATTTATTGTGTCAGTATTCATGTTATTAGTAATTGTAAGAATTTGTGCATCATGGTCACTGTAACCTAGATTATTCGTTATTATTTCATATCTGTTTATATTATATCATAGTTGTGGTTTTGTTAATCATAATTTGATCTATTGCTGTTTGTGATTTAAGAGTATTCCGTGTAGGTACGTTCACTGTAATATCTAAATTACAACAATGGATTTAAAAGAGAGATTACTAATTTTGTTCAGAGTTATCTCTAGATTTTCTACGAAATTGAAATAATCTAAAGCTTGCTTTGTTGGAGGTCTGTAGATGCAAAGTAAGATAATTTTGAGCGTAGTAAGATGTACAACTGTTATTTCAAAACTTTTTCAACTGCATATAAATTGAATTCTGACAAGAAGGTAGAATCAATATTATTTCTTACATAAATACACGAACCTCCGTAAGCAGGGCCTTTATTTGATTCCCTTGCTCTACAATAAGATTCTGCAAGGTAAAAACTAGGAATTTGGAGTCTGTTTAGATCATTATGAGATAACCAATGTTCTATAAAGCAAAGAACATCTATTTGACTGAGATCACACTCTAATGCTGCCTCGATAAATTTAATTTTATTTGAAAGAGATTGTACATTATGATGCATTATTTGAATCTTTTGCATGTACCTACACGGATGCTTTTCTGCTGCATCTGACTGTAGTTGCTATTTATTTATCTCATTTTTACCTCGAGTGCGTGGTCGAAGGAAGTATCGTGTTCCAGCAGTGTTAGGAGGTGAGGAAGGAGGGGTTACAGATGTAGGGGAATGAATAATGGGAGAGGTAGTACAAGGATTAGGTTCAAGGGATAAGGTAATTGGGTCCACAGGGGTTCCGGAGGATGGAAGAGAACTAGGAGATGTAGGTGGGAATGAATCTTGGATAGGATACTGCTGAGGTGTAAGGATGTGTTTGGCAAGTTCGCTACCGAGTGCATGTTTTCCGACAAGGTTCAAGTGAAGACCATGCCGGGTGAAGTGTTTTTCTGAGAGAAAGTTAAGTTCAAATAATTTAACATGTGTGCCTCTCAGATGCAGTTTTATTTTGTTGTTTGCGTGTCTAATTTCTTTGCACAGTGTTGGTTTGTTGTACCAGAAGGGCAGAGTCGAGATTACAATGTTCGTGTTTTGGGCGGCACGTTGTAGTTTGTCAACATGTTGCTCAGGTGTAAAGTGACCACCCAAATTGATGTCATTCTGCCCTCCTATGATGATGACTGTATCCCGTTTGGTGAGAGTTTCTGTGTGGGTGTCCAATTCACTGATCACGTCGGCAAACCTCCCGTTAGGTTTAAACACACACATGACAGAGAAATTGGATGGGAGTTTCCCACTGAGCAGGGAGGAAATTTGTCGCCCATGGCTATCTGCTAAAATTAGTACCTTTTTGGTGGGCTCAGTAGGAATGTCCTTGTTTACTTGTGGGCCAGGTTGCGCAACTCTACGTGTCTTTGTTTCTTTGCGCTTGCTAGCCTGTTTGCGTCGGTTTGTGGGTGGACGTGTCGATGATGGGAGGGGGTAGTGAGGATTGGGAAGGCATGGAAAATCATTGTCAATACATTACATTTGACTAGACTCCGTGAGAGGTTGCACCCAAATGAACCTCCTCCCTGTGAAACGAAGGGAGCATATAAAAGAGAATAAAACAATAATTGCAATCTCCTATTGGTGACATGTTTCTGAACCTTTACAGACTTTTACATATTATTTCTATGAGTTTGCACTATGTTGTCGTAACACTTAATTATTATACTGAAATAGTGTATGTGTATACATATATATATATATATATATATATATATATATATATATATATAAACACACACACACACACTCTTCGATGTGTGACCTTGGTGCAGCGGTGTGTGCCTTGGTACAGATGTGTGACCTTGTCCAATCCACTGCCGCCACGTTTTCGGCACTGACTCCAAGAATCCTACACTCAGAATCCTATACTCGGGCGGCTCCTGCCCGGGTATCGCCACGTGACGAGATTCAGGCCATGAGGCCTGCTCCCCCGACTGACCACGCAAAATTTAGTTACGGCCCTTTCACCTACTAGGGGAGAAAGAAGGTATTACTTGAGCGACGAAACAGGCAAATTTGAATTAAGCTCAGAGGCTTGAGAATCTTTTACATGCAGTTAATCTACTAACATGGGACAGCCGGCTCTACTTCCCCTCCGAAGGAAGGAGTACGAATTTTTTCGCCCTTAAAAATCCACTGCTTCGATCGGTTTTGAACCAGCGAACTTGTGTATAACAGCCCGATACGCTAACCGTTACACAATCGCCGTCGCTACACAATGTAGTGTGGAGAATATGACACGTGGTACGAAGAGCGTTGCTCGTGATCCGTATCCTCCGTATACTCGTGGTGCATGGTGGAATGGCCCGTGGCGTGTTGTGCACCACCCGTGGCTCTTGATTTGTGGTCGCTGTTGCATTTTGGCGTGACCAAAGACCTAAGCGTGTGGCCCGTGCCTCATGGCCCACCGTTACATGGCCCACGTAACCGTTACACCATCGCCGCCGCGTCTACCATCGCCCGCTCGCGGGACAAGGTGCGATTGCGCGGCGTGGCGGGGCACGGGAACTCCCCGGGGCGATGGCATCGCCCGCGGGCGGTGGCCGCGGAGGGCGCGCCCATCTCCATGCTAATGCCGTAACCGCCCGAGGCGAATACACGCCCCGGGACGAGATTGGGCCCCGCGCCGTTCCGGCCCTCCAAGGACCTCTGACGTGCGCTGTGGTTCCCTCGGAATAGCACTCCGGTCTGGTACTTGCCCTTAATGTAACACCTTTCCTTGTGGAGTTCCCTTTTCACCAGCCAACCTCTCGACGTCCATTTTGTCTTCGTCGTCAGCAAAATCATCATCATCATCATTCCTTCATAATTAAAACCATCATCATCGTCATCATCAACCGTTCATAATCAAAACCATCACCATATTCAAAACCATCACCATATTCAAAACCATCATCATATTCAAAACCATCATCATATTCATATCCTTGATCTTCTACATCTTTTACATCTTCATCTTCAGAATAATGTTCATAATATTCTTTCTTCTTCTTCTTCTTCTTCTTTTCATCTCTCTTCTTTTTTCCTTTTTTTCTTACCCATACCAATCTTTCAAACTTCTTTCCTTCGGTTTCCTTCATGTACATAAATTCTCATGGTTTATTTTTTTCGTGTTTCCTTGCTTTCTTTACATTTGACTTCTTCACGATTGTCCATCTTATTCCATCATTCCATGTCACATCATGTTCGTATTTAACATGCATACTCCACAAATTTTATAGATTTTAGTGTAAAAAGCGGAGAAGATGGTATTATGAGTAAACTTGCGATAAAAACACTATCACAAGTTATTTTAGGCTTACGTTTCAGTTATTAGATAAATACTTCAAATTTGAAGATAACATAGGAGAAATTATATTTCAGTGCAAAATTTGTATGTGCGATTGTTTCATTCTATTCAATTAACACACCCGATACCGATTGCTGTAGAAGTCTGCCGGCTATTAATAAACAAATGTGCGTATTGTTGCTCTGTATCTCCTTCATTACGTTCAGTGCGATAAGAATAATCTATTGTCCACCGAGAAATGCCCCACTGATGTATACTCCAAGATATTCCAACTGACGTTATCCGTGTCCGTGTGGCCTTCACTTTTTCTGCCCTTGCATGACTAGGAGAAATATGTTATAAATGACACCTGCTTTTTGTTTTCGTAAGGCGAGTGGTGGCTGCATTGCTATTTGTCAACTGGTTTGTGTCCGGGACTGCAGTAGGTATTGAATTACATTAATAAATATCAATCTAACGTAGCAGCTACAATAGTACCGCTGTTCGTAGTTTGTCAGAGTTCAATGATAGGCATCAGAGGGAAGACTTTCAAACACACTAGTGATTTACGTTTCTAGGCCAGTAGGGTCTCACTGACATTCTAACAAAACATATTCAGATAAGGCGACGATAGGAATCCAGAAATTTAAATGAGTAGATACAACCAAATAGTTAATAATTATCTAATGAGAATATTTATTATCTAGGAGATTTTGCCTTGGTGTCATATCACTAATATTTAAGGTTGAATACAACGATTACTTCACAGCCAGAGTCTAAGGACTCTGCTGCGCACCGTTATTTTTTTTTTCTTTCTCGCTACCGCTTATAGAGAAGAAAGAAAGTTAAGTAATGCTGCTGTAAAACGGCGAATTTTCGGCAGAAAATCTTTGATTCCCGGTTGCTAAATTTAGGGAAAACATCCTCTAACACATGGTGTTGCCAGAATCCATCTTTTGTGAGTCCTTGATACCAAAAAATCGATTGGCGGTAAAACGTCTGTGCCGCCCATCCCCCTGTTCGTCTGTCTGTCTGTCTGTCTGTCTGTCTGTCTGTCTGTTCGTCCGTTCACCCGTGAACAACGCTAGTAGATAAGCTGTTCAGCCGATTTTATCCAAAATCGATATTCCCCAATCGACCTGGCTGATGTCGCGGCCCCTTGAATTTGAAATCGATATTGTTACGATTCTATGTGATGAATTAATGCTCGGGTATTATTTTAACAAAAACGTTTATTTTGTTTCTTAACAAAATCACTGAAAACGATTTATGTACAGATAGTCTTCACTTCATTATTTTTTATACGGCACACTTCTCTTGATTATTTATTTACACTGTTCTATTCTCTTACACTGTTGCACAGTCCTACCCGTACACTGTCAACTTCTTTGGCAGTAATTTCACACACAAATTATTTAACGTTACACATTCTTGAATCTCTGATATACCCTTACAGTGCACATAATATCAAACAGAATGGATAGTAAATTTGTCTCCATGTTAGTGTTCATCGTACTCCTTCTGAATAGGAAAACATTCACGGACCCTCCTAATTTCATTTCCAAATGACACTTGTACTGTTATGTTCTGTTATATGAAATTCTTGCAATATTTACGTTATACAATTTGTCTTAAAACGCATCTTTTTTCTCTGTCACTGGCAGTTCTGCGGCCTCCGGCTTCTAAAATTCACGTCGCCTCTCTCAGGTTAAGCTAATAAAATTTGCATCAGATACCTTGCAGCAGGCACGTCAAACCACGCCCACAGCAGCTACTTGCCCGCCTAGGTAGCACGGCGCTCCTACGGGCACGGGCAACTCCGCCTGACTCCGAACTCATTTCCTCTTAAAATACAGAAAGGGGTGTACATGCGCATGCTGAAGCGGTGCGAGGCGGTGAATAGTAAATTCATATTAAAATATTTTTGACAGATTTGTTTCCTATGAAATAACCGAGAATTATGTCTATATTCGTCATTTCTTATTACTATTTGATGTTTATTTTCTTAGTAAATTCTGCCTCATAGAAAAATGTTTTCTAAGTGACTGGAATATGTTTGAATGAGGAATTATTCCTGGTTTCCGTTTTGTGTTGAGTTATTAAATCAGTTATTTATTACATTTAGCAATAAATTGAAATAAATTAACAAGTCTAAGTTAACAATTCTCGCTTACGGACGGACACCGCTTTTAACAGAAAAGAATATTTGTTTGTTAAACCTTGTAACCTGAACGTAGAAAGTCCATGCTTTTATATCACTCTTCAGTAAACAGGATTACAAAATCGAGATAATTTTGATTCAATTTTTTAAACGTTCTTCGGTATTATTTCATTTTAATGAATGATTTCTCTGCCTTAAAGAGAAAATATGAATTAAAATACCCAAATTGGTGGCAATCACGGTCAAACAACTAGCCCAAAGACTGTCATGAGCCAGATATCCAGTGGCGTATCGCCGTTCCGGAGGAATTTGTACAACCCTTACTTTTAAATCTTGCGCTAGTTTCTCTTGTCGCAGTGTCCGCTGGCTCTAGTAAGCTTGCTACATTGACCGCGACCCTGACATGCCTGCCTTGCAGGATGCTTCAGCTACCTCGTTTCGTGATGTGCGTCGCCGCCTAACCTTGGCAGCTATCGTCTCGCCGCTCAGGGTAGGAGCTCCCCGCTCCGATGACCTTGCAGCGCAGACAGCTGGTTCGCGTCGCCGGCCGCCGACCACGAGGGGGGCGTTCAAATCCTCCGAATCGGCGTCTCCTGTGGTGGGCGTCCGCACCGGCTCGAACGCCTGCCCAGTTCTTTCTTACTTCCTGTCTAGTGACGTAATATTCCCCCTCCTCCGTGCATTCTAAACGATTAACGCAGCTTTGGGACTGTTGCCACTGTATTAAAGAATGCCAAAGTATTCACTTTTTATGTTTTCCAGCTCACAGAAATGAAAAAAATGCAACGTTAGAGCGTATAACACTATACGCAATGCCGTCAAAAGCTTAATCTAAGTAGACAAAGATGACTTCAATTATTTCATCGTACCATCACTTTTCAACCAATTAAAAGATTTTGATGTTTGAAGAACCAAAGGAATTGTAGTCAGCGTGAGTGTGAAAAACGACTGATAGTTTCTAAACAATAATGCAGTGGAAAATAAGAAGTTTTAAAAGTTTTAAAATACAATGAATTTTAAGAAGATGATGGCTACGAAGGCGAAGACAAAATGGACGTCGAGAGGTTGGATGGTGAAAAGTGGACTCGACTATGAAGTTGGTGTTACATTAAGAACAAGTACTTCAATGTCAGTTATTTGAAATCGACACATTCACCAAACTGGTGAGGACAAAATTAAAACAACACTTGTAAATATCATCATATTACTCTTCCCTCAATTTCATCATCTCTTCCCACTAGCTCATATGCTGTCATATCCCACTCTTCTACTCCTAGTCCCCCTAGTCCTTTCTCGATTAATTCAAACCCCTGTTCCTCTAAAAATAGGCGTACATTATCCTTTCGTTACCTCACCAGTTATTCCCTTTACTTTCCCCTTATCCCCAACTACAATTCCGTTTCCCTTTTCTGGCTGATAGGAATCCCGCATCCATATTCTTCTTTCAGAATATTCTTCCCCAAACTCTGACCCACACTACCTATTACCGCTCTTGTTTTACATCTCCCTTTTCGATTTCCTCCTCAACTTGGACATTAAAATCGCCTCTAGCATCCCCACGTATTGCACGTCTCCCTCTGCCTGTCCGGTCGGACCGGAACGTCGGAAGCTAGTAGCAGGAGGCCCACCTGAGTCATCTCCAAATTTCATTGACCAACTTCCGTCGTTAATATAGTTCCGCGGGGGATACTAGTGCAGACTTGGTTATGGGCTGAGTGCGATATGCAGTTGTTCGTTGACGTTATCCCCGCCACTAGTTGTAATCATACTGCCACCTAAGCGGAAGAAATATGAAACAGGAATGGATAGGTAAATTCGACTCTGCTCCCCGCTGTGTCGTCGGTCTTCAGTCCTCGCGAACAACGCCTCCTCCTCCAGCCGTACCGGGAGAGGTGGCTCAGAGCATCAACTGATATCACTGCAGTGCCTCTGACCGTGAGGTATTAGGGTACAAGTACCGACAGTAGCTTATTAGGTAGAACAAATTCACGCCCTGTCTGGAGGAGAATTCTAGAGGCCGGCTGCTCTAATGGGTAGTTTTCAGTGGTTTCCCCTACCAACATCAGGCAAATGCCGGAGCAGTACCCTAACAAACGAGCCACGGACCACGCGAGATCTTTCCTTCCTCTTTCCTATCCGCACACCTTACACAGACTTACACTCACATGCACTACAGTACTACAATATCACATATGCCGGGATACCGGTCGGGGACTTTGAGCTTGTTCCGGCTGGGGCAGTGCCCCGCTAGTGGGAGATACCTAGCTGAAGGAAAACTCCGCTAATGGTCGGTAGGATCTCACCATCCAGCGGGGCAAGATCACCGCCACCTCCCGACAACTAACATGCACTACACTTACGGTTCTAATGATCTCAGTAGTGGACCGGAATTCCTAATATTCAATCAATCCGCTTCCACTCCTTCCTCCCTCGCCGCTCATTCCCTCCTCCTCGCTGTGCCGTCGGTCCTCAGTCCTCGCGAACCACGCCTCCTTTCCCCGCAGTTCCCGCGGCGCAACGCAATTTACTCCCAACAACTCGGGCAGCGGGAGCGCGCGGTCATGCGAAGGCAGCCGCAACCGGTCGGAGGGGGCGGACATTAAGTAATAACAGCGTTGGCGCCGGCGCGCGGTAAGCCCAAACGGGGCGCTTTGTGTCGACGCACCGTTTACGTAACTCGACCGTAATGCATTAGGGCGGCCGCCCTGTGCGGGACGCAAGGCAGCGCCACCCGTCGCTTCGATGGACGACCCCTCCAGGGAAGCGAAACGCTCGAGCGGAAGAGTATTAGATTATTAGGTTGCGACCGCGATAGAGTGGATCTGATTGGGAGGGATTGTTGGAACAGGTCATTACTGTATTGCTTATTGTCATCTGCTTTGCATGACTATTCCACTCTGATATTAAAACAATAGTGATCTGAGCTGTCCGAGCCGCGTCGAAGGTGTGCCGACGTTCGACGACATATCGCGGTCCTCTTCAGGGCTGTACTGCCCAGTACAAGTACAGCAGTACAGCCCTCAAGAGGACCGCAACATGTGGGTCGAAACATCAGAACCTCAGCCTTCAACGCGGAGTCACCCGGGCAGCCCAGATTATGACTCTGGCAGTGGAAGCCTACGATATCATGAAACCAATAGTGTTTATCTGTATAAACAAAATGCCCCGATCAGGATCGTGTCTCTCAAATAGTTTATCGCTCTTTCTATCCGATTATTCTTACCGCTTCTCCCTACTGGCCAATCATAAATTGTGACTCATCTATCTTTGTAGGCAATATACATCGATCGTTATGTCGATGTCCAATAAATCGCCTATGTACATATCCTTTGATTTTGACGTACTTTATGTTATTTTGAATTTTTGGCGCATTTTGGAACTCTATTGGACATCATTCCCCTCGTGGAATAGTCCTATTAAATACCACTCGTGCTTTGGAAATTCTCAGATAAATCCCCCCTCGCTTCGCGAGTCGGGAATTTATCGACAATTTCTAAAGCACTCTACTATTACCTATGATAATGTGGAAAGCTGGCGTCAGGTGGAATAGTTATTTTGTTTAGTGGAGTAATGTATACTTCTCAATGGAATGTGGAAAGTAGGTATTACCTTTTCAATAGAGACATGTAGTTCATTCCCATTGCGTAATTTAATGTGATCGAGCATTAAACAGTAGTTACCCGAGAATTCATTTTTAGCTACTAGTATTTATTTCTCGAGTCAATCGGCATGACAGGCAATATGGGGCGGGACTGACACATAGTTTAGTTTTAGGTTCCGAAAAAATTAATCGAATTTAAATCATTTTTATTACTGCGAAATAAATTTACATCGCAAAAGAAACCTATGAAAATAACAATAATCTTGTATCCTCCCAAAATTATTCTATCCATTAAGTTTTATTGCAATAATAAATCGATTATTCATTACTAATTAACATTAGTTTGAGAATTTAATTTAATCGTAAATATCGTTCGCTGGCAGGCGGTTTTACAAAAAAAAAGTTTGTAATTTTTATTTAGATAAATCTTTGAAGAAACATACATATTTATACTGCAAGATTTCCAAGTTGGAGCTTTAACACACCTCTGGTTCTGCGTTAAGGGACTGTAGAAGCAGAACCTTCGAGTAAGAACGTAGAGCAAGTCGCATTATTAGGTTAGCTCTCCTTCCACTGCTTGTAATGTCTGGTGTTGAGTTTTCTGGTCACGTCACGAACTTTAGAGGCTACGACTTCTCCGTCAATTAGCATAATAAACTTTGGAATCACTTCGCGCGCTGTCGAGTTTGTAAGAAGTAATGTTCTTTAGGGAATTTCTTCTTTGTAACAGTAGAACAATCATTAAGCAGAATACAGGTCACGAAGAAAGATCAATTGTTTAGCTTCATTGTAACTCACGGTATGGGGAAGGAGTTGAAAAATATTACTTTGCAGCAATTATCACGTTACAAATATTTAATGTGCTATACTACAACTATGACGAAGAACCGCCAGACAAGGTGCAAAAAGTCCAATAATTTGTGGTGTAGTTAATAAACTACTCCAAGTTAAATCGAGGAACACTATTTAAAGTTCAAAAGAGGACCGTCACTAAACGCAGAAATATTAGCGAATATAGGTTATTAGAAGGTGAGATTGGAAAACCCTTCAAACTGCTGAAGTGCATAACATTACATAAATGAAGGATCGGAAACAAAATCAGAAATGTAAACATACAGAAATAACAAAATTTCTCACCAGGTCAAAAGTAAAACAATAACTAATTAACACTAATAATTAAAGAGTAATTAATTATTTAGACACTAAGAAGGGATTTCTGTTCCTTATAAAATAACTGTACGAAGGGACCAGTTAGATACAGCGAGAAACAAATGAACGTCGTGTTGGATGATGGCATTGCCAGAGGTAGTGTCAAATCCGTTTAGGACTGAGCCAACGGCAAAAAAAAAAAAACGTATTGACAAACTAAGCAATCCGACGTAGGTACATTATGCAGCTGTCGCTATCCAGCGGTGGTAGATCACCGCCTCCTCCCTCGATGAAAACATGCCAAACACTTACATGCACTATCAGTTGACGCGTCCGACATTACTAATCAAACAATTAATCAATCAACGAATTGAGAGAATGCAATTATATTGCAATTATATTGCTAGAAGTATTAAAGCAATAGCTGTTAAAATGATCCCTTCTAAGGGTAACCTCTCTCTACTACCTCCATTTTCCTGTTCCTCTCGTACATATTTCATTTCTCTTTCAGATGATCGCCAGTAGTCTGTGAGAGTTGTGAACTGATGAATCCGATACTGTATCGTCTGTTGGAACTGTGTCCGTGACGGGTTATCTTCCAGGCAGGTGATCTCCTAAATTTGACGCGCGGTTCATATCGGTTACTCTTCCGAGGAAGCGGAAATTTGGAGCGTCAGCGACGTAAAAGCAGAGGTCGATGGATCGACATTTAATCGCCGGAGACATTTCCGCGAAAAAGTGTCACTCATTCTGTCGGAAAAACTTTTCTCTCTCTTCAATGACGCGGAAACCCAGATCGGAATCTGGTCTGACATTATCTTACAATATTACCGTTATATTTGGCGATTGTAAGGATGGAATGGAGTTCGTTTCGTCCTTTTCGTCCAACTAAGAATGACAGAGACGACTTGATGGGGAAGAAATGGTCGCTGTTGGGGGAAGGGGAAGAACAGGATGGGGAAGAAAGGTTCGCATTTGGAGGAAGGGGGGGGAGGGGAAGGATCAATTATGATGGAAGGTCCTTATCGTCTTCCGGGGGCAGGAGGAGGATAATGGGGAGTGAAGACGGGAGGAAGAGGAGGAAACGATGGGGAAAAATGGACATATCAACTTTGAACATGAGTTATGTGGCCAACTAACCAATGTTGGCCACGTAATTTGGGAAAGTAATTGAATTATAATGTACTGTTCTCATATCTTTTATCTACTTAATTTTTCTTAACAACGCGTCCTTTAATTTGTGATAGATGAACACTGAAGACGAGGAAATTATCTTTGAAAGTCGTCTCTTTAAAGGCGATGCACAATAGAGTTTGTACCGGGAGAGATTGCTCAGTGCATCAACTGATGTTACTGCAGTCCCTCTGTCCGGGAAGTCCTAAGTTCGACTCCCGTCATTGACAGGTGTTTTGACACTAGTTTGTCAGCTACGACGAATTATTGTCACTATCTGAATGAGAATTCTAGTCGGCTGCCCTGATCGGTAGTTTTACGTAATTTCTCTGATCAACACCAGGCGAATGCCCGAGCAGTACCTTAATAAACGGGCCACGGACCGCGTGCGATCTTTCCTACCTCTTCCTTGTCCTATCCTCACACCTTACATATATCCATTAACATGCACTACACTAGTACCCTGTCGGGAGAGCGGTCGGGAACTAATAAATTGTCCGGGCTGTGGTGGTGCCCCGCTGGTGAGAGATACATGGTTGAGTGAAATCCTCTCTAGTCGACGGTAGGTCGGTAGATCTTATTCATACTATCTGGAGGAGAACAGAAAACGAAAAAAGTAGTGTCAACTACGAGAAGTACATGGTTGCAACTGTTGCTGATTAAAAGCACTAGGGTTTTGTTTTCAACTAGATTCAAAAATCTATTTATTACAGATTGTATTATATTTATCCAAATCGACTTATTACTGAAGTAAAACGAATATAATCATGATATCCAGATATATTTCGATCAAACAAAAAGGATTCAAATTCTTTTTTTGTGTTCCTTGAGTTTAACAATAGGGAGTTTTTTTCAGACCAAGACACGGGGAGACGTGGAAACGAGAATAAAAAGAAGTGCGGTTCAACGCGGCAACGCTGTAACGCGATGGAGAGACTTCTTGGGAACTGGAGCGTTCCTGCAGCATCGTCTTAGCAGGAAATGGAGCATTAAGGCGGAGAGAGCTGCTATGAATTTAAGTCAGCGACGACGCGAAGATAGTGTCGCGCGGCAAAAGTGCCTGATTTGAAGCAGACAGAGCGAAGACGCGGGAAGGTGAAGTCGTCTCCACGAGAATCGCTGGTGCGGACGAGATACAAAGTGCGGAAGCGAAACAAAATTCGCGTAAAGTGCTACGTGTACGACGCGCAAGATAAGGTGATGTACTAATCGCGCACTTGTTCTTGATACTCCACAGCCGGGGGTGCGGTGAAAGGCGGGTTCTGTCTACGTCACGGCAGTGCAGGGCTGTCAACTTTATTGACGGGAAACTCGGGGTAATAACTCGTCTTGGACTAGATAGCTATGAGAAACGGAAGATTTTTTAAATTCTGAAGAAATAATTAATAGTTATAGAAATAATTGAGTAACAAAAAGGAACATGTTACGCACAGGTCGATAGAAAGAGAGACCGAAGACTTTTTTTGTTATACTTCCCAGTTAACACATAACGTATCTAAAAGCTTGTAATCTCGGAGAGGGTAGGAACTGTAAATATTTACACAAAATCCAGTGAGATTACCTTTCCCAAAAATTAAACACTGGTTGATCCCTAGCAATTGTTAATATTTGATTTAATTCTAAGAAGCAAAACAAAAATAAACTTCATTTTGAACGATCATTTTTTTGTTGAACTTCAACTGTTTCTTACCAAACGACCGCGGTTTGAATCCGGGACCGGAATCAGAGCAAAGAAGGTTGCTAAGAAAAACGAGAGTGAAAGTTGAGAGTGTTGAAGGGGAGAAGTGGAAGGGGGTAAGCCCTCATCCCTTCGGCGCCGATTTCACTCCCTAGCTTAGCTTCCTCAGCTAAAGCCTCCGCACTAAGCTTCCTTCTTCTCCGCTTCATTCCCTCGATGCTCTCCCATGGCACCTCAGTGTACTAATCGCGCACTTAGTCTTGATACTCCACAGCGGGGGGCGCGGGCAGAGGCGGGTTCTGTCTACGTCACGGCAGTGCAGGGCTGTCAACTTTATTGACAGGAAACTCGAAGTAATAACTCGTCTTGGACTAGATAGCTATGAGAAACAACGGAAGATTTTTTTTTCATTCTGAAGGGATAATTAATAGTTATAGAAATAATTGAGTAACAAGAAGGAACATGGTATGCACAGGTCGATAGAAAGGGAGACCTAAAACTAGGAAGTCCGCATCGGAAAGGAAGAAGGTGGGCAGCACTGCAAACTGAGCCGTGACGTTCCGAGTGGAGCTCATATTTTCTACCGGGCCGTGCTATGCCGGGCTGAGCGAGGACTAGGGGGCTCGAGGATCAAGAAAAAGTGCGACCATAGTACGCACCACAATGCTCTTCCTAAGCGCGCAAAGCGAGTGTCCTGAGATTTTTTCTTCGTTGTTGATGCAACGCGTGAACCCTTGTTGGGCGTTGAGCGCTTTCTTCTGGAGTAATCCTCCGTTACTAAGCATACTATACTGAATAATTACTATGTCAAGTCTCGTCACGTGACAGGCAGCCCGTGCCCTTTATCCCTTCGGCCAGGGGCTCGACGCCCTTAGATCCCGGGGTTCCTGGCCGATCACCCAACCAGGAACCCGCGAGTCTCGAATTCGCTTAACTTTGGTGACTTCACGGCGCATAGTAAACAAATTCGGCTAGCGCCGATGGCCGGCCGCTGGTCGGATTTTTGGGGTGAACTTCCACTGCGAAAGAAGAGATGGTCAGTATTTCCACAAAGTTGGAATTAATGTTACGACCTCCTCCCTGATATAAAATATGTAATTAGTTGATCTACTACATCACATACTTTCTCATATTATTGATAGCGTTTACTTAATGTTATAATTTTGAAAATAACTTATACTATTAATACTTTAGCCTTAATTTAACAAACTTCTAAGCAAACGAAGCGCGAAAGTTCGTAAAACATATCCTTATTTTCCTTTAAAATTCAAAACTTTAAATGATACTGGCTTTCTGCCATTGAGTTCAAAATACTGAAGCCTGCGTATACAAAACTGTGTACAGATAAAAATAACGCAAATCTCTATCTATGCCTGGGATCGTAAGGTTTTAGGGATCATCATAAGTACAACACCGGCACTAGAGATAACAAGATGATCCCTCAAGACTATTTAGTAGTTGTTCAAAGATACAGGGGACGGTCGAACGAACACACAGATGATCCCCCAAGACTATTTAGTAGTTGTTCAAAGATACAGGGGACGGTCGAACGAACACACAGACGTACAGTGAAAAAAAAAGTTTTCAGTATCAAGGAATTCCAAAACGAAAAACTAATTTACCACGTGACCGACAGGGACAAAAAGATATGCCCTTCTTAGGAAAAATCTGACCTTTTGACTCCCGCTTTACATAACTTTCTCTGCTTACGTAGAAGTATACGAGGGCGTAAACTAGAACATTATGTGCTATAACAGCACATAAGTTCTCATGTTATATGTAACGATTATGCAATGTGAAATTATTGCAACATGTATCATACTATATTTGGATTTACCATGTAAAAGATCCTCAAGCCTTAAAGAAGTGTCTGAGCTAAATTCTAATCGTCTGTTTCGTCGCACGACTGAATTAGTTTTCGCTAGATGTGAAAAGCAGCGCAGTAAAATTTGCGTGGTCACGCGGAAACGCAGGCCTGATTGCTTGAGCCTCACCACGTACAAGAAGGGATCTTGAGATTGAATGGACTGATGGCTTCCGACATATCTTGAACAACTATCTTCACCAAACAAAGTGCGTGAAGTGTGCGAGGAATCATGTCTTTATTTTCGGAAATTTAAAAGTTGATGAAAATTAAACTTGTAGCAGAGAAGTACATTTATTGTACTCTATTCATTAAAATAGGTAAGGCATAAAATTGGAGCAAGGTGTTGAAATCTTGTTTTCGTATTTGTAGAAAATTGTCTCGAGTTTACTAAAAATTAAGCATAAGCTACTTGTATCTTATGGAAAACAGTGTACATAGTATGATTTAAAGATATACTTTTGAAGAATAAATTTCATTAAGAAAAGACTTAAAGGTAGTTACAACTTTACTACGAAGACACAGTAAATTTGTAACAGGTTCTCGAAAAGCGCTTGAACTTTTTCAAGTTTTGATATTCCCTTGGTTTTAATGAATATCGGACCGATCCCATAAAATGGAGAAATCTTCACTCTATTTAAAAAAATAAAGAAATAATTTAGAACAGTTTTTACAAAATAGTTTTTATATTTCTTAACAATGTCTGGATTTCAGTCAATTTTACGCGAAAATTATTCAGTTTAACAATATATTACATAACAAGAAAGATCTAATTTTGAAGAACCGATTTGAAGGTACCATCAATTTATAACAAATATCACACAATTGTAGGAGGTTGAATATTTTTACAAATTTTTGCAATTTCCGAAACCTCAGAGGTTGCACTGAAACTGGGACCTAGCAATATTTTATGGGTGTAAACTAGTGTATTCCACACCCCCAAGAACAAATGGGGGAGAGATAGGGGGTGCCATGGTGAGACGGTGAGGGGAAGAGAAGAGAAGAGAAGAGAGAAGAGAGAAGAGAGAAGAGAGAAGAGAAGAGAAGAGAGAAGAGAAGAGAAGAGAAAGAGAAGAGAAGAGAAGAGAGAAGAGAAGAGAAGAGAAGAGAAGAGAGAAGAGAAGAAGAGAAGAGAAAAGAGAGAAGAGAAGAAGAAGAGAGAAGAGAAGAGAAGAGAGAGAGAAGAGAGAGAGAGAGAGAAGAGAAGAGAGAAGAGAGAGAGAGAGAGAGAGAGCAATTGACATTTTAAAAATGTCTTTGGAGTTTAATGTATGAACCCTCAAACAGTAAAATGTGCAGTAATTCGTAACATAACAGTAAATTCGCAGAGCCTCGAGTGCGTCCAGGCTCCGGAATGCGCAGTTCGGGTTGGGGGTAGTAGAAGGACGCTGAGCTGAAGGACGAGGTGGTGAGAAGACGAAACAAAAAGTGTGTGTTCAGTTTCGGGTGGAGGGAAATAGGAAGTACCACGACCAGAAACAAGCGTGGACACGGCAACGAACAAGGACGGAGGTCACAGTCGAATACGCAAGGGAAGAACGAGTGACAAAAGCCGCCTCTGGTCGTGACGCGGAGAAAGAAGTTGTTCATTTGCGTAATGGCCGGGTATCACAGATATGAATAATCCCAGGCGATGGGACGGGCGCCTTCCCAAGGGAGTTAACGCTGACTACGGAGAGAGGACCGACAGTGAGACGCTGTTCCTTTGTCAACACAGAACTCCGTTCGAGACTTCCAAAATGCTTCCGTGGTTCATAAAACGCTTTCAGCTTAATTTTGAGTATTATCAGTTAGGAATACACCGAATTTGTTTCCTCACGTTCATAAAAATCTGTGATCAATCGAAAAAGTTAGTAAATAATTGATAACACTGATGTCTCTTATTTGCATTTTTCTCACAGACTTTGGACGATGTAATTATCTACTGAAACGTACTGTGGTTTGGAGATGGCGTTCTTCGTGAATGTTACAGTTGAACACTTTGTTTTCCTAATATTCAACAAAATGATTTTCATGTAATTAGTATTTTTTTACAGGAACAAGATATATGCATTCAATAATGTTTTATAGAGTTTAAAAAAATCTAATAAATTAAAACCATTATTTTACATATTTTTAAATATTTTACTCATTACACATTTTGGTGTTATTTTATTTTATTAAATATCAAGCGTTTGCTAATAATGTTACTACAATCGTCTTTCTTACAAAGCAATACAATACTGCACTTATATGATCACCGGACCTTCGCAGTGAACTCAAACTTATACTCTCCCCTGCTTCTCGGAAACCCAACACGCGGAATCGAGAATGAGTGGACTTTTGCGAGGCAAAAACATATTTTTACAGATCTTTGCCTTGGGGATTAAGGGTAAGTACATGATAAGGACAAGTTGGATTAGAGGGACCAGTCCCCTTTAAGTCCCATTTCCGGGTTGCATCACTTGCTATATGGTATGGGTGGTGTTGACGTGCGCCCACGTGTTTTATATTTATATAAATAAAAATGAATCGCCTACGTGTATGTATGAACATAACTTACGGACTTCACCAAATTAGATAATTCTTTACCTTCTGTGTTCGTTATTGTCAGGACAAGGTTTGTAATGTATACAAATAAATGTTTAAAAAATCGAACAGAATTTGTTTTAAATCTCATAATATGAAAAGTGAGTGAGTGAATGAGACAGAAGACAGTGAGAGATCTTCAATGTATTATCAAACATTGACAGATTGACGTTCAGTTGTTGTGCCAGGCCAGCAGTTGATAACTTCAAATATATTGACAATATGAATAGATCGACATTAATTCATATAGAGTTACCGTTCTTTCGCATCAGCAAAACGGTATTTCATGTGTTCTCATGTGTGTTTAGAGGTTTATCGTCGTGTTTGTGAGAGGGGGCGGCGTGAGAGGGGGTCTGAAAGGGGGTGGAGAAAGGGGGTGGAGAGAGGGGGAGGAAGGGGGGGAGGGGGGAAGGGGGGGGGGAAAGGAGGGACTTGAGAGGTGGGTGTGATGGGTGAGGGGCGTGAGAGGGGTAAGTGGGGTCTGCAGAGAAGGCGGGAAATGAGACGACAGGAGGGGGACGGCGGGAGAGGGGACAGCGGGGTAATTAACGATATTCCGACTGATTTGAATTTACCGTATGTGTTACATTTCCTGAGTCCGCGACTGTACACCATCCGTGTGAAGCCGAAGCGGGCATGAATAATAAAACACGTCTGTACAGGATTTTCGAAAATATTCACGAATACAAAAAAATGGCGGTACGAAGTTCACCGGCTCAGCTAGTTTCGAATAAAACCCGTATTGTAAGGTGAAGATTACTTCTGTACACGTAGCGCTTTCATTCAGTAGCTCCGTATTCATTATATGACGGGTTGTCGCTACGTACCACCTCCGTTGGCATTGGCGCCGAAGTCAGGTGACAGCAGCGAAAAAAAAACAAAAAAAAAAAAACAGACAGAGAAAAAATTCTTAATTAATTAGAAACAGTAACCATATCGCTTACAGAATACGGTAATGAGTAATACGAAAACAAAATAGGAGTATTTGTCAGGAAAGCTGAAAGGAAAGTGTCAGTGGAGTGCGACATGTAGGACGAAAGGTAGTGGCAACCACCTCTGCCAGCCTACTCTTTCCAGAACCGAGCATTACGCATTTGCGTGTAGCCGAGTTATTTGCCAGTGTGTATGTGTTCACAGCTGCCCTGAGCGATCGTCCGAGGAGCACGGTTTGCAGCAGGCCTTGTTTAACCCATTCTCGCACCGCCGGGTTGTCGCCACGGACGACCTGCGCTTGCATCGGCGCCCAAGTCAGGTGACAGCAGGGAGCGCGCCGCATACGGGGAGGAAAGGGGGCGTGGCGGGGACAAAGCTCCCGTGCGACGACTAATTAGGAGCCGGCGATTTGAAATGGAGATGGCGTGGATGGATTATGCAGATGATTGCCATTCCTCGCTCGGCGAGGCACCGCTCCGGTGGTGCTCGATGGCGAGAGAGACGTGATGTGGCGCCCCTGGCGGCGGTCGAAGGAGGCTGTGTGCACGAACGCAGAATCATGGCGCCGAAGATCAAATACCAAAACAAGCAGAAACCAGCCATATTTCATTGAATGAAGCTCGGTAATTAAAGCGTTCGATAAGTTTGTCTCAAGTGGATGCACGAAAACAGAATCCACATTTTCAAAAGAAATGTCTTCCAGACATACAGAAATATTAACAAAAAATGCAATTTTTTAACACTCATAAATAGACAAAAATAGTACTTCCTTTCAGTATTTTTGGCCAGTAAATTGTACTTTGCAATAAGCAAAGTGACATTTTGCGGGACACTTAACGCAAAGCCAATAAAACACTAGGTACCGTAAAGTAACAATGGGACGACGTGAATAAACGTGGCTGACATCTCGCTTTTTGAGAAGAATTTGTAGAATATCGATATACATTTTCATGACGTGCTAAAAGCAATGTTCGCAGTTCCTACGGACGTATCTTCGGCAAAAGAAAAATCAGGATTGGTAGCCACCAGTTGGTAGTTTGTAATTTTCTTATGCAATTCCGGATTGCTTTTCACTAGTTTGAAAATATAAGTGGAAAGTACTATTATTTGAGTATCTTATGGTTCTTTTTATTTGTGAATTTTTGACTTCTATGAATTTCTGAAGTCGATAAAAGTTGTGAAAACAAGATATGCGAACCATCCCCAATTCGAAAGTTGGTTGCAGAGGTCTTGGGATATTACTCAGCACTGTGATGGGGTAGGTTGGCACTCTACTTTCGCGAGTGTGTGGAGTAGTAGATAAATTTCAAAATGAATCATTCCTAGATGTTTTATATGCACGAGTAAAAACAAACAAATTTAGCGCTGTTTAGTCTTGCAGGACAGCCCCACATTGGCAACTGCAAGGAGTCTTGGTACTTTCCAAATTAAGTATTTAAATAATAGTCTGTAATTTGATTTAATCAATCGTTTACCTCATTTTAATAAAAATACTTGACTTTCTTGAACATTGAGTAGGTAACCTTATTTAATTGTTTCAAATTTCACGATGAAGATGACTTAAACTTGCGATAGATGAGCAGGGCAAAGTAGCAGGTTTACGCTGCCCAGAAAGAAAAATAAATCTACAAAAAAAAAATGTCAGCAAGACAGCAAACATTGACCACAAAAAGTTACAGCCCTTTCCTGTCCGCCAAGTACAAGCCGTTCTTATCGTAAAAGGAACGACAATAGGAAACCCTTGCTACTGGGACGGTTTCCTCACTGCACAACCGCCCCGACAGAAGACATGTTATTGTGGCCACTGCACGAAATGTTAAGTCGGCCTTGTACCAAACATTCGCTCTGTCACCTCATGAATAGGCCACATGCGAGCTCACTGTCTTCGCGTGCAGTGGACTGAAACCCGGGATCATAGAACAGTACCTAGAAGTAAATCTTGACAAGGGTGGTACATTTTGAGAAGGCATGCATGCTTGTGCTTTTGAAAATAAAACAGAGATGACATGATATTTTATTTTATCAAAAAAGTAGGTTGTAGAATACAACATCCAATCAAAAAATTTGAAATATAAGACTTGAACACTTCTCTTACCTTCAAACGTGCAGATGGTGGAGATTACAGCTTCTAGTGGAGGGGGAATTAGAACGAAAATAATGTATTTTTCCATTATTTTATATTTAAAAGATAAGCTGAAAACTTCTTATTAATATTGGCATTGCGATAATGTAAGATGAAGGGTACTTGTTCTAGCCTTTTTGATATCAGAAGCATAAAGGGGCTAGCCATTACTGAATGGAATATCTGACCTCCACAAAAGGTTTGAAATTTTTATATAGTCACTACCAGAACAACATTGTGTTTGGAAAAAAATTAATAAAAGATTGAACAAATTAAAAATTGTTTATTTTAAGCAAGGGATTCACAAAGAGGCGTGCTAAGAAAAAAAACTTCGAAAATGCTTGTAGCTCTGTTTACTACCGGTGCTTGGATAGTATAAAAAAGGTAGAAAAACAGTTAAATTTGGTGAATTGTTTTGGCAGTTATAGGAAGGGGCTGGTTGACCATGTGCATTCACTGAACTACGAAAATAGTACACTTCAAACTCTAAACAAATTTCACATCATGGTTCCACCATCGTTGCAGTGATCTTACTGAAGCTTCTGTAGGAAGTTCATTAAATTGTGAAGAATACAGGACACAAAGCTAGGTCTTGTGAAAGCTTTTGCCGTTGTAGGACCCTGAGTGCCAACCAAGCTCGGTCTCCCAGTCTCATTTGAAAATACCGCACTCGGATAATTCAGTCAACACTTCACTTGTATGTAAACTTTTCCTGACTAGTTACGTAAGTATTATATTACAAATTATACTGCGTTTCTCGCGTTTTTTATGAAAATGGTCGGCACTCGGAATATAATTCGACCCCTTGGTAATTTCTTTAGAAGTCACACTCGATAAACAAGCACAAAAAAGAATGGATTAAACGAAATGTTTCGGATGAACTCACATATTGAGATGCTGCGCATTCAACGGGAAACAAAGACTGAGTTATGAACGCATGGAATGTTTGGTGTGGGCGCTCCATGCAGGGCAATGAGTGCCCAGGTCTCGCGGGCAGGCAAACGAGTTTGGTATGGACACAATTTCGACAAGAAAGGATGAAAACAGAATCTACGAAAACTAGGGCATGCGAAAACCGATGCTTAAATACTTAGAGCGCTAGTTTTTGATGTAGGAAGCCATTATTGATTAGGGACTTCGTATTCGTGCTTCACATTCAATCATCTTCTTGCGCTCTTGTGGTGGACGAACGTGTTTCGTAGTTTTGCATATCATTTTGTTTCCTTCAAATATTGAAGTTAATATGGGTTTGTTTTGTTTTTTTAAGGTCGCATCAACATCTATATCATTAGCGACCACGATGGGAGTTAACGGTATCGTAACTATGAAGATGAAACAATATGGTGATGACAAGGCGTGAAAGGCCGAACACAAATACGAGTACAACCATGCCCGCGGCGGGACTCGAATCCGCGACCCTTCGGTCCGAGATGGCTAAGACACTACTGCCTTAACGATCTCGGCCACCGGATCCGTATTGTGGTTTGTGTTGATTATTTTAGGGATCAGTTAAGAAAGTCACTGTTTAATTAGTTGATTTACAACAAAACGTTTCTTTTGGGAATGCCTGTGTACTGACAACACTTTGATGGATTTGTTCCATTGTTACGGAGTTTCATTAATACAAACTTCACAACTAATATTTTCACAAAAAATCCCTCCTTACATTTGTATATGAGCAAGTGATATAGGCATTATTTTTTTATTTTTCAATTTCTTGTTTTTCATTTCCTAAATCAGAACTGGACGAATTGCTTCTCTACTAAGTAAGTGGACAGAAAATGCTATTTTTTTACATTTAATTAGAACATTTTCTAATAAAATTTCATGAGTTACATCAGGAAAATAGATTTAAACAATCAATTCTCATGAGTTTTAGGATGCGAGAAATAGAGATTGTTGAATGCAAAGGGAAGCAAAGTCTACGACGCAAATATAAGACTTATAGAATACAAACTGGTATATAGAAAGATCAAACAGATCAAACATAGATAGTCCATAAAAACGTCTTCCTCGAATATTTTCTAAACGGTTCAAAATACTCAGATTAAATTTTCACCAAATGATTCAGGCAAAAGGGGTTTATTAGTTGTAGTTATTAGCTTACTTATGGCTTTTTTATTTTAAAGATATTGGACTAACTTCATATTTTAAATGGAACACAATTCTTATTTTTACATTAAAATATCTTGAGAAGACAAATTAATCAATACAATATTCCGCATGTGTTGGTATTGATGATTAATTAACTGCACAAAAGACTATGAAATCTGGCAAAATCATACAAAAACTGGTAAATGGATGTTCGTGGCCCGGTACCGGGTAACTCGGCTGACTCCAAGCCGCAAGGTGCAGGGCACTGCGACTACATCGGTAATATAATATCTGACACCCACCCACACACACACGCGCACACGCACGCACACGCACGCACACGCACGCACACGCACGCACACGCACCCACACGCCCGCACACACACCCACACGCGCACACGCGCGCGCACACACACACGCGCGCACACGCGCGCACACACACACGCGCGCCCGCCCGCCCGCACACACGCACGCACGCACGCACACGCACACACGCACGCGCGCGCGCGCGTGTGTGTGTGTGAAATTAGAATACTCATTCCATACATTTTCAACGGCATATTTCCTGTTCAGGCTAAACAAGGTTAGGTCTTAAGAATTACCTCACGTACATGTATGAATTTTGCAAATAGCCTAGTAGAGTAATGTCAGAAATATACAATGAAAAAATATCTGACACAAGTCATTAAGCACCAAACAAAAGCGGTAGAAACATGAAACACAAGTTTCTATCAATTTGACTTTTTCGTGTTTGCAGCTTCACATTTGTCGTATCACTCTGGCTGTACGGCCCACTGTCCACGATGATCATCATGCGTCACCGAGGACGTCCCTCCCTTTACATCCCACGCCCTCACACCACCGCCATTGCGCGCGTGGATTGGGATTCCATGGGTCTCGTTAAGCACCGGAAACTTCGACGCTTCGGGGATCGAGTACATGCTAATGAGGAAGGACGAGACAATAATCGAGCTTCATTACCTGGGACAACGCACGACTTCTTTACGGACAAAAAGCTGCAGAACGATAGAAGGCGCATGGCTGCTGTTGGTGAGGGACGTGCGGTGCTGCAACGGGGGGTGATTTCCCTGCAGACTCCTCTGCTGCATTTGTTAGAGAGAAGCAGAGCGGGTCTCGTCGCAAAATTGAACAAAGCTACAGATCAGCGACTCCGGTCTTTTAGATGAAGAAGACCGCAGTGGCAATGGGAATGATACTATTGAGGGGGAGGACGGTACTAATGTACGGGCGACGGGAGATGTACTCTTCACTAGCAGATGGATGAAGGAAAGCCACGCGATGTGAAATTTCGATTGGAAAAAGGAATGCGAACGCTTTTAACTTCAGAAACATTATTAAAGCTCTCCAGAAGGGACGTCGTTCTTTCAGATGAAGAAGGTTGAAATGACAACGGTTCTCTTACGGAAGGAGAGGGCGAAGCTAGTCCGTAGGTGATGGGAGTGCGTTTTAAACGAGGGAAAGATACGTTTTTTAACGGACGTATATACCGAGCTGGAATGTGAGACGTAAAATACGATTGGAGTATATTGAAGCTCAACGAAAGGACCGGTAGCAGTAGCTCAGTGCATCAACTGATGTCACTGCAGCGCCTCTAACCGGGAGGTCCTAGGATCGAGTCCTGACGGCGGCAGGATTTTCGACACTAGCTTTTCAGCTAGGTCGTATTCAGTCGCTATCTGGAGGAGACTTCTAGCGGCCGGCTGCTCTGAGTGGTAGTTTTCCGTGGTTTCTCCGATCAACACCAGGCGAATGCCGGAGCAGTACCCTACCAAACGGGCCACGGATCGCGCGCGATCTGTCCTTCCTCTTCCTTGTCCTATCCTCTCCCCTTACACACACACTCACACTAACATGCACTACACTACCACATATCCCGGGTGGCCGGTCGGGAGCTTAGAGCTTCTCCCGACTGGGGCGGGGCCCCATTGGTGGGAGAGTCCTGGCTAGGGGGAAACCCCACTAGCCGACGGTAGGTCGGCGCCGGATCTCGCCATCCAGCGGGGGAAGATCACAGCCATCTCCCGCGAAAAAACATGCACTACTCTAACGGGAATAATGACCGAAGTAGTTGACGCGCCCGGAAACACGAAAAAATCAATCAATCAATCAACGAATGGTCGTAATAAACTTACAAAGCTGAGTGACTCTGATCTTTTAGGTAAACGAGAAATGAGATGACAATACGATTAGTGTTTTGACAAGAAAAATCTGATTGCTCTATAACACATTTTTATATAAATTATTTCCTTACGTTTGAGCATTAAACACAATGTTTTGGATCATTTCATTATTAAGTATGATATTTACTGTATATGATTATTTGAATCTTTTACGTTCAGCTGTGAAACCTTTCGAGCACATTTACATTACAAATGCAACGTCGTTAGGAATAAATAAAATTAAGACGTTAGATAATTGAAGACTGGAAATGGAAAACATGAATTTGCCAAAAATACATATTTTCAGATCCAGTTCACCATGGAGATAGAAAAAGACGGAAAACTGCCTTTCCTGGACGTGCTGGTGAGTCGTAAAGCCAATGGAAGACTGGGACACAGTGTTTACCGGAAACCTACTCACACCAACCGCTACCTGCACGCCGGTTCTCACCATCACCCGGCAACGAAACGAGGGGTCCTGAAAACTCTCGCCATCAGAGCAATTAGGGTATGTGACAAGGAATCGTTAGACTCCGAAATAGAGCTCTTAAAAAACACATTTCGAGCTAATGGATATAGTGCCAACGCTGCCAACCAAGCTGTACGGCAGGCAACGACCACCTCTAGCACTGCTGATATCACCACATCTAATGATGACGATTCCAATCGCAGGACGGCCATTCTACCGTATATACGGGGGTTACTGATAAAATTGGAAAGCTTTTGAGGCGCTTCGACATCAAGACCGCCTACAAAGCTCCTACAAAACTCGGACAAAACCTCGTGCGGGTGAAAGATCGCATACCGCCTCTCATGTCATCAGGGGTATATGAGATCCCATGCAGCTGCGGCAGCAGTTACATCGGCGAGACAGGACGGACCATAGAGGAACGGCTTCGAGAGCATATCCGCCACTATAAGTACAACAACACTGAAAAGTCGGCCGTAGCCCTCCACGCATGGGAAACTGGCCATGCCATTTTATTCGATGACACCCGCCTCCTAGCCAGAGAAGACCGCTGGGGAACGAGAAGAGTAAAAGAGGCAATAGAAATTATTAAACATCCCCAAAACCTAAACGCTGATAAAGGCCTACGTCTGCATGACGCCTGGAAACATCTGTTTCACCCGACCGAGACCCGGCACGGGGCCCCCTGCTCCATGCCGTCCGATCACGCGCGGTGCGCCTCCCCCACCCCGCCCGGGGAGCCCTATCCCTGATTGGCCGTTGCACTCTCTCCGCATTGGCTGATCATCCGGCCTATCAGCGGACGGAGAGAAACTGCTTATAAACCCGTGCGCAGCCCACCTCCGCGCAGTACTACGCCCTGAGGAAGGTCGCAAAATGGCGACCGAAACGTTGGCACCTGTGCCCTGGACGCGGCGTCTCCCGGATAGCCAAGTTAACCACATATTTTCAGATTTTTCATGGAAACATGTGGTTTCATGATAGCTTAACGAATAACTTGGCCAAAGCCGGAAGCATCAGACATGTTTCCTTGTAGTCTTGTTGGAGTTCCTTCAAAATGATTCTAAGGAATATAGATGTGTATATATTACTTCGGTAATCTGTTCCTTCGAAAGCCAGATGTGTCGAATGAGTGATTCTGGCATTTTCATCGTTTCTCATTTTCAGTCTTGAATCGTTTACAATGTCACTCATTCTCCAAATCCACGGTACAAAAAGAACTCTTTTTCTTTGTAATAGACGTGAAGAGAGAGAAGAAGAAGAGAGAGAAGGAAAAGAAGAATAAGAAAAAGAAGAAGGGAAGAAAGAAAGAAAGGAAGAAAAAAGAGAGAAGAAAAAAGAGAGAAGAAAAAAGAGAGAAGAAAAAAGAGAGAAGAAAAAGAAGAAGGGGAGAGATGATGAAAAAGAGTTCTCGAGAGTCTACACAAGGAGTTGTTCAGCGTGTTTTGAGGAGAGGTGGTTCGAATTGTAAATTTTTTAAAATCCGGTACGTTTTCGATCGAAACTAAATCTCTATCGAATTCCTAACCTTTCGAATTACTTGTGTTTCAAGGGGTCGCTCTTATTTCTGGGAGTACAAGACGGAGTTCGCTTAGAACTCCATTGTTGTCTCTTTCTTAACGACGATGTGATGGTGATTGTTGCCGACGCCGATTGTCTCTACCTTTCTCTGTGCAAAGAATGGTACTTCGATCATGAAAGGTAAGGTCTTCTTCCAACATACCCTGGTACCTCTATCTTCCACCTGGGAAAAAAATGCAAACCTCCCACTTCGCATCCGATCTCGCTCTTCGAACGGCCTCTTTCGCCCTCCATAATAATGCAGACTTCCACTCTCATCTATCGTCACCCACACTGATTCAACACCTCACATCCTGACGCACTCCTTCAAATTCCAAAAATTACGAAAATTGAATCCATAACTGAGGGGTTCGCCTTACGTACCACATTCGCCTGACCATATCTCAACAAATTAATCTTTTTCATGTATGTAAAGCTAAAATCCTTGAAAGGCTTCAGCCGAACGGATAGCTAATAAAAAAAGATCTTGAAAGATGAATGATACTCAAAGATGGATTCTGGATTGGAAGACGGTTCATACGGAACATGATGAGCGAAACTTTGCCCCAACCACAAAGTGAACACCCATGCCTACCGCAGGATTTGAACACTCAGTCTTGATTCATCACATGGGAAAACCTATGCAGATCCACCCATACGAGATCGAATTACTTGCACATAATAGTATTAATGAGTTAATATTCTTTAAGAAAAAGACTGCTAAGACGGAACAACGATTAAAATTCAGAATGTGAATCACTAAAATAAATCTGAGAACTTCATTTGAAAGGAATTAAATAATCCACCAGCAAAACCACTAACTTGGAATAGCAATCCAAATATTGTTCTATGTGAATTCTTAATTAATTACTGTATTAATAATTGCAAAAATTCGCATTTTATGAACTTGATCTCCCATCTAAGCATTTTTACGAGCCTTATATCACCATAAAATTGTTTTGCCAGGGGCTTTCATTCGCAAACACGGTATAGTATATGAAACGACGTCCTTCTGAAGTTCACACGAATTATGGATATAAAATGCATTTGACATAGCGTTTGACATTCGCGTATAAAAAACGCAAAACACAGATGAACTGCGGCAAAATTACACAGCGTGACAATTTTGCATCAATAGCCGAGCTGTCATTGAAGTTACGTTACGGATATTCTGAACCGCAAAACCGATAAATGCCTCTTTGTTCTCAATATCGGCCACAGACGTTTAATATCTCTTTGATTTCCTCTCCAACTGTTGATCTCTTAGTGATCATCATTAATTTGGCCGATTATTGGTGCGCTGTAATTATCGGCCTGAAAGTCGCATGTGTGGGGTGCTGACGTCAGAGGTGTCCACTGCCAACACACATTAACAGCATTTGATACAAACTGAGTGGATACTATAATGTGTTCAGAAATTACCACACGATTGTCTTTATCGATAACCAATCAGGTGGAATTAGTTCTTTTAACCTTAATATTTTGTAATATATTCATGATATAATTCTTCTTGTATTACAGACATTCTGTGCCAGAGGCCTACATTTATTACACTGTTTTTATTTGCATTTTATATTGTAAATGTACAGAACACTAACGGGAAATAAATTTAAACTCAAACTAATTTTTCCAATTTTTATGAAATTTAATAAGTACTATATAGTATTTACACATTGATTTTAAGTCCCAAAAAACGTAGATATAACTATTTATCCTACAGTTATTTTATCAACAGCAGCTGCTACACATCGCCTCTTCAGTCAAATAAATACGGAACACGTATTTGCTTGGTAAATATTATGGTAAATGGTATTAAATACGGTAAACATATTTTTCCAGGGACATCTTTTTTTTTTAATCAGATCGATCAAGTTTTAAAATACTCCTATGCAATGGGAACTTGTCAAAATAAACATACTAAACTACTAGTAGTCTTATTAGTAATGGAAATAGTTTTTTTAACCTTAATATTTGCTAGTGTATTTACACACGATATAATTCATGTATTACTGACCTTCAAGACTAGAGGCTTGCGTTTATTATACGGTATTTTATTTGTATTTATTATATGTTTATCATACTTAAAAAATTGTATTAAATGATTTGAAGATCTAGTATTAAGGAAAAGATGAAATTTATAAAGAAAAATCTGCAGACATCAAATATGAATGACGAATTTGAAGAAAATTTAATTTTGCCGTGACAAACTACATTGAAGCAAAAGCTACTTATATTCCAAGAAAAATATACAAGAAATCATTTAAAATATAATATTTAGGAACATATTATATCAAGAAAATAATTTCCAGCTTCAATATTGATAATGTAACATATATTTCTAAAAAGTTTGAACTTACGCAGTATTCGAAATTTCAGACTTAAAGAAAACCAGATTTATGCCATATTATTGAGCCAGGTTTTTTCTATTAAAGCAAATATATAAAGTCAAAATTTGGTACTGCTATTGAGAAAACATAGTTTACGCATTTTTTTTAAAAAATGGCAATATTTCACTCAACAAACGAGAAAGTTACCGATAGTTTCAAAAAAATGTACGTTACAATCTAATTTCAAAGAACAGAGATTTTTCTTTATTAAATCTATTTGCAATAACGTGTATGAAGGAGGGATCGAAAGAAAAATTTTCCGATTTTAGAAAATTCAGAGCTTTATTGAAAATTAGTTTATTGAATCTGTGACATTTGTTACTTTGTTGTACTTCAAAGGAGATTTTAGAAAACAATTGTAGTTTTTTTGAGAAAATCTCCAAAGTTTCCTAGTGGCTTCTAGTAATGAATCCAATAAAATAAAATGTCCATTTCAAATTCGAAGGGCCCGACCATTATCCCCGTTTGACCCCGCCATATCGATCGGAGAGTATTCATTTTGATGCAAATCCTGTGTATAGCTTATGAGTTAATGTTATTCACAGACGGACAGAAGGGCAAAGGGACGGAAGGACGGAAGAAAAGTTTTTTAACTTCTTTTCGGTATAAAAGATCCGCAAGGGTGAATTATGTCTACAATACGTATTCGTGAAAGTAAGTTACTGTAAATAGCGGCAAGAGAAATATATTTTTTCGGAATCTTGATTTCGGTAGAAAAATTGGCTCTTTTTCTTAGAGCATCCTCTTTCTAAACTAGAAATGTGATAGAGTAAATTTCTTCTGTTGTTTATATTGTCATATAAAATCGCTGAAAGATCGACTTCTTTACTAAAAAATAATGTTTCAGTTTTCCGTTTCATACCACAATCAAAGTTTGGCTACGGTAAGGTTTTCCAACAAAAAATGTCTCAGTGTTCAACAGTTTGTTTTTATCCTGATGAGACGTCTGCTCACAGAATATGGAAGATCAAAACCTTCTGAGGATTTGCTGTTTCAAAGGAAACCCTGGGTTATTCTTGTGGTCGCCTTCTTAAAGTGGATATAATAGTGTTCATCGTATTTCCTGGTAGTTGTGCACAAATTAAACAGGTAACGAGAATATCAGTGTTTCATTGATTGATTTTTTTTCGTGTTTCCGGGCGCGTCAACTGCTTTGGTCATTAGTCCCGTTAGTGTAGTGCATGTTTTTTCGCGGGGGATGGCGGTGATCTTCCCCCGCTGGATGGCGAGATCCGGCGCCGATCTACCGTCGGCTAGTGGGGTTTCCCCCTAATCAGGACTCTCCCACCAGCGGGGCACCGCCAAACTAGTGGTACTAAACAGCACGTACTTTCTTCCCTATATTTTCAGGCAAAATTACAAGAAAAGTACACAAATTTTCGAAAAATTATACACGAGTTTATTTCAAAATCTAACTTTAAGGAATATATTTAATTAAGAGAAAAAACTCTATCTTTAATATTATAGTTGTAGGAAGACTCCCAAAAAAATGTGAACATTCGCAATTTTCGAAAAATTAGGGTATTCAAAGAACGTGTGAATTCTCTTAATCGTTCTTCCCATTATCCAACAACAAATTGAATAAAAAACTATGGAACAATTTTTTTTTTAAATTTGGAAAATTTCCAAGGGCTTTATATAAAGAACTCTCAAAATTGATAAATCGGTTACAAATTCAAGAGGCTGCGACATCTGCCAGATTGATTAGGTAATATTAATTTTGGAGAAAATGCTTGGCTGAACGGTTTATCTGCTAGCGTTCTCCACAGACGGACAGACAGACGATCGGACGGACGGGCGGTTGAACAGACGGACAGATCGAAGTTTCGCCGTCATTCGATTTTTCGGTATCACGGACCCACAAAACCTGGATTCTGCCTACACCACGTGTTAGAGAATTTTTAAAAATTAGCTACAGGATTTATCCACTTTTTCATTACGAGGGCCCTGTAATAACAATTTTTCTGCCGAAAATTCGCCGTTTTCCCTGCAGTGTTTTGCAGCAGTTTCCCTGCAGTTTTTCCCAGCATTACATACATCGCTACTCAGTAGGGAGAAAGTAAAAATTGTTGGATGTTGTACACTCTTATTTGTTCTATGTATTGGATTATACAGGTATATTTTGTGTTGGGTTGGAAATGTCCATATGTTTACATTTTAATTTTTTTCCACAATATCTTAACTTCTAACTTCCTTTACTACAACATACAGGACTTTCCTGTTAAGCAAACCATTAACATTTAACCATAAATATAGACTTAATTATTTCTTCATATCATTCTACCAGAAATACAACAGTAAAGGCGAGTTTATGTTCATACATGCGTTGCACTTAAAGAAAATGGTAAAATGTGGCATTTAATAATATTATTTGAAAAGCCATTTCATTTTGTAACAGGGTAGAAAATAGTGACTTTAATTACCATTATTATAAATATACTAAAAATATTTCACATTACGAAGGAAATGTTTGTTTAGAAAACTTAATTGCCCTCATGACTAATTTATCTGTATGTGAAATTGTTTCACAACCGTTACACTGATTTACATACATAGGTTCTGTGTCTAAACATCCACATAAACAAATTTATCCACTCTCATTTAGTTACAGCATTAATTAAGTTGTCCCGACAATGTTACGTAATTATCACATTATGCACTGTACACCAATTTTCTCAGTCCATGGTCCTCGTGTAGAGAATCCTCTGTAATGACAGAAATATTCATCAGGAGTTTCTAATTGGAATGTGTTATTTGGACAGGGACTTCTGATGTTTCCACTAAGCTGCGCCCTCGGAACCCAGTTTCACTACATCAAACGAGGCAATGCGATTCACGCAAGTATGAAACCGAGCATACTTTGCATATAAATGAAATGTGGATTTGGCGTGGGTTGACTACATGACAGTTGTTTTCATAAACAGGTGTCAAATGCCTCATTGTAAAAGCATAGCATTGTATTGTGTTTATTAGAAGTAATGACACCAAATTGGATTCATCTGCTACAATTACAGTGGGATATTGAAGAGAGATGAGACTAATTCAATAATGGTTTTGTGTCTGATGCAATGGAATTTCTGTAGTGTTTTTAGCAGGTGATGTAGTATGAAGTGAAATATCGTAAAACACTCAAACTGGAACAAATTTTATGATTATTTGAAGAAGATTGGAATCTGAAGAGAGGAATCTGGCAAGAAAATAAATATTTTTATACTACGCGTGAGCAAATGATTTTGTCGTGGCAGAAACCTCATCAATATCGTTCTTGTAATGTGAAGACGAGACAAAAGCCAATTGAACATATGAAGAAACTGCCAACTCAGAACCGAGGATAAGCATTCGATCTTTATCTAATGGCAATATCCATAGGTTGGCTCGTTTAACACATTCACTTCACATTGTCCATGAAATCCATATGATTCAGTTAATAGGTGCGTCTACTATTAGGTCACTCTCTTAAAGGACACTACCAACGTCCGAGATACCAGGTAGTTTTACCCGTGCGTTTCTCGTGTTTCATCTTTTCCCGAAAGTACACAGATGCTTGGTCATTCCCGTCTAACCTCACAAGTAATAGCGCAAATGTTAGAGAAACAGCATGATATTTACATGAACGCTCCGATTACCAATCACAACAAAATTTTTGTTACTGGCACGCGCTCTGTATTGGTGTCAATCGATTAATTTGTTTTCGGACGCATTTCTATGCTATGGTCATTAGTCTCGTAAGTGTTTTTTATATCCCGACAGGTGGCTTCTGTTCTGCTGAAAAGTGAGATGTGGCAACGACCGCCACATCTGCTTTCGGGAGTCCCCCCCCCAGGCATCTCCCAACAGGTTACCGCCACTTCAAGGACAAGCTCTAAGCTCTCGACTGGTCTCCCGAAATGTATGGTCCTGTAGGGCTTGTACGTGTGTGAGTGTATGGGGTTTGGTTAGGTTTATTTTTTTCGTGTTTCCGGGCGCGTCAATTGCTTTGGTCATTAGTCCCGTTAGTGTAGTGCATGTTTTTCTCGGGAGATGGCGGTGGTCTTCCCCCGCTGGATGGCGAGATCCGGCGCCGACCTACCGTCGGCTAGTGGGGTTTCCCCCTCACCAGGACTCTCCCACCAGCGGGGCACCGCCCCAGCCGGGACAAGCTCTAACCTCTCGGACTATGTGGTAGTGTAGTTCATGTTAGTTAAAGTGTGTGTGTAAGGGGGAGAGAATAGGACAAGGAAGAGGAAGGATAGATCGCGCGCGGTCCGTGGCCCGTTTGGTAGGATACTGCTCCGGCATTCGCCTGGTGTTGATCGGAGAAACCACGGAAAACTACCGATCAGAGCAGCCGGCCGCTAGAATTCTCCTCCAGACACCGACTGGATTCGACCTAGCTGAAAAGCTAGTGTCGAAAATCCTGCCGCCGTCAGGACTCGAACCTAGGACATCCTGGTCAGAGGCGCTGCAGTGACATCAGTTGATGCACTGAGCTACCGCTCCCGGTGAGTGTATGGGGAGAAAAGGGCATCTTGATGAGGAAGAAACGTTCGCACACAGATCGTTGTTTGTTAGAGTACTACCCCGGCTTCCGCCTGGTGTCGATTGGAGAAATCCCGGAAATCTACTGTTGAAAGCAGCCGACTGCGAGGGTTCTCCTCCAGCGGACAGCTGAATTTGACTCAATTGTATGTTAATTCTTCAACGTAAATTTAGCGATTGTGATAAATGATGGTATACGAGTTTAGCTAGTCCCTCGAGCCAACATGGCCCCAAGAAGGTACAGAAGAAGGTACGGTCGTATGTTCAAACATTATTCCATTCTCAGAAAGCCTGGAAGGAGGACAATTTACCTACGCCGCTGCAGAGAAGTGTCACATTTGCCTCAGCTATAAGGGTGATTCCAAGGTTGTCTTCTGGTGGCAGTAGCACTCATTCCAGCAACCTTGTGGCAAGCCACAAGCTCATCAGACAACTAGTGTCGAGAAAGAAAATTACCAGGTGGTTCTCGGTTTCGCAATAGCGATGGTACTGTCGCAACCTATGACATCGTGGTCATCGAGTACACGAAATACATTAATCCCTCAGAACACGGTGTGACCTGAATCATAAAAAAAAACGGAAATGTTAATTAACGTAACAAGCATATATTAATCTTTCAAATCCGCACCTAATCGAATATCATGCCTACGTTTTACGGCTACTACCGCGATTTCTCTCTAGTCGACTTCCTCAAGACGTTTAACGGTGATACTCAAGTCTCATAGGTACAACCACCTTGACATCTCTGACCTACAGTATGGTTTTTTCACCCCACCTTCCAAACGTTACCCTGGCGGTCCGCCGGAAATTACCAGGTCCCATTACGAGTAATCGGCAAAATTTTTAATCCCACCGAAATTACAGGCTTTGCCGCGTCAACACCGTCCTGCCTGACGGGTTAATGGAGCGGAGCAGATTTAATGCGGTGGCCGCGGCCGGCGACGCGGCCACCGCAAAGCGCAGCCAGCTGTTGGGATTTGCGCTGGAGCCACCGCCGCGCCGGTCAACACAAACCAGCGCTCGAAAAGCAGACGGTAGGCGCAAAGCTGCACCCGTGCGAGACACGACGACGGTAAGCATTTTTATCATGATCGATTAATTGACTCGTATTTCCAAGCCTGTCAACGTCTATGGTCATTAGTAGGGAACGGATTTTCATGTAAATACATATTTTTACTTAATATTTTTTACACTTAACACGATTTGAAAGAATGATACTTTAACTAATATATTTTCTAAATACTTAAAAAATACGCAATGCGCTTGTATTAATTGCCAAATTGCTCCCCCGCCCCACTGCTTCTTGGAAACAGCGTAATCGGGATCAACGATGAGCGGATGTAGTATGGGAAGCAGAAGGAACTTCAACCACGTGCTTACTCGTGTTTCATAGACCCCATGCGTAACTCGATAAAAAATCAGATCATTGTCTTATCCCTTTTCTGGAGTTGGGGGTGGGAGTATTCTGCCTTTACCCCCCTCTCTTGTATATCAGGCTACACAGTACTATTCACTTAAGCTCCGGCTCCTCGTAAACAACATTGTTTATAATGCGAAAGTATTATGTTTCGGAAGAAACTAGCGAATAATTGCTTCTATAGATGTAAAATTTTCTTTCCCAGCCTCTCTGAACCCATGTAAGGTCTGATCGAAACGTACTCTGCTCGGAAAACGCTTGAAGAATGGAATTGTAATCATTATAATGAAATATTTATTTCACATATTTCCTATTTTTCTTACATATTTTTGAAAAAATAAGTACATATATATGTACCCTCGCTTGCACAAAAAATGGGCGATGTCCTGAGCCGAACTTTACCAGAGTTTTCCTACCCCTCCGCCCGCAGAATCGAGCTGACCAATCCGCTTTGCTTCATTTCAGGAAGGGACTATTCATCTTGAACATTACAAAATGGCGGTGATGGCGAGTTACATTATAGTAAATATTTGAATATAAATATTAAATCAACCAACATTTTTACATAAATTTTTATATACATTTAATTTAAATAAATAAAGGCATCAATTTCCAGTAAAAACATATTTTAAAACTGTTATAAAACGGGTTTTTGCAAAAAATAACACTGGACAACGACTATTAAGCTCCATGTCACATTTCGTCGTTTATTATTGTATTTAATATAAAATGCAAATAATTTGCATTGTATGATTATCTAACCTAGTTATTTTATTAGAAAATTAATAATTTAAAAGAAATACGTTTTAGAGTCAGTTTCACAAACACGTCTCGAGATAGCAGCTTTCAGTTGTGAAATACTTCATTCAATTTCTCAGATGACCCAATTAAAAATACTATATGGTCGGACATTAATATTGTAATAAAATAGTTTTGATATATAAAATACTAAATAAACTTAAAGTATTTAAAGTTCATTTAGTCACAATGAAAGTTTTCTACTGCAGACTTATGATTGGTAAGTGCAGCTGTAAGCAAATGAATGATTATTGATCTTTTGTTTTGGGGATCCAAAATTACCTCTTCAATCTAACGTTAGGGTGATTGCATTTTACATGGAGTTCTTTACCGCAAATATTAAAATCATAGGGATACCTAGTCTTTGAGGATTTTGCGTGAGAATCAAAAACGAATATGACTCTTATATAACATTTTAATATCTTTGTTTGCAGGTAGAAACACCAGCTTTCTCTATTGCATGAATTGGAGGAACACACACACACACACACACACACATACACACACTCATATCAATATATTACATGTAATGTATGTATGATTTCAATCAACCATAGAAATTAATATATTTATATTATTATAGAAAGTATATTTTACATTAGATATTTTTATTTTCGAGAGACAACAATGCACACAAATTTTTTTACCGTCATCGGAAATTTACACCCTTCTTCTAGATAACAGACCTATCAAACACTGTTTTGCTAATCCATTAGAATCACTAAATTCTCCTGTCGTAAATTATTTCAAAATTGTAATTGTTAATAATGTTTCAAAATTTTGTCAAACTTGAAATCTGTGTCACGATAATCGTTGAAAATGAAAAAAGGATCCTCTTCTGTAAAATATTGTTGCAAAATAAAATTTCTCTATTTTCATACATTTTTACATTTCATACAAAATTCCAATTTATTGGATATGTTTACTAACGCATCTTCAGTAATATTGCACTGCATATTCATAATTTTTAATGAATTGTTAATAAATTTAAAACAAAATAAGCAATTAATTTTTTTTTTGGAAAAATTTCATTTAAGTTATCAATTTATAAAAAAATTTAATTAAAGTACTATAATATGAATTAAGGTTGAATTTAAAACTATAACTCAATATTTATTATTTTTGAAACGCATTATTCTATATTACAATGAACGTTTTAAAATGTATGCCCATTGATTGATAGTTTGTGTTCGTATATAGTATAGCTCACGCAGAACGATTTTAAAAGAAAATCTAAATAATACGAAAAAACCCTCAAATTTATAATTCATTGGCATTTGGTCGCACTTGCGACCACTTTATCAAGGTCAGGAAGAAGGAGAAATCTGCGCTGGGTCAAACCCAAATCTTCAGGGTCACCATTGCGTTCCTTTTACTTAAGTCTTAGGATTCCGAAAGTGATACTAGATATTTCAACATTAACTGAGAATACTTTGTTGCATACCATGAGAGAAAATGATGAACAAATGTCTGGAGTTTTAAAAAAAATCTGCCTTTGGAATACCATCAAAGTCCTGGCTATTGTAATTACATTTTCTGTCATTCGTCATTAAACTCCCGAACACTTTCCGGTGAATTATGTTATCGCCGCTTTAAATGAAGATTTCAGGTTAAGAGCCCCACATATGTTATTGGTGGATCGAAAATAGATTTTAATTGTGGAATTGATATTATTCATTGGTGCAACATACAAGAAATGTGAATTTACTATTTGTCTATTTTTCTCTTTTCACTTCAGTCCGTAAATTTTTTCGATAACATAATTCAATCATCTTTTTCCCAAAATACATTTACTTTCCACCTGTCAATTCGGAAGAATAGTTGTTCCATTGAAAAAGCGATCATGCCGATAAATGGACAAAGTTTACAAATATCATAAATACCAAATAGAGTAATATCTGATATTTGTTATCTGGACTCCCTCTAGAAAATAATCATATTTTCTTTGTTTTCATTTAATCTTTTCAAATAAGAACGTAACTTTGGTTTTGGTTTGGTTTTCCCGCAAGATCTTAACAGATCTTGCCCCCTTCGGGTGCACATAATAACAAGGCTTCTTCATCCGGTATCTTCCACTTCGGGTTTTAAAAGTAATTTTATTAATTCTTAAGCGATTTTACAGTTCTAATGACCGTTTTTCGCAATCCACACCAATTTTTTTTATTCCGTCAGGCATCTTCCCCCTATTCTTGTGCCCTTCATTGTCAAATCGATGACGTACTTACAAGATTTCTTGGCCTTCCTCGTTCTCTTTTCGAAAGGTTCACTTAAAGATAATTTTGATATTCTGTCAGCATGCATTCTGCAGCATACCATTAGTTGTTTGGATTCTACATTTTCGATCCTTGTCCCCAATCATTATTATCTGTCTAATCTCTTCGTTTAGTTTTCCCTATCAAAAGTATATGACAACATCGTCTCCAAAATTCATTTTCATAGCATTTAACGAGAGTTTATTGCATCATTTTAATTCTAATTTCCGATTCATACGTAACACAGCTCCCCACCATTTCTTGTATATTGTCTCTTAGTTTTCTTTCAAAAATTTTTTGTTTTATAAAATATTATAAGTCTACTAATAATTGCCTTCTAACATTTTTAATAAAGTCAATATTATTAGATCCCCTTCTAATAATCACTCGATATATTTAAATTCCTTTCCTATGAAATATCCCTATTTCTGTTCTAGATCATATCGAGTTTTCCCCTACAACCATGTCTTGACTTACATTATTTATTTTGAGTCTCCATTTTTATGTTTTATTAATTTCTGGATTAAATGTTACAGATACAAAAAAATATTTTTTTTCTACTATTTTTCAAGTGATACGCTGACTCCAAAAGCGGAAATCGTTATGTATGAATTCAAAGGTTTTGCACGTTCTCGAAGTCTTAAACGATATCCACCAACATTTTTAGTTATTTGGATTATGCACTAATCAAACCTTTCAACATTTTGTTTTACCAGTCTTGCATGACTTTGGGTGTCTCCTAAAATAATGTAACAAGTATTTCAACGTCAAGTTAAGGGTAAAGAACTGTTTCTGATGAAATAATATTATATCAATAAAGATCTTTATCTTCATCTTCATTACTAGTTTACCACTAGTTCATTATGAGAGAGAAATGAATATTTTCAGATGAAGAGGCACGTGACCCTAGGTCTTTTTTTTTGGATCCGCGGTGGGGATGGTTTAGTAAAATAGTTGTACACTCTTGAATGAATGATTGAGAAGAATATTTAATAATGGACTTGTTTATTAATCAATATCATTTACAACAATGTAGCCTTTCAGAATGTTAGCAAATGGCATATAAACATATTTACTTCAACTTAATCGAATATTTATTATATAAATACATGGTTTTAAAAACCAAAATTTTTTTTTCAACTTCAAACTTATTCCTTAAAATTTATCTGCGTGACGCATGTTAACAAACACTTAAATATTACTTTTCTCGTATACTGACGTATATACAGAGTAATATACGTAGTATAGAGAATGTTATATAATGCTGAACGAAAAAACTGCGCATTTCTGCGAAAAATCTTGCCCGCTCTGGTGACGAAAAACTGAATCAAAAAGTTGCTAAATTAAGAAAAAGTCCTCTAACCCCGGGGTGGCCAAAATTTCCCAGTTTGTGGATCCGTGATGCCAAAAACAAATTGGAAAAAATGTCTGTCTGTCGTCGGGTCAACTCTAGCCTAAACCATGCATACGATTTTTCCAAAATGAAAAAACCCTGTCGTTTTCCCTGAGCTGAAGCTATGCGATTTTGAAAACATTCATTAATTTTGGGGACTATTTGTACCCTTTCCCGGACATTTTAAATTGTTTTCAAAACAGCTCAAATTTTTCTGTAAATTTCTTGTAAGGACTGTTTACTCTATAGTAAAATACGCTAATAAAGGTAGAATATGTCCAATTGTCAGTTAACCCCGAATTTGAAAAATCGCAAAAATTTGAATTTTTTTGGCGTCTTACTAACTAAAATTAAAGATAGAGATTTTGCTTCAAATGAAATGTGTTGCTTATAATTAGATTTTTTAATAAGGTCATCAATTTTTTTAAAAAGTTTTAGTTGATTTCGCACAATATGGTGCAATATTTGGAATTTTAAAATTTACATAAACAAGATTTTCTCAAAAACGGCCCCAAATTTTTCTTTAAATTTTTGGTTGAGTAATCCCAAATGCAGCCTATCCGATGACATAAACGAGATATTGCTCTATTCTTTTTTTTTAAAAAATTACACAAATGTAATTTTTGAATACCTCTCACGCTTTAATATGAGCATTTGAATAGATTTGTATAGATTTTTTTAACTTGATAGAAGTTCTTCAAATGACTTTAGGAAGTTTTCAAAACTCAATAGATTCCTGTGAAAAGAGCTATTTTGAACCAAAGTTGAAAATGTCAAAAAATGTATTTTGTGCGGCGATAGATGTCAGCTGGCAAAGAACGACAAGAACCTTATATGAGTTGCAGAACCTTAAAACCAGTCCACACAAATTATGAACATTTGCTACGAGAAAGTCTGTCCCATTCTGTAGCACCTCTAGTTCTTCATATTTTGGTAGTAGCGAAGTGTAAGCATTTCTTAATTTTTAAAAGCAAAGAAAAAATTTCAGCTAGAAAACTTGACAAAAGAACAGTGAGACAAAAATAAATAAAGTTAATTACAAAGGACGTAATACTCGTATTAGGATTGGGAAGAAAACGACTCCAATGTAAAAACCAAAAACGGCCTATGAACAGGAAAATATGGAGTAGTGAATGATCTGGTAAACGACCAGTAATCGAAAGTACATCAAATTCTTTCCGCAGTTTTGTAATGGTATCTTCTTGCAAAGAAAAGGAATGTTTAGAAAAATTCTCGACATCGTTAAGGAATTTATTTTCATTGCTCGTCAAGTAAAACCGCTGATATCGTACGGGATTTGAACACGCGTTCCTCATTGTGAAGCCACGCACCTAACGATTGCGTCCCACACAGTCGTACGAAAAGCTTTTCCCGTGAACTTACTCAATTAGAATCTTACGAATTTTGTCTTCAAACTCATTGCTTTTCCGCACTTCTGCAATTTAAAATATTAAATAAATTACCTCTAAGAGACAATAAGAAAGAAATCTACACGGCACTATAAAATAGTTAATTCTATTTAAGAATGTTTCGTTCATACTATGTAATTTTTGCAGGCGCTTGGTTCTAGCCTGACGCTAAACCCCTTATCGCCTCTGCCCAAGGTGGATTATTAGACGATAACGTTGGGCTAGCAGACAAGTTTCGACACGCCGACATTCAGAATTCATTTGCTGAAAGAATACAGAATCTAAGAAACATTTATTGATTAAAGAAAAATCACCTATCATTCCGCAGTTATTATCTTTTGTTCATCTACTCACATTTATATAAAATAAACTCTTATTTTCTCGTGTTATTGTAATGTTTTCTTAATATATAACAAATTTACACTATTAACACTTCATTCGTTTTGAAAACTCTCAACGACAACCGTAAATGCATACCTTAAATTATTGAAGGAAAAGTAAAATAAAATCCACATAGTAAAAAATAAAAAGTTAATGAACAGGCCAGGACGTGAACTCAGGTTTTCCCAGTTCTTCAAACAAGCACCTGAACTACATGACGTCCTCCCCGCAGTCACTTATACAATGTTTTAAATATTAGGATGTGTTGACGAGTGATACTTTTAAAGTTTTGCTATGAAAACAGGAATGTTGCTGGCAACGAAAGAAACAGAAAAAAGTACGATTTCGCAAAATGGGTTTTTGAAACTTTTAATAGTAAGAAAAGAAAAACGTTTCATTGCGTTTTGTTTCAAACAATTCTTTAAAATTTAAATATTCTTGCACTTTTGCACGAAAAATGCCATCATTTCAAAAAGCCTACATGATTGTTATGAAGAACGATTATGGACAACATATTTCATTTGAAAAGACAAATCTGTTTAAATTTTTAGTTGTAGGATGACGCCCAAAATTTTTCAAACTTTAAAATTTCGAAAATTCAGTGTTTAAACCCATGAAAATTGGAACTATGTCATCCCTTCTAATGTATTTTACTCTATTCTTACAGAAAATTAGAGCCGTTTTTGAAAATTTTGAAAATGTTAAAAGGCTTCATGTAAATACCCCCAAATTTCAAAGATTTCAAATTTCCAAGTTTCACTCAGCCAGAAAAACAGGGTTTCTTCAATTTTGGGAAAGGATCTACGTGTGCTTTTAGGGCTATAGTGATCTCAGACGGATAGACGGACGGTTTGGATAAAAACCCTTTTGACTCCAAAACGTTATTACGTTCAATCGCGAAATCGATTTTCCGCTGTATTACATAACTTTCTCTACTCGTATACGCACGAATATACTACGTATATACGTCACATACGAATATACTACGTATACTACGTATATTGTCGTATACGAAAAGTAAACGAAGTACAAGTTTTGTTTTTTGCTGAGATAAGAATTATCTAGTTCAAAATCCATCTAAACGTGTTAAGCAGTTCCAAAGGTGAATAAAAAAAACAGTATGAGAATTTCTGATTACTGATTGTCATTTCAAGGTGAGTTTATTTTTACATAAATGATTATATTGCAAAATATGAATGTATTTATTAACCCAAGAAAAACGAGTAATTTGTCACAATCTGGGCACGACGTTGTGAAAAAGTCACACGATATCATCCAATGCCCAAACCTCCTCATCTGACTTACTAAATGATGAAGCGGTGACAAATATCAAATGCGTGGGAATACACGACCCCAAAAAACCAACTGTAAAACTCATTTTTCCGGGCTCAGTGGTCAGAGCAACTGGTCGTAAATCGAACGATGGGTTTGATTCCTGCCGAAGGAATTACATCTTTAGTACTCAATTAATACGGTTATCAGGTCACAATATGGATTATCACTAACCAACGGGATAAACATTTCCCTCATTTTCATTTCCCAAAAAAAGTGACAAAAGTTGTTGACAAACTTTTGGAAGTGAATGCAAAATTATGTCAAAACGTTCACTATCTTAATTCCAAACGAGGTTAAGTTAAATTCTTACTAACTAAATATAAAAATAACATTTGTATAAATATTTGTAATAAAGCGGATCAAATAATTACACATTATATAGTATAAAAGTTCAGCAAAGATCTTATAAGCAATAAATAAATACAAGTATTTTCCGCTAACATTCTTATCTTTAATTCTCAGACTTAGTAAAACAGACAGGGAACAGAAGAAAAAAGGCATCCGCAGAACTCGATCCTCAATACCTCGATTTAAACCGTGTCAAACGATTTCAGCTACAGAGAGAGTTTTGGTCTCTAGTAATCTACCAACCCTTAATGTATCTACAGAATACGAAATGTTTGTTCTGTAATTTCTCCATTTTCTCTGAGGTAACATTTAAGACAGAAATTGAAATCATATTCTCTAAACATATTCGTTCTCAAGCAGTACAATTTCTGGAAAATAATATTAGGAACTGATGTTTTTAAAAATTACATGATAATATATTTATTTATCTAACTCCGTTATCATATTTATGAATTTTATAATAAATTTAATTTTAGTTTAAAAAAGAACGACATTATCCAGATATTTTGAGATCAAAAATTCACCTCCTTTTTTTTCCTATATTGAGACTAAATGACGGTGATTTGTGCATTGGATCACCCACACAACATGGGGAATAATCATTGGATATAACTAAATAATTAAAATTCCTATTTTCTTTGTGAAAATTGGGACTGATTGAATGGTCACCACTTAGTCTCAGTCTACCCCGCACTAAAGATAAGCCGTATCAAAACATTGTTTATTTAAAAATGGAGTAGAATAAAAAATATTGATTTCTTTCACATGACCGTCAAACTTTATTATGTTTTGGGGTTAATACATTTTTAAATGTGGGTCCCCCTACAAGACTTATTAAAATTTTAAGAAGACCATAAAGAAATAAAATTATCAACTGTTACAAACAATTAAAGGGGTGCGTTCTGTTAGCATTTTTTCACAAGCACAAACACAAAAAGGTAATTTTAATGAGTTCGTAATAGTCTCTAAGGAACTTTGTTAAACGTGTAAAAAGACATATTCCTTTCTAAATTAATAAAGAACGAAGAAATTACTTTATTTAAATTTATAATAAACCACAGATTTTAAAGGGTTCATTATCTCTAGAACTTTAAAATATGAAATTACTAGTGATTATACAACTTGGTACAGACTTTTTTTATATTATTTCAAGATTACATAAAAAAATGATAATGATATTGCAATTGGGGACACTGTTAAATTTGAGCTATCTCTTCCCAAATTTTGTTTCCATTGCTTGATACAAGATACCCCAAAAATCTTAATATAATCACATTATCGTTTACAAAAACAAGTTTGTTCCTCCTTTCAAAAATTTTGGAATGTCTCTCTGATGATGAGGGTTAATGTTTTAGGCATCAGGTAAAAATACATATTGGGAGGATTTGATCTGGCGTCCATTCCTCTATCTACTACCCTTTAATCCACGGAGCTATCACAGAGGTACCTTACAGTACGATGAGGTGTTTAGAATGAATTTATCTTGACATTTATTTTCTATGATATATAACATTTACTTTGGTTAAAAACTCACATTCTTGATAAGAATGTGGAATCATCAACGATACTATTCTATAGTTGATTCAGTTAGAAATATTTCCATTCGAATGTCTTTTGTGTAGGGCTCATGAAGTAGCTCTATCCTGAGACTGCTATCTTGCCCCCTCCATATCTTCGGTGATCTCCACATTACGCGATAAGACTGAACTGTAACTCGTCGTGAAACACAGTGAAATAGAACCGCTAGTATTAAGCAATAATATATTTATTTTTAATCCAATTCACAACTAAGAAATTTCCGGACAAATTTGCATTCGTTATTCATGAAAACTTGTAACCTAAACTTAAATGATATAATGCTAACAATATTTAATTATCAGCAAATAGTTGATTGATTGCTTCTTAAAGAAATTATAATGCTTATAATGTAAACAACGAAGTAGTTGAACTACAACAGCACATACTTTCTTCTCAAAAGTCACTTTCCCAATATTATACTAATTTCATGAATTGGGAAAGAGTTTTTAACCAGTAAGATCTCTATTTTCAATTTGTGTCTGAAAAAATTAACTTTTTTAATTTCAAAAATATATGAGTTACTCGAAAATAGGACCACCAGCGCCTCGTGTTGGTACAGAACAAGCCTAGTCGTCATCTGATGGACGACAAAACTGAGCCTTTTAGGGCCCTAAGTCTTTTTAAAATTAATATTAATTACAAAATATTTGGGCAAAAACTACTTAAATCACACCGTAACAGGAAAAAATCACCTTCTAGTTGAAATCACAACGTTAGAAGCCGACAGCGTACCTATGACGTTAACCATTCAGTAAAAGATTTGTGTTTCAGTTGCCACTTAGAAAAGTAGTTAAAATAATAAACATATGCTAAATAGAACATAATCGTTTCAGAATATATTTTCGTTTTCAGAGGTCAATCCTTTTTAAGTTTAAATATATTGTGATATATAATATAATATAAAATGTATAATATAGAATAATAATATATTAATATAATATAATTATAATTTAATAGAATGCGAACTTTTCTCTATAGAAAGAAAGTACAATTTTTTACTTTTCTTCATCATACTTCAGTACCACATTGTCATAATAAAACTAGAAAGGACTTGCAATTATTCGAGAAAGAGCCTAATGTCTAAAATAGGACCGTTTTAAAGAATACTAGTGATGCTAAAACAGCGCTACTTTCTCACCGTATTTTCACGGGAAAATTATGTGGAAAATACTAAAAGTTTCGAAAAAATTTCACATGATCTTATTTAAAAATCTTATCTTTAAGGAAAAAGTTTCATGAAGGAAAAATCTCAAATTTCAATATTTTACCCGTAGGAATACTTAGAAAAAACTTTTCAACGAAAATGGAGAATATTTCTTAATCACTTCCCAAAATCAACAATTATGCATTTCATTTTTATTATATTTGTAATAAAAATTATGACCATTTGTTTGAACATTTGAAAAATGTCCAAGGGCTATTCAAAGTACCTCCCCTAATTGAATATCGGTTTCAAATTTAGGCGCTACATCAGCCAGATGATTGGGAGTATCAATTTTGGTGAAAATCGCTGAACGGTTTTTGCCTAGCGTTGTTCAGGGACGGACGGACAGACATTTTACCGTCAGTCGATTTTCGCAATCAACCACCCCCAAAAAATGGATTCTGGCTACACCACGATTTGGAGGATTTTTTCTAATTTAGCAAGTGGATTTATCCATTTTTTTGTCACAAGGGGTGTAATATGCGTTTTCTGCCGACAATTCGCCTTTTTCGCGTAGCATTACGTAACTTCTCTACTCCTTAAGAAGAAAGTGCAGTCAATATATGAAAATTTAGATTATGCGTTCCGGAAAATTTGTATGCTTTCACTGCAAAGCAATTTTATAAATTGGAAAAAATTTATACAATTTTATAACTTCATTTTTAAATTAGTTATACCGAGAAAAAATAATGAGTTCATGGGAAAATTTTAAACAGATTAGTAATTGTAATGTTGAAAAATCCCAGAGATATTAATAAAAGGTGAATTTCTACAGTATTTGTAATAACGGGATAGTGTATTCAATGAAGAGTGTAAGTAAAAGAAAGTTCTTTTCGAAAGTTTCAATAATGCAATATGAGCATAATGTAACATACCCTCCAGAAATATTGGAATATCATTGGATTCAGAATCAATGAACTTGCTAGTATAATATCAATTTTGAAAAGAATACATTGATTCAGTAATATTTTAATTTTTGCGTACCATCGTACATAGGTCCTTTTCCTACAACGAGTCTAAAATAAATACTGCAGAGTCTTTTGAAATATTTTTTGGAGTTCGTGATTTCAAAAGCCAATTTTCCTTCAAAACCCTAAATACGATTTTACTTGATATCATTGTTTCTGTATTGCTGCGCATTCGAGAATGTAAAATATAGTAAAATATTTAATGAAGTCTTAACTCAATATTAAACAATTATTTTCCGTCACTGTTCCTCAGCTTAAAAAAATATGGGAAAAATTGTAATGAAAAAACATTATTAAATTCAGTGGTACTAGTTTAATAAATATGTTTATTTTACCAAGAAATAGAGAAAGTGTGAATAAAATATGTATTGGCTACAATTTAATATCATTGCAATTTGTAGAAATCTCTGAGAGAGTTGAATATTAGTTATAAATAATAATCAATTAGAGACCATATATGAAAATTTCATTTTGATTAAATAAATTTCCCTTTATAATACTATTTTACCCAGGGGAAAAAAAGTCCTTAGGTTTTATTAGGCAACGATTATTGAAAGTCTGAAATTTAAATATGTGAAATTTTCTTTGACAATTGAAGTTGTTGTTTTGTATATATTTTAATGTTCTTTTTAACTACTAGGTCATACTTACACTGTGATTTTTTTGTTTGGGGTTTCTGTAGGGGGAATCGTGGACATCACGAACACACATCTTGTCGAGCGGAACCAGGCCCCTTTAACCAGGAAGCTAGGCCTTGTCGTCCCTTTCCTCTTTCTCTCCCAAATAAACCTTTGACATCCTATTCAACATCAAATACACGAAGATATCGCAATTCTCCATCATTTTTAATTACGTTTTTCTTGTGTCCCTGGCCACGTGGGGATAATGGAATTAAACCTCTGACTAGGTGTAAAGTTGGCCTCAGGAAGAGAAAGACATCTTTATGATAATATCTACTCTTACTACCAAGATTTTATCCAACGATACATTTTGATGAACAGGTGGCGAACTCTTTTTAAACTCACAAAGGGTCAAGACCCTTGTCGTGGTCATCCCGTGGCTCTAAGCCCGAGGCAAGAATTGTTATTCACCTTCGGATCGGCACTGCCACTTCTCCACGGATATCTCTCGTTACCCCCCTATCCCCAGAATGAAGAACGGGGGTTACTGTAAAGCATGCTCCTGTGCACTGGATAATGAAAGAGCCAAAGAAGCGCAGCTTGTCGACTATAGAAAGATGCTGGCTACTGTCCTCCGAAACTCTTTAAACTTTCTTAGCTATGGTTTTTAAATCTAATACGCGTGAAGGGGTGATTTTTTAAAATGCCTTTATAACTAATTTGCGTTTTGATGTAACACTGTCTTTTTATTTATTTCATTTTAAAATTAGTCATTTTTTCTGTTTTTACTCTTTTAATCTTGTAATTAATAAAAATATTTTTAAATGACTTTTATACTAATTTTCAGAAAATTTTCGAATAATATTGCACTAATTTAAATTTACAGATATTTGGACAATACACAGTTCTTTATATTTTTAAAGAAGGTATGAAGTTTCATTTTTGTGAAATAATAAAGACTGTAGTTTAGTTTTCAGATTTGAGAACTTGTGATCTCATTGAATCTCTTGTGTTTTCCGTGTTGATCTAAAACCAATGTATTTTCAGGTTCGATATGCATTCAACTTTTTGGGGTCTTATGAGCCAAATTATTTGTCATCGTATATCTTAATGCTAAATTATTTACAATTAATCGTTAGAAAACAAGGAATGTTTCTTTAATAAAAACCGTTTCTTACTTCAATATCGATAACCCTGTCAAGGTTTCGGATGTTTGAATTGCAGAGAGCTCTTGAATCAGACTAAACACTCCCGAAACTGTTTTTAGGTCATACAAAAACGTAAACATAAATTGGGAAAAATAATACGATTCAAACACTGTGTTCCGCTTAAATATTTTAATTGGAAAATTGTCCCGGAATTGAAATTTTTAACTAAATCTCAATCTCTTTAAAGTTTATTCAAACAGTTTTGTTTCTTTCAATAGACTCGTATTGAAAAATTACATTGATTCGTAACATTTTTAAAGGGTTTTAAATTTATTCCTTTTTACTACGTGGTTATTCAAAAATTTAAGAAAATATTTAACTTCAGTGTAGATTTCCACAAATTAAAGAATTAAAAATTTGCTGTTTATATTATTAGCTATTTATTAAGATATCAATTATACAATTTTGCTATTAATATATGCAATGTGATATTTGAAAATAATTATGTTAGCGCCTATTCAGGTATATCAGATTTGTACTGTTGCCTGTATATTACCTTCAATAAATAAATAAATAAAAATATCACTGGAAGGGATAGATATAATCTTCTCAGCAGTGAACAGAAAAATAGCAACTTTTGAAAAAAATATGAAGAATAAGACAATTATATTTTAGAAATTTTCTAATAGAGGTTCCTAGTTCCTTTTCACGATTATCACTATAAAATTGCATCAATTTTCAAATAGTTAAACAAAATTTAAAAATAGCAATTTGCAATGATAATCTACTTGGGGCACCCGGCATGATTTTTAATTGATTAACGAAATCACTGTTTGCATCACCTGCTCATATGAAAAATGGGCGATTACATTTTCATAATGCGAATAAAAAGTGTCATTGCTTCATTTCCTTAATAAAGGCGTAATAATGACAAATACAAGTTTTTAATACGTGAACATGAATTTCAATTTGTGATAGGAAATGTTAATATTATGTAAATGCATTATATTTTATTTCCCGAAAATTATTATGTAATAGTTAGTGTTCCCTTTCTTTAGAACCATTAGCATTTAAAATAGTTTGTAGAAACAAACTTTTAATCATTAATTTAATCTGAACAAATTTCTCACAATTAGATACCATAAATGACTTCATTTTCATGGTAAAGAACTCGATAAAAATGTCAGGCCTTCCGGACCCCGCCCTTGGTTCGTCAGCGTCCACGGGGTTCAGGGCACGTCAGTGCATTTGGGGGGTGATCCTCGCGCCCCGCGCACCAATCCGTTTTGTTTCTGTGCCCTCCTGTTACCTCCTCTACTTCCTCTCACCCCTCCCCCTCCTGTTTCCCCTGCTCACGTTGGGGAGGCAGCGTCACTGACCCCGAAATTGCTCCGCCCCTTTTAGGGTAACTGGAGGAAAATCTTCGAGGGAGGAAGGGGGACGTGTCTGAAACTTGGGCAAAAACCAATGATAAGAGCGGGTACGCCTCGACGCCAGGATTGGTCAAGTGTCCAGCGATGGTTGTCCCAAACTGTGGAAAAGCCAGATTTGGCCCGGGGGATCACCCATATTCTGTGAGAGTGGGTATACATATTTTGCTTTTTATATTACAATAAAGTCCGTTCCATAGTCATTAGTAAGGCTTCAAATTAGGGGTAGGTTAATACATATTTTTTCCTAATAAATTTGAGGGTTGAAAGTTTCATAGAAATTGAAATAGCAGTCCATAGTTTCCGTATACCAAAATGTGTATCAGCGTAAAATGAATGTTTTACTTAAGTTGTATAAAAATAAATATTTTTGTCAAAACAAATATTATTACATATTTCGCTAAATGTTATATGAATTAATGAATATTCTGAATATTTCGAAATTTAATACTTTCGAATTTTTGGACATATGTGAAAAGACGTGCCAGTTTGTAATGCAGTGGTCGGTCACACATCACATGTTACTATGGGGCTTTATACTAATAATATGTTCCATGAATTATAGACAATCGCATTTAAAATAAAATTATGGAAGTTGGTTTATTACAACATTAAATATTGATATCACTTAATAAAACGTTTCGGAGATTTGTGCGTCTCCATATTCAGGTACATTTCTCCTGACAAAATACATCAATATTATAAATGAATCAATCGTTATGAATGAATTCATGGAACTTTTCATTAATATAAATATGACAATCAACAGAAACTTAAGAATACTATGTAACTTGCCCGCTAGAGTGGAGAGAGTCTGGTTCACGATCTGTGAAGACCTCTGAGGGCCATTCTAACGACTATTTAGACTTTTATTTCACTACTGACGATTTAGGCTGTGACACTACAAGCGGTAATACACACTCATAACGCGAACTGCTCCCACACTTCCTCAGATACACAGACGAAAAGTGCAGAATGTTGACGAGGATGACGTTACGTTGTATATCGAGACTGCTCTCGAAACTCTTGATTACAGAGTTTCATAGGGTTACATTTTCGACTCTTACCACATATTTTCAATTTTGCACAAAAATAAATACTTTTAGCATTTAGCAACTTAAAGTCCGAGCCTAGTTATTGAGTCCCTTCCCGTTTAGAGCAGAAGCCTAGAAAAGTCACGCTGGATGGTGAGATGAGATCACACACCGTCTACATGTCAGCTTGGAAATTTTCCCCTTCAGTTGTCTCCCTGAGCTCTGCAAATGGGAAAGATCTAAGATCCCACAATCTCCCGACATGTGTGGTGTGTAGTTCATAGTGTAAGTGTGGGCAAGGTGTGAGGACAAGGAAGTCTCGACATTTTGGTAGTGTATTTCATAGAAGTGTATGTGTGTGAAGCAAGGTGAGGACAAGAATGGTCTCCCGACATGTTGGGAGTGTAGTTCATAGAAGTGTATGTGTGTAAAGCAAGGTGTGAGGACAGGATGGTCTCGACATGTGGGGGTAGTGTAGTTCATGAGGATGTGTGTGTAACAAGGGTGAGGACAAGAAAGGGCTCCCGACATGTAGTAGTGTAGTGCATAGAAATGTGTGTAAGCAAGGTGTGAGGATTGGACAAGCAAGGGATAGAAAGATCGTCGGATCTTGGCCCATTTGCAGAAGTACGGACCTGCCATATTGATCAGAAACCATGAAAAACTACCGATCCATTGACAAATTTGACAGATTTTTGCAACGAAGTCTGCCAATGTCGAGACTCGAACTCCAGACAATGCAATGGCAACATCTGTGCGGGGTTATCTCTGCGAGGTAAAGGCAACGGCTTCTCATTATCAATATCATAAATCACCACCATTATCAATGTACTCCAGAATGCGCGCTATTTGGGGAGATCCAATGAAATCGACCATGTCTTATCAAACAAGTAGAAAAGGAAACAATGGGAGGCATTTCGGAGAAAATTTAATTGACTTTCAATGTAAAATATTCCCCAAATTAAAATATTCATTTCAAATTCGAAGGGTGGCAAAATGTCGGAAAATAGCATATTTGGTGAAAGGTTTATGTTCGGCTAGAGTTGTTCACAGATTCCTAAGTAATAAATTACTTTTTCGATGTCATAAATACACAAAATATTGGTTCTAACTACACTCTGAATTTTCAAAAGTAATTAATACATATACGAACAAAAGAAAAAAAGGAGTTTCCATATCAGAAACACACAAAACGTATGTTTCAATTTCCAATCGGCATTTTTCATACAGTGATTTCCAAAAAAAGAGAAAAGAAAACCTAGTTTTTTTGCAGACTACCATTCTAAAAAATGGAAAGGATGAGCAAAAGTATCAAGTGAAGGTGAAGGCAAATGGCGGGTATGTAAAATGAACGAAGAATATGAAGAACGTCGTTCAGTGGTTAGCGTGTGAAAAGGCGGATGGGCGCACGGCACACGAGGCAACGGTTTTCCGCATCGCCGAAAGACCAATTCCGATGCGGGCGGTAGGGGTACGCTCTGGGGAGCATTCGCCAGCCAGGGAGAGGCAAGCGGCCGATTGCTCTCTGGAGGGAAGGTCGTTGCGCGGAAGTATTTTGCAAGGCGAGCTGCAAACCAACCAAGGCGACCGTGTGCTGTGAGGTTCACATGGGGAGTGAATCGACCGGTAGGAAAACGACAGGAGCTACAACGGCACATGCTTTCTGACATTATTCGAAAAAATTACTGATTACAGTAACCCATCAGCTATAACTGAAGTCAAATTCAACCAATTCAAACGAAGCGCCAGTGGTGCATGTCGATGTCGATGTCGGTCGGTCGGTCGGTCGGTCGGTCGGTCGGTCGGTCGGTCGGTCGGTCGGTCGGTCGGTCGGTCGGGGGCGGCGGGCGGGCGGGCGGGCGGGCGGGCGGGCGGGTATTGGGAAACGATCCGCTCAAGACAAAAGCGTTCTCTGATTTTGCAAACAATATAACTTAAGAAATCAAATAAATTCACACAACGGAATGATTATGATGGTTTTACTATGGAGGTGAAATGTGAGTGAACAGAGAAATGGATAAGAAACAGATAATGACATCTTCACGATCCAATCAGAGCTACAGTTTGATAGAAGGGGGCAAAAAACGATGATGGGCGTTCGAACAGGCGTGAGGACGGGCCTAAGATCGGAGTGAGGACGGGGTGAGAATGGGGTGATGACGGGGCGATGTCGGGTGAAGAAGTGAGGATGGGGTGAGCACGGGGCGAGGACAGGGTGAGAACGTAGCGAAGTGCTAAGGACAGGTGTGATGTCGAATGGGAAGACAGGCGGAAGAGGGGGGGGGGGGGGAAGTAGCGAGTAATAAGGTCTGTGGCGGTGACGATAAGTTAGACAGGAAGCGTTAGACACGTGGGAGCACAGTCGGGGTTAATTAGTTAGTTAATACCTTATTTTACGTGGCGAGACTCGGGCCATCAGGCCCGCTCTTCCGTCTAACCACGCAAATTTTGTAACGCTCCTTTCACCACCTAGCGGAGAAAGGAGGTATTATCTTGGGCGACGAAGCAGGCGGATCTCAATTTTGCTCAGAGGCTTCTTTTAGGCTTGAGGATATTTTACATGCAGTAAATCTACTACATGGGACAGCCGACTTTACTTCCCCTCCGAAGGAAGGCGTACGAAGGATTTTTTCGCCCTTAAAAATCCACGGCTTCGATCGGGTTTGAACCCGCAAACTAAGGGTACACCAGTCCGGTACGCTGACCGTTTTACCACCGAATCCGCAAACCAGCGCCGGGGTGGAGGATGTAGATTGATTGATTAATTGATTTCGTGTATGATCACGTCCATAGCTATGTCGATCAGTACGCTATGTGCTTGTTTTATCACGAGAGGTGCCGGTGTTCCTTTCCCAATGGTTAGAGAGATCTGGCGGCAACCTACACGTAAATGTCCGGTGATTTCCCTCCAGTTATCTCCTCTAGCAGGGCAGAGCCAACCCCGACGAGACAAGCGCTTAGCCTTGCAATGGTCTCCCGACATATAGTGCATAAAAGTGGCACTGTGAGAGGGTAGACGATGGGGGAGAAAGAATGGGTAGAGGAGGTACAGTAAACCTTCATTAACACGAATTCCAAGGGAAAAAATAATTGGAGTTCGTGTTATAAAAAATTGTGTTATCCGAGTATTATAAATATTCTTATTGCCGTAATTCTTTCTCGGCACCGAAGTTATGTTCGTGTTACGGCGAAATTCGTGTTAACCGAGTTCCTGCTAACGAGCGTTTACTGTATGTGGATACGGAAGGAAAGATCACGCATGGTCCACGGCCACTTTGATAGGGAACACCTCCAGCATTCTGGAAGTATTCTTCTGGTATTGATCAGAGAAACGACTGAAATCTACCGATCAGAGCAGCCAGCCGCTTGAATTCTTCTCAAGGCTCGAACCCTAGGACCTCTAGGACAGAGGCACTGCAGTGACATCAGTTGCTGCTCTGAGCCACCTCAGCCTGCGGGAGGATGTGGAGGGAGAGGGGATGTCGTAGGCGTTGTATGCTTCGGGAGCGTGGGGGACGACGGGGGCGGCAGCTCCGATTTGCATGGCGCCCGGCCACTAACAGCGCGCTCTGGTTTTCACTTAAAACATTTGCATAATTGACGAATCCTTTTACCCTTGGAGGGGAAGGAACTACTCGTCGGTGCCGATGGCGGCGGTGGTGTCGGCAATGTCGGCGGCGGCGGCGGCGGCCGTGGAGACGGTGGCGGCGGTGGCGGCGGTGGCGGCGGTGGCGGCGGTGGGGCGGTGGCGGCGGTGGCGGCGGTGGCGGTGGTGGCGGTGGCGAGGGTGGTGGCAGTAGCGGCGGTGGTGGTGGCGGCGGCGGCAGTGGTGGCGGCGGCGGCGGCGGTGGTGGTGGCGGTGGAGACGGCGGTGGCGGTGGTGACGGCGGTGGCGGTGGTGACGGTGGTGGCGGTGGCGGTGGTGACGGCGGTGGCGGTGGTGATGGCGGCGGCGGTGGTGACGGCGGTGGCGGCGGCCGCTGTGAAAGCCTGTGCTGCCCTGGGAGTACGCGTGAGACGTGACAAGGCCGACGAAGAGCGATAAATTAGATATACAGCGCAGATAAAGGGTTTCATTTTCAGATGTTGATACATCGGAGAGACTGACGTCGAGAAGAAAATTAAGAAAGAGCGAAAGTTGAGGGAAAAAAATGAGGAAAGGAAACGATTCAAAGAAGATCAAAGACGCATTTGTCAGAGTCAAGGATACTTGAAAGTAACGCCCGACGACAAGAAAAGGAATGTAACTCTGTTGGAAGCTTTAACAGACGTATTTTCTGACTCCTGCTTTATTTCTCGTTTCTCTTTATGTTTCTTCTATGTTTTTTCCTTCCCGAGAAGACATTAAGACCTGTTTCAACTCTGAGATCACCTCGTATCACTGAGTAATATTCCAGTCAGAAGGACGTGGCGAAGAGAGCACAACCTATGGGGGTCGATGTTAAAATATCGCACCAAAAATATTTTCTTTTCAAAATATTATGGTAGACTTTATGAAGATTATTCCGGTTTCTTTGTTTCTCATTGCACCATTTATTAATACTTAATTACCATTGATAATTACATCATCGTAGCTTAATGTTAAGGGATGTTCACGCTTCTTGCAGGAATTATCGCTAAAGGTATAATGTGAAATGACAGCAATCAGATTATACCGCAATTTGTTGCAGTTAAAAATGATACGCATCTGAATTGAATGTTGTTATTGATTTCGGACACGTCAACCGCTACTCATAAGAGCCATTTGTGTTGTTGAATGTTTTATCCCGGGTAATGGCGATGTCCTTCCCTCACTGGATGGTGAGAACGGGCACTAACGCACATGTTCTGTGTGGAGGATTTGTCTATCCATTGTATGTGTAGCAACAGGGAACAGATCCAAGCTCTAAGATACCGACTAGTCTCTCGACATGCGTGTTAGAGTAGTTTATGTACGTGTGTGGGTGTGTAAGGGCGAAGGAGACAACAAGTAAGAGGAAGGAAAAAATGCACGTGGTAAGTGGGATTGTTTTTCAAAGTTCTACTCTGGCATTCACCTGGCATTGATCGGAGAAAGCACGAAAAAACTGCGGGTCATAGAGAAAGGCCGCTCGAATTCTCCTCCAGATAGTTGTATTCTAGTAGGAGTATTCTAGCGGCCGGCTGCTCTGATCGGTAGTTTTCCGTGGTTTCTCCGATCAACACCAGGCGAATGCCGGAGCAGTACCCCACCAAACGGGTCACGGGCCGCGCGCGATCTTTCCTTCCTCTTCCTTGTCCTATCCTCTCCCCCTTACATACACACTTACACTAACATGCACTACACTACCACATATTCCGGGAGACCGGTGGGGAGTTTAGATCTTGTCTCGGCTGGGGCGGTGCCCCGCTGGTGGGAGAGTCCTGGTTAGGGGGAAACCCCACTAGCCGACGGTAGGTCGATGCCGGATCTCGCCATCCAGCGGGGGAAGATCACCGCCATCTCTTGAGGAAAAAGAACATGCACTACGCTAACGGGACTAATGACCAAAGCAGTTGACGCGCACGGAAACACGAAAAATCAATCAATCAATCGGGATTCCAATCCTAGGAGCACTCGGTCAGAGTCTATGCTGTCACTGGCAATGCTGACTCCTAGCTAAACTCAGCCAGTGCCTCGCCTCTGAACAAGCACGCTATCCTTACCGCTCAACCGGAGAATCAGACGACAATCGCGTTGATATTCTGGCTGCGGAACTACGCGAATTGCGCCGACTACCTTCATTTCGCTCCATACTATACATAAATAAATAATTCATTTCATGTATCATGAACTCCCTTCAAACTGCTAATGAAAGCAGAAGTTGTTCTCGTAACTTTTCACTTTCACGAGGCGCCAAGCATTAGGCTTTAGGGTTTCACATCGAGCTACCCCTGGTTGTCGAGATCTCTCCCTACCCCCACCCCCACTCTTCTCCCGTTGTACCCACGCGCAGCCCGTGCCAGGCGTTTTACAGCACACTCCAATACGCCCCCGTCCACCCTGCCAAGCACAACCCCACCGCCTCACACTCCGCTAATCTCTGTTAGGCCCTTCCTCCATCCAGCTACCGGGAGCGGTGGCTCAGTGCATCAACTGATGTCACTGCAGCGCCTCTGACCGGGAGGTCCTAGGTTTGAGTCCCGACAGCAGGATGTTCGACACTAACTTTCCACCTAGGTCGAATTCAGTCGCTGTCTGGAGGAGAATTCTAGCGGCCGGCTGCTCTGATCGGTAGTGGTTTCTCCGATCAACAACAGGTGAATGCCAGAGAAGTACCCTAACAAACGGGCCATGAATCGCGCGCGATCTTTCCTACCTCTTTCTTTTCCTATCCTCACTCCATACACTAAAATGTACTACTCTACCACACATGCCGGAAGACTGGTCGGGGAGTTAGAACTTGTCCTGACTGGAGCAGTGTCTCTGGTGGGAGATACCTGGTTGGGGAAACCTCGGTAGCTGACAATAGGTAGGCCCAGGATATGGTTATCCAGCGGAAGAAGACCACCGCCAACTCCCGAGCAAAAACAGGCAGAACACTTACGGGTCTAATGACCATAGTAGTAGTCGCGTCCGGAATCACTACCAATCAATCAATCCATCCACCTCTGACCTCCAGCGCCACACTTCCGTTCTCGTCCCCAACCCCTTCCCTTTCTCTCCTCGCACCACTGCTTGCCTTTTCCGTCCTTCCCCCCCCCCCGGGCTTTCAGTTCCCTTCCTCTCCCCGCTCTTCTCCCTACACATTCCCTACCTTTCCAACCCCACCCTTAACTTCTCTCCCCTTTCGACTCCATCCCTCGGTTCTCCACCATTCCTCTTCTTATCCTTCCGCTGCCAGCATCGCACTGTTCTGGCGTATTGCGTTGCATGCTGCCCAGTTTATGAGATTTCCGAATTTAAGTTTCTAGTCCGGTGTCTTACAGCAACAGTTATGCCAAACGCGACACACTTTTCCTTCGCAGCAAATATTCACAGTTGAAAATATGAATGGCTATGTAACATAGCAAACCAAAAACACAACATAATGTTATTGAAGATGCATAAAGCACATAAGCAGGGAAAAATCATACCCTTATAATATCCAACGACAGTTCACAGCTACCCAGCAATTAGTCGAATTCAATTAATATTTATAAAATATATAATTGAAAGTAAACCATTTTTTAGGTCATTTGACTACTCGATAACTCCAGGGTGATGCTATTTATATATCCATCCCGTATTTCTAGTGCGTAGGAGAGATTTTCTAGACGAATGTGGAGTTGAAGTAATGAGGATGCGGATTCAGCCCATCACCCGGTCCTGAGGGCGAGAGCTGTGAAAACGGGGAAGGAAGGAAGGAACGTGTGCGGTCAATGGCTTGTTATTTCAGGAACTGCTCCGACAACCGGTTGTTTAGTCGGAGGAAACCACGACTTGTCGACCCATTACAGAAATCAATAGAAGCCTCATCCATGCTGGAGCGACATTCATCGCAGCTATTTGCTAGCCGACAGTCTGCCACCGTCGACCTCCCGATCTATAAAGTTTAAGTAGCGAATTTGCAAATGATGGGCTAGCACATGATTAAACAATATTTGACTCTGTGTGTGTGTGTGTATATATATATATATATATATATATATATATATATATATATATATATATACCATCCGTATGATAGAAAATGAGAGTAATGATTGACCAAAGTTTGAAATCATCAAGTACCGCTGTGTCTCTATTCCAAAAATCTTTAACGTATTTCCTTAAATCTAAATCTCGGACGATTCACAGCTCTACTCCGCATCGCGACTGTCAGCGACGGTCCGTACGGCATCCCCGACACTATTTCGCGCCCTCCCGACATTGCTTTCTTCATCCCGCAGTCACCCCGCGCCGCTCCGCTCTTTCCTTTCCCTCTCCACCATGCGCTGCGCCGCGCCCCTTCCCACATAGCCCGCCCCATGCCGTCCCATCGAACTCTGCCCCTGCCCTTCCTAGCCAAGCGCCGCGCCCCGCCCCCTTCCCACACCGCCCCGTCCCTACTGTCTCCTCCGTCTCTACTCCTGCCCCTCCTAACCAAGCGCCGCTCCCCGCCCGTTCCCACACACTCCGCCCCATGTCGTGCCTGCCTATCCCCACCAATCGCCGCGCCCCGCCCTTCCCACACCGCCCCGACCCATGCCGTGCCTGCCCATCCCCACCAATCGCCGCGCCCCGCCCCTTTCTCGCACCGCCCCGTCCCGACCCGCTCCATCCCGTCTCTGCCCCTCCAGGCTAGACGCCGGGGCGCACAGCGCCCCGTCCCGCCCCTTTTTTACATCGCCCCGTCCCGACCCGTTTCGGTCCGCCTCTTCCTTCTCCTCCCCACTCACTTTTCACACCGCCCCATCCCGTCTCCTCCCTTCCCCTCCACGGCACGCTCTCGCCGTTGCAGAGAGCGCCCACGAGACACCGAGCGACTGAATTATTCACCGGTCGCTTGTTTTCATCCGCGACGCGACGCGACGCGACGCCCGGCGACGCCGACGGCAGCTTGTTTGTTTCCGAGGTGCGGCGGGGGTGGAGGCGCTGAGCAGAGAGGAGGGCCAAGGCCGAGGGAACATGAGGACGGGTTGCCTGTTACGTCATCCCCCCGGTAAGCGGTAGCTCAGTGCATCAACTGATGTCACTGCAGCGCCTCCGACCGGGAGGTCCTAGGTTACACTCCCCCAGCGGCAGGATTTTCGACACTAGCTTTTCAGCTAGGTCGAATTCAGTCGCCGTCTGGAGGAGAATTCTAGCGGCCGGCTGCTCTGATCGGTAGTTTTCCGTGGTTTCTCCGATCAACACCAGGCGAATGCCGGAGTGGGGGAATGGGGCAAAATTCTGCTACCGTCGGTACTCGAACCGTAGGGCTTCCCGACATCAGTTGATGTCCTGAGGAAAGTAGGGAATATGAGCTGGGGACGGCGCGAGGCAGGAAGGAATGAAGGGAAGGAGATGTGAAGCGAGCGAAATAAGGGGTGGGAGCGATTTACTAAGCTCGCACTGTTTCTTGATCCTCGAGCTCCCTAGTGCTCGCTCAGCCCGGCATAGCATGGCCCGGTAGTAAATGTGAGCTCCACTCGGAACGTCACGGGTCAGGTTGCAGTGCTGCCCACCTTCTTCCTTTCCAATGCGGACTTCCTAGTTTTCGGTCTCTCTTTCTATCGACCTGTGCATACCATGTTCCTTCTTGTTACTCAATTATTTCTATATCTGTTAATTATTTCTTCAGAATTTAAAAAAAATCTTCCGTTGTTTCTCTTAGCTATCTTCTCCAAGACGAGTAATTACGCTAAGTTTTCTGTCAATAAAGTTGACAGCCCTGCACTGCCGTGACATAGACAGAACCCGCCTCTCCCCGCACCCCCCGCTGTGGAGTATCAAGAAAAAGTGCGCGATTAGTACACTGAGGTGCCATGGGAGAGCATCGAGGGAATGAAGCGGAGAAGGAGGAAGCTTTAGTGTGGGGGCTTTGGCTGAGGAAGCTAAGCTAGGGGGTGAAATCGGCGCCGAAGGGATGAGGGCTTACCCCCTTTCACTTCTCCACTTCAACACTCTCAACTTTCACTCTCGTTTTTCTTTGTAACCTTTGCTCTGGTTCCAGTCCCGGATTCAAACCGCGGTAGTTTGGTAAGAAACAGTTGAAGTTCAACAAAAAAATAGTTCAAAATGAATTTTATTTTTGTTTTGATTCTTAAAGTTAAAGCAAATATTAACAATTACTAGGGATCAACCAGTGTTTAATTTTTCGGAAAGGTAATCTCACTGGATTTTGTGTAAATATTTACAGTTCCTACTTTCTCCGAAATGACTAGCTTTTAGATACTTATGTGAACTTGGAAGTATAACAAAGAAGTGACCTTATAATGCCGCAACGAAAGTTCAGAAATATTATGAAACAACAATAAGAAGGGTCTGCATTTTATTATCTGCAGGATTCCATTATAAAAAAAGATTTTTTTGTTTCCTTCAACTATATAATATACTATATAATTAAGGTAATAGAATGAAACTAACAGAGAACACCATTGCAACTACAACTTTGGAAATATGTCAATCCATTTGTTATCAACTCAAAATATCGGTGAAAAATAATAAATTTCATAACACTTTTACTTTTATATGAAGGTTGAGATTATGAGCTCTTACGCAGAATGCCACTTTATTTAATAAGCACAAACAATTAAAAGCTGCGCTAGACAATGTTGGGTGAGTAGGGAGGTTGGGGTGAGTTTCATGTTGTAATAACTTGTTTTAAGAAATCATTCTTGAGAGACGCTATTTCGCGCGGAATTACATTGCACTTAAAGTCACGAGTATAATATGAGTTTCATATTATACTGTCAGATTTATTAATACGTTTTCTAACTCTGTAGAAGTGAAGCATTAACGCGAATAATAACAGTGAATCGTCATTTATACGAATTACAAGGCACCGAAATAGTTGGAGTTCTTGTTAAAAAATTAATGTTATCTGGGTGTTATAAATGTCCGTATTACCGCAATACCTTACAGGTCCAAAGTTTGGTTTGTGTTACTGCAAAATTCGTGTTAAGCAAGTTCGTGCAAACGAGGTTTTAGTATTTGTTTGGATATTTAAGGTCGCATCAACATCTAGGCGATTAGCGACCACTATTGGAGTTAAATATTGGAGGGAACAATGAAGATGAAACGAAATGGTGATAAGGGGTGAAAGGACGAACACAAATACAACCATTCCCAAGGCGGGACTCGAACCCGCGACCCTTCGGTCCGAGATGACTACGACACGCCTTAGCGATCTCGGTCACCGGGCCGACATTTACTCTATTTTGTACCTGTTGAAATACCACTTTTACCTGTAGCAGTGAAGTGTTTAAATCATTGACTCAGAGACAGTACGAAAGGTAAAGGAAAGGTAAAGAAAGAGATGGCCTATCACCGGAGCAACAATTCGAAGCAGTTGTATATTCCAAGTCCTATCTAAAGGAAATCATAAGATTCTGCCAGAACATTAATATATTTAATCAAATATAAGTGTAATCTAATGTAAGTAATGTAATGTAATGTAAGTGTAATATGTAAAATACTAAAAAGTCGCTAAGAACCTTTGGTTGATGCGACTATAATAAAAAAAAAGTTGTAGGACGCGATAGTTCGATTTATCAACAGTAACTTGAGACGTGCCATTTAGGAACGCCGGTCTCTTACACTGCTCCTGGAGGAATGTCAGCATGCTCATACATCAACGTGGAATGCACATCTCTATGTGATGGACTCGTCGGAGCTCGCCCTTTAATGGAGGAGGCGAGACGTCTTGGAATGTAATGAGTCTGGAGGATAAATGCTTCAGTTAATTGCGCAGAAGACGCGAAATGCATCCATCCTTTTTGAAGATATCCCCGAGAAGGGTTTACCATTTTTCACAACTTGAAACTTACGTTAAATTAGATCTGCACAAATAAATCATTAGATGAAGTTAATTGGGCAACAGTCTGATAATTAAACGTCAGTCTAGTCAGAATCATTCATTTTATTTTGATAAGATTCACGACACTTCCCAATCGTTAGAAGTAGTAAAATAATTTAAGTTGTGCGGATGAACCTGAAATAGCACGGAAATTATTTTTTTAATTGATGAAAATGCAAACCAGGACCAAAACGTTGACGATTTCGGAAAAATTAAAATATTATCAGAACGTATGAACTACCTTTTGTTTTATTTATTGTAATAACTTTTATTTGGAAACTTTTACAGTTAACATAATGAGAACTGGCTTTTAGTTTTAGAGATAGTAATTTTGAAGCTCGATTTCCACTCAGTAAACTGAAATATGATTAAGTATACTGATGATTACAGCAACGCTAGAACAAAATAACAGGAAAATTATGCATAGTAACAATGTTATCTAGAACAGACCATATTGTGAAATAACACACTCATATCCGGTTTTCAACGAGTTTGGTCGACAATTGTACGAGATAGCATTACTATCACAATAGCAAAATAATGATTGGGTCAGAGAGAAGAGTGTAAGTTTTCATGTTTTCATTTTCTCTCCAAGGAATTAATGCGAAAAATGAATACACAAAAAATATTCAAAGTTTCATTATTTTTACAAATAAAGTAATTAATGCTTCTGTTTAATCTATCGTTTCTGCAATATCGCATACAACATACATAGATAAAGTTATGTAATGCTGCAGTAATAAACGGCAATTTTTTTGGCAGTTTGGAGTTACCGAAAAAGTGTGTCTGTGAACAACGTTAGCGGCTAAGCTGTAAGTAGGATTTTCACCGAAATGATATTCTTCCATGAAATTGGTTGATGTCGCGGCCACATAAATTTGAAACGGATGTTTTATTTTTTTGCGGTATTTTACATGAACCCTCAACATTTTTAATATTTTCTCAAAAATGGCTCCACATTTGTTTTTTTATATTTTCTCTGATAGAACAAAACCCGTTTGTTAGGGTACTGCCCCGGCATTAGCCTAGTGTTGATGGGAGAAACTACCGATCAGAGCAGCGGGCCACTAGAATTGTCTTACAGACAGCGTCTGAATTCGACCTAGCTGAAAAGCTAGTGTCGAAAACCCTGCCGCCGTCAGGACTCGAACCTAGGAACTCCCGGTCAGAGGCGCTGCAGTGACATCAGTTGATGCACTTAGCACCACCCCCGGTTTATAATTGGAGGATTGAGGTAATGATTACTATTCGTTTTTGGTATACAGAACGAGTAGAGCTAGTTGGCAATTTCTAAAGCAAGTAGTTATAAAAATTACGGGTTTCAATAGTAAGGACCAAAGGACCAACACAACTCCTCGGAGGGAGTCTCATCATAAACGATTGTCCTGCGGGCACCGCGTCCGAGAAAGCGAGGCGAGGATCTCTCAGGACAGAAGGGCGGTGGGTGCTGCTAATTGGCAGAACTATAATTAATGGGACAGCGGGCGAAGTTGATTGAGAACGCCCCGCCGGAGTCCGACTTCCCTGAAGCGACGCGTAACGACGCGTCGAAGGTTCTAAGCAGCGAGTGGTGTTGGGCGGAGGCCTCGTTGGTCTGCGGTAATGTCTCGAGGCGGTTAGACGCTCCGGGTTTAGAGAACGTGAAGATCTGATGAATGCCCTGGGTGACATGTCTCAAATTAGGACGAAGGAAACATACATTTCGACACATCGTTGAAGACCAAATTACAGAAACCCAAATTAACAAAGAGTAACTCTAGACTGGTGAACGCCAACCAAAACTAAGATGAGCCATAGTTGTGTCAGGTTCATTTGAGGTCAATTGGGGTTCGAGTGCGTGAAGGTTGTGAATGCCCTGGGTGACATGTCTCAAATTAGGACGAAGAAACATACATTTCGACACATCGTTTATGACTAAATTACAGAAACACAAAAGAACGAAGAATAACTATAGACTGGTGAACGCCAACCAAAAACTAAGATGAGCCATAGTTGTGTCAAGGTTCATTTGAGGTCAATTGGGGGTTCGAGTGCGTGAAGGTTTGTGAATGCCCTGGGTGACATGTCTCAAATTAGGACGAAGGAAACATACATTTCGACACATCGTTTATGACTAAATTACAGAAACACAAAAGAACGAAGAATAACTATAGACTGGTGAACGCCAACCAAAAACTAAGATGAGCCATAGTTGTGTCAAGGTTCATTTGAGGTCAATTGGGGTTCGAGTGCGTGAAGGTTTGTGAATGCCCTGGGTGACATGTCTCAAATTAGGACGAAGGAAACATACATTTCGACACATCGTTTATGACTAAATTACAGAAACACAAAAGAACGAAGAATAACTATAGACTGGTGAACGCCAACCAAAAACTAAGATGAGCCATAGTTGTGTCAAGGTTCATTTGAGGTCAATTGGGGTCTGAGTGCGTGAAGGTTTGTGAATGCCCTGGGTGACATGTCTCAAATTAGGACGAAGGAAACATACATTTCGAACATCGTTTATGACTAAATTACAGAAACACAAAAGAACGAAGAATAACTATAGACTGGTGAACGCCAACCAAAAACTAAGATGAGCCATAGTTGTGTCAAGGTTCATTTGAGGTCAATTGGGGGTTCGAGTGCGTGAAGGTTTGTGAATGCCCTGGGTGACATGTCTCAAATTAGGACGAAGGAAACATACATTTCGACACATCGTTTATGACTAAATTACAGAAACACAAAAGAACGAAGAATAACTATAGACTGGTGAACGCCAACCAAAAACTAAGATGAGCCATAGTTGTGTCAAGGTTCATTTGAGGTCAATTGGGGGTTCGAGTGCGTGAAGGTTTGTGAATGCCCTGGGTGACATGTCTCAAATTAGGACGAAGGAAACATACATTTCGACACATCGTTTATGACTAAATTACAGAAACACAAAAGAACGAAGAATAACTATAGACTGGTGAACGCCAACCAAAAACTAAGATGAGCCATAGTTGTGTCAAGGTTCATTTGAGGTCAATTGGGGGTTCGAGTGCGTGAAGGTTTGTGAATGCCCTGGGTGACATGTCTCAAATTAGGACAAAGGAAACATACATTTCAACACATCGTTGAAGACCAAATTACAGAAACCCAAAAACAAGATAACTTAGACTGGTGAACGCCAACCAAAAACTAAGATGAGCCATAGTTGTGTCAAGGTTCATTTGAGTTCAATTGGGGTTCGAGTGCGTGAAGGTTTGTGAATGCCCTGGGTGACATGTCTCAAATTAGGACAAAGGAAACATACATTTCAACACATCGTTGAAGACCAAATTACAGAAACCCAAATTAACAAAGAGTAACTCTAGACTGGTGAACGCCAACCAAAAACTAAGATGAGCCATAGTTGTGTCAAGGTTCATTTGAGTTCAATTGGGGGTTCGAGTGCGTGAAGGTTTGTGAATGCCCTGGGTGACATGTCTCAAATTAGGACGAAGGAAACATACATTTCAACACATCGTTTATGACTAAATTACAGAAACACAAAAGAACGAAGAATAACTATAGACTGGCAAACTGTAACAAAAATATAAGAAGATAAACCATAGATGTACCAAGGTTCATTTGAGTTGAATTGAGTCGAGTCGAGTTGGATTCAACAAATTGTGTCTCATGTCATCAGATGTCCCTACAGCAGTGTGTCTTTTCATCAACTAAGACACCCAAAGAAGGTAATATTTTCTGAAACGAACGCCACATTTCACTATTAGACATGCAGCAGCTTCAAATACAGGGTCTCAAAAATTTGATTTGATGAATGCCCGAGAATTCTGCTCTGAAGGTCACAGCAATTTGGATCGAAAGGGAAAAAATTCTAGTGAGGTCTAAGGACCCGGAATTTGGAAGGAAATACTTAAATGTATGCCAAGCATTCCGTTACTAGTAAAGAATCGCAACCGCTCAAGACTTATGGTATTCGAGAGTTTTAACGATGAATGCCTAGGTTTTATTCTTTGAAGATAGTATCAATAATTAGTAGCGAATTATCCGGAAAGATTATAAGTAAGGTTAGGATAATAGTATAAAACTCACAGGCTGGTTTGCGAGAGTGTTTGATGGGTGCCCAGACATTCTTCTCTCACAAAAGGCCCGATAATTAGGGGTCGAAAAATAAACTTTCTGCTAAGGACATTGGAAGCAAGATCAAACTCTCAGAAGTTAGGATAATGGAGGATCAGATTAATATGAATTATGCTCTGATATCCCCGATAATTAAGAGTCTAAACGTTAGTCTTTGCATAGAACAATTTGTCTTCCTGATACAAGAGTCTTAGAGTACTTGAGTGTGTAATGACTTTCACTGTCCAGGGGTAGATATTTCCTTCTGAAGACATTTCTCTCCCTCTGTCTCTGTCGAAACTAAAGCTTAGGTCAGGTCTTCAAAGGCATCTACAGAGCTGGACCAGCCTCTGGAGATGGAGGATGCTGTCGTTGTCGCATCCCTAGCATATAAAACATTGATCGATTGATTGATTCTTAGTGATTATGGGCGCGTAAACTACTGAGGTCATTATTCCCGTACGTTTAGTGCATATTTTTCATCGGGAGGTGGCGGTGATCTTCCTCCACTGGATGGCGAGATCCGGAGACGACCTCCAGTCGACGAGCGGGGTTTTCCTCCAAAACAGGTATCTCCCACCAGCGGGGCACCGCCCTAATCGGGACAAGCTCTCAGTCCTCAACCGGTCTCCCGGCATGTGTTGTAGTTTAGTGCATTATAGTGTAAGTGTGTGTATAAGGGGGGATAGGACAAGGAAGAGGAAGGAAAGATCGCGCGCGGTCCGTGACCCATTTGTTAGGGTACTGCTCCGGCATTCGCCTGGTGTTGATCGGAGAAACCACGGAAAACTACCGATCAGAGAAGCCGGCCACTATAATTTTGCTCCGGACAGCGACTGAATTCCACCTTGCTGAAAAGCTAGTGTCGAAAATCCTGCCGCCGTCGGACCCGAACCTAGAACCTGCCGGTCCTCAGAGGCACTGCAGTGACATCAGTTGATACACTGAGGCATCGATCCCGGTGAAAACATCGATATTTTACAATATGTACAAACATATTACATGTTAGAAACTTTTTATAAATATGTTTTACAACATCAATGGGTTTTGGTCGTTGTATTGTTAACATCGATGTTTCCAAACATCGATGTTTTGTTATCTATGTCGCATCACTAATCTACGGATGAAGGAAGGAAGGATATAATGACACGGCGGAGAATTGTCGCGCCGGATCCATGGGTGGGTTTATAACAACCGCGCTGTATCCGAAATTCGAGAAAATCCGCCGAAAAATCTTTGAATTCTTAATGAAAACCAAAGATTAATGATAGGATGGATTGACAGGGAATAAAGTATATATATTTGTAAATGACGCCCGGTATCCATATGTGGAAAGATATTTCTCGAGACGCTCTCCTCCTGATTATCGATGGGTATCCTTCAATTCATTGAAAGAAATTATAAAATGTATATTTTTAAAGAACGGTTGCGTCGTAAATGCTTAATACACCTTAAAAACAAGTCAACAGTGCTAAACATTTGTGCAATGTTAATCTACGCTTTTGAATTGAACGCTGGATAGTAGCCGCACAAATAGAGCTAAATAAAATCATTCTATTCCAACTTCTCGCGCTGTTCATCCTCTGAATGCCCTAAGCGCTTTCAAGTTATATAAACATTCAATTTTGAAAAGGCAAAGCAGCGTAATATTTCCAACGAACGATTTTGGTTACCGGGTTATGGATGGACAGATACTTTGCCTCATCCGGTTAATGCGAGAAAAAATTAAACGCAACCGCTGAATAGTCAGCTGTACATTTCGTTTGGACCACAGATAAACCTCTGGGATTTAAAATAATTCCATCAAAAACGCCCGAACGGGGAACAAATATTGCAAATCAATGATTACATCGGCATAAAAATATATTTTTAAAAATAAATATTCGCTCGGAATTAGATGTGGAGAGTTTCCGAGAGCGTGAATATCTGTTACGTTTATCAGGATTATCCTTAATACAGGTCAAACAAGGGTCGGCGAAACGTATAAATTTCAGGTGGGTAGTACCATAGGTGGGGGATCATGCAATATTTTTATTGTATTTTAGTTTTTTAAAGAAAAAATGATAACTGTATAAAATATTGCAGTTTTCAACATTATAAATTAATAATTTATATAAACACATTAAACATTTATTATTATATATTTTTTACTTGCCAGCAACAGAATTGGTCACTTCTTCATCCGGTTTTAAGCTTTCCGGGTTTTCATTAGCGGTTTTTGAGTTTAAGTCTCATGTACTCACAGGCTGCAGCGTGCTCCTCTTTCGCGACTGACTGAAAGATTCATCCGTTTTGTCATTCCCTCTTATAGCTCGGAATCATCGAACAATAAACCGGAGTATTTGGTTCTTTAGGATGCAATGAAACACAGCCAGGTGGCCATAAACCTATTGGTCGATTTCAAAAACAGTGTTTTTGACCAGTTTGATGGTGATAATGTGTTAATTTGGAATTTCCTTTCCGATTTTTGTCAAAATTCCAGATGGATAATTATCAAACTAGAATATTTTTCGCGTGGGTATAATACCCACCGTACCCATCTCTTCTGCCAGCACTGGGTCAAACCTCGAAAAAACAGGTTCTCGATATTAACCTCCCTAGTTCGTCGACACAGAAATTCTCGATGTCTCAATTGCAGAAGCAGAACTGTACACTAATTTTTTGCCAGATTATAAGTATTAATTGATTTATTTTTCCTCGTGCTTTTTTGCAGTGAGAGTGTTTCATACACGATGGTGCGGTTATGAATTATTTTATTTATTTTTGGTAGTTAGGGATCCTTCAACTGCACATGTCATTATTTTTTTAATGTTTATTCGCGACCTTCAAATAAATCGGTTCGAACTGCATCGTTTTTTTGAAAAATGAATTATTGACATGGTTGAATAGCTTAAAAGTATTTTGTTTGGCAGTAGGATTTCATATAATTTGTTTTCCGCAATTAACCAATCCCGTTATCACACACGCCTTGGTACTCTTGAAAAGAATTTGAACCCTCCTAACCAAACGCATCGACTTACATCAATTAGTTTATTTGTTATATTTGTCCTTAAACATCAGTCAAGGTATTTGCAAATTTTATGTCATTTAATGTTTTCCTTTTTCACGTCTTTATTTCTGATAATTATGATACGTCACAATGCGTTTGACTACCACCACAAATAATACCTACATGCAACACACCCATTCAAATAATGAAGCAGTGCACCATCAACAATTCAGCAGCTACGCATTTCCCATGTGAAACCGCCAGGGCGTGTTGTGGTCCTTAATGTGACAGAATATTGTGAATTTTCACGTCTTTATTTCTGATAATTCGTCACAGTGTGTTTGATTACCACCATACATAATACCTACATGCAACACACCCATTCAATTTATGAAGCAGTGCACCATCAACAATTCAGCAGCTACGCATTTCCCATGTGAAACCGCCAGGGCGTGTTGTGGTCCTTAATGTGACAGAATATTGTGCATTTTCAAGTCTTTATTTCTGATAATTCGTCACAGTGTGTTTGACTACCACCATACATAATACCTACATGCAAACACCATTCAATTTATGAAGCAGTGCACCATCAATCAATTCAGCAGCTACGCATTTCCACGTGAAACCGCCAGGACGTGTTGTGGTCCTTAATGTGACAGAATATTGTGAATTTTCACGTCTTTATTTCTGATAATTCGTCACAGTGTGTTTGATTACACCATACATAATACCTACATGCAACACACCCATTCAATTTATGAAGCAGTGCACCATCAACAATTCAGCAGCTACGCATTTCCCATGTGAAACCGCCAGGGCGTGTTGTGGTCCTTAATGTGACAGAATATTGTGAATTTTCACGTCTTTATTTCCGATAATTCGTCACAGTGTGTTTGATTACCACCATACATAATACATACATGCAACACACCCATTCAATTTATGAAGCAGTGCACCATCAACAATTCAGCAGCTACGCATTTCCCACGTGAAACCGCCAGGGCGTGTTGTGGTCCTTAATGTGACAGAATATTGTGAATTTTCACGTCTTTATTTCTGATAATTCGTCACAGTGTGTTTGATTACCAGCATACATAATACCTACATGCAACACACCCATTCAATTTATGAAGCAGTGCACCATCAACAATTCAGCAGCTACGCATTTCCCACGTGAAACCGCCAGGGCGTGTTGTGGTCCTTAATGTGACAGAATATTGTGCATTTTCAAGTCTTTATTTCTGATAATTCGTCACAGTGTGTTTGATTACCACCATACATAATACCTACATGCAACACACCCATTCAATTTATGAAGCAGTGCACCATCAACAATTCAGCAGCTACGCATTTCCCATGTGAAACCGCCAGGGCGTGTTGTGGTCCTTAATGTGACAGAATATTGTGCATTTTCACGTCTTTATTTCTGATAATTCGTCACAGTTTGTTTGACCACCACCATACATAATACCTGCATGGAATACATTTATTAAATTCCTGAAGCAGTGCACCATCAACAATTCAGCCGCAAGTCATTTCCCATGTGAAACCGCCAGGGCGTGTCGTGGTCCTCAATGTGACAGAATATTGTGCATTTTCACGTCTTTATTTCTGATAATTCGTCACAGTTTGTTTGACAACCACCAAACATAATACCTGCATGCAGTACATCCATTCAATTCCTGAAGCAGTGCACCATCAACAATTCAGCCGCAAGCCATTTCCCATTTGAAGCCGCCAGGGCCTTTTGTGGCCCGTAGTGTGGCAGAGATTCGGTACACATTCAAGCTGCGCGGCCGGGGGGCGTGTCGGCGACGGCGGCGGCGGCGGCGACTGCTCCTCGCTAACAGCGGCGTCGCGGCGCGCGCCAGAGAGGCAGGGCGTCGGAGGCGGGGGCGGGGGCGGGGGTGGGCGCCGCGTGATCCTGCGCTGATGAGCCAATAGAGCGCGCGCGCGCCTGCCGCCGTCCCGGGGCGTCGCCGTCGCGTTGCTTCGCGTCGCCGAGTGGGAACGACGCCAGACGTCGCGACGCCGCAGATGGCTCTGCCGCCTCGCACGCGGTGGCGCTCCAGACGCCGCCGTCGCCGTCGCCGTGCCGCCTAGAGAAGGGCACCGTCTCTGGCGGAGCTGAGGGAAGCTACTCCTCCTGCTGGGCGACCACTCAGACATTGCTCGAACAGGAAGCAGGGTGTCGGATTTTAATATTACTACGTTTTCCTTCCAGTTTCCTCCCCCTCCGTACACTCTTTCTTCTTCTGCCTCTTCGCATTTCTTTGGCCTCTCTGTCTTTCTACTTCTCTTCGTCTTTATTCTTCTCCCATTTCTCCTCACTATTATTTTCTTCTTTTGTTTGATTTTTCTTCTTCTTGCTGCTTTTCCTTTTCTTCTTGCTACTTTTCTCTTCTTTTCATTCTTACTTTCCCTCTCTAAATCCATCTATTTTCCTTCCTATCTTATTCCTCTTCCTTTTTGTCTTCTTCCTTTTCTTCTTCTTTCCTTTTCCTTCTTCCTACCCTTTTTCCTTTTCCTTCTCATTAGTTTCCTCTGCTGCTCCTCCCCTTCGTGCCCGAGGGGCAGCGATGCCAGGTGCTGCAATACCGTAGCAATACCGGCGCTTTGCTCGCGGATGCAGAGCCTCGGTCTCCGCCGGCGGCGTCGCTTGTCTGCCAGCGCATCTGCCGCGAACCAGATTTCCCAGCGCCTCAGGGCCAGGGGATCTGCATTAAGTGCGCTATGAATCTGGCAAGGAACATTACTCCCACAAACATCAAAGGTTTATGTTTTAAAGATACTTCAACTTCTGTTTGTTGGTGGCGTCAGCATTATTTCCTTCTCCTTCTTATCCGTCTTCTTTTCTCGTCTTTACTACGATTCCTTTTTCTTTCCCTGCTTCTGCTTCTTCGTCTTATTCTCGTTTCTTAATCGTCGGTCATCGAAATGAACTGGCATACCTCATCGAATCTCTGAAATCTTGGGCGAGCTGTTACTTGTTTTCTCCTTCCGATTAGGGCTGATCCTCCATTACACATGAGATAGAAAGTCTAGAGAGAAATAACGGGAATTGTGAGTATGCGGATGTAAGGCCAAGGTTCTAATTGAGGAAAATTTAATTGGAGAGATAGAGATAGATAGATAGATAGATAGATAGATAGAGAGAGAGAGAGAGAGGATATGGAGGGAGGAAAGGAGAGAGGAGATGGGCCAGAGAAGGAAGGAGGGGGAGGAGGGAATGAGAGAGGGAAAGAGGAGAGAGGGAGAGAGAGGGAGAGGAGAGAGAGGGGAGAGAGGGAGAGAGAGGGAGGGAGAGGGGGAAGGAAAAGGGAAAGATAAAGAAGAATGGGGAAGCGAATAGAAAGGAGAGTAGAGTATGGCAGATTGGAACATTCAATAAGCGAGTCTCTAGTGAAAGAAGTCCTCTGAACCATCAGATATTCATTTCATATTTCCCGTCACATAAATCTCATCCAGATGCGAAAGAGTAAAAGGTTTATACTTTGAAGTATTTAGAGCGAACGGTCTGAGCCAGTACAATAAACTCCCGCTTCACCAGAAAAAGACTTGAAAGAAACATCAAGCATTTAAATATACTTCAACCACCATTGAAAGCCAGCGCCCGCACCGTCGCGTCCTTTGCATACAGAACTGGGCCGATGGCATTTGATTCAGCCCGAGAGCATAACTCACCGTTTCGGGGCGGTCTCTCCACTAGATGTATCAAAACTCAAAGGCAAAACGCCGAGAATGGATTTTTCATTCAGAGGGAAGAGAAAGTTTATTGCGAGGGAAGAGGAATTTTACAACTCCATTATATAATCAATTAACAGTACATAATGGAACGATGAATGACATGTTCTGCAGTCCAGAACGTCACTGCACGAAAGTAGTGGCACGAGGGACTGCTGTAACTTCATACTAGTGTAGTAACATCGATTTTCCTCTTCTGTTTCTACGAGGAATCAAGCTTAGAAATCTAACCACGTTACTACTTTTGCATTCCATTTTTGAATATGGAAGGGATGCGCTATTTATCCCCACCTCTAGCCGCCGTCTCCTCCAATAGAATATAACTGCGTTTAAAATTGAAAGAAACATTTAATAGGCCGATGATAAATTACCGCTCCAAGCTTAGTTTACATACTTGGCTGTGGTAAGTCCAAAGTTTTGTCAGATAATGAAAATCATAAAACAAGCTGCTATATGATATAAATTGAGAAAGTGAGATGACATGGTTATAAAAGGATATTTTAGTCCTTTTGAACCGACAATTATATTTTTACAAGCATAAGTATATTCAACCTACAGAGTGTCCGGGGAAGAAACGTCGAAAATAAGCTCTTAAGACAAATTTAAGCATGTTTTGTCCAATAAACTACTTGGATATTCCGAATGGCTGAGCCGCAACAAGCACTCAAAACTTGGTTTGAAAAAACGCTTTCTAGGCAAAAATTTGCATTGCAGAAGCGTAGAAACACTCCAGAAACATGTAAATTGTTTATTATTTACAAAAGAAATGAATTATTTGTTCAGAAAGACAAATTAGTCAAGGAATAAGAAAACCAATGAATTGTGTACATTGGGTTTTTTAAATTTTAAAAATTGTTTTTTTTTGTGACTTACTCGGAATTCACTCTTGAATAATTAATAAGTCTTACGTCCTAAAAGGTGTTGCGTGGCAAGGAGATAGAAATGTCTTAACTTGGTCATTTAGTCCCGAACTCCCGTATTATTTGGAGCAAGAAAGTTCTATTCAAATTTTTCTCATACACCTCTTTCAGGATTTACGGGCGATTCGGATGAACTCGATATTCTAAACTAGCCTTATAGCCATACCTACAATTGCTAAATAATTTGATAAATAGGTGATGATGAAGATATATGACAAGCAGAGGCAGAAAACCTGTCACCTTGTCCACAACTCCACATGGGTCGATCGAGATTTGAATCACGGGTTCAGCGGTGGAAGATTGATTCATTACTGATTCCGGGTGCGTCAACTACTAAGGTAATTAGTCCCGTACGTGTAGTGCATGTTCTAATCGCGGGAGGTGACCGTGATCTTCCCCCGCTGGATGGCGGGATCCGGTCCCGACGTATGTCACCAGTGTGGCACCGCCCCTGCCGGGACAAGTTCTAAGCTTCCGTCTGGTCTCCCTCCAAGTGTGATAGTTAGACATAGGATGTTTAGGCACTAAAAAATCGTCTTTTAGGACCCTTAAAAGGCACTGAAAATGTCAAGAATAAGGAGAAAAAAGGCACTACTATAAATTACATACACAATAAAATTAAAAATTGTTTATAATTTTTGTCTATGTTAATTTGTATACTTCAAAACCACAAAGCAAGTACTTAAATTTTAATGTAGTAAAATGTAAACTAGAGTAACATATCTACACGTCTTCTACATTTTATTCTTAATAGTTTGCATTAACCAGTAATATTTCCATATTTGCATATTACCACAAACTTTTCAACTAAACAACCTGTAACAACTATTGTACTACAGCTTCCGGGTCAATGACCCCCATCTCGATCAGGTTTTTCGTCCAGTTTCCCTGATCCATTGAGCAAATGCTGAGATGGCCCCTTGTTTTTCTTCTGGACATAAATGTAACTTCATTTTCTGTGCACGTCTTCTAGAATTCATTGGGAAATACAATTATTCAAATTATCGTTTCCATGTTGTCGCAGCAGGAAGTAATAAGAGCCAAAATTTATTGCTTATTTATCTTTGAAAATGGATTTTGTTACATGGGAGTTTTTTTGTTTTTTCTCCTTTCAAAATTCAAAATTTATTGCTTATTTATGAAAACAGATTTTATTACATGGGAGTTTTTGTTTTTTTTTCTCCCTTTCAAAATTCAAAATTTATTGCTTGTTTATCCTTGAAAATGGATTTTATTGCATGGGAGTTTTTGTTTTTTTTTCTCCCTTTCAAAATTCAAAATTTAAGTAGTATATGACTTAGTGTAGGGATCACAGAATTTTGAAAATGTGCACACAATTCCCTTTTCCCCATTGCACGTCATACGCGGTTTTTAACTGTTTTTTTTGACGTAAAATAAATAAAAAATAAAAAAATAAATAAAATAAATAAATAAAAACATGTTTGGACAGTGAAGCAGCTATGATCGAGACTAGATGAACTGTCAAGGAAGGATAGTAATTTTTCCTTGGCAGTTCATCCAGTCATTCAATAGTAATGAGTAGAAAATGTGAATAGAATATTACTAACATAAAAGTGATTCGTGATTTGGGTTCAGATTGAAAATGTTCTTTCGAATATTCAACTTGTGCATAGTGAAGTGACGAGTGCGAGCGCCAAAAATAATGAGAAATAGAATTTGTTTTTTGCCGACCTACAGCTAAAGTGGTAATGACTGTTGAATATAAAATATTATAATGCGAGGTATTTGACCGCAACTCATTTCATTTTATCGGACTTAGGGAAATATTAGTGAATCTCACATAAGAAGCAATGCGACAGAAATAAAACAAAACTATTGGATGGATTTAATTTAAAGGACAAACTTCTTAATGTGGTGTATATAATAAAATATAAAAATATTGTGGCACATCGTGTGTAATAATGACGAATTATTTATTAATGAAAAGCCTCTGAGATGGCTCATGAGCAGCGTACTAGCTTCCCGTGCTCTGGTCCCGGGTTCGATTCCAGGGCGAGGCAAAAATAGTTGTAGCTTTCCTTTAAAATCGTTCCAGTTTCTGAAGCTGTGTGACGAAGAAAAGCTCAAGCAGGCGGATCTTGCTAGTTACAGAGAAGAGTGAGAGAATCATGTTCGCCTCATGTCGCTCTTACCCCCAAACATGGGAATTTAACTAGGCCCCGTCATGGGGTCACCGGTTGTAGGCCAGTGAAGTCCAACTACCGAACCAATAACGCCAAATAAATACATAATTTATTAATGAATCTGTAATTTGAACTCTTGCTAATCACGATTGATTATCTGAAGTGAAGCTGTTATCGAACAAAATGGTTGCCACGAAAGCTTACAGCACTTCGGATTTGACCCAGTAGATTGCAATTCTATGAATTTCAACCGAAAACAGTCAATAACAGGACAAACGAAATAACTTATTTAGCGTATCAGTTACGAAACGTTAACTGTTAAGAAATAAGAGTTAAGTTGTTAAGGGCACATCGCTAGTGAGGATAGGAAGAAGAAGAAAAAGAAGAAGGAAAGGTCACGCGCGGCCTGTGGCCTGTTTATTAGGGTAATGCTCGGGCATTCGTCGGGTGTTAGGATACTGGTCCGGAAGCCGGCCGCTAGTATTCTCCCCCAAACAGGGGCTGAATTCGTCCCAGCTGCCTAACTAATGGCGAAAATATTGCTACCGTCGGGCCTCGCACCCAAAGCTGCAGGACCTTCAGTTCCGAGGCACTGCTGTGACATCGGTAGATATTCTTAGGCACCATTGCCAGGGCCGGGGAAGAGAGCGATCTGAGAGTTCCATCTTGGGTGGACCTCGTGAGGCAGACAGATTTACCTCACTTCTAAAGAAAGAGGCGTGAATTCAACATTTCCGTCTCTCAATTATTCTGTGACTTCGACCAAGTTTATATCCGCGTACATCAATTTAAACGGTCCCACCCACTAAATGTTGCACCAACCGAAACAGCTGAACATTTTTCTTCTTTCTGTTTAACGAGATTAATTGTGGAAAGTTTTTTGCTACCAAATTTTTTTACATTGTGAGTAAAGAACTAAATTGATGGTTTTTGATTCGTTCCTAATGTATAACTCCAATGCAACGGAGCTCAGGTAGTAGGGCGGAGCTCACTGATGTCACTGCAGTGCCTCTGACCGGGAGGTCCGTTCGAGTCCTATTGGTGGTAGGATTTACGACACTAGCTTTTCAGCTAGATCGAATTCAGTCGCTGTCTGGAGGAGAATTATAGTGGCAGGCTGCTCTGATCGGTAGTTTTCCGTGGTTTCGCCGATCAACTCCAGGCGAATACCGGAGCAGTACCCTACCAAACGGGCTACGGACGGCGCGCGATCTGTCCTTCCTCTTCCTTGTCCAATCCTCTCCCTTTGCACACACACTTACACTAACATGCACTACACTACCACATATCCCGGGAGACCGGTCGGGAGCTTAGAGCTTGTCCCGGCTGGGGCGATGCTCCGCTGGTGGGAGAGTCCTGGTTAGGGGAAAACCCCACTAGCCGACGGTAGGCCGGCGCCGGATCTCGCCATCCAGCGGGGGAAGATCACAGCCATTTCCCAAGAAAAACATGCACTACCCTAACGGGACTAATGACCAAAGCAGTTGACGCGCCCGGAAACACGAAACAACTAACCAACCAAGCAACCAACCGAGGGAAAAACGTGCACTACACTTACGAGACTAATGACCTAAGCTGTTGACGCGCCCGGAATCACTAATCAACCAACCAAATTACTCCTGCCGGACGGTCCCGGCCGGAGCAGTTCGCAGCTACTCCACACGCAGTAGAAATGCGAGCAATTTATATGCGCGCGAGCTCTTGAATGGGGCATAGCGTTTCCGAGCGTTGCATCAAGAGCCGAGATGGACTCGTGTACAGCAGAGCATGCAGCATCCCACACACAGATGAGGGAAACCCAGGCGTTTTTTATTATTTTTTTTTATTTTCGTCGTTAGCCGAAAGCAGTTTTTAATTAAAAGCGAAGTCGGGGATTCGCTTTGAGGCAGAAGGCTTGTGGCCAAGAAACTGACCCGAGGTCGCTGCAAAGGGAGTCGAGTGTTCGGATGCGAATGCACGCAGTGGAAGAAGCGACGTGGAATAGGATCGTGGAGTGGTGGAGTAACGACGGGGTGGAATTTGTCGAATTTGAGGAATCCGGAAATGAATTTGAATATTCCGTAAATATGACTAAGTAGGCAATCGAAGACTGATGATTGACATTAACATCATCAACCATCATTAGAAGCAACAAGCTCCCGATCCTTGATTGATTGATTGATTGATAGACTGTTAGTGATTCCGGGCGCGTGAACTACCGAGGTCATTAGTCCCGTATGTGTAGTGCATGTTTTTCATCGGGAGGTGGCAGTGATCTTCCCCCACTGGATGGCGAGATCCGGCGCCAACTTACCGTCGACTGGTGGGGTTTTCCTCCACCAGATATCTCCACACCAGCGGGGCACCGCTCCAGCCGGGACAAGTCCCCGACCGGGCTCCCGCATGTGCAGTAGTGTAGTGCATGTTAGGGTAAGTGTGTGTGTGTAAGAGGAGAGGACAGGACAAGGAAGAGGAAAGAACGAAGGCGCGCAGTCCGTGGCCCGTTTGTTAGGGTACTGTCCCGGCATTCGCCTCGTGTTGATCGGAGAAACGACGGAAAACTACCGATCAGATCATCTAGAATTCTTCTCCAAACAGCGACTGAATTCGACCTAGCTCAAAAGCTAGTGCCGAAAATCCTGTTGCCGTGGGGACTCGAATGTAGGATCTCCCGGTCTGAGGCACTACAGTGACACAAGTTGATGCACTGAGCCACCGCTTCCGGTTCCCAATCCTTAGTTTTTAAACATTTAAACTTTTTTAAACAAATTGTTAAGCTTTTTGTAGATTTCAAAAAATCATTCTATAAATTATAGGTATTCATGCAAAAATTAAAACACTCTGTTTATGATAATCCAAATACCCAATTGTAGTATTATAGAAATCACTATTGATGATTCAGTAGTATCATTAATAAAGAAAATTGGCGAGAAAGAATTTATATTTTAGACTCCAAAATCTAACATTATTTCCATGAGGTATTTATACCCTTCCCCCAAGCAACAAAAGTATATATTTGAATTTTGTACCTAAGTATAGTGTCGTACATCCTCGTCCCGCGTATCTTAACATCCCTTCTCAGCATGCTGCTGCCAGCGCAGGACGGGAGTGGCTGAAGGGGGTCGAGGTTGGCAGGTTATTTGCTCACGCGGCGCGGTGTGAAGTTGGGGGAAAACTTTCCCAGGCCGGGAGCAGGGCCGGCGCGCCGGTGGGAGGCTGGAATGGGAGATGAGCTGCCAGGGGACAGACAACTTTTTCGAGTCGGCGATAGGATACGATGTGACGCGCGGTGCGAACTGCACAGGCTTGCAGCGAGAGTGAAAATGCAAGGGTGGAAAACAGCGGCCGGAATGAGATGTGTAGATAATCAGATTTCGTAGAGTAAGAGTTGCATGTTGGTCTCGTATTTTCATCAACGAACTGATCGTTCTTTGTGGATAGAATTGTCTTAATTAACTCGTATATTTAAGAGAAACATATGATGATATAGATTCACAAAGTTTAGACACTATGATGTCAGATATACTTAATTCAGGTGCGGTTATAGGCATTTAGTGACAGGGTGACATACAACTACCCATTAACCAAAAATAAATAAATAAATGCAAATGTGAAGGAAAGTATGTATTTAAGATAAATGCTTTCTAATCAGAAAAACGGAAATATTGGGCACTCTCTATTAGTTGTACATAATAGTACTATTTGCTGGGTGAAGTGACTTGTACAGGACATTATAGAATGATGTCTTGCATGCGAAATTGTGTTCTCATAGCGAATCGTTCGGAATTAGGAGCCACAGCGCGAAAGATGGAAAGAGACTCTTCTGATTTCCGTGACTCACCGTGAGTGCACTTATGATTTCAGAAAAGGTGGCATGGTATCATGGCAGGATGACTTAATTGATAGGTTGATTAGTGATTCCAGGCACATCAAAGGCTTATATCATTAGTGCCGTGAGTGTAGTTCTGTTTTTATCGCTGGAGGTGGCGGTGATTTTTCCCGCTAGAAGGCAAAATTCGGCGCCAACCTACGTTAGTTTGAAAGGATTTTCCTTTACCAGGTATCTTCTACCAGAGGACCGCCGCCTCAGCCGGGACAAGTTCTAAGCACCCGACTGGTTTTCTGACAAGTATGTTAGTGTAGTGTATGTGAATGTAAGTGTGTGTAAGTAAGGGATAAGGGTAGGACAAGGAAGAGGAAGGAACGATCGCGCGCGGTCTGTTCTGGTACTGCTGTGGCATTCACTTCATGTTGACAGGCAACAACCACTCAGTGCAGTCGGCACCTAGAATTATCCTCCACACAGCTCCTGAATGCGACCTAGTCGTCGGAACACGAACTCAGGGCCTCCTGGTCAGAGGCACTGGAGTGACATCAATGCAGGAAGGCAAGGACCGGTTCCCTCTGATCAGTGCGATTTTTTCGCTGTTACTGCGATTTCGCCACTACGAAGTCGCTGCGACGCCATTAAGTAGTCTTCGAATCGTGTTCAGAGGTCGTGGTTTGTCGTAGGGACTGAGAATTTACAATTATTTGTTTTCCGCAAATCTGACGCCGTGATATGAGTGTCGCTGTTCGTAAATTAAAGTGATCATCTACCACCCAAGAGGAGAGGTGTTGAGTAACACGAAACTTCGGCTGACAATAAAATGCACGTCAACATATTCCTGGTTTTACTTCTGATGAATTAATGCCCCCTATGTCCTATTAAGTGTATGTTGTTATTATTACTTTTATAATAATTATTATTATAATAATAATAATTATTATAATAATTATTATAACTATTATTATTTTAATAACTTGTATTTTAATATTTTAATATCAATAGTATCAAAGAAATGAGTTAAATTTGTTGTTAAATTGACAACGCACCCAATTCAGTCCACTTGTAGGAAAATGTCGACTTGTTCAGTGCATAATTTTGGACTAGGGGTGAGTGTGAAAGTGAGTAAGAAATTCGAAATATGGACCGAAATAAATTTTGCTTTCAATGCATCATGTCGCCCTCTCTCGGTCTGATGTACAAAGACGTTATGTATCTTGCCAGGAAAGGAGGAAGAAGTTTCAGACAAATTGAAGCCTCCTGGCACAACACAATGGTGGGGATGGGAAAGTTTGTAGTCAGTCCCCAGATGACCCACTAATGAGGCTGGTCATTAAATCTGACCGACGAAGACTGACCGAGGAAACAAAGGCGTTTAAAGTGTAGCGAGAAGGAAGCTATCAAGACAGAGTAACACAAACACTGAATTTCTGATGTTAACAAGAAATGTTAGACACGAATCTTTGGAACTAGCAAGCGATCTTCGAGTTACCCAAAATAACGTTCAGAATGAAGATATAAAAATCAAAAAATTCAAAGAAATTCGAGATTCTGAGGAATTCGGGATATAGATTCATATATATTGAGAACTTAGAGATTTCCAGAAATTATGTAATTGGTATTTTGTTTATCGAGATTCCAATTATGAAGAATTCGAGATGAATCCGGAATCTCTTGAAGGGTTGAAAAGGATGTAAATCAGCAATATCTTATCATTTCTCAACTTAGTGTTATGCCAGCTAGTATCCAATTAGCGTGCTCACTTTCCGTGGCCCAACCTACAGGCTCGAGTCCCGGTCGGGCAAGAATGAACTGTGTGCCTTACTTGCAATGTCCCAGTATCTGTTGTGTGGGCCGATGAGAAAGCTCACTTCTCAGGTAGTGATGAGCCGAATACGGCGTCTAACCACACGCACCCCTCAACACACAGCCGCATGGCCACGACGCCGCTGGTAGCCCTTAGCTGCTTACGGAGCTGTTTTGCCAAAGTAAAAAAAAACATCAAATGATATTTGATGTTATAAATATCATTACTCCCCGGTACCGACATATGACTACTTACTACTTACGGTACCATATGCTGACGGGCCGTTCAAACGAATCTACGATTTCTGGAAAATTATTCTAAATAAATGAACATAGATTGAATGCAATTTTACTATTAAATAATCAGCCTTTTTATGAAGAAACGAATATAACATTTATTTCATCGATATCAAAAAAACTTAATAAAAATTGAACCATTTACATTAACGCTTAAACGCCATTTTGTTAAAAACAGCCCTAAAATTTTCAATCAAAATTGCCATTTAGGACGAGATTTTACTCTTCTTTAATATTCTTAAAGAAATATTTCGGTTCTCGTATCAGGAAACTGAAAAGTTGAGAAGATTTCAAAAACATGTAGTTCGAGCGGAGATAGACGGCAGCTGCCAAGAGAATGGGACTAGAGCGTGAAGCCAGTTCACACCCAGGAAATTAGAACACATTACTACGAGAAATTCTGTGCCATTCTGTATCATCACTAGTTACTTTATTATCTAAGGCGTTTTCCACACAAAATTTATTAACGAATGATTATAACAATAATGAAATTCAACTTTAAACAAATCCATTGAATAGTGATTAGACAAAATATTCTTCCCTTTGTAATGAGCACACATGAGTGCCTAAAACCAATTTCTTTTTCTAACATGAATAAATTAATTCCATTCCTCTCATATTAATTAAACGAACTCATTCCTGAATTAAAAATATATTCCTGCAAATTTACTTTACTGTCAACTATTTGAATATTAATCTCTAAAAAATGATCGGAAAATTATTAAAATATTTTATATTCTAAAATTACATTGTAATATCCCTAAAGTGGTACTAATGTGGCCTTTTTGTAGCACTCGCAAAACAAATTATCAGAACCAAAGACTTGACACATGTTCCTCTATGTATGTCGACGGGATGAATCTGAATCTGAAGCCAGGAATGCGCCACCACCCTCCAGTTTTCTAAATCTCGAAAAACACATGTTAATACTAGAATGGTGTCTTTTAGTACTATATTCAAGAGAGAAACAACTCTAATTTGCGAAAAAAACACCATAAAATATACTATTTACAATTTCACGGTGTTTTTTCGCGATTAAAAAAAAAGGAGGGTGGTGGTGCAATTCTCTTTTCGGAGTCGAACTCAGCGCGTCGACATACATAGAGACACATAGGTCAAATCTTTGGGTCTGAGTCCTTTTTTTCCTGTGCCTAAGTTATTAAAGCAAAGTCTACTAACACGAGTTGGAAATTCACGGACCGAAATAATGAATTTTCCAGTTACGAAAATGCCACTTGTAGCACATCACTACATATTTACACGGGTTTTTGCCATCTCGCTACAAAATCTGTATTCGAAATATGTGCACTTATAAGTGACAGCGACTGTTGTTTATTTATATTTCGTCTCTAAGGCAACATATGGCATACGTTGAAAGCCCACAACCATTAGTAAATTGTAACGGGATATTCTGTTTAATTATTTATACTGGGGAGGGGGGCTTTTCGCTTATCACAATGAATAGAAAAACTAGCGGATTGAAGATATCGATGTATTGACAGTAAAATAATTTCTCTAAAATTGAAGTTTCATTTATAGCGGTTCCAATATTTTAGTCACACGGACACAGTTTCCCGTGATGAAAGCAGCATCGTTGAAGTTGGTTGTTAGTGATTACAGGTTCGTCAACTAATAGAGTCAATAGTACCGTAAGTATAGTACATGCTTTTTCTCGGTGGTGGTGGTGTTCTTTCTTCGCTGGATGGCGAGATCCGGTGGCGACCTACCGTCGTATAGCGGGGTTTCCCTAACCAGGTATCTCCCACCAGCGGGGCACCGCCCCAACCGGGACAAGCTCTAAGCACCTGACTGGTCTCCCGGAATTCGTGATAGTGTAGTGCGTATTAGTGTAAGTCTGTGTGTGTAAGGGGAGAGGATGGAACAAGGAATAGGAAGGGAAAGATCGCGCGCGGTCCGTGGCCCGTTTGTTAGGGTACTGCTCCGGCATTCGCTGGTGTTGTTTGGAGAAACCACGGAAACCAGAGAAGCCGGCCGATAGAATTCTAATCCAAACAGCGACTGAATTCGACCTTGCTGAAAAGCGAGTGTTGAAAATCCTGCCGTCGCCGACTCTATCGAACCTAGGACCTCCCGGTCAGAGGGACTGCAGCGACATCTTTTGATGTCATGGGACATCTGTCCCAATTAGCACCGTTTACGAGCGGCTTACTTTGCCTCCTTCGCCTCCCCCTCGACGAGGAGCTCCCGCACCAAAATTATCGCCGCGCCGCCGCCGCCAGACGCTCGGCTTCCCGGCTGTCGGGCCTACCGGCCGCGCCGCCCTAATTGGCTCTCCGGCCGGTGCGCCACGCCGCGCGAGGCGCCCCTTGCGGTCGCGGCCGAAACCAGAGCCCAAACACTGCGGGGCGGTGCGCCTCAGGGGGAGCAGGAGGTGCTGAGTCCGGCGGCCCTTTCGGGGCTGCGGTCACCGCGAGAGGCAGCGGGGGAAGGCGGCCCTCCCTGGATCAACCGCTCGCAACCCCAGTGCCTCAGCAGGTCACCAAGTGTTCGCGGGTGAGCAAAGCTTATCAACAGCTAACCAATAGTAATAATAATAATAATAATAATAATAATAATAATAATAATAATAATAATAATAATAATAATAATAAATAATAATAATAGATATTTATGTCACGAGTCCTCTAAACGAGTCTTTAAGGACGCAGCCGGAAGGTTAACTGCGAGGCGGAGCGATAGCGAAGCCGAGTAGTTAACCTTCCGGCTAAGTCCTAAAGACTAATAGAGACGAGTTACATCAATGATTTTTGTTATTTTTTGTTATTTTAGTTTTTTGCTTATTAAAAATAAACTGTTATCACTTTCGCGAGTTCAGAATTGTCATTACTCTTGATTTTCTGTAGCAAGGGTTGGTGGTACTGGATGCTTTGTTTGTGATCAGACAGTTGAATGTTTTTTCTACTAATGCAAGCAGATTTGGAAAAATGTCTGCGAAGTGTTCATAGCAACGGCCGCTAAAATGATCGAGAGTCCATTAAAAATATTTTAGCGGCCGTTGCTATGGACGCGCTCTTAAAGCAGTATTTAGATGGTTGGTTACTAAGGGGCTAAGTGCGTGTTTACTAACGTAAATAACAAAATAATAATAATAATATAATAATAATAATAATAATAATAACAATAATAATAATAATAATAATAATAATAATAATAATAATAATAATAATAATAATAATAATAATAATAATAATAATAATAATAATAATAATAATAATAGTAATGAGGACCGCGGCATCACTCCGTTCAACCTCCATGAACGAAATTATGAATTAAACATCTCTAGCCACCAGTCGAACTTTAATGAATGGAAACAACAATAAATTCACGGAAGGTACCCAAAACCTTTGTTTCAAGATGACGCAGACAGACGTTCCTCGGTGGAGTGGCATTTGAAGAAACAAATATATGAGACTGAGGATTTTATAATGTCAATTTAAAAAAGAGTTGTCAAGACAAGATACTATCGAAAGCATTGTTTAAAAGAGCGTGTAGTAGATAAATGTAGGAAGTGTGGAACTGTAGGAGAAACTATAGAACACATCACAACTCTTCTCTCTCAGACAGCGCTTACTTGGGAAGGTATAATCAATTTGCGAAAATCGTGCATAGGGCAATCGCAATACAGCATCATTTATTGGATGAATCGACATCACCACTATATAAGTACACCCCTGCTCCAGTTCTGGAAATACATTCTGCCCTTGTGTACTGGGACAGACCAGTTCTAACTGATCATACTGTAGATCACAATAGACCAGATATTCTCCTTGTACATAAAAAGAAGAAAGGAGGAGTAATAATAGACATCGCAGTAATATTATCTCACAACATCAAACAAAGAAATAGAAAAAAATCGAAATATGAAAACTTATCGTATGAACTATAGTAGCACGTAACTTCCAAATATGTCTTATGAGAGCGGTTGTGTTGCAAACAGCCCGTATTGTAAGAAAATGTTTATCTTAAGTTCAGATATAAGATGAAGATCTTTTTCTGTGACCGAACCTGTCTCTAGGAGGATTGAAGAAAGGTTGTTATAAACGTTCTCCACTGTGGCATATTAAAAAAATATTTACGTTATAAACATAGCAAAACTTAGGCAGGTTATAAAAAAAGGAACTTGGTTTCAGTACGTAATGAAAAGTAGAGTTGACTCCGGTTACTGTAAACGTCTGGTGACTAACATTTTTGGTTCACTCCGATGATGCCAGAATCAAATAGAATTAGTCCAAATTGATTAATTTTTTTAATATAGAGATACAGAAAAATTCATTAACAGCACCAGCTGATTCATTAAAACCCCTAAAATCTTTATTTGACCTTAAAAATATTTTTAATTGTTTGCTTCGTACATTTGTCATTAGTAATTTATTTAGACCGCTCTTGAGTTTGTGCTCTCTCCATACTGTATTCTACATTGTCCACGGTCTCTAAGTATCATAATGCAGTCTTGACACCCTTCAATGCTTCTTGCACTGCTGGAACGCTGTCCCACTCATGTAAGTGAAACGGGACCAGGGACAGGTTCACTAGAACCTAGAGTTCACTATATCCGAGTTCACTATAACCGGAGTCCACTATATTAGGCGAAAAGTTAGAAAAAAATACTACATTAAGACATACAGAAAAAATAATGCAACTGAGGGTGAATTATTGGTCAAAGGTTATATTCGAATGATTATTGAGAACCCTCAATAAAAATGTAAATAATAAAGATTTTTATGTGATTTTTTCCTTTAAAAATGGAAAATTTGAATGAAATGAAAAATGTCTCGCGAACTCTTACAGTATACTACATAGTATCCAACATATTGAACAACAATCAACATATTCATCCTTATGATGAACAACAATCAAAAAGCAGCAACATAATCTTGCCAAACTGAACTTTAGTACTATTTCACACAAGACGTTCAAATAAACTCTAATTACTCTTCTTCCGAGATGCAACACAGAGAAACAGCAATACTGCCGTGCCCAGAAGAGATTTACTCCCTTCTCACAAACACGAAAGACGGCTCACCACAGCCCCAAGCAACATCTTAATTATTCGCCATCAAAGCGAACCAAACTTTTCGCTCGTAATGAACTTGTGTCTTCGCTGGGGCGGCGAACTTGCAAAGAACGCCTTGCCTGGAAGCTCGTCCGGCGAGAACCGTTAGCCCGAGTCCCTGGTGAGGCGCGGAATTTTCGCGAAGCGTCGAGAACGGCTGGAGAAGGCACGAAGTATTCATACGAATGGTTCGGAAAACCTTTTCAGCCCTCCGACTTTGTATTGAAATACGGAGCAATAGTGGAAATACATCAGCACAAATAGCGAGTGGTGTTGATTCACGTAGACAATCAATTTTCAGAGAGTAAAAGTTATGTGGTTGCTGGTAATCTCGTTCCTACGCACCGGGAACGGTAGCTCAGTGCATCAACTGATGTCACTGCAGCACCTCTGACCGGGAGGTCTTAGGTTCGAGTCCCGACGGCGGCAGGATTTTCGACACTAGCTTTTGAGCTAGGTCGAATTCAGTCGCTGTCTGGAGGAAAATTATAACGGCCGGCTGCTCTGATCGGTAGTTTTCCCTGGTTTCTCCGATCAACACCAGGCGAATGCCGGAGCAGTACCCTACCAAACGGGCCACGGACTGCGCGCGATCTGTCCTTCTGCTTCCTTGTCCTATCCACCCACTTACACAGGCGTGTTGGTGTCTAGTGTGTGGACGAATATGCGTCCCATCGGGACGTAAAGTATAACCGGCTGTCGGATGGATAAAAGCGGTAGAAAATAAGTAGTCATGAAGGAATTGTGAAACTCATGAATGCAATGATGACATCGAACACGAAAATGTAATTACGTCAGAAGGGATTGTGGGACCTGAGGCGTCAAAAACTAAATGTGGGCAAACTGTACTGAGCCGAATGTGGCTTTGATTGAAGTGCTCTTGACACTGAACCTTTTGGAGTCGAGTAGTGATTAGTTGTTAGATAATAAATGCTCCTCTGTTTTTAATTCTTTCTAATTTTTATAATATTACGAAACCACTATGCCAACTTCTTATCTAATATCGATGCAATCATCAAAATGTGATGTGTGTGTGTGTGTGTGTGTGTGCGTGCGTGCGTGCGTGCGTGGTGCGTGCGTGCGTGCGTGCGCGCGTGCGTGTGTGTGTGTGTGTGTGTAAGGGGAGAGGATAGGACAAGGAAGAGAAAGGAAAGATCGCCCGCGATCCGTGGCCCGTTTGTTAGGGTACTGCTCTGGAATTCACCTGGTATTGACAGGAGATACCCACGGAAAACTACCGATCAGAGCAGCCGGCCGATAGAATTCTCCTCCAAACAGCGGCTGAATTCGACCTAGCTGAAAAGCTAGTATCGAAAATCCTGCCACCGTCAAGCCTCAAACCTAGGACCTCCCGTTCAGAGGCGCTGCTGTCACGTCAGTTGATGCCCTGAGCTACCGCTCCCCATAGCTTCTATTCAGCTGCCCAGTAAAATCAATAAAACAAGTCCTTCTTTCTCATCTCTACGTTCACTCTACTGGACCCTCCGCACCGGAAGAAGGGAAACTACAGAGAAGGTTACATTCCGAGACCTTTCGCGTTCCGGCAGGGTCGTCCGGGTCGTTTGTCTGAGGCTATGAAACGCCGTTTATGCAAATGGCGGCACAATATATATTCCATCCATGACCTCGGATCGCTGCAGACCGATACTTGCAACTTCTGGCAATTGAATCGGCAAACACACCCGCGCAGAACGTTGGCAAACGGCAACTCGCCAGGAATACGGATGCTCAGCTGGAGGATGCCTAGAGCGAAGGAACTTTAATATAATATCACTTCTGAAGTTCCTCGTTTCTTCACTCGTGCCCATACGGCTATTTGACTTTGAATTTTTCCTTTTCCCCACTTTGCCGTCGTTTCTTTGTCTAGATGCCTTAAAGCCGTACCCCTTAGAAGACATTGTAACTATGTTAAACAATGTTTCAATTTTAACAAGTAATTTTCTAATAGTTCATCCTTAAAAGAGGCTTAGAAGACAAATCGTTGTGAAACAGAATAACTGAATATTTAAAAATTATAAATATATTTTACGTGACATAAAATAGTTAAACGTAACTTGAGAGACAATGTTTAAACTTTTATTGCATGTAATACTTTTACTAATATACTGTTGACGTTCGCAAATCTGTCGTGATTGAAGATTTTTCACACATTATTGAAAGTAAATATGTATTGTGTTGAATAATTGTAAAAAAAAAAGGGTTGGGTTTTTAAAAAAGGTTAAATTTTATTTTTAAAAGAAATAAGTAAAATTTTAAGTTGTTTAAACGATTAAAAAATAAACACATTCTTGAAAGATATTAAATAACAGAGTCGTATTAAATGTTGTGTATTCAATCAACAATATATTAATACTGACAATTAAATGATGATTGATTAACACGGGATGAACAGTATGTGATCTTGCAATGATTGTTTTTTGTATTTCAATACGTCTTAATCAGAAGTTTTTATTGTGAGGGACTTAAGTTGTAGTATGGAGACGCCTTGATCTCTTACAAATAATTTTTCCACTGATGCTGAATTTTCAATTTATTTTTATTTGTTGATTTAGACATTTTTATAATGGATTCAATTACGATATTTCATGACTTTCGTTGCAATAGAAATTCAGAAACAACATTATTTATGAATATGTGTTATCGTCGAGGTTGGGTGAGGGGCTGAATTCCCTTAAGTCTTCCTTGTTTACTCCACGGAGCTCGTCTCTTGGTTCAATATACATTCGCAGTATATTAAGAACTCATAATTCGTATTCTAGAAACGTTGAATATTGTAATATCCATATATTGCATCTAAGACTGCGCTAGTGTGTGGTTAACAAACACGTGAACTCAACAGAAAGCACATATTCGCAATGTATCCTTATGATATAAGTGTTTTTGGAAAGTTGTAATGAAAATCTTCTATTGGGCAAAATCAAATAACTGTTTAAAAAAATATGTTTTAGGTACTACATGAAAAGTAGTCAGAACATTTAACGCCTAACAATTCTACAATTACGAGACGCATCCGGAAAATAAGTTTCCTCCAGTCGTCAATAGAAAGAAAATAAATTCATGGAAAGCTTCCATTGTAGTAGTAGATACAACCCATGTTGTCTTCTTTTTTCACACAATCACCACCCGAATTGAGACATTTGTCATATTGTGAGATCAACACTTACATCCGTGGGTCTTCCAACCCTGGCGCCTCGGATTGGCACCAATGTTTGGCAACCACTCGCAACTCTGCGTCACTGATACGTGTAACGTTTACCGGACAGGAATTTCTTGAGATATAAGTAAACATGGAAATCGCTGGGGGGGGGGAGAGATGCAAATACATATATGGATATGGTCGAACACCACCGGAACGACCGGGAGCGGTAGCTCAGTGCATCAACTGATGTCACTGCAGCGCCTCTGACCGGGAGGTCCTAGGTTCGAGTCCTGACGGCGGCTGGATTTTCGACGCTAGCTTTTCAGCTAGGTCGAATTCCGTCGCTGTCTGGAGGAGAATTCTAGCGACCGGCTGCTCTGATCGGCAGTTTTCCGTGGTTTCACCGATCAACACCACGTGAATGCCAGAGCAGTACCCTAACAAACGGGCCACGGACCGCGCGCGATCTGTCCTTCCTCTTCCTTGTCCTATCCTCTCCCCTTACACACACACACACTTACACTAACATACACTACGCTACCACATATTCCGGGAGGCCGGTCGGGAGCTTAGAGCTTGTCCCAGTTGGGGCGGTGCCCCGCTGGTGGGAGAGTCCTGGTAAGAGGAAACCCCACTAACCGACGGTAGGTCGGCGCCGGATCTCGCCATCCAGCGGGGGATGATCACCGCGCATATCCCGAGAAAAAACATGCACTATACTAATGGGACTAATGACCAAAGCAGTTGACGTGCCCGGAAACACGAAAAAATCAAATCAAATCAACGATCGGAACGGCTGCAGATCTGGTGTGTGTCGAGCGGTGTGTGGGCGAGCCGTAACGCGAAGGAAGAAAACAACTGCATTGAGTATCTCTCATCGCTTGTTCCTACTTTCCGTACTGGATGCGATACTTACTGTATTGAAATAAAAGACATTTGCGTTCCGTCCAGAGCCAAGACAACACAATGACGTAAAGTACATAATTACCGTTGACCGAAACACAGGCTACACAAGGGACATTTGCAGTGAAAAACTACTGAAATAATTTCCAGGTTACAATGCCATCTGAACCAGAACTATACTATTATAATGTCTTTATTACAAGAGCTTTTAAGAGATACCTTTTACGTTGAAAATACTATAATAATGCTTCAGAAAAGTCATTTATTTCAGGGAATAGTAAAGATTTTAACGTTGAAAAACTTTCGTTGTAAAACAAGGATTTTCTTTTGCGAAACGAACGCATTGTAGTATCTGTGCAGAAAAAAGCTCATAAAAGTAATGTCATGAGATGATTATCTCATTAGTGGGCAACCATTGTTTAAGCAATTTTAGAGCAGTTGAATGTTTTGTTTTGTAAGTGAACAATGATCGTGTTGAAATTGTTTCGAAAAAAATTAAAGTTGTTTTTGATAGGTATAAAAAGTTTCCATCCCTTTCGACCAATTTTTCTCCAAGCGAATCCGGGAGCAATCGAGGGACCGAATCCTCAGCAAAAGAGTCACGGAGTCACTAAGGAGTCACACATCTATTAAACATAAAACATATTTTAATAAAATTATATTGATGAAAAAGAAATTGAAATAGAATTACACTTTACAAAGAAATTGAAATGTAGTTCGTAACTAATTATAAATGTAAGAACAGATTTTTCATCAGACTGGTTCAGAGACTGGTAAAGAGAAGGATGGCACACTTTCTTGTCAGTGACAAGTTTATTTATGTTGGGAGAGTAGGTCGTGATTGCCATTCGAATGTTATTGTCCAAATGTTTATCAGTTAGTATGTTTCCCTACTTTTTTGTGCTCTGTGGAATAAATGCAGGTTAGCCAACCTTTAGCTTGACTGCGATCTACCCCGTGATCAGCGGTTTGGCGATCCCTGGTTTAGAACTGGTCCTGGCTGAGGCGGTGCGCTGTTGGCGGTGATACCTAGAGGAGGAGTCCCGCACGAGCCGTCGTGTAGGTCCAGCGTTCCAGCGGGGAAAGGAACACCGCCACCTCTCGCAATATGACATTCATTGATTGATGATTGATCGATTGTTAGTGGTTCCTGGCGCGCCAACTACTAGGGTCATTAGTCCCGTAAGTGTCGTACATGTTTCCTCTCTCGGGGGTGGAGGTGTCTTCGCCCGTTGGATGGCGAGATCCGGTGCCACCCTGCCATCAGTTATCGGGGTTTTCGCTAACCGGGTATCTCCCACCAGTGGGACACCGCACCAGCCGGAGCAAGCTCTAAGTTCCCGACCGGTCACCCGGCATCATAGTGTAGTGCTGTATGTGTAAGGAGTGAAGATAGGACAAGGAAGAGGAAGGAAAGATCGCACGTGGTCCGTGGCCCGTTTGTTAGGGTACTGCTCCGGCATTCGCCTGACGTTGATCGGAGAAACCACGGAAAACTACCGATCAGAGCAGTGGGCCGCTAGAATTCTCCTCCAGACAGCGACTGACTTCGACCTAGCTGACAAGCTTGTGTCGAAAATCCTGTCATCGTCGGGATTTGAACCTACGATATTCCGATCAGAGGGTCAGTAGTGACATTAGTTGAAGCCCTGAGCCATCTCTGCCGGTCAATATAACATTCACTACTCTTAGGTGACTAATTGACCATGGCAGTTGATGCGCTTGAAAACACCAATCAAACAATCAATCGGCGTATTTCATGGATGATAAATTATTGTCTTCACTCGTAACTCTCACCGAATACCTCTGAGGCTTTCAGCCAGAAAACCGTTCGGAGCCATCTGCGTAAGGCTCGCGGCGGCCCGCCTCCTTTCTCAGCCACAGAGCGTCTGTTGCGCTCCCTTCCAGCAAAACGGCCTCTGCCTGAGGGCAGGCAGTTTCTGAGACTATAAATCATCACGCTTCCGGCAGATCCATCCATTTCCGGAGCGGCGTGTCAAACGCGTCGTAAGACTTCTGACTCGGCGCAGAATGAGATGAACGACTCCGTAATTGCTTCGCGTCACGTCGTTTGAAGAATGAAGCCTTCCGGTCGCGAGGGCTCAGTTGCTTGCTGTGTTGCCGACTCACTCGGGACAGTCACTCTCCTTTCTGGGCTCCGCAAATCTTTCGTCCAGGGACTACGCCTCTTGTCGCAGTAGTTAAAAAATAATTCTATTTAGAGTTTCATAATCCCACCCTGACGTGGACTTAACGTAGCAAAATTATTTACGAAAATGTTTAGTTTTATAGGCTGGGTTCAAACGGTAAATAATGACATTGTCATGACAATGACATGACATATATATATATATATATATATATATATATATATATATATATATAGTCATGGTTCCTATTATCGTTATCTCTTATCACAATAACAATATTATATTTCCATCAATCTATCCCAAGATATTGGATACCATTATCCTGTTTTACTAGCTCGTCATAATAATAGGAAGCCACGTCAACGAATGTATATCTGTGGATACGCAGAACCGGCCCATACGGGAAACCGTAAATAACACTATTATTATTGTAGCGACTAATTCTCATTAATTAAAAAATAAAAATCTGAAATTTGTTCCATAGTTGAACAACGACCACTGCGTTTATTTCCTTCAAAGAAAAAACAACAATCAAATATTTTTTTAAGTTAACGACACTGCTAATTAATACTAAATATTTTGAATTACTTTCATTAATGAATTATTGGTGCACCTTCTGAAATTTACTATACTGTTACTCATTATTGGATCCATTTAGCGTTGCTGCCTACCACAATCTCACAATTTTTGTCCTACAATGTATTATAAATTTGGTCTTGCTACACACACACAAAAAAAAAGGTTTTATCACATCCCTTTTGGATTAGCTACTGCTGTACACTCACGACCCCAACAGTTTCCACGAACCATCTTGCGACCACACATTCCAATTTCATCCATTTTCTTCACAAATAACTTAGTACTATGCCTCTGACAAAACTATATTAGAATTCACCGCGCCTACCACGCGTCTCCGTCCGTGCCTTACGATGGCTAATCATCCTCTGACGACCCTGACGTCCATAATTGTTGTATTCTTTTGACTCGTACACGAATATTCTTTCAATTTCTAAATGCGATTTCTCGCTGCTCGTCCTGCTTCAAAAACACTTGACAGCGCTCTCCTCCCATGGCACCATTACTAAAAAAATGTTTGTGTGTGTGTGTGTGTGTGCGCGAGTGTGTGTGTGTGTGTGTGTTTGTTAATTTCGCATTCTGGATCGATTGACCGACTTTGTCGGCTAGCTATCCGGGTGCTCCTTGCGTAGGTGTAGTTTTATTCCCACCTTAGGGTGATATGAGACATATCGCGAACATGACGTATTTCCTTCACCGTAACAAGCAAATTCCACCTGCCTGAGCTTTTCTTCGTCATGCAGCTACACAAACTGACATAAGTTGAAAAGGATAAACAAAATATATGTTTGTAGAGTGTTTCTATGATTCTGCAATGCAAATTTGTGCATACAAAGCAATTTGTCAAACCAACTTTAGAGTGCTTATTGAAGCTCAGCCGTTCGGAATATCCAAGTAGTTTACTAGACAAAATATGCTTAAAATTGTCCTAAGTGCTTAGTTTTGAGGTTTCAACGTTTCCTCCCCGGGCACTCTGTATTGTGCAATGAATCCGTGTATTCAAATTGCTGCAAGGATATCTAAAACCTGCCTTTACTGCTGCTTGTCATTATATGAACATGGAAGTAAAGTTCACGGAAGAGCTTACACTCCTCGGAAAAAAATAATGCCAAAACAATCAAAATTAAAATATAAAGCATTTGTATGGACGTAAAATGACGATGAAGTTGATGGTAATTTGGAATGAGACAGCGAAAACAGAAATACTCAAGGAAACTTACCACGGACCGCTATGACAACCACAATTTCACGGAGACTGATTTTCATTTCAAAGCCAAATCGATATATATATATATATATATATATATATATATATATATATATATATTTGTGACATACCGATATGTCACGTTAAAATAAATTAACATTTATTTGGAGACAATATGGTGGAACATGCATTACGAAATATCACGAGAGCTAGAGCATAGCAACGACCGTGAATAAACAATGTAGTTTTGTTTTTTCTAAATGCATTAAGAGATGGGTTGATGCCGAAAGTAGAAACTTCGGGATTGGGCGGAGAAGTTTAGACGGTCAAATGTTATGAAAAAAATGAAGGTAGTTTAATACGAAGTCTTCGAGGGATGAATCATGCAGAAAGATTTCATTCTGCTCGGAAACGCGCTTCTGAACTGTTCGTAGATATTTTCATGTGGAAGCAATATTGAAGTATAAATTGTAACTTTGTCGGGAGTGGTAATCAAGTTCGGGACTATGTCATAGGACGTAATCGGGACTGGTAATTTTGATAGTTTGAGAACAGCTTGGATAGGGGCAGAAGAGGATTCCTTGAAACTTTGGACTACGGCAGGCTCGCAAGATATTTCGACTGAGAAGTCTACGAGGACATCATCGAAGAAAAGATAAGTTAACCGCGGTGTAAAATTGTAAATTGAAAGAGATCATGATCAAAGGCCTAACTTAAATTCATTAAATTGTTTGATAAAAAGTAAAAATAAACTTTGTTAAATTTTGTTCTATAAAAGAAAGTGATTTTCATTTAGTCAACCCGAACAGAAATGAACTAGGAATAGAATCATTCTATTTCAGATTCCCAGCTGCGCTGTATAGTCAGCGGATCCTATAATCCATTACAGAGGTAATAAGGATTATAATTATATCGTAAACCCATTGACCCAGCAAGCCGGACGCTAAGATCTTTAGCAGATATATATGTAGAGAGAGGAAAATTTTGGTACATCTCAAAATGGCGCCTCAACGTGATGCATAATTTGTTATAATTTATAACAATTGGTGACACGGATAAAATTAGTCTTATAAATTGAAATTTATGGATTGACATTTGAAATTAATTTTAATTATAAGAAAGGGCCAAGACCATTTCATTGGTGTGATTTTAAAATAATTTAACAGAAAATTTTAATTTGTATTAGAATTCAAAATGGATACTAGGAGCAAAAAATTGCGTATGGAGAATGTTAATGTAGATGATATGGCGTCTGCTAATACTAACCCCGAGGGAGAAATTTCGCGTGAAATTATTGAGATTGAACCACAAGAAAAGGAAATAATGGCTGCACCGTTAGAAAATATTGACCCTAATAATTTAATTCTTAAGATGTTAGAAATGAACGCAAAACTTGAGCATAATAATACTAAATTAGATGGAATCACTTCAGATATGAATAATAAATTAGAGGGGATCACTTCAGATATGAATATTGAATTTGAAAAAAATAACGCTAAATTGGAAGGAATGACATCGGAAATGTCATTAGAATTGAAGAATTTTCGTCAGGAAATACACAAGGAAATAGTGCAATTACAGGGCGGATACATCGGCTGAATTCAACATTATTCATTGTAAAATTGAGTCTTTTAATAATCAAGTCGACCAAATGCAGAGGGAATTAAAAGAATCTGGCGACAAAATTAATTCCCAAGTTAAGGATTTACAGGAAAACATTGTGACATTAGGACATTTACATGATCAACAATGCGAAAAGTTGACAATCGTCGAATCGCGTGTAGATAATTTAAATGCAATGTCGCTTCAACATAGGAAAAATTAAAAACATAGAATCTAAATTAGTTAATTCGGATTGTAAATTAGAAAAACGAATACAGGAGGGACTTAGAAACATTAAAATGGTGCAAGAATCTGAATCTGGGAAATATATGTCGGACATTAAGGACAAGATTGAACAGTTAGAAAACGAATTCATGATGCGTTCACGAGGAATATACCAATGCAAGCATCAGCGCTTGTAATACCAAGCCACCTAAAATTTCATGGTGATGTGAAAGAACAACCGTGGTCGTTTATTTCAAAATTAGAGAATTATTTTAAGATAAATAATATCCCTGAAAGATTGAAATTACATATAGTAGAACAAGCCATGTCGTCCAAAGCAATCATTGGTTGACCTCTTTAGTACCGGAACCGACTAATTATAAGGAATGGAAGGATAAATTCTTAAAAGATATTGGAACGAAGCCACAAGTTCGATCTAAAATACAAATTAATGAGTGAAAGGTATAAGAAGGTGGAGCCGAGAATATGTGTGACTTCGCAACACGTAAAATAGCAGCATTCAAGGCATGCGAAGACAGAATGGACAGCAATGAACTAATTAGAATTATTATTCGTCAGTTGCCTGTAAATACCCAAAATTTATTGTGGAACTCCTTGCCTATTGATTCTGAGGATCTGGTCGAACGTTTAAGTCGATTCGACCAGACATTGAATAGTGATTATGATCGTAGTAACGGGTATCAATATAGTGAAAGCAGGAACGAGAATAACAATGGAACGGGGAAAACAATGAATAATTACAACCGCCAAGGAAATTATAGCTCAGAAAGAAAGGATGACAGGGAAATAGTACTAAAATGGAAAATAAAGACGAAAACGGGTATCCGCGGAGGTTCAAAGGGACAATAAACGGGAACATGTAAAATTAATGCGATTGAACAGGAAAACTCCCAGTGTTCGAAGTAAATGGGCGGGATACTTCGAACGATGATAATGAGGCGTGATGGTTCTTAGAGTTGAATAGCATTGAAGTATCGGCGGAAGATTTATTAAGGGAAGATACGGACGAACGGGCGGAGAATAGCACGTGTTTAATTTTGAAGGGGATATTTCGGAATATACCTGTAGACATTTTAATTGACACAGGTGCTAATGTTTGTGCAGTGTCGGAAAAATTGTATGAGCAGTTAAAGAAAAAGGGAAATAAAATTGATGAGCTACCCACCAGGAGTTTGGATATTCGGACAGCTAATGGAAGGCGCATCGAAACGAGAAGTCGGCAAATTTGGGTGGATGTGGAAGTTCAAGGATCACAATTCAGTTTCCGGCAATTGTAGTGAAGAATTTGATTCGTCCAATTATTTTGGGGATTGATGGCCTAAAAATGTGTGACGCCAAGGTCGACATAGGTAACAGGAGTGTATTGTTACGAGGTGACAAAGGGCAACAACATTGTTTAGGGATCAAAGACCAGGAGGGCGAAATATGTGTATTTGCGATATTGCGGAACAAATTGAAGAGACCAGGGACCAGATCCACACGGCAGCAGGGCGCGGTCGACGAAAACGGAATAGATGCTAGTGAAGCTATTGAAATGTTAGTCAATGAATATCAAGATATTTTTGGAAGTTCAAGGGAGCCGGTAAAGGGATATCAATTTAAAATTGAATTGATGGATGAGGAACCTTTTAATATGAAACAATATCCGATCCCCCATGTATATAAAATCGAAGTACGTAAACAAATAAACGATGCTTGAGGATGGTATAATAAAACAATCGATGACACCGTATGTAAGCCCAATAGTGATAGTTCGTAAGAAAGACAAAAAGATCAGATTTTGTGTTGATGCTAGGAAACTCAATAGCAAGACCATTGCTCGTCATGAAAAACCGCCGAAATTAGATGAAATGATGGTGGAAGGTAAGAGGAGCTCGGATGTTGACGGGACTGGATTTTACTGCGTCGTACTGGCAAATTGGACTACACCCAGATGATGTGAGAGATACGCGAATAATTTATGACAATTTGAGGGAGGCAGCAGCCAAACGAAAGCTAAAACAGAAACAATGCTTTCGAGGCGAGTATAAGGAGGGTGATGAAGTGTTAATTTGAGTACCTCAAGTGTCGTCAGTGGATAAGAAGCTATTTTATAAATGTTTCCCGTTGTATAAAGGACCGTACCGAATTTGTAAAGTATTAAGCAAGAATGCCGCGATTTTGAATGATGAAAATGGACGGCAAATGGGAACATATAACTACAGGAACATGAAGCCGTATACGAGGGACGACACGCATGATTAAATATACTGGTCATAACAGAGATTTGTAAATAGTTGTAAATATTAGGTGTAATAGTTTTTCTTTTGTTATTGTTTGTTATTATGTTATTTTGTCAGTTTGTGTAGGAGTTTAATTTAATGTGTATGTGTATTCAATTAAGTTAATGGGAGCAAATATTAGGCAGATACGGCTATTAGAATACCTGATGAAATGGTTATTGTTGGCACATTCCGAAAGGAAAATGTAAATAGTTTTAAGGCAGCAAGTAACAAGACCTAGTGCAGTGCAAAGTGTAAAGTGTTAATGTCGTTTAGTGTGAAGAAGCAAGAAGAAAGTGTTCAATTTTAGTCTTGTCATTTAGTTAGGTTGTAGCAAACCAAATGACGATTGGAAGGAAGCTGTGACATACCGATATGTCACGTTAAAATAAATTAACATTTATTTGGAGACAATATGGTGGAACATGCATTACGAAATATCACGAGAGCTAGAGCATAGCAACGACCGTGAATAAACAATGTAGTTTTGTTTTTCTAAATGCATTAAGAGATGGGTTGATGCCGAAAGTAGAAACTTCGGGATTGGGCGGAGAAGTTTAGACGGTCAAATGTTATGAAAAATGAAGGTAGTTTAATACGAAGTCTTCGAGGATGAATCATGCAGAAAGATTTCATTCTGCTCGGAAACGCTTCTGAACTGTTCGTAGATATTTTCATGTGGAAGCAATATTGAGTATAAATTGTAACTTTGTCAGGAGTGGTAATCAAGTTCGGGACTATGTCATAGGACGTAATCGGGACTAGTAATTTTGATAGTTTGAGAACAGCTTGGATAGGGGCAGAAGGATTCCTTGAAACTTTGGACTACGGCAAGCTCGCAAGATATTTCGACTGAGAAGTCACGAGGACATCATCGAAGAAAAGATAAGTTAACCGCGGTGTAAAATTGTAAATTGAAAGAGATCATGATCAAAGGCCTAACTTAAATTCATTAAATTGTTTGATAAAAAAGTAAAAATAAACTTTGTTAAATTTTGTTCTATAGAAAAGAAAGTGATTTTTCATTTAGTCAATCCGAACAGAAATGAACTAGGAATAGAATCATTCTATTTCAGATTCCAGCTGCGCTGTATAGTCGGCGGATCCTATAATCCATTACAGAGGTAATAAGGATTATAATTATATCGTGACCCATTGACCCAGCAAGCCGGACGCTAAGATCTTTAGCAGATATATATGTAGAGAGAGAGGAAAATTTTGGTACATCTCAATATATATATATATATATATGGAAATCGTGGTGGGCAAAACAAGTCTGCAACGTTTCCCCAACCTCCAGTTCCACCACAATATCCAATATCTTCATAATCACCTAACCATCAAATAATTCCGATATTCTAGGTATGGGATAAAATAAATAAAAGAAAAATATTAGGAATGAAAATAATAATACAGAAAATTTCTATGATATTCTATGTGTACTATAAAGAACATCTGCTACGCATTAATTTTTGTCTTGCTCATGCGTGCAAACAATTTTAACGACGATATTACAGATGAGGCTTCAATTTTATAGGTCGGAAGTAATCCCCGATTTCCAGCAACTAAACCCCGTAGGCTACTCTTCAATCCATCGCAAGGACACTAGCTTTGGTTTGGTTTGTGTTTTTGGGGTTTCCGGGCGCGTCAACTGCTTTGGTCATTATTCCCGTTAGTGTAGTGCATGTTTGTTTCTCAGGAGATGGTGGTGATCTTCCCCAGCTGGATGGCGAGATCCTGCACCGACCTACCGTCGGCTAGTGGGGTTTCCCCCTAACCAGGACTCTCCCATCAGCGGGGCACCGCCCCAGCCGGGTCAAGCTCTAAGCTCCCGACCGGTCTTTCGGAATATGTGATAGTGTAGTGCATGTTAGTGTTAGTGTGTGTGTAAGGGGAGAGGGTAGGACAGGGAAGAGGAAGGACAGATCGCGCGCGGTCCGTGGCCCGTTTGGTAGGGTACTGCTCCAGCATTCGCCTGGTGGTGATCGGAGAAACCACGGAAAACTACCGATCAGAGCAGCCGGCCGCTAGAATTCTCCTCCAGGCAGCGAGTGAATTCGACCTAGCTGAAAAGCTAGTTTCGAAAATCCTGCCGCCGTCAGGACTCGAACCTAGGACCTCGCAAGGATACTAGGGCGTGCTTCACAGTAAGCCCGTCGGAGTGCTCCGTTCATCTGCTGTCCTCGGGGCGGCGCTGGTAAACAAGTGAGTACGAGAGGCCATCCTGCTCAAAGCTTCTTAGCCGGAGCGGCAAGACGGCGTGTTGTTCTGTTCCTCCACCCTCCTCACTCCTCCCCACCCCCACCCTGCCTTCTCGACGCCTTGAGCCCTTAGTCGCACTTCGCCGCCAGCCGGCTTCTGTTTCGGGGGAGAGAAAGAAAACTAGTGCTGCAACAGAATGGCACAGACTTTTTCGTAGTAAAGTTATCTAATTTCCTTGGTGTGGATTGGCGCTACGGTCTTACCCCACCCTCTTGCCAGCTGCCATATATCGCCCCCAAAGTACACTTTTTGACATTTTCTCGATTTTTCGGTTTCCTAATTGGAGAACCGAAATATTACTTTAAGAAAACAAAAGAAGAGTAAAGCCTCGTCTAAGTGGCAATTTTCATTGATAAACATGCAGCCGTTTTTAAGAAAATGGTGTATAAACGTTACTGTTTATGCAAGATTTCAAGCTCTTTTCACAGGAGTCTATTGAGTTTTCGAAAAACTTCATTTAAAGTCATTTGAAGCACATCCACTCACAAATGAAATAATTATACAAATCGCTGAAATGTACATATTAACGGAGTGAAACGTATTTAAAAATAAATTGTGAAACTTTTTTAAAAAGAGAAGAATACACCAAAATGTACTATGTGTCATATTAAATAGTGCAATGAGTACTAACCTGTTACAAAAGTTGGATAAAAAATTTAGAGCCATTTCAGGAAATGGCGTTTGAGAGTTTTTGAAAATGCAAAATTTTGAGCTCCTTTTAATAGAAAACTCTTGAGTTTTCGAGAAATTTTATATGACATTATTTAAAGCATTTGTGTACATAAATACAATAACACAATATGAACAAGTTCTCGTTACTGTAAATATGAGCGACATGAGAGATAAGACAAAAAATTAAATTTTTGTAAATTTTGAAGAAACAAAAGAATATAGCAATATGGCGTTTATGTCATCTTATAGAGTGCATAGAAAAACTATTTCTACCGAAAGTTTAAAGAAAAGATTTGAATCAGTTTCTGAGAAAACCTTTTTTTTTGTATTTTTTAAGTAGCAAATATTGTACTCCATATTGCGAGAAAACTACTAAAATTTTCAAAAAAATGGACGTGACCTTAATGAAACAACTAACAAATTTAATTTAAATTTTGTAGTAGTAGGAAGAAGTTTGAAAATGTTTGGGGGGTTTCATGTAAAGTATTCCCAAATTTTAAAGAATGTTTTTCAAAATTTCAATGCTTCAACTAGAGCCAAATGGACAGGTGTTTTTTCAATTTGGAAATAATCCTAGGCATGGTTGAGGCGCTTGTAGTGTTCACAGAAAGACGGACAGACGGAAATTTTGCTTTCAATTGGTGTTTCGGCAGCAAGGACCCACAAAACTGGGATTCTGGCTACACCACGTGTTACAGGAAGTTTTCTCTTAATTTAGCAACTGGATTTATCTACTTTCACGTTGTCATTAGGGACGCAAGGAGGGGCGGACCTTTTACTGTAAGCCAATTTTTCGGCATCAAGTGCCCACAAAACCTGGGTTATGATTAGAGGAAGTAATTTTCTAGATATAGGACCAAGAATAATCCATTGTTTTGGTAACAGGAGCCCACAATTCGTGTTTTTCTATCGAAAAATCTTCGTTTTCCGATGGAACTATACAATACAATAGTATCGGGCTTAATACAATAGTATCGGGCCGATCCGGTGGTCGAGATCGCTGAGGCAGTAGTTTCGTAGCGATCTCGGGCCGAAGGGTCGCGGGTTCAAGTCCCACTCCGAGCATGGTTGTATTTGTATTTGTTCTTTCACCCCTTATCATCACCATATCGTTTCATTTTCATAGTTATCATACCGTTAACTCCCAATAGTGGACGCTAATGAATGACCTAGATGTTGATGGGACCTTAAATTAAAAAAAAAAACTGCAAGAGGCGAGGAGGGGAAGCAGCACGTACCGGCGCGAGAACCTTGGGGAACACCCCACCTCCCCCACTCGCGTCTTTTATTCCGTTGTTTTGGAGGCGGCGGCGCTGCCGCTGTTAAGTCCGACGCCTCGCCTCCCGGGCGCCGAATTGGCCCTCTGGCGGAGGAGAGCGCGTTTCGTTGCGTGGTGTGTTGCGTCGTCCGGCTGTATCGACGGCGAGGCCAAACCGCCGACTTCGCTGAGAAGGCTTAAGTCTTCCTCCCCCCACCCTCCACCCTTCCCCTCCCTTCGCTTTTCTTCCCTTCCAGACCTTTCGGAGGAGAAGATCTCGTTTGTTTTTAGTTTTTTTTCTTCCCCTGGAAATTCGCCGAAGTGCTTGCCTGCCTCCTCGGAGCGATGAAAACAACGACCTGCGTCGGTCCGTTCAAGTTAGGAGTTTCCCTTTGCTAATTCGCGAGTAAGGAGAACCCCTTCGAAAACAATAGTACATTATGCAAATACAGTACCAAAAGATTAGGGGCATAAAGAAATTCTATAATATGATATTAGTATGTACAATTATTCTACTAATTTTGCTATCGAAGTTTCTTTATTGCTGAAGAGGTTAAAAGGAATAATAATTAATAATTTGCTGCCCCCTGATAACATTCCGAACTTCGTAAGTTGTTGCTTTAAAAATGAAAATAAGTTAGGTAATTTCGAAGACTCTGGATTGTGCGTTACATCACACAGGCCAGCTGTTGAGCGATTCCTTTGTTACAAAAAAGTAATGAAGAAACATTTACACTTCAGTGAATTTAGGAGTATTAAGTAAAGAAACAGAAATGAAAACGAGTTTAAATATTTTTTATCATAATCGGTTTTATGTGGTAATAGACAAACAAAAGCATTATACATGCAACTATTTTTTCCAAACAGTTGCTTAATAATGCAAGATTGAGTGTAACAATTATCATGGGAAACAGTCGTTTAGTTTCTCAATGTTTTTGTATCTATTTCTTTTTTCAGAAGTTCAGTTTATGATATCACATCATGAGTGAAAATTATTTAACACGTTTGAAAATCTGCAAGATAAAGTCAATATAAGAAGTAAAATCTTGTCTGCTGGATAATAGCTACTTGTAGTGTTAGTAATAATGTTTACTCACAGAAACTGGAAAACGAATTTTCACGTGGTCATCGTGTATATACAGGTAAGGCTGAAAATTCTCCGTGTTCTCATTTGTTGTTTCTAAGGTTGAACGTTATTGAAACCTTCACGTATTTGTTTTTCGAGGTTTGTATACATCTAACACGATTGTTATCTTTTAAAGTAATATTTTTCTTTAAAAATGTGGTGTAAAAATGTGACAGCTACTAAAATAGTTGATGCAATCAAATGCAGGTCCTTGGTTTCCGTCAATTTCTAAGAGATCTTGAGATATATTGCGGCTATGGATCCTTTGTGTGGACCTCTGAGATAATTGTAGTTCACCTTTCTCGAAACATTAAACACTTATGAAGATAGTGTTGCTATTTTGTTAGGAACTAACGCACACAAAAAAACAGCACATCCAAAAGCTGCCGTAAAGTTTTAAGGTTCGATTTCCGACGGCAAATATTCAACACTAGCTAGATAGCTAGGCAGCTGACAGCATGCTCAATTCATGCAGATGGATGCTCTGATTAGTAGTTTTCCGAGTTTTTTTTCTGATCAACTCCAGACAACTACTGAAACAATTCTTTATCAAACGGGCCATTGCCCGTGCGCGATATTTCCTTCTAAATCATTGTCTCCTCCCTATTTATCTTTATCCCTTTTCATTTACATGCACTAAACTCACTACATTACAACGCATGATGGGATACCAGACGAGATTTTAGAGCTGCATTTGTCTTGAGAGGAGCTGCTACCAGAGATACCACGAGGCGGAAAACTCCAAAACCCGAAATATATACCTGCTCCGAATTTCACGTTCCAGCTGGGGAGGGACGTCACCTCCCGGAATATAACATAAACTACACTTACAGAACTAGTACCAGACTATAAATTACAGTTACGGAACTAATGACCATAGCAGTTATCATGCCCGGAAACAAAATAACCAATCGATCGATGTGCAATATTCATGACTTCGGAGCGCCATCTCAGACAGCATCAGAGCGGAGCAAAAATAGCGGCATGGCACAGCGCTTCTCCCCCCCCGCAACGCTACCGGCCAATTGGCGCGCCATCCACTGGCGAATGCAAATGCCGGCTCATTCCATTCCGCCAATATCTGCACGATCGGCGCGCCAGGGATAGCGCGGACGACAGCGGCGGCGAGGAAGGAGTGGGTGGGGAAGCGGAAGAGGGAGGGGAAGTGAAATGAGGGGGAGAAACGGACGATTTGGAGGGGAAGGGAGAGACTAATGCTGTGGAGGCAGGGGTAAAGGTGTCGGCAACGCGAATGCAGCGACCGCAGTAGGGGCGGAGCTCGAGACGGGGGCAGAGACGATGGTATAATTGGTGGTCATTGGTGGGAGAAAAGGTGGGGTGGTGGTAGAAGTGAAGTGGAATTGGTGAAGTGTGATTGATTAATTGTTGTTGATTCCGGCCGCATCAACTAACGAGAACATTAGTCCCATTAGTACATGTTTTTCATCGGGAGGTGGCGGTGATCTTCCATCACTGGATGGCGAGATTTGGCGCCAACCTAACGTCGACTCGCGGGGTTTTCCCCCAACCAGGTATCTCTCACCAGCAGGGCACCGCCCCAGCCGGGATAAGTTCTAAGTCTCCGACCGGTCTCCCGGCATGTGTGGTAGTGTAGTGCATGTTAGTGTAAGTGTGCGTGTAAGGGGTGAGAATAGGACAAGGAAGAGGAAGGAAAGATCGCGCGCGGTCGGTAGCCCGTTTTGTAGTGGCGATGTTAATCCGAGAAACAACGGAAAACTACCGATCAGAGCAGCCGGCCGCTAGAATTCTCCTCCAGCCAGCGACTGAATTCGACCTCGCTGAAAAGCTAGTGTCGAAAATCCTGCCGCCGTCGGGACTCGAACCTAGGATCTCCCGGTCAGAGGCACTGCAGTGATATCAGTAGATGCATTGTGCCACCGCTCCCATATTGGTGAAGTGTGGTGAGGGCAATGGTCGTGATGGATGCAGGTGGAAAATGGAGGCAATATTCCTTGGGAGGATGGTTAGGTAGGTTGGAAATGGAGGACACTGAATCAGTGGTACAAGTGTGGTGGAAAGGGTGGTCAAGGTGCTGCTGGCACTTAAGAGAGTGGTGGAGATGGGGAGGGGGAAACGATGTCGATATTTGAGGCCGACGAGAAGACAGAGGAAAGTGATGTTCTGCAGGATGAGCAGAGGCGGCGCAACTGTGGGCAGTGAGAGTGACGCAAGAGGAGGCGGAAGGGGAAACTAGGACGTAATTCGTTAAAGACCTGGAAGTTTTTCCTAAATACTTAGGGCCATATTCATAGTTGTCACTTATAGGATAAGAAAATACTTAAGCTATAAGAAGTTACAGCTTTATATATGTTTATATACATTTGGTATTCATAGACGATACTTATAATCAGTACGATGCTAGCAGAGTCTTGTGTGGCAACAGTGTATTGTCTGTTTCAGAGTCTCTTGAATCCTACCAGAAGTGCTCCATCAAACCGGCCGTGAAATATGCGTGTGTCCGTGAGGTAACCTAACTTACACAGTTTCTTAAATAGAGCCAGTATCTTGAACAAAGACTTAAATGATGGTGAAATCAGTAAATATCTATTAGTTAGAGGTGGTTTTAGCCACCAATGTTACCAAAAAGTGTACAAAAAGTCTTAGTAAAACGATATTTTTTCTTAAATTCTTGATCGTTGTGAATTTTCAACGGGTTTTGCATGTCACGTAAATATCGCTTGTCGCTACAAAGAAAGATGCTACTGTAAAAATCCTTATAATCTTTAAAATAGTCGTCCATTTCCATTTCTTTCAAATTACGACAATTTTCAACGCATCAAGAGAGGGTTATAGCTATATGTGAAGGCTGGACCTTCCGTATAGTTATAAGTACTTTCTTATGTGGATGGATAAGTTGCTACGATGAAATGGAAAACGTTATAAGGAATTACTTAAGGTTTTCCTTATTATAAGTCACGACTATAAATACGACCCTTAATGCGAAGGTGATTTTTCCAGTGGTGGATAGTGGCGCATGATCGCTAGAGTTCTGTGTATGTGTGTGTGTGTGTGTGTATGTGTATGTGTATGTGTATGTATGTGTATGTGTGTATGTGTATGTGTGTATGTGTGTATTTGTGTATGCATGTGTGTGCATGTGTGTGTATGCATGTGTGTGTATGCATGTGTGTGCATGTGTGTGTGTGCATGTGTATGCATGTGTGTGTGCATGTGTGTGCATGTGTGGTGTGTGTGTATGTGTGATGCGTGTGTGCATGTGATGTGTTGTTGTATGTGTGTGTATGTGTGTGTATGTGTATGTGTGTGTATGTGTATGTGTGTGTATGTGTATGCGTGTGTATGTGTATGTGTGTATGTGTATGCGTGTGTATGTGTATGTGTGTGTATGTGTATGTGTGTGTATGTGTGTGAGTGTGTGTGTATGTCATTAGCAATATGTCGTGGTTTTTGATTTCTAATGGTTATTGAATTTGAGATTTGTTTTTAAAAACACAAGAACTGCCCTTTGTTATTATATTCGTAGAGAATGTTAGAACAATTTAAGTCAATGTTTTATGTATTCTTCTCTCGGTGACAGGATTTGCCCGCATCAGGAGATTTTTCATACAACAGAACAAATGTTTTTTCGTGATAAGATCTTTTCTAGGCTGACTCACTCCATTCTCAGAGGTCGAAGATCAATTCACTATGAACTGTCGATATTACAATCGCACAATATTTTATTACTGTTATGAAAATTATAAGACGTTTTATCTCCGTGAGCTTCTCCTTTAATCAAGAGGAGTTAACCCATTAAGTTTCTTCTCGCAACGCACGTCGATTCACACATTCTAAAGTTCTTCTCTAGCACACAGTGGTAAAGGAAGAGCAAAGAAAACAATCCGAAGACAAAACAGAAAGAAGTCTGAGACAACACCCAGAGATGTGGTCGACGACTTTCCAAGCTTGTTTCTTCCTTGACTGTCCGCACAGTTCACTGGGAGGCAGACAGTACATGTTTTCTCTGAACTCCAGCAAGAGAGTCGAGTGCTTCTTTTGGGCCAGAGGTATCAAGGAGACGCAACTTCTCAGTTCCACCCGCTGACCGCGAAGCTTCCCAACGCTCTGGCGCCTCAACGCACAAGAACAACTTTCGGAGTTGAAACAGGATCACGATGGAGTGTAAAGTGGGTCTAATTGTGTAACAGAACGATCGTACGTAAGACTGAGGTGTGTGTGTGTGTGTGTGTGTGTGTGTGTGTGTGACAGAAAGGCAGAGAGAGAGACACACACAGAGGCAGAGTCAGAGAGGCAGAGACGGAGAGGCAGAGACGGAGAGGCAGAGACAGAGAGGCAGAGAGAGAGAGAGACACACACAGAGGCAGAGACAGAGAGGCAGAGACGGAGAGGCAGAGACGGAGAGGCAGAGACAGAGAGGCAGAGACAGAGAGGCAGAGACAGAGAGGCAGAGACAGAGAGGCAGAGACAGAGAGGCAGAGACAGAGAGGCAGAGACAGAGAAGCAGGAGGCAGAGGCAGAGAGGCAGAGACAGAGAGGTAGAGACAGAGAGGCAGAGACAGAGAGGCAGAGACAGAGAGGCAGAGACAGAGAGGCAGACACAGAGAGGCAGACACAGAGAGGCAGACACAGAGAGGCAGACACAGAGAGGCAGACACAGAGAGGCAGAGTCAGAGAGGCAGAGACAGAGAGGCAGAGACAGAGAGGCAGAGACAGAGAGGCAGAGACAGAGAGGCAGAGACAGAGAGGCAGAGACAGAGAGGCAGAGACAGAGAGGCAGAGACAGAGAGGTAGAGACAGAGAGGCAGAGACAGAGAAGCAGGGAGGCAGAGAGAGAGAGAGAGAGAGACAGCGAGGCAGAGAGACAGACAGCGAGACAGAGAGACAGACAGCGAGACAGAGAGACAGACAGCGAGACAGAGAGAGACAGCGAGACAGAGTGAGAGAGACAGCGCGACAGTTTCCTCCCCATTATTAAACAAAAAAGGCTCTATTTTAGTTCTACAAATTACACCGGCAAATAAACATAGAAAAACAGAAGTAATATGTATTTCATTTCTCTTAAATGACGTAGCTCTGTAACTTTTTATTAACAGTGATATCTGATTTTTTTCTTATTTTGGTCTTCCTCTGGTGAGGTAAACATGTAGCAATGGTAAAGTCCCCACACAGGTATTTGTACAAATAAAAACAATAACACTTCTTTTCGTGAACAATTATGTGCAAATTCAACGACTGCTGTGCAACAAAAATCTTCATTTTACATGCTAATGCTTTGCTGAAAAGACCATAAGAGTTCATTCTTTTTCGCTAATTAATTGCTAGTTGGTTAACGCAGTACCCACTTCTAGCCATTATTCACTTCTTCTTCTTATATTGATTTGATTCATTTTTTCGTGTTTCCCGGCGCGTCAACTACTTTGATCATTAGTACCGTAAGTGTAGTTCATGTTTTTCCCTCGGGAGATAGCTGTAATCTTCCCCCGCTGGATGGCGAGATCCGGCGCTGACCTACCGTCGGCTAGTGGGGTTTCCCCCTAACCAGGACTCTCCCACCAGCGGGGCACCACCCCAGCCGGGACAAGCTCTAAGCTCCCGACCGGTCTCCCAGAATATGAGGTAGTGTAGTGCTTGCTAGTGTGTGTGTGTGTGTGTGTGTGTGTGTATGTGTGTGTGTGTGTGTGTGTGTGTAAGGGGAGAGGATAGGACAAGTAAGAGGAAGGAAAGATCGTGCGCGGTCCGTGACCCGTTTGTTAGGGTACTGCTGCGGCATTCGTCTGGGTTTGATCGGAGAAACCACGGAAAACTACCGATCACAGCAGCCGGCCGCTAGAATTCTCCTCCAGACAGCAACTGAATTCGACCTAGCTGAAAAGCTATTGTCGAAAATCCTGCCGCCGTCAGGACTCAAACCTAGGACCTCCCAGTCAGAGGCGCTGCAGTGACATCAGTTGATGCACTGAGCTACCGCTCGAGTGGTAGCGCGCTCCTGGTTTCATTTTATAAAATATATGACCTATGTATCAGCTGTTGCTTGACATCGCCAGAACTACGAACCCCTCAGCAATCAGGACTATTCTACCATATCGGACGCTAATGGTTAGTTGGGGAATGGCTCCTCATCAGAAAAAAAATGTGACCCGCAAGAACTTCAAACAAATATTTAAGTTCGTTTATCATATTTAAAGCAAGCATAAAGGAACATGATTGTTTCTGATACTTTTTATAATGACAAACGTTATTCAATTACATTCAAAAAACGCAGAAATGTTTTTTTTCAGTAAATGAAGTGTTGGCTTTGACAAAGATCGAAGAGATACCGTCAGCAATGTGGGAGTACCAATGCTAGTAAATTCTAATGAAACTAATAGCTAAGGAATCCAGAAAATATACATTTCGAAATTGATTTCATTACCCGTAGATTAATAGCAATAACCAATACCAAAAGGTAGGATAATACCAATGTATTAGCAACAACATATTCTAAATACGTTTGGTTACATGGACAATGCTTGTTATTTTTATCTCAACCCACCGACCAAACCCACTGGAATTTATTCGTTTAGAACAAGAGATATTCTATCGGTCCGTATGATTTTGAAGCCGTTTGTCAGAACGAGCCGTGTAGTCAGAACGATTTGAGGAATGTATCAATACTCTAATATTTTGATCGAACGTTAATACGTAGGAAAATGTTTTTCATTAACAAGAAACTTTTAAATTTCGACACTACTTTTATATATGAAGTCATTACGCGATCACGTGAACTTCCTAATACTGACGTAATATGTATTCGGTCTAAAAAACTGAGTAATATATTTTTAAATTTTGTTTCAATAAATTAACAGGCTGTAAATGATACCTACTCTGGCTTGCAGTACCAATAATTATTTGTATTTCGTTTTCAAAACATAGAGAAAATATTTACTTTGGCAGTGCTATTATGGGTGCCTATTGAAATATTCGATTACATTTGAGACACGTATGATGCTTTGTCTTGCAGAACTGTAGTCCTTAAGAAGAAACAACAGTGAAGAAGAGTGTTTATGATGAGATTTTTTTGTTTTACGTTAAAAGCCACAGAAAATTCTTCCATTTTATTTCGTTTATTTTGAAGACCCGTGAACTATCTCAACCTAAACAGGGTATTAAATTGTTCACGTGTATTTGTCAGATATGAGATCTGCTTGTTTTAATTATATTGAAATATTTGTTTGCTTTATTATTCACAAGTTGTTGTGGTCCCGCATTGCCGGGGTTCATATGCGATTTACGTGTATGACATAACAATGTGCATGATACGTGATTCGTAAATAAAGCTCACACAATATTATGCTAAATCAGAATATAGTCTATTTTTTCTCCTTTTTTCTTCCTTTCTTCTTCTTCTTCCCTTATTTTTCCCCAAATTCTTCTTATTTCTCTTCTTATCTCTCGCAGAAAAAGAGATATTGTGATGTTTACGTTGGAACAATGATATACTATTATTGATATTTATACCAAATATCACACAGTCAAAAAATAAAGGCAAAGAAAGTCCTTCTACAAAGTACATTGCATTATCAAATTTGTTTCCAACATGAATTCACTTTGCATTATTCTCGCCATCTCATTACATATTTACATATTGTTCGCAGCGTTTGTGCAACCTTCTCTCCAACTATTCTGACAGTGCAGAAATGCTCTAAAGAGAGAGATGAAGCTGCTAAGGGTAACTCGTCTGACTTGTTCCTAGTCAGCGCTCAACTTGTCTTAGATTCTGTGCACCTCACGGACGTTAGCATAACAGAAGACTCAGGAGTAACAAAGATTGTATTAATATTTGTATAATACGAAGATAGTTCCCAGTGCAAGAATTCCTAAAGCTCATCATTTACAATTTTAAAACACATTTAATTTTAATACTTTTAAAAATGTGGTTATATAAAATAATATATAATTATATACTATAAATCAGTTACATTTGATTGTTGTATTATAATAATTATATAATAACATTTCCACCGAAAAATATAATAATATTTATATAAACAAATGCCGAGGATGAGCAGGTAAAGTGTCAGAAATTCTCCGGTAAAGTGTCAGAAATTCTCCAGGATGAAAGAAATAAAAAGGTCAAGAATAAGCTAAAGCGTCATGCGTACGTAGCAATGTGTAACCTTTAACGGTGACCTACGGACACAGGTAACTTTTCTTAAATCTTACTTAATTTATATTCAAAGCGTTAAATTAATAAGCATTGTCCGCATTATAAACGACGGTCTATTTCTATTAAGAGAATAATTTTTGATGTGAAAAAAAGTCAAAAATTTTTTTTGGAAGATTCGCTCCGGTTGGCCTTACTGAAATGATTTCTTCATAAAACGGCGTGATGCTACGTCACAGAAATTCTGAGGTAATTCTTTCAGGTAATGCATCCCCAAGATGAAAATTATGAATTTTGTAATTGTTAGGTCGTTAATGAATGTTATAATTTCATATGCCCCATTTGATTTGTTACTGGGCATTGAAAAACAGAATGTTGTTGAAGACTTTGCTGTGTAAGTTACGAAGATAACAGAAGATATTGTGATATTTTGTACATTAATTTAAGAATATGTAATACAAGTTGTTCATTATGCATTTTGGGTACTGATTACGTAGTATAATAATCTGATTATATTTAATTTTATTCTGTTGCAATTGTGAGTTAGTGATCGCATTGCATTCTGTGACATTGAACTTGAACTATAAAACCTTCTATTGGAACATTTCAATCATTCATTTGTTATGTTTTTGAATATATGTGAGTTTATTTCCAGAAGAATTAGGAAGTATCACGGCTTCAGATAATCCAACAATTAGTATTGTTTATTTGTGAAACGCATTAATTGCAGTTAACATCGATTGAAAGCTCCAATTCGTTACAAACATCGGCGAACACAATACGCTAGGAAAGTATCTTCGTCGTGTTTTAACATTATTGTATACTTCTATTGAAACAGTAAGTCTTTTCAAGACCACAAGCTGAAAATAGAAGGGGACACTGTCATCCAATGAAGAGCTTCAATATCGAAAAATGAAGACGTAATGAAGTTCGACTTGGGGTTTTGGCCCGAGGAGTTTTTGTCTCCAGAGATCATTAATATCAGTTAACGCCCGTGGTACATACATAATTTTACTTTTTACCTGTTTTTATTGATGCGGATTTACTTATTTACTAATTATTTTAATTTACTTATTTACTAATTTAATTATTTTAATTTACTTATTTAATTATTTTAATTTACTTCTTTACTAATTTAATTATTTTAATTTACTTATTTACTAATTATTTACTAATTAACCGGCGGCGCTAGCCGAATTAGTTTACTACGCTCCGTGAAGTCACGAAGGTTAAGCGAATTCGAGACTCGCCGGTTCGTGGTTGGGGGCTCGACGCCGTTAGATCCCGGGGTTGGGTGACCGGCCAGGAACCCCGAGATCTAACGGCGTCGAGCCCCTGGCCGAAGGGATAAAAGGCACTGACTGACTGCGACGTGACGAGACTTGACTTAGTAATTAACGAAGGATTACTCCAAAAATTCATCCAAGCACATTAATGGAGGATTACTTCCCAGTGCAAAGCGCTCAACGCCCCTTAAGGGGGCTTGGAGACGCGTTGCGTCAAGGTGTAGACGCAACAAATTAAAATAAAAACTAGATGTTAACTTGACTCAGTTCGTCTTTTCATATTTCCTTCCTATAATTCCCTTTCATAAGAGAACACGTGGCACAATTCAACTGTTTTAATTTCCCTCCTCACCACGATCCTCTCAATCTACGTAAATTTTGCAGCGTATAGCGAGCCCTGTATCGTAGGCAATAACAAGCTATAACGTATCAGTAAAAAATAGACATTATTTTACCAACAATATAAAATGCATGTATTCCTCTCAGTGGCGTGCAGCACCGGCGCGGGGGCAATCGAAACTCGGCCGCAGAGCAGCGCTCACCTTGTAGATGGCCCAGAGCAGCAACGCGCTCAGCAGCCCCACCGCCGCCTGCCCGCCCAGGATGGCCAAGTACGCCGTCTGCACGCCTGCAACACGCACAAGCAAACACTTCATTCGGATAACAATACAACGTTATTTATTTTCTTAATACTGAATTTTTTTTGTTATTTAAGGTCGCATCAACATCTAGGTCATTAGCGATCACTATTGGAGTTAATGTTATTGTAACTGTGGAGATGAAACGATATGGTGATGATAAGGGGTGAAAGGACGAACACAAATACAACCATGACTGAGGCGGGATTTGAACCCGGTCCCATTGACTGATTTTTTCGAGTTTCCGGGCGCGTCAACTGCTTTGGTCGTTAGTCCCGTTAGTGCAGTGCATGTTTTTTTTCTCGGGAGATGGAGGTGATCTTCCCTCACTGGATGGCAAGATCGGTCGGTCGGTCAGTGGGGTTTCCCCCTAACCAGGACTCTCCCACCAGCGAGGCACCGCCCCAGCCGGAATAAGCTCTAAGCTCCCACCGGTCTCCCGGAATATGTGGTAGTGAAGTGCATTTGTGTATGTAAGGGATAGGACAAGGAAGACCAAGGAAAGATCGTCATGACATCAGTTGAAACACTGAGCTACCGCTCCGCTTCGAGTCCTTCGGTCCGAGATCGCCACGACACTACTGCATTAGCAATCTCAGCCACCGGATCGGCAATCCTGTTTTGTTACACCCCCGCGAGGAGATTCGCGGCTGCTTAAGCGTTCGCGATCTCTGGTGGAAAGACGTAGACGACCACACGTCCCCTGAGTTATACGGCGCAACTCACGGCACTAGCTGCAAGGGGGTGGCACTGACTGGGACTTGCTAAGGTTCGTGCTACCGGGCTTGCCGGGTAACCCACCAGTTGGACCCCTGGTGCTGACCTTTAGGTTCAATCAAGGCCCCGAGCCGCCCAGACCTTAGTTCGGGTGGCCCTCTGTTGGGGTTCGACCTAGCACCCGGTGGAGCGGTAGCTCAGTGCATCAACTGATGTCACTGCAGCGCCTCTGACCGGGAGGTCCTAGGTTCCCACTCCTCACGGCGGCAGGATTTTCGACACTAGGTTTTCCGTTAGGTCGAATTCAGTCGCTGTCTGGAGGAGAATTCAAGCGGCCGGCTGCTTTGATCGGTAGTTTTCCGTGGTTTCTCCGATCAACACCAGGCGAATGCCGGAGCAGTACCCTACCAAACGGGCCACGGACCGCGCGCGATCTTTCCTTCCTCTTCCTTGTCCTATCGTCTCCCCTTACACACACACTTACACTACACTACCACACATTCTGGGAGATCAGTCGTGAGTTTAGAGCTTGTCCCGGCTGGAGCGGTGCCCCGCTGCTGGGAGAGTCCTGGTTAGGGGAAAACCCCACTAGCCGACGGTAGGTGGGCGCCGGATCTCGCCATCCAGCGGGGGAAGTTCACCGCCATCTCCCGGGGAAAAACATGCACTACACTAACAAGACTAATGACCAAACCAGTTGACGCGCCCGAAAACACGAAAAAATTAATCAAATAAAAAAAAAAGCTACCGCTCCCGGTTCACGAGACCAGATTCCGTAATGTTTCTCAGCCACGTGGGATGGGCGGGATGGGCAGTGATTCCCCTGTTTTCACACGTATGAAAATTCATAGGTACTGCACAGATCTGAGACTACATATGCTAATGACGGGTTTGTACACGCTCGCATGCGATGTATGTCTATATATGAAATAATTGTACAGGTATATACTTTAATAAATGAACCTCAATAACGTTAAAAATTAAAATTGCAATCCATTACCGACGGATTTTGACCACGAGGTGGCCACTAGCAGTTATTAATCGTTGCCTCCGAAAAAAATCAATGACTGAGTAAATACGGTTTGATTCATTTTAATTTAACGAAACACTCTTATAATTTGTGTAATAAAAGGAAACATTTGCCCGATTACATTCGTTTTATTATGTTAATTTACTTCTCTAGTGACACAGTACGTTCCCTATACTTTAATGCACGTATGAACGATTTTCGAACTCAAACTCTGGTCGTTCGTAAAGTTACAAACTTTTAACTCAAAAATTTCACTATTTGCAAAGCACCAAATAGTAAACATGTGGAAGTTTACGATTCCGTTGTCTCAGAAAAACAATGTCGACAAAAACATCAAAAATACGCCTGAAAGTAAGCAGAATTATGTTATTTTATTACTCGTTGCTCTATCCATAACCATAATCAAATAATTAATGCGAAAGCTCTGACAGCAACTAACATAGCAAAAAATATGTTGTTAACAGACTTTCCTTTGAATCATCCATGAATAATATTAATCACATAATATGAGAGTCGAGTAATGCTTAACCGCACTGGCTAAGAGATTTCCGTACATATTCCCTGAAATAAAGTGTGTTCGTTGACCCAAAAATTACCGTATACCGTCAACTAGGAGATATCAAGTGTATGTTCAGAAGGATTAAGGTCTCTTTTGGGGTGCATCGCCCATCGAAGTATATGAGATCGCTATCAGAGGGCAGCACGAGTACATTACTGAGAGCAGGAGGAATTAGCAGCAGCCAAGTCAGGATTTGCGTCCGGGAATCCTGAATGCCGCGCGAGCTCGTTACAGTGGAGTGCCCTTTCCCCTGCACTCCAGCGCTCCACGTGGCGTCGAGCAGCGCTGATCAGAAGCGATATGCACAGTGGGCCTCGCCCGCCAATTGTGTCATCAAAACACAGAAAAGTGAAAACGAGAAAAGAGACATGATACGATGGACAATCATAGACTGGCCAGAGCCTCGCCATTAATAAAGACATTATTATTATTATTATTATTATTATTATTATTATTATTATTATTATTATTATTATTATTAGAAATGACCCCTATCTGAATCAGGTTTTTTCGTATAGTTTCCCTGCTCCTTTGATCAAATGCTCATATGGCCCCTTGTTTTGCTTCTGGACGTAAATGTAACTTCATTATCTGTGCACGATAATTCAGTGGGAAATATAGTTATTCAAATTATCGTTCTCCATGTTGTCGTTGCAGGAAGTATTTTCTCATGACGAAGGACATGATGAGGGATAAGAGGCCAAAATTATTGCTGATTTTCCCTTGAAAATATATATAATTATATTGGAACGAATGTTTTGTTAACAATCCTTGCAAAAAACGTTCATTTTCTTTCTGTATACAAAATTCAAGTAGCTTCGGGTAGGGATCACAGAATTTGCAAAACGTGTACAGAATTTGCTTCTCCTCATAGCACGTCACACACACAGTTTTTAACTGTTTTTGACGTAAAATAAATAAAACATAAAAGACTAGTTATAAGCTGGAATTATTGTATTTAATTATTTTATTTTTAGCAGTGTGGTTCATGCGATTTACTTCTGCCTTAAATAAATCGCAAATGGAAAATAATTTCATGCGGGAGAGGCCACACCGAGCCGCCGACGGCGCCACAACTGATGTTATAGCAATGCCTCTGACCTGGAGGTCCTAGATTCGAGTCCCGACGGTGGCAGGATTATCGACACTACCTTTTCAGCTAGGTCGAATTCAGTCACTGTCTGGAGGTGAATTCTAGCAGCCGGCTGCCCTGATCGGTCGTTTTCCGTGTTTTCACCGATCAACACCAGGTGAATGCGGGAGCAGTACCCTAACAAACGGGCCACGAACCGCGCGCAATCTTACCTTCCTCTTCCTTGTCCTATCCTCATCTTTCATTTTCACACACACACTTACACGCACTACAATACCCCACATGTCAGAAGCCCGGTTGGGAGCTTAGAGTCTGATTTGAGTGGGGGCGGTGTCCCGCTGGTGGGAGATACCTGGTTGTGGGAAAACCCCGCTAGCCGACGGTAAGTCGGCGCCGGGTCTCTCCATCCCGCGGGGGAAGAGCAACACCACCACCACCACCTCCCGATGAAAAACATGCACAACACTAACGGGACTTATGACTTAAGCGGTTGAAGCGCCCGGAATCACATTCAATCAATCAATCAATCAATCAATCAATCAATCATTCATTCGAGCCATCGCTTAAGCCGGCCGCCGCACTGCCTCCATTATCTTCAGCGGGCAGGCGACGCCCGATTCGGAAAGCGATGTCTAGGAACATCTCACAAATTCACGTGTCGGAAATCAGCGCACGTGGAATTTACACTGCCTCTGCTGCACTTGATATGCGCCTCGTCAATTACTTAACGCGGAGGGAAGTACAGCGAATTATCAAGGTAACGACGATGAAGAACCTAATACGCCCACATCTGGCTTTGCGGGGGACAAGGGAGATCAAAGTGCAAATCGCAACCTACCACTAATGAAATTCTAGGAAATTCCGTTCGGCACAAACATCTAGGAAGTTCCATTCCATGGGCGTGTCGAGTACTATGACCATTAAACACGTATGTATAGTTCCATGGTTATACGCATACCCATGGTGGTAATGGTGGTGGCGTTTCTTAGTTTATCGAGATCCGGCGCCAAACTACACGCAGGATTGCTGGTTTTCTACTCTCCGGGTATCTCCACTAACGGGGACCACCCCTGCCTAGACAAGCTTTAATCCGAAGGGTTTCCGGTGTCTGTGGTAGAGAAGTGCACGTTCCTGTGTATACTTGTGTATGTATGTATGTGTGTATGTATGTGTGTATGTATGAGGAGAAAATCACAAGGATGAAGAGGGAAAAACTGAATGCACTCTACGATTGGTTTGTTAGGGTCCTTTCCTCATGTTTTGTTCAATAATTTTCGTAATACAACCTATTTATTAGAAAAAAACATAAATAAGAAACATACATTACTGTCCAAACGCCATTTTCAGCTACAACTGATTTCTTTCGATTCTTCTGAACAAATGGTAGAGTTATAATCCTTAAGGGATGATCGCCGTTAAGTATTTAGTTGGGTTAAATCCACACAAGAGAAGGAAAGAAAACGAAGAAGAAGGTCTAAAGTCGAGACTTATATGCTTCTGCAAGTGGGAAAAGAGAAATTAATTCATCTCGTTCTCTTAAAGCTAGGAAATATCAAAATAACTCTGAAATTAAAAAATAAATTTCATATTGGGTCTTTTCCAGTCTCGAATTCGTGTCTGAACCTCTTAAAACTATTTTATTTATATTCCACTTTCTCAAAAAATGGAAAGTGGTGCTTTTCCACATGACCATTGCAGAAGAAATGATATCTAAACTTATACATACAACGTATGGACTGTACTTTTTTCAAAGTTTATTAATTACATAGGTGATTCTCGAGACTTCCTAAGCCGTTTTCTAACTTTCAACTTCATTACCATGTGTTAATTACAACTTAATCGACTTTACGACCATTTCGCCATGAGCATCTCCCGACTCCTGTTTTGGGAGTTGGTTCTTCTCCCGGCGATCGAATCTCACTTTAAATGCAAATGACGCGTGAGATGACGAGGAGGGATATAATAAGGTTCAAAATCACCGCCAAAATCTCATCAAAAAATGGATATTGGGTTATATCGAATTATTTGAAACTAATATCCACTCGTTGAACCCTTGTGTTAGTCGGTCATATAGGAAGGTAATTTAAAAGGCAAGATTTATGTGCCTTTTGTTGTAATAAACACTACCTGACATACATAGAGAAATATAATTCTATTTTCCCCTCAATTACCCCCATCTAGCATGCACCATTCTCCTCTTCTGAGAAAATTATGTTTTCTCTGTTAATATGTATATCAAAATATTACAAGTGAGAGATATTATTTTTTTATCCTGTATAAAATTACTTTAAATTAGGCATATGGCTAATGCCAACAAGAAAAAGTATTCAATGATCTAAATCCAATTGATTGAATTCGATGATATAAGAGCAATGATGCTATTCCCTCACTTTTATGAAACAACCTAGTTTTAACACATTACATACAGACTGACGTGCACCCAGGATTTTTCTCAGGGGTGTGGGGGCATGTATAATTTCCAGTCGTCTTAATATTTTCTTATAAATAATTTTTTCAATGATGTTGAATATAAATTGTATTATGACCCCCCCCTTCGTTGGGCTACTGCATAAAACAAGATTTATTTTAACAAATGTTAACATTTTGGTTTAACAACCCGTTGGGGTTAAACCCATTTGGTGTAACTAATGCTATTGAGACTCGTGATGATCTGATGAGTAGATAGTGAAAATAATGATATGAAGGATTAAACAATGATGGAATGGTCGGTCCGGTGGCCGAGAATGGTCGGCCCGGTGGCCGAGATCGCTAAGGCAGTAGTGCCGTAGTGATCTCGGACCGAAGGATAGCGGGTTCGAGTCTCGTCTCGGGCATGGTTGTATTTGTGATCGTCCTTTCACCCCTTATCACCACCATATCGTTTCATCCACATAGTTACCATACCGTTAACAGCAATAGTGGTCGCTAATGACCTAAGATGTTGATGCGACCTTAAATAACCAATTAAAAAAAATATGGAATGAAAAGCAAAGAAAACGAGAGAAACCCGAAACAACTTCACGATTGCTCGTTTTGTTCACACCGGCAAAGGTGGCTCAGGCCATCAACTTGTGTCACTGCAGAGCCTCTGACCGGGAGATTCTAGGATTCGAGTTCCGACGGCGGCAGGATTTAGATAGGTACGTCGAGTTCTGTCATTGACTGGAGGAAAATTCTGGCGACCGGATGCCGCAGTTTCTTCGATACTCACAAATACCGGAGCAGTGAACTGATGCCACTGCAGCGCCTCTGCCCGGGAGGTCCGTTGAATCGGGCCTAAAACTTGGTCATAATTGCAAATGTCAGTGGATTTGCGTAAAAATTGGTATCAAGGGGTTTTTGAGGTCGCTGAATTAGAATATCATTACGAAATTTCAAAATGGCGCCTTCAAAATGGCGGATCGATCATTTAAAAACAAAGAAATATGTATAAAACGGTTCTCAAGGTCGCTGATTTCGATTATCGGAATGAAATATCAAAATTCAGAATTGAAGCTTGAAAATGAAGCAAATATGCGCAGAAATATGGTTAAGTACTATTTTTGAAGTCACTAAATACAAAAATTGCTATGAAATTCAAAATAGCTGCTTCAAAAAGGAATATCGGATTTAAGGAAAAAGAAATCGATTGTAACTAAAATGTTATTTAAGACGGTTTTTGAATTTGTTGATTCATTAAGATTTATTTAACATATATATATATATATATATATATATATATATATATATATATTCAAACAAATGTCACCCATCTGCTGGGAACCCAATATATATGTATACAGATCTAATTTCGTCGGCACTTATTGAATAAACAATATTTTATTTAATGTTACTTATGAATAATTGAATCAAAAATTAGTCAACAATACTTTGAGGTGACCACATTGAATCCACTCTTACACCTTAGTTACCCATAGTTTTGTTTGTTGCGTCAAGAAAAGAAGAATCCTTAAAATACACTAAAAATCTGAAAGTGCTCGGTGGCTTGGGTTATTATTGTTTAATCCCTCCAAAAATTTATATTATTAATTTCATTACTAAAATTAATTATCTGAAGGAGAAGTAAAAAAAATATTCAAAGAAACCAATTCCCTGTAGCATCGAAGAAACTATCGGGGGCGATCTAGTGTTATATCTTACCACGTAGCATTGTAGTATAGTCGCTTTAAAACAAAAAGATGCAGATATGTGCAGCTAAATTTGTGTTATTCTGATTAAGGACATTCTACTTGATAAAGAAAAATAATAATTGAGGCAGGACCTCGCAGGACAAAAAATATAATCTACAATATAAACGACTAACTTTGTTACGCTACATGGTTTAGAATTCAACCGCATCATATATAAAAATATTATACACGTTTTCTTAAAAATATACTTAACTTATAGCCATAAGTGTCTCATATTCGGATATACAAAAAGAATCCTAAAAAAAAATTTAAACCCTTTTTTTTATTTCACGAATATCGGTGGCAAGAATCAACGAATTCGAGCCATTCCAGCAACGGTAACTTTACGACACCGTGTGAAAGACAAAAATGATTGAAATAAATTTCTGAAGCTGAAGTAGTATGCTCCAATGTCTTCCGAACGAGATTTGATAAGTCAGAATTCCAAACGCGCACTTTGAATTTTGCAATTATGGCCAGGTTTTTGCCGCGATAAAACCAGTGTGCGGCGGCAGGATTTTCGACACTAGCTTTTCAGCTAGGTCGAATTCAGTCCCTGTCTGGAGAAGAATTCCAGCGGCCGGCTGCTGGATGCGCGCGAATGAATTACGTACAAATTATTGGGGTCATAGTAAGATGTTAATTTCTTATAAACAATTACACATCTCGAGAATGAAATATGGTAGCACCCTTCGGATTCCGGAATTTGGTATCGCGATTAATCGCCATTGGGATGAGACAAAAAATTGCAACATTTGCAAATTTATAAACAATTTCCTACTTTTGCAAATCTAAAGGGGGAGAGTCTCCCGATGTCTCAGAGACGAAAACAATTAAAAATTTTATAAACAAATTCGTAATATGCGTTATAATGGCTGTGAAAGTTCTGCAAGTTATTATCTGCTTGGCCCCCGTCTATCAGTGTACGGTTTATTGTGCCTTTACGCGTCTCAACAAGGAGAGGGGCGTACACGTCGAAACACCCTCCGCAGCGAGGGCTCGTCTTCGATCCCCGGCCAGACCAAGTCGAATTAGTGGTGAACAAAGCGATTGATTCATTAGTGGTTCTGGGCGCTTCAATTTCTAAAGTCTCCAATCCCCTATTTGCAGTGCATGTTTTAATTGCGGGAGGTGGCGATGATCTTCCCAACAGGGCTCCCGACGGGCGATGTTTTCTAGCGTAGTGCATGAAACTGTAAGAGTTCGAGAGTTCGGTAGTAAGGGGTAAGGATATGACAAAGGAAGGGAAGGAAAGATCGCCCGCGTTCCGAGGCCCATTTGTTAGGGTACTGCTCCGGTTTGGTTTGTTTTTTTCGTGTTTCCGGGCGCGTCAACTGCTTTGGTCATTAGTCCCGTTAGTGTAGTGCATGTTGTTCTCGGGAAATGGCGGTGATCTTCCCCCGGTGGATCGCGAGATCCGGCGCCGACCTACCGTCGGCTAGTGTGGTTTCTCCCTAACCAGGACTCTCCCACCAGCGGGGCACCGCCCCAGCCGGGACAAGCTCTAAGCTCCCGACCGGTCTCCCGGAATGTGGTACTCTAGTGCATGTTAGTGTAATTGTGTGTGTAAGGGGGACAGGATAGGACAAGGAAGAGGAAAGAAAGATCGCGGCGCGGTCCGTGACCCGTTTGGTAGGGTACTGCTCCGGCATTCGCCTGGTGTTGATCGGAGAAACCACGGAAAACTACCGATCAGAGCAGCCGGCAGCTAGAATTCTCCTCCAGACAGCGACTGAATTCGACCCAGCTGAAAAATTAGTGTTGAAAATCCTGCCACCATCAGGACTCGAACCTAGGACGTTCCGGTCAGAGGCGCTGCAGTGACATCAGTTGTTGTACGGAGCTACCGCTCCCTGTACTGGTGCATGTGATAGCACGCAACACGATCACGATAAAGCAGATCGGTCAGTTTTCCACTTCTCCCCCGTTTTAAAAGTTTACAATGTTCATATAGGAAAAACACATGCACTCCTAATTTTCACTTAAAAACACGTTTCATTTCAGTACAGTAGCACTATTATGATATTATTAGTCGACAAAGCAGCATTTTTTCTATTCCCTTCAATTTTCCGTGGCTTATCTCAATCCTAAGTGAAGACTGATTCGGCTAGTCTAGATGAACGAGAGTTCCGCTCCCGCTACGTCCCTGGACTGAGAGGATTACGAACCACGGGGACGCTAGCCGGCGATAATCCCACGCGGACAATCCGTTTTCACGGCTTCTCGTTGAAATTCGATTCACCACCAGCGAGGGTTGTTTTTGCTGTAATAAAATTTATTGAAAAATTCAATTTTCTAAAATAATTTTCCTTACACAAATATGACATAATGGCAATAACAGACGAACACCACCCTGTGTTTTTTCATTTTGTTTTACCCTGCGTTAATATCCATAGCATTTCTATTTTATGGTCAATTCTCTATGTTTATTCAGAAACTGTTGCACGTTTGCATTGTAACATGTTTAATTCGCGTTTATTGGAATTCAGAAAAACTGACAGCAACGCTTGAGAACACCCATACATTCTGAGCTTAGTATTAGTACCGCCATCTCACATGGGGCGTCAAGAAGGAAGCATAAACGTCTCTTCACGTCTCATTTACTCAAGTTTAAGACAATTTTCACATAGTGCTCGTATTTGGACATGTTCAGCAGTAAGTGGATCATTCGCACGATCCTGTCGAAGATATGGTCGTGGTGTCGGCGTACAAAGAAGAAGAGGAAGAAGACAAAGGGATTCCAGGTGTTATGGGTAATGGTATTGCCAAATAAAAGCTGCACTACACACATACGCACAATTGATTTGCTACAGTTACTACACGAAATCACTTCAGTACCAAACATTCACACTATTTTACATTTTAAATGCTAGGTAGTGTAACAAGTTTGAAATTTATTTCGCTCCTGGCTGTCTAGCAGAAAATGTAACGGTATATTTTTAATACGTAATTTTTTATTTAGCTATTTGTTTTTAATGCTGTCATCATTTTTCTTTCCAGAAAGTGAGACACTAAGGTTTATGTTCAAACACCTTCGTGAGAGTTTTCTTATAAACAATTACATATATCTCGAGAACGAAATATGATAGCACGGATTGAATTCCGGAATTAGGTGTCGCGTTTAAACGCCATTCAGCCGATACAATAAAAATTTACAATATTACATATAAATACAATACCATACAATAAAATTTAAAAACAATTTTACAAATTTTGCAAATCTAAAGGGAGGAGAGTCTCCCGATGTCAAAAATCGCGAATTGTCAATTTTGCAACAATTTACATATTTATAAAAAATAGGAACTATGCGTTAGAACTGCTAGGAAGGATTCGGAAGTTGTGCCTGAAACGAACATTTGAAAACCGCAGTTTGAGAGGAGTTACAAATTGATTGCTAAAAGTTAGAACAATTGTTGCTAAAATGCTAATTATTTACTGGTCTATGGACAGCAATTGTGGACGGAAAGCTCTCGCTCAGAAATATTTTTTCGCCCGCAAAATGTCTCATTTGGCAGAGAAATATGATAATATTTTTCCGTCGTACGTATACGAACTAGACTCCCTCCCCTTGAGAGAGCGTCCTTTCTACTCCTTTAAATTTTGAACCAATCGCAGTGAACTGTGTTTCTACCTGCTAGCGACTGGTCAACGCATCCCTCCCTCTGGCCGCCGGGTATCCACGTTTGTCAATGCGGTTGGGAAGATTTGCCGGTAAATTTTTGCGAGTTGTACTATACAAAAACAAATCTCCTCTCATCAAAGACCTTTAGATCAGTTAGAACAATATTTGAATTTTAATGTTAAGCGGCAATGTTTCTGGCTGAAGACAATATTGCATTGTTGAATTAGTGCTGATACTTTAAAATTATTTTGTACAAACATTCCTTGAATGTTCGAGATTTAAATTGAAACGATAGAAAAATACATGTTTGTAGCCTAATGTTTATGGATTTACGCGTTTCTACTTCTATATTCTTCGGCAGATTCGCAATAATTCTATGATTTTGAGCTAACTCTGAAGGAATTGAAGAAAGCATGTAAAAATTACTTCTCTGTATAACGTAATGTATGCCGTTACAATTTTTTATTTTATCATTTATTCGGTTTGTTGTTGGGTAAGAAATAGAAATTGTTTCTAGCTGCGAATGTAATTAGAGGTTCGACCCTAATGCATTACGATTAGTAAGAGGTTTTAAAAGTCACACCTAAAATGTGATAATATGGACGGAAATAGTATTACGTAACCATTACTAATGCGAGAAAGTACGTGCTGCCGTAGGACCACTAGTTTCTCCGACGTAGCAATATTGGACAGGTTTGTCTGTAAAGAATAATCCATACTGTAGTAATGTGAACGGGCATTGCTCTTTGCGTGTGTTGATGAAGCTAAAATTATTAACTCGCTTTGTAGTGAGACACTTTGAACCAGCAGTGCGAATGCATGACTTCCAGCCCAGGCTGGCGCGTGTCATACGCTTCGGCAAAGGTATAGGTACCAATGTACCGGGAGCCGGAGTGCGGTTAGACAACGGGTGATGGCAGTCACGAGTGGTGGCTGGACTTCACAGTAGGGATTGCGTTTGCCGGTCCCGGTCACAGAGTTATAAATATTGTACACATGTTACTTGCAAATAAACCGTTTATTTGCGTATCTCCTGTCTGTGGCTTATATTTTTTTTCCCACGCCGCCACACAGGTTATCAGGATTACAGAGGCCGTGATGAGGTAGTGCTCAATGGGTCAGGACGGTGAGGACGAGTGAGGAAGGAGGAGGCGAGGGGTGCTGGCTGGTTAGTAGGGGTGGGGCTGTGCGATTATTCGGCAGGACGGGGATAAGAAAATAGCTAAAGCGCCAGGTGGGAAGCTTGTAGCAGGGCAGGATGAGGTCGGGCGGGGCAGGCTAAGGCTGCGAGGGTGGAGAGTAGGGCGAGAGGTTATGGGGTGCAGAGAGGATCTGGAGGACAAAGCTTGGAAAGGTTGAGCGAAGAGAAGAGGTGGTGCATGATGACATATTTGGCGAGATGAAAGGAGGGGTGTGGGCGACGTAGGGATACAGCCAGAAAGGTGTGGAACCGAGCGGGAAGCGACGGGCGGGGCGCGGTGGGGACGGGCAATGAAGCACGCGGTGGGAGGGGCGTGGCAGAGCAGGGCAGACCAGAGCGGAAGAGAACGTGCCGTGGTGGGCCAGGCGGGTGCGGGCGGGACAGGGCGAAGGTAGAGCGCTGGGAAGGGTGAGGCGCGGAGCTTGGGGGGGTGAGGGGGGGCGGGCCGAGGCGGGGCAAGGCGTGCTACATCGAGAAGCGATGCGAGCGGGTGGCATAGCACTTGGAAGGGCGACAGGGCGATGCGAGGCGGGTCGGGTCATCAGAGCACTGGGAAGGGTGAGGCGGAGAGCGTGTGGTGGAGCTGTGCGGTGAAACTGCGGAGTGAGGTGACAAGACGGGGCGGAGTGAGGATGGTGGATGGTGGGTGCAGACGAGGATGGGCGGAGCGGGGTGGTAAAACACGGGGAGCGGGGAGCGTGCGGTGGGGCTGGGTGGGGAAAGCGGGAGGTTGGGTGGCGGACGCTGCGTCGACGCCGGAGGCACATTTTTTACGAGCTTGAAATTTTCAATAAAATTACCTCTGAGCCCCCAGGCCATGTGACCTACGCGCTTGCCACGCATCAGGTGCACGTGAGTTTCAGTAAAAGGGAACTGAGAAACGTGAGAGCACGGGGAGTTATAAAAAGGGAGTACGACTTGCTGGTCTCAAACCATTACTTCCTATATTTACTCTGTTACTCAAATAATTTAGTCCTCGTGTTAATTTGTTTGGATTTTTGGACGTTCAAACATTAAAATATTTCAAGACAAATAATTGAATTCGCTTGTTTTAGAGAAAAAAAAAGTCTTTTAAAATATTTTTCTCTGATATAAAAGTGCTCAGAGTATATTAAAAATTTAAAAAAATAAGTTGTCTAAAGGATTTAGGACATATTGTTGTTACGTGAAATGTGTCTCAGTACAGCAGTACCCAACAAGAATATATTGATTTTGGGAAACAAATTCTTTTAATGCTGAAAAAATAATAAAACGCTCTTTGTTCATTATTTTGATGTTTTGTAAAAATATCTGAGTAAGAGAACCGTAGAAGGATTAAAAGGAAAATGGTAGAAATTTAACAACTGTTTTACAACTCTCCCCCAAGTCTTCTAAGAAATTACATTTCCGCAACATTTGATAGATAATTACTTCGTCTAAGAAATCCCTTAGCACATACTGCAAGAGCATTATCATAACAATTATTCGTGTAAGTGTATGCAAAAGATCCACATCACGCATTATGAAGTTCAATCAAACAAACTTGCGTGAATCGAGACATCTTTACTGCGCGATCTAAGTAAATTAGATCGCCATGTTTGTTTTACAGAACCTCGGTTATCTTATAATAAACTAAGCACTCTGCAAAGTACTAGTTCTTATCTTCCTGGCTCTTATTTTGAGGATGATGATAAAATGAGAACCCTACATATGGAGGTTCGTGTGTTTAAATTAAATATTATATTTATTCTACAATATCCGCATTACGTTTTAATTGTATTTAAAATAACAATCAGTCATTTTTTACACTAAAAATACACCCTTACTTTGCATCTACAGAGCAAAAGCGTCGCCAAAGCTTGCTATAGATTACTTCACATTCTTAGAAAATCTAGAGATCACTGGACGAAGTAATTACTCTTCTAGATTCATTATTGTATGGGGATATTTTAATTTGTGTTGATTTTCTGGGCAAATTTCGAGAGGAAGCTCAGTTCTACAATTTAATTCATTCTTTTAATTTACACACTACACTAAATGCACATAAACAGATTAGAATTGAATCAAAGAAAGCAATTTATCTTATGTAACAAAACAACTACTAGATTTGCAATAACAACAAATACGTTTTTATAGAGATCCCGATGAACACAATTACCAGTTACTTACCAGTAACCGACGGATTGCTTTATACACTTTTACATGTAATTATTACACATAATATACACATTACACATAATGCACTTTTTAAGTAGTAGTTACTAAATGTATTTTAGAATTATTTAAGAACTACTTGCTGCATGAATTGTGAAACACGGTTTAAAATGCTTTTGATAGAAATGTCTTATATATTTTATTTGTTCACAGCTTTAATTTCACCTTTGTATATGTATTTGCTTAAAAAGAAACTACGAAAGATACCATCCTTTGAATATACTAATCCATACATACCTTTGAATAACACACGGGAATAAAACATTACGTAAAACTTAATGTACTTTTAATTTCATCTCTAAACATCATTACGTATAAACACACTATGTCTACTTCCGAAAACACAAAAGCATTTTATGGAACGTAATAGCACACACAAAAGTCATGAAAAATTGTCAAGATATTTCCAACACTAATAAAACAAATAAAGCATTATGGTAACTAGTGGTGTTAGAAGGACCAAGACTTTCTCGTACAAGTTAGATTCCTAATTTATTTAGTCTGGGCTAGCTTTCCTGGCTTGCCACACCCTATTCTCACCTGCTGCCTATAAGCACGGCAACACGTTTCTTCACATTTTCTAAATTTTTTGATTCCATAAAAAGGTTTGATGGTCATTTTCAGCCACTCATGGTTTCCGTTGCCAAACAACGATGAATTTTTTATGGCTGACAATGTGCCATCTAACCATATTCGCGATTGGTTAGAAAGACATTCTGGACAATTCGAGCAAATGATCTGGCCACCCAGATCGCTCGACACGAATCCCCTTGAACATTTACGGAATACAATCGATGTGTCAGGCACAAATTCTTGCACCGCCAACACTTTCGCAATTATGGAGGTTACAGAAGTAGCATGGGGCAATATTTTTGCTGGAGAGTTCCAATGTCCTATTGAATCCGTGCCGTGTCGAGTTACTGCATTTCGCCGGGCAAAAGGAGGCGCGACACGACATCGGCAGCTATCCCACGTCTTTTGTCATCTCAATGTAAAGAGAATTAAATCTCTCATTCATTTCTCATAATAAAACTCAATCATCTTAATTTCGCAAAATGTAATCACATTCATTTGAAGGCCTCAGTTGTGAACAATGAACAAAAAAGTTTACATTTACGTCCATGATGGACTGTAAACCATCCCGGCATACGGATTAAACGAAGACGTCGGCTTCCGCGGCCGGAGTCATGTGAATGATCTTGGCTGTCCGGGTGACGACCAAAAATGATGGTCGAAACGTTGGCAACACAGCCTTAGACGCGGCGTCACCCGGACAGCCAAGATCATTCATACGGATTAAACGTTTGAGCAAACACAGAAAAAAAATCAATCAGAGTAGACTTGCTAATGTGATTTTCTTTTACACCAATCCGAATATGATTTTTCCGGCAACTCTCGGTGATGTCTGGCGCTTGCTGTAAGGGCCTTCATCGCTCCCCATAAAGCCTTCATTCCAACACAGTGCCAGGCGAGAGATATGACGGGGTGCCTAGACCGACGTGTGGGGCGATTTGGGCTGGCGGGCGGGCGATGGCGTGGCAGGTGGCCGTGGGGGCGAGACGCGTCTGTGACAAGCGTCAGAGCCAGAGTCGGCGGGAGATAAGTCTCCCCCGCTAGCCTCCCCCCGCCCCGCCCCGCCCCGCTCCGCTCCGCCCCGCCCCACCCCGCTCGGCATCTGTCAATCGCACGCCACCCTCCCCCACCCCCACCGATAGGCCTTTGACTGTCGCATGCAACACTGCCCGTCATCTTCGTTACAGAACACCTAAAGGATAAAAGCGCACTCTCACTTTTAATAGGTTGAAACAAATTGTGGGAATTGTGATGTAGTGTTGTGGACGTTATTATACGAAGAAATAAAGGTCATCTCCGGCAATTTAGTAATTGACGGAAATAACCTCCTCTATTTCATCGTGAAACAGTTTCCGATAGCACTCCTTGAGTATGTTCTTTTCAAAACAACGTTGGATGGTGAATCATCGAATTATACACATATGGTTTACTAACCGCTAAAACATTCAATCCCACACATGAAGTCTTGAGTAAAGAATGATCAACAAACAATGGTCTGAGGAGCACGAAAAACACGAACGGCTATTCTGTAACAACAAGAATCAACTACATTGATGATATTGCTTTTTATTTTCAAAACGGCTGTTTGTAACGGATGCGTTGCTAAAACATTTTTTTCCTGCTAGTATTTATTGTATGTCATATGTCCAGGTTTGGAGTCTTGAGAATCAAGTATATTTAAAAAAGACTCGTTAGCTGTTAATCGCATTTCTGTGCTTACATCAAAAAGCGCAGTCGATTCGGATACCCGTCGCGAAATTCATTTTGGCACGAGGGATAAATCATTCATCAATCCGCAACGGAAACGGTTAGGCTAGTGAACCGTGGTGCGCCTAAAATAATTTATAAACTAGATAAACTAAAACATCTTAAAGATGTAAAGTGAAAAGTTGTTCTAGGTGAAAATTAAAAAAAAAATCATAGAAATTTTCAGATAATTCCATCAAGTGCGAAAGTAAGAAGATACAGAAGAGGTAGGAGGAGTTCGAATGCATACACTAATTCTTACCGAATCGATTAAGCCCAAGAAATCGATGAAACCAAAGATCGTACGAGGCGCCTTCGGGAGCGCCAGGATGCAAAGAGATGGATGAGATCAGGGGGTGTTCTCGCACATCATATTCGACTTGAGCCAATGAGCTTCTGACACCAGATTACGTCACAACATTAGAAGGAATTTTGATACCAAAATTATCACCTCGTTACAAGACATTGAAACAGGTTTGTGAAGCATTTCTTTTAAACATTGCATCTCGTACACCTTCGGGTTAGTTTTGGTTGGTTACTGTTGGAAACTTTGTACCGCTTTCAAAATGTTTCTCAACATTTATTCCTTTCCATGCAACATGGCGGCCAGCGTCTGTTCTGGCTTTTCAAACGAAGTGCCCGTGCTGTGGCCACGTGATTCGTGACGCAAACTAGTGATGCACCAAACCAGCTAAAATTGGTGCCCCCGGAGAACCGACCCATGTATTTCTACCATGGATGAGATACTCCGGAGCATCGATTTTGCTCGTTCTGCGCAGCACCACTTTGCTTCACTAACCACGTGACAACAGCACGGACATATTCTCGTCATGAGAGATAGATAAACATTTATTATTTCTGCAGGTATGTTTTTTACAACCTGGCGGCAGAACACAACAATTTACATATTACAATAATAATAAAAACAATAATAGGATAGGAATACAATTAATAACAACAATAATTGAATAACTTCTGTTAAAGACTTCAAATAGTTACCTAAACGCATAGGATATACACACATACCTTTCTTGTTCTTATATACTATAGTATTAAATTTTCTACAACGTGTATGATAATATGTATTATTGGGAGATTGCCTGTTTATAAATAAATAAAATAATAGGATAAAATCTACATTTTATGGCTGATCTGCAAAATTATTTTAAACTATTAAATATACTTTTTAATTACACTGCACTTCACATTTGCGCTTCACTTCTCTTTCTACTTCTCTATTGCACTACACTTCACATCACGTCACCCCACTTCAATACAATACTTCACTACAACTAGTGGTGATGTAATTTGCTATGATTATACACAACATTTTATATCGTTCCCCCTCGACCATTTTCTCTGTCGTCTGCTGTTCGCGCGTTGCCGGTATCTCTCCGCCTGGAAGTTCGCAGGTGGCTCTGTTGTCTGCTCTGCTCCGATCGCTCTCGTTTAAAGCCGCGCCACTTCTGTAACATTCTCCGGAAAAGTTGGAGTTTCCAAGCATTTCGAGTACAATCGCAAAACTTTCCTATTAAACTACTTCCCTCGTCATTCCAACGCTCTTCCCCACTCCTAACATGAAAGATAATATTTCAATTTACCTCCATTCAATAATTAATTGGTTGATTATTTCGTATTTTCAGGCACGCCAACTGACAGGATCATTACTCCTGTAAGTGTATTCCTGTAAGTTTTTATCATGTGAGATGGCGGTGTTCTTCCCCCACTGGATGGTAAAGATCCGGCGCTAACCTACCGGCGGCTTCCGGATTTTCCATCCAGGTATCTCCATACCTAGCCACCGACCCAACTCTAAGCTCTCGACATATGCGATAGGCATTGAATGTGTGTGTGTGTGTGTGTGTGTGTGTGTGTGTGTGTGTGTGTGTGTGTGTTAAGGGATGAGCGAGAAACAAGGATGAGCAAGTATCGCGCGCGGTCCATGAACCGTTTGTTGTACTATTACTCCGGCATTCTCCTGCTGTTGTTCGGAGAAACTACGGAAAACTACCGATCGGAGTGGTCAGCCTCTAGAATTCTCCTCCAGACAGCGGCTGAACGCGGTCTAACTGTGTAGCTAGTGACGAAAATCCTGCTACCGTCGAGACTCGAACCCTGGGACATCCCGAACAGAGGCACTGCAGTGACATTCTCTGAGCCACTTCGCCCGGCGCATCTTCATTCAAGTAACCAAGAAATGTATTAGTTATTAGGTAAATACAAAATGTAATCTGGGTTGCAATTTGTAAGAAGCAGATTCAGGTTGCCTCTACAATTCCTTACACTGTTACCAATAAAGCAATGCACTTCCGAGTCTTTTGAATGATCCGCAAATTGATCATAATCTTAAATAAGTGTTGCGAAACAAATACCAGACCTCTGATAACTATCGGTACCGTTGCTGATTTTATATTCCACATGACTGATCTTGATTTCCAAACTCTTTTGTTGAAGACGTTTTCCTGCCATCTTGGTTAGGATATTCTTGAAGCTTGTACCGTCATGGCACAAAATCTGCATGGCACGGATTCTATGTATGAGTGAAATCCCTCTCATCGCTCTTTAAATCGCTCAACTCGTTTATACTTCCAGGAAGAACAAGAACATGAATATATAGACTAACCCCGCAACAGGATGGTCACATTTACCAGAACTGCAATAAATATCGCTCCGTGCCTCCTGTGGCCCCATTTAGGCATCGGCGAATTAAATCAGCAACCGTTTCAACACAGCTGCAGTTACATTCTCAAACAGAAGAAGTACTTTGCATTCAATGATTCATGAGTTTTGAAGGATATCATAATTGGTCTGAAATTCGGATCTGCGGAGCTTCCTTTATGATCCACGAGGTTTCAGCGATTTTCCCCTGTGTAACTAAGATTAAAATGTTAACCATTTCTTCGGAACGTTGTTTACCGACACATACTAGGTTTCTCTGAATTTCAGTCGGCGTTGATCCAAATGCACGAATCTGTTTTCTTCAAGATATATTATACTCTACATTTGCCAAAAAAAAAAAAAGAAATCTGTAAGTGTAGAATTTCCATCTAATCAATTTTTTTTAAAAGCTTAACAGAAAATTGTTTCTGCATTGTTTCTGGGGAATAATACATTATTGTATAAATGCTTTGAAAAATTAGGCGAGAATGTTGATTTCGGAAAAGGGTCCTTTGTTCCTGCGAGTAAGCTACCCAAAGAGATGGTAAATTCTAGTACTCCTGTATATTTATGATTCTCCTCACTTCGTTTTACAACTATATTCGTATTTCTCAAATAAATGACAATCCTGAACAAGAAAAAATAGTAGCTTTGTTTCTGACCATCAGGATTTACTATATTTTACTCCATTTTTTTCGTCCATGGGACATTTCAAATGAAACTTCTTCCAATTTTCAGCGCAAGTTTTTATTTATTTATTTATTTTATTTATTTTATTTTACGTAAAAAAAACAGTTAAAAACTGCGTATGACGTGCTTTTTACTTAGATATTTGGCGTAAATATCTTGAACGGAAAAGTTAACAAAGTCAAAGAAGTTTTGAACTTATTGAACTGCAATTGAGTTAATTTATGATGTTGAGGTAAGTAAGTGTTGCCGCTGCAACGTAATGAAATTGACAAAATTGTTCTAATTTCCGTTTCTCGCATATCAATTTCCATCTTTATATGATCCATCTTCTGCAGTTCGCTTTTGGCCATTGGCCTTTTAGTATTCTTGAATATCTATTTGCAGCGCTTCAATTCTAAAATTTTAGGTCCCGGAACGCGCGCGAATTTAATTATTAATTTAATAGAAATAGCTATAAATAATAATAATAATAATAATGTATATTTATAATATAATATTTATTCTCGAGATACCGGAACGCCGTTGCGTCGCGTTCCGCCAGAAATCAAGCCCTGCATATGCTATGTATACAGTATACACCAATTTTCCTTGTCTTTTATGCGTCGCTGCTTGGCTATTCCGATGCCAACGTTCTCCGTTTTACCCATTCTCCTTTGGATTTTATAGAATTGGTCATGATGTAAATGGTAGAGAAGTGTTACCCTTCATTAAATAATCAATATAGCTTCATCTTGGTTTCGATATTTACTGAGCCTAAGGCCATACTCTGTAGAACATATTTTCTTTTTCTTACATATTTAATTTATGTTTGGTCCTGAAGTTTACTCGTATAGTGGCGCAATTAAAAATATCGTAAGATATAAAAATGTAACTAAGCTAACCAAATAATATAATGTAACTAAGATAAGTAAATAAGATAATGTAATTAAGCGAACGTCTGGCTCGCACAACTTAAGTCTTAATTTTGATGGTGGCAATAATGTTTTTGATATCTGCATTACATATTTATTTTTTATTTATTTTTTCAAAAAACACATGCAATGAAAAATACATTACATTCTTTCGTTGAAAGAATTAGATTTTCAATACATGTACGCCAGAAATAAAGTAGCCTTGAAATAGCCGACAGGGTTATAGTGAAGCGTTCCAACAGATTTGTACATTCGGCCGGAACGACCTTGCTTGCCTCTGGAAGGGTACATACGTCATGCTTGCCAAATGATTCATGGTCTGTTTGCATACGATTCATTGATATTTAATTGACGCAAGCACATACATTCGTCAATGGGTATATGGA